>CM068376.1:232461809-233856907 GCA_034769895.1 Magicicada septendecula
TCGCGGGGTCGGTAGCGATGCACATCGTGAGATTGTGCCGTAACTTAGGAATTTCGTTACGGCAACATACAAATTTTGATTAAGCCAAATGTTGGTCCTAGTTGCGTGCTATATGGATACTCGCGCGCTATCTAGTAGCGTAGCGGCGAGACTTGTGTTTCACTGTTCCGCTGTGTGGGCGCGTTATTGGTTGCTCGGCTTTAGACTCGTGGGGATCTCTCTCTCTCTCTCTCTCTCTCTCTCTCTCTCTCTCTCTCTCTCTCTCTCTCTCTCTCTCTCTCTCTCTCTCTCTCTCTCTCTCTCTCTCTCTCTCTCTCTCTCTCTCTCTCTCGAGCTTGTGCCTTCAAGGCAGTGATACGTTTCTTGTCCGGCTTCTGCAGAAAGTTTTAATTGTTTTCTTTAATACCGGGCGTATGATTTTTATTATGGCCCGCTGAGTACCAAGGTGTGCCCTGGGGTGTCTACATGACAACCGTGACCCGATTGTCAGGCCATGATGAAATGTAAGAAAATCAAGGAACTTATAAGTGGCTAGTGTGCTAAGGCCAATCTCGACAGGTATGTCTCAGAACAATGTTTCTGGTATGCTGTGTAAGTGACCTTTTGCAAAAAAAAAATTAACTTAATTCCTAGGTGTGCATTTGGCACCACTTGATTCTCTCGTCAAGTGATGCCCTGGCTAGTTATCTTAACATAACAAAAAAAGAGACTTAACACAAATGCATTTGTGAGCCGCTCATCGATGTCATCACAACACATTAACCATACAGAATTCAGAATTTTAACTTTCTTAAAATGTGTAACTAAATTCTACAGCTTACCTGGATGACCGGCTCACTTGTTCAAAACCAGGAGGAGGCCTCCTAGTGGAAGAAAGGCCTCGTGCTAGGGAACCATTAGGCAATTGAATTAATGAGGTGACCTCAATTTCCAAACTCAACAAACAACAAATTTATTGGTTCTCTAACAAAATTTTTTTTTTTAAAGCCTTACAATTTTATGTACAATGCGTGTACTTCAGAGTACCCAGAATATAGAAGTATTTTATTTAAAATAACAATGATCATGCAACAAAACCTCAACGGTAAATTTTAAAACCTTTACAAAAATATAATTTCGATATTTTGGCAATAAATTATTATTAACATTAATTAATAAAAAAAAATAATTCTAGAGGTTTTCAAAATTTAATACATCTAATAACAATAAGTTTTTTTTTATTACAGGACACCTCTGGTTGTACTATTTTAATTAATTTACACAAACAACATGCACCATCTGAAATCACAATCAAAAAGCTAAGAATGATAACAATATAATTAGTAAAGACATAATATTAAATATAATTTGGTATTTATGTTCTTTAGTATGAAATTCACAATGTGTGTGCCCAATTTTTACTAAACTTTGTATAGCTCAATGGTTTTCTGATTTCATAATGTATACCATTGTTAAAGAAAATATCAGACAAACAGGTCTCTCAAAATGTCGAATGTTTTATACATACATCTTTGTGTATACGAATGACTAGATCCATAACACCATTTATATTCTCATCACTCAACAATTAATTAATATAGTCATTCAACATATTTTAAACTGAGCAAACATTATTACGTTCCATTAGATTTATATATATATATATATATATATATATATATATACACACACAAAAATTTAACATTGATTTTAGATTCATAGAGAATTGAAATAAATCCTAAATCCCAAAACGTGTAGGGATATAACATAGTTTGAACCAATGTGATGGACAGTTCACTACCTGTCCTGAGAAGGAGTTGCACTCAGTACATATGACTTCATCATTTTCTTTTAACTTACATGCACTTAACAATTTTCACACAAGACAGTTACATGGATAACACTGATAAATACTGAGAGACTTTCTCAGAGAAAATAAAGGAACCAGGTATTCTTTACTGTAGTAACGCTGGGAAGTGCCTTCACACTGCAAAGTTTAGGTAGATACCACTTCACTAGCTGTAGCTTAACACATTTCATTTTTTTTTTTTTTTTTTAATAGCTTTTGCATATAAGGTACTACTATCACTTACTAACAGCATAAGAAGCTGTCCTCACAATTAAAAGAAATATCACAATTAAGAGATGCCAGTCCAGTTCAACTTAATTTTGAAAGAAAAAACTATAGTTCAGAAATGAATTTCCTATCATTAAAATAACCTGGGTATTCCAGATATTAAGTACTGTAAAGAAGCATCAAGAATTAAAGCAAAAGTCTCTTTTTTTGTTGTGTTAAGATAACTAGCCAGGGCATCACTTGACGAGAGAATCAAGTGGTGCCAAATGCACACCTAGGAATTAAGTTAATTTTTTTTTTTGCAAAAGGTCACTTACACAGCACACCAGAAACATTGTTCTGAGACATACCTGTCGAGATTGGCCTTAGCACACTAGCCACTTATAAGTTCCTTGATTTTCTTACATTTCATCATGGCCTGACAATCGGGTCACGGTTGTCATGTAGACACCCCAGGGCACACCTCGGTACTCAGCCGGCCATAATAAAAATCATACGCCCGGTATTAAAGAAAACAATTAAAACTTTCTGCAGTAGCCGGACAAGAAACGTATCGCTGCCTTGAAGGCACAAGCTCGAGAGAGTGACAGATCGCCACGAGTCTAAAGCCGAGCAACCAACAACGCGCCCACACAGCAGAACAGTGAAACACAAGTCTCGCCGCTACGCTACTAGATAGCGCGCGAGTATCCATATAGCACGCAACTAGGACCAACATTTAGCTTAATCAAAATTTGTATGTTGCCGTAACGAAATTCCTAAGTTACGGCACAAGATAACGCGAGTGGGGAAATCGACTGAGTAGCGAGATGTGCGTGACCTTTATATATTTTTTATCTAGTGACGTGCTCTACATGAGTGAAAAGTTTATCCACCTGATGATGGGACTTTAAGTCCCGAAACGCGTAGTGTATATTGAGAACACAAAGAAGTTGCAAAGAAGGAAACCAAGGTAACTCTAATATTTAATTATATAGGCAACTTGGAGACCACAACAATTATCTAAATGTAATGATACTATAAACAATACTGTCATCTATATTCTACACGTATCTATATTCAAACAGTGAGATCATTTAAAATACAATTAGTGCATTTTCATGAAGGTTCTAAGACAATACAAAGTGTCATTATTTCCAAAAAACTAATGCCCGGTTAAAATACTGAAATACAGTATTTAATTGGGATACAATGTAGTAGTTGAAAAAATACATATGAACTTAATAATACAGTTTTGTGTGAAAAATCGTCACTGAAGTCAAATCCTTTTTAATAAATCATTCTAAAAGGCTTAAACTATTCAGACAGTTTTGTTTTATAATGTTTCACAATAAGTAACTTCAAATTTTGAAAAAGACCTTTCAGTGGATGCATATGTCACCTTTGATCATGTTAGTTAAGAACATGGCTAGTTTCACAATATCGGAACATGAGGCCCCCACTGTCCACCTATAGGGAATATGCCATGTCCTCATTTGACCTATATGTTCTGATTTTGTCAAACCTTATTTGCATCTATCCTGCAAATGTTGCTGTTAATCACATCTATAATAACATTTCCTATCAGCCATTTTATTATTGTTTATGTTAGATTACTGTTGATTTAAATTGAAGCCTTCACCATTGAGGTCCTCAAAACAAATTGAAGGCAGATTCAAACAAGAATGGCACATTCAGCCTTTGCAGATGAAAAGAGTATGCTCATAAAGATCTCTCTCTCTCTCTCTCTCTCTCTCTCTCTCTCTCTCTCTCTCTCTCTCTCTCTCTCTCTCTCTCTTTCTCTTTCTCTCTCTCAATGTTTCTATGTTACTATGTAACGTACAGTGTATAGTATAAAAACATTGATGGGTACATATAATTATTTAAATTAGCATTAATTTTGTAACTTCTCACTTTGTAACATCAATAATTAATTTTTTACCTTTAAATTCGGGTCCAGAGTCGTTCAGACGAAAACAGCTACAGAAAGGATTATTTGAAGGTTACCAGTACACATATAAATACTCTGTTCGTTTTTAAAACAAATCGCTTCTAATTTATTAGCAACATTACTTATTCGTCAATTAAACACTAGTCTTTATATTAGTAATACATTAAATTCAAACAAATTAATAAATGAAATCTTTCTTAACCTATAACAAATTATATCTTTTTGAATAAACCAGTACGTTTATTTTTTGCTTTCACATTTAATATAAAAACCTTTTCTTAGAGATCTCTTTGTTTCTTACTTTTTAAGCTTTTGTTAATCAAAATTTACTGAACATTGGTTTAAATGTTAATATGCTGTGATTTTAGTTACCCATCCATTACGTTTTCTTCTGGTTTGCTACGCCGTCTCATGATAACCGTTCTACTCGTTTTTTCACACTCCGGCACTATTAACATTGAGTTTGGTTGTTGTTAAATAATTTATGCACTGGAAGAAGTATACTGTATATGTTTTTTATATAGCCGGCCGGCTTTTTAGATTCGCCTGGGCACTTAGAATTTTAACGGTCGCGCTATATTGTTTGTACACTTTTTTATACTTGTTAAACTTTAAAAGATAGGCCGACTCTTTATTACGGCCTATCTTGCACCCGAGGCCGCCGTTTAACTATTTTAATAAACTGCTGTTGCTGGCTGTCTACTGTTCACTCTCTGATGACAAACTGCAGACTGTTTCACAAGGACTGCTGCTTACTGGGGCGGTTACGCAATGCGTCTGGACAATTGTTTAGGCTAACTGTGTGGATTGCTGGTTACTGGGGCACCTCACAGGTGAAAGTTAACAATTTATTAATTACTGAATTACTGAATTAAAATTAAAACTGGGGCAGCACACAATTCTGTACCGTTACAATACCCCCCCAATAAGAGATTGAAGGCCGAGGCGTTCAAACTCTTATTGCCTAAACCCTAAGAGGATCAGTGAGGATATGGCGCCACAACCCCCCTGAACACTCTACTAAAATCATGGGTTCTTACCCCCCTAGTCTGGCGGCTGTGACAGCACCCATCCGATCTTACTGGACTTCTCTGTTCGAGATCCCAACACCATAAGCTTGGACAGATACCCGCCACAGTATCGCCTGGCTCTATAACATTTAATTAAAAAATTGAACAAACGGCCTTCCATTACTCCAATCCCACAACTGATTTGTTTCCTCTTAGCCGTACTGGTTCATTGACAACGTACTGGCTCATTTTATTATATTATGATATATATCTTAACTCTAGAAAATAGTGTTAATAAAACAATATAGGTTTACAGTAGTACACATAAATTCCAGTCAAACTAAATAGCATTCCCCGTATAATATTGCCCAGCCAAAATGACACATTAATTATATAGAAGTACATTAACTCAAAATAATTATAACTAAAATACAAGTTATGTATCATAAATAAAGTTTTCAATTTTAAATAAAGTACATATTATTTATTATTTATTTATTATTTATCAAATCAAAATGGATTTAAACTCATTATTAAAATTCATTAGTTTTTCAATTACTTTAGTTACCAATTTAATTTAATTTAATTTAATTCCTCAAACCCTGCTGATCAATCTCATTTATTTTAGTTACATTTTGCAAAAACCCATAAAAAATTACCTACATTCCATCACATCAGATGCTTCTTTTATTTCATAATAGAATTTTGCTACTGGCAATGATTCAGCAGACTACAACATTTTTTGTTATTGTCAATTCAGCATGGCTGTAGACCTTAGTCACAACATACAACACACCTGTTTACATAAACAGTTGTATACCAGACTTGTGTTATAAACACTCTCAGTTTCAACATTCCTGATTACCTCACCCTAATACCTATACTTTTAATTTCCACAAATCTTTTAATGTTAACATATTTGTCAATTTCTATTTATTACAATTCAAACCAAATATAATTTTAATTCACCTTTCAGTTACTATTGCTTTTTAATTACAGTTTCTATTTAATACCATTATCTCAATTAATTTATATTATTGAATCAACATCTTTTCACACCTGTAAACCTTTTATTCTATCTGATTGGTATTATAAACTTTATACTTACAGTACATTATTCACCTACTGACATGAACACAAAATACACACCACACATACACCAATATCTCCACGTAACCTCTGAAACATTTAACAACAATGTTATTTCATACCACACAATTTAACATTTATTTATTAATTAATATCAAATCTCATAAAACAATTTAAATCCATTAGAAAATTCAATTATACAACATTTAAATCAATCAGAATATTTAAACATTTCAAATTATTTTAATTAAGTCAATTATTGAAAACCACATTTTTAATTACTCTCACCAATTACAATAACTATAATTCATTTATTATTTTATTCAAAATTATTGTTATTTATTTAGGCTGCAAAATATTAATATTATTATTCTCACAACAATTACCATTACATACACACATTGTTTACCTAACATTTTACAATACACACCATTAAATTCACTAAACATTTATTTACAATTCTTCATCATTAATTATTCAGTTATATCACGCTTCATTGTCCAAGGTTGCGAGGTCTGAACCATAAAACAAAATATTTAAAATTGTCCATTTATTGTTTTATTGTTTAACCTCCATCGTCAAAAATTAGTCTTGGTTTCAAATAACAATTTTCAATTTCATTTACACACATATGGCTATCTTGTGTGTAACAACCATAAAATTTCAGTTTATTCATTTTATCATAATAATCATATACCAAGTCAACATTATGTATTTCTGTCCAGTCTCCATTAGTAATTATATTCAATATTGGGTCAGTTGCTTTTTCATCATAAATTAAATTATTATTGTTTAAACACACTTCTAACATTTCTTTCCACTCATCATAATCTCTCTTTAATTTATATAATTCTATCTCTTTATCAACACACAATTCTCTATCTAAATCTCTCTCATCATAACATTTCTCCCAACATTTCACATTCTCATTCCATACAGAGGGCAACACAACATTATTACAACGTCTGGCTTTACCAGATACACAAAAATAACTTCTTTGATATTTTAAAGACATTTTGTCTTTTACAAAAACTAACGAGGAACCTTTGTCCTCCAACAATACTGGTGAAACTTTTTCTTCACCCACAACCACATCACGGGAAAATTCTACCCTCTGTACACTCTCTTCATTTAAACTACCTCTATACTCCCTTTCATTATGATCAATTACATTTATATTCTCAATATCGCTACTACTGTCTACTGTATCACTTTTTGATACCACATTTGATTCACATTTATTGTCTACCACACACACACACACACACACACACACTCTCTTAACTCATCTGTTTCTCTTTTTGTTTCACTACATATTTCATTTATTTTACTTTCAATACTACACAATGAATTAGTTAATACGTCAAACTTAGCATCATTAGTGTCAAAACGTTTGTTTATATCGATACTCATTACATCGAATTTAGTCTCAAATATTTTCTCATTATTGTCTAAGCGATTATTTAAGGCATTTAATTTACTGTTAATTTCACCCTTAAATTCATTAAAATTGGTTTCAAGTTTATTACTTCGTTCATCAAATTTATTGCTTAACATTATACTTTGTTTTTCTAACATTACTTGTATCATATTCACTATATCGTTATTGTCATTTTGCTTGTTTTGGATAGGCGTTGAATGAATCTTAGCGCCTTCCATTGTCACTGATTCTGTTAAGCTTATTTCATTTATTACTGTTTCGGTTATTATTGTATTTACTTGATTGTTTGTACTTGTACTAGTCAAATCAATATTGTTGACTTTATCACTGTTACTCTCCATTTTGAGTAAATGTATACTTATAAATGTATGCTTAGCAAACTACACAATAATCGCCCTCACTTCCAAATAACCTGTGCTGCAGCTTGGTTAGGTCTGGCGGATATAGGTTGTAAAACCTACACTCGCGTCCCTGTTCGGGCACCATTTGTAACTTCTCACTTTGTAACATCAATAATTAATTTTTTACCTTTAAATTCGGGTCCAGAGTCGTTCAGACGAAAACAGCTACAGAAAGGATTATTTGAAGGTTACCAGTACACATATAAATACTCTGTTCGTTTTTAAAACAAATCGCTTCTAATTTATTAGCAACATTACTTATTCGTCAATTAAACACTAGTCTTTATATTAGTAATACATTAAATTCAAACAAATTAATAAATGAAATCTTTCTTAACCTATAACAAATTATATCTTTTTGAATAAACCAGTACGTTTATTTTTTTGCTCTCACATTTAATATAAAAACCTTTTCTTAGAGATCTCTTTGTTTCTTACTTTTTAAGCTTTTGTTAATCAAAATTTACTGAACATTGGTTTAAATGTTAATATGCTGTGATTTTAGTTACCCATCCATTACGTTTTCTTCTGGTTTGCTACGCCGTCTCATGATAACCGTTCTACTCGTTTTTTCACACTCCGGCACTATTAACATTGAGTTTGGTTGTTGTTAAATAATTTATGCACTGGAAGATGTATACTGTATATGTTTTTTATATAGCCGGCCGGCTTTTTAGATTCGCCTGGGCACTTAGAATTTTAACGGTCGCGCTATATTGTTTGTACACTTTTTTATACTTGTTAAACTTTAAAAGATAGGCCGACTCTTTATTACGGCCTATCTTGTACCCGAGGCCGCCGTTTAACTATTTTAATAAACTGCTGTTGCTGGCTGTCTACTGTTCACTCTCTGATGACAAACTGCAGACTGTTTCACAAGGACTGCTGCTTACTGGGGCGGTTACGCAATGCGTCTGGACAATTGTTTAGGCTAACTGTGTGCATTGCTGGTTACTGGGGCACCTCACAGGTGAAAGTTAACAATTTATTAATTACTGAATTACTGAATTAAAATTAAAACTGGGGCGGCACACAATTCTGTACCGTTACAATTTTGTATTGAACAAATAATATTCTAAAAGTTCTGTCAATGTTATCAAGCTCGTAAGATCGGTAGCCTTCCTTACATGCCTTAGATCCATTCACATTCAGAAATTCTGCTAGTACACATTGATTCATTAGTTATAGTGAGACACATATGTTGTCTACGTTTATGAATGATTTAATTTTGTCTGTTTTAAAAGTGAGCGAAGTAAGTGATGTCGATAAATATGAACACATTACAAGCCAAATACTCAACTGTACACTTTGTATTCTTAATTAGTGTAGTTTAGTATGGCAACATTTCTTTAATACATATATGCTAAAATTGATGTAAATAGTTTGCTTGTTAGCAAATTTTTTTATAGTAAATATTAAATACACAAGTATATATAAAGAGAAATAAAGTTCAGAGTTCTTGTTAGTATCCTTAATTGTGTACCTTGGCTTGCAGTATTATAACTGAAAGAATGTGTTTCTAGTGAACACATTAGAGATACTGCATTTACATATATAATAATACAAAACAAACATTAAATAAAGTCAAGTAATGTCATAACTTTATGTACGTTATGTTACATGGACAACCACCATGATTTTAATTTCAGTTAATAAACATGCAGTTAAAAATTGAGAAGCTATTGATTTATTATAAAAAAATTATTAAAAATAATATACACTCCTCACAACTCTTACCTTTCTCGGGTCCAAGGTTCTTGGCACGAAGTCGTGAAGACTAAGCGTGACTTAGGTTAACCTTATTCAATAAATCATACTCTCAATTGTATTCAGAAATAGTTGTATTTATTTACTCATTCTTTGACATTAAATTTTATTGTTGTACTCTTTCATTTCATCTCAAAAACTAACATTGATCGTTTTTATCATTTAAAAAAAAACGTATGTCCACCAAACATAGTAGTTTATCTATTCTGATATACTGTGAAGATTCATTGTTTTTGAATTGTCTTTCTCCGAGAGTTATTTTCCAAACCATATAAATAAATACTACATATTCTCTAATATTATTCTTTACTGAAAAAAAAACTATAAAGTTCTTAAAGTATTACTTAAATTCTATTTTTTGAGACGACCCAGCAATGCCCACACTCGACACTCACACAATTTTTAATTCCCCATTTTAATTATTTATAACCCCTTTAAAAATGACATAATTATATTGATCGAGGATTACCCAACCGGCGTCGTTCCTCTCGTCATCATGCGTCGCGTTGTACGTATATGTCCGAAAGTTTGTCTTTTTTCCCTTCACCACATTTTATTTTAGATTCGTTCACTTCACTGGTACAGTTCTGATTTACCGCTTCACTTTTTATACAATTGTTATGGGGTCTCCCTGGTTAGGTCGGCCGACACTAGTTACGCTCAAGTAAAATGTTTATATGACCGCGCGCGGCCGATATTGTTAGTCGACTGCGCGGCAAACTTTTTCTGACGATGTGACATTGGGCGGGCAACACTGCCTTGCCCGCGAACGAATTTCATCGCCGTTCACAGCCTTCATTGTCGAATTTTTAGTAGCTGTACATCTGGCACACAGGATTTACGTGTGCTATGCTTCGACGATATTTCACAGCCTTTACTTTCGTTTATGTAAAGTTATGCGCTCCGCAGATGTTGGTGTTTGTGCATTTGTGAGTGGACGTCACACAGACGCAAAGTTCTTAGAATCGTGACACAGTCGACAACATGACATTCCTTTCTAAATATTTCAACACAGTGTGTAATGCTTTTTATTGTTTAGGCTGCGAGTTAGATTCAAAGAAGGACTGGACACCTATATGAAATGATTTGAAGTATTTTAAAAGATGAAAACCGAAATTAATAAAAAATAAAAAAGCTTCTAATTCGCCCCATTACAATACCCCCCCCAATGAGAAATCTTCTGTCGAAACAGAAGAAATCTCATTGCTAAACCCCTAAGAGGACCGGTGAGGATATGGTGCCAACAACCCCCCAGTTGTTCTTATACATCGTGGGTAAACTACCCCCCTGGTTCGGCGACTATGGACGCATCTGAACGAGATCACTGGACTTCTCTGTTCGAGATCCCAACACCAAAAAATCGAACAGACACGCACCACAGCGCACCTCCCCTTCTATCATGCCACCCCAACATCCAAATCCCAGGTCTTATACCACGCCAGATCCTCAACCGAAATGTTCCCCCTTATCATGCACACTGGGTCGCCTTTGGCAAATACTGGGCGCATACATACACCTATAATATTTTCTATATAAACTCATCATTTAAAATCCCAAAATATTCATCTTTAAATTCACTATTCTTATAAGTTCCAAATCAGATTGTATCAACACAAAAAAAATCTCTTATCTGAATAGATTAATTCTCTTTGTTATTATTACTGATAAAAAAACAAATAAATTGAATATTTAATTAAAACATGGACTGCCTTATCCTAACATTTGATTATACACATATCCTAAACAATATAATCCAATAACACTATTAATATACACGAACAATAATACAATCAGAATTAATACAAACACCAATTTGATGGCAGGCACCAAAAACTTTTTTTTTCTCTACCCCCCTCTTAATCCCTTAGCCCCTGATACCCGTTACATTCTACTGTGTGCAGCACTAGACTTCTTGGCCCTCGCAGACCTCAATCTAGCCGTAATCACATCTCCCTCGTGACCTGTAACTGGGTCACCGCCCATCCACACTCACTATTACCCCCCCTAGACTGTAGCGTCTAGTTGCTTTCACAAGGACTGATGCGGAAGGGGTGGACATTTTTTCTTTTATTCCACCCCCATCCTTGCATCAGCGTTACAATAAAATTCGGTATTACACCTACTAGTTTTTATTTATACACCCCTAATGGACTGCCACCCCTATCTGGGTGAAAATAGCCCTGTTCCAAAATTAGGTAGATTCCCCCACAAATAACCCCCCTACTAAGTCTAACAAACCACCGGGTTGACAAAACAAAACAAACCACAAGCCGGTTATATCAAGTAAAATTTATGATTTGCCACAATTAACTACTTTCACGGTCATGATCCGGTGAGGTCATGGCCGCACTTAGGTGGGGAATCTACAGTTAAACATAAAACATACGTTGACATTTATACAAGTTTACATGAATAGTTGTAAGCATATCTTATTTCCCAAACACTATCTCAGCCCAAATATTTCCATCAGTTGTCAGTGTTAAATGAATATTTTAATCATTATTTACATCAATTAGCATTTAATTTATAATTCCAGTTTGAATTCGAATGAAAATAAAGTTAGGTTCATTATTACAAGTTCATTGTTAAAAATCATCTTTTCAATTAATTTAATTACCAAATTAATTGAATTCTATTTACTTTCTCAAAGTCTGAGTTGCAGTAATTACCTCATTATTATTTTGTCTGAAAAAATTTACTTCAATTCTTTTATGTCACAATAAGATTTTGCTCAAGATACTGATTCATCAAGCTACAACAGTTAGCAGCTTCAACACTTGGCTGTAGACATTAGTCAAAACATACAACATACCTGTTTACATAAACAGTTGTCTGCCAGACTGGTGTTATAAACACTCTCAATTTCAACATTCATAGTTACATCATATACTGGCACATATACTTCCTACAGTTATTTGGTTTTTTCTAAATCTTTTAGTTAACGTATTTATCAATTGCTACCAACTCAGATCAAAGTTACTTTTGCTTCATTAATGAAATTAGCCATTTTAAATTATTTGTTTAACTTGAAAATTCTTCAACAATCTCCCCTCAACACAGTTTAACTTTAATTACAGCTGTATGAAGTTAATGTATAAAATATATAAAATTACAATTTCAATTTGAATCAAAATGAATTTAAACACAGCACTAACATTTACAATATTAAGTTCCTCCAGGGACAGCTACAATTCAATTTCATCTCTTCGTACATTCAAAACAATTTCCATTACTTTAATTAAATTTATCAAAAAGATTCTAATTAGTCTAGTATTTCAGTTTCTCTTGATACTTCAATAAATTTTACAAACATTCCATCATTTGTTTCAAATCTCTCTTTAAATTCCTCCACAATCACATTCTTAATACCATTATCCCCTACTCATAACCTAACATAGCAGGTACCATAAGATAACAATTAAACCTTTTGGTTACAATTTTTTTTTCTTTAAAATATTTCCAAACATTTTTTCTTAATTACCTGTAAATAGGTTATACTTTATATGTACAGAATCATTGTTTACCGAGATGTGATTGAAGACGAACAGAACCCCACTTCATGATTTTAAATAACTACCTTTTTGCAAACCTCAGATCCTTATCTGCCACTTGTTTCCCAAATAAAAAAAAACAAACCACAACCACTAATCTACGACCACATCTCAGTAAGCCATAATTCTATCCTTATACAGAAAATTTTATTTCGTTTGTCTACTCAGCCACAAAACTTCTCCACTACCTACCTAATTAAGGGATGAGTTTACAATTCGTAAATAACACCAGTTTATTTAATTTTGAGGATTACCCTAATGTATTGTTTAGAATTAAGGAAATCAAATGGTTCCAAAAAGTGTGCCAATTTATGTAACTATTGTTTACGTTTTCTCTAAGGGGATGGTTAAGGAAATCAGGAAGATAAAAGGGTAAGGATCATTAAAAGGTCAAGAACTAGGACTCAAGGTAAGGACGAAGCTTCCTCCAAAAATAAGGGTAAATGGAGAAAACCAAGGCTCGTGTGGGCAGGGGCGCGTCCCTGAAGTAGACGAACCCCACTGGGACAAGTGGGGAACATCTACCCGCTACCACTTACTATTTTATATTAACTTCCTAATTTTATAGTTATTTAGTTTATGTTCAATTACAAGATTTAATGTATTATTTTATTTTAACCAATACCTTTTTAAATTGGTGGCGTTATGGGTACCCACTATTTCCCCAGTCATTTGATTTCGTAAAACATAAGCATTATCCATTTTAATTTCAACAACTTCATACGGTCCCTCATACAACAAAAAGAATTTTTTGATCTCTTTATCTTGTGCACTTGATAAATCGTGTCTTCTCACTAATACTAACTCTCCTATCTCATATTTAACCCACTTACCTTTGCCATCATGCTTTTGCTTTCTCCTCTCTCCCTTAGTTAGCAGACTCTCGTTGGCAAGTCGTATTTTTACATCTTTGTCCAAAACTCTTTCTTCCGGTGGATATTCAAAAAGTTGTTCTAATATTCTGGGTGGACGGCTTCCCTTGATTAGTTCGTACGGTGTAAATCCTGTAGAATCGTGGGTTGTGCTGTTTAACCAATCCTCCACCTTCTTCACATACAAAGGCCACTCTGTATGTTTGGAGTGACAATACGCCCTGAATATTCTGCCGATTTCTCGCATCACCCGCTATGCCTGGTTCGACTGTGGATGGTAAACTGCCGTGTGTTTGGGTATGATGCCTTCCCAGCCAAGAGTCTGTCTCCACTTGCCGCTGATGAACTGCGGTCCATGATCAGATAAAATTACCTTCGGCTTCCCTACGGTGATCATGTAGTCCTTGGTGATCTTCTCGCTGAGTACTTTGCTAGTAGCTCTCTTTACCCTGTATAACCTAACAAACTTGGTAAAAGTATCCAAAACAACAAAAATATATACCACTCCTCCTCTACCTTTAGGCAATGGCCCATACAAATCTACTGCAACTAAATCAAAAGGTCTTTTTACTTTAATATACCTCATTTCACCTTCAACCCTGTAATTTACTACTTTAGACTTTTGACACAGATCGCAAACTCTTAATATTCTTCTAACTCTCTTCTCCATATTTTTAAAAACACAAGATTCTTTTAGTACATTTGCACATTTTTTTGCCCCAAAATGACCGTATCTTATGTGACAATCCCAAATAATTCTATCTACTAACTCATCAGGTATCATTAACCTCCAATCCCGTTCACCCCCTTCTACTTTCTTAAACAGAATTCCCTTATGTATCTGGAAATGTGTATTATACTCTGAACCATTAATATATGCTTCTAAACTATTTATTATCTTACCTAATTTATTTTCTGATCTTTGTCTATCTTTAATCTCCCTTAATTCCTCCCCAAAAATTCTATCTTCCCTAGTTAATCGAAAAATTTCTATTTCTTTCAGATCTCTACCTGTCTTATTATCTGTAGTGTCTACCCTGGACAAAGTGTTCGGTACTTTATTATCTGACCCCTTAATATACTCCCAAGAAAAGTTGTACTCTTGTAAAACTAGTACCCACCTGGTTAATCTGCTATGCGTCAGCTTACATGTATTTAGGAATGATAAGGCCTTATGATCGGTCCTGATGACGGTTTCGTTTCCTAGCAGGTAAGTGCGGAATTTCTTCACAGCAAAGACGATGCTCAGCAATTCCTTTTCGGTAGTTGTGTAATTCTTTTCTGCTGCCAGGCATCCGTCTGTAAATAAAACTTTCTCTGAAAATCGGGGTGATTCATCATAATTGTGTCTATAAATTTCTCTTTGATTTCATTGAAAATAGTTCTCTGCTCCTCTCCCCATTTCCATTGTTTATTCTTTTGTAAAACAACACTTAATTTAGAGGTAATATGTGCATAATTTCTCTGGAATTTTCTATAAAAGTTGCATAATCCTAGAAAGCTCTGCAACTGTTTAATATTCTCTGGTTCTGGAAAACGTATGATAGCTTCTACTTTGTCTGGGTTTGCTGAAATTCCTTCAGGAGTTATAATGAAACCCAAAAAATGTATTTTAGTTTGTAAAAATTTCGACTTGTCCCAATTAACAGTTAATCCTTCTTGTCGTAATTTATTTAAAACGTACTCTATGTGTTCTACGTGTTCAGAGAATGTTCTTGATGCTATTAGTATGTCGTCAACATATACAGTCAGAAAATCTAAGTCTTTCGGTTGTAATATCATGTCTAAACACGTAATAAAACTTGCTACACTAGTGTTAAGCCCAAATGGCAGGCGTTTAAATTGATAGTTTTTTCCATTGAAAAGGAATGCAGTAAACTTACGGCTTTCTGGCGCTAATGGGACTTGCCAGTAGCCCGCCGTTAAATCTAAGGACGTCATATATCTGACTCCACTAAACTTTTGAAAAATTTCGTTCATGGCTTCCGGTGATTCCCGGTCAGGTATTATAATCTGATTAATTTTTCTAGCGTCTAAGCACAACCTTACCTTTCCATCCTTTTTGATGACCACTACCAATGGATTCGAGTAAGGCGATATGGATCTTTCGATGATGTCCCCTTCCATCATGCGGTCCAACTCTTCTTGAACGGCTCTCCTCTTTGAAAATGGCACTGGATAACTTCTCTGCATGTAGGGTGAGTGCTCTCGAATCTTCAGCTCGCATACATAGTCCCTGGCTTTCCCAGACAACTCAGCAAATACATCTCTAAAACGTTCAATAACCGCCCACAACTCCTGTCGTTGGGGACTCCCTACAACTCCACCCTATTAAAAAATATCTCTGCCCTATTTTCCCATACTCTCTCATCATTCTCCATGCTCTCACTCTCTTGACACACATTCACTCTTGTTTCTATAATTCCCTCGCCTACTCGGTTTTGTATCATCTTTACACCCGTAACTCTAACCTTATCTAACACCCTCTTAAAATCTACCCTGATTGGTTCATGCCCCTTATTAAATTCCACTATTCTCCGGTTAAAATCAATTACTGCTTTGTTTCTCTTCAAAAAATCATTTCCCAGAATTATGTCTAAATTCAAACCCTTAACTACTAGAAAAGTATTCTCAAATTCTATTCCATTAATATATATGTTTAATTGAACTTGTTTAGTGACTCGTTTACTTCGTACTCCCGTCACCCCCACTACTGTTACTCCCGCTACTGGTAATGATGGAATATTCTTATTTACCCTTTGTAATTCACCCAGTACATTCTCTGAAACTACTGATATCTCGCTACCCGTATCAATCAATGTTTTGTAATCCTTACCTTCTATGTTTGTCAATACTTCCGTCAGTCCGGTTTTGGTTTCTGTCATTTCGGCAGCGTCCTCCTCCAGTAACTCCTCCGCCATGTCTCTGATAATTATGTTGCTGCGGTAGTTATGCTCCTCTTGGACCCCCAGGTTCTCCTCCGACAATGCATGGGCCCGGTTCTCCATTGTTTCCTCTAGTTTCCCGTGGATGGTCCTGCTACTGCCTGGCTATATCCACCTCTGCCTCTATTTCCACTTCCATTTCCCCTCGGTGCTCCTCTAGCGTTTTCGCCTCCTCTCAGCGGTTGATTTTGTGACTGATATGTCCGCTCACTGCGTTGACATTCTCTTGGTTTGCGACATCTAAAACATGTAGTTCTTATTGAGTAATTATCTACATTACAATCGACACACCTCCAACTCTCGCCTCTATTATCGTTATTTCCCCCTCTCGCCCCTCGGTGAAAATTTGGTATTCCCCGGGATTGATTATGATTACCATTCATATGTGTTATTGGTGCGTTTGTTTGCCTACTCATATCGCGTTCCCGTATATTCTGAAAAATATCCAATATTTTCTCTAGTTCTGTAATCTCTAGAATCTCGCGGGTCATTAGCGTAATCTGTATTTCTCTGGGCAAATGCTTACTTATGTGATGAACGAATGACCGAAACGGTAATGGTGGCTCTAAATATTTGGCCTCATTGTATAATCGCATTACATACATAGTTACGTTGCCCCCTTGGGTCCCAAAATTACCTGGTCCCATAATTTTACTCCGCAATATTTCTTGTTCCTCCTCCGACCAATATTTCTCTCTAAAGGCCGTCTCAAAACACTGATAATTTACCCAGTCTACTTTATGTACCTCCGCCCATACCGCGGAATTCCCTCTAAAACACTTCATTATTTTCAACAATTGTACTTCCCAACTACTTCTACAAAACTGATTAAATTCTTCAACTCTATTCAAAAACTGCATAGGGTGTACCCCCCTGTTTTCACAATTAAACAACTCCAAATCAATATCGCTATTCACATCTTTAGTAATAACTATTTGTTCAGTAACACTATTAAGTTTTTCGTTTATAGCTGTGTTCAATTCATCTTTAACATTAACTATGCTCTGCTCAATTGATGCAAATATATTGTTATTTAAACTCTCAATTTGTACATGACGCTTATCTATAATATTCACTGTATTTTGTATAGCTTGTATCTCTGTTTTGCAATTACTTTCCATTTCATTGATTTTGACATTAGTACTAATTTCATATGTTTCAATCTTATCAACTACACAATTCAACTTGTACTCACTACTAACATTACATTCATCTATTTTACATTCAAAATTTTCAGATACCTTCTGTATTTGTTTATCAGTTTTTTCTACCATATTACTCTCTATTTCGTCAATTCTATTATTCATACTATTTAATGAATGACTCAACTTCTCGTTTAATTCAAATTTCAATTCGTGAAAATTACTTTCGCATTTCATTTTTACCTCATCAATGTCAAATTTAAGTACATTAAATTTACAATTAAATTCGCTTTTAATTTCGGTCTTAATTTCATCAAAACGATTATTTAATTCGTTGAATTTGTTATTCTGTATATCTAATTTGCTGTCAAAACTATTCTTTTGAACATCAAATTTAACATTGATACTGCTATTCATTTTATTGATATCACTACTCAAACTCTCAGACATTGTTTTCATTAAAGTAAATATATCGTCCATCGACAACTCTTTGACTCGTGTTGTCGTTGGAGTAAATTGTGCTGCTACATTTTTGTCAGTGAAGCTGACTTCTTCATTATTCATTTCACTTTCCCTACTCGATTTTGGGGTTATTTGTATCCCCGAATCGTCTGTACTCTTTGTTTCATTTGCATTATTTTTTGTTTTATTTTCCTGACTCACGTTTGGAGTCGAGTGGGTTTCAACGTTATTCATAAAATTAGAATCGTCACAATTTTCGACACTAGTCGTTTCATTTATATTATTTTCATTATTTCCTGCCATTTTTAATTGTAAAATTACCACATTTATTTTATTATACTATATTTTAACACTTCGTATCTTACATACCTTAAGTATCCCTTAATTATTACTTACGTATAACCTCACTTTTCGTACTTTTTTACGCACGCCTAACCCACGCTTATTTTCACATTTAGGTGCGGTTTATTCAAAATTACATTTATAACCTCGAGTCCAAGTTCGCGGCGCCATTGAGAAGCTATTGATTTATTATAAAAAAAATTATTAAAAATAATATACACTCCTCACAACTCTTACCTTTCTCGGGTCCAAGGTTCTTGGCACGAAGTCGTGAAGAATAAGCGTGACTTAGGTTAACCTTATTCAATAAATCATACTCTCAATTATATTCAGAAATAGTTGTATTTATTTACTCATTCTTTGACATTAAATTTTATTGTTGTACTCTTTCATTTCATCTCAAAAACTAACATTGATCGTTTTTATCATTTAAAAAAAAAAGTATGTCCACCAAACATAGTAGTTTATCTATTCTGATATACTGTGAAGATTCATTGTTTTAGAATTGTCTTTCTCCGAGAGTTATTTTCCAAACCATATAAATAAATACTACATATTCTCTAATATTATTCTTTACTGAAAAAAAATCTATAAAGTTCTTAAAGTATTACTTAAATTCTATTTTTTGAGATGACCCAGCAATGCCCACACTCGACACTCACGCAATTTTTAATTCCCCATTTTAATTATTTATAACCCCTTTAAAAATGACATAATTATATTGATCGAGGATTACCCAACCGGCATCGTTCCTCTCGTCATCATGTGTCGCGTTGTACGTATATGTCCGAAAGTTTGTCTTTTTTTCCCTTCACCACATTTTATTTTAGATTCGTTCACTTCACTGGTACAGTTCTGATTTACCGCTTCACTTTTTATACAATTGTTACGGGGTCTCCCTGGTTAGGTCGGCCGACACTAGTTACGCTCAAGTAAAATGTTTATATGACCGCGCGTGGCCGATATTGTTAGTCGACTGCGCGGCAAACTTTTTCTGACGATGTGACATTGGGCGGGCAACACTGCCTTGCCCGCGAATGAATTTCATCGCCGTTCACAGCCTTCGTTGTCGAATTTTTAGTAGCTGTACATCTGGCACACAGGATTTACGTGTGCTATGCTTCGACGATATTTCACAGCCTTTACTTTCGTTTATGTAAAGTTATGTGCTCCGCAGATGTTGGTGTTTGTGCATTTGTGAGTGGACGTCACACAGACGCAAAGTTCTTAGAATCGTGACACAGTCGACAACATGACATTCCTTTCTAAATATTTCAACACAGTGTGTAATGCTTTTTATTGTTTAGGCTGCGAGTTAGATTCAAAGAAGGACTGGACACCTATATGAAATGATTTGAAGTATTTTAAAAGATGAAAACCGAAATTAATAAAAAATAAAAAACCTTCTAATTCGCCCCATTACAAAATGTGGATTTCAATGTAATATGGTATCAGCTGTTACTAGCCAGGCATATTTGAACTTTTGTAAATCATATTGTTACATTGAATATGTTCATTGCAAATATTGATTTCTTATAATAAAATCCATGTAAACACTATTATGCCTTCATCTCATTTAATTATCTGTTCAACTTTTTTTTGAACCTGATTTCTTTGTAGCAGAATCTCTCTTAGTCCAAAATACATACGAGCAAGCTTTTACATGTTGAATCACTTTACTCACCACTCAACAATGAAGTTCTCATTTTTGGCATATGTCCCATGACACACCCATTTTTTTATTGTACCAAAAATATGCTTTAACAGGTTTGCTATAAATATATATATATATATATATATATATATATATATATATATATATATATTTATTGTGACAATACAATCATACGCTGTACTGTACATTTATTAGATAAAATGAATATTTAAATTAAATTTATAAATATGTAATAAATAAGCAGGTATGAGATTGAAAGCTGAGTTTATGTTAAAAATACGGCATGTAGACATACAGGAACCAACCTGCACGATCACGCGATTGTTGCTAAGAGTGTGTACAGTAGTAAATAATGTGTGTGAGTGAGGCCAGTTCGAGCATGAAAGTTTGTAATCTCACCCTAAATAATTGTCAAATTATAGTTTTTATTTAATTATAAGAAAACCATAAACGGTAGAAAAACATTCTAAGACTCCTAAATATGTATAAAATTAATGCACATGTGTAATGAGAAAATGGCATGAAAAGGACGTGCAGTGCGATTTTAAGTGCGTAGTAATTACACGAATTATGCGATTACGATGGTAATTACATTGAGCATGTGTAATTAAATCATCCATCGTTAGAGCACCCTTTAGTTCACATTAGAAGTTGCCATTGGCAGAAATATGAAATTGGACGATAGTGGGGGAACTGACGCCACCAAGCAATTTCAGACAAGCAGAATTCTGTCCCAACAGGTGCGGTATGATGCTCGAATATAACTAAGGGCACGGAAGAAGCCAGTGTTCTTCTCAATCAGTCTTCAGTAGCGGCGGGACGCTATATCCCGAATCGACGCGAGTTTAAAATTTTGTTAATTGAACAGTAAAGGCGGATGGACGCTAAGTTCATCTTAAGTATCAAACAGTAACTCTTAGTCTCGTTACGAATACGATTATAGAACATACTTGACGATGTCTACACACAAACGTCTGTCACTCAAGACAAGCTACGAAGTTACATCATGCAGAGGAACGCTATGCTGAACAGTAGAGGCATCTGCTAGAACAACAGCAGCTGGTGCAAAGCAACATATCACTCTACACTACAGCAACCCGATGGGACCATGAGGGACGAGTAACTGGAGGACGACAAGTGGAACCGGGGGAACGTGCAGGGAACTCCATCAGAAGAGGACCTACGGATCAACGGAGGACATGGGTATGATCTACAGAATCGAGGTGACAGATAATCAATTTATAACTTTTAAATGAGAGACTAAAGACATTGAAAAGACACTTTGAAATTTAAAAATAAATAAGAGTTATGTAAAATGTGGATATAAAGGTTCAGAGAATCTAATTTAAATTCAATAAATATGTTCATTGATGGTGAACAATTAATTTAGTCAATTTAAATTGTATTTAAAAAGTGTAAAGCAATCAATGATTAATATGTATGCAATACATAATTTAACGTAGTTGAAAGATATATCAAGAAAATAAAATAAAACTGCAGTAAAGCACACAGTCAGACTGAGCAGTTGTTTTTAAGATTAACAAATAAATATTTAGAATATAACTTTATTACTGTAGAATATAAGATTTATTTTATGATAAATGTATTGCCACATTTGAACGTTTTTAAGCAAATAATAATGAATATTTATAGCGAAGTAAGTGAATTTTTTTTTTAACATGCTTGTGGTTTATGAATAAAATTATGAAAGTTTGTTACAATTCAATCAGTGACTACTCTTATTACCATTACACCCAAACTCCATTAATTGGTACATTTTACCAGTAATGTTGTATGAATTTGGCACTCTACAAATTAGTGTACTTAAAGTTATAATTTGTTGTGTTGTATAAATTGTCTCCCAAAAGTGTGGGGCTCTACAAATTAAAATACATTTAAATTTGCAACCTTTGTGTTGTTATATAAATTGTCGCCCGTTACGTAGAGCACGACACGCCTACATTTAATAAATAAATGTATGCTCTATTGCTAAAAGTGTGCGTAGGATTTTATGTATAATAATTGATGTTTATGTATAAATATTTTTGTATATTGTTTATTTTGTTGTGTTTAATGACACAACTGGCGCCCACCAATACCATTGATTTTCTATGATAACAGGTGTAATTCTAACAAGAGTAATAATAATAACCACAAATAAAAATAAACAAATAAATCAATAAAAGTAGCGAACGGTTGTACAATAATAATAAATTTTAAAAAATAAATTTAAATACAGCATATTCATTTTGGCAGCACCAGAAAGCTTGTATATGGAAGCACTCCAAACTATGATGCGTGCCTGCATAAATGAAATAAGCACAAAACAGATAGAAAATTTGAATGCTAGAATAGACGAGTTAAAAGAATCTAATAAGAAACAATTAGAAGAACAAACTGAAAGTTTTAAACAAGACACCATAAAAATACGGAGAGTTAGAAGAGTTAAAAATCTTATAATCTCCAGTTGAAACAAGACAACATAGAATTAAAGCAAAGTATAGCTAACAGTAATGCACAATTAACAGAAAAGATTGTTGATACCAACTCACGTATTGACACTCAAGAGAATAATTTTAAACAAGCCTTACATGAGCAAGCAGTAAGGATTGAAAATAAGCAAAAAGAATTGCGTCTCGAATGGAGAAGAGATATAAAAGAAATACGTAAACAAATAAATGTTGATTTAAATGATAAGTTAACAACTATAACGCGAGAGCAGGATGATAAAATTCAAACTGTTAATAATATGTCACAAGCCAATACCAGTAAAATAAGAGAAATAGAAGCATGTACAGTAGTTATTGAACACAATTGAAGAGACTGCGAAAGACCGTTCGGGAGAGGTATCCCATATGAAGGAAGAGATCCAAGATGAAATGAACCAGCTACGAGGTGAACTGAGAAGACGACAGAATCAAATGATGATATGTCCTACACCAATGGAAGAGAGGAGCAGAATAATTTCGCAGGTGGTAAATGGGAGAACAGTATGGAATTCCTAGCTAAAATGGAGAAAGAAATAGAGAAGATCGGCAGTGTGATAAATGATGATGAGAAGATAGACTTTGTCACGCAACATCTTAAAGACTCAGCCAGTCAATGGTGCTCTATTATTAGAGATAACGTCAGCACATATCAGCAATTTCATGATGCATTTGAGAACAGATATTGGAACATACATACTCAACGGCAAGTACGTGATCAACTCGAGTATGGAAAGTTTAACGCACACGGACGCCAGAGTGTAGAACAATACACAATTATGCAAATAGAATGCGTAAAGTACTGTAAACCTAAATTTTCAGAGTACGAAATTGTTTCAAAGTTATCTTACCATTTCCAGAGAGATATTCAGTTAGCAGTTTACACGCAGGGAATTAAAACCATAGAAGAATTTTTAATACTTGTAACACAGTCAGAGAATATCAGTAAAGGTAAGAACACACAACACTGTGAACCAACACACACTAATTATCACCATAACTATAACCGTAGTGATAAACCACCAATACGAAACACTACGCAAAATCGTGATAACTATAATATTAATTATACGACACCAGTACACACCACACCTACACGCACCGCTATAGAGACAGAGCGAGTGAACACCACTAAGCAACGAGGGTAAGCGATCAGTGGATGAAAACGGAAATGCGAGACGGCGGAGGGTGTAAAGGAGGCGTTGTGTGGTCTTCTACCCATAAACGTTTTTCAAAACCGTATGACAAAGGGGTTGCAGCAGTACGTAAAGACGGCGCGGGTGCTACAAAGAGAGATAGAGAAAAGACGAATGAGAGAGAAGAAGCGGCATTCTTCAGCCAGCCTTCAATGTCGAACGCGTCACAATGACTGAATAAGTGGAAGCGACATTGTACAATAAATAACATATACCCTTATGATATTAGAGATGGCTTATTAAGGACTGAACAGGATATAAAGTGAGACAAACAACAAACACAATGTCCCATTGTAAACGTACGAATCAACGGTTGTAGCATACGAATGTTAGTTGATACGGGGAGCCAGCTGTCAGTTCTTAATGCTGCTTGGGTACAAAGCAATAAAAAACATTTTAAAAATACTGCAATTTTTCCCTTAAATAATATGAATATCACGACAGCTACCAATAAAAAGGAAAGGGTTAAGCAACAAGCATATGTAACTCTAAAATATAAAAATTTAGAATTAACATGCCCCATGATAATTATGCATAAATTAATTTATGATGGAATTCAAGGTATTCATTTATTAAATACAATAAATGCTAAGATTGATGTTAATGGTAATAAGATTGTGTGTAAATATAAAGATGTTCCATATGAGTTAAACATGAATAGCAATGAAGAAGATTGTAAGGTAAGTGAAATACCTATGGTTTTGTCCAAACCACCAATACATTATGGTCCAACTCGACCTGTGAATGCAACAGATGAAGGGATGACAACACAGGAAGAAGAGAACTGCACGAATTAATAGAAGAGTACAGTGAAGTATTTAGTGAAATACCAATGCTGACGACAGTATACGAGCACTCTATAGTTGTGTCAGACCCTACGAAAGTCATCAGGAGGACGTATCCTATCCCAATGCAGTATGAGGAAGAGGTTGAACTGGAAATTCATCGCATGATAGAAAATGGTGTCATAGAGCGATCAAACAGCAACTTTCTGAATCCTCTAGTGGTTGTGAAGAAGAAGAGTGGTGAGATCTGTCTATGCCTTGACATGAGGGAGCTGAACAGCATTGTGTTAAAAGAGTATGACTGTGTGCCTACTGCGGATGAGTTATTTTCCAAGTGCGAAGGAGCACAGTATCTGACGAAGCTGGATTTACGCTCAAGTTTCTGGCAGATTCCAATTTGTGAAGAGGACAGAAAGTATACAGCCCTCCTTTATAAGAGTAAATGCTACCAACACAGGGTGGTACCCTTCGGACTAAGCACGAGTTTGGTTGCAATAGTAAAGTGTCTGGAAAGAGCACTAGGACCTGAGGTGGAACCTTACACCATAGTATTTGTAGACGATATTCTAGTAGTATCTAAACACTAGACGAACATATAGAACATCTAAGCACGATATTCCACAAGTTTAGGCAAGGCGAATATATCCCTTAACCTAGACAAATGCGAATTTATCAAATCCTCTATTCAATTTCTAGGTCACATTATTTCTTCCTCTGGTATTCAACCCGATCCTACAAAAATGTCCAGCATAACTAACTTTCCTATACCCAGAAATCTCAAAGGGTTAAGAGCATTCTTAGGACTAACGGGGTACTACAGAAGATTCTCACCATTGTATGCGAAGAAAACACAACCATTACTGGAGCTAACGAAGAAAGGACAGAAGTGGAAATGGGAGAAGAAACACCAAGATGCCTTCAACCAAGTGAAAATGTTATCCATCAAAAATATTATGTTACATCATCCTCAACGTGAAGGAAAATTCATAATCTATTTTGATGCCAGTGACTACGCCATAGGAAGTGTACTGTATCAACAGGATACTATGGGAGAGCACCGAGTCATCGCCTATGCTAGTAGAGTCTTCAAAGGAGCAGAGAGACACTACTCCACATCAGAAAAAGAAATCCTCGCAATAGTATACGCTCTTAAGCAATTCAGATATTATATTTATGGTACTCACTTCGAGATACACACAGACCATCAAGCATTATCCTTTCTATTGAAATGCAAGGTAACGAATGCCCGAGTATTAAGATGGATTCTAGCCATCGGAGAATACTCGTTCACCATTAAGTATTGTAAAGGTAAAGACAATAGTATAGCTGATACATTAAGCCGATACATCACAGAGGAATGTGAAGAGGTATATGAGAACGAGAATAAGGAAATACAATTGCTACCAATTAAATTTAAAGCAAATGATGAGGTAAAACAGATGCTAAAAAATCTAGCGCAAACAAAATTTTGATGTTACCCTAAGGGAAATGAAAGATCGAGAACAGCTACCGGATCACTATCTCTTCAAGCTAGTAAGACAAGATTGGAAGATAGTACTAACTAATGAAATGTTGCATAAGTTGTTCCAACCAGCACACGAGAGCTTAGCGCATGCTGCTGCTCTGAAATGCTACCTGAGTGTGTGAGAAGATTTTACTATTAATAATATGTTTTGAAAAATCAAGAATGAGGTGAAGAGATGTTATAAGTGTCAGACAGCGAAAGGACCAAATTTACACACATATGTAGAAATGCAGAGTATCCAGAAAGAAAATAAGAGAGAGCTAATTGCAGTGGATTTCCTGGGACCACTACCGCGATCAAGTCGAGGAGTAAAGCTCATATTGGTATGTATCGATGTGTTTCCAAGGCAGTCCGGCTGTATCCAATTATGCGACCCACAACGAAGGTTGTTCTAAAAATAATACTGCAGAAATATATTCCAACATATGGAAAAATGAAAAAGATACTCAGAGATCAGGGTGTACAATTCCAGAGTGAGATATGGGAGAGAACTTTGAGAGAGAATGTGGAATACAACCTGTACTCACATCCATAAGACATCCTCAAGGAAATCTTGCAGAAAGGGTTAACAAAGAACTAGGTAAATATTTAAGGATATACTGCCATAATCAGCATAATAAGTGGGCAGAATATTTACCATTTCTCGAGAAAGCAATCAATGAGAACTACAGTGAAGCAACTAGCTACACTCCAATATAATTAGAAAAAGATAAAAAGCCAAACAGATTTTGGACGAACTACATAAACAAACCTGAAAACCAAAATGTACTGGTACCAATAAGTGTGACGATTGAGTATGCGTAGCGACAGATAATAGAAAGGGGTAACAAGAGAATAGAGAGATTTAACAGAACACACAAAATACAACAATTCAACGTAGGAGAAAAAGTATTATTGAAAGCAAATCCAGTTGGAAAACGAAGCGATAATACTGCGAAAAAATTCTTCAGACTTTATAATGGACCATATACATTAAAACAGCGAGTCGCGAGACATACATTTATTGTATATGATGATGTGAAGAAGAAATAAATTGGCAAGTACCATGACAACTCATTTAGGAAGTTCTACACATAAAATAAATAGGTCAGTGGAACTAGTTTAAAGGGGAACAATTGTTAAAGCAGAGCTACGAATAATTTGGTCAACAACACATGTATGGGGAGAGGAAATATTACTTGCTTAATCCTCCAACTAAGGGTGAATTGAAACGATTATTATTCATTATTATTGTTTTGTATTATATGAACAAGTGTAGAAATAAATAATATGAAATATAAAAGAAAATATGATGTGTCTAATGATATAAAAAAAATTTTTAATAAATAAATTTATTAAATTTTTTTTACCAAGCAGAGGAATAATACGACAATACAATCATACCCTGTACTGTGCATTTATTAGATAAAATGAATATTTAAATTAAATTTATAAATATAAAATAAATGAGCCGGTATGAGATTGAAAGCTGAGTTTATGTTAAAAATACGGCATGTAGACATACAGGAACCGACCTGCACGATCACGCGATTGTAGCTGAGAGTGTGTACAGTAGTAAATAATGTGTGTGAGTGAGGCCGGTTCAAGCATGAACGTTTGCAATCTCACCCTAAATAATTGTCAAATTATAATTTTTATTTAATTATAAGAAAACCATAAATGGTAGAAAAAATTCAAAGACTCCTAAATATGTACAAAATTAATGCACATGTGTAATGAGAAAACGGCGTGAAAAGGACATGCAGTGTGAATTCAGTGTGATTTTAAGTGCGTAGTAATTATACGAATTATGCGATTATGATGGTAATTACATTGAACATGTGTAATTAAATCATCCATTGTTAGAGCACCCTTTAGTTCAGATTAGAAGTTGCCATTGGCAGAAATGTGTGAAAATATGAAATTGGACGATAGTGGGGGAACTGACACCACCAAGCAATTTCAGACAAGCAGAATTCTGTCCCAACAGGTGTGGTATGATGCTCGAATATAAATAAGGGCATGGAAGAAGCCAGTGTTCTTCTCAACCAGTCTTCAGTAGCGGCGGGACGCTATGTCCAGTATCGACGCGAGTTTTAAATTTTGTTAATTGAACAGTAAAGGCGGATGGACGCTATGTTCATCTTAAGTATCAAACAGTAACTCTTAGTCTGGTTACGAATACGATTATAGAACATACTTGACGATGTCTACACACAAACGTCTGTCACTCAAGACAAGCTACGAAGTTACATCATGCAGAGGAATGCTATGCTGAACAGTAGATGCGTCTGCTAGAACAACAGCAGCTGGTGCAAAGCAACATATCACTCTACATTGCAGCAACCGATGGGACCATGAGGGACGAGTAACTGGAGGATGACAAGTGGAACCGGGGGAACGTGCAGGGAACTCCATCAGAAGAGGACCTACGGATCAACGGAGGACATGGGTATGATCGGTATGATCTACAGAATCGAGGTGACTTTTAGAATCAATTTATAACTTTTAAATGAGAGACTAAAGACATTGAAAAGACACTTTGAAATTTAAAAATAAATAAGAGTTATGTAAAATGTAGATATAAAGGTTCAGAGAATCTAATTTAAATTCAATAAATATGTTCATTGATGGTTAACGATTAATTTAGTAAATTTAAATTGTATTTAAAGTTTGTAAAGCAATCAATGATTAATATGTATGCAATACATAATTTAACGTAGTTGAAAGATATATCAAGAAAATAAAACAAAACTGCAGTAAAGCACACAGTCAGACTGAGCAGTCGAATTTTAAGATTAACAAATAAATATTTAGAATATAACTTTATTACTGTAGAATATAAGATTTGTTTTATGATAAATGTATTGCCACATTTGAACGTTTTTAAGTGAATAATAATGAATATTTATAGCGAAGTAAGTGAATTTTTTTAAACATGCTTGTGGTTTATGAATAAAATTATGAAAGTTCGTTACAATTCAGTCAGTGACTACTCTTATTACCATTACACCCAAACTCCATTAATTGGTACACTTTACCAGTAATGTTGTATGAATTTGGCACTCTACAAATTAATGTACTTAAAGTTATAATTTGTTGTGTTGTATAAATTGTCTCCGAAAACCGTGGGGCTCTACAAATTAAAATACATTTAAGTTTGCAACCTGTGTGTTGTTATAATATATATATATATATATATATATATATATATATATATATACAGTAATACCCCGATTATCCAGGGAATTGGGTGGCAAGGGCACCGCGGATAGTGAAAATCGCGGATAACCCAAAAAACGACTAAAAATGAGGTGTAAACACGAAAAAAATATTTCAGCATAAAAACTATGTTTTATTGTACAAAAAACATAATATGTAAAACTTTTAAAATATGTACAGTACAGCAGATACCTTTGCTCTACGTCCAAATCACTAAAATAAACAAAAAACAATACTGTACTGTTAACAAAAAGTGTTCAGTTACGCCTTTTAAAAAAAAATCAATCACTCGTTTTTGCTTCTTGCTTTGGAAACACCTTTTCTTTATTCTAGATTGTACTTTCCTTAACATGAGTTTTTCTGCCAGATGTACGTCGTCGTCTTGTTCCTCTAAATATTGAAGCAATCCGTCTACGTGCTGCAAAGCAGTTTCGAGTGTCATCCGCGCAGGCACCTCGTCTTCTTCACTTTCACTTTGTTCTTCTTCGTTCTCGTTCACTCCCATTGCTTTGTTCGTTATCTCTACGTCAGTCAGTCGTTCAAACCCCGGCTCACTTGCGTCGCATTCCAGCCACTCTTCTATGTTCTCTTCGTCGACATTCTCACCTCCCGGAACGGATGTCACTAGGTCAACAAGTGTAGCGGTCGGCATGACTTCATTCTCTTCTTCACAAATGTTTTGGTTGACATTTGTTTCGATACTCGGAAAGAGTTTTCTCCATGATTTAACAAGGGTTGAGGGTTTGATGTAATCCCATGCAGACGCAATATCGTAAATGCTATCCAGAATTGTATAATTCTTCCAAAATTCTTTGAGATCGCAGCCTTCTTCGATTTTTGACAGTAACAACTTTGTTCTGTATGTTCTCTTCATGGTTGCAGTGACTCCCTGGTCCATAGGTTGTATCAGCGCAGTAACATTTGCGGGCAAAAACTTTGCGAAGATTTGCCCGTCAGAAGATTTAAGCACATGTAGCTGGGTGTGTCAATTAACAAAACAGCCTTCTTTGGCAAATTTTTTAGTCAAGATGTTTACGTACTTGAGGCACAAAAATGTTTTCAAACCATTCTTGAAAAATCTGCTGGTTAATCCAACCTTTTTTTTAATTGAAATAATCAACTGGTAAATTTTCTGCTCTTTTCCCCTAAAAAGACCTCGGTTTCTTAGGTTTACCGATTACAAGAAGCCTAAGTTTGTGACTACCCGCAGCGTTGCTGCATGGCAAGATTGTAATTCTTTCCTTGCTACTTTTGTGACCTGCCGCTTAATGTTCACTTTCAAATGCTAAAGTACGAGTGGAAAGACACTTCCAAAAAAGCCCTGATTCATCAGCGTTATAAATTTGTTCATATGACAGATCTTCAGACAACACAAACTCTTCAAAATCACGTTGAAAATCATCAGCTGCTTGTTGATCACCACTCAGCTTCTCTCTGTGTAGACCAATCTCTCTAATTCCATGACGTTTCTTAAAACGATGTAACCAACCGGACGACGCATCAAAATTCCTTCCAGGCCTAACAAATCAAAAAAGATTTTTGCTTTAGCTGCAATGGTAGGATCAGACACGGGGGTGCCCTCACTTCGCCCCTGAGCTAACCATTCCGCTAATGCCGAGTCAAGTTCATTATAGATGGATTTCTTCATTGTTTTTCGTTTTTTCATCCCAGAAGCACTGTCCGACACTGATGCAAAGGCTAACAGTTTGTCTTTTTGCTTAAAACGTCTCGCACTGTTGTTTCCCCGATCCTGTAATTCAAACACATCTTCTTCCTTGAAGCGCCATTTTATATTTTAGAAATCATTTCAAGTTTTGGTGCAATCGTTAACACAACCTTCTTTCGTTTTTCAGCCATTATTAATTTCAGGAACTAACGAACTGATCACCACTGATCACTACGCACGCTTACTGACAACTGACACCACTGGCAGACCGAGAGAATATGTACGTAGAGGGGGAAGGTTAGTGAACTTGACCAAAACAAAAGAGCAAGAGCCAAAACAAAATTCTGAGAAGGCCTATAGGATTACGATGCACAATAAACCTGTCAGAAATTTTCGACCTTCACACTGTAGGGCCTACTGTATTTTCCCTGTTGTTGGCTTGGATTAAAATTGGTTTTTTGAGGTTCGTAATTAAAAAAAATTTTCGCGGCACGGCACTCGCGGATAATCTGCACCGCGGATCATCCGCTCGTGGATAATCGGGGCTTTACTGTATATATATATATATATATATATATGTATATGTATATATGTATATATATGTATATATATATATATATATATATATATATTACAACGATACAACATTATTTAATGTATCGAGCCACACGTTGGAAGCGACAATTTTATACATCGATATAAACGTTGTTGCAAATTTAATATAATTTAAATTTGTGGAGCCCCACGATCTTGGAGCACCAATTTTATACAACGATACAACGTTATAAAATGTAAGTGTGTCGGGCGCACGCTCATGAGCGATAAAATTACATAACGATAAATAACATTTCTAACAACGTGTACGTGTAATTAGGGGTTCAGGTGTAATAATAATGGTAGCCTTTTTAGGAAATTCAAAATGTGCTCGTTTATTAATTTAAACAAACATATCAAGAAATAATAATATACAAATAATGATTAATTCGTTATATGATATTCATTATATATGGTTGCAAAATTTCTTTGTTTGCTGTAATCTCGTCACAAACATAAATCTTATATAATATTATTCATTTTTATAATAATAAAAAATATTTCTTCATTATGTTATATTGTCTGGACTACTCAGTCTAAATATGTGCTTTCAATATAAAATATTTAACTAAGTTAACTATTTGTTCATTATTTGAACAAATCTAATTGATTCTTTCACATATATATTAAAATATTTTCAATCATTATCAATTCAAAAATTATGCTTTCATAATTTCTCTACAAATTTAAATTTAAATATTTTTTATAAATTATTACTGCAAAAATTATGCTTTCATAATTTCTCTACAATGCTTTCATAATTACTCTACAATTTAAATTTACGTATTTTCAATAAATTATTACTGCAAAAATTATGCTATAATTTTTATACAAGACATTTACATATATAAGTTATAAATTACACTTTTTGAAATTATTGTCTTTCTTTTGACAATGTTTATCAATCTTTGATTAAGTCTTTTGTTATGAGGAGTACATGGCTTTCTTTCACCTTAATTGTAGCGGTTCCTCAGCATACCCTGTCCTGGTCCTGAGTCCCTGATGTGAATCCTGCGTAGTCTTGAAGTCGTGGATCCTTTCCTCGTCCTCCGGGTCCTCTTGGAAGTCCTGGATCCTTTCCTCGTCCTCCGGGTCCTCTCGGAAGTCCGATGACTCGTCCTTTACGTCTGGAAATTATGTCATGTGGTGCTGTCGTCCTTGGTCTGGAGTAGTGCTCCTAGATGTAGATCACTTGTAGACCTCTGACGATTTGTGTGTTACGTTACTTTTTAATTACTGTTTTCCATTACAGTGGAAATCGGTTAACACGAAATGACGGGGACCAGTTATTTTTTTTGTGTAAACTGAATTTCGCGTTAAGCGAACAAAAAGTGAAACAAAATGAGGAAGTGAACAAACGGTGTACTGTAGATTATTTATTGTACTGTCTAGTAAAATGCAACAAATACAACCTTTTATTTATCCTCATGGTTTATTATTTTTAATTTTTCTTAAAATTATTATTAGCTGTTCTAAATTTAGTCCTATGATTTACGTTTTCTTATAGACTACTGTATGTCTTTCAACTTTACCGTAGTTTTCGTGTTTATCTTTATTTAAAATAATCCGTTATTTTCTTTTGCACACAATTTTGCACTATTTTATTTTCTACAAATTGTTCTAATTTATCAACGTGTTCAAACATTTCACCTTCCGAGTTGGCTTCAAAATATCGACGAACACGGCTCAGCAACGAAAGCATATCGGTAGCGGTAGGAACATTTTCACTATCATTTTCCGTGTCAAGTTCGTCGTCACTATCATCACCTTCACAGTTGTCAACTTGCACTGTTTCCATGATATCGGTATCTGTTAATACGGGAGCCGTAGTTACGTTCTCGTCGACAGTCACGTACTCGTTTAGAGAAATTGAAACATTTAATACAGATCACACACGATTAAACATTTCAGATAGTGTAGGATCAATTTCATTTTCTTCGGGTTGTTCAGTTTCTGAATTCAAAATGAATCGAGCATGAGCGAAACAATTTTGAATTGTTGTAGGCGTCACGAGGTTCCACGCTGTTCTTAACAAGTTACAAGCATCCAGAACATTTACACAGAAATTTTTTTTCCCCTCAATAGTGGCCAAGTATTTCTGCAGAAGTAATTTTCTGTACTGAAATTTTAAATTTTGAATAATACCTTGATCACAAGGTTGAACACTGAACACTAGTCATGTTCGGTGGTAGAAAAACAAGTTTAATTGCCATCAATTTTAGGTCACATGGGTGGGCAGGACAGTTGTCAATAATTAACACAATTTTCCTCTTCTGAGAAGTGAAATGTTTTTCTAATGAAACCAGCCATTCGGTAAAAATTTTAGACGTCATCCACGCTTGTTTGTTAGCTCTATATTCTACTGGCAACTTTTTAACATTTTTAAAACAGCGCGGCTTTAAACTTTTTCCTATAACAAGTAACGGAAGTTTTTCCTACCCATCACTGTCACTCTCTCTTTGGACTTTTTACCACCAGAGCACTGCTCCCCGTTGAATGAAAGTGTTTTATTGGGCATACAACGGAAAAATAGTCCTATTTCATCGGCATTGAAAATATCCTTACGTGGATAGTCTTTTAAAATTGCAGGCAGTGTAGATTGCAACCACGATGATGTCATTTCTTGTGACACCTGTCTTGATTCGCCACAGATGTTTTTAAAGGTTATGCCATTTCGTTTTTTAAACCTTTCTAGCCAGCCAGGATTTGCAGTGAAATTTAAGGTAATCTGTTCAGCAAAAACGTTTGCTTTCTCCATCAGTAGTGGTCCAGAAATAGGAGCATCTTGTGATCTTGCTTGCTTAAACCAAACAAGAAGAGCAGCCTCTAAGTTTTCGTGGTTTGCCTTACGGAAACGTTTTCTGCCTGGTTCAAAGTTGCCCAACTCATACAGTTCTAAAGTTTTATCTCTATTTTTTATAATCGTGGATAACGTCGAGTTTGGTATACCGAATGTTTTACAGATTTCTGCTTTAGTTCGAATACCCTCATTAACAGCTTGGAGGAGTTCAACTTTTTTTTCTAAAGAGAGGGCACTTTGTTTACGCACTTTCTTCTCCATTTTACTTCCGGACTGCAAAAACGAAATTTACGAAAGCGTAACTTCACTTAACACGTACACGTCACACGCTTAACGTCACTTAACTGGCTGTAAAAGACTAAGAAGTTTGTACAGTAAAAAAGTAAACAGTTAATCCTCACAACTGAGTAAATTTTTTACAATAAAATGTTATCGGTACCGTACCGCAAACTTTACCACCGCTGTACACGCACAGAATACAACTGAACTGAACTCACCACACCCTATAGAGTAGGTAGTTAATGTAAGCGATAATGGTTTATTTGCGGTCAATGAACAACACATTTGGTGCTGAAGGAGAGGCTGTGGTTTCTCGTAAACAACGTTACACTGTATACAGTACGTACTGTAAATAGAACTTGGTACTGAAGACAAAACAAAACAGGTAGACAAAACAAACTATGGTTACTACCTGCTCTTTCTCTTTTAGAGATGAAGAATGGATTCCGTTACATCGAAAACAAGCTTTTGGGCGTACTTGTGTGGCTTTATTTTGTATGCAGTTGCTTAAAAACCAGCCAAAAAAAAATTATTTTTAACAAAAATTTTTCGTGTTAACTGATATTTTTCAGGTAAACCTTTCGTGTTAACCGTACAAATAACAAACGGCGATCGGTACCCGAGTGGTATTTCGTGTTAACCGATATTTTGTGGTAACCGTTTCGGCGTTAAACGATTTCCACTGTATTATGTTAAATGGAAATATTTATCGTAATACTTTACAAGTTACGAGTAACAAAAAGTCTTATTGGTGTTAGACATATCGTCTATCTCTGTCCAAAGTAATTAAAATTTCGCGTCTCTGACGGACATAGCGTTCCGCCACGAATGAATACTGTTAGAAGAGAGAGATTAGCTCTCCTGGGCTTCTATTTATATTCACCAAGAAAACTGCAGCTGTCGATTCAGGAATCAGCCTGTCGACAGTTGAACCATGGCGTGATAGCCCCCACTCTCATCCTATTTCACATAATTGCACTTTTTCGCCAATCGCACTGTTTAATGTGGATTTCACGGCGATAAAATATTGTCTAATTTAATGACCTATGTGATGTGCAATTATCGTGATGCTCGCACCACTAGTGTAATTATAATGCTTTAAAAATCGCACTGGATTCGCACTGATTGTCCGAATTACGTAAAATTCGCACTGCACTTGTGTCTGATTTTTACACATCTTTAGAAGTTTTTACCTTGTCGCTAACATTTATGGTTTGCTTAATATTAAATATATTCTTAATTTAGCATTGACTTGGGGTGAGGTTGCAAACTTTCAGGAACAAACAGGCTTCACGCACACACACTATTTACTTGTATACACACATGCAGCGGTAATCGCGTGATCCTGCGTGTTGACTCCTGTTTGCAAGCCAGCTTCCAATTTCACACCTGCTCATCTATTATATATTATAAAAATTAAATTAAATATTTATTTTATATTATATATGCGCATTACACAGCCTATGCTTGTATTGTCGCAATATATATATATATATATATATATATATATATATATATATTACATTTAATATTTATAATTAAATTTACCTCAAGATGTTATTTTTTTTTCCTTTTTTGGAACATGTTTCGGGTACTATCTTGTACCCATCCTCAGCCTTCCGGTTTTTTTGTCTGGTGAAGTACATATGTGTTGTTGGTTGACTATTATTATTGTGGCTTCCTGTTGGCTTCTGGTATTTCAAATTGGTTTTATTGTGTGTGATTGTGGTGTATGTGTTAGTTTTTTGTGTATTTTCAATGTTGAGTGCTTTGAATATTGTGTCATGTTTTGTATTGATTTGTATTTGTTCAGGTATTAGTTTGTTTTCTGTTTTATGTTTGTATATTTGTAAATTTTCCCAAATGTTCATTATGGTGCCTTTGTGTAGTATATGTTTTATTAGTGTTACATTGGTTATGTCTGGGAATTCATGTCCTGTGTTTATTGCATGTGTGGCTAAATTGGATTTATATATTTCTGGTTTTTTGTATGCATTTAGGTGTTCAAAATAACGTTTTTTCAGCTGTTTTTTTGTTTGTCCTATGTAACATTTATTGTAATCTTGGCATTCAATTTTGTGTATGCCGTTAGTTGTTGTATTATCTAAATAGCTCACACAACAAAGATAATACAACAACTAACAGTATATACAAAATTGAATGCGAAGATTGCAATAAATGTTACATAGGACAAACAAAAAAACAGCTGAAAAAACGTTATTTTGAACACCTAAATGCATACAAAAAACCAGAAATATATAAATCCAATTTAGCCACACATGCAATAAACACAGGACATGAATTCCGAGACATAACCAATGTAACACTAATAAAACATATACCACACAAAGGCACCATAATGAACATTTGGGAAAATTTACAAATATACAAACAGAAAACAAACTAATACCTGAACAAACAAATCAATACAAAACATGACACAATATTCAAAGCACTCAACATTGAAAATACACAAAAAACAACACATACACCACAATCACACACAATAAAACCAATTTGAAATACCAGAAGCCAACAGGAAGCCACAATAATAATAGTCAACCAACAACACATATGTACATCACCAGACAAAAAAACCGGAATGTACACTAATATCCCAGTAGAAGAAACAATTGACATAATAATAAACAAACTTATAGAACAAAATGAAAACAAACAATATATAACCGAAATAAAAAATAGTCTCCAACTAATACTAAAACAAAATTACTTTGAATTTAATAGCAAAATTTATCAACAGAAAGAAGGTTTAGCAATGGGATCACCATTATCAAGCATAATAGCAGAAATATTCCTACAACACATAGACACCAAAATACAAAATATCATAAAAACACATGACCCAGATGGCATATGGATAAGATATGTAGATGATGGACTATATGTATCAAATAACAAAAACACAAATGCAGAGAACATACTGAAACAAATCAATAACATACATCCCAAAATACAATTCACAGAAGAAAAAGAAAAACATAACAAAATCAACTATTTAGACATAACCATCACAACACAACAAACACATACAATATGCAATATATAGAAAACCAACTTCCACTAACATCATTATACCTAACCATTCTGACCACCCACCACAACATAAAATGGCAGCATTTTATTCGTTATTTAACAGAATGTACAAAATACCCCTAAACAAACAAGAAACTGACAAAGAAAGAAATATAATATACCAAATTGGTTATGCAAATGGATACAATAAAAATACTATGATCAAAATAGAAAATAAAATCAAATATAAAATAAAAACTGAACAATTAAGAATTAATCAAACTGAACAACACATAAATAATAACAACAACAAAAAATGGGCCACATTCACATATATAAATAATAAAATGACAAAACTAACAAAACTATTTTAAAACACAGATATAAAAATAGCATACAAAACTAATAAAAATAAATTACAAAATCTAAATAGCTCACACAACAAAGATAATATAACAACCAACGGTATATACAAAATTGAATGCCAAGATTGCAATAAATGTTATATAGGACAAACAAAAAAACAGCTGAAAAAACGTTATTTTGAACACCTAAATGCATACAAAAAACCAAATATATATAAATCCAATTTACCCACACATGCAATAAACACAGGACATGAATTCCCAGACATAACCAATGTAACACTAATAAAACATATACCACACAAAGGCACCATAATGAACATTTGGGAAAATTTACAGATTTACAAACATAAAACACAAAACAAATTAATACCAGAACAAATACAAATCAACACAAAACATGACACAATATTCAAAGCACTCAACATCGAAAATACACAAAATACAAAAACAGATACCACAACCACACACAATAATGCAACTTTAAAGGAGCAAAGACCAATAAACTACCTCAATAACATCCAGAAGCCAACACACAAATACTTCACCAGAAACAAGATGGCGAAGGCTGAAGATGGGAGAACAAGATCTCCCGAAACATGTTCCTAAAGGAAAAAAGTATATCTTGAGGTAAATTTAGTCATAAATATTATAGTATTACAAATACTATAATATACTATATTTTAGTATTTTAGTATTGTATATTATATATATTATATATATATTCAATCACTTTCTGCTACAGTCCGTTTCTTGATGTATATAATACATTTAATATTTATTCATAAATTTACCTCAAGATGTTATTTTCCTATTTGGAACATGTTTCGGGTACTATCTTGTTCCCATCCTCAGCCTTCCGGTTTTTTTGTTGGGAAAAAAAACCCGGAAGGCTGAGGATGGGAACAAGATAGTACCCGAAACATGTTCCAAATAGAAAAATAACATCTTGAGGTAAATTTATGAATAAGTATTAAATGTAATTATATATATAATTGAGGAATTCTTCATATCACCTTTCTTAAATTATTGTAGTAATATAAAGATTTTTGGGTTCCCCTTTTATTTCATGGTTTTTAATATACAGAGTTTTAAATTCACTTTTGTGCTAAATATAAAGATTCTTAATTCTACAGTGTGATTGCGCCTGACAACCAAGTATATCTGCTCGTTTAACTTGTGAAATCAATAATTACTGTTGGGCGCCAGAGCAGAGTACCTCAGGGTTTATCAAATAATGACACTTTCTCGTTCAGATTCTAATAATACTCTATTTTGATTCTTTCATAATACAGACATGTAAATTAAAATTCTAATACTCCATACTACACATTCTTTATATGGTATCAATTGATTTATCAATTGTCAAACTTATAATTACTTATTAAAACTAAATTTAATTGATTCACTAATCTTCAGAATTACAATTGCTCATCATATAAATTGAATTACTAGTTTGCAATATTACATTTACTCACACAACATAAATATTTAATCGATATCATTTTAAGGCACATCATAATATTCTATCAACCATTATGAATCTCTTAATATACTAGCATTTGCGTGTAAATTAGCCTCTAACTTAATTCCAATGGGTACTATATCTTAATTTATTTATTATGTTTTGTTATATAGAGACTTAGCTATATATCTACACATCTACTTATTATTCTTCTTGACATGTCATAATACATAAATTACTTTGCTTAGGATCTGAACGAACTGTGGGTCTTTTAGAATGAGATGAGTTAAGTTCGGTAGACATTAATTACTATGTTTGAAAATAATTGGTTTATAAATTGTTATTATACAATTCTGTTACTTGTTTTGCAGGATTCCTCTGATATGACTGGTGTTTCCACTTTGCTCAATACACTTCACTCCACTAATAAGCACATTTGATTTATTACTTTTGTATCATATGTTCGCGTTTATACAATCGACGCGCACATAGATATAAATATATTTCTTGTTCTGTATTTACGCGCACATAGGTATAAATATCTTCTTGTTTCGTACTTACACACACATAGGTATAAATATCTTCTTGTTTCGTACTTACGCGCACATAATAAATATACTTCTTATCTCGTATTTCCGTGCACTAATCTATGTTTTCCCTCCCACGGTACTAATTATTCTTTCCGACTCATTATCATAACAATTTAGACATTATGTATAAGTTTGGAGTAACGTTGCCGTTATATTTACTGAGTGACATAAGACTCCTACCCCATCAGACTTTGATAGACTCCCTCGACTAGCGACTAGTAGTAGTAGTAGTAGTAGTACTGGCAGTAGTCGCGATTTTTTAACATCTTCTCTTTTTATAGTTTACTTGGAAATACCCTCTCTTCCGTCCTAGCTGATTCCTTTCCCATTGGTTCTATTTTGAAAATTTCCCCGGTATGTTTGAACATACCCATTCAGACATCATAATTCCTTCGCGCTTCCTAGTGACGCTACTGCTTATTGGTCAATGAGTTTGGGCACGTTGTTTTACCGCGTGGCCATTTAACTTGTTAAAAACGACGCTACTTTCTATAATTAAATTTTTTTATTACCTTAATCCGTCACTGTGACCGCTTGGTTTCTGTCTTCTAACGCGTTTCGGATTAAATTTAATCCATCATCAGAGTAAAAATTCGTCAGTTATGACTTCGTTAAAACATTAAAACATTAAAAAGACTCTAAAATACATCTATGTATATGTTGTACAAACACAGCGACGTACGCGGATGTGAGTGCGCACTCGACACCACACTTCTGTGTTCACACAATCCAATACAAATGCTTTCCTTTTTTAAAGGCATCTCTTTCTTCCTTTAATAACCTTGAAAATACAGCATTCATTAACTAGAATTATATGTGAATTATATGCTTTATTGCAATATACAGATTTTTGTAATACTGACCAGGATCTCCTGAAACCTAATTTTCTCTTTACTTTTGTTGTGTTTTTTACTTTTGCATATATACTATCCCAGTTCTCAGTCTACAATGCTGTAATTATCCTAGTGAGTTCGCACTTCTTTTCTCTATACAGTGTTTTATCCTCTTCATTTTTGGTACTAAGCATTTTCAATAATAAAATAATTCCATTGTATTAATGTGCCAAATTATTTCTCGTCATCATTTGGATAAGCACTTCTTCATAAACAAAAGATAGTGGTGTGATCCATAGTTTACTGCTCTATAAATTCTTCCATCATATGTCGTCAACACATTGCTCCATCTCTTAGTTACATAATAAAACATAGATTTTTACCTTTTAGTATCTTCCTGTCACGTGTAGCCTTCTTACAAACATTTGTATTTTGATAAAATGTGTTTGTTATCATTTAATACTTTTCTCCAGATCTTCTGACTTACATCCTGCATCCCATTGAAGCATTTTATATCACTCATAACAATGATACTTTCCTCTTCATTGCCATTTCTATGTTATCCCTCAATGTTTTTGAAAATATGTAATAGAAAAATTAAAGATTTAATTACTAAATTTTACATAAAAATAAAACACTTGAACATACAATTGCTTCAACACAAATATAAGTTGTTTAAGACATTCTTGAAACAACATCCTTCAATCAAAGTGTGAAGGGGTAATAAATTCGAGGGCTAGGGAATCTTCCATTTTTACTTCCATGTTCCTTAAGGAAATGGAAGTATGGTGATGGCAAAAAAAATCGTGTTCGAGATTATTGCAGAATATGATTGTACTACACTCAAAACATGAAAAAAAGTCATTTTTTGAAAAGTGTCTGTGTGTGTGTGTGTGTGTCTGTAGATTTTACTTCCATATTCCTTAAGGAATGGAAGTATGGTGATGGCAAAAAAAATCGTGTTCGAGATTATTGCAGATTCTGATTGTACTACACTCAAAACATGAAAAAAAGTCGTTTTCTGAAAAGTGTCTGTGTGTGTGTCTGTAGATTTTTTTTCTATGGCAAACGATAACTGCCGCAAATTCAAACAGAATCAAATAATTTTTGCATGCAGCCCTGATTTGCAGAGTACTCGCGACCTATTGTTTTTGGTGAAGATCGGTTGAGGGAAAGAAGTAGTTTACCTGCAACGGTTTTTTTTTAGCAAGGGTAATTTTGTTTGTTTGGCAAACGATAACAGCCGCAAATTCAAACAGAATCAAATAATGTTTCGCATACAGCCCTGAATTTTAGAGTTCTCAAGATCTGTTGATTTTGGTGAAGATCGGTTAAGGGAAAGGGGTAGTTTACCTGTAACGTTTTATGTTTTAACAAGGGTATTTCCTATGGCAAACGATAACAGCCGCAAATTCAAACAGAATCAAAAGATTATTTGCATACAGCCCTAAATTGTAGAGTTCTCAAGACCTATTGTTTTTGGTGAAGATCGGTTGAGGGAAAGGGGTAGTTTACCTGCAACGTTTTTTTAACAAGGGTATTTTCTATGGCAAACGATAACAGCCGCAAATTCAAACAGAATCAAATAATGTTTTGCATACAGCCCTGATTTGTAGAGTACTCAAGACCTATTGTTTTTGGTGAAGATCGGTTAAGGGGAAGGGGTAGTTTACCTGCAACGTTTTTTTATCAAGCGTATTTTCTATGGCAAACGATAACAGCCGCAAATTCAAACAGAATCAAATAATTTTTTGCATACGTCCCTAAATTGTAGAGGTCTCAATGACTTTCGATTTTGGTGAAGATCGGTTAAGGGGAAGGGGTTGTTTACCTGCAACTTTTTAAGTTTTAACAAGAGTAAAGTACTTGAAAATTTATTTAAACTTTTTGAAACAATGGTAATTGTTAAAAATAAAATAATTTTGTTGCCAGGCAATAAAATTATAATTTTTTCATTTTAATGTAAATCATGTATAAAAGAAAACATATCGCGCTTGGCAGGCGATATTAAGATTTAAATATAAATCTTAGAATATGGAAGTCATGTATGGTTCTCCATACCGATTTTTTACTCCCATATTCCTTAAGGAATGGAAGTATGGTGATGGCAAAAAAAATCGTGTTCGAGATTATTGCAGATTCTGATTCTACTACACTCAAAACATGAAAAAAAGTCGTTTTCCGAAAAGTGTCTGTGTGTGTGTCTGTCTGTGTGTCTGTCTGTAGATTTTTTTTCTATGGCAAACGATAACTGCCGCAAATTCAAACAGAATCAAATAATTTTTTGCATACAGCCCTGATTTGCAGAGTACTCGCGACCTATTGTTTTTGGTGAAGATCGGTTGAGGGAAAGGGGTAGTTTACCTGCAACGGTTTTTTTTAGCAAGGGTAATTTTGTTTGTTTGGCAAACGATAACAGCCGCAAATTCAAACAGAATCAAATAATGTTTCGCATACAGCCCTGAATTGTAGAGTTCTCAAGATCTGTTGATTTTGGTGAAGATCGGTTGAGGGAAAGGGGTAGTTTACCTGCAACGTTTTTTTAACAAGGGTATTTTCTATGGCAAACGATAACAGCCGCAAATTCAAACAGAATCAAATAATGTTTTGCATACAGCCGTGATTTGTAGAGTACTCAAGACCTATGTTTTTGGTGAAGATCGGTTAAGGGGAAGGGGTAGTTTACCTGCAACGTGTTTTTATCAAGCGTATTTTCTATGGCAAACGATAACAGCCGCAAATTCAAACAGAATCAAATAATTTTTTGCATACGTCCCTGAATTGTAGAGTTCTCAATGACTTTCGATTTTGGTGAAGATCGGTTAAGGGGAAGGGGTAGTTTACCTGCAACCTTTTACGTTTTAACAAGAGTAAAGTACTTGAAAATTTATTTAAACTTTTTGAAACAATGGTAATTGATAAAAATAAAATAATTTTGTTGCCAGGCAATAAAATTATAATTTTTTCATTTTAATGTAATATAATATTTTTCATTTAATACAGGAATAAAAAGGCAGGTAAGACACAGCCTGGCTGTTTGGCTGAAAATGATTTTAAATATAAATCTTAGAATATGGAAGTCATGTATGGTTCTCCATACCGATATTTACTTCCATGTTCCTTAAGGAAATGGAAGTATGGTGATGGCAAAAAAAATCGTGTTCGAGATTGTTGCAGATTCTGATTGTACTACAACAAAAACATGAAAAAAAGTCGTTTTTCGAAAAGTGTCTGTGTGTGTGTCTGTAGATTTTTTTTCTATGGCAAACGATAACAGCCGCAAATTCAAACAGAATCAAATAATTTTTTGAATACAGCCCTGATTTGTAGAGTACTCGCGACCTATTGTTTCTGGTGAAGATCGGTTAAGGGAAAGGGGTAGTTTACCTGCAACGGTTTTTTTTTTATCAAGGGTAACTTTGTTTGTTTGGCAAACGATAACAGCCGCAAATTCAAACAGAATCAAATAATGTTTTGCATACAGCCCTAAATTGTAGAGTTCTCAAGATCTGTTGATTTTGGTACAGATCGGTTAAGGGAAAGGGGTAGTTTACCTGCAACGTTTTATGTTTTAACAAGGGTATTTCCTATGGCAAACGATAAGAGCCGCAAATTCAAACAGAATCAAATAAGGTTTTGCATACAGCCCTGATTTCTTGAGTATTAAAGACCTATTGTTTTTGGTGAAGATCGTTTGAGGGAAAGGGGTAGTTTACCTGCCACGTTTTTGTTTTATCAAGGGTATTTTCTATGGCAAACGATAAGAGCCGCAAATTCAAACAGAATCAAATACGTTTTTGCATACAGCCCTGTTTTGTTGAGTACTAAAGACCTATTGTTTTTGGAGAAGATCGGTTAAGGGAAAGGGGTAGTTTACCAGACACGTTTTTTGTCTTATCAAGGGTATTTTATATGGCAAACGATAACAGCCGCAAATTCAAACAGAATCATATAATATTTTGCATACATCCCTGAAATGTAGAGTTCTCATGGCCTGTTGGTTTTGGTGAAGATCGGTTAAGGGAATAGGGTTGTTTACCAGCAACATTTTATGTTTTATCAAGGGTAATTTTTTTTTGACGAACGATAACTGCCATACATTAAAACAGAATCAACTACCCTTCTTCATACCTTTTTGAATTGTACAGAACTCAAGGTCTGTTGATTTTGTTGAAGATCGGTTAAGGGAAAGGGGTAGTTTACCTGCAACGTTTTATGTTTTAAAAGGGTATTTTTTCTATTACGAATGATAACTGCCGTAAATTCAAAGAGAATCAACTAATGTTTTGTATACAGCCCTGAATTGTAGGGTTCTCAAGACCTATTGTTTTTGGTGAAGATTGGTTAATGGAATAGGGTAGTTTACCAGCAACTTTTTATGTTTTATCAAGGGTGTTTTCTATGGCAAACGATAACAGCCGTAAATTCAAACAGAATCAAATAATTGTTTGCATACAGGCCTGAATTGTAGATTACTCAAGACCTATCGTTTTTGGTGAAGATCGGTTAAGGGAAAGGGGTAGTTTACCAGCAACGGTTTTTTATCAAGGGTAATTTTTTTCTATAGTAAACGATAACAGCCGCAAATTCAAACAGAATCAAATGATGTTTTGCATACAGCCCTGTATTGTAGAGTTCTCAATACCTATTGGTGTTGGTGAAGATCGGTTAAGGGAAAAGGGTAGTTTACCAGCAACATTTTATGTTTTAACAAGGGTAATTTTTTATATGACGAATGATAACTGCCCTAAATTCAAACAGAATCAACTAGGTTTTTGCATACCTTTTTGAACTAAAGAGAACTCTAGGTCTGTTGATTTTGGTGAAGATCGGTTAAGGGAAAGGGGTAGTTTACCTGCTACATTTTATGTTGTAACAAGAGAAATGTTTTCATGACGAACGATAACTGCCGCACATTCAAACATAATCAAATATTTTTTGCATGCTTCCCTGAATTGTAGAGGGCGGAAGGTCTATTGATTTTGGAGAAGATCGGTTAAGAGAAAGGGGTAGTTTACCTGAAACATTTTAGGATTTAACAAGAGTAAACTTAATTTTTATAAATAAAGTATCCTGATAAGAAGCTCATAGTAATCCACTGTAGAAACGTAGATGAAATATCTATAAATGAAGAAGTTAGGTGAACGGGGTGGGGGTAATTTTCTATTATTAAAAATTTTTAGTTGAAGGTGGAGGGGAGAATTTTTTAAATGTGTACTACGTTATCGGCAACAAAGAAGTAGTTTTTTGTTAAAATTGCTTCCCGGGCTCTTTAGCCGTAGTCCAATGTTTTCTACAAAACCAGACTTTTCGGCAGTGCCATCGACTGCCATCATCGGTAAAAATCGAGTGCGAAAACGTGAGGTGGTATACGTTTGTGACCACAGTACTGTGGTTAATGCTGAAGCAATAAGTAGAAAGACGTAGTTTCTATGGAAATATTTCATTTCGAATATGATTTTAAATATAAATCTTAGAACATGGAAGTCATGTATGGTTCTCCATACCGATATTTTACTTCCATGTTCCTTAAGGAAATGGAAGTATGGTGATGGCAAAAAAAATCGTGTTCGAGATTATTGCAGATTCTGATTGTACTACACTCAAAACATGAAAAAAAGTCGTTTTTCGAAAAGTGTCTGTGTGTGTGTCTGTCTGTGTGTCTGTAGATTTTTTTTCTATGGCAAACGATAACAGCCGCAAATTCAAACAGAATCAAATAATTTTTTGCATGCAGCTGTGATTTGTAGAGTACTCGCGACCTATTGTTTTTGGTGAAGATCGGTTGAGGGAAAGGGGTAGTTTACCTGCAACGTTTTATGTTTTAACAAGGGTATTTTCTATGGCAAACGATAACAGCCGCAAATTCAAACATAATCAAATAATGTTTTGCATACTGCCCTGAATTGTAGAGTTCTCAAGACCTTTTGATTTTGGTGAAGATCGGTTAAGGGAAAGGGGTAGTTTACCTGCAACGTTTTATGTTTTAAAAGGGTATTTTCTATGGCAAACGATAAGAGCCGCAAATTCAAACAGAATCAAATAAGTTTTTGCATACAGCCCTGATTTCTTGAGTACTAAAGACCTATTGTTTTTGGTGAAGATCGTTTAAGGGAAAGGGGTAGTTTACCTGCCACGTTTTTTGTTTTATCAAGGGTATTCTGTATGGCAAACGATAACAGCCGCAAATTCAAACAGAATCATATAATATTTGCATACTGCCCTGAATTTTAGAGTTCTCAAGACCTATCGTTTTTGGTGAAGATCGGTTAAGGGAAAGGGGTAGTTTACCTGTTTATCAAGGGTAATTTTTGTCTATGGTAAACGATAAGAGCCGCAGATTCAAACAGAATCAAATGATGTTTTGCATACAGCCCTGTATTGTAGAGTTCTCAATACCTATTGGTGTTGGTGAAGATCGGTTAAGGGAAAGGGGTAGTTTACCTCCAACGTTTTATGTTTTAAAAGGGTATTTTCTATGGCAAACCATAAGAGCCGCAAATTCAAACAGAATCAAATAAGTTTTTGCATACAGTCCTGATTTGTTGAGTACTAAAGACCTATTGTTTTTGGTGAAGATCGGTTAACGGAAAGGGGTAGTTTACCTGCCACGTTTTTTGTCTTATCATAGGTATTTTGTATGGCAAACGATAACAGCCGCAAATTGAAACAGAATCATATAATATTTTGCATACAGCCGTGAATTGTAGAGTTCTCAAGACCTATCGTTTTTGGTGAAGATCGGTTAAGGGAAAGGGGTAGTTTACCAGCTACAGTTTTTTATCAAGGGTATTTTACTTCCATATTCCTTAAGGAATGGAAGTATGGTGATGGCAAAAAAAATCGTGTTCGAGATTATTGCAGATTCTGATTGTACTACACTCAAAACATGAAAAAAAGTCGTTTTCCGAAAAGTGTCTGTCTGTCTGTCTGTCTGTCTGTCTGTCTGTCTGTGTGTCTGTCTGTCTGTAGATTTTTTTTCTATGGCAAACGATAACTGCCGCAAATTCAAACAGAATCAAATAATTTTTTGCATGCAGCCCTGATTTGCAGAGTACTCGCGACCTATTGTTTTTGGTGAAGATCGGTTGAGGGAAAGGGGTAGTTTACCTGCAACGGTTTTTTTTTAGCAAGGGTAATTTTGTTTGTTTGGCAAACGATAACAGCCGCAAATTCATACAGAATGAAATAATGTTTCGCATACAGCCCTGAATTGTAGAGTTCTCAAGGTCTTTTGATTTTGGTGAAGATCGGTTAAGGGAAAGGGGTAGTTTACCTGTAACGTTTTATGTTTTAACAAGGGTATTTCTTATGGCAAACGATAACAGCCGCAAATTCAAACAGAATCAAAAGATTATTTGCATACAGCTCTAAATTGTAGAGTTCTCAAGACCTATTGTTTTTGGTGAAGATCGGTTGAGGGAAAGGGGTAGTTTACCTGCAACGTTTTTTTAAAAAGGGTATTTTCTATGGCAAACGATAACAGCCGCAAATTCAAACAGAATCAAATAATGTTTTGCGTACAGCCCTGATTTGTAGAGTACTCAAGACCTATTGTTTCTGGTGAAGATCGGTTAAGGGAAAGGGGTAGTTTACCTGTAACGTTTTATGTTTTAACAAGGGTATTTCCTATGGCAAACGATAACAGCCGCAAATTCAAAAACAGAATCAAAAGATTATTTGCATACAGCCCTAAATTGTAGAGTTCTCAAGACCTATTGTTTTTGGTGAAGATCGGTTGAGGTAAAGGGGTAGTTTACCTGCAACGTTATTTTAACAAGGGTATTACTTCCATATTTTTTCTATGGCAAACGATAACAGCCGCAAATTCAAACAGAATCAAATAATGTTTTGCATACAGCCCTGATTTGTAGAGTACTCAAGACCTATTGTTTTTGGTGAAGATCGGTTAAGGGGAAGGGGTAGTTTACCTGCAACGTTTTTTTATCAAGCGTATTTTCTATGGCAAACGATAGCAGCCGCAAATTCAAACAGAATCAAATAATTTTTAGCATACGTCCCTGAATTGTAGAGGTCTCAATGACTTTCGATTTTGGTGAAGATCGGTTAAGGGGAAGGGGTAGTTTACCAGCAACCTTTTACGTTTTAACAAGAGTAAAGTACTTGAAAATTTATTTAAACTTTTTGAAACAATGGTAATTGTTAAAAATAAAATAATTTTGTTGCCAGGCAATAAAATTATAATTTTTTCATTTTAATGTAATATAATATTTTTCATTTAATACAGCAATAAAAAGGCAGGTAAGACACAGCCTGGCTGTTTGGGTGAAAATGATTTTAAATATAAATCTTAGAATATGGAAGTCATGTATGGTTCTCCATACCGATATTTTTTCTATGGCTAACGATAACAGCCGCAAATTCAAACAGAATCAAATGATGTTTTGCATACAGCCCTGTATTGTAGAGTTCTCAATACCTATTGGTGTTGGTGAAGATCGGTTAAGGGAAAGGGGTAGTTTACCTCCAACGTTTTATGTTTTAAAAGGGTATTTTATATGGCAAACGATAACAGCCGCAAATTCAAACAGAATCATATAATATTTTGCATACAGCCCTGAAATGTAGAGTTCTCAAGACCTGTTGGTTTTGGTGAAGATCGGTTAAGGAAATAGGGTAGTTTACCTGCAACGTTTTATGTTTTATCAAGGGTAATTTTTTTTATGACGAATGATAACTGCCGTACATTAAAACAGAATCAACTACTCTTCTGCATACCTTTTTGAATTATACAGAACTCAAGGTCTGTTGATTTTGTTGAAGATCGTTTAAGGCAAAGGGGTAGTTTACCTGCAACGTTTTATGTTTTAACTAGGGTAATTTTTTCTATGACGAACGATAACTGCCGTAAATTCAAAGAGAATCAAATAATGTTTTGCATACAGCCCTGAATTGTAGAGTTCTCAAGACCTATTGTTTTTGGTGAAGATCGGTTAATGGAATAGGGTAGTTTACCAGCAACGTTTTATGTTTTATCAAGGGTGTTTTCTATGGCAAATGATAAAGAGCCGCAAATTCAAACAGAATCAAATAATTGTTTGCATACAGGCCTGAATTGTAGCGTACCCAAGACCTGTCGTTTTTGGTGAAGATCGGTTAAGGGAATGGGGTAGTTTACCTGCAACGGTTTTTTATCAAGGGTAATTTTTTTCTATAGTAAACGATAACAGCCGCAAATTCAAACAGAATCAAATGATGTTTTGCATACAGCCCTGTATTGTAGAGTTCTCAATTGGTGTTGGTGAAGATCGGTTAAGGGAAAGGGGTAGTTTACCAGCAACATTTTATGTTTTAACAAGGGTAATTTTTTATATGACAAACGATAACTGCCGTAAATTCAAACAGAATCAACTAGGTTTTTGCATACAGTTTTGAACTAAAGAGAACTCAAGGTCTGTTGATTTTGTTGAAGATCGGTTAAGGGAAGGGGTAGTTTATCAGCAACGTTTTATGTTTTAAAAAGGGTAATTATTATTATTTTTTTTACTTCCATGTTCCGTAAGGAAATAAAAGTATGGTGGTCGCGAAACAACTCATGTTCGAGATAAGGGCTGATTCTGATTGTACTACCCTCAAAACATGAAGAAAAGTCATTTTCCAAAAAGTGCCTGTGTGTGTGTGTGTGTGTGTGTGTGTGTGTGTGTGTGTGTGTGTGTGTGTGTGTGTGTGTGTGTGTGTGTGTGTGTGTGTACTGTGTGTAGAAGTTTTTCTATGGCGAACGATAACTGACGCAAATTCAAACAGAATCAAATAATTTTTTTCATATGTGCCTGAGTTGTAGAGGACTCAAGGCCTATTGATTTTGGTGAAGTTCAAGTAAGGAGAAGGGGTAGTTTACGTTCAACGTTTTATATTTTAACAAGAGTAAAGTACTTAATTTTGGTAAATAAAATATCCTGAAAAGAAGGTCATAATAATCCACTGTAGAAAGGTAGATGAAATATCTATAAATGAAAAGAGTAGTTAAAGGGGGAGGGGGTAATTTTCTATAAGTGAAAACGATAGTTGAAGGGGGAGGGGTAATTTTGTATATGCGTACTACGTTGTTGGCAACTAAGAAGTAGTTTGTTGTTAAAATTCCTTCCCGGGCTGTCTGGCCGTGGTCCAATGTTTTCTGCAAAAAACAGATGTTTCGGCAGTGCCATCGACTGCTATTATCAGTGAAAATCGAGTGCGCTAACGTGAGGTGGTATACGTTATGACCACAGTACCGTGTTTAAGGCCGAAGAAAGAATTAGTTTCTATAGAAATATTTCATTCGAAAATAATTTTAAATATAAATCTTAGAACATGGAAGTCATGTATGGGTTCTCCATACCGATATTTCCTAGTTCAACCCTACTTGTTTTCTTGTTTTTCTTTCATGCTACCTATAAGATGGCAAATGATCAATGGTCCTATAGATGAAAGAGTAAGGTTTCCCAAGAGCAAGACCAGAGGCTCAAATATAGCACTTGTACCACTGGTCTTACTCTACAGGATGCTGGTAATGTCCTGACTCGTAAGCCAAAAAGTAACAAATGAGATGAAGATCTCATAAATGGTTATGGACAGGAAACAATTATAGGTAAACGAATTGCTATTGTGGCCATATTAATTTTTAACAACTTGGAAAATTAATGTGAGGAGCCTTGCTCATAAAGACATAGAGCTGTGTAATAGTCTCAAAGAGAGGAAAATAGATAAGGGTGTTATTACAGAAACCAAGAAAAGGCTCATAGGCCCAGGGTGTGTAGAAGATTACTTGTTGCTGTATAGTGGGGTTTCCTAGATTGCAAGTGTAGGTCAAAATTGGAGAAATCGTATTAAATCATATATTCTTGTCAATGATAGAATTATACTGGCTAGGTTCAACTTAAATAGAGTACGTTTTTGTGTCATTGGTGTATATACTCCAGAGAATGGTAAGAAGGAAGAACCAGATTTATTTTATGATGAGTTGCAGAAGCAATTAGATGTGGACAATAACATGGATCCTGCAGTTATGGCTGGTGATTATAATGCTAGAATTGGTAACACCAAACTATTGAAAATGTTATTGGTCTTTTTGGAGTGTCAGCTGTTAACGGAAATGGGGAAAGATTGGTAACACAAATATATTTGGTCAGCCAGAGGACTTACATCATTAATCAAAAGTTGGCTTCACAACTCAAGGATACGCATCTTTTTAGAGGTCCAGAGATTAACACTGATCATTATATGGTGGTCTCTAAAATTTAGATTTGGACAAGATGGAGTAGGAATAAACGTGTTTTAGTACCAAGCCACGTTTCCGTTAAATATATGAAAAATATATTATACTAACCGTCTGTGACTTCTCGTATTTGATGTCCCTTCTTATTATGACATGATACAGACAGACAGTTGATAATATTAAACATAAACAAACATTCTATACATGACTACAGAATTTAACTTCCATCAAATTAAACTCAGACGAAACTGAATTACTAAATAAAGGTTTGAAATATAATTTACCGGTACATACATCCAATTTTAGCCGCAAACATATAATTGCAGAAATTTTAAACGCCGAAACTGTCGTCAAAGCGATATCTGACCAACAAGAACAAAATAAGGTTCGGTTTTTAATAAATGATAAGTTTAATAAGATTATTGAAAGACATAACATCAATAAGAACATTCGCTCTGTTTTTTCAGCCAATTATAACAAAGAACGAAAAACTCTAATTAATCTCAAAAAGAAATTAACTGATAACCACGCTTTAGTTACTAAAGCAGATAAAGGCAACACTGTAGTTATCATGGACACGAATACTTATAATGAGAAGATACAAGATTTTATAGCAGACAATAACATAGTTAGATTAACTTCTGACCCTACAGAACAATATACTAAAAGTCTAAATCAATGTATAAATAAAATGCATACATCTATTTGATGAACAGACTAGGAGACATTTGAAACCTATCAACGCAAAAGCACCCTTGTTAACAGGATTACCGAAGTTGCATAAAGAAAATACCCCTATAAGACCGTTAGTGAATTTTACCACTGCCCCGGGTTATAAAACCACTAAAAAACTACTCAACATAATCAAACAGAATATAATATTGGAGAATAACTACAGCTTAACTAATAGCATTGACTTTGTTAATAAGGTTAAAAAACTAAAAATCGAACCTTCATATAAAATGGCGTCCCTTGACATCGTTAACTTATATACAAATATACCGATATCCGATACTCTACAGTTACTGAAGAAGAATCTTATAAATACCAAAAAATTAGATATCAAAAGTGTACATGAATTGATTGAGTTATTAAAGTTGCTCCTTGACCAAAATTACTTTACCCATAACAAATTATATTTCAGCCAACGAGAAGGATTAGCTATGGGTTCACCTCTATCAAGCCTTCTTGCAGATATATACTTAAATTACTTCGAGAATTCCTGTATCTTTGAGAATGATATACATAGCAACAATATTATATTTTATGGTAGATATGTCGATGACACGTTCTTAATTTACAAAGGTACACAGCGGCAGATTGATCGTTTACACGGTTATGTAAATAATATTAACAAACATATGAAATTCACCTTGGAACATGAGGACAATGGACAACTAAACTTCTTAGATCTGATAATCACAAAAAACACCAACAATAATTTACATTTTAATATATACAGAAAACCAACGACGACAGACACCGTGATACACGCCACGTCATTTCATCCCATATCGCAAAAAATGGCTGCGTTTCACAGCATGATACATAGACTTTTATCTTTACCCCTTGATAACAAAGATTTTCTTACCGAGTTAAATACCATCAAATATATCGCAGTCGCAAATGGTTACAATACCAACGTCGTAAACAACATTCTCAAGAAACATAAAAATAGAATAAGGACCATTAACCAATTATCAATGACTGCACGGGAGAAAAAGCCACATAGATATATCGCCGCAACATATACCAATTTCATGCCAAACATTTTAAAATCTCTCATAAACAAAAACACTGATATCATAGTCACTTACAAGACTACAAATAATATCTTAAATAATCTTCGTACCCACGAATCTACTTGTATTGAGAATAAAACGGGCATTTATAAATTGTCATGCAATGATTGTGACGCTTTCTATGTGGGCCAGACGGGCCGTGGTTTTCTCAAAAGATTCAATGAACACAAACCACCCACTATCTGTCGTAACTATGATACTATCAAATCAAGTTTCGCCAAACATCTTATTAATGAAAATCATAGTTATACTGATTTCAGAACTAATTTAAAACCCCTTCACTTTTGCAGTAAAGGACGTTATATGAACACACTCGAGGTGTACAAAGCGTTCAGGGACACTAATACCAAGCCACACATTTTGAACGACCAGTTATTATTCAAGTATAACGTATTGTATGACACCGCGTTGAGATATTGAGATAACAAGAATCAGTTGCGGTTAATGCGCGGTGGGTCGCTGTGCTGTGTACACTGTTCGCCCGATGCGCGTATTCAAGTTACAAATTAGTATAGTTCGTTATTTTAATAATCCGTTATTTGTGGTCATTATGACATGGTTTTTAACGTTTGACAAACATATCTGATATGTGCTACAAATTTTATGCTTGACAATGGGACAAGAGTCTCGAAACATGTCGTAATAAGAAGGGACATCAAATACGAGAAGTCACAGACGGTTAGTATAATATATTTTTCATATATTTAACAAGATGGAGGATATAGGAATATTTATTAGGTGCATAGAAAGGAAGTTTGTGAGATATATCTGATCCATGAAGAGAGCATCCATGATTTGTATTAGAAGAGTTTAATGGAGTATGCACAGTTGGCCCCTTCTAGTAATAATGTATAAGAAGAATGGAGTACTGTATGGAATCTTTTGGTGGAGAAAGTGAGTAATGAAGTGCTTGGAAAGAAAGAAATAAATACTTGGTAAAGAGATTTTAAAATGTGGAACAAAGAGATGCAACAACTATACTAGAAAAGCAATCAGTTTGTCACAAATACCTTCAGACAAGAACCAGTGGAGGTATGGATATTTAAAAGCAGAAAAATAATGTTGTGAAATAGATTATACGGGAACCACATGGCAAACCATGGAATAGATTTATTAATAACATAGAGAATGACATACATGGATGCTAAATAGTAGCATACAAATTAATAAGGCATCTTAACCAAGAAGACATGGAGACAGTACGTCTGAATTTAGTTACAAATCACAAATGCATTACAAGGAACTAGAATGATCCTAACATTCCCCAGGAAGCTGCAGGGGACATAAGAGATGGCACAGGTATAGATTCAGTAACATTTGAGGAGCTAGGAGAGCACTTTCATCCATGTAGCAGCTGGTTGGATGGGATAAACTCAGAACTGCTGAAATACTCCAGTACATTATTTAAGTTTAGATTGCAACATTTGCGGGATGAGGTGCATGATGATGGATAAGTGGGGAGTAGCCAAGGTTATTTCTGCCTTTAAGAAAGGTGATAGAACTGTGCCACTAAATTATAGAGGTATAAGCTTGATAAATACAGCTCACTAGTTATATGGAAAAATTATTAATATAAGATTTTGTTCTATCTCGGATATTTTGCTTCTTGATGAACAGGCAAGACTGATCTTACATTGATGGCATATTCTCTTTGAGAATATTGATTGAGAAAAGAAGGGAATTTACTGTGGAGACACACCTTGTCTTCATTAACTGTGATGAAAGATTTGATAGAGTTGATTGATCCATTCTTGGGGATATTATGTGTTAGGGAAGTTATCCTAAACATCTTATAGATGTTATAAAGAGCTTATATTATCATACAAGGATAGTACTATATATAGAAGAGGATTTGCCAGAGGAGATTTACATTCATCAGGGAGTGCACCAAGGCTGCAACATTTCTCCAACATTGTTGAATATTGATGACATAATTAGAGAGTGGAAATTCAGAGTGGATCCAGGAATAAAAATAAATAATAGAACATACTTTAATACAATGCAGTCTGTGGATGATCAAGTAATCATACAAAACAATGAGTGCAAGCTTCAGAGATCAATGTTTTATTTACAAGTCTGTCTGAAAGACAAAAACTATGGCTTTTATGGGCATATACTCCTTACAAACTAAATTTATTAGATAATGAGAATATAAAGCATGTGTCACATTTCAGCTATCTTCATTGTGACTTCACTTATGTAATGCATCATGACATTAATCACAAGTCAGTTTGTGGCATATTTCGTCAAACAGTATCGAGGAAAGAGACAACTGAAATTTTATAAGGTATACAAGGTTGTGCCAGTGTTGTTGTATGGTTCTGAATTTGGGTTTCACTGAAGAAACATCTGAGTAGGATACAGACATCGGAGGTGAGATTCTTGCAATCTGTTAAAGGCTGCACATGAAGAGGTAGACTCTACAATGAAGACATGTGGAAAGAGTTGAATATTTTTAGTATCCAATATTGTATTGCAGAAATCAAAGAGAGATGGCATGCTCATGTGAATAGAATGCCAGTTGGCAGGCTGCCTAACGGAGTTTGGCACAAAAACCCTGTTGGACAAACAATTATAGGAAGACCTAGAAGAATTGGTGAAGTGGCTGTATGTCCTTTAGGGTCAGAACAGATGATGTGTCTATTCTCTGATGGAAGAAGAATGAAGGGGTAATAAAACTAGTTTTAAAGGAACAATATTATACAATAAATAATTAAACACAATTACAGTTTAAACAATTTTTGTTTATTTATTAATAAGATAATTTTGTAAATTTGTGTGTGTACTTTGTGTGTTTCAGATTGTTCATTTGAAAAGGTTTCAGTATTTAAATGGAAAATGGGTAAAATCTCAGAAAGTAGTTAATTTTCCTTTTAAAAATTTTGAACCAACAGCCTACCTTGCATCCATTCCTAGACAAACTGTACTCAGGCATAAACAGTTAAAAGCAAAAAGGTAAGCATAGTGTTTCATTCTGTGTGTGTTGGGGGGGATGGTGGACACATGTGTGTTTTCATTGTACAGTATTACAACAACTCAGAAGCACACACTTAACCAGTAATTAAAATTTCCAGTCATATTTGTTTTCTAGTATATTTTAACATATATTTTATACCATATATTTTAACATCAAATCTGATTTATCACTACTGATTACCTAGTTTATATTTAATTAACATATCCATAGTAGAAAGTAAGAAGAACTGTTTTATTGCTTCAGTACGAGTAAATCTGAATACCAGCATTTTGTAGGCATTATACTCAGAACTTGTTGGTGGGAAACATTTTAGGTAATGCCCACAATTACCAGTTGTAAACAAGAACAGAAACATACAATTATATTAACTCTGTAACTCTGTGTGCCGAGATAAATTACACTTTCAATTATTAAGTGAAACAGATCTGTAAAAGTGGCTTAACAGGTAAGTTAAATTATTCAGAATAATCAATGCCATCACTTTTCTGGATTACTGAATTTTTAGTCATGTAAAACATTCCACTTTTGTTGAAAGTGAGAGCTTTTTGTAAGTTTGTAAGTAAGTGGCCATGCCAAGTGGTCCTCCCTTCTTCTTTGAGAAAACCATAAATATATTACACTATAAAGATCATCATGTAGTGGGTCCTTCGTCATTGTAAACTTACTTCAGCCTCCCTCATTGCCCATTGACAGCAAATCCCAAAATAGTGTTTCTTTGCTTTTCATATTACAGTGACACCTTGATATGCTCTTTATTGGACCAATCAAAAAGAGTTTTATATCAAGGTTTCAAGTGTATCAAATTAAGGAATGCGAATGTATTCCTAGTAAAAAGCTTTGTTTACCTCTCTACTACCTCTCTTGGTAATCTAAAACTTCATATTTAGAGTTAGTTTATGAAGATTTCTTTCAAGAGTTCTTAAAGATGACTTTTTAGAAAAACCTTATTCTGTCTTACTAGTATTATGGAACAATAATAGGATATCACACATTTATATTACTGCATGCTATGTGAAAAAATAATGTTTGTGTTGGAAATTATGTATAGTAGTTGTGTGTTAAATTTTCAGAACTAAATTTAGCGAGTTAAAAATTATGACATCAAGTTTTCTTTAATTACAATAGGCTGGTGCACTGAATAAGAAAAGTGCCTTGAGGTTTATTCCAAACAAGGATTTATAACAAATTTTATATGTTTAATAATGTATACAGAGCTTATAGCAGTGACTTAAATATACAAATTTGAAAAACATTTTGCAGAAAAATTTAATACAACAGTAGGTTTAACGAAAATGCACTGAAAACTTGATAAAATAATTTTACTAACAAAATTCTGAATCGCATGAAAGAGGAAAAAATATTGAGAACTCATTCAACTGTGAGTTCTACTTCTGCACTTTAAAAAAGTTATAAAGGCACTGTACTCATTACAGAAGTTTAAAATGCATCATCTTAAGAATTGTGTAGACACAACGAAATAATTTTAGAGATAGACAGGTAATTCCATCATTATCACCATTTATACAGTACATATAGAAAACTGCACTATAATTAGTAATTTCCATGAAAGGTATACACGAAATGTTCAAGTGAAAAATAATAAACAAAATTTCAACAAAGATATAAGGCCTTTTCCAATGGTTAAATGAAGCTTGAGCTTCTAACACACTGATCAATCAGTGAGGCAGTGTATAAGAACAAGTTAACCATATTGCTGCATTTATGGAGATTCAAGGTTACAAGTATCTACTCTGGGTGGTTGAAATTATCATCAGAGAACTGTTATGATGATTATAGGATAATGATGACTTGGTTACTCTTTTCAAATACAAGTAATTTACACAAATTAGCTACAATTTTTAGATTAGACTGACATGAATTATAGTACTGTATGCAGTAATTAACGGAATTCAAGAGGGTGCTGTCCATAAGATATTTAGTTAATTTTTCATGATAAAATCGATAAATCATTTGCAACCAACTTATTGAACTTTTACAAACTAAGCAATTTGCATAAACATTTTAAAAAGACAACTTGAAAATTACTGTATGTACTCGTGTATTTTTCACACTTCCTTTATAGAAAAATGTGACTTTAAATAGGAGTATGTAAGTTACAAGAAAAAATAAAATAGAGTAGTACAAATATACATTGTTACGTGTTTGTTGCGAACTTTGTAACCTGCAGTGCCATATAATTATTGGAGGGTCAAACTGTCCAAAATAGACAGTTGTTGTATTTCAACTGTTCACATTTTGATCTTAATTAAATCAGTCACTAAGCAGTTACAGACAGACAAATTAAAGTTCCGCACCTGCTGACCTTGGAGAAATAACTTGTTTATTACAGCTGTTCTTGGTCAGGGCAACAGGAAATAAGCATGTTCTTGCGTGCCTACCTTCCAATATATGATAACTAGGGAACAGATTTTTAGATGCTAAAAATCTGAAAATATAAATTTTTTTATATGATGAAAAAACGAAATAATATTTGTTTAAAGCTTAACTTTTAACATAATCAAACAGGAAAAATGTATATAAGTAAAACTCACCAAACTTGCTAGTCAGCTCATCATTTTCTTTTTGAAAATGTAATTCGAGTTGCAGTGCACAAGAAACACCATATCTAAATTGTCCATTACAAATATCTGCCAATTATCATGGAACAAAGCTCAGTATTGGGAAAAGGACCGTTCTACATCGCATGAAGTCAGTCGGGCATACTTAAAAAAAGGAACTTTACTTATATTTTCAAATCCATTGTTTTTTTCTAAACACAACTTTGAGTTTATGTTTTAAGGTTTCCATTTTTGATCCAGTGAGAGAACTGATTTTGCTTTCAACAAAACATATTTCATTAACAGTTTATTGTTTTTCCGAGTTTTTTTTTATTGAATCACACAAGAAACTCAAATTAGCAGAAAAATATGCCAACTCATTTCTTACACTTATGTATTTTAACAGATTTTGAAGGATATCTGTCAATGAAGCACCATCTTTGTCCAATTCAGCAACAACTGATTTAACACTATCAAAATTATCTTCATAATATAAACTGCAGAAAGCCAAGTCCCCCAGCGAGTGACAGGATCTTTGTTTTTGAAAAAATCATTTTGCGAAGGAAAATGGAAAACAAACACTTTCTTTCCATTTGATACTAATCTGTCCACATTAAGATACAAGTATTAGATAGTCTCACACACACTCTGCATAGAACATGCACAACACAGGTAATGTGTATCAATTTCGGATAGCTGACACAAAGTGCTTTCGCGGCTTTCTTCATACACAATGCAGCATCAGTAATAAAAAGCAATACATTACCATGCTAAATACTCTTTGGCCACAACAAATGCATACTTTTGTTGAACAACTAAGTGACTGTAATATGATTTGCTGCTGTCATTTCTTTACAGGCAATCAAAAATGAAAATTTGGAAACTATTTTGTCGTTTTTAAGCACAGCATTTTCTACTGTTCTTCCTGCTGAGTCCATAGTTTCATCAGTGCTTACACATATTTTCTCATTTTCACACACAGCTCTGATATTTTCTACTGTTTCTTCAAATCAGTTTGGAAGAAGTGTTTTCTTGAAGTAGACTTACCCAGAGGATCTAAGTTTATGTACTTCATGAGAAAATTTTTAAGCACTGGATGGTTTACTTTGTGTAGAGGAATGTCTGCTGAAATGAAAGCTCTGCACGAATCAGAATAAAATTCACAACACTTCATAGGTCCCAAATGTGAGGATGGAGGGTCCCCTGGTTTACCTAAAAGCACTTGTTTTTAATTAGAACATGAATTATATGTTTTTAATTATATTGTTACGACGGTCTCCTTGATCATCGTATGGTACAGTGGAAACCAAAATACAAGACACCAATTAAGTCACTAATCACCAGCTTTAATTATCACAATTAAACAGTTTGTCAGCAAGATAGTCTCTTACAACAAATCAAATAAAAAATTTTCACACGCAATAATAATGTCAATTAATAGAGTCTCGCACAATTATAAAACACATAACACTTCACCACAATACTTCAATCGCACTGGAATAAATGGCCACTAAAACTGAAAACTAAATGGAGGTGTGAACTGTTTATAGGCTGCAGGGTTCCATAATATGCGTCCTTACCAAGCAATCGAAAATTCTGGAGGGTACTTCAGCACAACCTTGGTAGAAACACGCACCGTTGGGCTAGTTGAGAAGCTTCTCAAACAACGCTATCAACTGTATGAGATTGTTCCATATTATGTAACACTGCCTTGCGTGTTAAGTGTCAAGTGCACACACAAACATTACAGGTGGACTCTGTTGGGATAGCCGAGAACATGTAAAATGTTCTGTAATGGCGTAACACTGATTGTTCCGGATAGGTGTTGCATAACCTGCGATAATTGATCAGCTTTTATGGATCTTTCACAATGCTGGCAATATAGTGTCTTTTCTTCTGAACTAATACATCTTTAAATTCTTTTACATACTGCTGTAACCAGGCACTTTCACTATATTTTACCTTTGGCATTCTGGTGAGCACTGTACATGACATGACAAGAACATCAACATGTAACACAAGAACTGATGTACAATGACAACAAATCAGGTAATTAGCTGATTTTGTCTTGCAAAATGAACAATCATTGCCAACCCTTCATTGTGACTACATCACTGTTTAAAAAAAAATCCAGGAGTGTTATTGAGTTGCCAGATGTGTTACTTAATCTTTTCAGCGGTAATAGGGAAACAAATTCTTTATATGTTTATACTTAGGGCCACTTAAGCATGAAAATATGTCAATTTGTAATAGCCACAGTAAGTATACCTATAAAGTGTTTAGCCGACACTATAGTTACGTATGCGGAAATGTAAATACTACGGAATGTGTGTTTTATATATGAAAACAGGCACTTGACTGAGTAAACTAAAACATAGTGACTCATTATAATACAGTATCTGTAATAATGACTACCTCTCACAATTAAGGTATACAAAACACAAGAATCTCAAAAATTTCAAGCTTTTGGTAGCACACAAACTTTGATGTCAATTCCAAACAGTGCATTTAACGTACATAACTTATGACCGCCAAACAACACAAATCAAATTTACATGTTTCCAAGATCAAAGTACAACCACCACCCACCCCTTGTAATGGAGACTTCCATCTCCAAATACACATACTTGAAATTTGAATTTCAAAGGGTTTTGCATGTTTTTTTTTTAAATAAATTGTATTATGACGTTAGAAAATTCCCTTCCATTGGCCAGCAAAAACAGCATTTCATCAAGGGTCCTGTACCAAACCAGAGCAAAAATCAACGTTTATTTTACATTGTTTGTATGGAAAATTAGTTGGGACAATGAAAAATACACATTATACGAAGGGCCATAGATAAGGTGATAATAATGGTGATACAGGTAGATCCCGTTATACGCGCTTTTGATATCCGCATTTTCGGATAACGCGGTTTATTTGTGAAGTTTCGAAGCATCAAAATATTGGCTGTAATGTAAGAATATTGAGCGCTCCTTTATCCAGAACTTCTGCAAACCCATATGCAGGTTGTACAGTGTGCGTACAGCACCGTTGTGAGTGCGCAACTATCATGCGCATCTTCCTGTACTGTGACCTTGTCACTGTGTTTCTGATTGTAGGAGGACGCCAGTATTGCTTGTAACCTTGTTGCAGTAAGGTTGGTTGTGTTATAACAAGTAAAATGTCAGATAAACGTAGAAGAAGTGTGAGTAACGAAGTGAAGAAACGTTCGAGAAAATCCCACTCATTAGAATTGAAGTTGGAAGTTCTAGACTGATGTGATAAAGGGGAATGTAACATTGACATTCAGCGTGCAATGGGACTCAGTGAATCTACGATAAGAACTATTCGCAACAATGCACAATCAATTCGTAGAAGTGCTCAATCATCGACAAACCTGAGTGTTATTAGAGTGACTAAATCTCGATCAGAGGCAATGGAAAAAATGGAGAGTATGTTAAGCCATTGGATTGAACCTGCAGCACATGCCTCTTGTCGGAACTGCAATTCAAACGAAAGCAAGAAGCCTGTATACAAAGCAAGAAGGACCTGACGAAAGATACATGTAACGTGGCATTTTGGCCTACCTGGGGTAATTTAAATAAAGTAAATAACATTTTTACAATGATTGGGACAAAACGAATAAACGAAAGGTAAATTCAGTGATTGCGACGGTAGCGGCAGTGGCAGCACTGCTGTTGACATTATATACGTGAAAATTATTGAAGCGACAGACTTAATAAGCTGGAATTGTGCCAAGGTCAACCAATGACACTCAAAACAGCGTCAACAAATTATGTAACGGAACATCAGGCGACATTACGTCAGAGACGATCCCCACGATGGAATTTGGTGTGTAATGCAAAAACCGTATGCTGGCGGATGAATACAAACTGAATACAATAAGAATTGGTTATATAACCAAGGCCGCTTCACAAAATAGTGCCGGTGGCCTAACCCCAGTCTAACTCCACCTCTCGCGAGTGGTACATATACAAAAGTTCCGGAACGTAATTTGCGGGCCCGCAGAACAACAAAAATGTAAATTTTTATATATTTCGGTATTTAAACAGTCTTTTACAACAACACAGTAGAGACAGTGAGTGAAATTGGAAATAAATTAACAGTTCGGCCATGAAAATGAGAAATACGAGAACCAACAAACTGTAAGCCACGAGTTGATATCCATGGAGTCAAATTCGCCACGACAGCAGGAAAGTAAACATTTTCAAATCATTCAAAATACTAAATTCTTTTTTACAATTGAGCTCTTAGAATCTGGGGGTGGATGTGTGTGTGTGGGTGAAAGCGCTGGTTTCCGTTTAACTTATTATAGTTAGTCGTAAGTTTATATATCTATATTCAAATTAATAAAACTAGTATGGTTAGGTGAATCCAATATTGTTCAGGATGTTATTTTAGTAAATTTAAACCGAAAGGTGAACAGAAAAAATTGTCATGCTACAAAAAATAAAATACCATTTATTTGTGCTTGCAAAATAGGTGTTTGTCATTGCACTGCCTGTCGTTTGTCTCTGCCTAAGTACATCAGACGACACCCTGGTAAATAAGTACATTTTTTCAGTAAAGGTAAGTGGCAGAATTCAGTATTCAATAACTTAATAAAACTCGTAACGTTTTAATGGCGCCCGTCTAACATGGACTTTGTAAATTAAGTTAATAGAATTTTCAAACTGATCGAAAATGGCAGAGAAAAGCGAGAGTGTAAATTTATGTGAAGATGTTGTGGAGGGGTCAATTTTAAATGTTACGCAAGACAATTTAATATCAACAAATATTAACGAGAGTGTAGACAATACAATACACGAATTAACGATTGAGACAGTAGACGCAAAAATAAGCGATAATGTAAATATATTTAATCAGTTAGCGTTAATGATGGAGATGATGTCAGGAATGAAAGCTGAAATCAAATCAGAAAATAATAATTTGAACACATGTTTAAGTGAATTTAAAAATGAGATGAAATCAGAAAACGATAATCTGAAAACGAGTTTGAATGAATTTAAGATTGAAATAAAATCAGAAATAAATGCTAGTAACATAGAGTTGAAAACAGAAATAAACAAACAAGACCAAAAATTAAGAGAAATAGACAATAAGTTAGAAAAACAGAATAAGACTATTGCGGGAGTGAGAGAGGAATTGACTATGGATATAAATAAAATACAAACTGAGATGAAAAATGATATAAAAGTAATTAACGAAAAACAAAAAGAGAAAATGTTAGAAACAAATAAAAAATTTGACACATTGACAAGTAATTTTTATGATAAATTTAAAAAACAAAATGACAAAATTGACAGTAATGTTCAATGTATAATTAATGAGTGTGAACAAATCAAACGAGCAAGTGAAATACAAGAAAATATAAATGATGAATTCAGAAGTAACTTTGAACAAGTTGATGCAATTAAGATTAATGTAACTAGTTTAAAAAATAAACAAGCAGAACATGAGCGTGAAATAGTTAAAGTCAGAGAAGACTTGAATGTAACCATTAACCAGAAATTAAGTAATGTGAGTGAGAGAGTGAATGTGGAAGTAGAATTAGGATATTTTAGTAATGAAAGTAGGGGAGTGAACCCCATACAATTTTTGAACTCTATAAAAAGTTTTAATAAATATAACCAAGAAAGTTGGGAGATTAAGTTAGTAAGAATTTTAAAGTACTTTAAAGGGGATGCTAAAATATGGGCGGATGCTCATAACGATAACTGGGTAGATTTTAATGAGTTTGAGCAAGCATTTAGAAATAAGTACTGGTCAGAAGAGAAACAAGAGGGGTTACGTAGTATCATAATGGGATGGGGCAATTTTAATATTAAGCACATGAGTATTACATCGTATGTGACGAGACTATATAGTCAGGTTAAATATTTAGAACCACCAATGCCTCTTTCATCTTTTATAAGATACATTAGTAAACATTTACCCAAGGACATACGGTCCACAATCAGAACCCGGGATTTTGCTAATATCGCAGAATTAGAAAAAATACTGGAAGCATACCAGAGTATGAAAGAGGAAGAAGATAATAAATATCAGTTTAGAGTTAGTAATAAATATCAGTTTAGAGTTAGTGAATCGAATCAAACAAATACTGAAATAAGACAACCAGACCATTTTATTAGTAATGTGGGTAGATCGGGGAGGGGGCGTGGTTATGTCCAAACCCTAGTTGTGGAGCTAGTAATTATAATGGGTCGCGGAATCAATGTTACCGGTGTCAGGGTCCGAGGAGTAGTGTCCAAGGGAGAGTGGAGAATTATAATAGGGGTTGCGATCAATTTAGAGGGAATCATAGAGGGAGAGGTTTTACTAGTAATCGGGGAGTATCAGGAAATTTTAGTCATAGAGGGAGAGGAGGATATGTTAGTAACCCAAACGAAACTCGGGGCGTGGAAGTACCAGCTCATAATCAAAACAGTAGGGGGGTTTACAGTGAACCACCACCTCCACATCCGTTAAACTAATAAGGGCGGTTGAAAAAGAAAGCCCCCAGCCGCCTAGTAATCACATGACAATAGGGTCACTAATTACCAATATACATAATGATCTATCTGACGAAGAAGCGGGTGAGAGTAATAATGCTTTCGGGATGGCAGAATTTGAAGCCGAAGTGTTTAATTCTAAATATATTTTTCTAGTAGATTCAGGGAGTGAACTGACTGCTATAGACGATAGAATGTTTGAAAAAATAAAAAATCAGACTACAGAAACAATTCCACAATTACCAGTACTGGGAATTAGTGTTATAGGAGTAACGGGTGTTCGCAGTAAAAAAGTAACTAAACAAATAATGCTACAATTAAAAGTAAATGAGAACACAATAAATGTACCTTTCTTAGTTATTCCAGGACTAAATATGGGAGCTATAATAGGTAATGATTTTTTAAATAATTTCAAGGTAGAGTTAAACTATTACACACAGACTATGAAATTAAATAATAATAATAATATAATCGAAATACCATTCATACAAAAGAAAACTGTAGGAATGAAAGCATTAAAAATAATTAGTAAGGGAATGTTAATTTCTGACAATGATATAAATGAATGTAGGCCCTTAATGATAAATTATTGTAACTTGAGAGTAAATAGTAATGAGTTATTTGAAAATGAAAATAATTGGGAGGAGCAAATGAATAAAATCTTATATCAAGATGGGGAATTTAGCTACCAAGACAGGGAGAAAATAGTACTAATAATAAACAAAAATAAATCAGTTTTTTCAGATGAACCCGGTTTAGTAAAGAATTTTAAAGGTAAATTAGTCGTTAAAGAAAAAACACCCTTTGCACCTAAAACCTATCCGGTACCATACTCCAAGAGGGGTTTAGTACAGGAGGAAATAAATAAAATGTTGAGGAAAGGTATAATAGAAAAGTCTACATCACCATATTCCAACCCTTTAGTAGTGGTGACAGAGAGAATAATTGTTCCAGACAGAGAATCACCGGAACCAGTAAGTGAAATTCTGCAACGTTTCAGTGGGACCAAATACATCACCACCTTAGACTTGACTGCAGGCTACTGGCAGATAGAGCTGGAAGAGGAGTCTCGGCAGTATGTGGCATTTCTATACAACGGTAGGAATTACCAATTTCGCCGACTACCGTTTGGACTAAATGTAAGTGTTTCAATTTTTATCAAATGCCTGGATTATGTGCTACGGAGAGAGATTTTAGAATTCACAACCGTTTATGTAGATGATATAGTAATTACATCACCAGACATTGATACACACTGTGAAAGGTTAGATAGGGTACTAAGTAGACTGCATGAATATGGCATAACAGTTAAATTTAAGAAGTCAGAATTTTTGAAAGAACAAGTTAATTTTTTAGGACATATAATTTGAGCAAGGGGTATCAGTACAGACCCTAAGAAGGTAGAAATAATACAAAATTTTCTGATACCAAAAAATGTTAAACAGTTGCAAAGTTTTTTAGGCTTGTGCAATTATTATAGGCAATTTGTAGACAAATATTCATATTTGACAGTACAGTTGGGACATTTATTAAATAAGGACAATCGATGGCGGTGGAATTTAAAAGAGCAAAATATATTCGAGCTGATAAAAAATAAATTCTTAAACACAGTTATATTAGCTCATCCTAATTTTTCAGAGCCATTTTATATACACACAGACGCGTCAGACATTGCCTTGGGAGTAGAGTTGTTTCAGTTAGATGGGAGTGGTAACCACAGAGTAGTAGCTTTTGCAAGTAGATCTTTATTAACTAGTGAAAAAAACTATACTACGACGGAGAAGGAGGCGTTATCAATAGTTTTCGCCTGTAGAAAGTTCAGAACGTACTTGTTAGGAAATAAGGTAATCATAAGGTCCGACCATCAAGCTTTAACGTTTTTACAGAACTGTAAATTAACTCATGGTAGGTTAGTGCGGTGGATGCTAATATTACAAGAATATGACTTAACAATTGAGTATTGTAAGGGTAAAGAAAATATAGTAGCTGATGTCCTATCCAGAACAGATTTTGATAATAATACCGAAGTAGACGTAGCAAATACATATAAAATATTCGTAATAAAAGAAGCGGGGGAAGTAAATATGAAAAAGCTAATAAGTAACTTAGCAACAGAACAAGAGAGAGACACTGAACTTAATAAAATAATATTAGCTTTGAGTCAAATACCCAACGTACCTCATAAGTGGGAGAAACACTTTAGTTTGGTTAATAAACACTTATTTCATCGGGCAAATGAACAGGGAGATGATTGGAAATTGTGTATCCCTAAAGTCATAATACCTGAAGTAGTGAGAGATTGCCATCTAAGGTATGGTCATATAGGCCCCAAGAAATGTAGTGATATATTAAAGGAGTCATGTAAATTTAATAATATGGAAAGAACGGTGCGTAAAATATTACAAACATGCGAAATTTGTCAGAAAGCTAAAGTAAACAATCGTAAACAGGAGGGTTTAATGCAGCATGTAATGCCAGACAATCCTTTAGCATTAGTTGCTGTTGATTTATATGGCCCTTTACCCAAAGGTCGAGGAGGGGTAAACTATTTATTTGTTGTATTAGATGTTTTTACCAAATTTGTAAAATTGTACCCAATTAAAAAGGCAACCGCATCAGTGTTGGCTAGGAAAACAGTAAATGAATACCTTATTGAAGTAGGTAAGCCTCAAGTAGTATTATCAGATCATGTTTCGCAGTTCACCAGCAACACCTGGTGGGAAACTTTAGGTTGGGAAAATATTTTAGTTAAACATACATCAGTGTATCATCCACAGTCAAATCCAAGTGAACGTGTTATGCGGGAGTTAGGGAGAATGTTCAGAACCTTTTGCCTTAAAAAACATTCTTTGTGGGCTACTTTTGTGTGCAAGATAGAGTGGTATATTAACAATAGTTTACATGAATCCACTAGTTACAGCCCATGTGAGTTAATGTTTCAGAGAAGGCCGTCACGCATATTAGAAGAGCTAGTAAAGTTTCCAACCCGGACGGAGATATCACATGATAGGAAATTGGTAATCGCTAGGGAGCGCCTGCTGAGTAAGGCCGAACAGCGGAAACGGAGACATGACCAGAATTTAACACCCATACGATACGAGGTAGGACAATTAGTATTAATAAAAAATCACGATCAATCATCAGCATTGGACAAAGAAATTAAGAAATTCTTCCTATTGTATGACGGTCCATATGAGGTTAGCCAGGTGAAAATGGAGAATTTATGTGGAGTTTTGAGTGATATAGTGATGTTATTAATTGATGTTGTTATTTTGTTGTAGTTGTAGTAAGGTAATGAGATTGAGATTTTGGGGATGGCAATTTTGTAGTAGGGGGTAGTGTAATGTGGGAGTCCGCAACATAATGATAAGTTGGGACGGGATTAGGTATCGATTTAGTGGGGAAGGGGTTGCCTTAGGTAGAATCCAGTAACCAGATAAGGGAATTGAGTTTTTTTTGGGGGGGGGGGGAAACACGTATCCTATGTACAAAGGGTTAGAGAGTATTTTTTTTTATATGTAGAGAGAAGGTGGCGAATTGAGTTAGAGTAGTAAGTAGTTAGAGGTAGAGAAGGGTTAGTAGATTTTTGATAGAGGGGTGTCATACTAGTTAAAGATTTTGTAAGGGAGCGTTAGAGTAATAAAAGGGGTAAGATTATGAGTAAATGCCAAGTTGGTAAAGTGAATTATAATGAATAACGTAGAATCACCCAAATGAATGAAATGGAATAATAAATGAAATGCTGTGGAAAACGAAGATTGAAGTTGAAAAAAAAAAAAAATTTTGAGAAATGAATTCATAAAAGTTAAATTGAGATTAAAAGGTAAATGTTATGATTTTATATGCAAATTTAATGATGTAAAGTGTGTAAATTTTTAAATACAAATAGTTTATTTTAAGATAATAATAATGAGATGAATTATGAATGTACTATGTTTTCTTATGTTATGTTATGTTGTTAGGTATTCTGATATATTAGAAATAAGTAAAAAACAAAACCAGTGCTTCTTAGCGCAAACCAGCACCGCTAGGGGGAAACAGATCAGTTGGGGATATGGTGTTGTATAAGGCCACTAGTTGATATTTTAATTTGTTGTTTCAGTGTTTGGTGATGCTGTGGCGGCGGACCTGAGCTGGCCAGAGCGTCAGAGCAGGGGCGTTAAGTATCTGTCTGACTCTATGGTGTTGGGATCTCGAGAGAGAAGTCCAGTATTGTCATTCAGGTGCGGTCACAGTCACCGGACCAAGGGTGAGTTAATTGTATAATTTTTTTTGGTAAACCATCAAGGGGGTTGTGGCAACATATCCTGGCTGATCCCTCTAGCAAGTATGAATGTGTCAATGAGATTTTTTATGCTTCGGCATAAAATATCTCATTGAGGGGGGTATTGTAACGTGGCATTTTGGCCTACCTGGGGTAATTTAAATAAAGTAAATAACATTTTTACAATGATTGGGACAAAACGAATAAACGAAAGGTAAATTCAGTGATTGCGACGGTAGCGGCAGTGGCAGCACTGCTGTTGACATTATATACGTGAAAATTATTGAAGCGACAGACTTAATAAGCTGGAATTGTGCCAAGGTCAACCAATGACACACAAAACAGCGTCAACAAATTATGTAACGGAACATCAGGCGACATTACGTCAGAGACGATCCCCACGATGGAATTTGGTGTGTAATGCAAAAACCGTATGCTGGCGGATGAATACAAACTGAATACAATAAGAATTGGTTATATAACCAAGGCCGCTTCACAAAATAGTGCCGGTGGCCTAACCCCAGTCTAACTCCACCTCTCGCGAGTGGTACATATACAAAAGTTCCGGAACGTAATTTGCGGGCCCGCAGAACAACAAAAATGTAAATTTTTATATATTTCGGTATTTAAACAGTCTTTTACAACAACACAGTAGAGACAGTGAGTGAAATTGGAAATAAATTAACAGTTCGGCCATAAAAATGAGAAATACGAGAACCAACAAACTGTAAGCCACGAGTTGATATCCATGGAGTCAAATTCGCCACGACAGCAGGAAAGTAAACATTTTCAAATCATTCAAAATACTAAATTCTTTTTTACAATTGAGCTCTTAGAATCTGGGGGTGGATATGTGTGTGTGGGTGAAAGCGCTGGTTTCCGTTTAACTTATTATAGTTAGTCGTAAGTTTATATATCTATATTCAAATTAATAAAACTAGTATGGTTAGGTGAATCCAATATTGTTCAGGATGTTATTTTAGTAAATTTAAACCGAAAGGTGAACAGAAAAAATTGTCATGCTACAAAAAATAAAATACCATTTATTTGTGCTTGCAAAATAGGTGTTTGTCATTGCACTGCCTGTCGTTTGTCTCTGCCTAAGTACATCAGACGACACCCTGGTAAATAAGTACATTTTTTCAGTAAAGGTAAGTGGCAGAATTCAGTATTCAATAACTTAATAAAACTCGTAACGTTTTATACAGAAGATGCGCCGTCTTTCTCAGCCAGTTCTGGTTGGTTCGATCGCTTCAAGCAGCGTTTTGGTTTTCACAATATAAAATTAACGGGAGAGGCAGCAGCCGCCGATCATATTGGAGCGGAGGAATTTTCACGAACTCTATTTAAGAAATTCATCACTGATGGAGGCTACACACCTAAACAAGTTTTTAATCTTGACGAAACTGGTCTATTTTGGAAGCGAATGCCGAGCCGCACATTCATTTCCATTGAAGTAAAAACAGCGCCTGGTTTCAAGGCGGCCAAGGACCATTGCACTCTTCTTTTTGGAGGAAACGCTTCTGGGGATTGCAAATTAAAACCTCTTATGATCTACCACTCACAAAATCCGAGAGCACTAAAAGGCTGTGATAAGCACGACTGCCAGTTCATTGGAAGTGTAATAAAAAGGGATGGATGACTTCTGCAATTTTCTCCGACTATTTTACAAGAGAACTAAATGACGAGTTGAAAGCCTACTGTGAGAAAGAACGCATTCCTTTCAAGATTCTCATCCTTCTTGACAGTGTTTCAAGTCACCCTCCTTTTATTGCTGAATTAAACAATAACATTCAAGTTGTATTTCTTCCTCCAAACACCACTTTCATCCTCCAACCTATGGACCAGGGCGTTATTGCCACATTTAAGGCCTACTATCTGTGTCGAACATTTTCAAAGCTTATCGGGCAGTGTGACGCCAATGACAAATTCACCATCAAGGCTTTCTGGCATCAATTTAACATTCATATGGCGATTGGAATGATTCGAGACTCATGGAATGAAATTACGCCACAATGTATGAATGGTGTCTGGAGTGGCGGCTCGTCGTTATGAACATGGGAGGGGCTCTTTCATAAGGTCATAACTATCTCTACACAAACACACACGCATGCGAACGCACACACACACAGATACACACACTCATTCACTTTCTTGTATGTATTTTTATACATTTATAAAATTGTCAAAATTACCCTACTTATAACATTTGATTTTACTGTAAGTATTTTATTTTTAAGATATGTGAATAATAAGAGTGGAAATTCAAAATATTTTATAGAACAGTAGTACATAGCTATATACCACAGGGCAAATGTGAAAGCTATATTTTTAAAATTAGACCAAGCATCAGAATTCAGGAGGAAGTTGTATTAAGTAACAAGGTATTAATCTTCTACCACTTTAAATATACTTAGTCACATTTAATATCAAAATCAATTAATCTACGACTGAAAATTTATACCTTTAGTTATATTGTTTGTAGCAGAAGTCCATCCTCCTCTCCTTCTGTGCAGCGAAGTGGTTGATCACACGTTCATTGAAATTGGGGGTAGATAATAATTTCTTTTCAATTGAACACATGGCGAGTGCACTGAGTCTACCTTCTTTCATTGTGCTCCTGGTAAAAGTCTTTATTTGCTTTAAAGTTGAAAAACATCTTTCACTTTCTGCAGTGGTCATTGGGATTGTGCAGATGATCTGAAGTAATTTCACTGATTCGGGGAGCACATCTCTCAGATTATTATCATAAATAAAATTAAGCAACCGTAATGACCCTGTTGCCTCAGAAAAATCACTTCTACTGTATATTACTGCCAACTGTTGTTTCAGTTCTATTTTATTCAACTGGAATAAATTTACAGCAATTTCTAATTCATTTTCAGGAAATTTATTTTTGAACTCAGGAAACAAACTTGGCTGAAATAACTTAGCTACCAACAAATGATCTAAGAAATTAAAGCGATTGTCAATTGCAGTCATAATAACATCACACACTTCTTTTGCCACAATGTGTCTTCTATCTTCAAATCAGCCATGTTTTCTACTGGGGCCTGAACAAGACAAATCATTTTCAGTTCCATCAAGTTCGCTAGAACTGGGCTGGTCAACCTCAGGCAAGTTTCTTATTTTTTGGATTATAGACGTAAATTCGCCTATATATTTTAAGGCCTTGATACAGTCGATTGTCTTGTTCTGAAGCTCGTTGTACAAAATATCACAATGGGGCATTATTTTATTAAAAAATGTTACCCAGAAAATGAAATCGCTGTCTTTAAGAAGGTTGCTTAAACCAACTGCTTTGTTTACAGTTATATAATCATTGCTGTCATCGTCTAATATTTTATTTAAGCATTCTTCTATTTCATTTTTATACTTAAATAATGTGCTGACAATTCTAGACTTGAAGTTCCAATGAGTGCCAGAGCTCTTTGGTATTCGTTTTTTCATAATGCCGTCAAGTACTGCTGTTCTTTTAGTCGATTGTGAAAAAAAGGATGAAAATGCTTCAACATTACTAAAAAATATTTTTATCTGTTTATTTTGTGTTGCGCAGCGTTCAGTGATCAAATTTAGTTGATGCGCATAGCAGTGTACGAAATGTGCATTTTTGTACACAGCTTTGACTCTTGCCTGCACACCTGTGTGCTGGCCACTCATGACAGAAGTGCCATCGTAGCTTTGAGCAATCACTCTTTCAGGTGTTTTGTCAATTTTTAGCTTTTCCAGCTCGTTAAAAATTGCTTCACTAACAGATGCTGCGTCATGACCTTTGGGTACTACAAAACTAACAAATCTTTCATTTACAACCCCATTTAACTCGTATGTGACAACAAACACTAGCTGAGACAATGTAGCACAGTCAGTTGTCTCATCGGCTTCAATAGCAATATATTTAGTTTGAGTAATTTCGTCGCATATAATTTCCAAGCACACGGCATATATGGAATCAATTAAATCATTTTGGATGGTTTTGGAAAGCCCTAAAAATACTCGGTTATTGCTTTTTTCAAGATGTTGTTTTAATGTAGAGTCTAACTCTGCCATTAGGTTGACAAGACCACGAAATATGCCAGGGTTGTTAGATGTGTCAGTGCCACTTTCGTCATGCCCCCTTAATGCAAGTTCAAAAGCCCCACAAAACTTCACAGCATCAATCAACTTACTTAAAATGTACCGATTTTTTGATACTTCCTCATTTAACTTTTGAATTCTTAATCTATATGCACTGTCTAACTGAGATCTAATGTCAACCTTCCCAAGTACTGCATACTCGATACACGCATTTATATGTTTTTCACTTAATTTATGTTTTTTAAGTTTTTCATTCAAATGCTTAATATCCGAGACACCGTCTGCAGTCCAGGTGCGATCCTGTACGCCCATTACTATGCACGGGTAACAGAAAAATGAGTTTTTTATTCCACACCCACACAACCAATCAGCATAATTATACAAATGAATACTAAATTTCCGATTGTAGCTATTCCTACTCTTAGTGGATTTTTGTACTTGATTAATCACCATATTAGGCCTAGGAGGCCCTAATCTTTTAAGTTCAACCCTGTCCTCTAAGTTCTTTATCCCTTGGCTAATAATTTTACTTACATCATTCGTAATTACAAAGTTAGAATCTGTGTTATTCATTATGACACACATTAATCACACACTAAACACAATAACTCTGTTTGCAAACAAGGAGTGCCAATAACTGCTACACTGCTGGCCGCTGGCGCTGGCTGAGATGATTTGCACATGCGTGGCCAAGGATGGAGTCCCAGCATGTCCGTAAGAACACAGTTGATTGACGTCACCGCACGTTAGAGCTGTGTGCTGTATTTTCCATTTACACTGCACACAGTAGCTTTGGGCTCTATGGCCAACGCCCGCAACTCAACTCCGGACTTTAAACGTCAAATGTTTTCCGTTGTATTATTGTTTTGATGCGTATAGGAACTTTTTTAATTGATTTGGTGAAAAATTAATAATTAATACTTTTTATTTTATTGGGAGGGCTGTGCCCGAGAGCCCTTATGGGCAAGCCGCCACTGGGTGTCTGGAAGAAACTGTGGCCTAAAGCTGTTGAAGTTGTTTCAGAAGATGGAGTGGGAAATGACATCGGTGGTGCGACGAGAGAGATAGCAGACATGGCACAACACATTGGTTTTACTGACGTCGACGAAGAAAATGTGCGCAAGGTATTGAACTCACATGTAGAAGATCTAACCAATGAAGACTTAATGATTATTGAAGAGGAGAGAATTGTAAACGAACAAGAAGACGAGGAAATAGACGAAGTTCAACCTGAGAAGAAGCTCACAACTAAAATCATGGCTCAGGCTTTCCAGATGATCGACTCAGCCATGTCTATTTTTGAAGAGCACGATCCCGACACAATGAGAAGTTCTCAAGTGAAGAGGGAAGTTGAACACATGATGAAATGTTACAAAGACCTCTACAGCCAAAAAATAAAGAAGAGGACACAGCGGTCTATTAAAATGTTTTTTACCAAACATCATGGCGTTTCCAACGACAGTCCTGCATCCAGTAAGAACCCAACTTCTGCTACGACAGTGTCACCTGGGAATTCTACCAGTTCTACCTTAACTGCAAAAGGAGGAAGACTGACCACAACTTCAACACATTCTTCTGATGTTGACGACCCTGAAGATATTATGTAAGTGAAGAGAGACTTGAACATTTTTAATTTTTGAATACTTTTCTGTACTGTACTGTATGTTATTTTGATCATTTAAATGTATTAAAAAGCATTTTTAATAAGTTACTTAATTTTTTCATTCATGCCCTAGTGTACTTGCCCATGTAAAATATACGTCCCGATTTACGCGAATTCGGTATACGCGCTGGTTTTCAAAAACGTATACACTGTATAACGAGATCTACCTGTATGACAATATTGGTGATATTGCCCCTTCTTAAATAATAAGTAATACCTCCTTTTTGTACTGCCGTACTAAGTCAGGAGTTAAGCAGTGAACATAGAAATGTTAAAAATATGTGTTAATAACCTATTTATGGAAAATATTTAATTATTAATATAAATATGAAAAATGTTTACAGGAATTTTTGTTTTCTACTATTGTGTTATTTGAAAATGCAAACAAAATTATGGGAGATAAAAAAATACAAAACAAGGGGTGCAAGAAATATTCGAGAGTGAAAATTACAGGAGTAAATACTTCATGATAAGCAGATAATTCACTACAAAAAAAAGTTTTGCTGCAACTTATATAGCAGTCTGATTTAACCTAGCTTCATATATTTTCACTGTGAAATAATTTTTAGATATCTGTCCTCTTAAAAATTATAAAATTAATTTTAAAAAGTAATCAAAGTATGCCATATTTACCAGTAAAAATAATACAGTATCTGTAATAATGACTACCTCTCACAGTTAAGCTGTACAAAACACAAGAATCTCAAAACTTTCAAGCTTCTGTTAGCACACAAACTTTGATGTCAATTCAAAACAGTGCATTTAATGTACATAACTTATGACCGCCAAACAAGAGAAATCAAATTTACATGTTTCCAAGGTCAAAGTACAGCCACCAGCCACCCCTTGTAATGGAGGCCTCCACTTCAAATACATATACATGAAATGTGAAAGTGTTTTGCATGGTTTTTTAAATAATTGTATTATGACCTTAGAAAATTCCTTTCCATCGGAATAGTAGTAGGAGTTAGGCAGTGTAGGCTGCCTTTTATAATCTGTTCACCATACAAAAAAGGTGATGTGGTGAAGCATACACTATGCTTCAGCCACCCATAACCTAAACCTGAGTCAACCTTGGGGTGAAAAATGCACCTTGTTTTTATATTTCATTTTCATAATTTTTTTCTTTTTTTATTTCATAGATTTCTGCTATGAGCTGAACACAATTATTCTGTAGAGGCATTTTATCACATATAATCTGTACTGCAAAAAATCAAACAAGCAGGAGACTGCCTACTTTTGAACTAAACTTAGACTTAATTCTGGAGTAGGAACATGGATTAGGTAGTAATGTAGCCATAACAACCATCTTTGTATATTACCAGAAAATAGGATGAGAATGCTTTTGAGACAGAATTTCAACCCATTTTGTTATAGAATGTTTTGACTAACTCTTTATGTCTGTGAGAAATGTCTTATATAACTGGTGTTTCAACTAATTGATTTCTAGTTAATCAGTGCTGTGGTATAAGTAAGGACTTTAGTTATTTTGTTGTTGGTATTTAGAATTTTCATTTTCTGCAAACTGTTCAAAATTACATTGTAATAACTGAAACGTTATGTGTGCATATGTTTATAACATTATCAGACTAATGCTAACACTATTTCTGCTTAACAGGCTGCAGAAAGAAAGTATTGACCCAAGTGCTACAGATACAGAACAAAAAACAAGTGACTCATCATACAAATATAGTGAGAATTTGGAGGATGTTTCTGTTTGTAAAAAGTCATGGACAAGAAACAATAATAATAATATTAACAACTATAATAGTTCTTCAGGTTTATCAGGTAATAGTTTTAAAATGTTTTCTTTCACATTATTTTTGAATTACTGTTGTTTGGCTACTACTATTTTAAATGTTAGTACAGTAGGAGTTATTTATAATGTTAAAGGTTATCAGTCATAGACCACTGGTGAATGTGATACAGGTGCTGTGTACTGTCTTTACAAATGTAACTGGAAACCCTGCGATTTTTATTTTGGCTGGTGGCTTTGTATGGTATTTTTGGGGCACACTTATTCTTACTGTTATAACAATCACCTCTCAGCTAGTGGTGTAATGGGGAAGGGCAGAGGAATCAAGTCCCCAAGAGGTAGTTAAAAAGTGAGCAACATTTTGTATTCACTTAGAATTATTTATTTCTGAGTCAGTCGCGTGTCAAATTATAACACATGTAACTGTTGAAACAAAAACATTACACTGTTAAGCTGAAAAAAATGGATGACAAAATTACTTCACACAGTGGAGTCTTGCAAATAAACAGGGCAATTAATCTGCTAAATGTCATGCAATTTGGGGCTCTCTTTGTGCATAGAAATACACAGTTAGCCTAGTGATTAGAGGAGGCAAGGCAACGATAGGAAGTAGTCAAATCGTGCCTCCCAACGAGAGAATACCTATCTAAAGTTTTTTCCCCAAGTTTTTGAAGAGGTCCTACATCATTTTTCAGTATGTCGAGTGAGTCAAGTGACAAAGAACTTTTGCACCTATACCGATACATAAGATCCCGACGAAGAAGAAATCATTCATCAACCCAAGAAGAAGTATTGGGTTCATCCCTATATTGAGAAGAATTTTACTCTGCATGCTGTTCGTTGAAGCCAAAGAACTGCAAGAAAGTGATGCAAAATTTCTCGCATTCTATAGAATGTAAAACAATCATACACTGTACTTGCTGAAATTATTACCCCTGCTTTTCATTATCGAAATACCAATATGAGGGAGTCGTCAGCACGGAAGAAAGGATTTTTTTTTTTTTGTATCGGCCATCTAAGGACCACATGCCAATTTCAATTATTTACTCTTTGTTCTTTCCTTTTTCTCCCATATACTTTCATCTTTTCGCTGTGTCTCTTCTTCCTGTCTTCAGTCCATTTTGAACCTGCGTTTTTCTCTCCCCTACCCTGGACTCCTTCCATTTGTAACACTTTTCCTGAAAAACTTCTCTTTCAATCCCCCTCTAAATCCTTTTGGACTTCTTTAATCTAACTTGATGTTGACTTCTTCTCCCATAGATATTTGAAGATTTGCTTTGTCAACCTATTGTCGTCCATTCTATATAAATGTCAAAAAAATAATATCTTTTTTCTCAGTGTTTCTGTTATATTTTCTATACTTTGATATATTTCATCATTACTTCTTAATTTCCAACCTTCTGAAGTTTTTCGTGGGCCTAATATTTATTACATTATTACATGGATCTGTATTACACTGAGGATTTTTATTACATCATTTATAACTATTTATTTACTGATGTCAAATAACAATAATTCATTGCCTGTATTGAGACATAATCACTCTCACACATACATAACACATAAACATATATACACAAAATTGTTCATTTTTATCGTACAATCATTTTACAGGATTTTTGCTGTCAAACATTATAAACTGATATACTTTGTATATATTTTTCCACTACACCCACGAACTTAACATTGAACGCCTCCATTTTACCTGGCAGTATGGGCAATGCGATGAGCTGAGCTACATTGCAGGTTGACCGAGTTGCTCAGATCACGTACATCGACAGGATCTCTTACGGATTGCTTTCACATTGCCCCGTTGGTGGGTCCCCACTTATTTACATAGGAAGTGACGTGAAGGGGATATCAAATTGCTGTTGGATCGCTTAGCTGTTCCCCCCGTGTGTGGAGGGCCAAAGTGTTACAGTCATTGTTATCGTAAAATTCTGACTGTCAAACCACATTGTAGACAAATTACAAATTATAGACAGTAGCATTTTATTTCCAGTAATCAAACATTTTTTCAAGTTAGAAATAGTAACAGACACAGGATTATTAAAAATAAACTAGTTTCAATAATTTAAACTAACTTATTTAGGTCAAACTAAATATAAACCTCAGAAATTAAGATTAGTTTTACAAAAAGCGGCTTATACTGATGCAATTTGTTTTATATATCATAAATTATTGCTATTATAATTACATATAATTATTGTTATTATATACAATAAGTAGGCTATACAATTATATACAATATACAAATCACAAGAAGTGTTGTGATTTATATGATTCATATGTTAATACTGTAATTTTTATGGTAGTTTTTTTTTTTAAATCTAGAGTCAATACTGTCACTGTTTAGTTGTATAGATTATGTTGTAACCAGGTATGTTCCTTCATTAACCTTTTTTTTATTTGCAGATTGAAACTAATGTCTTATAAAGAATAAAAACCCTGAGACAAATCCCAAATATTGTGAATGTAATATAATGTAATACCAAAATCTCATAATACCATTATTTTTATGATAAAATATAAGAAGAGCAAATTTTTGTAAAAATCAAGTGATTTCCTGTGCAGTAATTTATTTACTTTTTGTAGTTTCAAGTGATGATGGTATCTGCAACCACTTGGGTACGTCTGAAGATATTGAGGATGTGGGTGAAGACTTGCAGGACTTTCATCAGCATAAACTGTGTGATGATGCTGATCCCTTTGAACTGAGCTATCAGCTGTATTCTATTGTGGTAACTATTCTGTACTGTTGTTGAATACATACTGTGAGAAAGTGTGTATAATGGTGTAGTAATAATGTGCTTGAAACCTTTTCAGTGCCATTCTGGAATCTTAGGAGGAGGACATTATGTGTCGTATGCGTGTAACCCAAATGGCAAGTGGTACTGTTACAATGACAGTAGTTGTAAGGTGAGATGTGAGCTACTTCTATGACATAATTTGTTTTATATCTTCAAAATGTGGATGATTTATTTTCAGTCAACACATTTCGAAATATATTCTTACCATACAAATATAAGTAGAGTACTGTGACACAGATTTACATTGCAGTGTTACACTATATGTTACACAGGCTACATAGTGTGATATTTTATTATTTCAGACGTATGGTCCATCAAAAATCATTTTTGTACACAGAAAACCAGTGATTGTACTTCAGTAATTACAAATTATTCTTTATGCTACGGGTGGGTAGAGATTACTTCAAACAAATATCTTTTTTTTTTTAAAGATAGCACAGTAGAATGTTGACTTCAGCATAATCATTGCCAGCATTTTTCTGTATAAATGAAGATGTTTTCAGACAAAAAGAAAAGGGATGGCAGAAATTTTTAGAATAACTTTTACATAACTAATCAAATGGGAAAATTATATATATTACATATTTATGTGTCACGAAATCAAAATTACATATTCACAAATTGTATTTCAAAAATGTATGCTATTTGTGTAAGAAGTTGGAAATTATAGAACACTTTGGCTAGTTTTCTGGGAAACAGATGATGGATTACCTGTATATAATTCCTATATTACTTCCCAAACAATCTTTATGTAACTTCCCAGAACATGTGCCAAATAATTTGATGTTGAATTCCAGCAAATCAACTATTTACTGTACTTGTAATATAGAATAACCTGTCAGTAATGCGCGATTCAGGTAATCACTGCAGAGAATGGGGACTAGAAACTATAATAAATACCATTATCTAAGAAATAGGTCTGTCTGCTCTCTCTCTCTCTCTCTCTCTCTCTCTCTCTCTCTCTCTCTCTCGCTCTCTCTCTCTCTCTCACACACACACACACACACACACACACACACACACACACACACACACACACACACACACACACACACACACACACACACACACACACACACACACACACACTAACTGTAAGATTCACAATGTCATCAGTCATACATACATATCTTTAGATAAAATACTGTGATATTAACACTTACTGTTTATGTTTGGCAGAGAGCAAAACCAATAACTAAATTAAACATCCTCTTAAAAACTAGTCAAAATTTATATTTTATCAATATAACGATAACAGCAGAAATGTATGACAATAATTTAGCAGTTAACTATCAGATCATATCGTGTCAACACACACACAATCTTGATCAATAAAATGAGCAATAAGGAAAAGGGAAACATACAGTATTTAAACAAAAAGTGAAACCAAAAATCAAAAGTGATGGCTTTCTGATGTGATTATGGTTGAATACCAACTAAGACTAGTGTACAATATATAAATAAAATGTTTGTAATAGTAATTCTTGTGTGTGTGTGTGTGTGTGTGTGTGTGTGTGTGTGTGTGTGTGTGTGTGTGTGTGTGTGTGTGTGTGTGTGTGTGTTTTATAATTACAATTCTTAATTCTTAAACCTATGGGGATTTTGTTTACTCTGTTGCTGTTTTGTTTTTTATTATATAAGTGGTATTCTTGGATGCATCAGATTACAGTTATTGAAATGTAAAGGAGGTATATGTATTTTGTTTCTCTTTTACAGGAAGTAACAGATATGGACACTAGCTCCGCATATATGTTATTCTATGAAAGAAAAGGTATTTGTGAGACTCGTTACATGCCCAACATAACTGGTCGCCAAAGACCTGACACTCGAGATCTTGATGAAGACTTTGATTCAGACCTAAAAAAAATGTGTTTAATTATGTGAATTATTTCCAGCATATATGTGTAATGAGATTATGTTATTTATAGGAATACCCAGTGTACTGTTAACATTTCCAGTAGGATCAAACTTCTTTTCTAGTTTTAACTAAGAGATATTTGTTAATTCCAGTGTATTATATACTCGAATTGAGTTTGTTATGTTATATAATTTTTAAATTAAACTCCTTTATATTCACTGTTATTGTCATTTATTGTTATTTCACTTATTATAGTTTATAAGTTTGTTTTGATATTTAATTGATTTTATATATTATGTATTCCATAATAATGTGTAACAAGTTGGGCAGCAAAATGAAAACAGTTGAAAAATAATCAATTATTTTATCATCTGATAAATCGTGTTATCAAATTTATATTTATATATAATTAAAGGTGCTAACAAATACTCATTTTACTGAGAGTATTAACTGTCTTGTATCTTGTATAAAATGCCTAAGAAATAGACAACATAATAAACAGTAAGAAAGAAAAAGTCATATAAATAAACATGTATATGAAAGAAACATCTTGTGTTTCTATTATTATACTGCCTGATTAAACTGTATGGAAATGTCAGGTATCATGTTGTGAAATCTGGAAAATTAATTGCCTTCATTAAATAATAAATTATTGGAAGTTAAGAAGGCAAGCAAGTATTACTGGTATGTGGATCAAAACAGATTCAGATGAAAGAAAATAAGGTAAGGTATTATAGAAAATTGTTCTAATTCAGAAGCTGTTCACATAAACAATCAGAATGATCACAGTTGCACACCACTATATAAAAATTATCCCGATTAGCGCTTTCAAGCCTCACAGCCCATCGTCGGATCGGAAGCTATTCCGATCTGACGATGGGCTGTGAGGCTTGAAAGCGCTAATCGGGATAATTTTTATATAGTGGTGTGCAACTGTGATCATTCTGATTGTGATTTCAACCACTAACACAAATTTCTTCATTAAACGTCTGTTCACATAAAGTACTACTGGTGCATAGTGGATGATACAAATGTATGTGTGTGTGTGTGAACCATTTAATGATAAACAGTTTTACCAAAACCACGTAACATGATCACAGGATTTAGTAAATGAATAAAACATGCTTAGTGGATATATGGTAACAGTATTATAGAGAAAAGGATATGACACCAAGTATAGTATTAAAACCTTACTACATGACAGTTTCATGTCCATCACTTTGTATGCTTAATATGGCTTGTGGTTTTATAGGAGTAGTGCTATATAATATGTCGCCGAGTCCCGTGTTATACAGCAAGAAAATATAAAGGACTTACTTCCATAATTTATTATTCTAAAACTTTAGATAAATGGAAATAATGGCAGATTTAATAATATGTTGTTAATGTGATATAGTTAAGATGTCAAAAATAAAAATAATATTAAAAAAAATATTGAAGTATTTCACTTAACTTTGTTAAGCACTTGTGTGTGGCGGGAGGTGTTCACATGTATAATTTGAGAATATTTATTTGAAAATTGAAGAACACATGTAAACTTCTGATAAATGTGTAAACAATATTTGCCTAAGGATGTAACTACTTCATCAGAGTCCTGTGTCAGGGATCGAACAGATCTACTTCATGTATGAATGATTGCACATATGGTTGAGTATTACATACAAAAACATTATTGAAAGGAAACTTAACCCAACACACACCACTCCAAATTTGTGACTGAATGGATGACTTACTGTAATGGTGCCCTAATGTATAATTTCCTGTATGATTTATGATTGCTTTAAAATACAATGTATAATCACACACCAATCAACTTATACTTGCACGGAATGGACATTCATTGTCACAGTGGCTTTTTTATAAGGTGTCACTCTGGTTGTGAAGAAATCTGCACCATAATCATAATCTGCAGGTGTCATCCAGTAAGTCATGTTGATCAAAAACAGTACACACCGTTGCTGAACCAACTTTAAACCTCCGATTTTTCATTTTTGTTTCATTTCTGAATGTATTAGAAGTAATTTAAGACTAATTTTTAAAAAATCCCCTAACCTGTTTAGTTTAATTATATTTTGTACTAAAAAATAAGCATTTTGCATAATTAAAAAAAAATTAATTTTTATAAAAATATTTCTAGCACTAACCATTGTATATGTGTAAGGTAACTTAATTCATCATCAAAACTTATTAAATTTAGATGTAAAAAAATCATGCATAACAAAAATTTACTTTTTTTGCAGAAAACGTCATAACTAAAACACATTATGAGTTCATTACTTGTTGATAAAAACTCAAAATAAATAAATAAAATAAAGCTGCCAGAAACTTACCTGCGATCTTTTCTTCGCTTACTTACCTTGTATAAATTTAAATCAGAAGCCAAGAGTCGCCACGATGTTTTAGGCTATACATCGAAACCTTAACACTCTACCTAAATAAAAAATGGGACAATTTTGCAATCTGACTACCCCCCAATAAAATTTCAGAAGAAACCCGGAATCGTTAGACGAATCTTTCAGCACAGACACTAGGAAATGGTTATGGCACAATAACTAAACTAACACATTTTATATTATGAAATAAATATGTTTACTGTTCCTCTTACTTGTTTCTTTTCTCTTTGAAAATTATACAAAATAGAAATACAATCAATCATATGGTATTGAAATGGTAATTGATATGCTAAATTTTATATAGATAAATTTATAAAGATAGCCCAGTATTTGCATACACACACTTCATTCACAAACATTTAAAATGTTCCCTTAACTTAGCGAGCGCTCTTTTACATTTGAAATAATTCTGACAAAAATGGGTTGTCGCCTACTTAATTCTCCGTTTCCTACCTCACATCGTTCCGCACTATGTACATGTCTGAATATTCTGTCCGTTCACCACCTGTTCAATTCTTCTTTTCTTTCACTCACTTATGCCACTTTGAACTATTGTTTTACTATAAACTTTTACAATTGAAAGAATTTATTTGGGGCTCCTGAGTCTTAGCGGGCGGCTAGCCGACGCCGCGCTGAAGATCGACTGCTGTTACATGCGGCCGGAAGTCACTGCCTTTCTTCAAATTTTGCCGTCGTTCACAGCGTTCATGTGGCAAATTGTTAGTAGTGGCACCGGGAACATGGGTTGTGAGTGCTCCCAAGGTGTTGACAAAATTTCACTGCCTTTCGTCGTATGCCTCGGATAGGCGTGGTCTCGTCAAACTTCCTTCACCATCCCGACCGCATGGCGAACAAATTTTACAAAAGCCATTTTGGTTCGGCTTAGTCCGAGCGTCGTCTGGGCGCCCCGATGGTGTTTGCGCGTTTGTGTGCACCACACAGCACTACAGTTCTTGGAATTCAATTGCGTTCTCCGGTCACACCTTGCATTCCACTGTTCTTTGTAGGCATAAACCGTTTCCTTGCTGGGACTTGCTACCAGATTTATACAGGGAGTTACCATTGAAAATGAAATGAATTTAATAAAAATAAAATAAAATAAAATACACCTTTTTGTCCCATTACAATACCCCCCAATGAGAGATCTTCTGCCGAAACAGAAGAACTCTCATTGCTAAACCCTAAGAGGATCGGAGAGGATATGGTGCCAACAACCCCCATTAATTCTTAACACATCATGGGTAAACTACCCCCCTAGCTCAGCGACTATGGCTGCACCTGAACGATATTACTGGACTTCTCTATACGAGATCCCAACACCATAAAATCGAACAGACACGCACCACAGCGCACCTAACCTTCTATCATGCCACCCCCCAAAATCCAAACCCTGGTCTTATACCATGCCAGATCCTAAACCGATATGTTCCCCCTTATCATGCACACTGGGCTGCCTTTAGCAAGTACTGGGCGCATACACATATTCATTAATACATCCTAACAAATTCCTTATTTAAAATTCAGAAAATATTTATCTTTAAATTCAAAATTTCATTTAAATCAAATTGTTATATCTCCATTACTTCCTCAAATAAGCAAAAATAAAAAAATCTTTTACATGAACCCATCAACTCTATTAATTCTCTACAATACTACTAACAATCACAAAAAAAATTTGAATATCTCATTACAACATGAACTCACTTATCCTAACATTTGATTATACAGATATACTAAACAATGTAATTCAATAAAACACCAGTAATGCACATAAACAATAATATACTTGAAACTCAAACATCATCTATATGGCAGGCATGAAAAATTAAAAAAAATGTTTTTTCTCAAAAAAATTTAAATTTATCAAAATATACTTTGCTTAATATTCAGAAACATTTAAAATCATTTAATTCAATTAAACGACAAAATTGCATCAATCAATTGCTAGAAACTGGTCTTGTCTATAACATCAACCATCAGCTGATCTTTCTGGGTCAAGTCAACGACCTAGACATACCTATGTTACACAAAGCTACATCATAAAATACATGAAACATCTTTAAAATTTCTTATCTTCAAACATAATACAATAAGACATTTAAAATTGACATGGTTATTATTACAATAAACAATAAAATTTACATTTAAACTGACCAAAATTACATATTTTATAGCTTCATATCATTCTCAAATTCTATTAAAATCTGTCACTTGTTTCAATTACTTTTATATTTTAACTATGACTTTCCATCTTTAATATTTTCATTCTCAATTAGTTTGGGTGACTCAATTATTCATAATAATTTGATTTATTAACTTGGGATTTATATATTCTTCTCCCCTTCTAACTCTAACAATCACTAACAGATTTTACCTAGTATGACACCCATCTATCAAAACATCTACCACCCATTCTCTATCCCTAACTTACTATTCAACTCATTTCGAAACATTCTACCCTTATAACAAAATACTCTCTACCCCTTTGCACTCAGGATGTGTGTTCCCTTCCCACTGCTCATTCCCTTATCTGGTTCCTGGACTCCCCCTAGATAACCCTTTCCGGCGCTAATCGGTTCCCTTCCCGCCACAACGCTTTCCGTTGAGGACTCCTTATGACACCACCCCCCTTACAAAATTACCATCAACTAATCACTCTCCCAATACATCACTTTCATCTACAAAATATCTCCATTACTTTATTACTTCAATATATCACTCATTACTCTACATATTTTCCCCATAGCTACTGTGTCACTATTACCTCTCAAATTCTACATTACTTTTATTCACAACAATCTTACTTTGTTCAACTCCCCTTCTAAACTCAACTTGGACTGATTTAAATGTCCTAACGAAATAATAATCACCCAACTTCTACCTTTTACAAACCATTTAAAATTCTTAACTATCTCAAATTACTTCCATCATTTAAATTAAAATCTTTTAACCACATTGAAAATCTATTATTCAATCATTGATTATATTCAATTTTCATTATATTCAAAAAAACATTTAATTACACTGAAAAATTTGCACATCATTCCTAAGTGACATACTACATAGATAACTCCAGCAATCAGCTGATTTTCTTGGCAAGGTGAATGACCTTTCTCTAAATACATTTCCAAATCATATAAAGTTTTACTTTACATAAATTGCATTATAAAATTCATACTTACATTACATCACTCAACATACTGTCATAAACACAAATATAAACACCAAACACCAATAACTCCATGTACCTTCTGAAACAATTTTAACACCATGTTATTCCACAAACTAAACACAATTTAACATTTATCTATTTATTAATTATTATCAAATTCACATCTCATAAAATAATTTAAATTCATCAGAAAATGTTCTTTATACAACATTGTAAATCAATCAAAAATATTTAAACATCTCAAACTATTTTAATTCCATCAATCATTAAAACACAACATATTTAATTATTATCAAAACAATCACAATTCATTAATCACTTTCATAATTATTCTTGTTATTTATTTAGTCTGCTCAAAATATTATTATTATTAGTAGTACACCAATTTCTACTACATACACACATTGTTTACATTACATACTTGTTACAATACAAACACAGTTAATTTCACTAAATTATTTACAAATTTCTGTCATTAATTTTTCTGTTTACCACACTTCATTTCCTAATTCGGCAAGGTCATACCCACAAATTAAAATATTTAGAATGTCCATACACTGATTTTTTAATTCAACCTCCATCATCGTATAGATATCTAACATATTTAAAACATAAATTATTTTTTTCCACACACAATTTATTATTATTATTATTATTATTATTATTATAATGACCATTATCAATATAATATTTGACACCATTATTACCCATTAATTCATCAGACCCGTCTACCTTAGTAATTTCAATTCTGTTTCCGTTAGTATTTTTATTCAACATCAAGTCAGTTATTTTATCATCATCATCAAAATAATTATCCATCTCTATTTTACCAGGTAAGCCACTTTTTTCGTCTCTCTCAATATCTAACACCTGCACCAACCTTTCATAACCTCTATTTATTTCAAAAATCTCTCTCTCTCTCTCTCTCTCTCTCTCTCTCTCTCTCTCTCTCTCTCTCTCTCTCTCTCTCTCTCTCTCTCTCTCTCTCTCATCACAACACCATATCACATTTTCTCTCTCACTCCATGCAGAGGGTACTGCTACATTAAAACTTTTCCTGCTTTCTCCAGGAACAACAAAAAAATTCAAAAAACAATTATTAGTAGAATACTTTTCTTCACCCCCACAACACCTCGTAAAAATTCTACCCTCTGCCACCCCGCTACTTGTACACTATCTTCATACTCTCTGAATCAACTGATACTATCTTCATTACTGATCAACATTTGTTTCTATCCCTTTGCAACACATTACTCTCTCATTCTCAGAATTGTAATTAACCTCATTATCATCAGTCTCTGATACCCCATTTTCAACTATATAACCATTATTCTTATTTAACATTATTTCACCATTATAATTACTAATATTAACACCACCACTTACCTTGTCTACTATTCCTTCATTATTTTTCGTTATATTACTACCATCACAAACACTTACCTGTTTTGATTCACCTGTATCTGTTCGACACTCTCCCATTTTCTCAATAAGTTTATCCGTCTTGTCGAGATGTTTATCCCACTTTTTCTCCCTCTCGTCAAACCGTTTATTTATCAATTCCCCCATTTCTTCTACTCGTTTCTTAATTATTCGCAACATATCCATTACACTCATCTTACAATCAGATTCACTCATATCATCATTATTTACCTTATTATCTGCTACCTGATCGACTTTGTTTTCGTGAAATTGGTTTGTCCCTCTACCATTGCCTACCCCCATTACACTATTATCTTTATCATTAGGCCTATTCACTGTCTTTTTTTCTACCACTATTACTTCAACTATCTTACTTTTATCATTTGTCATCTGACTACCAATATCATCACTGTGCTTTTAATTTCAGCAAATATTCCCTCTTCTTGTTCTTCCATCTGTGTTAAATTATCGTCCAAATTACCCCACTCCTCGTCTGTCATTTAATCTACAACCCCTCTAAATTCGCTTTCCCACTCATCCCATGCGAAACCAATATTCTCTTGTACCTCGGTCATGTTCAAAATTTATTTATATCATACCCTTTATATACAACAACAATAATTATACATGCACAATCCAAATATTCCACCCATAAACTCGTTATCCAACTGGAAAAGTAAATACAATAATTTCACAAGCAATTACGCTACCCAAACATAACCTAATTTAACGTAATTATGTACGATAATTTTTTACAAATACGCCGTTACCAATTCCTATTTTCTGTGCTTTAAAATAGGTCTACCTTGTATAAAATTATATCAGGATCCTGGCAGCGAGTCGCCAATTGTTGATAAACACACTTACTCGAAATAAATAAATTAAATAAAGCGTCCAGAAACTTACCTGCGATCTTTTCTTCGCTTACTTACCTTGTATAAATTTCAATCAGAAGCCCAGAGTCGCCACGATGTTTTAGGCTATGCATCGAAACCTTAATAAAAAATGGGACAATTTTGCAATCTGACTACCTCCCAATAAAATTTCGGAAGAAACCCGGAATCGTTAGACGAATCTTTCAGCACAGACACTAGGAAATGGTTATGGCGCAATAACTAAACTAACACATTTTATATTATGAAATAAATATGTTTACTGTTCCTCTAACTTGTTTCTTTTCTCTTTGAAAATTATACAAAATAGAAATACAATCAATCATATGGTATTGAAATGGTAATTGATATGCTAAATTTTATATAGATAAATTTATAAAGATAGCCCAGTATTTGCATACACACACTTCATTCACACGCATTTAAAACGTTCCCTTAACTTAGCGAGCGCTCTTTTACATTTGAAATAATTCTGACAAAAATGGGTCGTCGCCTACTTAATTCTCTGTTTCCTACCTCACATCATTCCGCACTACGTACATATCTGAATATTCTGTCCGTTCACCACCTGTTCAATTCTTCTTTTCTTTCACTCACTTATGCCACTCTGAACTATTGTTTTACTATAAACTTTTACAATTGAAAGAATTTATTTGGGGCTCCTGAGTCTTAGCGGGCGGCTAGCCGACGCCGCGGCTGAAGGTCGACTGCTGCTACATGCGGGCGGAAGTCACTGCCTTTCGTGCTACCAAATTTCGCCATCGTTCATGTGGCAAATTGTTAGTAGTGGCACCGGGAACATGGGTTGTGAGTGATCCCAAGGTGTTGATGAAATTTCACTGCCTTTCGTCGTATGCCTCAGATAGGCGTGGTCTCGTCAAACTTCCGTCACCATCCCGACCGCATGGCGAACAAATTTTACAAAAGCCATTTTGGTTCGGCTTAGTCCGAGCGTCGTCTGGGCGCCCCGATGGTGTTTGCGCGTTTGTGTGCGCCACACAGCACTACAGTTCTTGGAATTCAGTTGCATTCTCCGGTCACACCTTGCATTCCACTGTTCTTTGTAGGCATAAACCGTTTCCTTGCTGGGACTTGCTACCAGATTTATACAGGGAGTTACCATTGAAAATGAAATGAATTTAATAAAAATAAAATAAATTAAAATATCCCTTTTTGTCCCATTACAATACCCCCCAATGAGAGATCTTCTGCCGAAACAGAAGAACTCTCATTGCTAAACCCTAAGAGGATCGGAGAGGATATGGTGCCAACAACCCCCATTAATTCTTAACACATCATGGGTAAACTACCCCCCTAGCTCAGCGACTATGGCTGCACCTGAACGATATTACTGGACTTCTCTATACGAGATCCCAACACCATAAAATCGAACAGACACGCACCACAGCGCACCTAACCTTCTATCATGCCACCCCCCAAAATCCAAACCCTGGTCTTATACCATGCCAGATCCTAAACCGATATGTTTCCCCGTATCATGCACACTGGGCTGCCTTTAGCAAGTACTGGGCGCATACACATATTCATTAATACATCCTAACAAATTCCTTATTTAAAATTCAGAAAATATTTATCTTTAAATTCAAAATTTCATTTAAATCAAATTGTTATATCTCCATTACTTCCTCAAATAAGCAAAAATAAAAAAATCTTTTACATGAACCCATCAACTCTATTAATTCTCTTCAATACTACTAACAATCACAAAAAAAATTTGAATATCTCATTACAACATGAACTCACTTATCCTAACATTTGATTATACAGATATACTAAACAATGTAATTCAATAAAACACCAGTAATGCACATAAACAATAATATACTTGAAACTCAAACATCATCTATATGGCAGGCATGAAAAATTGAAAAAAAAATTTTTTTCTCAAAAAAATTTAAATTTATCAAAATATACTTTGCTTAATATTCAGAAACATTTAAAATCATTTAATTCAATTAAACGACAAAATTGCATCAATCAATTGCTAGAAACTGGTCTTGTCTATAACATCAACCATCAGCTGATCTTTCTGGGTCAAGTCACCGACCTTGACATACCTATGTTACACAAAGCTACATCATAAAATACATGAAACATCTTTAAAATTTCATATCTTCAAACATAATACAACATAATACAATAAGACATTTAAAATTGACATGGTTATTATTACAATAAACAATAAAATTTACATTTAAACTGACCAAAATTACATATTTTATAGCTTCATATCATTCTCAAATTCTATTAAAATCTGTCACTTGTTTCAATTACTTTTATATTTTAACTATGACTTTCCTTCTTTAATATTTTCATTCTCAATTAGTTTGGGTGACTCAATTATTCATAATAATTTGATTTATTAACTTGGCATTTATATATTCTTCTCCCCTTCTAACTCTAACAATCACTAACAGATTTTACCTAGTATGACACCCATCTATCAAAACATCTACCACCCATTCTCTATCCCTAACTTACTATTCAACTCATTTCGAAACATTCTACCCTTATAACAAAATACTCTCTACCCCTTTGTACTCAGGATGTGTGTTCCCTTCCCACTGCTCATTCCCTTATCTGGTTCCTGGACTCCCCCTAGATAACCCTTTCCGGCGCTAATCGGTTCCCTTCCCGCCACAACGCTTTCCGTTGAGGACTCCTTATGACACCACCCCCCTTACAAAATTACCATCAACTAATCACCCTCCCAATACATCACTTTCATCTATAAAATATCTCCATTACTTTATTACTTCAATATATCACTCATTACTCTACATATTTTCCCCATAGCTACTGTGTCACTATTACCTCTCAAATTCTACTTTACTTTTATTCACAACAATCTTACTTTGTTCAACTCCCCTTCTAAACTCAACTTGGACTGATTTAAATGTCCTAACGAAATAATAATCACCCAACTTCTACCTTTTACAAACCATTTAAAATTCTTAACTATCTCAAATTACTTCCATCATTTAAATTAAAATCTTTTAACCACATTGAAAATCTATTATTCAATCATTGATTATATTCAATTTTCATTATATTCAAAAAAACATTTAATTACACTGAAAAATTTGCACATCATTCCTAAGTGACATACTACATAGATAACTCCAGCAATCAGCTGATTTTCTTGGCAAGGTGAATGACCTTTCTCTAAATACATTTCCAAATCATATAAAGTTTTACTTTACATAAATTGCATTATAAAATTCATACTTACATTACATCACTCAACATACTGTCATAAACACAAATATAAACACCAAACACCAATAACTCCATGTACCTTCTGAAACAATTTTAACACCATGTTATTCCACAAACTAAACACAATTTAACATTTATCTATTTATTAATTATTATCAAATTCACATCTCATAAAATAATTTAAATTCATCAGAAAATGTTCTTTATACAACATTGTAAATCAATCAAAAATATTTAAACATCTCAAACTATTTTAATTCCATCAATCATTAAAACACAACATATTTAATTATTATCAAAACAATCACAATTCATTAATCACTTTCATAATTATTCTTGTTATTTATTTAGTCTGCTCAAAATATTATTATTATTAGTAGTACACCAATTTCTACTACATACACACATTGTTTACATTACATACTTGTTACAATACAAACACAGTTAATTTCACTAAATTATTTACAAATTTCTGTCATTAATTTTTCTGTTTACCACACTTCATTTCCTAATTCGGCAAGGTCATACCCACAAATTAAAATATTTAGAATGTCCATACACTGATTTTTTAATTCAACCTCCATCATCGTATAGATATCTAACATATTTAAAACATAAATTATTTTTATCCACACACAATTTATTATTATTATAATGACCATTATCAATATAATATTTGACACCATTATTACCCATTAATTCATCAGACCCGTCTACCTTAGTAATTTCAATTCTGTTTCCGTTAGTATTTTTATTCAACATCAAGTCAGTTATTTTATCATCATCATCAAAATAATTATCCATCTCTATTTTACCAGGTAAGCCACTTTTTTCATCTCTCTCAATATCTAACACCTGCACCAACCTTTCATAACCTCTATTTATTTCAAAAATCTCTCTGTCTCTCTCTCTCTCTCTCTCTCATCACAACACCATATCACATTTTCTCTCTCACTCCATGCAGAGGGTACTGCTACATTAAAACTTTTCCTGCTTTCTCCAGGAACAACAAAAAAATTCAAAAAACAATTATTAGTAGAATACTTTTCTTCACCCCCCACAACACCTCGTAAAAATTCTACCCTCTGCCACCCCGCTACTTGTACACTATCTTCATACTCTCTGAATCAACTGATACTATCTTCATTACTGATCAACATTTGTTTCTATCCCTTTGCAACACATTACTCTCTCATTCTCAGAATTGTAATTAACCTCATTATCATCCGTCTCTGATACCCCATTTTCAACTATATAACCATTATTCTTATTTAACATTATTTCACCATTATAATTACTTATATTAACACCACCACTTACCTTGTCTACTATTCCTTCATTATTTTTCGTTATATTACTACCATCACAAACACTTACCTGTTTTGATTCACCTGTATCTGTTCGACACTCTCCCATTTTCTCAATAAGTTTATCCGTCTTGTCGAGATGTTTATCCCACTTTTTCTCCCTCTCGTCAAACCGTTTATTTATCAATTCCCCCATTTCTTCTACTCGTTTCTTAATTATTCGCAACATATCCATTACACTCATCTTACAATCAGATTCACTCATATCATCATTATTTACCTTATTATCTGCTACCTGATCGACTTTGTTTTCGTGAAATTGGTTTGTCCCTCTACCATTGCCTACCCCCATTACACTATTATCTTTATCATTAGGCCTATTCACTGTCTTTTTTTCTACCACTATTACTTCAACTATCTTACTTTTATCATTTGTCATCTGACTACCAATATCATCACTGTGCTTTTAATTTCAGCAAATATTCCCTCTTCTTGTTCTTCCATCTGTGTTAAATTATCGTCCAAATTACCCCACTCCTCGTCTGTCATTTAATCTACAACCCCTCTAAATTCGCTTTCCCACTCATCCCATGCGAAACCAATATTCTCTTGTACCTCGGTCATGTTCAAAATTTATTTATATCATACCCTTTATATACAACAACAATAATTATACATGCACAATCCAAATATTCCACCCATAAACTCGTTATCCAACTGGAAAAGTAAATACAATAATTTCACAAGCAATTACGCTACCCAAACATAACCTAATTTAACGTAATTATGTACGATAATCTTGTACAAATACGCCGTTACCAATTCCTATTTTCTGTGCTTTAAAATAGGTCTACCTTGTATAAAATTATATCAGGATCCTGGCAGCGAGTCGCCAATTGTTGATAAACACACTTACTCGAAATAAATAAATTAAATAAAGCGTCCAGAAACTTACCTGCGATCTTTTCTTCGCTTACTTACCTTGTATAAATTTCAATCAGAAGCCCAGAGTCGCCACGATGTTTTAGGCTATGCATCGAAACCTTAATAAAAAATGGGACAATTTTGCAATCTGACTACCTCCCAATAAAATTTCGGAAGAAACCCGGAATCGTTAGACGAATCTTTCAGCACAGACACTAGGAAATGGTTATGGCGCAATAACTAAACTAACACATTTTATATTATGAAATAAATATGTTTACTGTTCCTCTAACTTGTTTCTTTTCTCTTTGAAAATTATACAAAATAGAAATACAATCAATCATATGGTATTGAAATGGTAATTGATATGCTAAATTTTATATAGATAAATTTATAAAGATAGCCCAGTATTTGCATACACACACTTCATTCACACGCATTTAAAACGTTCCCTTAACTTAGCGAGCGCTCTTTTACATTTGAAATAATTCTGACAAAAATGGGTCGTCGCCTACTTAATTCTCTGTTTCCTACCTCACATCATTCCGCACTACGTACATATCTGAATATTCTGTCCGTTCACCACCTGTTCAATTCTTCTTTTCTTTCACTCACTTATGCCACTCTGAACTATTGTTTTACTATAAACTTTTACAATTGAAAGAATTTATTTGGGGCTCCTGAGTCTTAGCGGGCGGCTAGCCGACGCCGCGGCTGAAGGTCGACTGCTGCTACATGCGGGCGGAAGTCACTGCCTTTCGTGCTACCAAATTTCGCCATCGTTCATGTGGCAAATTGTTAGTAGTGGCACCGGGAACATGGGTTGTGAGTGATCCCAAGGTGTTGATGAAATTTCACTGCCTTTCGTCGTATGCCTCAGATAGGCGTGGTCTCGTCAAACTTCCGTCACCATCCCGACCGCATGGCGGCATGGCGAACAAATTTTACAAAAGCCATTTTGGTTCGGCTTAGTCCGAGCGTCGTCTGGGCGCCCCGATGGTGTTTGCGCGTTTGTGTGCGCCACACAGCACTACAGTTCTTGGAATTCAGTTGCATTCTCCGGTCACACCTTGCATTCCACTGTTCTTTGTAGGCATAAACCGTTTCCTTGCTGGGACTTGCTACCAGATTTATACAGGGAGTTACCATTGAAAATGAAATGAATTTAATAAAAATAAAATAAATTAAAATATCCCTTTTTGTCCCATTACAATACCCCCCAATGAGAGATCTTCTGCCGAAACAGAAGAACTCTCATTGCTAAACCCTAAGAGGATCGGAGAGGATATGGTGCCAACAACCCCCATTAATTCTTAACACATCATGGGTAAACTACCCCCCTAGCTCAGCGACTATGGCTGCACCTGAACGATATTACTGGACTTCTCTATACGAGATCCCAACACCATAAAATCGAACAGACACGCACCACAGCGCACCTAACCTTCTATCATGCCACCCCCCAAAATCCAAACCCTGGTCTTATACCATGCCAGATCCTAAACCGATATGTTTCCCCGTATCATGCACACTGGGCTGCCTTTAGCAAGTACTGGGCGCATACACATATTCATTAATACATCCTAACAAATTCCTTATTTAAAATTCAGAAAATATTTATCTTTAAATTCAAAATTTCATTTAAATCAAATTGTTATATCTCCATTACTTCCTCAAATAAGCAAAAATAAAAAAATCTTTTACATGAACCCATCAACTCTATTAATTCTCTTCAATACTACTAACAATCACAAAAAAAATTTGAATATCTCATTACAACATGAACTCACTTATCCTAACATTTGATTATACAGATATACTAAACAATGTAATTCAATAAAACACCAGTAATGCACATAAACAATAATATACTTGAAACTCAAACATCATCTATATGGCAGGCATGAAAAATTGAAAAAAAATTTTTTTTCTCAAAAAAATTTAAATTTATCAAAATATACTTTGCTTAATATTCAGAAACATTTAAAATCATTTAATTCAATTAAACGACAAAATTGCATCAATCAATTGCTAGAAACTGGTCTTGTCTATAACATCAACCATCAGCTGATCTTTCTGGGTCAAGTCACCGACCTTGACATACCTATGTTACACAAAGCTACATCATAAAATACATGAAACATCTTTAAAATTTCATATCTTCAAACATAATACAACATAATACAATAAGACATTTAAAATTGACATGGTTATTATTACAATAAACAATAAAATTTACATTTAAACTGACCAAAATTACATATTTTATAGCTTCATATCATTCTCAAATTCTATTAAAATCTGTCACTTGTTTCAATTACTTTTATATTTTAACTATGACTTTCCTTCTTTAATATTTTCATTCTCAATTAGTTTGGGTGACTCAATTATTCATAATAATTTGATTTATTAACTTGGCATTTATATATTCTTCTCCCCTTCTAACTCTAACAATCACTAACAGATTTTACCTAGTATGACACCCATCTATCAAAACATCTACCACCCATTCTCTATCCCTAACTTACTATTCAACTCATTTCGAAACATTCTACCCTTATAACAAAATACTCTCTACCCCTTTGTACTCAGGATGTGTGTTCCCTTCCCACTGCTCATTCCCTTATCTGGTTCCTGGACTCCCCCTAGATAACCCTTTCCGGCGCTAATCGGTTCCCTTCCCGCCACAACGCTTTCCGTTGAGGACTCCTTATGACACCACCCCCCTTACAAAATTACCATCAACTAATCACCCTCCCAATACATCACTTTCATCTATAAAATATCTCCATTACTTTATTACTTCAATATATCACTCATTACTCTACATATTTTCCCCATAGCTACTGTGTCACTATTACCTCTCAAATTCTACTTTACTTTTATTCACAACAATCTTACTTTGTTCAACTCCCCTTCTAAACTCAACTTGGACTGATTTAAATGTCCTAACGAAATAATAATCACCCAACTTCTACCTTTTACAAACCATTTAAAATTCTTAACTATCTCAAATTACTTCCATCATTTAAATTAAAATCTTTTAACCACATTGAAAATCTATTATTCAATCATTGATTATATTCAATTTTCATTATATTCAAAAAAACATTTAATTACACTGAAAAATTTGCACATCATTCCTAAGTGACATACTACATAGATAACTCCAGCAATCAGCTGATTTTCTTGGCAAGGTGAATGACCTTTCTCTAAATACATTTCCAAATCATATAAAGTTTTACTTTACATAAATTGCATTATAAAATTCATACTTACATTACATCACTCAACATACTGTCATAAACACAAATATAAACACCAAACACCAATAACTCCATGTACCTTCTGAAACAATTTTAACACCATGTTATTCCACAAACTAAACACAATTTAACATTTATCTATTTATTAATTATTATCAAATTCACATCTCATAAAATAATTTAAATTCATCAGAAAATGTTCTTTATACAACATTGTAAATCAATCAAAAATATTTAAACATCTCAAACTATTTTAATTCCATCAATCATTAAAACACAACATATTTAATTATTATCAAAACAATCACAATTCATTAATCACTTTCATAATTATTCTTGTTATTTATTTAGTCTGCTCAAAATATTATTATTATTAGTAGTACACCAATTTCTACTACATACACACATTGTTTACATTACATACTTGTTACAATACAAACACAGTTAATTTCACTAAATTATTTACAAATTTCTGTCATTAATTTTTCTGTTTACCACACTTCATTTCCTAATTCGGCAAGGTCATACCCACAAATTAAAATATTTAGAATGTCCATACACTGATTTTTTAATTCAACCTCCATCATCGTATAGATATCTAACATATTTAAAACATAAATTATTTTTATCCACACACAATTTATTATTATTATAATGACCATTATCAATATAATATTTGACACCATTATTACCCATTAATTCATCAGACCCGTCTACCTTAGTAATTTCAATTCTGTTTCCGTTAGTATTTTTATTCAACATCAAGTCAGTTATTTTATCATCATCATCAAAATAATTATCCATCTCTATTTTACCAGGTAAGCCACTTTTTTCATCTCTCTCAATATCTAACACCTGCACCAACCTTTCATAACCTCTATTTATTTCAAAAATCTCTCTGTCTCTCTCTCTCTCTCTCTCATCACAACACCATATCACATTTTCTCTCTCACTCCATGCAGAGGGTACTGCTACATTAAAACTTTTCCTGCTTTCTCCAGGAACAACAAAAAAATTCAAAAAACAATTATTAGTAGAATACTTTTCTTCACCCCCCACAACACCTCGTAAAAATTCTACCCTCTGCCACCCCGCTACTTGTACACTATCTTCATACTCTCTGAATCAACTGATACTATCTTCATTACTGATCAACATTTGTTTCTATCCCTTTGCAACACATGACTCTCTCATTCTCAGAATTGTAATTAACCTCATTATCATCCGTCTCTGATACCCCATTTTCAACTATATAACCATTATTCTTATTTAACATTATTTCACCATTATAATTACTTATATTAACACCACCACTTACCTTGTCTACTATTCCTTCATTATTTTTCGTTATATTACTACCACCACAAACACTTACCTGTTTTGATTCACCTGTATCTGTTCGACACTCTCCCATTTTCTCAATAAGTTTATCCATCTTGTCGAGATGTTTATCCCACTTTTTCTCCCTCTCGTCAAACCGTTTATTTATCAATTCCCCCATTTCTTCTACTCGTTTCTTAATTATTCGCAACATATCCATTACACTCATCTTACAATCAGATTCACTCATATCATCATTATTTACCTTATTATCTGCTACCTGATCGACTTTGTTTTCGTGAAATTGGTTTGTCCCTCTACCATTGCCTACCCCCATTACACTATTATCTTTATCATTAGGCCTATTCACTGTCTTTTTTTCTACCACTATTACTTCAACTATCTTACTTTTATCATTTGTCATCTGACTACCAATATCATCACTGTGCTTTTAATTTCAGCAAATATTCCCTTTTCTTGTTCTTCCATCTGTGTTAAATTATCGTCCAAATTACCCCACTCCTCGTCTGTCATTTAATCTACAACCCCTCTAAATTCGCTTTCCCACTCATCCCACGCGAAACCAATATTCTCTTGTACCTCGGTCATGTTCAAAATGTATTTATATCATACCCTTTATATACAACAACAATAATTATACATGCACAATCCAAATATTCCACCCATAAACTCGTTATCCAACTGGAAAAGTAAATACAATAATTTCACAAGCAATTACGCTACCCAAACATAACCTAATTTAACGTAATTATGTACGATAATTTTTTACAAATACGCCGTTACCAATTCCTATTTTCTGTGCTTTAAAATAGGTCTACCTTGTATAAAATTATATCAGAATCCTAGCAGCGATTCGCCAATTGTTGATAAACACACTTACTCGAAATAAATAAATTAAATAAAGCGTCCAGAAACTTACCTGCGATCTTTTCTTCGCTTACTTACCTTGTATAAATTTCAATCAGAAGCCCAGAGTCGCCACGATGTTTTAGGCTATGCATCGAAACCTTAATAAAAAATGGGACAATTTTGCAATCTGACTACCTCCCAATAAAATTTCGGAAGAAACCCGGAATCGTTAGACGAATCTTTCAGCACAGACACTAGGAAATGGTTATGGTGCAATAACTAAACTAACACATTTTATATTATGAAATAAATATGTTTACTGTTCCTCTAACTTGTTTCTTTTCTCTTTGAAAATTATACAAAATAGAAATACAATCAATCATATGGTATTGAAATGGTAATTGATATGCTAAATTTTATATAGATAAATTTATAAAGATAGCCCAGTATTTGCATACACACACTTCATTCACACGCATTTAAAACGTTCCCTTAACTTAGCGAGTGCTCTTTTACATTTGAAATAATTCTGACAAAAATGGGTCGTCGCCTACTTAATTCTCTGTTTCCTACCTCACATCGTTCCGCACTACGTACATGTCTGAATATTCTGTCCGTTCACCACCTGTTCAATTCTTCTTTTCTTTCACTCACTTATGCCACTCTGAACTATTGTTTTACTATAAACTTTTACAATTGAAAGAATTTATTTGGGGCTCCTGAGTCTTAGCGGGCGGCTAGCCGACGCCGCGGCTGAAGGTCGACTGCTGTTACATGCGGGCGGAAGTCACTGCCTTTCTTGTTACCAAATTTCGCCATCGTTCATGTGGCAAATTGTTAGTAGTGGCACCGGGAACATGGGTTGTGAGTGATCCCAAGGTGTTGATGAAATTTCACTGCCTTTCGTCGTATGCCTCAGATAGGCGTGGTCTCGTCAAACTTCCGTCACCATCCCGACCGCATGGCGGCATGGCGAACAAATTTTACAAAAGCCATTTTGGTTCGGCTTAGTCCGAGCGTCGTCTGGGCGCCCCGATGGTGTTTGCGCGTTTGTGTGCGCCACACAGCACTACAGTTCTTGGAATTCAGTTGCGTTCTCCGGTCACACCTTGCATTCCACTGTTCTTTGTAGGCATAAACCGTTTCCTTGCTGGGACTTGCTACCAGATTTATACAGGGAGTTACCATTGAAAATGAAATGAATTTAATAAAAATAAAATAAAATAAAATATCCCTTTTTGTCCCATTACAATACCCCCCAATGGGAGATCTTCTGCCGAAACAGAAGAACTCTCATTGCTAAACCCTAAGAGGATCGGAGAGGATATGGTGCCAACAACCCCCATTAATTCTTAACACATCATGGGTAAACTACCCCCCTAGCTCAGCGACTATGGCTGCACCTGAACGATATTACTGGACTTCTCTATACGAGATCCCAACACCATAAAATCGAACAGACACGCACCACAGTGCACCTAACCTTCTATCATCCCACCCCCCAAAATCCAAACCCTGGTCTTATACCATGCCAGATCCTAAACCGATATGTTTCCCCTTATCATGCACACTGGGCTGCCTTTAGCAAGTACTGGGCGCATACACATATTCATTAATACATCCTAACAAATTCCTTATTTAAAATTCAGAAAATATTTATCTTTAAATTCAAAATTTCATTTAAATCAAATTGTTATATCTCCATCACTTCCTCAAATAAGCAAAAATAAAAAAATCTTTTACATGAACCCATCAACTCTATTAATTCTCTTCAATACTACTAACAATCACAAAAAAAATTTGAATATCTCATTACAACATGAACTCACTTATCCTAACATTTGATTATACAGATATACTAAACAATGTAATTCAATAAAACACCAGTAATGCACATAAACAATAATATACTTGAAACTCAAACATCATCTATATGGCAGGCGTGAAAAATTAAAAAAAAAATGTTTTTCTCAAAAAAATTTAAATTTATCAAAATATACTTTGCTTAATATTCAGAAACATTTAAAATCATTTAATTCAATTAAACGACAAAATTGCTTCAATGAATTGCTAGAAACTGGTCTTGTCTATAACATCAACCATCAGCTGATCTTTCTGGGTCAAGTCACCGACCTTGACATACCTATGTTACACAAAGCTACATCATAAAATACATGAAACATCTTTAAAATTTCATATCTTCAAACATAATACAACATAATACAATAAGACATTTAAAATTGACATGGTTATTATTACAATAAACAATAAAATTTACATTTAAACTGACCAAAATTACATATTTTATAGCTTCATATCATTCTCAAATTCTATTAAAATCTGTCACTTGTTTCAATTACTTTTATATTTTAACTATGACTTTCCTTCTTTAATATTTTCATTCTCAATTAGTTTGGGTGACTCAATTATTCATAATAATTTGATTTATTAACTTGGCATTTATATATTCTTCTCCCCTTCTAACTCTAACAATCACTAACAGATTTTACCTAGTATGACACCCATCTATCAAAACATCTACCACCCATTCTCTATCCCTAACTTACTATTCAACTCATTTCGAAACATTTACCCTTATAACAAAATACTCTCTACCCCTTTGTACTCAGGATGTGTGTTCCCTTCCCACTGCTCATTCCCTTATCTGGTTCCTGGACTCCCCCTAGATAACCCTTTCCGGCGCTAATCGGTTCCCTTCCCGCCACAACGCTTTCCGTTGAGGACTCCTTATGACACCACCCCCCTTACAAAATTACCATCAACTAATCACTCTCCCAATACATCACTTTCATCTACAAAATATCTCCATTACTTTATTACTTCAATATATCACTCATTACTCTACATATTTTCCCCATAGCTACTGTGTCACTATTACCTCTCATATTCTACATTACTTTTATTCACAACAATCTTACTTTGTTCAACTCCCCTTCTAAACTCAACTTGGACTGATTTAAATGTCCTAACGAAATAATAATCACCCAACTTCTACCTTTTACAAACCATTTAAAATTCTTAACTATCTCAAATTACTTCCATCATTTAAATTAAAATCTTTTAACCACATTGAAAATCTATTATTCAATCATTGATTATATTCAATTTTCATTATATTCAAAAAAACATTTAATTACACTGAAAAATTTGCACATCATTCCTAAGTGACATACTACATAGATAACTCCAGCAATCAGCTGATTTTCTTGGCAAGGTGAATGACCTTTCTCTAAATACATTTCCAAATCATATAAAGTTTTACTTTACATAAATTGCATTATAAAATTCATACTTACATTACATCACTCAACATACTGTCATAAACACAAATATAAACACCAAACACCAATAACTCCATGTACCTTCTGAAACAATTTTAACACCATGTTATTCCACAAACTAAACACAATTTAACATTTATCTATTTATTAATTATTATCAAATTCACATCTCATAAAATAATTTAAATTCATCAGAAAATGTTCTTTATACAACATTGTAAATCAATCAAAAATATTTAAACATCTCAAACTATTTTAATTCCATCAATCATTAAAACACAACATATTTAATTATTATCAAAACAATCACAATTCATTAATCACTTTCATAATTATTCTTGTTATTTATTTAGTCTGCTCAAAATATTATTATTATTAGTAGTACACCAATTTCTACTACATACACACATTGTTTACATTACATACTTGTTACAATACAAACACAGTTAATTTCACTAAATTATTTACAAATTCCTGTCATTAATTTTTCTGTTTACCACACTTCATTTCCTAATTCGGCAAGGTCATACCCACAAATTAAAATATTTAGAATGTCCATACACTGATTTTTTAATTCAACCTCCATCATCGTATAGATATCTAACATATTTAAAACATAAATTATTTTTATCCACACACAATTTATTATTATTATTATTATAATGACCATTATCAATATAATATTTGACACCATTATTACCCATTAATTCATCAGACCGTCTACCTTAGTAATTTCAATTCTGTTTCTGTTAGTATTTTTATTCAACATCAAGTCAGTTATTTTATCATCATCATCAAAATAATTATCCATCTCTATTTTACCAGGTAAGCCACTTTTTTCATCTCTCTCAATATCTAACACCTGCACCAACCTTTCATAACCTCTATTTATTTCAAAAATCTCTCTCTCTCTCTCTCTCTCTCTCTCTCTCTCTCTCTCTCTCTCTCTCTCATCACAACACCATATCACATTTTCTCTCTCACTCCATGCAGAGGGTACTGCTACATTAAAACTTTTCCTGCTTTCTCCAGGAACAACAAAAAAATTCAAAAAACAATTATTAGTAGAATACTTTTCTTCACCCCCCACAACACCTCGTAAAAATTCTACCCTCTGCCACCCCGCTACTTGTACACTATCTTCATACTCTCTGAATCAACTGATACTATCTTCATTACTGATCAACATTTGTTTCTATCCCTTTGCAACACATTACTCTCTCATTCTCAGAATTGTAATTAACCTCATTATCATCAGTCTCTGATACCCCATTTTCAACTATATAACCATTATTCTTATTTAACATTATTTCACCATTATAATTACTTATATTAACACCACCACTTACCTTGTCTACTATTCCTTCATTATTTTTCGTTATATTACTACCACCACAAACACTTACCTGTTTTGATTCACCTGTATCTGTTCGACACTCTCCCATTTTCTCAATAAGTTTATCCATCTTGTCGAGATGTTTATCCCACTTTTTCTCCCTCTCGTCAAACCGTTTATTTATCAATTCCCCCATTTCTTCTACTCGTTTCTTAATTATTCGCAACATATCCATTACACTCATCTTACAATCAGATTCACTCATATCATCATTATTTTACCTTATTATCTGCTACCTGATCGACTTTGTTTTCGTGAAATTGGTTTGTCCCTCTACCATTGCCTACCCCCATTACACTATTATCTTTATCATTAGGCCTATTCACTGTCTTTTTTTCTACCACTATTACTTCAACTATCTTACTTTTATCATTTGTCATCTGACTACCAATATCATCACTGTGCTTTTAATTTCAGCAAATATTCCCTCTTCTTGTTCTTCCATCTGTGTTAAATTATCGTCCAAATTACCCCACTCCTCATCTGTCATTTAATCTACAACCCCTCTAAATTCGCTTTCCCACTCATCCCACGCGAAACCAATATTCTCTTGTACCTCGGTCGTGTTCAAAATGTATTTATATCATACCCTTTATATACAACAACAATAATTATACATGCACAATCCAAATATTCCACCCATAAACTCGTTATCCAACTGGAAAAGTAAATACAATAATTTCACAAGCAATTACGCTACCCAAACATAACCTAATTTAACGTAATTATGTACGATAATTTTTTACAAATACGCCGTTACCAATTCCTATTTTCTGTGCTTTAAAATAGGTCTACCTTGTATAAAATTATATCAGGATCCTAGCAGCGATTCGCCAATTGTTGATAAACACACTTACTCGAAATAAATAAATTAAATAAAGCGTCCAGAAACTTACCTGCGATCTTTTCTTCGCTTACTTACCTTGTATAAATTTCAATCAGAAGCCCAGAGTCGCCACGATGTTTTAGGCTATGCATCGAAACCTTAATAAAAAATGGGACAATTTTGCAATCTGACTACCTCCCAATAAAATTTCGGAAGAAACCCGGAATCGTTAGACGAATCTTTCAGCACAGACACTAGGAAATGGTTATGGTGCCATAACTAAACTAACACATTTTATATTATGAAATAAATATGTTTACTGTTCCTCTAACTTGTTTCTTTTCTCTTTGAAAATTATACAAAATAGAAATACAATCAATCATATGGTATTGAAATGGTAATTGATATGCTAAATTTTATATAGATAAATTTATAAAGATAGCCCAGTATTTGCATACACACACTTCATTCACACGCATTTAAAACGTTCCCTTAACTTAGCGAGTGCTCTTTTACATTTGAAATAATTCTGACAAAAATGGGTCGTCGCCTACTTAATTCTCTGTTTCCTACCTCACATCGTTCCGCACTACGTACATGTCTGAATATTCTGTCCGTTCACCACCTGTTCAATTCTTCTTTTCTTTCACTCACTTATGCCACTCTGAACTATTGTTTTACTATAAACTTTTACAATTGAAAGAATTTATTTGGGGCTCCTGAGTCTTAGCGGGCGGCTAGCCGACGCCGCGGCTGAAGGTCGACTGCTGTTACATGCGGGCGGAAGTCACTGCCTTTCTTGTTACCAAATTTCGCCATCGTTCATGTGGCAAATTGTTAGTAGTGGCACCGGGAACATGGGTTGTGAGTGATCCCAAGGTGTTGATGAAATTTCACTGCCTTTCGTCGTATGCCTCAGATAGGCGTGGTCTCGTCAAACTTCCGTCACCATCCCGACCGCATGGCGGCATGGCGAACAAATTTTACAAAAGCCATTTTGGTTCGGCTTAGTCCGAGCGTCGTCTGGGCGCCCCGATGGTGTTTGCGCGTTTGTGTGCGCCACACAGCACTACAGTTCTTGGAATTCAGTTGCGTTCTCCGGTCACACCTTGCATTCCACTGTTCTTTGTAGGCATAAACCGTTTCCTTGCTGGGACTTGCTACCAGATTTATACAGGGAGTTACCATTGAAAATGAAATGAATTTAATAAAAATAAAATAAAATAAAATATCCCTTTTTGTCCCATTACAATACCCCCCAATGGGAGATCTTCTGCCGAAACAGAAGAACTCTCATTGCTAAACCCTAAGAGGATCGGAGAGGATATGGTGCCAACAACCCCCATTAATTCTTAACACATCATGGGTAAACTACCCCCCTAGCTCAGCGACTATGGCTGCACCTGAACGATATTACTGGACTTCTCTATACGAGATCCCAACACCATAAAATCGAACAGACACGCACCACAGTGCACCTAACCTTCTATCATCCCACCCCCCAAAATCCAAACCCTGGTCTTATACCATGCCAGATCCTAAACCGATATGTTTCCCCTTATCATGCACACTGGGCTGCCTTTAGCAAGTACTGGGCGCATACACATATTCATTAATACATCCTAACAAATTCCTTATTTAAAATTCAGAAAATATTTATCTTTAAATTCAAAATTTCATTTAAATCAAATTGTTATATCTCCATCACTTCCTCAAATAAGCAAAAATAAAAAAATCTTTTACATGAACCCATCAACTCTATTAATTCTCTTCAATACTACTAACAATCACAAAAAAAATTTGAATATCTCATTACAACATGAACTCACTTATCCTAACATTTGATTATACAGATATACTAAACAATGTAATTCAATAAAACACCAGTAATGCACATAAACAATAATATACTTGAAACTCAAACATCATCTATATGGCAGGCGTGAAAAATTAAAAAAAAAATTTTTTTCTCAAAAAAATTTAAATTTATCAAAATATACTTTGCTCAATATTCAGAAACATTTAAAATCATTTAATTCAATTAAACGACAAAATTGCTTCAATGAATTGCTAGAAACTGGTCTTGTCTATAACATCAACCATCAGCTGATCTTTCTGGGTCAAGTCACCGACCTTGACATACCTATGTTACACAAAGCTACATCATAAAATACATGAAACATCTTTAAAATTTCATATCTTCAAACATAATACAACATAATACAATAAGACATTTAAAATTGACATGGTTATTATTACAATAAACAATAAAATTTACATTTAAACTGACCAAAATTACATATTTTATAGCTTCATATCATTCTCAAATTCTATTAAAATCTGTCACTTGTTTCAATTACTTTTATATTTTAACTATGACTTTCCTTCTTTAATATTTTCATTCTCAATTAGTTTGGGTGACTCAATTATTCATAATAATTTGATTTATTAACTTGGCATTTATATATTCTTCTCCCCTTCTAACTCTAACAATCACTAACAGATTTTACCTAGTATGACACCCATCTATCAAAACATCTACCACCCATTCTCTATCCCTAACTTACTATTCAACTCATTTCGAAACATTTACCCTTATAACAAAATACTCTCTACCCCTTTGTACTCAGGATGTGTGTTCCCTTCCCACTGCTCATTCCCTTATCTGGTTCCTGGACTCCCCCTAGATAACCCTTTCCGGCGCTAATCGGTTCCCTTCCCGCCACAACGCTTTCCGTTGAGGACTCCTTATGACACCACCCCCCTTACAAAATTACCATCAACTAATCACTCTCCCAATACATCACTTTCATCTACAAAATATCTCCATTACTTTATTACTTCAATATATCACTCATTACTCTACATATTTTCCCCATAGCTACTGTGTCACTATTACCTCTCATATTCTACATTACTTTTATTCACAACAATCTTACTTTGTTCAACTCCCCTTCTAAACTCAACTTGGACTGATTTAAATGTCCTAACGAAATAATAATCACCCAACTTCTACCTTTTACAAACCATTTAAAATTCTTAACTATCTCAAATTACTTCCATCATTTAAATTAAAATCTTTTAACCACATTGAAAATCTATTATTCAATCATTGATTATATTCAATTTTCATTATATTCAAAAAAACATTTAATTACACTGAAAAATTTGCACATCATTCCTAAGTGACATACTACATAGATAACTCCAGCAATCAGCTGATTTTCTTGGCAAGGTGAATGACCTTTCTCTAAATACATTTCCAAATCATATAAAGTTTTACTTTACATAAATTGCATTATAAAATTCATACTTACATTACATCACTCAACATACTGTCATAAACACAAATATAAACACCAAACACCAATAACTCCATGTACCTTCTGAAACAATTTTAACACCATGTTATTCCACAAACTAAACACAATTTAACATTTATCTATTTATTAATTATTATCAAATTCACATCTCATAAAATAATTTAAATTCATCAGAAAATGTTCTTTATACAACATTGTAAATCAATCAAAAATATTTAAACATCTCAAACTATTTTAATTCCATCAATCATTAAAACACAACATATTTAATTATTATCAAAACAATCACAATTCATTAATCACTTTCATAATTATTCTTGTTATTTATTTAGTCTGCTCAAAATATTATTATTATTAGTAGTACACCAATTTCTACTACATACACACATTGTTTACATTACATACTTGTTACAATACAAACACAGTTAATTTCACTAAATTATTTACAAATTCCTGTCATTAATTTTTCTGTTTACCACACTTCATTTCCTAATTCGGCAAGGTCATACCCACAAATTAAAATATTTAGAATGTCCATACACTGATTTTTTAATTCAACCTCCATCATCGTATAGATATCTAACATATTTAAAACATAAATTATTTTTATCCACACACAATTTATTATTATTATTATTATAATGACCATTATCAATATAATATTTGACACCATTATTACCCATTAATTCATCAGACCGTCTACCTTAGTAATTTCAATTCTGTTTCTGTTAGTATTTTTATTCAACATCAAGTCAGTTATTTTATCATCATCATCAAAATAATTATCCATCTCTATTTTACCAGGTAAGCCACTTTTTTCATCTCTCTCAATATCTAACACCTGCACCAACCTTTCATAACCTCTATTTATTTCAAAAAATCTCTCTCTCTCTCTCTCTCTCTCTCTCTCTCTCTCTCTCTCTCTCTCTCTCTCTCTCTCTCTCTCTCTCATCACAACACCATATCACATTTTCTCTCTCACTCCATGCAGAGGGTACTGCTACATTAAAACTTTTCCTGCTTTCTCCAGGAACAACAAAAAAATTCAAAAAACAATTATTAGTAGAATACTTTTCTTCACCCCCCACAACACCTCGTAAAAATTCTACCCTCTGCCACCCCGCTACTTGTACACTATCTTCATACTCTCTGAATCAACTGATACTATCTTCATTACTGATCAACATTTGTTTCTATCCCTTTGCAACACATTACTCTCTCATTCTCAGAATTGTAATTAACCTCATTATCATCAGTCTCTGATACCCCATTTTCAACTATATAACCATTATTCTTATTTAACATTATTTCACCATTATAATTACTTATATTAACACCACCACTTACCTTGTCTACTATTCCTTCATTATTTTTCGTTATATTACTACCACCACAAACACTTACCTGTTTTGATTCACCTGTATCTGTTCGACACTCTCCCATTTTCTCAATAAGTTTATCCATCTTGTCGAGATGTTTATCCCACTTTTTCTCCCTCTCGTCAAACCGTTTATTTATCAATTCCCCCATTTCTTCTACTCGTTTCTTAATTATTCGCAACATATCCATTACACTCATCTTACAATCAGATTCACTCATATCATCATTATTTTACCTTATTATCTGCTACCTGATCGACTTTGTTTTCGTGAAATTGGTTTGTCCCTCTACCATTGCCTACCCCCATTACACTATTATCTTTATCATTAGGCCTATTCACTGTCTTTTTTTCTACCACTATTACTTCAACTATCTTACTTTTATCATTTGTCATCTGACTACCAATATCATCACTGTGCTTTTAATTTCAGCAAATATTCCCTCTTCTTGTTCTTCCATCTGTGTTAAATTATCGTCCAAATTACCCCACTCCTCATCTGTCATTTAATCTACAACCCCTCTAAATTCGCTTTCCCACTCATCCCACGCGAAACCAATATTCTCTTGTACCTCGGTCGTGTTCAAAATGTATTTATATCATACCCTTTATATACAACAACAATAATTATACATGCACAATCCAAATATTCCACCCATAAACTCGTTATCCAACTGGAAAAGTAAATACAATAATTTCACAAGCAATTACGCTACCCAAACATAACCTAATTTAACGTAATTATGTACGATAATTTTTTACAAATACGCCGTTACCAATTCCTATTTTCTGTGCTTTAAAATAGGTCTACCTTGTATAAAATTATATCAGGATCCTAGCAGCGATTCGCCAATTGTTGATAAACACACTTACTCGAAATAAATAAATTAAATAAAGCGTCCAGAAACTTACCTGCGATCTTTTCTTCGCTTACTTACCTTGTATAAATTTCAATCAGAAGCCCAGAGTCGCCACGATGTTTTAGGCTATGCATCGAAACCTTAATAAAAAATGGGACATTTTTGCAATCTGACTACCTCCCAATAAAATTTCGGAAGAAACCCGGAATCGTTAGACGAATCTTTCAGCACAGACACTAGGAAATGGTTATGGTGCAATAACTAAACTAACACATTTTATATTATGAAATAAATATGTTTACTGTTCCTCTAACTTGTTTCTTTTCTCTTTGAAAATTATACAAAATAGAAATACAATCAATCATATGGTATTGAAATGGTAATTGATATGCTAAATTTTATATAGATAAATTTATAAAGATAGCCCAGTATTTGCATACACACACTTCATTCACACGCATTTAAAACGTTCCCTTAACTTAGCGAGTGCTCTTTTACATTAAGAAATAATTCTGACAAAAATGGGTCGTCGCCTACTTAATTCTCTGTTTCCTACCTCACATCGTTCCGCACTACGTACATGTCTGAATATTCTGTCCGTTCACCACCTGTTCAATTCTTCTTTTCTTTCACTCACTTATGCCACTCTGAACTATTGTTTTACTATAAACTTTTACAATTGAAAGAATTTATTTGGGGCTCCTGAGTCTTAGCGGGCGGCTAGCCGACGCCGCGGCTGAAGGTCGACTGCTGTTACATGCGGGCGGAAGTCACTGCCTTTCTTGCTACCAAATTTCGCCATCGTTCATGTGGCAAATTGTTAGTAGTGGCACCGGGAACATGGGTTGTGAGTGATCCCAAGGTGTTGATGAAATTTCACTGCCTTTCGTCGTATGCCTCAGATAGGCGTGGTCTCGTCAAACTTCCGTCACCATCCCGACCGCATGGCGAACAAATTTTACAAAAGCCATTTTGGTTCGGCTTAGTCCGAGCGTCGTCTGGGCGCCCCGATGGTGTTTGCGCGTTTGTGTGCGCCACACAGCACTACAGTTCTTGGAATTCAGTTGCGTTCTCCGGTCACACCTTGCATTCCACTGTTCTTTTTAGGCATAAACCGTTTCCTTGCTGGGACTTGCTACCAGATTTATACAGGGAGTTACCATTGAAAATGAAATGAATTTAATAAAAATAAAATAAAATAAAATATCCCTTTTTGTCTCATTACAATAACCCCCAATGAGAGATCTTCTGCCGAAACAGAAGAACTCTCATTGCTAAACCCTAAGAGGATCGGAGAGGATATGGTGCCAACAACCCCCATTAATTCTTAACACATCATGGGTAAACTACCCCCCTAGCTCAGCGACTATGGCTGCACCTGAACGATATTACTGGACTTCTCTATACGAGATCCCAACACCATAAAATCGAACAGACACGCACCACAGCGCACCTAACCTTCTATCATGCCACCCCCCAAAATCCAAACCCTGGTCTTATACCATGCCAGATCCTAAACCGATATGTTTCCCCGTATCATGCACACTGGGCTGCCTTTAGCAAGTACTGGGCGCATACACATATTCATTAATACATCCTAACAAATTCCTTATTTAAAATTCAGAAAATATCTTTAAATTCAAAATTTCATTTAAATCAAATTGTTATATCTCCATTACTTACTCAAATAAGCAAAAATAAAAAAAATCTTTTACATGAACCCATCAACTCTATTAATTCTCTTCAATACTACTAACAATCACAAAAAAAATTTGAATATCTCATTACAACATGAAATCACTTATCCTAACATTTGATTATACAGATATACTAAACAATGTAATTCAATAAAACACCAGTAATGCACATAAACAATAATATACTTGAAACTCAAACATCATCTATATGGCAGGCATGAAAAATTAAAAAAAAAATTTTTTTCTCAAAAAAATTTAAATTTATCAAAATATACTTTGCTTAATATTCAGAAACATTTAAAATCATTTAATTCAATTAAACGACAAAATTGCATCAATCAATTGCTAGAAACTGGTCTTGTCTATAACATCAACCATCAGCTGATCTTTCTGGGTCAAGTCACCGACCTTGACATACCTATGTTACACAAAGCTACATCATAAAATACATGAAACATCTTTAAAATTTCATATCTTCAAACATAATACAATAAGACATTTAAAATTGACATGGTTATTATTACAATAAACAATAAAATTTACATTTAAACTGACCAAAATTACATATTTTATAGCTTCATATCATTCTCAAATTCTATTAAAATCTGTCACTTGTTTCAATTACTTTTATATTTTAACTATGACTTTCCTTCTTTAATATTTTAATTCTCAATTAGTTTGGGTGACTCAATTATTCATAATAATTTGATTTATTAACTTGGCATTTATATATTCTTCTCCCCTTCTAACTCTAACAATCACTAACAGATTTTACCTAGTATGACACCCATCTATCAAAACATCTACCACCCATTCTCTATCCCTAACTTACTATTCAACTCATTTCAAAACATTCTACCCTTATAACAAAATACTCTCTACCCCTTTGTACTCAGGATGTGTGTTCCCTTCCCACTGCTCATTCCCTTATCTGGTTCCTGGACTCCCCATAGATAACCCTTTCCGGCGCTAATCGGTTCCCTTCCCGCCACAACGCTTTCCGTTGAGGACTCCTTATGACACTACCCCCCTTACAAAATTACCATCAACTAATCACTCTCCCAATACATCACTTTCATCTACAAAATATCTCCATTACTTTATTACTTCAATATATCACTCATTACTCTACATATTTTCCCCATAGCTACTGTGTCACTATTACCTCTCAAATTCTACTTTACTTTTATTCACAACAATCTTACTTTGTTCAACTCCCCTTCTAAACTCAACTTGGACTGATTTAAATGTCCTAACGAAATAATAATCACCCAACTTCTACCTTTTACAAACCATTTAAAATTCTTAACTATCTCAAATTACTTCCATCATTTAAATTAAAATCTTTTAACCACATTGAAAATCTATTATTCAATCATTGATTATATTCAATTTTCATTATATTCAAAAAAACATTTAATTACACTGAAAAATTTGCACATCATTCCTAAGTGACATACTACATAGATAACTCCAGCAATCAGCTGATTTTCTTGGCAAGGTGAATGACCTTTCTCTAAATACATTTCCAAATCATATAAAGTTTTACTTTACATAAATTGCATTATAAAATTCATACTTACATTACATCACTCAACATACTGTCATAAACACAAATATAAACACCAAACACCAATAACTCCATGTACCTTCTGAAACAATTTTAACAACCATGTTATTCCACAATTTAACATTTATCTATTTATTAATTATTATCAAATTCAAATCTCATAAAATAATTTAAATTCATCAGAAAATGTTCTTTATACAACATTGTAAATCAATCAAAAATATTTAAACATCTCAAACTATTTTAATTCCATCAATCATTAAAACACAACATATTTAATTATTATCAAAACAATTACAATTCATTAATCACTTTCATAATTATTCTTGTTATTTATTTAGTCTGCTCAAAATATTATTATTATTATTAGTACACCAATTTCTACTACATACACACATTGTTTACATTACATACTTGCTACAATACAAACACAGTTAATTTCACTAAATTATTTACAAATTCCTGTCATTAATTTTTCTGTTTACCACACTTCATTTCCTAATTCGGCAAGGTCATACCCACAAATTAAAATATTTAGAATGTCCATACACTGATTTTTTAATTCAACCTCCATCATCGTATAGATATCTAACATATTTAAAACATAAATTATTTTTATCCACACACAATTTATTATTATTATTATAATGACCATTATCAATATAATATTTGACACCATTATTACCCATTAATTCATCAGACCCGTCTACCTTAGTAATTTCAATTCTGTTTCCGTTAGTATTTTTATTCAACATCAAGTCAGTTATTTTATCATCATCATCAAAATAATTATCCATCTCTATTTTACCAGGTAAGCCACTTTTTTCATCTCTCTCAATATCTAACACCTGCACCAACCTTTCATAACCTCTATTTATTTCAAAAATCTCTCTTTCTCTCTCTCTCTCTCTCTCATCACAACACCATATCACATTTTCTCTCTCACTCCATGCAGAGGGTACTGCTACATTAAAACTTTTCCTGCTTTCTCCAGGAACAACAAAAAAATTCAAAAAACAATTATTAGTAGAATACTTTTCTTCACCCCCCACAACACCTCGTAAAAATTCTACCCTCTGCCACCCCACTACTTGTACACTATCTTCATTACTGATCAACATTTGTTTCTATCCCTTTGCAACACATTACTCTCTCATTCTCAGAATTGCAATTAACCTCATTATCAGCAGTCTCTGATACCCCATTTTCAACTATATAACCATTATTCTTATTTAACATTATTTCACCATTATAATTACTTATATTAACACCACCACTTACCTTGTCTACTATTCCTTCATTATTTTTCGTTATATTACTACCACCAGAAACACTTACCTGTTTTGATTCACCTGTATCTGTTCGACACTCTCCCATTTTCTCAATAAGTTTATCCATCTTGTCGAGATGTTTATCCCAATTTTTCTCCCTCTCGTCAAACCGTTTATTTATCAATTCCCCCATTTATTCTACTCGTTTCTTAATTATTCGCAACATATCCATTACACTCATCTTACAATCAGATTCACTCATATCATCATTATTTACCTTATTATCTGCTACCTGATCGACTTTGTTTTCGTGAAATTGGTTTGTCCCTCTACCATTGCCTACCCCCATTACACTATTATCTTTATCATTAGGCCTATTCACTGTCTTTTTTTCTACCACTATTACTTCAACTATCTTACTTTTATCATTTGTCATCTGACTACCAATATCATCACTGTGCTTTTAATTTCAGCAAATATTCCCTCTTCTTGTTCTTCCATCTGTGTTAAATTATCGTCCAAATTACCCCACTCCTCGTCTGTCATTTAATCTACAACCCCTCTAAATTCGCTTTCCCACTCATCCCACGCGAAACCAATATTCTCTTGTACCTCGGTCATGTTCAAAATGTATTTATATCATACCCTTTATATACAACAACAATAATTATACATGCACAATCCAAATATTCCACCCATAAACTCGTTATCCAACTGGAAAAGTAAATACAATAATTTCACAAGCAATTACGCTACCCAAACATAACCTAATTTAACGTAATTATGTACGATAATTTTTTACAAATACGCCGTTACCAATTCCTATTTTCTGTGCTTTAAAATAGGTCTACCTTGTATAAAATTATATCAGGATCCTGGCAGCGAGTCGCCAATTGTTGATAAACACACTTACTCGAAATAAATAAATTAAATAAAGCGTCCAGAAACTTACCTGCGATCTTTTCTTCGCTTACTTACCTTGTATAAATTTCAATCAGAAGCCCAGAGTCGCCACGATGTTTTAGGCTATGCATCGAAACCTTAATAAAAAATGGGACAATTTTGCAATCTGACTACCTCCCAATAAAATTTCGGAAGAAACCCGGAATCGTTAGACGAATCTTTCAGCACAGACACTAGGAAATGGTTATGGTGCAATAACTAAACTAACACATTTTATATTATGAAATAAATATGTTTACTGTTCCTCTAACTTGTTTCTTTTCTCTTTGAAAATTATACAAAATAGAAATACAATCAATCATATGGTATTGAAATGGTAATTGATATGCTAAATTTTATATAGATAAATTTATAAAGATAGCCCAGTATTTGCATACACACACTTCATTCACACGGATTTAAAACGTTCCCTTAACTTAGCGAGCGCTCTTTTACATTTGAAATAATTCTGACAAAAATGGGTCGTCGCCTACTTAATTCTCTGTTTCCTACCTCACATCGTTCCGCACTACGTACATGTCTGAATATTCTGTCCGTTCACCACCTGTTCAATTCTTCTTTTCTTTCACTCACTTATGCCACTCTGAACTATTGTTTTACTATAAACTTTTACAATTGAAAGAATTTATTTGGGGCTCCTGAGTCTTAGCGGGCGGCTAGCCGACGCCGCGGCTGAAGGTCGACTGCTGTTACATGCGGGCGGAAGTCACTGCCTTTCTTGCTACCAAATTTTGCCATCGTTCATGTGGCAAATTGTTAGTAGTGGCACCGGGAACATGGGTTGTGAGTGATCCCAAGGTGTTGATGAAATTTCACTGCCTTTCGTCGTATGCCTCAGATAGGCGTGGTCTCGTCAAACTTCCGTCACCATCCCGACCGCATGGCGGCATGGCGAACAAATTTTACAAAAGCCATTTTGGTTCGGCTTAGTCCGAGCGTCGTCTGGGCGCCCCGATGGTGTTTGCGCGTTTGTGTGCGCCACACAGCACTACAGTTCTTGGAATTCAGTTGCGTTCTCCGGTCACACCTTGCATTCCACTGTTCTTTTTAGGCATAAACCGTTTCCTTGCTGGGACTTGCTACCAGATTTATACAGGGAGTTACCATTGAAAATGAAATGAATTTAATAAAAATAAAATAAAATAAAATATCCCTTTTTGTCCCATTACAATAACCCCCAATGAGAGATCTTCTGCCGAAACAGAAGAACTCTCATTGCTAAACCCTAAGAGGATCGGAGAGGATATGGTGCCAACAACCCCCATTAATTCTTAACACATCATGGGTAAACTACCCCCCTAGCTCAGCGACTATGGCTGCACCTGAGCGATATTACTGGACTTCTCTATACGAGATCCCAACACCATAAAATCGAACAGACACGCACCACAGCGCACCTAACCTTCTATCATGCCACCCCCCCAAAATCCAAACCCTGGTCTTATACCATGCCAGATCCTAAACCGATATGTTTCCCCGTATCATGCACACTGGGCTGCCTTTAGCAAGTACTGGGCGCATACACATATTCATTAATACATCCTAACAAATTCCTTATTTAAAATTCAGAAAATATCTTTAAATTCAAAATTTCATTTAAATCAAATTGTTATATCTCCATTACTTACTCAAATAAGCAAAAATAAAAAAAATCTTTTACATGAACCCATCAACTCTATTAATTCTCTTCAATACTACTAACAATCACAAAAAAAATTTGAATATCTCATTACAACATGAAATCACTTATCCTAAAATTTGATTATACAGATATACTAAACAATGTAATTCAATAAAACACCAGTAATGCACATAAAAAATAATATACTTGAAACTCAAACATCATCTATATGGCAGGCATGAAAAATTAAAAAAAAAATTTTTTTCTCAAAAAAATTTAAATTTATCAAAATATACTTTGCTTAATATTCAGAAACATTTAAAATCATTTAATTCAATTAAACGACAAAATTGCATCAATCAATTGCTAGAAACTGGTCTTGTCTATAACATCAACCATCAGCTGATCTTTCTGGGTCAAGTCACCGACCTTGACATACCTATGTTACACAAAGCTACATCATAAAATACATGAAACATCTTTAAAATTTCATATCTTCAAACATAATACAATAAGACATTTAAAATTGACATGGTTATTATTACAATAAACAATAAAATTTACATTTAAACTGACCAAAATTACATATTTTATAGCTTCATATCATTCTCAAATTCTATTAAAATCTGTCACTTGTTTCAATTACTTTTATATTTTAACTATGACTTTCCTTCTTTAATATTTTAATTCTCAATTAGTTTGGGTGACTCAATTATTCATAATAATTTGATTTATTAACTTGGCATTTATATATTCTTCTCCCCTTCTAACTCTAACAATCACTAACAGATTTTACCTAGTATGACACCCATCTATCAAAACATCTACCACCCATTCTCTATCCCTAACTTACTATTCAACTCATTTCAAAACATTCTACCCTTATAACAAAATACTCTCTACCCCTTTGTACTCAGGATGTGTGTTCCCTTCCCACTGCTCATTCCCTTATCTGGTTCCTGGACTCCCCATAGATAACCCTTTCCGGCGCTAATCGGTTCCCTTCCCGCCACAACGCTTTCCGTTGAGGACTCCTTATGACACCACCCCCCTTACAAAATTACCATCAACTAATCACTCTCCCAATACATCACTTTCATCTACAAAATATCTCCATTACTTTATTACTTCAATATATCACTCATTACTCTACATATTTTCCCCATAGCTACTGTGTCACTATTACCTCTCAAATTCTACTTTACTTTTATTCACAACAATCTTACTTTGTTCAACTCCCCTTCTAAACTCAACTTGGACTGATTTAAATGTCCTAACGAAATAATAATCACCCAACTTCTACCTTTTACAAACCATTTAAAATTCTTAACTATCTCAAATTACTTCCATCATTTAAATTAAAATCTTTTAACCACATTGAAAATCTATTATTCAATCATTGATTATATTCAATTTTCATTATATTCAAAAAAACATTTAATTACACTGAAAAATTTGCACATCATTCCTAAGTGACATACTACATAGATAACTCCAGCAATCAGCTGATTTTCTTGGCAAGGTGAATGACCTTTCTCTAAATACATTTCCAAATCATATAAAGTTTTACTTTACATAAATTGCATTATAAAATTCATACTTACATTACATCACTCAACATACTGTCATAAACACAAATATAAACACCAAACACCAATAACTCCATGTACCTTCTGAAACAATTTTAACAACCATGTTATTCCACAATTTAACATTTATCTATTTATTAATTATTATCAAATTCAAATCTCATAAAATAATTTAAATTCATCAGAAAATGTTCTTTATACAACATTGTAAATCAATCAAAAATATTTAAACATCTCAAACTATTTTAATTCCATCAATCATTAAAACACAACATATTTAATTATTATCAAAACAATTACAATTCATTAATCACTTTCATAATTATTCTTGTTATTTATTTAGTCTGCTCAAAATATTATTATTATTATTAGTAAACCAATTTCTACTACATACACACATTGTTTACATTACATACTTGCTACAATACAAACACAGTTAATTTCACTAAATTATTTACAAATTCCTGTCATTAATTTTTCTGTTTACCACACTTCATTTCCTAATTCGGCAAGGTCATACCCACAAATTAAAATATTTAGAATGTCCATACACTGATTTTTTAATTCAACCTCCATCATCGTATAGATATCTAACATATTTAAAACATAAATTATTTTTATCCACACACAATTTATTATTATTATTATAATGACCATTATCAATATAATATTTGACACCATTATTACCCATTAATTCATCAGACCCGTCTACCTTAGTAATTTCAATTCTGTTTCCATTAGTATTTTTATTCAACATCAAGTCAGTTATTTTATCATCATCATCAAAATAATTATCCATCTCTATTTTACCAGGTAAGCCACTTTTTTCATCTCTCTCAATATCTAACACCTGCACCAACCTTTCATAACCTCTATTTATTTCAAAAATCTCTCTTTCTCTCTCTCTCTCTCTCTCATCACAACACCATATCACATTTTCTCTCTCACTCCATGCAGAGGGTACTGCTACATTAAAACTTTTCCTGCTTTCTCCAGGAACAACAAAAAAATTCAAAAAACAATTATTAGTAGAATACTTTTCTTCACCCCCCACAACACCTCGTAAAAATTCTACCCTCTGCCACCCCACTACTTGTACACTATCTTCATACTCTCTGAATCAACTGATACTATCTTCATTACTGATCAACATTTGTTTCTATCCCTTTGCAACACATTACTCTCTCATTCTCAGAATTGCAATTAACCTCATTATCAGCAGTCTCTGATACCCCATTTTCAACTATATAACCATTATTCTTATTTAACATTATTTCACCATTATAATTACTTATATTAACACCACCACTTACCTTGTCTACTATTCCTTCATTATTTTTCGTTATATTACTACCACCACAAACACTTACCTGTTTTGATTCACCTGTATCTGTTCGACACTCTCCCATTTTCTCAATAAGTTTATCCATCTTGTCGAGATGTTTATCCCAATTTTTCTCCCTCTCGTCAAACCGTTTATTTATCAATTCCCCCATTTATTCTACTCGTTTCTTAATTATTCGCAACATATCCATTACACTCATCTTACAATCAGATTCACTCATATCATCATTATTTACCTTATTATCTGCTACCTGATCGACTTTGTTTTCGTGAAATTGGTTTGTCCCTCTACCATTGCCTACCCCCATTACACTATTATCTTTATCATTAGGCCTATTCACTGTCTTTTTTTCTACCACTATTACTTCAACTATCTTACTTTTATCATTTGTCATCTGACTACCAATATCATCACTGTGCTTTTAATTTCAGCAAATATTCCCTCTTCTTGTTCTTCCATCTGTGTTAAATTATCGTCCAAATTACCCCACTCCTCGTCTGTCATTTAATCTACAACCCCTCTAAATTCGCTTTCCCACTCATCCCACGCGAAACCAATATTCTCTTGTACCTCGGTCATGTTCAAAATGTATTTATATCATACCCTTTATATACAACAACAATAATTATACATGCACAATCCAAATATTCCACCCATAAACTCGTTATCCAACTGGAAAAGTAAATACAATAATTTCACAAGCAATTACGCTACCCAAACATAACCTAATTTAACGTAATTATGTACGATAATTTTTTACAAATACGCCGTTACCAATTCCTATTTTCTGTGCTTTAAAATAGGTCTACCTTGTATAAAATTATATCAGGATCCTGGCAGCGAGTCGCCAATTGTTGATAAACACACTTACTCGAAATAAATAAATTAAATAAAGCGTCCAGAAACTTACCTGCGATCTTTTCTTCGCTTACTTACCTTGTATAAATTTCAATCAGAAGCCCAGAGTCGCCACGATGTTTTAGGCTATGCATCGAAACCTTAATAAAAAATGGGACAATTTTGCAATCTGACTACCTCCCAATAAAATTTCGGAAGAAACCCGGAATCGTTAGACGAATCTTTCAGCACAGACACTAGGAAATGGTTATGGTGCAATAACTAAACTAACACATTTTATATTATGAAATAAATATGTTTACTGTTCCTCTAACTTGTTTCTTTTCTCTTTGAAAATTATACAAAATAGAAATACAATCAATCATATGGTATTGAAATGGTAATTGATATGCTAAATTTTATATAGATAAATTTATAAAGATAGCCCAGTATTTGCATACACACACTTCATTCACACGGATTTAAAACGTTCCCTTAACTTAGTGAGCGCTCTTTTACATTTGAAATAATTCTGACAAAAATGGGTCGTCGCCTACTTAATTCTCTGTTTCCCACCTCACATCGTTCTGCACTACGTACATGTCTGAATATTCTGTCCGTTCACCACCTGTTCAATTCTTCTTTTCTTTCACTCACTTATGCCACTCTGAACTATTGTTTTACTATAAACTTTTACAATTGAAAGAATTTATTTGGGGCTCCTGAGTCTTAGCGGGCGGCTAGCCGACGCCGCGGCTGAAGGTCGACTGCTGTTACATGCGGGCGGAAGTCACTGCCTTTCTTGCTACCAAATTTCGCCATCGTTCATGTGGCAAATTGTTAGTAGTGGCACCGGGAACATGGGTTGTGAGTGATCCCAAGGTGTTGATGAAATTTCACTGCCTTTCGTCGTATGCCTCAGATAGGCGTGGTCTCGTCAAACTTCCGTCACCATCCCGACCGCATGGCGGCATGGCGAACAAATTTTACAAAAGCCATTTTGGTTCGGCTTAGTCCGAGCGTCGTCTGGGCGCCCCGATGGTGTTTGCGCGTTTGTGTGCGCCACACAGCACTACAGTTCTTGGAATTCAGTTGCGTTCTCCGGTCACACCTTGCATTCCACTGTTCTTTTTAGGCATAAACCGTTTCCTTGCTGGGACTTGCTACCAGATTTATACAGGGAGTTACCATTGAAAATGAAATGAATTTAATAAAAATAAAATAAAATAAAATATCCCTTTTTGTCCCATTACAATAACCCCCAATGAGAGATCTTCTGCCGAAACAGAAGAACTCTCATTGCTAAACCCTAAGAGGATCGGAGAGGATATGGTGCCAACAACCCCCATTAATTATTAACACATCATGGGTAAACTACCCCCCTAGCTCAGCGACTATGGCTGCACCTGAACGATATTACTGGACTTCTCTATACGAGATCCCAACACCATAAAATCGAACAGACACGCACCACAGCGCACCTAACCTTCTATCATGCCACCCCCCAAAATCCAAACCCTGGTCTTATACCATGCCAGATCCTAAACCGATATGTTTCCCCGTATCATGCACACTGGGCTGCCTTTAGCAAGTACTGGGCGCATACACATATTCATTAATACATCCTAACAAATTCCTTATTTAAAATTCAGAAAATATCTTTAAATTCAAAATTTCATTTAAATCAAATTGTTATATCTCCATTACTTACTCAAATAAGCAAAAATAAAAAAAATCTTTTACATGAACCCATCAACTCTATTAATTCTCTTCAATACTACTAACAATCACAAAAAAAATTTGAATATCTCATTACAACATGAAATCACTTATCCTAACATTTGATTATACAGATATACTAAACAATGTAATTCAATAAAACACCAGTAATGCACATAAACAATAATATACTTGAAACTCAAACATCATCTATATGGCAGGCATGAAAAATTAAAAAAAAAATTTTTTTCTCAAAAAAATTTAAATTTATCAAAATATACTTTGCTTAATATTCAGAAACATTTAAAATCATTTAATTCAATTAAACGACAAAATTGCATCAATCAATTGCTAGAAACTGGTCTTGTCTATAACATCAACCATCAGCTGATCTTTCTGGGTCAAGTCACCGACCTTGACATACCTATGTTACACAAAGCTACATCATAAAATACATGAAACATCTTTAAAATTTCATATCTTCAAACATAATACAATAAGACATTTAAAATTGACATGGTTATTATTACAATAAACAATAAAATTTACATTTAAACTGACCAAAATTACATATTTTATAGCTTCATATCATTCTCAAATTATATTAAAATCTGTCACTTGTTTCAATTACTTTTATATTTTAACTATGACTTTCCTTCTTTAATATTTTAATTCTCAATTAGTTTGGGTGACTCAATTATTCATAATAATTTGATTTATTAACTTGGCATTTATATATTCTTCTCCCCTTCTAACTCTAACAATCACTAACAGATTTTACCTAGTATGACACCCATCTATCAAAACATCTACCACCCATTCTCTATCCCTAACTTACTATTCAACTCATTTCAAAACATTCTACCCTTATAACAAAATACTCTCTACCCCTTTGTACTCAGGATGTGTGTTCCCTTCCCACTGCTCATTCCCTTATCTGGTTCCTGGACTCCCCATAGATAACCCTTTCCGGCGCTAATCGGTTCCCTTCCCGCCACAACGCTTTCCGTTGAGGACTCCTTATGACACCACCCCCCTTACAAAATTACCATCAACTAATCACTCTCCCAATACATCACTTTCATCTACAAAATATCTCCATTACTTTATTACTTCAATATATCACTCATTACTCTACATATTTTCCCCATAGCTACTGTGTCACTATTACCTCTCAAATTCTACTTTACTTTTATTCACAACAATCTTACTTTGTTCAACTCCCCTTCTAAACTCAACTTGGACTGATTTAAATGTCCTAACGAAATAATAATCACCCAACTTCTACCTTTTACAAACCATTTAAAATTCTTAACTATCTCAAATTACTTCCATCATTTAAATTAAAATCTTTTAACCACATTGAAAATCTATTATTCAATCATTGATTATATTCAATTTTCATTATATTCAAAAAAACATTTAATTACACTGAAAAATTTGCACATCATTCCTAAGTGACATACTACATAGATAACTCCAGCAATCAGCTGATTTTCTTGGCAAGGTGAATGACCTTTCTCTAAATACATTTCCAAATCATATAAAGTTTTACTTTACATAAATTGCATTATAAAATTCATACTTACATTACATCACTCAACATACTGTCATAAACACAAATATAAACACCAAACACCAATAACTCCATGTACCTTCTGAAACAATTTTAACAACCATGTTATTCCACAATTTAACATTTATCTATTTATTAATTATTATCAAATTCAAATCTCATAAAATAATTTAAATTCATCAGAAAATGTTCTTTATACAACATTGTAAATCAATCAAAAATATTTAAACATCTCAAACTATTTTAATTCCATCAATCATTAAAACACAACATATTTAATTATTATCAAAACAATTACAATTCATTAATCACTTTCATAATTATTCTTGTTATTTATTTAGTCTGCTCAAAATATTATTATTATTATTAGTACACCAATTTCTACTACATACACACATTGTTTACATTACATACTTGTTACAATACAAACACAGTTAATTTCACTAAATTATTTACAAATTCCTGTCATTAATTTTTCTGTTTACCACACTTCATTTCCTAATTCGGCAAGGTCATACCCACAAATTAAAATATTTAGAATGTCCATACACTGATTTTTTAATTCAACCTCCATCATCGTATAGATATCTAACATATTTAAAACATAAATTATTTTTATCCACACACAATTTATTATTATTATTATAATGACCATTATCAATATAATATTTGACACCATTATTACCCATTAATTCATCAGACCCGTCTACCTTAGTAATTTCAATTCTGTTTCCGTTAGTATTTTTATTCAACATCAAGTCAGTTATTTTATCATCATCATCAAAATAATTATCCATCTCTATTTTACCAGGTAAGCCACTTTTTTCATCTCTCTCAATATCTAACACCTGCACCAATCTTTCATAACCTCTATTTATTTCAAAAATCTCTCTTTCTCTCTCTCTCTCTCTCATCACAACACCATATCACATTTTCTCTCTCACTCCATGCAGAGGGTACTGCTACATTAAAACTTTTCCTGCTTTCTCCAGGAACAACAAAAAAATTCAAAAAACAATTATTAGTAGAATACTTTTCTTCAAAAAACAATTATTAGTAGAATACTTTTCTTCACCCCCCACAACACCCCGTAAAAATTCTACCCTCTGCCACCCCGCTAATTGTACACTATCTTCATACTCTCTGAATCAACTGATTCTATCTTCACTACTCATCAACATTTGTTTCTATCCCTTTGCAACACATTACTCTCTCATTCTCAGAATTGTATGTAACCTCAATAACATCACTCTCTGATACCCCATATTCAACTATATAACCATTATTCTTATTTAACATTATTTCACCATTATAATTACTTATACTAACACCACCACTTACCTTGTCTACTATTCCTTCAATATTTTTCGTTATATTACTACCACCACAAACACTTACCTGTTTTGATTCACCTGTATCTGTTCGACACTCTCCCATTTTCTCAATAAGTTTATCCATCTTGTCGAGATGTTTATCCCACTTTTTCTACCTCTCGTCAAACCGTTTATTTATCAATTCCCCCATTTCTTCTACTCGTTCCTTAATTATTCGCAACATATCCATTACACTCATCTTACAATCAGATTCACTCATATCATCATTATTTACCTTATTATCTGCTACCTGATCGACTTTGTTTTCGTGAAATTGGTTTGTCCCTCTACCATTGCCTACCCCCATTACACTATTATCTTTATCATTAGGCCTATTCACTGTCTTATTTTCTACCACTATTACTTCAACTATCTTACTTTTATCATTTGTCATCTGACTACCAATATCATCACTGTGCTTTTTAATTTCAGAAAATATTCCCTCTTCTTGCTCTTCCATCCGTGTTATATTATCGTCCAAATTACTCCATTCCTCGTCACTCATTGTAAATTATCATCCAAATTACCCCACTCCTCGTCACTCATTTAATCTACAACTCCTCTAAATTCGCTTTCCCACTCATCCCACGCGAAACCAATATTCTCTTGTACCTCGGTCATGTTCAAAATTTATTTATATCATACCCTTTATATACAACAACAATAATTATACATGCACAATCCAAATATTCCACCCATAAACTCGTTATCCAACTGGAAAAGTAAATACAATAATTTCACAAGCAATTACGCTACCCAAACATAACCTAATTTAACGTAATTATGTACGATAATTTTTACAAATACGCCGTTACCAATTCCCATTTTCTGTGCTTTAAAATAGGTCTGCCTCGTATAAAATTATATCAGGATCCTGGCAGCGAGTCGCCAATTGTTGATAAACACACTTACTCGAAATAAATAAATAAAATAAAGCGTCCAGAAACTTACCTGCGATCTTTTCTTCGCTTACTTACCTTGTATAAATTTCAATCAGAAGCCCAGAGTCGCCACGATGTTTTAGGCTATACATCGAAACCTTAATAAAAAATGGGACAATTTTGCAATCTGACTACCTCCCAATAAAATTTCAGAAGAAACCCGGAATCGTTAGACGAATCTTTCAGCACAGACACTAGGAAATGTTTATGGCGCAATAACTAAACTAACACATTTTATATTATAAAATAAATATGTTTACTGTTCCTCTTACTTGTTTCTTTTCTCTTTGAAAATTATACAAAATAGAAATACAATCAATCATATGGTATTGAAATGGTAATTGATATGCTAAATTTTATATAGATAAATTTACAAAGATAGCCCAGTATTTGCATACACACACTTCATTCACACGCATTTAAAATGTTCCCTTAACTTAGCGAGCGCTCTTTTACATTTGAAATAATTCTGACAAAAATGGGTCGTCGCCTACTTAATTCTCCGTTTCCTACCTCACATCGTTCCGCACTACGTACATGTCTGAATATTCTGTCCGTTCACCACCTGTTCAATTCTTCTTTTCTTTCACTCACTTATGCCACTCTGAACTATTGTTTTACTATAAACTTTTACAATTGAAAGAATTTATTTGGGGCTCCTGAGTCTTAGCGGGCGGCTAGCCGACGCCGCGGCTGAAGGTCGACTGCTGTAACATGCGGGCGGAAGTCACTGCCTTCCTTGCTAACAAATTTCGCCGTCGTTCATGTGGCAAATTGTTAGTAGTGGCACCGGGAACATGGGTTGTGAGTGCTCCCAAGGTGTTGATGAAATTTCACTGCCTTTCGTCGTATGCCTCGGATAGGCGTGGTCTCGTCAAACTTCCGTCACCATCCCGACCGCATGGCGAACAAATTTTACAAAAGCCATTTTGGTTCGGCTTAGTCCGAGCGTCGTCTGGGCGCCCCGATGGTGTTTGCGCGTTTGTGTGCGCCACACAGCACTACAGTTCTTGGAATTCAATTGCGTTCTCCGGTCACACCTTGCATTCCACTGTTCTTTGTAGGCATAAACCGTTTCCTTGCTGAGACTTGCTACCAGATTTATACAGGGAGTTACCATTGAAAATGAAATGAATTTAATAAAAATAAAATAAAATAAAATATCCCTTTTTGTCCCATTACAATACCCCCCCCCCAATGACAGATCTTCTGCCGAAACAGAAGAACTCTCATTGCTAAACCCTAAGAGGATCGGAGAGGATATGGTTCCAACAACCCCCATTAATTCTTAACACATCATGGGTAAACTACCCCCCCTAGCTCAGCGACTATGGCTACACCTGAACGATATTACTGGACCTCTCTATACGAGATCCCAACACCATAAAATCGAACAGACACGCACTACAGCACACCTAACCTTCTATCATGCCACCCCAAAAATCCAAACCCTCGTCTTATACCATGCCAGATCCTCAACCGATATGTTCCCCCTTATCATGCACACTGGGCTGCCTTTAGCAAGTACTGGGCGCGTACACATATTCATTAATACATCCTAACAAATTCCTTATTTATAATTCAGAAAATATTTATCTTTAAATTCAAAATTTCATTTAAATCAAATTGTTATATCTCCATTACTTCCTCAAATAAGCAAAAATAAAAAAATCTTTTACATGAACGCATCAACTCTATTAATTCTCTTCAATACTACTAACAATCACAAAAAAAATTGAATATCTCATTACAACATGAACTCACTTATCCTAACATTTGATTATACAGATATACAGTACTAAACAATGTAATTCAATAAAACACCAGTAATACACATAAACAATAATATACTTGAAACTCAAACATCATCTATATGGCAGGCATGAAAAATAAAAAAAATTAAAATTTTTTTTTCTCAAAAAAATTTAAATTTATCAAAATATACTTTGCTCAATATTCAGAAACATTTAAAATCATTTAATTCAATTAAACGACAAAATTGCATCAATCAATTGCTAGAAACTGGTCTTGTCTATAACATCAACCATCAGCTGATCTTTCTGGGTCAAGTCAACGACCTTGACATACCTATGTTACACAAAGCTACATCATAAAATACATGAAACATCTTTAAAATTTCTTATCTTCAAACATAATACAATAAGACATTTAAAATTGACATGGTTATTATTACAATAAACAAAAAAATTTACATTTAAACTGACCAAAATTACATATTTTATAGCTTCATATCATTCTCAAATTCTATTAAAATCTGTCATTTGTATCAATTACTTTTATATTTTAACTATGACTTTCCTTCTTTAATATTTTCATTCTCAATTAGTTTGGGTGACTCAATTATTCATAATAATTTGATTTATTAACTTGGCATTTATATATATTCTTCTCCCCTTCTAACTCTAACAATCACTAACAGATTTTACCTAGTATGACACCCATCTATCAAAACATCTACCACCCATTCTCTATCCCTAACTTACTATTCAACTCATTTCGAAACATTCTACCCTTATAACAAAATACTCTCTACCCCTTTGTACTCAGGATGTGTGTTCCCTTCCCACTGCTCATTCCCTTATCTGGTTCCTGGACTCCCCCTAGGTAACCCTTTCCGGAGCTAATCGGTTCCCTTCCCGCCACAACGCTTTCCGTTGAGGACTCCTTATCACACCACCCCCTTACAAAATTACCATCAACTAATCACTCTCCCAATACATCACTTTCATCTACAAAATATCTCCATTACTTTATTACTCAATATATCACTCATTACTCTACATATTTTCCCCATAGCTACTGTGTCACTATTACCTCTCAAATTCTACATTACTTTTATTCACAACATTCTTACTTTGTTCAAATCCCCTACTAAACTCAACTTGGACTGATTTAAATGTCCTAACGAAATAATAATCACCCAACTTCTACCTTTTACAAACCATTTAAAATTTTTAACTATCTCAAATTACTTCCATCATTTAAATTAAAATCTTTTAACCACATTGAAAATCTATTATTCAATCATTGATTATATTCAATTTTCATTATATTCAAAAAAACATTTAATTACACTGAAAAATTTGCACATCATTCCTAAGTGACATACTACATAGATAACTCCAGCAATCAGCTGATTTTCTTGGCAAGGTGAATGACCTTTCTCTAAATACATTTCCAAATCATATAAAGTTTTACTTTGCATAAATTGCATTATAAAATTCATACTTACATTACATCACTCAACATACTGTCATAAACACAAATATAAACACCAAACACCAATAACTATTCAGTTCCGTAATTTTATTTTAATCAATAAATAGAGATAGGGAGAAATGAAGGAAAGAATATATAAAGTTGCGAATCTAGTATTGGCTGTAAGTCTATTGTATAATAAACCATACACCAGATATTATAAGTCATATATAAAAATAAAAAAAAAAAGAAAAACAAGAAAAAAAATAAGATGCCTGAATGAAAAAGGGTTATTTTGATAGAATAAATTATGTAATATTATACTCTTATTATGTTAACAGAATTAAACTGTCTTTTAATATCAAAAATTAATGTTCTTCATAAACTACAACATATAAAAGATAAGCTAAAATTAAGCTAATGGGTTCATACCTCATTTATGGAAAATTATCCTCTTTTTAATTAAAAAAAATTCTTCTTATATAATATTTGTGGCATTCTTATTTTTTGGTATTATATTGGTGATTTGTTCAAACAATTGACTGGGTTGTTGAATAGGAGTCGAAATAAATATAGTATCATTTTTGCCTTTTATGATAAATAAAATAAGAGTTTACTCATCTGAGTCAATAATTAAATATTTTATTATTCAGAGAATGGGTTCAAGACTATTATTCCTGTTTGTTGTTATTTTAGGAATATTATTTCAAGTAAAATATTTTATTATAATTAGTTTAATAATTAAAATTGGATCTCCTCCATTCCATTATTGATATGTTTCAGTAATTGATGGATTATCTTGACTAGTGTCTTTTTTAATTATAACTGTTCAAAGGATTATTCCCATTATTTTATTGAGTTATTTAGATATAAGATTGATTTTATTTATTGTTTTATCATGTATTTGAGGTTCATTAGGGGGACTGTGTTATTCATCAATTCGAAAAATTTTAGCATATTCATCAATTTACAATTTAAGTTGAATTTTTAGAGGGGTTATATTGATAAATTATATATGACTGGTATATTTTTTAATTTATTCCCTCTCTTTATTTTTGACTTGTTATCTGTTTTGAATAAATAATATGAATTATTTAAATCAAGTTTTTATTTTGTTTAACAATAGGGTTAAATCATTAATGTTAATAATTATTTTTATGTCAATAGGTGGATTACCACCATTTTTAGGATTTTTCCCAAAATTTATGATAATTTATTGTCTTTTGGTTAATAAAATGTATTTTTTATGTTTAATTTTAGTAATAACTGCTTTATTAGTGTTATTTTATTATTTGCGAGTTGTAATGACAGGATTAATGATAACCAATATATCTTTAAAGTTGTCAACTTTTAGGTTAAATAGTACATTATTTATAGTAAATTCTTTATTGATTGGATTTATAGTTGTAACCTTATTTAATGTTATGAATTAGTAAGGTTTTAAGTTAATAAAACTATTATCCTTCAAAGTTAAAAATATAATTTATTGTAAGCCTTAGATTTATTTTAATCACCTTTAAATTTGCAATTTAATATTATTATTAAATATAAGACTATATTGAAGAAAAAAATAGAAGAATAGGGAAGAAAATATTAGATTAGATTAGATTATTGAGAGGAAAACATATCCATAAATAAATTTACAGTTTATTACCTAATTCAGTCATCTCAATTGGGAATAAATCAATGATTAGTTATGAATAAGTGATTTTTCTCAACTAATCATAAGGACATTGGAACATTATATTTCATTTTTGGGATTTGATCGGGAATAGTAGGTACAACTTTAAGAGTTCTTATTCGTGTTGAATTAGGCATTCCTGGATCTTTTATTGGAGATGATCAAATTTATAATGTGATTGTTACTGCTCATGCTTTCGTTATAATTTTTTTTATAGTGATGCCAGTTATGATTGGAGGATTTGGGAATTGATTGGTTCCTTTGATAATTGGTGCTCCTGATATGGCTTTCCCTCGAATAAATAATATAAGTTTTTGATTATTACCACCTTCATTGACATTATTATTAATTGGTAGAATGGTTGATAGAGGTGCAGGTACTGGTTGAACAGTTTATCCTCCGTTGTCAAGAGGCGTCGCACACTCAGGATCTTGTGTTGATTTAACTATTTTTTCTTTACATTTGGCTGGAGCTAGCTCAATCTTAGGTGCAGTTAATTTTATTAGAACAATTTTTAATATACGATCAATGGGAATATACATAGATCGGTTACCTTTATTTGTGTGAGCAGTATTAATTACTGCTTTTTTATTATTGCTTTCATTACCAGTTTTAGCTGGTGCAATTACAATATTATTAACTGATCGAAATTTAAATACTTCTTTTTTTGATCCTTCAGGTGGAGGAGATCCAATTTTATATCAACATTTATTTTGATTTTTTGGACATCCTGAAGTATATATTTTAATTTTGCCTGGATTTGGACTAATTTCTCACATTATCACTCAAGAGAGTGGAAAAATCGAATCTTTTGGATCACTAGGAATAATTTATGCTATAATATCAATTGGTATTTTAGGATTTGTTGTTTGAGCACATCATATATTTACAGTTGGTATGGATGTTGATACACGGGCTTATTTTACTTCTGCTACAATAATTATTGCTGTTCCAACTGGAATTAAAGTTTTTAGATGATTAGCAACTTTGAGAGGAGTTAAAATCAAGATAAGACCTTCAATTTTATGAGCAGTAGGTTTTGTTTTTCTTTTTACTATTGGTGGATTGACTGGGGTGATTTTGGCTAATTCATCAATTGATATTGTATTACATGATACATATTATGTTGTAGCTCATTTTCATTATGTGTTATCAATAGGTGCAGTATTTGCAATTTTAGGAAGATTTATTCATTGATATCCTTTATTTACTGGATTATCTTTAAATTCTAATTGATTAAAAATTCATTTTTTGATTATGTTTATAGGGGTAAATTTAACCTTTTTTCCTCAACATTTTTTAGGATTGAGAGGTATACCACGTCGGTATTCAGATTATCCTGATGCATTTATATCATGAAACATTGTATCTTCTATTGGAAGAAGAATTTCATTTATTGGAATTTTATTTTTATTGTTTATTATTTGAGAAAGATTTATTTCACATCGATTGATTTTATATTCAATTAATATAAATTCTTCTATTGAATGGTTACACAAACTTCCTCCGTCTGAGCACTCATATAGTGAGATTCCATTATTAGTTCAATTCTAATATGGCAGATGAAGTGCGATGAATTTAAGATTCATATATAAATAACTTTTGTTAGAAATTTCTAATTGATCTTATATTAATATGCAGGACGCTATATCACCATTAATAGAACAGTTAATATTTTTTCATGATCATACTTTAACTATTTTAATTATTATCACTTCAGTTGTTACTTATATAATAACAGTTATTATATTTAATAATATTATTAATCGACTTTTATTAGAAGGACAATTAATTGAGTTTTTTTGAACACTTTTGCCTGCCTTAACATTAATTTTTATTGCATTTCCATCTTTACGATTATTATATTTATTGGATGAAATTAATAAACCTTTAATAACTTTAAAAATTATTGGCCATCAATGATATTGATCATATGAATATTCAGATTTTTTAAATATTGAATTTGATTCTTATATAAAATCTCAAAATGATATATTAATTAGAGAATTCCGTTTATTAGAAGTAGATAATCGAACGATTTTACCTTTTAGTACTCAAATTCGATTATTGATTTCATCATTTGATGTTATTCATTCATGAGCTATACCATCTATGAGAATTAAAGTGGATGCCGTGCCTGGTCGATTAAACCAAGCGAGAATATTTATCAATCGACCTGGTATATCATTTGGTCAATGTTCTGAAATTTGTGGAGCAAATCATAGATTTATACCTATTGTTATTGAAAGAGTTGATATAAATTGTTTTATTAATTGATTAATAAGTTATTCATTAAGTGACTGAAAGTAAGTGATGGTCTCTTAAACCAATTTATAGTAACTAACGACTACTTTTAATGATGAAAAGTTAGTTTATTATAAAAACATCAATCTGTCAGATTCAAGAAACTAAGAATGGTATTTTTCTATCCCACAAATATCTCCAATAAATTGATGTTTTATGTTTTTCTTTTTTTTATTAATTGTTACTTTAATTATAACTTTTATTTATTTTTATTTTATGAAAATTCCAAAGATAAATTTGATTAATAATTTTAATAATTTATATAATTGATTATGATAACAAATCTATTTTCAACTTTTGATCCATCAACAGGGTTATTTTCATTAAATTGATTAAGTTCTTTAATTTTATTATTATTCATGCCTATAGGGTTATGATATATTCCCAGTCGTTATGTAATTTTTATAAATAAAGTTTTAAATACAATAAGTTTTGAATTAAATTTATTAATAAATTCAGGATCTTTTGGTAGATCATTATTATTTTGTTCTTTATTTATTTTTATTCTATTCAATAACTTTCTTGGATTGTTTCCATATATTTTCACTAGATCAAGACATCTAGTATTTTCTCTTAGTTTAGCTCTTCCTCTTTGATTGACTTTTATTTTATTTGGATTTATTAATAATACAAATCATATATTTTGTCATTTAGTTCCAATAGGGACTCCAATAATTTTAATACCTTTCATGGTATGTATTGAAACTGTCAGAAATTTAATTCGACCAGGATCCTTGGCTGTTCGTCTAACAGCAAATATAATTGCCGGTCATTTACTAATAACATTATTAGGAAATAGATCAACTAATTTAGAAATTTATATAAATTTAATTATTTTAATTCAGATATTATTGATATTATTTGAATCAGCAGTTTGTATAATTCAATCTTATGTTTTTACAGTTTTAAGAACTCTGTATTATAGAGAAGTCTCTTAATGAATAATCATCCATATCATTTAGTTAATTGTAGACCATGACCTCTAACGGGGTCAATTGGAGCTCTAACTTTTGTTTCTGGTATAGTAATAATATTTCATATACAAAATTTTATTTTAATATCTTTTGGATTTTTAATTTTAATTTTAACTATAATTCAATGATGACGTGATATTTCGCGTGAAGGGACGTTTATAGGATTTCATACAATAGTTGTAGTGAGAGGTCTAAAATTAGGAATAATTTTATTTATTGTATCAGAAATTTTATTTTTTATTTCTTTCTTTTGGGGATTTTTTCATAGAAGATTAAGACCTGTCATAGAAATTGGTATAAATTGACCTCCTTCTGGAATTATGCCTTTTAATCCAATACAAATTCCTCTATTAAATACTATAATTTTACTGTGTTCTGGAGTAACAATTACGTGAGCTCATCATTCCATAATAGAAAGTAAATATAATGAATCTGTTTATGGTATTTTATTAACTTTAATATTAGGTATATATTTTACTATTCTTCAAATATATGAATATTTTGAATCATCGTTTTGTATTTCAGATTCTGTATATGGATCAACGTTTTTTGTATCAACAGGGTTTCATGGAATTCATGTTATTATTGGAAGAACATTCATTATAATTTGTTTATTACGTCAATTGAAATTTCATTTTTCTAGAGCTCATCATTTTGGTTTTGAAGCAGCTGCTTGATATTGACATTTTGTTGATATTGTTTGACTATTTTTATATGTATCAATTTATTGATGGGGTAGATAAATATTCTATTAGTATATAAGTATATTTAACTTCCAATTAAAAGGATTAATTTTTAAATAGAATAATTTTCAATGTTGTAAGTTATTGTATTATGATATTATTAATTTTATTTACTTTAATAACTCTTTTATATTTTGTGTCAACTAAATCAATAATTGATCGTGAAAAATCATCTCCATTTGAGTGTGGATTTGATCCTTTTGAGTCATCTCGAATTCCTTTTTCAAGACATTTTTTTATAATTGCAGTCATCTTTCTTATTTTTGATGTTGAATTAGTGATTATTATACCTATAGTTATTGCAATATCAACTATTAATATTATTGAAATTTATTTAGTGATATTGTTATTTTTATTATTTTTAATATTAGGCTTATATCATGAATGAAAAAATAGAATGTTAAATTGAATTTAATGGGAATGTATTTAATTATAATTATTGAATTGCAATCAATAGGTGCTCAGACTAGCCATTCTTAAAAGCAATGAAGTAATGAATACACTTAGTTTCGACCTAAAAAAAGAATCTTTATTCCTTTGTTTATTAATTGAAGCCAAAAATAAGGCACTTTATTGTTAATAAAGTTATTGAATATATAATTTCCAGTTAAAAGGAAATAAGAATAAAAGCAGCTGCTAACTAGCTTTTAAAGCGGTTAAATTCCGTTTTTTCCTTATTTATAAAGTTTATAAAACATTTCATTTTCATTGAAAAGAGAGGAAAAATCCTTATAAATATTTAAAAATATTTATTACCTTAATATCTTCAATATTATGCTCTAATGTTTAAGCTATTTAAATATATCATAATTAGAAATCAAGCAATAAATGTTATTATTTGAATCTTGAAATTATTTTTTCTTATATTAATATTAAATATTATAATTAATTTTATCAATTCAATCATACCTTGAGGCCCAATTTTTTCTCCTCACCCCAAATCAATTGATTTTTGAAATATAAGTGAATTTTTAAAAAAAAGAAATTGAGTATGAAAAGTTGATAGTTGTTTTAAAAATCATATAGAATTTATGAATTCTCTTGTAAATTTTTTTACTATGGATGAAAATATGGATATTTCATATCCAATTAATAACCCTAAAAAAGATAAAGCCATTGCTATTAGTTTCCCTTCTATGGGGAGAATAATTCTTACAGGATTATTAAATATGATTCATCTAAATATAGACCCTGATAAAATTGAATAAATAGATAAAATCATGATTCTCTTTAATATACTATTAAATGACTCGTTTTGTGAACTAAAATTATAATAACTAAAATTTATGTTTATTGAAAAATATGTTAATCGGGCAGAATAAAAAGATGTTATTCCAATTCCAATATATATTAATAATAAAATTAAAAAGTTAATATTTCTGGAGCATATTATTTCTATAATTAAATCTTTTGAATAAAACCCTCTCATAAAGGGTATCCCACATAATGATAAATTTGCAATATTTATGAACGTTCTAGTTATTGGTATATTATAACTTATACAGCCTATCATGCGAATATCTTGATTATTCATTAATCTATGAATCAATACTCCAGCACATAAAAAAAGTGATGCCTTAAATAAAGCATGAATAATAAGATGAAAAAAAGATAATATTGGATAACCAAATATTAAAATTGATATTATAATTCCTAATTGTCTTAAAGTTGATAATGCAATAATTTTTTTTAAGTCAAATTCAAAATTTGCAGCTAAACCTGATATAATTATTGTTAGTAATGATAACATTAAAAATACTTGAATTAAATTGAATGATATAATTAAATTTCTGAATCGAATAATTAAATATACTCCTGCAGTAACTAATGTTGATGAGTGAACAAGGGCCGATACTGGAGTTGGAGCAGCTATAGCTGCTGGAAGTCATGAAGAAAAAGGAATTTGAGCTCTTTTTGTAAATCCTGCAATAACAACTAGCATAATTATTGGACTCATTATTATCTTATTAATAAAAGATATAAAATTTCAAGATCCAAAATTTATTATTCATGCAATTAATAAAAGAATTATAACATCTCCAATACGATTTATTAATGCCGTTAGTATTCCAGCATTTCTAGAATTTAAATTTTGATAATAAACAACTAAACAATATGATACTAATCCTAATCCATCTCATCCAATAAGAATACTTACTATATTAGGTCTAATAATTAATAATACTATTGACATTACAAATATTATAATAATATAAATAAATCGATTAATATATTTATCATTTATCATATATATACCTCTATATAATATAACCATTGATGAAATAAATATAACAGTTGAAAGAAATAAGGTTGATATAAAATCAAAAATTAATGTTATATAAATATTACATGAATTAATTGTAACAATCAGTCATTCTATTATAATTGCATAATCAAAAATAATCATATTTATTGATAAAATTAATATTATTAATCTTAAAATTAATAAAATTAAAAAAATATATATATTAAGTTTATTTTTAGTAATGATCCAATATAGATTTATATTTTTAAATCCACAATTTAATGTTTTATTTTAAACTAATTGAATTATATCAATAATGTTAATTTCAAAATAATTAAATTTAATGGAATTCAATGTATTATAATTAAGAAAAATTCACGTACGTTTCCAGAATTAAAAGAATAACAACCCGAGAAAATTATTCCATGTTGGGTATGAGAGTATAGATATAAACTATAACAAGCTGATAAAAATGAAGAAAAAGATAGGAAAATTATACACAATGGATTTCAAGACATTAATCTATTTAAAATTATAATTTCTCCTGCTAGACTAATTGTTGGAGGACATGAAATATTTCTAGAAGAAATTAAAAATCATATGAGAGTTATTGAAGGCATAAATCTTAATATTCCTTTATTAATTAGGATTCTACGTCTTCCCGAACGTTCATAAGAAATATTTGCTAAGCAAAATAAAGCAGATGAACATAAACCATGTCCAATTATTATGAAATATGCTCCGATTATACCTCATATATTTATTGTTATAATTCCTCTAATAACTAATCTTATGTGAGCTACAGAAGAGTATGCAATTATAGATTTTATATCAATTTGCATTATACAAGATAATCTAATCATAATTCCTCCTATTAATGAAATAGAAATTCAGATGAATCTATAATTGATAAATATTGCTGGTATAATATATATAACACGAATTAAACCATAAGTTCCTAATTTTAAAAGAATTCCAGCCAAAATTATAGAACCAGAAACAGGTGCTTCAACATGAGCTTTTGGTAATCAAAAATGACATATAAATAATGGAACCTTAATTATGAATGCTAATGTTATCCCTAAGTAAATAAACCTATTATCTGATCTCATTAACATTATAATATTAGTTATATTATTTCTATATATATATATAATTGAAACTAATATGGGGAGAGATGCGAATAAAGTATAAAACAATAAATAATATCTGGCATTCACTCGTTCAGGTTGATACCCCCATCCTATAATAATAATTATGGTAGGGATCAAACTAGTTTCAAAAAAGATATAAAATATTATAATATTGTATGAACAAAATGATAAAATTAATAATGTTATTAATAATAACACTATAAACAAAAATAAATTTATATTATTATATTTATATAAGGGACTAGAATTAATTATTAAGAAGGTAATTCAAATTGTAAGAATAATTAATCTATATGAAATATTATCTATATGTATGTTATATCTTAGTATAATTAAATCTTTTCTAAAGAATAAGATGATAAATAACACTAAAAGAATTAGTATATTTCTTAATAACCATATATTAAATAATAAAGGGGTTAAAAATAATGAAAATAAAACTAATTTTAACATGTTTTTAAAGATATTGATAATAGTTGATCATTACCATGTGATCGAATCATATTAATCAATCTTGATAGTCCTACAACTCCTTCACAAACACTAAATGTTAGCAAAACTATTAATATATATATATCATTTAATTCAATTGATAGAAATGCAGAAAATATACAAAATAATCTTAAAATTATTAATTCTAATCTTAATAAACTTATTATGATATGTTTTCGATTTAAACATAATGAGATAATGCCCGATATAAATATAATTAAATACAATAAAGGTAATGACAAATTCATTCGTTTTAATAGTTTAAAAAAAATTTAGATCTTGTAAATCTAAGATAAATTAATAATTTTAAAACTTCAGAAGAGAGTAAAGAATCATTTCAAGCACCCAAAGCTTACATTTTTATTAAATTATCTTCTGTATGAAAATTATAATATCAATTACAATTCTATTATCAATAAATTTTATTTTTATGAAGCACCCATTATCAATGGGATCTATTTTATTAATACAAACAATACTAACTAGAATTATTTGTATATTTTATATAAATTCTTATTTTTTTTCTTATATCTTATTTCTTGTTTTTATTGGAGGAATATTAATTTTATTTATATATATATCAAGAATTGCTTCAAATGAAAAATTTTATTTTTCAATAAAATTATTAATTTTAAACATAATTATTTGAATTCTGATCATAATTATAAATACTATTAGATTTAAGATAGATAGAGTTAATAAATTATTGGAAATGAATAATTTATTTGATAGATTTATAATTAAGAAATTATATATATTTCCGTCAGGAATAATAACTATTATGTTAGTTATTTATCTTTTATTTACAATGATTGTTGTTGTAAATATTATTAGAATTAAACTATCTCCTTTACGAAGAAAATTTTAATGAATGTTAAATATCACTCGACGTATACACCCATTAATTAAAATAATAAATAATTCATTAATTGATTTACCAGCAGCTACGAATTTATCATATTGATGAAATTATGGATCGCTGCTAGGAATATGTTTAGTTGTTCAAATTTTAACTGGATTATTTTTGTCAATACATTATAATGCAGATGTAGCAAGTGCATTTGATAGATTAAGACATATTTGTCGTGATATTAATCATGGATGAATATTACGAATTTCACACGCAAATGGAGCCTCATTGTTTTTTATTTGTGTTTATTTACATGTTGGGCGAGGACTATATTATGGTTCATATAAAAATTTTGAAACTTGAGCTGTAGGAGTGATCATTTTATTAACTTTAATAGCTACTGCTTTTATAGGTTATGTCCTTCCATGGGGACAAATATCATTTTGAGGAGCAACAGTCATTACGAATTTATTGTCAGCAATTCCATATCTTGGAACAATTTTAGTAAATTGAATTTGAGGAGGATTTGCTGTTGATAATGCAACATTAACTCGATTTTATTCTTTCCATTTTATTATACCATTTGTTGTTTTAGCATTAACAATTGTACACCTTATTTTCTTGCATGTTTTGGGATCAAACAATCCACTTGGAATTAATTCAAATAATGATAAAATTCCATTCCATCCTTATTTTTCTATTAAAGATGCGCTAGGATTTTTATTAATTTTAATTATTTTTCTTTGTTATATGATACTTGAACCATATAAATTAAGTGATCCTGATAATTTTACTCCAGCAAACCCATTAGTTACTCCAAAACATATTCAACCAGAATGATACTTCTTATTTGCATATGCAATCCTACGATCTATTCCTAATAAATTAGGAGGAGTAATTGCATTATTTATATCAATTTTTATTTTAATTTTTGTTCCCTTCATAAACAATTCAAAATTTATAGGACTATTAAACTACCCTATTAATCAGATTTTATTTTGATATTTATTCATTATTTTAATTTTATTGACTTGGATTGGAGCTTGTCCTGTTGAGTACCCATATATCAAGATTGGGATACTTTTAACAACAATTTATTTTATATATTTTGTTTTAGATCCTATAATTAAATCTTTTTGAGATAAATTAATTAAATAGTTAATTAGCTTATAAGTAAAGCATTTACTTTGAAAGTAAAGAAAAGAAAATTGAGTTCTATTAACTTAATATTAATACAATTTTTAATGAACTAAATAATAGATTTAATCATGAAAAAAAAAATCAATAAATTTAAACTTACTGGTAAATATGATTTTCATGCTAAATATATTAATTTATCATAACGATAACGAGGCAAAGTACCTCGAACTCAAATAAATAAAAATGAAATTAATGTTAATTGAATAGGAAAAACCAAAGAATTAATTTTTCTACCTAGAAATATTAAACAAAATATTATACTCATAAAAATAATTCTAGCATATTCAGCTAAAAAAATAAATGCAAATCCTATACCTCTATATTCAACATTAAATCCAGAAACTAATTCTGATTCCCCTTCAGAAAAATCAAATGGTGATCGATTAGTTTCAGCTATTGATGATGAAATTCAACAAATTCTCAGAGGAAAAAACAAAAATACTAATCATATAAATTGTTGAAAAAAATAAAATTCAATTAAATTAAAACTCTCAATCATTACAATAGGGCACAAAATAATTAATACAAGACTGACTTCATATGAAATAGTTTGAGCAATTGATCGAATACAACCTAATATAGCGTAATTAGAATTTGATGATCAGCCTGTAATCATTAAACTATAAACTCCTATTCTTGTACAACAAAAAAAAAATATTATACCCATATTGAACGAAACACAATTGATTAGGTATGGATAAATAACTCACAATAGTAAAGAATTAAATAAGCCTAACACAGGTCTAATCATATAAATTAAATAATTGGATAACATTGGCATATTTCTCTCTTTTAAGAATAATTTAATAGCATCTGAAAATGGTTGTAAAATACCGATAAATCCTACTTTATTTGGACCCTTACGAATTTGAATATATCTTAAAATCTTACGCTCCATCAAAGTTAAAAACGCAACACCAATCAAAATAAACAAAGCAGTAATTAAAACAGTAATTATAAACATTTTCTACATGTAATATTATTACATAATTAAATTCTAAATTTAATGCACTTCTTGCTAAAATAGAATAAATTAAATTATTTGATATGGTCCTTTCGTACTAATATCAAAAATATATTAGTAGATAGAAACCAACCTGGCTCACGCCGATTTGAACTCAGATCATGTAAGAAATTAAAGGTCGAACAGACCTAGAATATTTAGATTTTGCTCTAAACTCTTTTCTTAATCCAACATCGAGGTCGCAATCTAATTTATCGATATGAACTCTCCAAATTAATAACGCTGTTATCCCTAAGGTAATTTAATCTTATAATCAAAAAATTGGATCAATTAAGCATTAATTTATGAAAAGTTCATTTAAAGTTTTATTTATTATAATGTCACCCCAACAAAAAATAAAGTAATTTTTTCAGTTATTAATTCTAAATTCTAGTAAAACAAATTTATTTAAAATTCTATAGGGTCTTCTCGTCCCACTTATTTATTTAAGATTTTTTACTTAAACTCTAAATTCAATCTATTTTAATTAAAAAAGAAAATTTTTCATCCATTCATTCATACAAGCCTTTAATTAAAAGACTAATTATTATGCTACCTTTGCACGGTCAACTTACCGCGGCCATTAAAATATCATTGGGCAGAATAGACCTTTAATATTTTTCTAAAGGACATGTTTTTGGTAAACAGGCGAAAATTATATTTGCCTAGTTCTTAAATACAACTTATTATAATTTACTAATTTAATCATTTTAATAAAAATATTTTAATTAATTTAATTTTCTTAATATATACCTAAAATATATTAAATGTATTAAAATAAAAAATAAAATTTAACTTACTCATATAAAAAAGCTAATTGCAAGCCTATTTAATTAATTAAAATCTAAAATATTATAGAAATTATATTTAGCTTATCCTTAATATAATTAAATAAATATAAAACTTTATATTGAAATATAAGTTATAATATTTATTTTAAATTAAATTTAATTCTTAAGAAACCAGAAATATTATAGTTCGAGAGAAGTTTCATCACTAAAGTTATTTTATTAATATTAATATTATAATAATTAACAAATAATTTTAAATCACTATAATTCGGGAAAAATAAATTTTTATATACAATTAATTAACCCTGATACAAAAGGTACAAATTATAATTTTACTTATTTATATTTATTGTTTGATCTTCACAGTTCAATTAAAAATATTTTTTCTATAAATAATACTAAAACTAAATAATTATTTTTACTTAAAATAATCTCAATAAATTAATTTTAAATTTAAATTATTATTCAAATTATATTGATAAATCAATAATTTTTATTAGTGTAATTAATATGCCTTAAGCTCTAATTTGCACTCTAGCCACACTTTCCAGTACAGCTACTTTGTTACGACTTATCCCACTTTATAATGGGAGTGACGGGCGATATGTACATAATTTAGAACCTAAATTCAAAAAACTATATTTAATAAATTTACTTTCAAATCCAATTTCATGATTTTCATTATAGAAAACAATTCATTTTTATAATAATGTAATCCATTCTTTCTTTAAAATTAGCTGCACCTTGACCTGACATTTTATTAATAAAATTAATGAAAATTATTCTGATAAAGCATTCTTGACAGAGGTATACAAACTTATATAAAGTGAAATCTATCGTGGGTTATCGATTATAAAACAGATTCCTCTGATTAGATAAATTACCGCCAAATTCTTTGAATTTAAAGATCATAACTATTAATAATCTAGTTGTTTTATTTACACTTTCAATAATAGGGTATCTAATCCTAGTTTTAGATAAAAGTTTATCAGACATAAAAGTAAACACATATTTATACATTATTTCACCAAAATTTAAAAATCTTACTATTAATTTATTTTTTAACTGAAACTAATATAATTAAAGTTAGAGAATCGTGTAACCGCAACTGCTGGCACGAATTTTGTCCTCTATAAATAAAATTATTATCTCTAAAATTAATAATTAATAATACTTAATACTGCGCTATAAATAACTATCATTTAGATAGTTTTTAATCAATTTAAAGTTATGCATGTAATATAATTAAATATTTAATTTACAAGCTAGAATAAAACTCCTCCTTTTTAGTTATTTATTAATAGCATAGTTTTCCAAAATGTCAAACAATCCCTTTAAAGCAATATTCACTCAAAAATGTATAATTTTTAATCGATGTTTCCTCACAATAAAAATAAGAATTCATGACTGGTGAATTTTTTGAAATATAATATTATATTTATACATTAATTTATAAATCATGGCATCAAACCTTTGTAAACAGATCTTTTACAACAATATTCACTCATTTGAGTAATCCCGGTTTTCAATATTTATAATTTTTATACAATATATTTATAGTTAAATTAAAAATATTAATGTTAATGTTACTGTATTACCATATTCATATATAATAAATATATATATATATATATATATATATATATAATAGTATGTTTTTCTTTTTTTTTTATTAGATTAAAAAAAGAAAAACATACTATTATTATTGTAAATATTTATATATAAATATATATTAATATATTATTTATATATATATATATATATATATATATATATATATGTAGTAATATATAATAATAATAATAATAATAGTATATATATATATTATTTATAAATTCCTGTCATTAATTTTTCTGTTTACCACACTTCATTTCCTAATTCGGCAAGGTCATACCCACAAATTAAAATATTTAGAATGTCCATACACTGATTTTTTAATTCAACCTCCATCATCGTATAGATATCTAACATATTTAAAATATAAATTATTTTTATCCACACACAATTTATTATTATTATTATAATGACCATTATCAATATAATATTTGACACCATTATTACCCATTAATTCATCAGACCCGTCTACCTTAGTAATTTTAATACTGCTTCCGTTAGTATTTTTATTCAACATCAAGTCAGTTATTTTATCATCATCATCAAAATAATTATCCATCTCTATTTTACCAGGTAAGCCACTTTTTTCATCTCTCTCAATATCTAACACCTGCACCAACCTTTCATAACCTCTATTTATTCCAAAAATCTCTTTCTCTCTCTCTCTCTCTCTCTCTCTCTCTCATCACAACACCATATCACATTTTCTCTCTCACTCCATGCAGAGGGTACTGCTACATTAAAACTTTTCCTGCTTTCTCCAGGAACAACAACAAAATTCAAAAAACAATTATTAGTAGAATACTTTTCTTCACCCCCCACAACACCTCGTAAAAATTCTACCCTCTGCCACCCCGCTAATTGTACACTATCTTCATACTCTCTGAATCAACTGATACTATCTTCACTACTCATCAACATTTGTTTCTATCCCTTTGCAACACATTACTCTCTCATTCTCAGAATTGTATGTAACCTCAATAACATCACTCTCTGATACCCCATATTCAACTATATAACCATTATTCTTATTTAACATTATTTCACCATTATAATTACTTATACTAACACCACCACTTACCTTGTCTACTATTCCTTCATTATTTTTCGTTATATTACTACCACCACAAACACTTACCTGTTTTGATTCACCTGTATCTGTTCGACACTCTCCCATTTTCTCAATAAGTTTATCCATCTTGTCGAGATGTTTATCCCACTTTTTCTACCTCTCGTCAAACCGTTTATTTATCAATTCCCCCATTTCTTCTACTCGTTCCTTAATTATTCGCAACATATCCATTACACTCATCTTACAATCAGATTCACTCATATCATCATTATTTACCTTATTATCTGCTACCTGATCGACTTTGTTTTCGTGAAATTGGTTTGTCCCTCTACCATTGCCTACCCCCATTACACTATTATCTTTATCATTAGGCCTATTCACTGTCTTATTTTCTACCACTATTACTTCAACTATCTTACTTTTATCATTTGTCATCTGACTACCAATATCATCACTGTGCTTTTTAATTTCAGAAAATATTCCCTCTTCTTGTTCTTCCATCCGTGTTATATTATCGTCCAAATTACTCCATTCCTCGTCACTCATTGTAAATTATCATCCAAATTACCCCACTCCTCGTCACTCATTTAATCTACAACTCCTCTAAATTCGCTTTCCCACTCATCCCACGCGAAACCAATATTCTCTTGTCCCTCGGTCATGTTCAAAATTTATTTATATCATACCCTTTATATACAACAACAATAATTATACATGCACAATCCAAATATTCCACCCATAAACTCGTTATCCAACTGGAAAAGTAAATACAATAATTTCACAAGCAATTACGCTACCCAAACATAACCTAATTTAACGTAATTATGTACGATAATTTTTTACAAATACGCCGTTACCAATTCCTATTTTCTGTGCTTTAAAATAGGTCTGCCTCGTATAAAATTATATCAGGATCCTGGCAGCGAGTCGCCAATTGTTGATAAACACACTTACTCGAAATAAATAACTAAAATAAAGCGTCCAGAAACTTACCTGCGATCTTTTCTTCGCTTACTTACCTTGTATAAATTTCAATCAGAAGCCCAGAGTCGCCACGATGTTTTAGGCTATACATCGAAACCTTAATAAAAAATGGGACAATTTTGCAATCTGACTACCTCCCAATAAAATGTCAGAAGAAACCCGGAATCGTTAGACGAATCTTTCAGCACAGACACTAGGAAATGTTTATGGCGCAATAACTAAACTAACACATTTTATATTATGAAATAAATATGTTTACTGTTCCTCTTACTTGTTTCTTTTCTCTTTGAAAATTATACTAAATAGAAATACAATCAATCATATGGTATTGAAATGGTAATTGATATGCTAAATTTTATATAGATAAATTTACAAAGATAGCCCAGTATTTGCATACACACACTTCATTCACACGCATTTAAAATGTTCCCTTAACTTAGCGAGCGCTCTTTTACATTTGAAATAATTCTGACAAAAATGGGTCGTCGCCTACTTAATTCTCCGTTTCCTACCTCACATCGTTCCGCACTACGTACATGTCTGAATATTCTGTCCGTTCACCACCTGTTCAATTCTTCTTTTCTTTCACTCACTTATGCCACTCTGAACTATTGTTTTACTATAAACTTTTACAATTGAAAGAATTTATTTGGGGCTCCTGAGTCTTAGCGGGCGGCTAGCCGACGCCGCGGCTGAAGGTCGACTGCTGTAACATGCGGGCGGAAGTCACTGCCTTCCTTGCTAACAAATTTCGCCGTCGCTCATGTGGCAAATTGTTAGTAGTGGCACCGGGAACATGGGTTGTGAGTGCTCCCAAGGTGTTGATGAAATTTCACTGCCTTTCGTCGTATGCCTCGGATAGGCGTGGTCTCGTCAAACTTCCGTCACCATCCCGACCGCATGGCGAACAAATTTTACAAAAGCCATTTTGGTTCGGCTTAGTCCGAGCGTCGTCTGGGCGCCCCGATGGTGTTTACGCGTTTGTTTGCGCCACACAGCACTACAGTTCTTGGAATTCAATTGCGTTCTCCGGTCACATCTTGCATTCCACTGTTCTTTGTAGGCATAAACCGTTTCCTTGCTGAGACTTGCTACCAGATTTATACAGGGAGTTACCATTGAAAATGAAATGAATTTAATAAAAATAAAATAAAATAAAATATCCCTTTTTGTCCCATTACAATACCCCCCCCCCCCAATGAGAGATCTTCTGCCGAAACAGAAGAACTCTCATTGCTAAACCCTAAGAGGATCGGAGAGGATATGGTTCAAACAACCCCCATTAATTCTTAACACATCATGGGTAAACTACCCCCCCTAGCTCAGCGACTATGGCTACACCTGAACGATATTACTGGACCTCTCTATACGAGATCCCAACACCATAAAATCGAACAGACACGCACTACAGCACACCTAACCTTCTATCATGCCACCCCAAAAATCCAAACCCTCGTCTTATACCATGCCAGATCCTCAACCGATATGTTCCCCCTTATCATGCACACTGGGCTGCCTTTAGCAAGTACTGGGCGCGTACACATATTCATTAATACATCCTAACAAATTCCTTATTTATAATTCAGAAAATATTTATCTTTAAATTCAAAATTTCATTTAAATCAAATTGTTATATCTCCATTACTTCCTCAAATAAGCAAAAATAAAAAAATCTTTTACATGAACGCATCAACTCTATTAATTCTCTTCAATACTACTAACAATCACAAAAAAAATTGAATATCTCATTACAACATGAACTCACTTATCCTAACATTTGATTATACAGATATACAGTACTAAACAATGTAATTCAATAAAACACCAGTAATACACATAAACAATAATATACTTGAAACTCAAACATCATCTATATGGCAGGCATGAAAAATAAAAAAAATTAAAATTTTTTTTTCTCAAAAAAATTTAAATTTATCAAAATATACTTTGCTCAATATTCAGAAACATTTAAAATCATTTAATTCAATTAAACGACAAAATTGCATCAATCAATTGCTAGAAACTGGTCTTGACTATAACATCAACCATCAGCTGATCTTTCTGGGTCAAGTCAACGACCTTGACATACCTATGTTACACAAAGCTACATCATAAAATACATGAAACATCTTTAAAATTTCTTATCTTCAAACATAATACAATAAGACATTTAAAATTGACATGGTTATTATTACAATAAACAAAAAAATTTACATTTAAACTGACCAAAATTACATATTTTATAGCTTCATATCATTCTCAAATTCTATTAAAATCTGTCATTTGTATCAATTACTTTTATATTTTAACTATGACTTTCCTTCTTTAATATTTTCATTCTCAATTAGTTTGGGTGACTCAATTATTCATAATAATTTGATTTATTAACTTGGCATTTATATATATTCTTCTCCCCTTCTAACTCTAACAATCACTAACAGATTTTACCTAGTATGACACCCATCTATCAAAACATCTACCACCCATTCTCTATCCCTAACTTACTATTCAACTCATTTCGAAACATTCTACCCTTATAACAAAATACTCTCTACCCCTTTGTACTCAGGATGTGTGTTCCCTTCCCACTGCTCATTCCCTTATCTGGTTCCTGGACTCCCCCTAGGTAACCCTTTCCGGAGCTAATCGGTTCCCTTCCCGCCACAACGCTTTCCGTTGAGGACTCCTTATCACACCACCCCCTTACAAAATTACCATCAACTAATCACTCTCCCAATACATCACTTTCATCTACAAAATATCTCCATTACTTTATTACTCAATATATCACTCATTACTCTACATATTTTCCCCATAGCTACTGTGTCACTATTACCTCTCAAATTCTACATTACTTTTATTCACAACATTCTTACTTTGTTCAAATCCCCTACTAAACTCAACTTGGACTGATTTAAATGTCCTAACGAAATAATAATCACCCAACTTCTACCTTTTACAAACCATTTAAAATTTTTAACTATCTCAAATTACTTCCATCATTTAAATTAAAATCTTTTAACCACATTGAAAATCTATTATTCAATCATTGATTATATTCAATTTTCATTATATTCAAAAAAACATTTAATTACACTGAAAAATTTGCACATCATTCCTAAGTGACATACTACATAGATAACTCCAGCAATCAGCTGATTTTCTTGGCAAGGTGAATGACCTTTCTCTAAATACATTTCCAAATCATATAAAGTTTTACTTTACATAAATTGCATTATAAAATTCATACTTACATTACATCACTCAACATACTGTCATAAACACAAATATAAACACCAAACACCAATAACTCCATGTACCTTCTGAAACAATTTTAACAACCATGTTATTCCACAAACTAAACACAATTTAACATTTATCTATTTATTAATTATTATCAAATTCACATCTCAAAAAATAATTTAAATTCATCAGAAAATTTTTTTTATACAACATTTTAAATCAATCAAAATTATTTAAACATCTCAAACTATTTTAATTCCATCAATCATTAAAACACAACATATTTAATTATTATCAAAACGATTACAATTCATTAATCACTTTCATAATTATTCTTGTTATTTATTTAGTCTGCTCAAAATATTATTATTATTATTAGTACACCAATTTCTACTACATACACACATTGTTTACATTACTTACTTGTTACAATACAAACACAGTTAATTTCACTAAATTATTTATAAATTCCTGTCATTAATTTTTCTGTTTACCACACTTCATTTCCTAATTCGGCAAGGTCATACCCACAAATTAAAATATTTAGAATGTCCATACACTGATTTTTTAATTCAACCTCCATCATCGTATAGATATCTAACATATTTAAAATATAAATTATTTTTATCCACACACAATTTATTATTATTATTATAATGACCATTATCAATATAATATTTGACACCATTATTACCCATTAATTCATCAGACCCGTCTACCTTAGTAATTTTAATACTGCTTCCGTTAGTATTTTTATTCAACATCAAGTCAGTTATTTTATCATCATCATCAAAATAATTATCCATCTCTATTTTACCAGGTAAGCCACTTTTTTCATCTCTCTCAATATCTAACACCTGCACCAACCTTTCATAACCTCTATTTATTCCAAAAATCTCTTTCTCTCTCTCTCTCTCTCTCTCTCTCTCTCATCACAACACCATATCACATTTTCTCTCTCACTCCATGCAGAGGGTACTGCTACATTAAAACTTTTCCTGCTTTCTCCAGGAACAACAACAAAATTCAAAAAACAATTATTAGTAGAATACTTTTCTTCACCCCCCACAACACCTCGTAAAAATTCTACCCTCTGCCACCCCGCTAATTGTACACTATCTTCATACTCTCTGAATCAACTGATACTATCTTCACTACTCATCAACATTTGTTTCTATCCCTTTGCAACACATTACTCTCTCATTCTCAGAATTGTATGTAACCTCAATAACATCACTCTCTGATACCCCATATTCAACTATATAACCATTATTCTTATTTAACATTATTTCACCATTATAATTACTTATACTAACACCACCACTTACCTTGTCTACTATTCCTTCATTATTTTTCGTTATATTACTACCACCACAAACACTTACCTGTTTTGATTCACCTGTATCTGTTCGACACTCTCCCATTTTCTCAATAAGTTTATCCATCTTGTCGAGATGTTTATCCTACTTTTTCTACCTCTCGTCAAACCGTTTATTTATCAATTCCCCCATTTCTTCTACTCGTTCCTTAATTATTCGCAACATATCCATTACACTCATCTTACAATCAGATTCACTCATATCATCATTATTTACCTTATTATCTGCTACCTGATCGACTTTGTTTTCGTGAAATTGGTTTGTCCCTCTACCATTGCCTACCCCCATTACACTATTATCTTTATCATTAGGCCTATTCACTGTCTTATTTTCTACCACTATTACTTCAACTATCTTACTTTTATCATTTGTCATCTGACTACCAATATCATCACTGTGCTTTTTAATTTCAGAAAATATTCCCTCTTCTTGTTCTTCCATCCGTGTTATATTATCGTCCAAATTACTCCATTCCTCGTCACTCATTGTAAATTATCATCCAAATTACCCCACTCCTCGTCTCTCATTTAATCTACAACTCCTCTAATTCGCTTTCCCACTCATCCCACGCGAAACCAATATTCTCTTGTACCTCGGTCATGTTCAAAATTTATTTATATCATACCCTTTATATACAACAACAATAATTATACATGCACAATCCAAATATTCCACCCATAAACTCGTTATCCAACTGGAAAAGTAAATACAATAATTTCACAAGCAATTACGCTACCCAAACATAACCTAATTTAACGTAATTATGTACGATAATTTTTACAAATACGCCGTTACCAATTCCTATTTTCTGTGCTTTAAAATAGGTCTGCCTCGTATAAAATTATATCAGGATCCTGGCAGCGAGTCGCCAATTGTTGATAAACACACTTACTCGAAATAAATAAATAAAATAAAGCGTCCAGAAACTTACCTGCGATCTTTTCTTCGCTTACTTACCTTGTATAAATTTCAATCAGAAGCCCAGAGTCGCCACGATGTTTTACGCTATACATCGAAACCTTAATAAAAAATGGGACAATTTTGCAATCTGACTACCTCCCAATAAAATTTCAGAAGAAACCCGGAATCGTTAGACGAATCTTTCAGCACAGACACTAGGAAATGTTTATGGCGCAATAACTAAACTAACACATTTTATATTATGAAATAAATATGTTTACTGTTCCTCTTACTTGTTTCTTTTCTCTTTGAAAATTATACAAAATAGAAATACAATCAATCATATGGTATTGAAATGGTAATTGATATGCTAAATTTTATATAGATAAATTTACAAAGATAGCCCAGTATTTGCATACACACACTTCATTCACACGCATTTAAAATGTTCCCTTAACTTAGCGAGCGCTCTTTTACATTTGAAATAATTCTGACAAAAATGGGTCGTCGCCTACTTAATTCTCCGTTTCCTACCTCACATCGTTCCGCACTACGTACATGTCTGAATATTCTGTCCGTTCACCACCTGTTCAATTCTTCTTTTCTTTCACTCACTTATGCCACTCTGAACTATTGTTTTACTATAAACTTTTACAATTGAAAGAATTTATTTGGGGCTCCTGAGTCTTAGCGGGCGGCTAGCCGACGCCGCGGCTGAAGGTCGACTGCTGTAACATGCGGGCGGAAGTCACTGCCTTCCTTGCTAACAAATTTCGCCGTCGCTCATGTGGCAAATTGTTAGTAGTGGCACCGGGAACATGGGTTGTGAGTGCTCCCAAGGTGTTGATGAAATTTCACTGCCTTTCGTCGTATGCCTCGGATAGGCGTGGTCTCGTCAAACTTCCGTCACCATCCCGACCGCATGGCGAACAAATTTTACAAAAGCCATTTTGGTTCGGCTTAGTCCGAGCGTCGTCTGGGCGCCCCGATGGTGTTTACGCGTTTGTTTGCGCCACACAGCACTACAGTTCTTGGAATTCAATTGCGTTCTCCGGTCACATCTTGCATTCCACTGTTCTTTGTAGGCATAAACCGTTTCCTTGCTGAGACTTGCTACCAGATTTATACAGGGAGTTACCATTGAAAATGAAATGAATTTAATAAAAATAAAATAAAATAAAATATCCCTTTTTGTCCCATTACAATACCCCCCCCCCCAATGAGAGATCTTCTGCCGAAACAGAAGAACTCTCATTGCTAAACCCTAAGAGGATCGGAGAGGATATGGTTCAAACAACCCCCATTAATTCTTAACACATCATGGGTAAACTACCCCCCCTAGCTCAGCGACTATGGCTACACCTGAACGATATTACTGGACCTCTCTATACGAGATCCCAACACCATAAAATCGAACAGACACGCACTACAGCACACCTAACCTTCTATCATGCCACCCCAAAAATCCAAACCCTCGTCTTATACCATGCCAGATCCTCAACCGATATGTTCCCCCTTATCATGCACACTGGGCTGCCTTTAGCAAGTACTGGGCGCGTACACATATTCATTAATACATCCTAACAAATTCCTTATTTATAATTCAGAAAATATTTATCTTTAAATTCAAAATTTCATTTAAATCAAATTGTTATATCTCCATTACTTCCTCAAATAAGCAAAAATAAAAAAATCTTTTACATGAACGCATCAACTCTATTAATTCTCTTCAATACTACTAACAATCACAAAAAAAATTGAATATCTCATTACAACATGAACTCACTTATCCTAACATTTGATTATACAGATATACAGTACTAAACAATGTAATTCAATAAAACACCAGTAATACACATAAACAATAATATACTTGAAACTCAAACATCATCTATATGGCAGGCATGAAAAATAAAAAAAATTAAAATTTTTTTTTCTCAAAAAAATTTAAATTTATCAAAATATACTTTGCTCAATATTCAGAAACATTTAAAATCATTTAATTCAATTAAACGACAAAATTGCATCAATCAATTGCTAGAAACTGGTCTTGACTATAACATCAACCATCAGCTGATCTTTCTGGGTCAAGTCAACGACCTTGACATACCTATGTTACACAAAGCTACATCATAAAATACATGAAACATCTTTAAAATTTCTTATCTTCAAACATAATACAATAAGACATTTAAAATTGACATGGTTATTATTACAATAAACAAAAAAATTTACATTTAAACTGACCAAAATTACATATTTTATAGCTTCATATCATTCTCAAATTCTATTAAAATCTGTCATTTGTATCAATTACTTTTATATTTTAACTATGACTTTCCTTCTTTAATATTTTCATTCTCAATTAGTTTGGGTGACTCAATTATTCATAATAATTTGATTTATTAACTTGGCATTTATATATATTCTTCTCCCCTTCTAACTCTAACAATCACTAACAGATTTTACCTAGTATGACACCCATCTATCAAAACATCTACCACCCATTCTCTATCCCTAACTTACTATTCAACTCATTTCGAAACATTCTACCCTTATAACAAAATACTCTCTACCCCTTTGTACTCAGGATGTGTGTTCCCTTCCCACTGCTCATTCCCTTATCTGGTTCCTGGACTCCCCCTAGGTAACCCTTTCCGGAGCTAATCGGTTCCCTTCCCGCCACAACGCTTTCCGTTGAGGACTCCTTATCACACCACCCCCTTACAAAATTACCATCAACTAATCACTCTCCCAATACATCACTTTCATCTACAAAATATCTCCATTACTTTATTACTCAATATATCACTCATTACTCTACATATTTTCCCCATAGCTACTGTGTCACTATTACCTCTCAAATTCTACATTACTTTTATTCACAACATTCTTACTTTGTTCAAATCCCCTACTAAACTCAACTTGGACTGATTTAAATGTCCTAACGAAATAATAATCACCCAACTTCTACCTTTTACAAACCATTTAAAATTTTTAACTATCTCAAATTACTTCCATCATTTAAATTAAAATCTTTTAACCACATTGAAAATCTATTATTCAATCATTGATTATATTCAATTTTCATTATATTCAAAAAAACATTTAATTACACTGAAAAATTTGCACATCATTCCTAAGTGACATACTACATAGATAACTCCAGCAATCAGCTGATTTTCTTGGCAAGGTGAATGACCTTTCTCTAAATACATTTCCAAATCATATAAAGTTTTACTTTACATAAATTGCATTATAAAATTCATACTTACATTACATCACTCAACATACTGTCATAAACACAAATATAAACACCAAACACCAATAACTCCATGTACCTTCTGAAACAATTTTAACAACCATGTTATTCCACAAACTAAACACAATTTAACATTTATCTATTTATTAATTATTATCAAATTCACATCTCAAAAAATAATTTAAATTCATCAGAAAATTTTTTTTATACAACATTTTAAATCAATCAAAATTATTTAAACATCTCAAACTATTTTAATTCCATCAATCATTAAAACACAACATATTTAATTATTATCAAAACGATTACAATTCATTAATCACTTTCATAATTATTCTTGTTATTTATTTAGTCTGCTCAAAATATTATTATTATTATTAGTACACCAATTTCTACTACATACACACATTGTTTACATTACTTACTTGTTACAATACAAACACAGTTAATTTCACTAAATTATTTATAAATTCCTGTCATTAATTTTTCTGTTTACCACACTTCATTTCCTAATTCGGCAAGGTCATACCCACAAATTAAAATATTTAGAATGTCCATACACTGATTTTTTAATTCAACCTCCATCATCGTATAGATATCTAACATATTTAAAATATAAATTATTTTTATCCACACACAATTTATTATTATTATTATAATGACCATTATCAATATAATATTTGACACCATTATTACCCATTAATTCATCAGACCCGTCTACCTTAGTAATTTTAATACTGCTTCCGTTAGTATTTTTATTCAACATCAAGTCAGTTATTTTATCATCATCATCAAAATAATTATCCATCTCTATTTTACCAGGTAAGCCACTTTTTTCATCTCTCTCAATATCTAACACCTGCACCAACCTTTCATAACCTCTATTTATTCCAAAAATCTCTTTCTCTCTCTCTCTCTCTCTCTCTCTCTCTCATCACAACACCATATCACATTTTCTCTCTCACTCCATGCAGAGGGTACTGCTACATTAAAACTTTTCCTGCTTTCTCCAGGAACAACAACAAAATTCAAAAAACAATTATTAGTAGAATACTTTTCTTCACCCCCCACAACACCTCGTAAAAATTCTACCCTCTGCCACCCCGCTAATTGTACACTATCTTCATACTCTCTGAATCAACTGATACTATCTTCACTACTCATCAACATTTGTTTCTATCCCTTTGCAACACATTACTCTCTCATTCTCAGAATTGTATGTAACCTCAATAACATCACTCTCTGATACCCCATATTCAACTATATAACCATTATTCTTATTTAACATTATTTCACCATTATAATTACTTATACTAACACCACCACTTACCTTGTCTACTATTCCTTCATTATTTTTCGTTATATTACTACCACCACAAACACTTACCTGTTTTGATTCACCTGTATCTGTTCGACACTCTCCCATTTTCTCAATAAGTTTATCCATCTTGTCGAGATGTTTATCCCACTTTTTCTACCTCTCGTCAAACCGTTTATTTATCAATTCCCCCATTTCTTCTACTCGTTCCTTAATTATTCGCAACATATCCATTACACTCATCTTACAATCAGATTCACTCATATCATCATTATTTACCTTATTATCTGCTACCTGATCGACTTTGTTTTCGTGAAATTGGTTTGTCCCTCTACCATTGCCTACCCCCATTACACTATTATCTTTATCATTAGGCCTATTCACTGTCTTATTTTCTACCACTATTACTTCAACTATCTTACTTTTATCATTTGTCATCTGACTACCAATATCATCACTGTGCTTTTTAATTTCAGAAAATATTCCCTCTTCTTGTTCTTCCATCCGTGTTATATTATCGTCCAAATTACTCCATTCCTCGTCACTCATTGTAAATTATCATCCAAATTACCCCACTCCTCGTCTCTCATTTAATCTACAACTCCTCTAATTCGCTTTCCCACTCATCCCACGCGAAACCAATATTCTCTTGTACCTCGGTCATGTTCAAAATTTATTTATATCATACCCTTTATATACAACAACAATAATTATACATGCACAATCCAAATATTCCACCCATAAACTCGTTATCCAACTGGAAAAGTAAATACAATAATTTCACAAGCAATTACGCTACCCAAACATAACCTAATTTAACGTAATTATGTACGATAATTTTTACAAATACGCCGTTACCAATTCCTATTTTCTGTGCTTTAAAATAGGTCTGCCTCGTATAAAATTATATCAGGATCCTGGCAGCGAGTCGCCAATTGTTGATAAACACACTTACTCGAAATAAATAAATAAAATAAAGCGTCCAGAAACTTACCTGCGATCTTTTCTTCGCTTACTTACCTTGTATAAATTTCAATCAGAAGCCCAGAGTCGCCACGATGTTTTACGCTATACATCGAAACCTTAATAAAAAATGGGACAATTTTGCAATCTGACTACCTCCCAATAAAATTTCAGAAGAAACCCGGAATCGTTAGACGAATCTTTCAGCACAGACACTAGGAAATGTTTATGGCGCAATAACTAAACTAACACATTTTATATTATGAAATAAATATGTTTACTGTTCCTCTTACTTGTTTCTTTTCTCTTTGAAAATTATACAAAATAGAAATACAATCAATCATATGGTATTGAAATGGTAATTGATATGCTAAATTTTATATAGATAAATTTACAAAGATAGCCCAGTATTTGCATACACACACTTCATTCACACGCATTTAAAATGTTCCCTTAACTTAGCGAGCGCTCTTTTACATTTGAAATAATTCTGACAAAAATGGGTCGTCGCCTACTTAATTCTCCGTTTCCTACCTCACATCGTTCCGCACTACGTACATGTCTGAATATTCTGTCCGTTCACCACCTGTTCAATTCTTCTTTTCTTTCACTCACTTATGCCACTCTGAACTATTGTTTTACTATAAACTTTTACAATTGAAAGAATTTATTTGGGGCTCCTGAGTCTTAGCGGGCGGCTAGCCGACGCCGCGGCTGAAGGTCGACTGCTGTTACATGCGGGCGGAAGTCACTGCCTTCCTTGCTAACAAATTTCGCCGTCGTTCATGTGGCAAATTGTTAGTAGTGGCACCGGGAACATGGGTTGTGAGTGCTCCCAAGGTGTTGATGAAATTTCACTGCCTTTCGTCGTATGCCTCGGATAGGCGTGGTCTCGTCAAACTTCCGTCACCATCCCGACCGCATGGCGAACAAATTTTACAAAAGCCATTTTGGTTCGGCTTAGTCCGAGCGTCGTCTGGGCGCCCCGATGGTGTTTGCGCGTTTGTGTGCGCCACACAGCACTACAGTTCTTGGAATTCAATTGCGTTCTCCGGTCACACCTTGCATTCCACTGTTCTTTGTAGGCATAAACCGTTTCCTTGCTGAGACTTGCTACCAGATTTATACAGGGAGTTACCATTGAAAATGAAATGAATTTAATAAAAATAAAATAAAATAAAATATCCCTTTTTGTCCCATTACAATACCTCCCCCCCAATGAGAGATCTTCTGCCGAAACAGAAGAACTCTCATTGCTAAACCCTAAGAGGATCGGAGAGGATATGGTTCCAACAACCCCCATTAATTCTTAACACATCATGGGTAAACTACCCCCCCTAGCTCAGCGACTATGGCTACACCTGAACGATATTACTGGACCTCTCTATACGAGATCCCAACACCATAAAATCGAACAGACACGCACTACAGCACACCTAACCTTCTATCATGCCACCCCAAAAATCCAAACCCTCGTCTTATACCATGCCAGATCCTCAACCGATATGTTCCCCCTTATCATGCACACTGGGCTGCCTTTAGCAAGTACTGGGCGCGTACACATATTCATTAATACATCCTAACAAATTCCTTATTTATAATTCAGAAAATATTTATCTTTAAATTCAAAATTTCATTTAAATCAAATTGTTATATCTCCATTACTTCCTCAAATAAGCAAAAATAAAAAAATCTTTTACATGAACGCATCAACTCTATTAATTCTCTTCAATACTACTAACAATCACAAAAAAAATTGAATATCTCATTACAACATGAACTCACTTATCCTAACATTTGATTATACAGATATACAGTACTAAACAATGTAATTCAATAAAACACCAGTAATACACATAAACAATAATATACTTGAAACTCAAACATCATCTATATGGCAGGCATGAAAAAAAAAAAAATTAAAATTTTTTTTTCTCAAAAAAATTTAAATTTATCAAAATATACTTTGCTCAATATTCAGAAACATTTAAAATCATTTAATTCAATTAAACGACAAAATTGCATCAATCAATTGCTAGAAACTGGTCTTGTCTATAACATCAACCATCAGCTGATCTTTCTGGGTCAAGTCAACGACCTTGACATACCTATGTTACACAAAGCTACATCATAAAATACATGAAACATCTTTAAAATTTCTTATCTTCAAACATAATACAATAAGACATTTAAAATTGACATGGTTATTATTACAATAAACAAAAAAATTTACATTTAAACTGACCAAAATTACATATTTTATAGCTTCATATCATTCTCAAATTCTATTAAAATCTGTCATTTGTATCAATTACTTTTATATTTTAACTATGACTTTCCTTCTTTAATATTTTCATTCTCAATTAGTTTGGGTGACTCAATTATTCATAATAATTTGATTTATTAACTTGGCATTTATATATATTCTTCTCCCCTTCTAACTCTAACAATCACTAACAGATTTTACCTAGTATGACACCCATCTATCAAAACATCTACCACCCATTCTCTATCCCTAACTTACTATTCAACTCATTTCGAAACATTCTACCCTTATAACAAAATACTCTCTACCCCTTTGTACTCAGGATGTGTGTTCCCTTCCCACTGCTCATTCCCTTATCTGGTTCCTGGACTCCCCCTAGGTAACCCTTTCCGGAGCTAATCGGTTCCCTTCCCGCCACAACGCTTTCCGTTGAGGACTCCTTATCACACCACGCCCTTACAAAATTACCATCAACTAATCACTCTCCCAATACATCACTTTCATCTACAAAATATCTCCATTACTTTATTACTCAATATATCACTCATTACTCTACATATTTTCCCCATAGCTACTGTGTCACTATTACCTCTCAAATTCTACATTACTTTTATTCACAACATTCTTACTTTGTTCAAATCCCCTACTAAACTCAACTTGGACTGATTTAAATGTCCTAACGAAATAATAATCACCCAACTTCTACCTTTTACAAACCATTTAAAATTTTTAACTATCTCAAATTACTTCCATCATTTAAATTAAAATCTTTTAACCACATTGAAAATCTATTATTCAATCATTGATTATATTCAATTTTCATTATATTCAAAAAAACATTTAATTACACTGAAAAATTTGCACATCATTCCTAAGTGACATACTACATAGATAACTCCAGCAATCAGCTGATTTTCTTGGCAAGGTGAATGACCTTTCTCTAAATACATTTCCAAATCATATAAAGTTTTACTTTACATAAATTGCATTATAAAATTCATACTTACATTACATCACTCAACATACTGTCATAAACACAAATATAAACACCAAACACCAATAACTCCATGTACCTTCTGAAACAATTTTAACAACCATGTTATTCCACAAACTAAACACAATTTAACATTTATCTATTTATTAATTATTATCAAATTCACATCTCAAAAAATAATTTAAATTCATCAGAAAATTTTTTTTATACAACATTTTAAATCAATCAAAATTATTTAAACATCTCAAACTATTTTAATTCCATCAATCATTAAAACACAACATATTTAATTATTATCAAAACGATTACAATTCATTAATCACTTTCATAATTATTCTTGTTATTTATTTAGTCTGCTCAAAATATTATTATTATTATTAGTACACCAATTTCTACTACATACACACATTGTTTACATTACTTACTTGTTACAATACAAACACAGTTAATTTCACTAAATTATTTATAAATTCCTGTCATTAATTTTTCTGTTTACCACACTTCATTTCCTAATTCGGCAAGGTCATACCCACAAATTAAAATATTTAGAATGTCCATACACTGATTTTTTAATTCAACCTCCATCATCGTATAGATATCTAACATATTTAAAATATAAATTATTTTTATCCACACACAATTTATTATTATTATTATAATGACCATTATCAATATAATATTTGACACCATTATTACCCATTAATTCATCAGACCCGTCTACCTTAGTAATTTTAATACTGCTTCCGTTAGTATTTTTATTCAACATCAAGTCAGTTATTTTATCATCATCATCAAAATAATTATCCATCTCTATTTTACCAGGTAAGCCACTTTTTTCATCTCTCTCAATATCTAACACCTGCACCAACCTTTCATAACCTCTATTTATTCCAAAAATCTCTTTCTCTCTCTCTCTCTCTCTCTCTCTCTCTCATCACAACACCATATCACATTTTCTCTCTCACTCCATGCAGAGGGTACTGCTACATTAAAACTTTTCCTGCTTTCTCCAGGAACAACAACAAAATTCAAAAAACAATTATTAGTAGAATACTTTTCTTCACCCCCCACAACACCTCGTAAAAATTCTACCCTCTGCCACCCCGCTAATTGTACACTATCTTCATACTCTCTGAATCAACTGATACTATCTTCACTACTCATCAACATTTGTTTCTATCCCTTTGCAACACATTACTCTCTCATTCTCAGAATTGTATGTAACCTCAATAACATCACTCTCTGATACCCCATATTCAACTATATAACCATTATTCTTATTTAACATTATTTCACCATTATAATTACTTATACTAACACCACCACTTACCTTGTCTACTATTCCTTCATTATTTTTCGTTATATTACTACCACCACAAACACTTACCTGTTTTGATTCACCTGTATCTGTTCGACACTCTCCCATTTTCTCAATAAGTTTATCCATCTTGTCGAGATGTTTATCCCACTTTTTCTACCTCTCGTCAAACCGTTTATTTATCAATTCCCCCATTTCTTCTACTCGTTCCTTAATTATTCGCAACATATCCATTACACTCATCTTACAATCAGATTCACTCATATCATCATTATTTACCTTATTATCTGCTACCTGATCGACTTTGTTTTCGTGAAATTGGTTTGTCCCTCTACCATTGCCTACCCCCATTACACTATTATCTTTATCATTAGGCCTATTCACTGTCTTATTTTCTACCACTATTACTTCAACTATCTTACTTTTATCATTTGTCATCTGACTACCAATATCATCACTGTGCTTTTTAATTTCAGAAAATATTCCCTCTTCTTGTTCTTCCATCCGTGTTATATTATCGTCCAAATTACTCCATTCCTCGTCACTCATTGTAAATTATCATCCAAATTACCCCACTCCTCGTCACTCATTTAATCTACAACTCCTCTAAATTCGCTTTCCCACTCATCCCACGCGAAACCAATATTCTCTTGTCCCTCGGTCATGTTCAAAATTTATTTATATCATACCCTTTATATACAACAACAATAATTATACATGCACAATCCAAATATTCCACCCATAAACTCGTTATCCAACTGGAAAAGTAAATACAATAATTTCACAAGCAATTACGCTACCCAAACATAACCTAATTTAACGTAATTATGTACGATAATTTTTTACAAATACGCCGTTACCAATTCCTATTTTCTGTGCTTTAAAATAGGTCTGCCTCGTATAAAATTATATCAGGATCCTGGCAGCGAGTCGCCAATTGTTGATAAACACACTTACTCGAAATAAATAAATAAAATAAAGCGTCCAGAAACTTACCTGCGATCTTTTCTTCGCTTACTTACCTTGTATAAATTTCAATCAGAAGCCCAGAGTCGCCACGATGTTTTAGGCTATACATCGAAACCTTAATAAAAAATGGGACAATTTTGCAATCTGACTACCTCCCAATAAAATTTCAGAAGAAACCCGGAATCGTTAGACGAATCTTTCAGCACAGACACTAGGAAATGTTTATGGCGCAATAACTAAACTAACACATTTTATATTATGAAATAAATATGTTTACTGTTCCTCTTACTTGTTTCTTTTCTCTTTGAAAATTATACAAAATAGAAATACAATCAATCATATGGTATTGAAATGGTAATTGATATGCTAAATTTTATATAGATAAATTTACAAAGATAGCCCAGTATTTGCATACACACACTTCATTCACACGCATTTAAAATGTTCCCTTAACTTAGCGAGCGCTCTTTTACATTTGAAATAATTCTGACAAAAATGGGTCGTCGCCTACTTAATTCTCCGTTTCCTACCTCACATCGTTCCGCACTACGTACATGTCTGAATATTCTGTCCGTTCACCACCTGTTCAATTCTTCTTTTCTTTCACTCACTTATGCCACTCTGAACTATTGTTTTACTATAAACTTTTACAATTGAAAGAATTTATTTGGGGCTCCTGAGTCTTAGCGGGCGGCTAGCCGACGCCGCGGCTGAAGGTCGACTGCTGTAACATGCGGGCGGAAGTCACTGCCTTCCTTGCTAACAAATTTCGCCGTCGTTCATGTGGCAAATTGTTAGTAGTGGCACCGGGAACATGGGTTGTGAGTGCTCCCAAGGTGTTGATGAAATTTCACTGCCTTTCGTCGTATGCCTCGGATAGGCGTGGTCTCGTCAAACTTCCGTCACCATCCCGACCGCATGGCGGCATGACGAACAAATTTTACAAAAGCCATTTTGGTTCGGCTTAGTCCGAGCGTCGTCTGGGCGCCCCGATGGTGTTTGCGCGTTTGTGTGCGCCACACAGCACTACAGTTCTTGGAATTCAATTGCGTTCTCCGGTCACACCTTGCATTCCACTGTTCTTTGTAGGCATAAACCGTTTCCTTGCTGAGACTTGCTACCAGATTTATACAGGGAGTTACCATTGAAAATGAAATGAATTTAATAAAAATAAAATAAAATAAAATATCCCTTTTTGTCCCATTACAATACCCCCCCCCCAATGAGAGATCTTCTGCCGAAACAGAAGAACTCTCATTGCTAAACCCTAAGAGGATCGGAGAGGATATGGTTCCAACAACCCCCATTAATTCTTAACACATCATGGGTAAACTACCCCCCCTAGCTCAGCGACTATGGCTACACCTGAACGATATTACTGGACCTCTCTATACGAGATCCCAACACCATAAAATCGAACAGACACGCACTACAGCACACCTAACCTTCTATCATGCCACCCCAAAAATCCAAACCCTCGTCTTATACCATGCCAGATCCTCAACCGATATGTTCCCCCTTATCATGCACACTGGGCTGCCTTTAGCAAGTACTGGGCGCGTACACATATTCATTAATACATCCTAACAAATTCCTTATTTATAATTCAGAAAATATTTATCTTTAAATTCAAAATTTCATTTAAATCAAATTGTTATATCTCCATTACTTCCTCAAATAAGCAAAAATAAAAAAATCTTTTACATGAACGCATCAACTCTATTAATTCTCTTCAATACTACTAACAATCACAAAAAAAATTGAATATCTCATTACAACATGAACTCACTTATCCTAACATTTGATTATACAGATATACAGTACTAAACAATGTAATTCAATAAAACACCAGTAATACACATAAACAATAATATACTTGAAACTCAAACATCATCTATATGGCAGGCATGAAAAATAAAAAAAATTAAAATTTTTTTTTCTCAAAAAAATTTAAATTTATCAAAATATACTTTGCTCAATATTCAGAAACATTTAAAATCATTTAATTCAATTAAACGACAAAATTGCATCAATCAATTGCTAGAAACTGGTCTTGTCTATAACATCAACCATCAGCTGATCTTTCTGGGTCAAGTCAACGACCTTGACATACCTATGTTACACAAAGCTACATCATAAAATACATGAAACATCTTTAAAATTTCTTATCTTCAAACATAATACAATAAGACATTTAAAATTGACATGGTTATTATTACAATAAACAAAAAAATTTACATTTAAACTGACCAAAATTACATATTTTATAGCTTCATATCATTCTCAAATTCTATTAAAATCTGTCATTTGTATCAATTACTTTTATATTTTAACTATGACTTTCCTTCTTTAATATTTTCATTCTCAATTAGTTTGGGTGACTCAATTATTCATAATAATTTGATTTATTAACTTGGCATTTATATATATTCTTCTCCCCTTCTAACTCTAACAATCACTAACAGATTTTACCTAGTATGACACCCATCTATCAAAACATCTACCACCCATTCTCTATCCCTAACTTACTATTCAACTCATTTCGAAACATTCTACCCTTATAACAAAATACTCTCTACCCCTTTGTACTCAGGATGTGTGTTCCCTTCCCACTGCTCATTCCCTTATCTGGTTCCTGGACTCCCCCTAGGTAACCCTTTCCGGAGCTAATCGGTTCCCTTCCCGCCACAACGCTTTCCGTTGAGGACTCCTTATCACACCACCCCCTTACAAAATTACCATCAACTAATCACTCTCCCAATACATCACTTTCATCTACAAAATATCTCCATTACTTTATTACTCAATATATCACTCATTACTCTACATATTTTCCCCATAGCTACTGTGTCACTATTACCTCTCAAATTCTACATTACTTTTATTCACAACATTCTTACTTTGTTCAAATCCCCTACTAAACTCAACTTGGACTAATTTAAATGTCCTAACGAAATAATAATCACCCAACTTCTACCTTTTACAAACCATTTAAAATTCTTAACTATCTCAAATTACTTCCATCATTTAAATTAAAATCTTTTAACCACATTGAAAATCTATTACTCAATCATTGATTATATTCAATTTTCATTATATTCAAAAAAACATTTAATTACACTGAAAAATTTGCACATCATTCCTAAGTGACATACTACATAGATAACTCCAGCAATCAGCTGATTTTCTTGGCAAGGTGAATGACCTTTCTCTAAATACATTTCCAAATCATATAAAGTTTTACTTTACATAAATTGCATTATAAAATTCATACTTACATTACATCACTCAACATACTGTCATAAACACAAATATAAACACCAAACACCAATAACTCCATGTACCTTCTGAAACAATTTTAACAACCATGTTATTCCACAAACTAAACACAATTTAACATTTATCTATTTATTAATTATTATCAAATTCACATCTCAAAAAATAATTTAAATTCATCAGAAAATTTTTTTTATACAACATTTTAAATCAATCAAAATTATTTAAACATCTCAAACTATTTTAATTCCATCAATCATTAAAACACAACATATTTAATTATTATCAAAACAATTACAATTCATTAATCACTTTCATAATTATTCTTGTTATTTATTTAGTCTGCTCAAAATATTATTATTATTATTAGTACACCAATTTCTACTACATACACACATTGTTTACATTACTTACTTGTTACAATACAAACACAGTTAATTTCACTAAATTATTTATAAATTCCTGTCATTAATTTTTCTGTTTACCACACTTCATTTCCTAATTCGGCAAGGTCATACCCACAAATTAAAATATTTAGAATGTCCATACACTGATTTTTTAATTCAACCTCCATCATCGTATAGATATCTAACATATTTAAAACATAAATTATTTTTATCCACACACAATTTATTATTATTATTATTATAATGACCATTATCAATATAATATTTGACACCATTATTACCCATTAATTCATCAGACCCGTCTACCTTAGTAATTTCAATTCTGTTTCCGTTAGTATTTTTATTCAACATCAAGTCAGTTATTTTATCATCATCATCAAAATAATTATCCATCTCTATTTTACCAGGTAAGCCACTTTTTTCATCTCTCTCAATATCTAACACCTGCACCAACCTTTCATAACCTCTATTTAATTCAAAAATTTCTTTCTCTCTCTCTCTCTCTCTCATCACAACACCGTATCATATTTTCTCTCTCACTCCATGAAGAGGGTACTGCTACATTAAAACTTTTCCTGCTTTCTCCAGGAACAACAACAAAATTCAAAAAACAATTATTAGTAGAATACTTTACTTCACCCCCCCACAACACCTCGTAAAAATTCTACCCTCTGCCACCCCGCTACTTGTACACTATCTTCATACTCTCTGAATCAACTGATACTATCTTCATTACTCATCAACATTTGTTTCTATCCCTTTGCAACACATTACTCTCTCATTCTCAGAATTGTATGTAACCTCATTAACATCACTCTCTGATACCCCATTTTCAACTATATAACCATTATTCTTATTTAACATTATTTCACCATTATAATTACTTATATTAACACCACCACTTACCTTGTCTACTATTCCTTCATTATTTTTCGTTATATTACTACCACCACAAACACTTACCTGTTTTGATTCACCTGTATCTGTTCGACACTCTCCCATTTTCTCAATAAGTTTATCCATCTTGTCGAGATGTTTATCCCACTTTTTCTCCCTCTCGTCAAACCGTTTATTTATCAATTCCCCCATTTCTTCTACTCCTTTCTTAATTATTCGCAACATATCCATTACACTCATCTTACAATCAGATTCACTCATATCATCATTATTTACCTTATTATCTGCTACCTGATCGACTTTGTTTTCGTGAAATTGGTTTGTCCCTCTACCATTGCCTACCCCCATTACACTATTATCTTTATCATTAGGCCTATTCACTGTCTTATTTTCTACTACTATTACTTCAACTATCTTACTTTTATCATTTGCCATCTGACTACCAATATCATCACTGTGCTTTTTAATTTCAGAAAATATTCCCTCTTCCTGTTCTTTCATCCGTGTTAAATTATCGTCCAAATTACCCCACTCCTCGTCTCTCATTTAATCTACAACTCCTCTAAATTCGCTTTCCCACTCATCCCACGCGAAACCAATATTCTCTTGTACCTCGGTCATGTTCAAAATTTATTTATATCATACTCTTTATATACAACAACAATAATTATACATGCACAATCCAAATATTCCACCCATAAATTCGTTATCCAACTGGGAAAGTAAATACAATAATTTCACAAGCAATTACGCTACCCAAACATAACCTAATTTAAAGTAATTATATACGATAATTTTTTCAAATACGCCGTTACCAATTCCTATTTTCTGTGCTTTAAAATAGGTCTACCTCGTATAAAATTATATCAGGATCCTGGCAGTGAGTCGCCAATTGTTGATAAATACACTTACTCGAAATAAATATATTAAATAAAGCGTCCAGAAACTTACCTGCGATCTTTTCTTCGCTTACTTACCTTGAATAAATTTCAATCAGAAGCCCAGAGTCGCCACGATGTTTTAGGCTATACATCGAAACCTTAATAAAAAATGGGACAATTTTGCAATCTGACTACCTCCCAATAAAATTTCAGAAGAAACCCGGAATCGTTAGACGAATCTTTCAGCACAGACACTAGGAAATAGTTATGGCGCAATAACTAAACTTACACATTTTATATTATGAAATAAATATGTTTACTGTTCCTCTTACTTGTTTCTTTTCTCTTTGAAAATTATACAAAATAGAAATACAATCAATCATATGATATTGAAATGGTAATTGATATGCTAAATTTTATATAGATAAATTTATAAAGATAGCCCCGTATTTGCATACACACACGCATTTAAAATGTTCCCTTAACTTAGCGAGTGCTCTTTTACATTTGAAATAATTCTGACAAAAATGGGTCGTCGCCTACTTAATTCTCCGTTTCCTACCTTACATCGTTCCGCACTACGTACATGTCTGAATATTCTGTCCGTTCACCACCTGTTCAATTCTTCTTTTCTTTCACTCACTTATGCCACTCTGAACTATTGTTTTACTATAAACTTTTACAATTGAAAGAATTTATTTGGGGCTCCTGAGTCTTAGCGGGCGGCTAGCCGACGCCGCGGCTGAAGGTCGACTGCTGTTACATGCGGGCGGAAGTCACTGCTTTTCTGGCTAACAAATTTCGCCGTCGTTCATGTGGCAAATTGTTAGTAGTGACACCGGGAACATGGGTTGTGAGTGCTCCCAAGGTGTTGATGAAATTTCACTGCCTTTCGTCGTATGCCTCGGATAGGCGTGGTCTCGTCAAACTTCCGTCACCATCCCGACCGCATGGCGAACAAATTTTACAAAAGCCATTTTGGTTCGGCTTAGTCCGAGCGTCGTCTGGGCGCCCCGATGGTGTTTGCGCGTTTGTTTGCGCCACACAGCACTACAGTTCTTGGAATTCAATTGCGTTCTCCGGTCACACCTTGCATTCCACTGTTCTTTGTAGGCATAAACCGTTTCCTTGCTGAGAATTGCTACCAGATTTATACAGGGAGTTACCATTGAAAATGAAATGAATTTACTAAAAATAAAATATAATAAAATATCCCTTTTTGTCCCATTACAATACCCCCCCAATGAGAGATCTTCTGCCGAAACAGAAGAACTCTCATTGCTAAACCCTAAGAGGATCGGAGAGGATATGGTTCCAACAACCCCCCATTAATTCTTAACACATCATGGGTAAACTACCCCCCTAGCTCAGCGACTATGGTTGCACCTGAACGATATTACTGGACTTCTCTATACGAGATCCCAACACCATAAAATCGAACAGACACGCACCACAGCACACCTAACCTTCTATCATGCCACCCCCAAAATCCAAGCCCTGGTCTTATACCATGCCAGATCCTCAACCGATATGTTCCCCCTTATCATGCACACTGGGCTGCCTTTAGCAAGTACTGGGCGCGTACACATATTCATTAATACATCCTAACAAATTCCTTATTTAAAATTCAGAAAATATTTATCTTTAAATTCAAAATTTCATTTAAATCAAATTGTTATATCTCCATTACTTCCTCAAATAAGCAAAAATAAAAAAATCTTTTACATGAACCCATCAACTCTATTAATTCTCTTCAATACTACTAACAATCACAAAAAAAATTGAATATCTCATTACAACATGAACTCACTTATCCTAACATTTGATTATACAGATATACAGTACTAAACAATGTAATTCAATAAAACACCAGTAATACACATAAACAATAATATACTTGAAACTCAAACATCATCTATATGGCAGGCATGAAAAATAAAAAAATTAAAATTTGTTTTTCTCAAAAAAATTTAAATTTATCAAAATATACTTTGTTCAATATTCAGAAACATTTAAAATCATTTAATTCAATTAAACGACAAAATTGCATCAATCAATTGCTAGAAACTGGTCTTGTCTATAACATCAACCATCAGCTGATCTTTCTGGGTCAAGTCAACGACCTTGACATACCTATGTTACACAAAGCTACATCATAAAATACATGAAACATCTTTAAAATTTCTTATCTTCAAACATAATACAATAAGACGTTTAAAATTGACATGGTTATTATTACAATAAACAATAAAATTTACATTTAAACTGACCAAAATTATATATTTTATAGCTTCATATCATTCTCAAATTCTATTAAAATCTGTCACTTGTTTCAATTACTTTTATATTTTAACTATGACTTTCCTTCTTTAATATTTTCATTCTCAATTAGTCTGGGTGACTCAATTATTCATAATAATTTGATTTATTAACTTGGCATTTATATATATTCTTCTCCCCTTCTAACTCTAACAATCACTAACAGATTTTACCTAGTATGACACCCATCTATCAAAACATCTACCACCCATTCTCTATCCCTAACTTACTATTCAACTCATTTCGAAACATTCTACCCTTATAACAAAATACTCTCTACCCCTTTGTACTCAGGATGTGTGTTCCCTTCCCACTGCTCATTCCCTTATCTGGTTCCTGGACTCCCCCTAGGTAACCCTTTCCGGAGCTAATCGGTTGCCTTCCCGCCACAACGCTTTCCGTTGAGGACTCCTTATCACACCACCCCCTTACAAAATTACCATCAACTAATCACTCTCCCAATACATCACTTTCATCTACAAAATATCTCCATTACTTTATTACTTCAATATATCACTCATTACTCTACATATTTTCCCCATAGCTACTGTGTCACTATTACCTCTCAAATTCTACATTACTTTTATTCACAACACTCTTACTTTGTTCAACTCCCCTTCTAAACTCAACTTGGACTGATTTAAATGTCCTAACGAAATAATAATCACCCAACTTCTACCTTTTACAAACCATTTAAAATTCTTAACTATCTCAAATTACTTCCATCATTTAAATTAAAATCTTTTAACCACATTGAAAATCTATTATTCAATCATTGATTATATTCAGTTTTCATTATATTCAAAAAAACATTTAATTACACTGAAAAATTTGCACTACATTCCTAAGTGACATACTACATAGATAACTCCAGCAATCAGCTGATTTTCTTGGCAAGGTGAATGACCTTTCTCTAAATACATTTCCAAATCATATAAAGTTTTACTTTACATAAATTGCATTATAAAATTCATACTTACATTACATCACTCAACATACTGTCATAAACACAAATATAAACACCAAACACCAATAACTCCATGTACCTTCTGAAACAATTTTAACAACCATGTTATTCCACAAACTAAACACAATTTAACATTTATCTATTTATTAATTATTATCAAATTCACATCTCATAAAATAATTTAAATTCATCAGAAAATTTTCTTTATACAACATTGTAAATCAATCAAAAATATTTAAACATCTCAAACTATTTTAATCCCATCAATCATTAAAACACAACATATTTAATTATTATCAAAACAATTACAATTCATTAATCACTTTCATAATTATTCTTGTTATTTATTTAGTCTGCTCAAAATATTATTATTATTATTAGCACACCAATTTCTACTATATACACACATTGTTTACATTACATAAATGTTACAATACAAACACAGGTAATTTCACTAAATTATTTACAAATTCCTGTCATTAATTTTTCTGTTTACCACACTTCATTTCCTAATTCGGCAAGGTCATACCCACAAATTAAAATATTTAGAATGTCCATACACTGATTTTTTAATTCAACCTCCATCATCGTATAGATATCTAACATATTTAAAACATAAATTATTTTTATCCACACACAATTTATTATTATTATTATAATGACCATTATCAATATAATATTTGACACCATTATATCCCATTAATTCATCAGACCCGTCTACCTTAGTAATTTCAATTCTGTTTCAGTTAGTATTTTTATTCAACATCAAGTCAGTTATTTTATCATCATCATCAAAATAATTATCCATCTCTATTTTACCAGGTAAGCCACTTTTTTCATCTCTCTCAATATCTAACACCTGCACCAACCTTTCATAACCTCTATTTAATTCAAAAATTTCTTTCTCTCTCTCTCTCTCTCATCACAACACCATATCACATTTTCTCTCTCACTCCATGAAGAGGGTACTGCTACATTAAAACTTTTCCTGCTTTCTCCAGGAACAACAACAAAATTCAAAAAACAATTATTAGTAGAATACTTTACTTCACCCCCCCACAACACCTCGTAAAAATTCTACCCTCTGCCACCCCGCTACTTGTACACTATCTTCATACTCTCTGAATCAACTGATACTATCTTCATTACTCATCAACATTTGTTTCTATCCCTTTGCAACACATTACTCTCTCATTCTCAGAATTGTATGTAACCTCATTAACATCACTCTCTGATACCCCATTTTCAACTATATAACCATTATTCTTATTTAACATTATTTCACCATTATAATTACTTATATTAACACCACCACTTACCTTGTCTACTATTCCTTCATTATTTTTCGTTATATTACTACCACCACAAACACTTACCTGTTTTGATTCACCTGTATCTGTTCGACACTCTCCCATTTTCTCAATAAGTTTATCCATCTTGTCGAGATGTTTATCCCACTTTTTCTCCCTCTCGTCAAACCGTTTATTTATCAATTCCCCCATTTCTTCTACTCGTTTCTTAATTATTCGCAACATATCCATTACACTCATCTTACAATCAGATTCACTCATATCATCATTATTTACCTTATTATCTGCTACCTGATCGACTTTGTTTTCGTGAAATTGGTTTGTCCCTCTACCATTGCCTACCCCCATTACACTATTATCTTTATCATTAGGCCTATTCACTGTCTTATTTTCTACCACTATTACTTCAACTATCTTACTTTTATCATTTGCCATCTGACTACCAATATCATCACTGTGCTTTTTAATTTCAGAAAATATTCCCTCTACCTGTTCTTTCATCCGTGTTAAATTATCGTCCAAATTACCCCACTCCTCGTCTCTCATTTAATCTACAACTCCTCTAAATTCGCTTTCCCACTCATCCCACGCGAAACCAATATTCTCTTGTACCTCGGTCATGTTCAAAATTTATTTATATCATACTCTTTATATACAACAACAATAATTATACATGCACAATCCAAATATTCCACCCATAAATTCGTTATCCAACTGGGAAAGTAAATACAATAATTTCACAAGCAATTACGCTACCCAAACATAACCTAATTTAACGTAATTATATACGATAATTTTTTTCAAATACGCCGTTACCAATTCCTATTTTCTGTGCTTTAAAATAGGTCTACCTCGTATAAAATTATATCAGGATCCTGGCAGTGAGTCGCCAATTGTTGATAAACACACTTACTCGAAATAAATATATTAAATAAAGCGTCCAGAAACTTACCTGCGATCTTTTCTTCGCTTACTTACCTTGTATAAATTTCAATCAGAAGCCCAGAGTCGCCACCATGTTTTAGGCTATACATCGAAACCTTAATAAAAAATGGGACAATTTTGCAATCTGACTACCTCCCAATAAAATTTCAGAAGAAACCCGGAATCGTTAGACGAATCTTTCAGCACAGACACTAGGAAATAGTTATGGCGCAATAACTAAACTAACACATTTTATATTATGAAATAAATATGTTTACTGTTCCTGTTACTTGTTTCTTTTCTCTTTGAAAATTATACAAAATAGAAATACAATCAATCATATGATATTGAAATGGTAATTGATATGCTAAATTTTATATAGATAAATTTATAAAGATAGCCCCGTATTTGCATACACACACGCATTTAAAATGTTCCCTTAACTTAGCGAGTGCTCTTTTACATTTGAAATAATTCTGACAAAAATGGGTCGTCGCCTACTTAATTCTCCGTTTCCTACCTTACATCGTTCCGCACTACGTACATGTCTGAATATTCTGTCCGTTCACCACCTGTTCAATTCTTCTTTTCTTTCACTCACTTATGCCACTCTGAACTATTGTTTTACTATAAACTTTTACAATTGAAAGAATTTATTTGGGGCTCCTGAGTCTTAGCGGGCGGCTAGCCGACGCCGCGGCTGAAGGTCGACTGCTGTTACATGCGGGCGGAAGTCACTGCTTTTCTGGCTAACAAATTTCGCCGTCGTTCATGTGGCAAATTGTTAGTAGTGGCACCGGGAACATGGGTTGTGAGTGCTCCCAAGGTGTTGATGAAATTTCACTGCCTTTCGTCGTATGCCTCGGATAGGCGTGGTCTCGTCAAACTTCCGTCACCATCCCGACCGCATGGCGAACAAATTTTACAAAAGCCATTTTGGTTCGGCTTAGTCCGAGCGTCGTCTGGGCGCCCCGATGGTGTTTGCGCGTTTGTGTGCGCCACACAGCACTACAGTTCTTGGAATTCAATTGCGTTCTCCGGTCACACCTTGCATTCCACTGTTCTTTGTAGGCGTAAACCGTTTCCTTGCTGAGACTTGCTACCAGATTTATACAGGGAGTTACCATTGAAAATGAAATGAATTTAATAAAAATAAAATAAAATAAAATATCCCTTTTTGTCCCATTACAATACCCCCCCAATGAGAGATCTTCTGCCGAAACAGAAGAACTCTCATTGCAAACCCCTAAGAGGATCGGAGAGCATATGGTTCCAACAACCCCCCATTAATTCTTAACACATCATGGGTAAACTACCCCCCTAGCTCAGCGACTATGGTTGCACCTGAACGATATTACTGGACTTCTCTATACGAGATCCCAACACCATAAAATCGAACAGACACGCACCACAGCACACCTAACCTTCTATCATGCCACCCCCAAAATCCAACCCCTGGTCTTATACCATGCCAGATCCTCAACCGATATGTTCCCCCTTATCATGCACACTGGGCTGCCTTTAGCAAGTACTGGGCGCGTACACATATTCATTAATACATCCTAACAAATTCCTTATTTAAAATTCAGAAAATATTTATCTTTAAATTCAAAATTTCATTTAAATCAAATTGTTATATCTCCATTACTTCCTCAAATAAGCAAAAATAAAAAAATCTTTTACATGAACCCATCAACTCTATTAATTCTCTTCAATACTACTAACAATCACAAAAAAAATTGAATATCTCATTACAACATGAACTCACTTATCCTAACATTTGATTATACAGATATACTAAACAATGTAATTCAATAAAACACCAGTAATACACATAAACAATAATATACTTGAAACTCAAACATCATCTATATGGCAGGCATGAAAAATAAAAAAATTAAAATTTGTTTTTCTCAAAAAAATTTAAATTTATCAAAATATACTTTGTTCAATATTCAGAAACATTTAAAATCATTTAATTCAATTAAACGACAAAATTGCATCAATCAATTGCTAGAAACTGGTCTTGTCTATAACATCAACCATCAGCTGATCTTTCTGGGTCAAGTCAACGACCTTGACATACCTATGTTACACAAAGCTACATCATAAAATACATGAAACATCTTAAAAATTTCTTATCTTCAAACATAATACAATAAGACATTTAAAATTGACATGGTTATTATTACAATAAACAATAAAATTTACATTTAAACTGACCAAAATTATATATTTTATAGCTTCATATCATTCTCAAATTCTATTAAAATCTGTCACTTGTTTCAATTACTTTTATATTTTAACTATGACTTTCCTTCTTTAATATTTTCATTCTCAATTAGTTTGGGTGACTCAATTATTCATAATAATTTGATTTATTAACTTGGCATTTATATATATTCTTCTCCCCTTCTAACTCTAACAATCACTAACAGATTTTACCTAGTATGACACCCATCTATCAAAACATCTACCACCCATTCTCTATCCCTAACTTACTATTCAACTCATTTCGAAACATTCTACCCTTATAACAAAATACTCTCTACCCCTTTGTACTCAGGATGTGTGTTCCCTTCCCACTGCTCATTCCCTTATCTGGTTCCTGGACTCCCCCTAGGTAACCCTTTCCGGAGCTAATCGGTTCCCTTCCCGCCACAACGCTTTCCGTTGAGGACTCCTTATCACACCACCCCCTTACAAAATTACCATCAACTAATCACTCTCCCAATACATCACTTTCATCTACAAAATATCTCCATTACTTTATTACTTCAATATATCACTCATTACTCTACATATTTTCCCCATAGCTACTGTGTCACTATTACCTCTCAAATTCTACATTACTTTTATTCACAACAATCTTACTTTGTTCAACTCCCCTTCTAAACTCAACTTGGACTGATTTAAATGTCCTAACGAAATAATAATCACCCAACTTCTACCTTTTACAAACCATTTAAAATTCTTAACTATCTCAAATTACTTCCATCATTTAAATTAAAATCTTTTAACCACATTGAAAATCTATTATTCAATCATTGATTATATTCAGTTTTCATTATATTCAAAAAAACATTTAATTACACTGAAAAATTTGCACTACATTCCTAAGTGACATACTACATAGATAACTCCAGCAATCAGCTGATTTTCTTGGCAAGGTGAATGACCTTTCTCTAAATACATTTCCAAATCATATAAAGTTTTACTTTACATAAATTGCATTATAAAATTCATACTTACATTACATCACTCAACATACTGTCATAAACACAAATATAAACACCAAACACCAATAACTCCATGTACCTTCTGAAACAATTTTAACAACCATGTTATTCCACAAACTAAACACAATTTAACATTTATCTATTTATTAATTATTATCAAATTCACATCTCATAAAATAATTTAAATTCATCAGAAAATTTTCTTTATACAACATTGTAAATCAATCAAAAATATTTAAACATCTCAAACTATTTTAATCCCATCAATCATTAAAACACAACATATTTAATTATTATCAAAACAATTACAATTCATTAATCACTTTCATAATTATTCTTGTTATTTATTTAGTCTGCTCAAAATATTATTATTATTATTAGTACACCAATTTCTACTATATACACACATTGTTTACATTACATACTTGTTACAATACAAACACAGGTAATTTCACTAAATTATTTACAAATTCCTGTCATTAATTTTTCTGTTTACCACACTTCATTTCCTAATTCGGCAAGGTCATACCCACAAATTAAAATATTTAGAATGTCCATACACTGATTTTTTAATTCAACCTCCATCATCGTATAGATATCTAACATATTTAAAACATAAATTATTTTTATCCACACACAATTTATTATTATTATTATAATGACCATTATCAATATAATATTTGACACCATTATATCCCATTAATTCATCAGACCCGTCTACCTTAGTAATTTCAATTCTGTTTCCGTTAGTATTTTTATTCAACATCAAGTCAGTTATTTTATCATCATCATCAAAATAATTATCCATCTCTATTTTACCAGGTAAGCCACTTTTTTCATCTCTCTCAATATCTAACACCTGCACCAAACTTTCATAACCTCTATTTAATTCAAAAATTTCTTTCTCTCTCTCTCTCTCTCATCACAACACCATATCACATTTTCTCTCTCACTCCATGAAGAGGGTACTGCTACATTAAAACTTTTCCTGCTTTCTCCAGGAACAACAACAAAATTCAAAAAACAATTATTAGTAGAATACTTTACTTCACCCCCCCACAACACCTCGTAAAAATTCTACCCTCTGCCACCCCGCTACTTGTACACTATCTTCATACTCTCTGAATCAACTGATACTATCTTCATTACTCATCAACATTTGTTTCTATCCCTTTGCAACACATTACTCTCTCATTCTCAGAATTGTATGTAACCTCATTAACATCACTCTCTGATACCCCATTTTCAACTATATAACCATTATTCTTATTTAACATTATTTCGCCATTATAATTACTTATATTAACACCACCACTTACCTTGTCTACTATTCCTTCATTATTTTTCGTTATATTACTACCACCACAAACACTTACCTGTTTTGATTCACCTGTATCTGTTCGACACTCTCCCATTTTCTCAATAAGTTTATCCATCTTGTCGAGATGTTTATCCCACTTTTTCTCCCTCTCGTCAAACCGTTTATTTATCAATTCCCCCATTTCTTCTACTCGTTCCTTAATTATTCGCAACATATCCATTACACTCATCTTACAATCAGATTCACTCATATCATCATTATTTACCTTATTATCTGCTACCTGATCGACTTTGTTTTCGTGAAATTGGTTTGTCCCTCTACCATTGCCTACCCCCATTACACTATTATCTTTATCATTAGGCCTATTCACTGTCTTATTTTCTACCACTATTACTTCAACTATCTTACTTTTATCATTTGCCATCTGACTACCAATATCATCACTGTGCTTTTTAATTTCAGAAAATATTCCCTCTACCTGTTCTTTCATCCGTGTTAAATTATCGTCCAAATTACCCCACTCCTCGTCTCTCATTTAATCTACAACTCCTCTAAATTCGCTTTCCCACTCATCCCACGCGAAACCAATATTCTCTTGTACCTCGGTCATGTTCAAAATTTATTTATATCATACTCTTTATATACAACAACAATAATTATACATGCACAATCCAAATATTCCACCCATAAATTCGTTATCCAACTGGGAAAGTAAATACAATAATTTCACAAGCAATTACGCTACACAAACATAACCTAATTTAACGTAATTATATACGATAATTTTTTTCAAATACGCCGTTACCAATTCCTATTTTCTGTGCTTTAAAATAGGTCTACCTCGTATAAAATTATATCAGGATCCTGGCAGCGAGTCGCCAATTGTTGATAAACACACTTACTCGAAATAAATATATTAAATAAAGCGTCCAGAAACTTACCTGCGATCTTTTCTTCGCTTACTTACCTTGTATAAATTTCAATCAGAAGCCCAGAGTCGCCACGATGTTTTAGGCTATACATCGAAACCTTAATAAAAAATGGGACAATTTTGCAATCTGACTACCTCCCAATAAAATTTCAGAAGAAACCCGGAATCGTTAGACGAATCTTTCAGCACAGACACTAGGAAATAGTTATGGCGCAATAACTAAACTTACACATTTTATATTATGAAATAAATATGTTTACTGTTCCTCTTACTTGTTTCTTTTCTCTTTGAAAATTATACAAAATAGAAATACAATCAATCATATGATATTGAAATGGTAATTGATATGCTAAATTTTATATAGATAAATTTATAAAGATAGCCCCGTATTTGCATACACACACGCATTTAAAATGTTCCCTTAACTTAGCGAGTGCTCTTTTACATTTGAAATAATTCTGACAAAAATGGGTCGTCGCCTACTTAATTCTCCGTTTCCTACCTTACATCGTTCCGCACTACGTACATGTCTGAATATTCTGTCCGTTCACCACCTGTTCAATTCTTCTTTTCTTTCACTCACTTATGCCACTCTGAACTATTGTTTTACTATAAACTTTTACAATTGAAAGAATTTATTTGGGGCTCCTGAGTCTTAGCGGGCGGCTAGCCGACGCCGCGGCTGAAGGTCGACTGCTGTTACATGCGGGCGGAAGTCACTGCTTTTCTGGCTAACAAATTTCGCCGTCGTTCATGTGGCAAATTGTTAGTAGTGGCACCGGGAACATGGGTTGTGAGTGCTCCCAAGGTGTTGATGAAATTTCACTGCCTTTCGTCGTATGCCTCGGATAGGCGTGGTCTCGTCAAACTTCCGTCACCATCCCGACCGCATGGCGAACAAATTTTACAAAAGCCATTTTGGTTCGGCTTAGTCCGAGCGTCGTCTGGGCGCCCCGATGGTGTTTGCGCGTTTGTGTGCGCCACACAGCACTACAGTTCTTGGAATTCAATTGCGTTCTCCGGTCACACCTTGCATTCCACTGTTCTTTGTAGGCATAAACCGTTTCCTTGCTGAGACTTGCTACCAGATTTATACAGGGAGTTACCATTGAAAATGAAATGAATTTAATAAAAATAAAATAAAATAAAATATCCCTTTTTGTCCCATTACAATACCCCCCCCAAAGAGATCTTCTGCCGAAACAGAAGAACTCTCATTGCTAAACCCTAAGAGGATCGGAGAGGATATGGTTCCAACAACCCCCCATTAATTCTTAACACATCATGGGTAAACTACCCCCCTAGCTCAGCGACTATGGTTGCACCTGAACGATATTACTGGACTTCTCTATACGAGATCCCAACACCATAAAATCGAACAGACACGCACCACAGCACAACTAACCTTCTATCATGCCACCCCCAAAATCCAAGCCCTGGTCTTATACCATGCCAGATCCTCAACCGATATGTTCCCCCTTATCATGCACACTGGGCTGCCTTTAGCAAGTACTGGGCGCGTACACATATTCATTAATACATCCTAACAAATTCCTTATTTAAAATTCAGAAAATATTTATCTTTAAATTCAAAATTTCATTTAAATCAAATTGTTATATCTCCATTACTTCCTCAAATAAGCAGAAATAAAAAAATCTTTTACATGAACCCATCAACTCTATTAATTCTCTTCAATACTACTAACAATCACAAAAAAAATTGAATATCTCATTACAACATGAACTCACTTATCCTAACATTTGATTATACAGATATACTAAACAATGTAATTCAATAAAACACCAGTAATACACATAAACAATAATATACTTGAAACTCAAACATCATCTATATGGCAGGCATGAAAAATAAAAAAATTAAAATTTGTTTTTCTCAAAAAAATTTAAATTTATCAAAATATACTTTGTTCAATATTCAGAAACATTTAAAATCATTTAATTCAATTAAACGACAAAATTGCATCAATCAATTGCTAGAAACTGGTCTTGTCTATAACATCAACCATCAGCTGATCTTTCTGGGTCAAGTCAACGACCTTGACATACCTATGTTACACAAAGCTACATCATAAAATACATGAAACATCTTTAAAATTTCTTATCTTCAAACATAATACAATAAGACATTTAAAATTGACATGGTTATTATTACAATAAACAATAAAATTTACATTTAAACTGACCAAAATTATATATTTTATAGCTTCATATCATTCTCAAATTCTATTAAAATCTGTCACTTGTTTCAATTACTTTTATATTTTAACTATGACTTTCCTTCTTTAATATTTTCATTCTCAATTAGTTTGGGTGACTCAATTATTCATAATAATTTGATTTATTAACTTGGCATTTATATATATTCTTCTCCCCTTCTAACTCTAACAATCACTAACAGATTTTACCTAGTATGACACCCATCTATCAAAACATCTACCACCCATTCTCTATCCCTAACTTACTATTCAACTCATTTCGAAACATTCTACCCTTATAACAAAATACTCTCTACCCCTTTGTACTCAGGATGTGTGTTCCCTTCCCACTGCTCATTCCCTTATCTGGTTCCTGGACTCCCCCTAGGTAACCCTTTCCGGAGCTAATCGGTTCCCTTCCCGCCACAACGCTTTCCGTTGAGGACTCCTTATCACACCACCCCCTTACAAAATTACCATCAACTAATCACTCTCCCAATACATCACTTTCATCTACAAAATATCTCCATTACTTTATTACTTCAATATATCACTCATTACTCTACATATTTTCCCCATAGCTACTGTGTCATTATTACCTCTCAAATTCTACATTACTTTTATTCACAACAATCTTACTTTGTTCAACTCCCCTTCTAAACTCAACTTGGACTGATTTAAATGTCCTAACGAAATAATAATCACCCAACTTCTACCTTTTACAAACCATTTAAAATTCTTAACTATCTCAAATTACTTCCATCATTTAAATTAAAATCTTTTAACCACATTGAAAATCTATTATTCAATCATTGATTATATTCAGTTTTCATTATATTCAAAAAAACATTTAATTACACTGAAAAATTTGCACTACATTCCTAAGTGACATACTACATAGATAACTCCAGCAATCAGCTGATTTTCTTGGCAAGGTGAATGACCTTTCTCTAAATACATTTCCAAATCATATAAAGTTTTACTTTACATAAATTGCATTATAAAATTCATACTTACATTACATCACTCAACATACTGTCATAAACACAAATATAAACACCAAACACCAATAACTCCATGTACCTTCTGAAACAATTTTAACAACCATGTTATTCCACAAACTAAACACAATTTAACATTTATCTATTTATTAATTATTATCAAATTCACATCTCATAAAATAATTTAAATTCATCAGAAAATTTTCTTTATACAACATTGTAAATCAATCAAAAATATTTAAACATCTCAAACTATTTTAATCCCATCAATCATTAAAACACAACATATTTAATTATTATCAAAACAATTACAATTCATTAATCACTTTCATAATTATTCTTGTTATTTATTTAGTCTGCTCAAAATATTATTATTATTATTAGTACACCAATTTCTACTATATACACACATTGTTTACATTACATAAATGTTACAATACAAACACAGGTAATTTCACTAAATTATTTACAAATTCCTGTCATTAATTTTTCTGTTTACCACACTTCATTTCCTAATTCGGCAAGGTCATACCCACAAATTAAAATATTTAGAATGTCCATACACTGATTTTTTAATTCAACCTCCATCATCGTATAGATATCTAACATATTTAAAACATAAATTATTTTTATCCACACACAATTTATTATTATTATTATAATGACCATTATCAATATAATATTTGACACCATTATATCCCATTAATTCATCAGACCCGTCTACCTTAGTAATTTCAATTCTGTTTCCGTTAGTATTTTTATTCAACATCAAGTCAGTTATTTTATCATCATCATCAAAATAATTATCCATCTCTATTTTACCAGGTAAGCCACTTTTTTCATCTCTCTCAATATCTAACACCTGCACCAAACTTTCATAACCTCTATTTAATTCAAAAATTTCTTTCTCTCTCTCTCTCTCTCATCACAACACCATATCACATTTTCTCTCTCACTCCATGAAGAGGGTACTGCTACATTAAAACTTTTCCTGCTTTCTCCAGGAACAACAACAAAATTCAAAAAACAATTATTAGTAGAATACTTTATTTCACCCCCCCACAACACCTCGTAAAAATTCTACCCTCTGCCACCCCGCTACTTGTACACTATCTTCATACTCTCTGAATCAACTGATACTATCTTCATTACTCATCAACATTTGTTTCTATCCCTTTGCAACACATTACTCTCTCATTCTCAGAATTGTATGTAACCTCATTAACATCACTCTCTGATACCCCATTTTCAACTATATAACCATTATTCTTATTTAACATTATTTCACCATTATAATTACTTATATTAACACCACCACTTACCTTGTCTACTATTCCTTCATTATTTTTCTTTATATTACTACCACCACAAACACTTACCTGTTTTGATTCACCTGTATCTGTTCGACACTCTCCCATTTTCTCAATAAGTTTATCCATCTTGTCGAGATGTTTATCCCACTTTTTCTCCCTCTCGTCAAACCGTTTATTTATCAATTCCCCCATTTCTTCTACTCCATTCTTAATTACTCGCAACATATCCATTACACTCATCTTACAATCAGATTCACTCATATCATCATTATTTACCTTATTATCTGCTACCTGATCGACTTTGTTTTCGTGAAATTGGTTTGTCCCTCTACCATTGCCTACCCCCATTACACTATTGTCTTTATCATTAGGCCTATTCACTGTCTTATTTTCTACCACTATTACTTCAACTATCTTACTTTTATCATTTGCCATCTGACTACCAATATCATCACTGTGCTTTTTAATTTCAGAAAATATTCCCTCTTCCTGTTCTTTCATCCGTGTTAAATTATCGTCCAAATTACCCCACTCCTCGTCTCTCATTTAATCTACAACTCCTCTAAATTCGCTTTCCCACTCATCCCACGCGAAACCAATATTCTCTTGTACCTCGGTTATGTTCAAAATTTATTTATATCATACTCTTTATATACAACAACAATAATTATACATGCACAATCCAAATATTCCACCCATAAATTCGTTATCCAACTGGAAAAGTAAATACAATAATTTCACAAGCAATTACGCTACCCAAACATAACCTAATTTAACGTAATTATATACGATAATTTTTTTCAAATACGCCGTTACCAATTCCTATTTTCTGTGCTTTAAAATAGGTCTACCTCGTATAAAATTATATCAGGATCCTGGCAGCGAGTCGCCAGTTGTTGATAAACACACTTACTCGAAATAAATATATTAAATAAAGCGTCCAGAAACTTACCTGCGATCTTTTCTTCGCTTACTTACCTTGTATAAATTTCAATCAGAAGCCCAGAGTCGCCACGATGTTTTAGGCTATACATCGAAACCTTAATAAAACATGGGACAATTTTGCAATCTGACTACCTCCCAATAAAATTTCAGAAGAAACCCGGAATCGTTAGACGAATCTTTCAGCAGAGACACTAGGAAATAGTTATGGCGCAATAACTAAACTTACACATTTTATATTATGAAATAAATATGTTTACTGTTCCTCTTACTTGTTTCTTTTCTCTTTGAAAATTATACAAAATAGAAATACAATCAATCATATGATATTGAAATGGTAATTGTATGCTAAATTTTATATAGATAAATTTATAAAGATAGCCCCGTATTTGCATACACACACGCATTTAAAATGTTCCCTTAACTTAGCGAGTGCTCTTTTACATTTGAAATAATTCTGACAAAAATGGGTCGTCGCCTACTTAATTCTCCGTTTCCTACCTTACATCGTTCCGCACTACGTACATGTCTGAATATTCTGTCCGTTCACCACCTGTTCAATTCTTCTTTTCTTTCACTCACTTATGCCACTCTGAACTATTGTTTTACTATAAACTTTTACAATTGAAAGAATTTATTTGGGGCTCCTGAGTCTTAGCGGGCGGCTAGCCGACGCCGCGGCTGAAGGTCGACTGCTGTTACATGCGGGCGGAAGTCACTGCTTTTCTGGCTAACAAATTTCGCCGTCGTTCATGTGGCAAATTGTTAGTAGTGGCACCGGGAACATGGGTTGTGAGTGCTCCCAAGGTGTTGATGAAATTTCACTGCCTTTCGTCGTATGCCTCGGATAGGCGTGGTCTCGTCAAACTTCCGTCACCATCCCGACCGCATGGCGAACAAATTTTACAAAAGCCATTTTGGTTCGGCTTAGTCCGAGCGTCGTCTGGGCGCCCCGATGGTGTTTGCGCGTTTGTGTGCGCCACACAGCACTACAGTTCTTGGAATTCAATTGCGTTCTCCGGTCACACCTTGCATTCCACTGTTCTTTGTAGGCATAAACCGTTTCCTTGCTGAGACTTGCTACCAGATTTATACAGGGAGTTACCATTGAAAATGAAATGAATTTAATAAAAATAAAATAAAATAAAATATCCCTTTTTGTCCCATTACAATACCCCCCCAATGAGAGATCTTCTGCCGAAACAGAAGAACTCTCATTGCTAAACCCTAAGATGATCGGAGAGGATATGGTTCCAACAACCCCCCATTAATTCTTAACACATCATGGGTAAACTACCCCCCTAGCTCAGCGACTATGGTTGCACCTGAACGATATTACTGGACTTCCCTATACGAGATCCCAACACAATAAAATCGAACAGACACGCACCACAGCACACCTAACCTTCTATCATGCCACCCCCAAAATCCAAGCCCTGGTCTTATACCATGCCAGATCCTCAACCGATATGTTCCCCCTTATCATGCACACTGGGCTGCCTTTAGCAAGTACTGGGCGCGTACACATATTCATTAATACATCCTAACAAATTCCTTATTTAAAATTCAGAAAATATTTATCTTTATATTCAAAATTTCATTTAAATCAAATTGTTATATCTCCATTACTTCCTCAAATAATCAGAAATAAAAAAATCTTTTACATGAACCCATCAACTCTATTAATTCTCTTCAATACTACTAACAATCACAAAAAAAATTGAATATCTCATTACAACATGAACTCACTTATCCTAACATTTGATTATACAGATATACTAAACAATGTAATTCAATAAAACACCAGTAATACACATAAACAATAATATACTTGAAACTCAAACATCATCTATATGGCAGGCATGAAAAATAAAAAAATTAAAATTTGTTTTTCTCAAAAAAATTTAAATTTATCAAAATATACTTTGTTCAATATTCAGAAACATTTAAAATCATTTAATTCAATTAAACGACAAAATTGCATCAATCAGTTGCTAGAAACTGGTCTTGTCTATAACATCAACCATCAGCTGATTTTTCTGGGTCAAGTCAACGACCTTGACATACCTATGATACACAAAGCTACATCATAAAATACATGAAACATCTTTAAAATTTCTTATCTTCAAACATAATACAATAAGACATTTAAAATTGACATGGTTATTATTACAATAAACAATAAAATTTACATTTAAACTGACCAAAATTATATATTTTATAGCTTCATATCATTCTCAAATTCTATTAAAATCTGTCACTTGTTTCAATTACTTTTATATTTTAACTATGACTTTCCTTCTTTAATATTTTCATTCTCAATTAGTTTGGGTGACTCAATTATTCATAATAATTTGATTTATTAACTTGGCATTTATATATATTCTTCTCCCCTTCTAACTCTAACAATCACTAACAGATTTTACCTAGTATGACACCCATCTATCAAAACATCTACCACCCATTCTCTATCCCTAACTTACTATTCAACTCATTTCGAAACATTCTACCCTTATAACAAAATACTCTCTACCCCTTTGTACTCAGGATGTGTGTTCCCTTCCCACTGCTCATTCCCTTATCTGGTTCCTGGACTCCCCCTAGGTAACCCTTTCCGGAGCTAATCGGTTCCCTTCCCGCCACAACGCTTTCCGTTGAGGACTCCTTATCACACCACCCCCTTACAAAATTACCATCAACTAATCACTCTCCCAATACATCACTTTCATCTACAAAATATCTCCATTACTTTATTACTTCAATATATCACTCATTACTCTACATATTTTCCCCATAGCTACTGTGTCACTATTACCTCTCAAATTCTACATTACTTTTATTCACAACAATCTTACTTTGTTCAACTCCCCTTCTAAACTCAACTTGGACTGATTTAAATGTCCTAACGAAATAATAATCACCCAACTTCTACCTTTTACAAACCATTTAAAATTCTTAACTATCTCAAATTACTTCCATCATTTAATTAAAATCTTTTAACCACATTGAAAATCTATTATTCAATCATTGATTATATTCAGTTTTCATTATATTAAAAAAAACATTTAATTACACTGAAAAATTTGCACTACATTCCTAAGTGACATACTACATAGATAACTCCAGCAATCAGCTGATTTTCTTGGCAAGGTGAATGACCTTTCTCTAAATACATTTCCAAATCATATAAAGTTTTACTTTACATAAATTGCATTATAAAATTCATACTTACATTACATCACTCAACATACTGTCATAAACACAAATATAAACACCAAACACCAATAACTCCATGTACCTTCTGAAACAATTTTAACAACCATGTTATTCCAGAAACTAAACACAATTTAACATTTATCTATTTATTAATTATTATCAAATTCACATCTCATAAAATAATTTAAATTCAGCAGAAAATTTTCTTTATACAACATTGTAAATCAATCAAAAATATTTAAACATCTCAAACTATTTTAATCCCATCAATCATTAAAACACAACATATTTAATTATTATCAAAACAATTACAATTCATTAATCACTTTCATAATTATTCTTGTTATTTATTTAGTCTGCTCAAAATATTATTATTATTATTAGTACACCAATTTCTACTATATACACACATTGTTTACATTACATACTTGTTACAATACAAACACAGGTAATTTCACTAAATTATTTACAAATTCCTGTCATTAATTTTTCTGTTTACCACACTTCATTTCCTAATTCGGCAAGGTCATACCCACAAATTAAAATATTTAGAATGTCCATACACTGATTTTTTAATTCAACCTCCATCATCGTATAGATATCTAACATATTTAAAACATAAATTATTTTTATCCACACACAATTTATTATTATTATTATAATGACCATTATCAATATAATATTTGACACCATTATATCCCATTAATTCATCAGACCCGTCTACCTTAGTAATTTCAATTCTGTTTCCGTTAGTATTTTTATTCAACATCAAGTCAGTTATTTTATCATCATCATCAAAATAATTATCCATCTCTATTTTACCAGGTAAGCCACTTTTTTCATCTCTCTCAATATCTAACACCTGCACCAACCTTTCATAACCTCTATTTATTTCAAAAATCTCTTCTCTCTCTCTCTCTCTCTCTCTCTCTCTCTCTCTCTCTCTCTCTCTCTCTCTCTCTCTCTCTCTCTCTCATCACAACACCATATCACATTTTCTCTCTCACTCCATGCAGAGGGTACTGCTACATTAAAACTTTTCCTGCTTTCTCCAGGAACAACAACAAAATTCAAAAAACAATTATTAGTAGAATACTTTTCTTCACCCCCCACAACACCTCGTAAAAATTCTACCCTCTGCCACCCGCTACTTGTACACTATCTTCATACTCTCTGAATCAACTGATACTATCTTCATTACTGATCAACATTTGTTTCTATCCCTTTGCAACACATTAGTCTCTCATTCTCAGAATTGTATGTAACCTCATTAACATCTCTCTCTGATACCCCATTTTCAACTATATAACCATTATTCTTATTTAACATTATTTCACCATTATAATTACTTATATTAACACCACCACTTACCTTGTCTACTATTCCTTCATTATTTTTCGTTATATTACTACCACCACAAACACTTACCTGTTTTGATTCACCTGTATCTGTTCGACACTCTCCCATTTTCTCAATAAGTTTATCCATCTTGTCGAGATGTTTATCCCACTTTTTCTCCCTCTCGTCAAACCGTTTATTTATCAATTCCCCCATTTCTTCTACTCGTTTCTTAATTATTCGCAACATATCCATTACACTCATCTTACAATCAGATTCACTCATATCATCATTATTTACCTTATTATCTGCTACCTGATCGACTTTGTTTTCGTGAAATTGGTTTGTCCCTCTACCATTGCCTACCCCCATTACACTATTATCTTTATCATTAGGCCTATTCACTGTCTTATTTTCTACCACTATTACTTCAACTATCTTACTTTTATCATTTGTCATCTGACTACCAATATCATCACTGTGCTTTTTAATTTCAGAAAATATTCCCTCTTCCTGTTCTTTCCTCCGTGTTAAATTATCGTCCAAATTACCCCACTCCTCGTCTCTCATTTAATCTACAACTCCTCTAAATTCGCTTTCCCACTCATCCCACGCGAAACCAATATTCTCTTGTACCTCGGTCATATTCAAAATTTATTTATATCATACTCTTTATATACAACAACAATAATTATACATGCACAATCCAAATATTCCACCCATAAACTCGTTATCCAACTGGAAAAGTAAATACAATAATTTCACAAGCAATTACGCTACCCAAACATAACCTAATTTAACGTAATTATATACGATAATTTTTTTCAAATACGCCGTTACCAATTCCAATTTTCTGTGCTTTAAAATAGGTCTACCTCGTATAAAATTATATCAGGATCCTGGCAGCGAGTCGCCAATTGTTGATAAACACACTTATTCAAAATAAATATATTAAATAAAGCGTCCAGAAACTTACCTGTGATCTTTTCTTCGCTTACTTACCTTGTATAAATTTCAATCAGAAGCCCAGAGTCGCCACCATGTTTTAGGCTATACATCGAAACCTTAATAAAAAATGGGACAATTTTGCAATCTGACTACCTCCCAATAAAATTTCAGAAGAAACCCGGAATCGTTAGACGAATCTTTCAGCACAGACACTAGGAAATAGTTATGGCGCAATAACTAAACTAACACATTTTATATTATGAAATAAATATGTTTACTGTTCCTGTTACTTGTTTCTTTTCTCTTTGAAAATTATACAAAATAGAAATACAATCAATCATATGATATTGAAATGGTAATTGATATGCTAAATTTTATATAGATAAATTTATAAAGATAGCCCCGTATTTGCATACACACACGCATTTAAAATGTTCCCTTAACTTAGCGAGTGCTCTTTTACATTTGAAATAATTCTGACAAAAATGGGTCGTCGCCTATTTAATTCTCCGTTTCCTACCTTACATCGTTCCGCACTACGTACATGTCTGAATATTCTGTCCGTTCACCACCTGTTCAATTCTTCTTTTCTTTCACTCACTTATGCCACTCTGAACTATTGTTTTACTATAAACTTTTACAATTGAAAGAATTTATTTGGGGCTCCTGAGTCTTAGCGGGCGGCTAGCCGACGCCGCGGCTGAAGGTCGACTGCTGTTACATGCGGGCGGAAGTCACTGCTTTTCTGGCTAACAAATTTCGCCGTCGTTCATGTGGCAAATTGTTAGTAGTGGCACCGGGAACATGGGTTGTGAGTGCTCCCAAGGTGTTGATGAAATTTCACTGCCTTTCGTCGTATGCCTCGGATAGGCGTGGTCTCGTCAAACTTCCGTCACCATCCCGACCGCATGGCGAACAAATTTTACAAAAGCCATTTTGGTTCGGCTTAGTCCGAGCGTCGTCTGGGCGCCCCGATGGTGTTTGCGCGTTTGTGTGCGCCACACAGCACTACAGTTCTTGGAATTCAATTGCGTTCTCCGGTCACACCTTGCATTCCACTGTTCTTTGTAGGCGTAAACCGTTTCCTTGCTGAGACTTGCTACCAGATTTATACAGGGAGTTACCATTGAAAATGAAATAAATTTAATAAAAATAAAATAAAATAAAATATCCCTTTTTGTCCCATTACAATACCCCCCCCCCAATGAGAGATCTTCTGCCGAAACAGAAGAACACTCATTGCTAAACCCCAAGAGGATCGGAGAGGATATGGTTCCAACACCCCCCTATTAATTCTTAACACATCATGGGTAAACTACCCCCCTAGCTCAGCGACTATGGTTGCACCTAAACGATATTACTGGACTTCTCTATACGAGATCCCAACACCATAAAATCGAACAGACACGCACCCCAGCACACCTAACCTTCTATCATGCCACCCCCAAAATCCAAGCCCTGGTCTTATACCATGCCAGATCCTCAACCGATATGTTCCCCCTTATCATGCACACTGGGCTGCCTTTAGCAAGTACTGGGCGCGTACACATATTCATTAATACATCCTAACAAATTCCTTATTTAAAATTCAGAAAATATTTATCTTTATATTCAAAATTTCATTTAAATCAAATTGTTATATCTCCATTACTTCCTCAAATAAGCAAAAATAAAAACATCTTTTACATGAACCCATCAACTCTATTAATTCTCTTCAATACTACTAACAATCACAAAAAAAATTGAATATCTCATTACAACATGAACTCACTTATCCTAACATTTGATTATACAGATATACTAAACAATGTAATTCAATAAAACACCAGTAATACACATAAACAATAATATACTTGAAACTCAAACATCATCTATATGGCAGGCATGAAAAATAAAAAAAATTAAAATTTGTTTTTCTCAAAAAAATTTAAATTTATCAAAATATACTTTGCTCAATATTCAGAAACATTTAAAATCATTTAATTCAATTAAACGACAAAATTGCATCAATCAATTGCTAGAAACTGGTCTTGTCTATAACATCAACCATCAGCTGATCTTTCTGGGTCAAGTCAACGACTTTGACATACCTATGTTACACAAAGCTACATCATAAAATACATGAAACATCTTTAAAATTTCTTATCTTCAAACATAATACAATAAGACATTTAAAATTGACATGGTTATTATTACAATAAACAATAAAATTTACATTTAAACTGACCAAAATTATATATTTTATAGCTTCATATCATTCTCAAATTCTATTAAAATCTGTCACTTGTTTCAATTACTTTTATATTTTAACTATGACTTTCCTTCTTTAATATTTTCATTCTCAATTAGTTTGGGTGACTCAATTATTCATAATAATTTGATTTATTAACTTGGCATTTATATATATTCTTCTCCCCTTCTAACTGTAACAATCACTAACAGATTTTACCTAGTATGACACCCATCTATCAAAACATCTACCACCCATTCTCTATCCCTAACTTACTATTCAACTCATTTCGAAACATTCTATCCTTATAACAAAATACTCTCTACCCCTTTGTACTCAGGATGTGTGTTCCCTTCCCACTGCTCATTCCCTTATCTGGTTCCTGGACTCCCCCTAGGTAACCCTTTCCGGAGCTAATCGGTTCCCTTCCCGCCACAACGCTTTCCGTTGAGGACTCCTTATCACACCACCCCCTTACAAAATTACCATCAACTAATCACTCTCCCAATACATCACTTTCATCTACAAAATATCTCCATTACTTTATTACTTCAATATATCACTCATTACTCTACATATTTTCCCCATAGCTACTGTGTCACTATTACCTCTCAAATTCTACATTACTTTTATTCACAACAATCTTACTTTGTTCAACTCCCCTTCTAAACTCAACTTGGACTGATTTAAATGTCCTAACGAAATAATAATCACCCAACTTCTACCTTTTACAAACCATTTAAAATTCTTAACTATCTCAAATTACTTCCATCATTTAAATTAAAATCTTTTAACCACATTGAAAATCTATTATTCAATCATTGATTATATTCAATTTTCATTATATTCAAAAAAACATTTTATTACACTGAAAAATTTGCACATCATTCCTAAGTGACAAACTACATAGATAACTCCAGCAATCAGCTGATTTTCTTGGCAAGGTGAATGACCTTTCTCTAAATACATTTCCAAATCATATAAAGTTTTACTTTACATAAATTGCATTATAAAATTCATACTTACATTACATCACTCAACATACTGTCATAAACACAAATATAAACACCAAACACCAATAACTCCATGTACCTTCTGAAACAATTTTAACAACCATGTTATTCCACAAACAAAACACAATTTAACATTTATCTATTTATTAATTATTATCAAATTCACATCTCATAAAATAATTTAAATTCATCAGAAAATTTTCTTTATACAACATTGTAAATCAATCAAAAATATTTAAACATCTCAAACTATTTTAATTCCATCAATCATTAAAACACAACATATTTAATTATTATCAAAACAATTACAATTCATTAATCACTTTCATAATTATTCTTGTTATTTATTTAGTCTGCTCAAGATAATATTATTATTATTAGTACACCAATTTCTACTATATACACACATTGTTTACATTACATACTTGTTACAATACAAACACAGTTAATTTCACTAAATTATTTACAAATTCCTGTCATTAATTTTTCTGTTTACCACACTTCATTTCCTAATTCGGCAAGGTCATACCCACAAATTAAAATATTTAGAATGTCCATACACTGATTTTTTAATTCAACCTCCATCATCGTATAGATATCTAACATATTTAAAACATAAATTATTTTTACCCACACACAATTTATTATTATTATTATAATGACCATTATCAATATAATATTTGACACCATTATTACCCATTAATTCATCAGACCCGTCTACCTTAGTAATTTCAATTCTGTTTCCGTTAGTATTTTTATTCAACATCAAGTCAGTTATTTTATCATCATCATCAAAATAATTATCCATCTCTATTTTACCAGGTAAGCCACTTTTTTCATCTCTCTCAATATCTAACACCTGCACCAACCTTTCATAACCTCTATTTATTTCAAAAATCTCTTTCTCTCTCACTCTCTCTCTCTCTCTCTCTCATCACAACACCATATCACATTTTCTCTCTCACTCCATGCAGAGGGTACTGCTACATTAAAACTTTTCCTGCTTTCTCCAGGAACAACAACAAAATTCAAAAAACAATTATTAGTAGAATACTTTTCTTCACCCCCCACAACACCTCGTAAAAATTCTACCCTCTGCCACCCGCTGCTTGTACACTATCTTCATACTCTCTGAATCAACTGATACTATCTTCATTACTCATCAACATTTGTTTCTATCCCTTTGCAACACATATTAGTCTCTCATTCTCAGAATTGTATGTAACCTCATTAACATCACTCTCTGATACCCCATTTTCAACTATATAACCATTATTCTTATTTAACATTATTTCACCATTATAATTACTTATATTAACACCACCACTTACCTTGTCTACTATTCCTTCATTATTTTTCGTTATATTACTACCACCACAAACACTTACCTGTTTTGATTCATCTGTATCTGTTCGACACTCTCCCATTTTCTCAATAAGTTTATCCATCTTGTCGAGATGTTTATCCCACTTTTTCTCCCTCTCGTCAAACCGTTTATTTATCAATTCCCCCATTTCTTCTACTCCTTTCTTAATTATTCGCAACATATCCATTACACTCATCTTACAATCAGATTCACTCATATCATCATTATTTACCTTATTATCGTCTACCTGATCGACTTTGTTTTCGTGAAATTGGTTTGTCCCTCTACCATTGCCTACTCCCAGTACACTATTATCTTTATCATTTGGCCTATTCACTGTCTTATTTTCTACCACTATTACTTCAACTATCTTACTTTTATCATTTATCATCTGTCTACCAATATCATCACTGTGCTTTTTAATTTCAGAAAATATTCCCTCTTCCTGTTCTTTCATCCGTGTTAAATTATCGTCCAAATTACCCCACTCCTCGTCTCTCATTTAAACTTTAACTCCTCTAAATTCGCTTTCCCACTCATCCCACGCGAAACCAATATTCTCTTGTACCTCGGTCATGTTCAAAATTTATTTATATCATATCCTTTATATACAACAACAATAATTACACATGCACAATCCAAATATTCCACCCATAAACTCGTTATCCAACTGGAAAAGTAAATACAATAATTTCACAAGCAATTACGCTACCCAAACATAACCTAATTTAACGTAATTATGTACGATAAATTTTTAGAAATACGCCGTTACCAATTCCTATTTTCGTTGCTTTAAAATAGGTCTACCTCGTATAAAATTATATCAGGATCCTGCCAGCGAGTCGCCAATTGTTGATAAACACACTTACTCGAAATAAATATATTAAATAAAGCGTCCAGAAACTTACCTGCGATCTTTTCTTCGCTTACTTACCTTGTATAAATTTCAATCAGAAGCCCAGAGTCGCCACGATGTTTTAGGCTATACATCGAAACCTTAATAAAAATGGGACAATTTTGCAATCTGACTACCTCCCAATAAAATTTCAGAAGAAACCCGGAATCGTTAGACGAATCTTTCAGCACAGACACTAGGAAATGGTTATGGCGCAATAACTAAACTAACACATTTTATATTATGAAATAAATATGTTTACTGTTCCTGTTACTTGTTTCTTTTCTCTTTGAAAATTATACAAAATAGAAATACAATCAATCATATGATATTGAAATGGTAATTGATATGCTAAATTTTATATAGATAAATTTATAAAGATGGCCCCGTATTTGCATACACACACGCATTTAAAATGTTCCCTTAACTTAGCGAGTGCTCTTTTACATTTGAAATAATTCTGACAAAAATGGGTCGTCGCCTACTTAATTCTCCGTTTCCTACCTTACATCGTTCCGCACTACGTACATGTCTGAATATTCTGTCCGTTCACCACCTGTTCAATTCTTCTTTTCTTTCACTCACTTATGCCACTCTGAACTATTGTTTTACTATAAACTTTTACAATTGAAAGAATTTATTTGGGGCTCCTGAGTCTTAGCGGGCGGCTAGCCGACGCCGCGGCTGAAGGTCGACTGCTGTTACATGCGGGCGGAAGTCACTGCCTTTCTTTCTAACAAATTTCGCCGTCGTTCATGTGGCAAATTGTTAGTAGTGGCACCGGGAACATGGGTTGTGAGTGCTCCCAAGGTGTTGATGAAATTTCACTGCCTTTCGTCGTATGCCTCGGATAGGCGTGGTCTCGTCAAACTTCCGTCACCATCCCGACCGCATGGCGAACAAATTTTACAAAAGCCATTTTGGTTCGGCTTAGTCCGAGCGTCGTCTGGGCGCCCCGATGGTGTTTGCGCGTTTGTGTGCGCCACACAGCACTACAGTTCTTGGAATTCAATTGCGTTCTCCGGTCACACCTTGCATTCCACTGTTCTTTGTAGGCGTAAACAGTTTCCTTGCTGAGACTTGCTACCAGATTTATACAGGGAGTTACCATTGAAAATGAAATGAATTTAATAAAAATAAAATAAAATAAAATATCCCTTTTTGTCCCATTACAATACCCCCCCCCCCAATGAGAGATCTTCTGCCGAAACAGAAGAACACTCATTGCTAAACCCCAAGAGGATCGGAGAGGATATGGTTCCAACACCCCCTTTTTAATTCTTAACACATCATGGGTAAACTACCCCCCTAGCTCAGCGACTATGGTTGCACCTGAACGATATTACTGGACTTCTCTATACGAGATCCCAACACCATAAAATCGAACAGACACGCACCCCAGCACACCTAACCTTCTATCATGCCACCCCCAAAATCCAAACCCTGGTCTTATACCATGCCAGATCCTCAACCGATATGTTCCCCCTTATCATGCACACTGGGCTGCCTTTAGCAAGTACTGGGCGCGTACACATATTCATTAATACATCCTAACAAATTCCTTATTTAAAATTCAGAAAATATTTATCTTTAAATTCAAAATTTCATTTAAATCAAATTGTTATATCTCCATTACTTCCTCAAATAAGCAAAAATAAAAAAATCTTTTACATGAACCCATCAACTCTATTAATTCTCTTCAATACTACTAACAATCACAAAAAAAATTGAATATCTCATTACAACATGAACTCACTTATCCTAACATTTGATTATACAGATATACTAAACAATGTAATTCAATAAAACACCAGTAATACACTTAAACAATAATATACTTGAAACTCAAACATCATATATATGGCAGGCATGAAAAATAAAAAAAATTAAAATTTGTTTTTCTCAAAAAAATTTAAATTTATAAAAATATACTTTGCTCAATATTCAGAAACATTTACAATCATTTAATTCAATTAAACGACAAAATTGCATCAATCAATTGCTAGAAACTGGTCTTGTCTATAACATCAACCATTAGCTGATCTTTCTGGGTCAAGTCAACGACCTTGACATACCTATGTTACACAAAGCTACATCATAAAATACATGAAACATCTTTAAAATTTCTTATCTTCAAACATAATACAACATAATACAATAAGATATTTAAAATTGACATGGTTATTATTACAATAAACAATAAAATTTACATTTAAACTGACCAAAATTACATATTTTATAGCTTCATATCATTCTCAAATTATATTAAAATCTGTCACTTGTTTCAATTACTTTTATATTTTAACTATGACTTTCCTTCTTTAATATTTTCATTCTCTCTCTCTCTCTCTCATCACAACACCATATCACATTTTCTCTCTCACTCCATGCAGAGGGTACTGCTACATTAAAACTTTTCCTGCTTTCTCCAGGAACAACAACAAAATTCAAAAAACAATTATTAGTAGAATACTTTTCTTCACCCCCCACAACACCACGTAAAAATTCTACCCTCTGCCACCCCGCTACTTGTACACTATCTTCATACTCTCTGAATCAACTGATACTATCTTCATTACTCATCAACATTTGTTTCTATCCCTTTGCAACACATTACTCTCTCATTCTCAGAATTGTATGTAACCTCATTAACATCACTCTCTGATACCCCATTTTCAACTATATAACCATTATTCTTATTTAACATTATTTCACCATTATAATTACTTATATTAACACCACCACTTACCTTGTCTACTATTCCTTCATTATTTTTCGTTATATTACTACCACCACAAACACTTAACTGTTTTGATTCACCTGTATCTGTTCGACACTCTCCCATTTTCTCAATAAGTTTGCCCATCTTGTCGAGATGTTTATCCCACTTTTTCTCCCTCTCGTCAAACCGTTTATTTATCAATTCCCCCATTTCTTCTACTCCTTTCTTAATTATTCGCAACATATCCATTACACTCATCTTACAATCAGATTCACTCATATCATCATTATTTACCTTATTATCTGCTACCTGATCGACTTTGTTTTCGTGAAATTGGTTTGTCCCTCTACCATTGCCTACCCCCAATACACTATTATCTTTATCATTAGGCCTATTCACTGTCTTATTTTCTCCCACTATTACTTCAACTATCTTACATTTATCATTTGTCATCTGACTACATTATCATCACTGTGCTTTATAATTTCAGAAAATTTTCCCTCTTCTTGTTCTTCCATCCGTGTTAAATTATCGTCCAAATTACCCCACTCCTCGTCTCTCATTTAATCTACAACTCCTCTAAATTCGCTTTCCCACTCATCCCACGCGAAACCAATATTCACTTGTACCTCGGTCATGTTCAAAATTTATTTATATCATACCCTTTATATACAACAACAATAATTATACATGCACAATCCAAATATTCCACCCATAAACTTGTTAGCCAACTGGAAAAGTAAATACAATAATTTCACAAGCAATTACGCTACCCAAACATAACCTAATTTAACGTAATTATGTACGATAAAGTGTTACAAATACGCCGTTACCAATTCCTATTTTCTGTGCTTTAAAATAGGTCTGCCTCGTATAAAATTATATCAGGATCCTGGCAGCGAGTCGCCAATTGTTGATAAACACACTTACTCGAAATAAATAAATAAAATAAAGCGGCCAGAAACTTACCTGCGATCTTTTCTTCGCTTACTTACCTTGTATAAATTTCAATCAGAAGCCCAGAGTCGCCACGATGTTTTAGGCTATACATCGAAACCTTAATAAAAAATGGGACAATTTTGCAATCTGGCTACCTCCCAATAAAATTTCAGAAGGAACCCTGAATCGTTAGACGAATCTTTCAGCACAGACACTAGGAAATGGTTATGGCGCAATAACTAAACTAACACATTTTATATTATGAAATAAATGTGTTTACTGTTCCTCTTACTTGTTTCTTTTCTCTTTGAAAATTATACAAAATAGAAATACAATCAATCATATGATATTGAAATGGTAATTGATATGCTAAATTTTATATAGATAAATTTATAAAGATAGCCCCGTATTTGCATACACACACTTCATTCACACGCATTTAAAATGTTCCCTTAACTTAGCGAGCGCTCTTTTACATTTGAAATAATTCTGACAAAAATGGGTCGTCGCCTACTTAATTCTCCGTTTCCTACCTCACATCGTTCCGCACTACGTACATGTCTGAATATTCTGTCCGTTCACCACCTGTTCAATTCTTCTTTTCTTTCACTCACTTATGCCACTCTGAACTATTGTTTTACTATAAACTTTTACAACTGAAAGAATTTATTTGGGGCTCCTGAGTCTTAGCGGGCGGCTAGCCGACGCCGCGGCTGAAGGTCGACTGCTGTTACATGCGGGCGGAAGTCACTGCCTTTCTTGCTAACAAATTTCGCCGTCGTTCATGTGGCAAATTGTTAGTAGTGGCACCGGGAACATGAGTTGTGAGTGCTCCCAAGGTGTTGATGAATTTTCACTGCCTTTCGTCGTATGCCTCGGATAGGCGTGGTCTCGTCAAACTTCCGTCACCATCCCGACCGCATGGCGAACAAATTTTACAAAAGCCATTTTGGTTCGGCTTAGTCCGAGCGTCGTCTGGGCGCCCCGATGGTGTTTGCGCGTTTGTGTGCGCCACACAGCACTACAGTTCTTGGAATTCAATTGCGTTCTCCGGTCACACCTTGCATTCCACTGTTCTTTGTAGGCATAAACCGTTTCCTTGCTGAGACTTGCTACCAGATTTATACAGGGAGTTACCATTGAAAATGAAATGAATTTAATAAAAATAAAATAAAATAAAATATCCCTTTTTGTCCCATTACAATACCTCCCCAATGAGAGATCTTCTGCCGAAACAGAAGAACTCTCTTTGCTAAACCCTAAGAGGATCGGAGAGGATATAGTTCCAACAACCCCCCATTAATTCTTAACACATCATGGGTAAAATACCCCCCTAGCTCAGCGACTATGGCTGCACCTGAACGATATTACTGGACTTCTCTATACGAGATCCCAACACCATAAAATCGAACAGACACGCACCACAGCACACCTAACCTTCTATCATGCCACCCCCAAAATCCAAACCCTGGTCTTATACCATGCCAGATCCTCAACCGATATTTTCCCCCTTATCATGCACACTGGGCTGCCTTTAGCAAGTACTGGGCGCGTACACATATTCATTAATACATCCTAACAAATTCCTTATTTAAAATTCAGAAAATATTTATCTTTAAATTCAAAATTTCATTTAAATCAAATTGTTATATCTCCATTACTTCCTCAAATAAGCAAAAATAAAAAAATCTTTTACATGAACCCATCAACTCTATTAATACTCTTCAATACTACTAACAATCACAAAAAAAATTGAATATCTCATTACAACATGAACTCACTTATCCTAACATTTGATTATACAGATATACTAAACAATGTAATTCAATAAAACACCAGTAATACACATAAACAATAATATACTTGAAACTCAAACATCATCTATATGGCAGGCATGAAAAATAAAAAAAATAAAAATTTGTTATTCTCAAAAAAATTTAAATTTATCAAAATATACTTTGCTCAATATTCAGAAACATTTAAAATCATTTAATTCAATTAAACGACAAAATTGCATCAATCAATTGCTAAAAACTGGCCTTGTCTATAACATCAACCATCAGCTGATCTTTCTGGGTCAAGTCAACGACCTTGACATACCTATGTTACACAAAGCTACATCATAAAATACATGAAACATCTTTAAAATTTCTTATCTTCAAACATAATACAATAAGACATTTAAAATTGACATGGTTATTATTACAATAAACAATAAAATTTACAATCAGAATGATCACAGTTGCACACCACTATATAAAAATTAGTGGTGTGCAACTGTGATCATTCTGATTGTGATTTCAACCACTAACACAAATTTCTTCATTAAACGTCTGTTAAAATAAAATTTACATTTAAACTGACCAAAATAACATATTTTATAGCTTCATATCTTTCTCAAATTATATTAAAATCTGTCACTTGTTTCAATTACTTTTATATTTTAACTATGACTTTCCTTCTTTAATATTTTCATTCTCAATTAGTTTGGGTGACTCAATTATTCATAATAATTTGATTTATTAACTTGGCATTTATATATATTCTTCTCCCCTTCTAACTCTAACAATCACTAACAGATTTTACCTAGTATGACACCCATCTATCAAAACATCTACCACCCATTCTCTATCCCTAACTTACTATTCAACTCATTTCGAAACATTCTACCCTTATAACAAAATACTCTCTACCCCTTTGTACTCAGGATGTGTGTTCCCTTCCCACTGCTCATTCCCTTATCTGGTTCCTGGACTCCCCCTAGGTAACCCTTTCCGGAGCTAATCGGTTCCCTTCCCGCCACAACGCTTTCCGTTGAGGACTCCTTATCACACCACCCCCTTACAAAATTACCATCAACTAATCACTCTCCCAATACATCACTTTCATCTACAAAATATCTCCATTACTTTATTACTTCAATATATCACTCATTACTCTACATATTTTCCCCATAGCTACTGTGTCACTATTACCTCCCAAATTCTACATTACTTTTATTCACAACAATCTTACTTTGTTCAACTCCCCTTCTAAACTCAACTTGGACTGATTTAAATGTCCTAACGAAATAATAATCACCCAACTTCTACCTTTTACAAACCATTTAAAATTCTTAACTATCTCAAATTACTTCCATCATTTAAATTAAAATCTTTTAACCACATTGAAAATCTATTATTCAATCATTGATTATATTCAATTTTCATTATATTCAAAAAAACATTTAATTACACTGAAAAATTTGCACATCATTCCTAAGTGACATACTACATAGATAACTCCAGCAATCAGCTGATTTTCTTGGCAAGGTGAATGACCTTTCTCTAAATACATTTCCAAATCATATAAAGTTTTACTTTACATAAATTGCATTATAAAATTCATACTTACATTACATCACTCAACATACTGTCATAAACACAAATATAAACACCAAACACCAATAACTCCATGTACCTTCTGAAACAATTTTAACAACCATGTTATTCCACAAACTAAACACAATTTAACATTTATCTATTTATTAATTATTATCATATTCACATCTCATAAAATAATTTAAATTCATCAGAAAATTTTCTTTATACAACATTGTAAATCAATCAAAAGTATTTAAACATCTCAAACTATTTTAATTCCATCAATCATTAAAACACAACATATTTAATTATTATCAAAACAATTGCAATTCATTTATCACTTTCATAATTATTCTTGTTATTTATTTAGTCTGCTCAAATTATTATTATTATTATTAGTACACCAATTTCTACTACATACACACATTGTTTACATTACATACTTGTTACAATACAAACACAGTTAATTTCACTAAATTATTTACAAATTCCTGTCATTAATTTTTCTGTTTACCACACTTCATTTCCTAATTCGGCAAGGTCATACCCACAAATTAAAATATTTAGAATGTCCATACACTGATTTTTTAATTCAACCTCCATCATCGTATAGATATCTAACATATTTAAAACATAAATTATTTTTATCCACACACAATATATTATTATTTTTATAATGACCATTATCAATATAATATTTGACACCATTATTACCCATTATTTCATCAGACCCGTCTACCTTAGTAATTTCAATTCTGTTTCCGTTAGTATTTTTATTCAACATCAAGTCAGTTATTTTATCATCATCATCAAAATAATTATCCATCTCTATTTTACCAGGTAAGCCACTTTTTTCATCTCTCTCAATATCTAACACCTGCACCAACCTTTCATAACCTCTATTTATTTCAAAAATCTCTTTCTCTCTCTGTCTCTCTCTCTCTCTCTCTCTCTCTCTCTCTCTCTCTCTCTCTCATCACAACACCATATCACATGTTCTCTCTCACTCCATGCAGAGGGTACTGCTACATTAAAACTTTTCCTGCTTTCTCCAGGAACAACAACAAACTTCAAGAAACAATTATTAGTAGAATACTTTTCTTCACCCCCCACAACACATCGTAAAAATTCTACCCTCTGCCACCCCGCTACTTGTACACTATCTTCATACTCTCTGAATCAACTGATACTATCTTCATTACTCATCAACATTTGTTTCTATCCCTTTGCAACACATTACTCTCTCATTCTCAGAATTGTATGTAACCTCATTAACATCACTCTCTGATAACCCATTTTCAACTATATAACCATTATTCTTATTTAACATTATTTCACCATTATAATTACTTATATTAACACCACCACTTACCTTGTCTACTATTCCTTCATTATTTTTCGTTATATTACTACCACCACAAACACTTACCTGTTTTGATTCACCTGTATCTGTTCGACACTCTCCCATTTTCTCAATAAGTTTACCCATCTTGTCGAGATGTTTATCTCACTTTTTCTCCCTCTTGTCAAACCGTTTATTTATCAATTCCCCCATTTCTTCTACACGTTTCTTAATTATTCGCAACATATCCATTACACTCATCTTACAATCAGATTCACTCATATCATCATTATTTACCTTATTATCTGCTACCTGATCGACTTTGTTTTCGTGAAATTGGTTTGTCCCTCTACCATTGCCTACCCCCATTACACTATTATCTTTATCATTAGGCCTATTCACTGTCTTATTTTCTACCACTATTACTTCAACTATCTTACTTTTATCATTTGTCATCTGACTACAATATCATCACTGTGCTTTATAATTTCAGAAAATATTCCCTCTTCTTGTTCTTCCATCCGTGTTAAATTATCGTCCAAATTACCCCACTCCTCGTCTCTCATTTAATCTACAACTCCTCTAAATTCGCTTTCCCACTCATCCCACGCGAAACCAATATTCTCTTGTACCTCGGTCATGTTCAAAATTTATTTATATCATACCCTTTATATACAACAACAATAATTATACATGCACAATCCAAATATTCCACCCATAAACTTGTTAGCCAACTGGAAAAGTAAATACAATAATTTCACAAGCAATTACGCTACCCAAACAACCTAATTTAACGTAATTATGTACGATAAATTTTACAAATACGCCGTTACCAATTCCTATTTTCTGTGCTTTAAAATAGGTCTGCCTCGTATAAAATTATATCAGGATCCTGGCAGCGAGTCGCCAATTGTTGATAAACACACTTACTCGAAATAAATAAATAAAATAAAGCGGCCAGAAACTTACCTGCGATCTTTTCTTCGCTTACTTACCTTTTATAAATTTCAATCAGAAGCCCAGAGTCGCCACGATGTTTTAGGCTATACATCGAAACCTTAATAAAAAATGGGACAATTTTGCAATCTGACTACCTCCCAATAAAATTTCAGAAGAAACCCGGAATCGTTAGACGAATCTTTCAGCACAGACACTAGGAAATGGTTATGGCGTAATAACTAAACTAACATATTTTATATTATGAAATAAATATGTTTACTGTTCCTCTTACTTGTTTCTTTTCTCTTTGAAAATTATACAAAATAGAAATACAATCAATCATATGATATTGAAATGTTAATTGATATGCTAAATTTTATATAGATTAATTTATAAAGGTAGCCCCGTATTTGCATACACACACTTCATTCACACGCATTTAAAATGTTCCCTTAACTTAGCGAGCGCTCTTTTACATTTGAAATAATACTGACAAAAATGGGTCGTCGCCTACTTAATTCTCCGTTTCCTACCTCACATCGTTCCGCACTACGTACATGTCTGAATATTCTGTCCGTTCACCACCTGTTCAATTCTTCTTTGCTTTCACTCACTTATGCCACTCTGAACTATTGTTTTACTATAAACTTTTACAATTGAAAGAATTTTTTTGGGGCTCCTGAGTATTAGCGGGCGGCTAGCCGACGCCGCGGCTGAAGGTCGACTGCTGTTACATGCGGGCGGAAGTCACTGGGTTTCTTGCTAACAAATTTCGCCGTCGTTCATGTGGCAAATTGTTAGTAGTGGCACCGGGAACATGGGATGTGAGTGCTCCCAAGGTGTTGATGAAATTTCACTGCCTTTCGTCGTATGCCTCGGATAGGCGTGGTCTCGTCAAACTTCCGTCACCATCCCGACCGCATGGCGAACAAATTTTACAAAAGCCATTTTGGTTCGGCTTAGTCCGAGCGTCGTCTGGGCGCCCCGATGGTGTTTGCGCGTTTGTGTGCGCCACACAGCACTACAGTTCTTGGAATTCAATTGCGTTCTCCGGTCACACCTTGCATTCCACTGTTCTTTGTAGGCATAAACCGTTTCCTTGCTGAGACTTGCTACCAGATTTATACAGGGAGTTACCATTAAAAATGAAATGAATTTAATAAAAATAAAATAAAATAAAATATCCCTTTTTGTCCCATTACAATACCCCCCCCAAAGAGATCTTCTGCCGAAACAGAAGAACCCTCATTGCTAAACCCTAAGAGGATCGGAGAGGATATGGTTCCAACATCCCCCCATTAATTCTTAACACATCATGGGTAAACTACCCCCCTAGCTCAGCGACTATGGTTGCACCTGAACGATATTACTGGACTTCTCTATACGAGATCCCAACACCATAAAATCGAACAGACACGCACCACAGCACACCTAACCTTCTATCATGCCACCCCCAAAATCCAAACCCTGGTCTTATACCATGCCAGATCCTCAACCGATATGTTCCCCCTTATCATGCACACTGGGCTGCCTTTAGCAAGTACTGGGCGCGTACACATATTCATTAATACATCCTAACAAATTCCTTATTTAAAATTCAGAAAATATTTATCTTTAAATTCAAAATTTCATTTAAATCAAATTGTTATATCTCCATTACTTCCTCAAATAAGCAAAAATAAAAAAATCTTTTACATGAACCCATCAACTCTATTAATTCTCTTCAATACTACTAACAATCACAAACAAAATTGAATATCTCATTACAACATGAACTCACTTATCCTAACATTTGATTATACAGATATACTAAACAATGTAATTCAATAAAACACCAGTAATACACATAAACAATAATATACTTGAAACTCAAACATCATCTATATGGCAGGCATGAAAAATAAAAAAAATAAAAATTTGTTATTCTCAAAAAAATTTAAATTTATCAAAATATACTTTGCTCAATATTCAGAAACATTTAAAATCATTTAATTCAATTAAACGACAAAATTGCATCAATCAATTGCTAGAAACTGGCCTTGTCTATAACATCAACCATCAGCTGATCTTTCTGGGTCAAGTCAACGACCTTGACATACCTATGTTACACAAAGCTACATCATAAAATACATGAAACATCTTTAAAATTTCTTATCTTCAAACATAATACAACATAATACAATAAGACATTTAAAATTGACATGGTTATTATTACAATAAACAATAAAATTTACATTTAAACTGACCAAAATTACATATTTTATAGCTTCACATCATTCTCAAATTCTATTAAAATCTGTCACTTGTTTCAATTACTTTTATATTTTAACTATGACTTTCCTTCTTTAATATTTTCATTCTCAATTAGTTTGGGTGACTCAATTATTCATAATAATTTGATTTATTAACTTGGCATTTATATATATTCTTCTCCCCTTCTAACTCTAACAATCACTAACAGATTTTACCTAGTATGACACCCATCTATCAAAACATCTACCACCCATTCTCTATCCCTAACTTACTATTCAACTCATTTCGAAACATTCTACCCTTATAACAAAATACTCTCTACCCCTTTGTACTCAGGATGTGTGTTCCCTTCCCACTGCTCATTCCCTTATCTGGTTCCTGGACTCCCCCTAGGTAACCCTTTCCGGAGCTAATCGGTTCCCTTCCCGCCACACCGCTTTCCGTTGAGGACTCCTTATCACACCACCCCCCTTACAAAATTACCATCAACTAATCACTCTCCCAATACATCACTTTCATCTACAAAATATCTCCATTACTTTATTACTTCAATATATCACTCATTACTCTACATATTTTCCCCATAGCTACTGTGTCACTATTACCTCTCAAATTCTACATTACTTTTATTCACAACAATCTTACTTTGTTCAACTCCCCTTCTAAACTCAACTTGGACTGATTTAAATGTCCTAACGAAATAATAATCACCCAACTTCTACCTTTTACAAACCATTTAAAATTCTTAACTATCTCAAATTACTTCCATCATTTAAATTAAAATATTTTAAGCACATTGAAAATCTATTATTCAATCACTGATTATATTCAATTTTCATTATATTAAAAAAAACATTTAATTACACTGAAAAATTTGCACATCGTTCCTAAGTGACATACTACATAGATAACTCCAGCAATCAGCTGATTTTCTTGGCAAGGTGAATGACCTTTCTCTAAATACATTTCCAAATCATATAAAGTTTTACTATACGTAAATTGCATTTTAAAATTCATACTTACATTACATCGCTCAACATACTGTCATAAACACAAATATAAAAATATACACACTAAACACCAATAACTCCATGTACCTTCTGAAACAATTTTAACAACCATGTTATTAAACAAACTAAACACAATTTAACATTTATCTATTTATTAATTATTATCGAATTCACATCTCATAAAATAATTTAAATTCATCAGAAAATTTTCTTTATACAACATTGTAAATCAATCAAAAATATTTAAACATCTCAAACTATTTTAATTCCATCAATCATTAAAACACAACATATTTAATTATTATCAAAACAATTACAATTCATTAATCACTTTCATATTTATTCTTGTTATTTATTTAGTTTGCTCAAAATATTATTATTATTATTAGTACACCAATTTCTACTACATACACACATTTTTTACATTACATACTTGTTACGATACAAACACAGTTAATTTCACTAAATTATTTACAAATTCCTGTCATTAATTTTTCTGTTTACCACACTTCATTTCCTAATTCGGCAAGGTCATACCCACAAATTAAAATATTTAGAATGTCCATACACTGATTTTTTAATTCAACCTCCATCATCGTATAGATATCTAACATATTTAAAACATAAATTATTTTTATCCACACACAATTTATTATTATTATTATAATGACCATTATCAATATAATATTTGACACCATTATTACCCATTAATTCATCAGACCTGTCTACCTTAGTAATTTCAATTCTGTTTCCGTTAGTATTTTTATTCAACATCAAGTCAGTTATTTTACCATCAACATCAAAATAATTATCCATCTCTATTTTACCAGGTAAGCCACTTTTTTCATCTCTCTCAATATCTAACACCTGTACCAACCTTTCATAACCTCTATTTATTTCAAAAATCTCTCTCTCTCTCTCTCTCTCTCTCTCTCTCTCTCTCTCTCTCTCATCACAACACCATATCACATTTTCTCTCTCACTCCATGCAGAGGGTACTGCTACATTAAAACTTTTCCTGCTTTCTCCAGGAACAACAACAAAATTCAAAAAACAATTATTAGTAGAATACTTTTCTTCACCCCCCACAACACCTCGTAAAAATTCTACCCTCTGCCACCCCGCTACTTGTACACTATCTTCATACTCTCTGAATCAACTGATACTATCTTCATTACTGATCAACATTTGTTTCTATCCCTTTGCAACACATTATTCTCTCATTCTCAGAATTGTAAATAACCTCATTATCATCACCCTCTGATACCCCATTTTCAACTATATAACCATTATTCTTATTTAACATTATTTCACCATTATAATTACTTATATTAACACCACCACTTAACTTGTCTACTATTCCTTCATTATTTTTCGTTATATTACTACCACCACAAACACTTACCTGTTTTGATTCACCTGTATCTGTTCGACACTCTCCCATTTTCTCAATTAGTTTATCCATCTTGTCGAGATGTTTATCCCACTTTTTCTCCCTCTCGTCAAACCGTTTATTTATCAATTCCCCCATTTCTTCTACTCGTTTCTTAATTATTCGCAACATATCCATTACACTCATCTTACAATCAGATTCACTCATATCATCATTATTTACCTTATTATCTGCTACCTGATCGACTTTGTTTTCGTGAAATTGGTTTGTCCCTCTACCATTGCCTACCCCCATTACACTATTATCTTTATCATTAGGCCTATTCACTGTCTTATTTTCTACCACTATTACTTCAACTACCTTACATTTATCATTTGTCATATGACTAACAATATCATCACTGTGCTTTTTAATTTCAGCAAATATTCCCTCTTCTTGTTCTTCCATCCGTGTTAAATTATCATCCAAATTACCCCACTCCTTGTCTGTCATTTAATCTACAACCCCTCTAAATTCGCTTTCCCACTCATCCCACGCGAAACCAATATTCTCTTGTACCTCGGTCATGTTCAAAATTTATTTATATCATACCCTTTATATACAACAACAATAATTATACATGCACAATCCAAATATTCCACCCATAAACTTGTTATCCAACTGGAAAAGTAAATACAATAATTTCACAAGCAATTACGCTACCCAAACATAACCTAATTTAACGTAATTATGTATGATAATTTTTAAAAATACGCCGTTACCAATTCCTATATTCTGTGCTTTAAAATAGGTCTACCTCGTATAAAATTATATCAGGATCCTGGCAGCGAGTCGCCAATTGTTGATAAACACACTTACTCGAAATAAATAAATAAAATAAAGCGTCCAGAAACTTACCTGTGATCTTTTCTTCGCTTACTTACCTTGTATAAATTTCAATCAGAAGCCCAGAGTCGCCACGATGTTTTAGGCTATACATCGAAACCTTAATAAAAAATGGGACAATTTTGCAATCTGACTACCCCCAAATAAAATTTCAGAAGAAACCCGGAATCGTTAGACGAACCTTTCAGCACAGACACTAGGAAATGGTCACGGCGTAATAACTAAACTAACACATTTTATATTATGAAATAAATATGTTTACTGTTCCTCTTACTTGTTTCTTTTCTCTTTGAAAATTATACAAAATAGAAATACAATCAATCATATGGTATTGAAATGGTAATTGATATGCTAAATTTTATATAGATAAATTTATAAAGATAGCCCAGTATTTGCATACACACACTTCATTCACACGCATTTAAAATGTTCCCTTAACTTCGCGAGCGCTTTTTTACATTTGAAATAATTCTGACAAAAATGGGTCGTCGCCTACTTAATTCTCCGTTTCCTACCTCACATCGTTCCGCACTACGTACATGTCTGAATATCCTGTCCGTTCACCACCTGTTCAATTCTTCTTTTATTTCACTCACTTATGCCATTCCGAACTATTGTTTTACTATAAACTTTTACAATTGAAACAATTTATTTGGGGCTCCTGAGTCTTAGCGGGCAGCTAGCCGACGCCGCGGCTGAAGGTCGACTGCTGTTACATGCGGGCGGAAGTCACTGCCTTTCTTGCTACCAAATTTCGCCGTCGTTCATGAATGCAGGATTCACCAACATCAAGGACTCAGGACCAGAAGAGGGTACGCTGAGGAACCACTACAATTAAGGTGAAAGACAGCCATGTATTCCTCATAACAAAAGACTTAATCAAAGACAGATAAACATTGTCAAAAGAAACATAATAATTTCTAAAAGTGTAATTTATAACTTGTAAATGTAAATGTTCTTGTATAGTAATTATAGCATATTTTTTGAATTGATAATTTTTTGATAATATTTAAATTGAATTAAAATTGTTGAATTATGAAAGCATAAGTTTTGAATTGATAATTTATTGAAAATATTTAAACGTAATTTTGAAATAATAGAAAGTTGCAAAAGTAATTAATATAAATGGCAAATGCATATGCAACAACAATAGGAATTATTTTAAAAAGAAAGATTTGAGAATATAATAAATTAATCATATTATACTGAGCAAGTCGAGAGCAATATTATATAATAATCAAATGTATTTATAATTATAAGAGTATTTTATGTTTGTATGGAATATGTGATATTACGTGTAGGCTATGTAATCAACAAGTAAGCCTATAGGTACTGCGACTACTCATACACATGCAATAATAATGAAGTTCTAATTCGCAATTTTTTTTGAAATGATAATTAATAAATGTTCTAAATACTTTAAACAATTTTACATTGTTGTTAATATTACGATTACACCCATTAAAAAATATAACATATAAATAAAATGCGGTAGCCAACGTGTGGCTCATCAACGATATATACATCATATAACAATTAACGTTATAAATATTTGTCGCACAAGAACATGGTGCGCGACCATGCCATTTAACTATTTTAAAATTTAAAAGTTAAATGTATGGCCTAAAAGTAAATGTGTGTTAAATGAAAAAATATATGTGATAACTATTATTTGTATGTTATGTTAATTGTCGTGTATTATAATAGCACAACTGGCACTCAACAGATAATTATATTGTAAAAAGAAAAGGTTTAATTGTAATAGTAACGTCATTACTAATAATAAAAAACAAAATAATAAATAAAGTGTAGTATAACCGGAATCACCAATAATAATTATTTTAAAAACATAATATAACAAATAAATAATTCGACATGGCAGAACCAGGTAACTTCAGTATGGAGGCACTTCAAAATATGATGAAAGCCATGGTAGAAGAACTAAAACAAGATAATGTAATACTAAAAGAAGAATTAAAACAAGATAATGTAAAACATAATAGAAAATTTAAATGAATTAAAACAAGATAATGTACAACTAAAAGAAGACCTAAATGAATTAAAACAAGATAATTTAAAACTACCAGAAAATTTAAAAGAAGAATTAAAACAAGATATAATAGATAGTACTACACAGTTAGTGGATAAAATTATAGACACTAATACGCGCATAGATGCACTTGAAAATAAAGTTATACAAGCCCTTCATGAACAAGCTGTTAGGATAGAAAACAAGCATAAAGAATTACGCGCGGAGTGGAAGAAAGATTTAAAAGACATACATAAATAAATAACTGTAAACGTAAATGAGAAAATAATTGTAGCAAAGAATGAACTGAACAGTAAAATAAGGGATGTCCATGATCAGCTTCAAGCGACCACAAGTAAAACGCGTACTACGGTAATAGAGAATAAACTAGATGAAAAATCCAAGACTGCGAAAGATTATTCTGGAGAGATGTCCAATATGAAAGAAGAGGTGAAGACTGAAATGGATCAACTTCGAATGGAGCTATGTAGACGTCCTGCGCAGATGATGGTTTATCCGGCACCATTAGAAGATAGGGTTAAACTAACATTTGCAGGAAATAAATGGGAGAACAGCATGGAATTTTTGGTCAATTGCGAAAAATAAATGGAAAAAATTGGTAGTAATATTGATGAAAACGGGAAAATAAATTTTCTTATTCGCCATTTCACAGATTCAGCAGCACAGTGGTACACTATCATACGTGATAATGTCACTACATATCAACAATTCCGTGACTCGTTTGAAAATAGGTATTGGAATATACATACGCAACGTCAGGTACGTGATCAGCTAGAATATGGTAAATTTAATATTCATTGTCGTCAAAGTATTGAACAGTATACAATAGCACAAATTGAAAGAGTGAAACATCTTAAACCTAAATTATCAGAATATGAAATAATATCTAAACTGTCTTACCATTTTCAGAAAAATATCCAACTCGCTGTTAATACACAAGGTATTAAAACAATTGAAGAATTTTTAATACTGGTAACACAATCTGAAAATATCACTCGTGGTGAGAATACACAACACAATTATCAACCGCACAGTAATCACAAAAATAACCATAATCACAACGTTAATAATTATAAACAGCAAATGCTACACACGCAAAATAAAGCACATATTAACCTCATTCGCGAACCAACAACGACTCAGCGTGAAGAAGGCGTTCGTCAAGAGAGCTAGAGCGATCAGAGAGAGAGACAACGTAGAGGTGAGAAGGGAAGCTATGTCTGGCCCACTTCTAAAAAGAAATTCCCTAACCCGTATGATAGCTCAGTCAACGCAATAAAAGCAAACAATAGAAACATGAAGAAGGGATGTGAACCGGAAGCGGCAAGTGAACATCGACTTCTCAACAATGACTGGAGACGCATACACAGCGGTACACAATAAACAATATATATGTCCTGTCGGCATACGAGACGAATTGCTTAGCACGGACGAGGGTATAAATCCAAAGGAACACCACACGCATTGCCCAACTGTTAATGTTCATATAAACAACTGTAGAATTAAAATGTTGGTGGTCACAGGTAGTCAACTATCAGTTTTTTAACGCTGCCGGGATGCAACGAAATAAAAATTATTTTAAAAATACAGCGATATTACCTGTGAATAATGTGAACATTACAACCATGTTGCGAAGACAAGTGAAATAAGTGTATGAATAATCGTGTTTGTAAAAGGATGCCACGAGAAACCTATTCCTGCAGAGATTTGTCGAACCATGAATTTTGCACTCTAGACTATAAATACGAGAGGCACATCAGCCTTGTTCTCCTTCTCGTTTAAACACAGTGGCAGCCGGAGTCTCTGCCCAATAACGGAGGACGAGGGAGCAGCACAATACATGGCATAAATTCTAGACGTAGAGGACGAGTCATCGGACTTCCGAGAGGATCCGGAGGATGAAGAAAGGACCCAGGACTTCACGACAATGCAGGATTCATCAATATCAAGGACTCAGGACCAGAAGAGGGTACGCTGAGGAACAACTACAACTAAGGTGAAAGAAAGCCATGTATTCCTCATAACAAAAGACTTAATCAAAGACAGATAAACATTGTCAAAAGGAACATAATAATTTCTAAAAGTGTAATTTATAACTTGTAAATGTAAATGTTCTTGTATAGTAATTATAGCATATTTTTTGAATTGCTACTTTATTGAAAATATTTAAATTGGATTGAAATTGTTGAATTATGAAAGCATAAGTTTTGAATTGATAATTTATTGAAAATATTTAAACGTAATTTTGAAATAATAGATAGTTGCAAAAGTAATTAATATAAATGACAAATGCATATGCAACAACAATAAGAATTATTTTAAAAAGAAAGATTTGAGAATATAATAAATTAATCATATTATACTGAGCAAGTCGAGAGCAATATTATATAATAATCAAATGTATTTATAATTATAGGAGTATTTCATGTTTGTATGGAATATGTGATATTACGTGTAGGCTATGTAATCAACAAGTAAGCCTATAGGTACTGCGACTACCCACACACATGCAATAATAATGAAGTTCTAATTCGCAATTTATTTTAAAATTATAATTAATAGATGTTCTAAATACTTTAAACAATTTTACATTGTTGTTATTATTACGATTACACCCATTAAAAATTTAACGTTATAAATAAAATGCGGTTCCCAACGTGTGGTTCATCAACGATATATACATCATATAACAATTAACGTTATAAATATTTGTCGCCCAAGAACATGGGGGCGACCATGTCACTTAACTATTTTAAAATTTAAAAGTTAAATGTATGGCATAAAAGTAAATGTGTGATAAATGAAAAAATATTTGTCATAACTATTATTTGTATGTTATGTTAATTGTTGTGTATTATAATAGCACAACTGGCACTCAACAGGTAATTATATTGTAAAAAGAAAAGGTTTAATTGTAACAGTAACGTCATTAATAATAATACAAAACAAAATAATAAATAAAGAGTAGTATAAACGGAATCACCAATAATAATTATTTTAAAAACATAATATGACAAATAAATTATTCGACATGGCAGAACCAGGTAACTTCAGTATGGAGGCACTTCAAAATATGATGAAAGCCATGGTAGAAGAATTAAAACAAGATAATGTAATACTAAAAGAAGAATTAAAACAAGATAATGTAAAACATAATAGAAAATTTAAATGAATTAAAACAAGATAATGTAAAACTAAAAGAAGATCTAAATGAATTAAAACAAGATAATTTAAAACTGCCAGAAAATTTAAAAGAAGAATTAAAACAAGATATAATAGATAGTATTACACAGTTAGTGGGTAAAATTATGGACACTAATACGCGCACAGACGCACTTGAAAATAAAGTTATACAAGCCCTTCATGAACAAGCTGTTAGGATAGAAAACAAGCATAAAGAATTACGCGCGGAGTGGAAGAAAGATTTAAAAGACATACATAAATAAATAACTGTAAACGTAAATGAGAAAATAATTGTAGCAAAGCATGAACAGAACAGTAAAATAAGGGATATCCATGATCAGCTTCAAGCGACCACAAGTAATACGCGTACTACGGTAATAGAGAATAAAGTAGAAGAAACATCCAAGACTGCGAAAGATTATTCTGGAGAGATGTCCAATATGAAAGAAGAGGTGAAGACTGAAATGGATCAACTTCGAACGGAGCTATGTAGACGTCCTGCGCAGATGATGGTTTACCCGGCACCATTATAAGATAGGGTTAAACTAACATTTGCAGGAAATAAATGGGAGAACAGCATGGAATTTTTGGTCAATTGCGAAAAATAAATGAAAAAAATTGGTAGTAATATTGATGAAAACGAGAAAATAAATTTTCTTATTCGCCATTTCACAGATTCAGCAGCACAGTGGTACACTATCATACGTGATAATGTCACTACATATCAACAATTCCGTGACTCGTTTGAAAATAGGTATTGGAATATACATACGCAACGTCAGGTACGTGATCAGCTAGAATATGGTAAATTTAATATTCATGGTCGTCAGAGTACTGAACAGTATACAATAGCACAAATTGAAAGAGTGAAACATCGTAAACCTAAATTTTCAGAATATCAAATAATATGTAAACTGTCTTACCATTTTCAGAAAAATATCCAACTCGCTGTTAATACACAAGGTATTAAAACAATTGAAGAATTTTTAATACTGGTAACACAATCTGAAAATATCACTCGTGGTGAGAATACACAACACAATTATCAACCGCACAGTAATCACAATAATAACCATAATCACAACGTTAATAATTATAAACAGCAAATGCAACACACGCAAAATAAAGCACATATTAACCTCATTCGCGAACCAACAACGACTCAGCGTGAAGAAGGCGTTCGTCAAGAGAGGGAAAGCGATCAGAGAGAGAGAGAACCTAGAGGTGAGAAGGGAAGCTATGTCTGGCCCACTTCTAGAAAGAAATTCCCTAACCCGTATGATAGCTCAGTCAACGCAATAAAAGCAAACAATAGAAACATGAAGAAGGGATGTGAACCGGAAGCGGCAAGAGAACATAGACTTCTCAACAATGACTGGAGACGCATACACAGCGGTACACAATAAACAATATATATGTCCTGTCGGCATACGAGACGAATTGCTTAGCACGGACGAGGGTATAAATCAAAAGGAACACCACACACATTGCCCAACTGTTAATGTTCATATAAACAACTGTAGAATTAAAATGTTGGTGGTCACAGGTAGTCAACTATCAGTTTTTTAACGCTGCCGGGATGCATCGAAATAAAAATTATTTTAAAAATACAGCGATATTACCTGTGAATAATATGAACATTACAACCATGTTGCGAAGACAAGTGAAATAAGTGTATGAATAATCGTGTTTGTAAAAGGATGCCACGAGAAACCTATTCCTGCAGAGATTTGTCGAAACATGAATTTTGCACTCTAGACTATAAATACGAGAGGCACATCAGCCTTGTTCTCCTTCTCGTTCAAACACAGTGGCAGCCGGAGTCTCTGCCCAATAACGGAGGACGAGGGATCAGCACACTACATGGCATAAATTCTAGACGTAGAGGACGAGTCATCGGACTTCCGAGAGGATCCGGAGGATGAAGAAAGGACCCAGGACTTCACGGCAATGCAGGATTCACCAATATCAAGGACTCAGGACCAGAAGAGGGTACGCTGAGAAACCACTACAACTAAGGTGAAAGAAAGCCATGTATTCCTCATAACAAAAGACTTAATCAAAGACAGATAAACATTGTCAAAAGAAACATAATAATTTCTAAAAGTGTAATTTATAACTTGTAAATGTAAATGTTCTTGTATAGTAATTATAGCATATTTTTTGAATTGCTACTTTATTGAAAATATTTAAATTGGATTGAAATTGTTGAATTATGAAAGCATAAGTTTTGAATTGATAATTTATTGAAAATATTTAAACGTAATTTTGAAATAACAGAAAGTTGCAAAAGTAATTAATATAAATGAAAAATGCATATGCAACAACAATAAGAAATATTTTAAAAAGAAAGATTTGAGAATATAATAAATTAATCATATTATACTGAGCAAGTCGAAAGCAATATTATATAATAATCAAATGTATTTATAATTATAAGAGTATTTTATGTTTGTATGGAATATGTGATATTACGTGTAGGCTATTTAATCAACAAGTAAGCCTATAGGTACTGCGACTACCCATACACATGCAATAATAATGAAGTTCTAATTCGCAATTTATTTTAAAATGGTAATTAATAAATGTTCTAAATACTTTAAACAATTTTACATTGTTGTTATTATTACGATTACACCCATTAAAAAATATAACGTTATAAATAAAATGCGGTATCCAACTTGTGGCTCATCAACGATATATACATGATATAACAATTAACGTTATAAATATTTGTCGCCCAAGAACATGGTGCGCGACCATGCCATTTAACTACTTTAAAATTTAAAAGTTAAATGTATGGCCTAAAAGTAAATGTGTGATAAATGAAAAAATATTTGTGATAACTATTATTTGTATGTTATGTTAATTGTTGTGTATTATAATAGCACAACTGGCACTCAACAGGTAATTATATTGTAAAAAGAAATGGTTTAATTGTAATAGTAACGTCATTAATAATAATACAAAACAAAATAATAAATAAAGAGTAGTATAACCGGAATCACCAATAATAATTATTTTAAAAACATAATATAACAAATAAATTATTCGACATGGCAGAACCAGGTAACTTCAGTATGGAGGCACTTCAAAATATGATGAAAGCCATGGTAGAAGAATTAAAACCAGATAATGTAATACTAAAAGAAGAATTAAAACAAGATAATGTAAAACATAATAGAAAATTTAAATGAATTAAAACAAGATAATGTAAAACTAAAAGAAGATCTAAATTAATTAAAACAAGATAATTTAAACTAACAGAAAATTTAAAAGAAGAATTAAAACAAGATATAATAGATAGTACTACACAGTTAGTGGATAAAATTATAGACACTAATACGCGCATAGATGCACTTGAAAATAAAGTTATACAAGCCCTTAATGAACAAGCTGTTAGGATAGAAAACAAGCATAAAGAATTACGCGCGGAGTGGAAGAAAGATTTAAAAGACATACATAAATAAATAACTGTAAACGTAAATGAGAAAATAATTGTAGCAAAGCATGAACAGAACAGTAAAATAAGGGATGTCCATGATCAGCTTCAAGCGACCACAAGTAAAACGCGTACTACGGTAATAGAGAATAAAAAAGAAACATCCAAGACTGCGAAAGATTATTCTGGAGAGATGTCCAATATGAAAGAAGAGGTGAAGACTGAAATGGATCAACTTCGAACGGAGCTATGTAGACGTCCTGCGCAGATGATGGTTTACCCGGCACCATTAGAAGATAGGGGTAAACTAACATTTGCAGGAAATAAATGGGAGAACAGAATGGAATTTTTGGTCAATTGCGAAAAATAAATGGAAAAAATTGGTAGTAATATTGATGAAAACGAGAAAATAAATTTTCTTAATCGCCATTTCACAGATTCAGCAGCACAGTGGTACACTATCATACGTGATAATGTCACTACATAACAACAATTCCGTGACTCGTTTGAAAATAGGTATTGGAATATACATACGCAACGTCAGGTACGTGATCAGCTAGAATATGGTAAATTTAATATTCATGGTCGTCAGAGTATTGAACAATATACAATAGCACAAATTGAAAGAGTGAAACATCTTAAACATAAATTTTCAGAATATGAAATAATGTCTAAACTGTCTTACCATTTTCAGAAAAATATCCAACTCGCCGTTAATACACAAGGTATTAAAACAATTGAAGAATTTTTAATACTGGTAACACAATCTGAAAATATCACTCGTGGTGAGAATACACAACACAATTATCAATCGCACAGTAATCACAATAATAACCATAATCACAACGTTAATAATTATAAACAGCAAATGCAACACACGCAAAATAAAGCACATATTAACCTCATTCGCGAACCAACAACGACTCAGCGTGAAGAAGGCGTTCGTCAAGAGAGGGAAAGCGATCAGAGAGAGAGAGAACCTAGAGGTGAGAAGGGAAGCTATGTCTGGCCCACTTCTAGAAAGAAATTCCCTAACCCGTATGATAGCTCAGTCAACGCAATAAAAGCAAACAATAGAAACATGAAGAAGGGATGTGAACCGGAAGCGGCAAGAGAACATAGACTTCTCAACAATGACTGGAGACGCATACACAGCGGTACACAATAAACAATATATATGTCCTGTCGGCATACGAGACGAATTGCTTAGCACGGACGAGGGTATAAATCAAAAGGAACACCACACACATTGCCCAACTGTTAATGTTCATATAAACAACTGTAGAATTAAAATGTTGGTGGTCACAGGTAGTCAACTATCAGTTTTTTAACGCTGCCGGGATGCATCGAAATAAAAATTATTTAAAAAATACAGCGATATTACCTGTGAATAATATGAACATTACAACCATGTTGCGAAGACAAGTGAAATAAGTGTATGAATAATCGTGTTTGTAAAAGGATGCCACGAGAAACCTATTCCTGCAGAGATTTGTCGAAACATGAATTTTGCACTCTAGACTATAAATACGAGAGGCACATCAGCCTTGTTCTCCTTCTCGTTCAAACACAGTGGCAGCCGGAGTCTCTGCCCAATAACGGAGGACGAGGGATCAGCACACTACATGGCATAAATTCTAGACGTAGAGGACGAGTCATCGGACTTCCGAGAGGATCCGGAGGATGAAGAAAGGACCCAGGACTTCACGGCAATGCAGGATTCACCAATATCAAGGACTCAGGACCAGAAGAGGGTACGCTGAGAAACCACTACAACTAAGGTGAAAGAAAGCCATGTATTCCTCATAACAAAAGACTTAATCAAAGACAGATAAACATTGTCAAAAGAAACATAATAATTTCTAAAAGTGTAATTTATAACTTGTAAATGTAAATGTTCTTGTATAGTAATTATAGCATATTTTTTGAATTGCTACTTTATTGAAAATATTTAAATTGGATTGAAATTGTTGAATTATGAAAGCATAAGTTTTGAATTGATAATTTATTGAAAATATTTAAACGTAATTTTGAAATAACAGAAAGTTGCAAAAGTAATTAATATAAATGAAAAATGCATATGCAACAACAATAAGAAATATTTTAAAAAGAAAGATTTGAGAATATAATAAATTAATCATATTATACTGAGCAAGTCGAGAGCAATATTATATAATAATCAAATGTATTTATAATTATAAGAGTATTTTATGTTTGTATGGAATATGTGATATTACGTGTAGGCTATTTAATCAACAAGTAAGCCTATAGGTACTGCGACTACCCATACACATGCAATAATAATGAAGTTCTAATTCGCAATTTATTTTAAAATGGTAATTAATAAATGTTCTAAATACTTTAAACAATTTTACATTGTTGTTATTATTACGATTACACCCATTAAAAAATATAACGTTATAAATAAAATGCGGTATCCAACTTGTGGCTCATCAACGATATATACATGATATAACAATTAACGTTATAAATATTTGTCGCCCAAGAACATGGTGCGCGACCATGCCATTTAACTACTTTAAAATTTAAAAGTTAAATGTATGGCCTAAAAGTAAATGTGTGATAAATGAAAAAATATTTGTGATAACTATTATTTGTATGTTATGTTAATTGTTGTGTATTATAATAGCACAACTGGCACTCAACAGGTAATTATATTGTAAAAAGAAATGGTTTAATTGTAATAGTAACGTCATTAATAATAATACAAAACAAAATAATAAATAAAGAGTAGTATAACCGGAATCACCAATAATAATTATTTTAAAAACATAATATAACAAATAAATTATTCGACATGGCAGAACCAGGTAACTTCAGTATGGAGGCACTTCAAAATATGATGAAAGCCATGGTAGAAGAATTAAAACCAGATAATGTAATACTAAAAGAAGAATTAAAACAAGATAATGTAAAACATAATAGAAAATTTAAATGAATTAAAACAAGATAATGTAAAACTAAAAGAAGATCTAAATTAATTAAAACAAGATAATTTAAACTAACAGAAAATTTAAAAGAAGAATTAAAACAAGATATAATAGATAGTACTACACAGTTAGTGGATAAAATTATAGACACTAATACGCGCATAGATGCACTTGAAAATAAAGTTATACAAGCCCTTAATGAACAAGCTGTTAGGATAGAAAACAAGCATAAAGAATTACGCGCGGAGTGGAAGAAAGATTTAAAAGACATACATAAATAAATAACTGTAAACGTAAATGAGAAAATAATTGTAGCAAAGCATGAACAGAACAGTAAAATAAGGGATGTCCATGATCAGCTTCAAGCGACCACAAGTAAAACGCGTACTACGGTAATAGAGAATAAAAAAGAAACATCCAAGACTGCGAAAGATTATTCTGGAGAGATGTCCAATATGAAAGAAGAGGTGAAGACTGAAATGGATCAACTTCGAACGGAGCTATGTAGACGTCCTGCGCAGATGATGGTTTACCCGGCACCATTAGAAGATAGGGGTAAACTAACATTTGCAGGAAATAAATGGGAGAACAGAATGGAATTTTTGGTCAATTGCGAAAAATAAATGGAAAAAATTGGTAGTAATATTGATGAAAACGAGAAAATAAATTTTCTTAATCGCCATTTCACAGATTCAGCAGCACAGTGGTACACTATCATACGTGATAATGTCACTACATAACAACAATTCCGTGACTCGTTTGAAAATAGGTATTGGAATATACATACGCAACGTCAGGTACGTGATCAGCTAGAATATGGTAAATTTAATATTCATGGTCGTCAGAGTATTGAACAATATACAATAGCACAAATTGAAAGAGTGAAACATCTTAAACATAAATTTTCAGAATATGAAATAATGTCTAAACTGTCTTACCATTTTCAGAAAAATATCCAACTCGCCGTTAATACACAAGGTATTAAAACAATTGAAGAATTTTTAATACTGGTAACACAATCTGAAAATATCACTCGTGGTGAGAATACACAACACAATTATCAATCGCACAGTAATCACAATAATAACCATAATCACAACGTTAATAATTATAAACAGCAAATGCAACACACGCAAAATAAAGCACATATTAAACTCATTCGCGAACCAACAACGACTCAGCGTGAAGAAGGCGTTCGTCAAGAGAGAGACAGCGATCAGAGAGAGAGAGAACGTAGAGGTGAGAAGGGAAGCTATGTCTGGCCCACTATAAAAAGAAATTCCCTAACCCGTATGATAGCTCAGTCAACGCAATAAAAGCAAACAATAGAAACATGAAGAAGGGATGTGAACCGGAAGCGGCAAGTGAACATCGACTTCTCAACAATGACTGGAGACGCATATACAGCGGTACACAATAAACAATATATATGTCCTGTCGGCATACAAGACGAATTGCTTAGCACGGACGAGGGTATAAACCAAAAGGAACACCACACACATTGCCCAACTGTTAATGTTCATATAAACAACTGTAGAATTAAATTGTTGGTGGTCACAGGTAGTCAACTATCAGTTTTTTAACGCTGCCTGGATGCAACGAAATAAAAATTATTTTAAAAATACAGCGATATTACCTGTGAATAATATGAACATTACAACCATGTTGCGAAGACAAGTGAAATAAGTGTATGAATAATCGTGTTTGTAAAAGGATGCCACGAGAAACCTATTCCTGCAGAGATTTGTCGAAACATGAATTTTGCACTCTAGACTATAAATACGCGAGGCACATCAGCCTTGTTCTCCTTCTCGTTCAAACACAGTGGCAGCCGGAGTCTCTGCCCAACAGCGGAGGACGAGGGAGCAGCACACTACATGGCATAAATTCTAGACGTAGAGGACGAGTCATCGGACTTCCGAGAGGATCCGGAGGATGAAGAAAGGACCCAGGACTTCACGACAATGCAGGATTCACCAACATCAAGGACTCAGGACCAGATGAGGGTACGCTGAGTAACCACTACAACTAAGGTGAAAGAAAGCCATGTATTCCTCATAACAAAAGACTTAATCAAAGACAGATAAACATTGTCAAAAGGAACATAATAATTTCTAAAAGTGTAATTTATAACTTGTAAATGTAAATGTTCTTGTATAGTAATTATAGCATATTTTTTGAATTGATACTATATTGAAAATATATAATTGAATTGAAATTGTTGAATTATGAAAGCATAAGTTTGGAATTGATAATTTATTGAAAATATTTAAACGTAATTTTGAAATAATAGAAAGTTGCTAAAGTAATTAATATAAATGACAAATGCATATGCAACAACAATAAGAATTATTTTAAAAAGAAAGATTTGAGAATATAATAAATTAATCATATTATACTGAGCAAGTCGAGAGCAATATTATATAATAATCAAATGTATTTATAATTATAAGAGTATTTTACGTTTGTACGGAATATGTGATATTACGTGTAGGCTATGTAATCAACAAGTAAGCCTATAGGTACTGCGACTACCCATACACATGCAATAATAATGAAGTTCTAATTCGCAATTTATTTTGAAATGATAATTAATAAATGTTCTAAATACTTTAAACAATTTTACATTGTTGTTATTATTACGACTACACCCATTAAAAATATAACGTTATAAATAAAATGCGGTATCCAACGTGTGGTTCATCAACGATATATACATGATATAACAATTAACGTTATAAATATTTGTCGCGAAAGAACATGGTGCGCGACCATGCCATTTAACTATTTTAAAATTTAAAAGATAATGTATGGCCTAAAAGTAAATGTGTGATAAATGAAAAAATATTTGTGATAACTATTATTTGTATGTTATGTTAATTGTTGTGTATTATAATAGCACAACTGGCACTCAACAGGTAATTATATTGTAAAAAGAAAAGGTTTAATTGTAATAGTAACGTCATTAATAATAATACAAAACAAAATAATAAATAAAGAGTAGTATAACCGGAATCACCAATAATAATTATTTTAAAAACATAATATAACAAATAAATTATTCGACATGGCAGAACCAGGTAACTTCAGTATGGAGGCACTTCAAAATATGATGAAAGCCATGGTAGAAGAATTAAAACCAGATAATGTAATACTAAAAGAAGAATTAAAACAAGATAATGTAAAACATAACAGAAAATTTAAATGAATTAAAACAAGATAATGTAAAACTAAAAGAAGATCTAAATTAATTAAAACAAGATAATTTAAACTAACAGAAAATTTAAAAGAAGAATTAAAACAAGATATAATAGATAGTACTACACAGTTAGTGGATAAAATTATAGACACTAATACGCGCATAGATGCACTTGAAAATAAAGTTATACAAGCCCTTAATGAACAAGCTGTTAGGATAGAAAACAAGCATAAAGAATTACGCGCGGAGTGGAAGAAAGATTTAAAAGACATACATAAATAAATAACTGTAAACGTAAATGAGAAAATAATTGTAGCAAAGCATGAACAGAACAGTAAAATAAGGGATGTCCATGATCAGCTTCAAGCGACCACAAGTAAAACGCGTACTACGGTAATAGAGAATAAACTAGAAGAAACATCCAAGACTGCGAAAGATTATTCTGGAGAGATGTCCAATATGAAAGAAGAGGTGAAGACTGAAATGGATCAACTTCGAACGGAGCTATGTAGACGTCCTGCGCAGATGATGGTTTACCCGGCACCATTAGAAGATAGGGGTAAACTAACATTTGCAGGAAATAAATGGGAGAACAGAATGGAATTTTTGGTCAATTGCGAAAAATAAATGGAAAAAATTGGTAGTAATATTGATGAAAACGAGAAAATAAATTTTCTTAATCGCCATTTCACAGATTCAGCAGCACAGTGGTACACTATCATACGTGATAATGTCACTACATAACAACAATTCCGTGACTCGTTTGAAAATAGGTATTGGAATATACATACGCAACGTCAGGTACGTGATCAGCTAGAATATGGTAAATTTAATATTCATGGTCGTCAGAGTATTGAACAATATACAATAGCACAAATTGAAAGAGTGAAACATCTTAAACATAAATTTTCAGAATATGAAATAATGTCTAAACTGTCTTACCATTTTCAGAAAAATATCCAACTCGCCGTTAATACACAAGGTATTAAAACAATTGAAGAATTTTTAATACTGGTAACACAATCTGAAAATATCACTCGTGGTGAGAATACACAACACAATTATCAATCGCACACTAATCACAATAATAACCATAATCACAACGTTAATAATTATAAACAGCAAATGCAACACACGCAAAATAAAGCACATATTAACCTCATTCGCGAACCAACAACGACTCAGCGTGAAGAAGGCGTTCGTCAAGAGAGGGAGAGCGATCAGAGAGAGAGAGAACGTAGAGGTGAGAAGGGAAGCTATGTCTGGCCCACTATAAAAAGAAATTCCCTAACCCGTATGATAGCTCAGTCAACGCAATAAAAGCAAACAATAGAAACATGAAGAAGGGATGTGAACCGGAAGCGGCAAGTGAACATCGACTTCTCAACAATGACTGGAGACGCATATACAGCGGTACACAATAAACAATATATATGTCCTGTCGGCATACAAGACGAATTGCTTAGCACGGACGAGGGTATAAACCAAAAGGAACACCACACACATTGCCCAACTGTTAATGTTCATATAAACAACTGTAGAATTAAATTGTTGGTGGTCACAGGTAGTCAACTATCAGTTTTTTAACGCTGCCTGGATGCAACGAAATAAAAATTATTTTAAAAATACAGCGATATTACCTGTGAATAATATGAACATTACAACCATGTTGCGAAGACAAGTGAAATAAGTGTATGAATAATCGTGTTTGTAAAAGGATGCCACGAGAAACCTATTCCTGCAGAGATTTGTCGAAACATGAATTTTGCACTCTAGACTATAAATACGCGAGGCACATCAGCCTTGTTCTCCTTCTCGTTCAAACACAGTGGCAGCCGGAGTCTCTGCCCAACAGCGGAGGACGAGGGAGCAGCACACTACATGGCATAAATTCTAGACGTAGAGGACGAGTCATCGGACTTCCGAGAGGATCCGGAGGATGAAGAAAGGACCCAGGACTTCACGACAATGCAGGATTCACCAACATCAAGGACTCAGGACCAGATGAGGGTACGCTGAGTAACCACTACAACTAAGGTGAAAGAAAGCCATGTATTCCTCATAACAAAAGACTTAATCAAAGACAGATAAACATTGTCAAAAGGAACATAATAATTTCTAAAAGTGTAATTTATAACTTGTAAATGTAAATGTTCTTGTATAGTAATTATAGCATATTTTTTGAATTGATACTATATTGAAAATATATAATTGAATTGAAATTGTTGAATTATGAAAGCATAAGTTTGGAATTGATAATTTATTGAAAATATTTAAACGTAATTTTGAAATAATAGAAAGTTGCTAAAGTAATTAATATAAATGACAAATGCATATGCAACAACAATAAGAATTATTTTAAAAAGAAAGATTTGAGAATATAATAAATTAATCATATTATACTGAGCAAGTCGAGAGCAATATTATATAATAATCAAATGTATTTATAATTATAAGAGTATTTTACGTTTGTACGGAATATGTGATATTACGTGTAGGCTATGTAATCAACAAGTAAGCCTATAGGTACTGCGACTACCCATACACATGCAATAATAATGAAGTTCTAATTCGCAATTTATTTTGAAATGATAATTAATAAATGTTCTAAATACTTTAAACAATTTTACATTTTTGTTATTATTACGATTACAACCATTAAAAAATATAACGTTATAAATAAAATGCGGTATCCAACGTGTGGTTCATCAACGATATATACATGATATAACAATTAACGTTATAAATATTTGTCGCGAAAGAACATGGTGCGCGACCATGCCATTTAACTATTTTAAAATTTAAAAGATAATGTATGGCCTAAAAGTAAATGTGTGATAAATGAAAAAATATTTGTGATAACTATTATTTGTATGTTATGTTAATTGTTGTGTATTATAATAGCACAACTGGCACTCAACAGGTAATAATATTGTAAAAAGAAAAGGTTTAATTGTAATAGTAACGTCATTAATAATAATACAAAACAAAATAATAAATAAAGAGTAGTATAACCGGAATCACCAATAATAATTATTTTAAAAACATAATATAACAAATAAATTATTCGACATGGCAGAACCAGGTAACTTCAGTATGGAGGCACTTCAAAATATGATGAAAGCCATGGTAGAAGAATTAAAACCAGATAATGTAATACTAAAAGAAGAATTAAAACAAGATAATGTAAAACATAATAGAAAATTTAAATGAATTAAAACAAGATAATGTAAAACTAAAAGAAGATCTAAATTAATTAAAACAAGATAATTTAAACTAACAGAAAATTTAAAAGAAGAATTAAAACAAGATATAATAGATAGTACTACACAGTTAGTGGATAAAATTATAGACACTAATACGCGCATAGATGCACTTGAAAATAAAGGTATACAAGCCCTTCATGAACAAGCTGTTAGGATAGAAAACAAGCATAAAGAATTACGCGCGGAGTGGAAGAAAGATTTAAAAGACATACATAAATAAATAACTGTAAACGTAAATGAGAAAATAATTGTAGCAAAGCATGAACAGAACAGTAAAATAAGGGATGTCCATGATCAGCTTCAAGCGACCACAAGTAAAACGCGTACTACGGTAATAGAGAATAAACTAGAAGAAACATCCAAGACTGCGAAAGATTATTCTGGAGAGATGTCCAATATGAAAGGAGAGGTGAAGACTGAAATGGATCAACTTCGAACGGAGCTATGTAGACGTCCTGCGCAGATGATGGTTTACCCGGCACCATTAGAAGATAGGGTTAAACTAACATTTGCAGGAAATAAATGGGAGAACAGCATGGAATTTTTGGTCAATTGCGAAAAATAAATGGAAAAAATTGGTAGTAATATTGATGAAAACGAGAAAATAAATTTTCTTATTCGCCATTTCACAGATTCAGCAGCACAGTGGTACACTATCATACGTGATAATGTCACTACATAACAACAATTCCGTGACTCGTTTGAAAATAGGTATTGGAATATACATACGCAACGTCAGGTACGTGATCAGCTAGAATATGGTAAATTTAATATTCATGGTCGTCAGAGTATTGAACAGTATACAATAGCACAAATTGAAAGAGTGAAACATCTTAAACATAAATTTTCAGAATATGAAATAATGTCTAAACTGTCTTACCATTTTCAGAAAAATATCCAACTCGCTGTTAATACACAAGGTATTAAAACAATTGAAGAATTTTTAATACTGGTAACACAATCTGAAAATATCACTCGTGGTGAGAATACACAACACAATTATCAATCGCACAGTAATCACAATAATAACCATAATCACAACGTTAATAATTATAAACAGCAAATGCAACACACGCAAAATAAAGCACATATTAACCTCATTCGCGAACCAACAACGACTCAGCGTGAAGAAGGCGTTCGTCAAGAGAGGGAGAGCGATCAGAGAGAGAGAGAACGTAGAGGTGAGAAGGGAAGCTATGTCTGGCCCACTATAAAAAGAAATTCCCTAACCCGTATGATAGCTCAGTCAACGCAATAAAAGCAAACAATAGAAACATGAAGAAGGGATGTTAACCGGAAGCGGCAAGTGAACATCGACTTCTCAACAATGACTGGAGACGCATATACAGCGGTACACAATAAACAATATATATGTCCTGTCGGCATACAAGACGAATTGCTTAGCACGGACGAGGGTATAAACCAAAAGGAACACCACACACATTGCCCAACTGTTAATGTTCATATAAACAACTGTAGAATTAAAATGTTGGTGGTCACAGGTAGTCAACTATCAGTTTTTTAACGCTGCCTGGATGCAACGAAATAAAAATTATTTTAAAAATACAGCGATATTACCTGTGAATAATATGAACATTACAACCATGTTGCGAAGACAAGTGAAATAAGTGTATGAATAATCGTGTTTTTAAAAGGATGCCACGAGAAACCTATTCCTGCAGAGATTTGTCGAAACATGAATTTTGCACTCTAGACTATAAATACGCGAGGCACATCAGCCTTGTTCTCCTTCTCGTTCAAACACAGTGGCAGCCGGAGTCTCTGCCCAACAACGGAGGACGAGGGAGCAGCACACTACATGGCATAAATTCTAGACGTAGAGGACGAGTCATCGGACTTCCGAGAGGATCCGGAGGATGAAGAAAGGACCCAGGACTTCACGACAATGCAGGATTCACCAACATCAAGGACTCAGGACCAGATGAGGGTACGCTGAGTAACCACTACAACTAAGGTGAAAGAAAGCCATGTATTCCTCATAACAAAAGACTTAATCAAAGACAGATAAACATTGTCAAAAGGAACATAATAATTTCTAAAAGTGTAATTTATAACTTGTAAATGTAAATGTTCTTGTATAGTAATTATAGCATATTTTTTGAATTGATACTTTATTGAAAATATTTAAATTGAATTGAAATTGTTGACTTATGAAAGCGTAAGTTTGGAATTGATAATTTATTGAAAATATTTAAACGTAATTTTGAAATAATAGAAAGTTGCTAAAGTAATTAATATAAATGACAAATGCATATGCAACAACAATAAGAATTATTTTAAAAAGAAAGATTTGAGAACATAATAAATTAATCATATTATACTGAGCAAGTCGAGAGCAATATTATATAATAATCAAATGTATTTATAATTATAAGAGTATTTTACGTTTGTATGGAATATGTGATATTACGTGTAGGCTATGTAATCAACAAGTAAGCATATAGGTACTGCGACTACCCATACACATGCAATAATAATGAAGTTCTAATTCGCAATTTATTTTGAAATGATAATTAATAAATGTTCTAGATACTTTAAACAATTTTACATTGTTGTTATTATTACGATTACACCCATTAAAAAATATAACGTTATAAATAAAATGCGGTATCCAACTTGTGGCTCATCAACGATATATACATGATATAACAATTAACGTTATAAATATTTGTCGCGAAAGAACATGGTGCGCGACCATGCCATTTAACTATTTTAAAATTTAAAAGTTAAATGTATGGCCTAAAAGTAAATGTGTGATAAATGAAAAAATATTTGTGATAACTATTATTTGTATGTTATGTTAATTGTTGTGTATTATAATAGCACAACTGGCACTCAACAGGTAATTATATTGTAAAAAGAAATGGTTTAATTGTAATAGTAACGTCATTAATAATAATACAAAACAAAATAATAAATAAAGAGTAGTATAACCGGAATCACCAATAATAATTATTTTAAAAACATAATATAACAAATAAATTATTCGACATGGCAGAACCAGGTAACTTCAGTATGGAGGCACTTCAAAATATGATGAAAGCCATGGTAGAAGAATTAAAACCAGATAATGTAATACTAAAAGAAGAATTAAAACAAGATAATGTAAAACATAATAGAAAATATAAATGAATTAAAACAAGATAATGTAAAACTAAAAGAAGATCTAAATTAATTAAAACAAGATAATTTAAACTAACAGAAAATTTAAAAGAAGAATTAAAACAAGATATAATAGATAGTACTACACAGTTAGTGGATAAAATTATAGACACTAATACGCGCATAGATGCACTTGAAAATAAAGTTATACAAGCCCATAATGAACAAGCTGTTAGGATAGAAAACAAGCATAAAGAATTACGCGCGGAGTGGAAGAAAGATTTAAAAGACATACATAAATAAATAACTGTAAACGTAAATGAGAAAATAATTGTAGCAAAGCATGAACAGAACAGTAAAATAAGGGATGTCCATGATCAGCTTCAAGCGACCACAAGTAAAACGCGTACTACGGTAATAGAGAATAAACTAGAAGAAACATCCAAGACTGCGAAAGATTATTCTGGAGAGATGTCCAATATGAAAGGAGAGGTGAAGACTGAAATGGATCAACTTCGAACGGAGCTATGTAGACGTCCTGCGCAGATGATGGTTTACCCGGCACCATTAGAAGATAGGGTTAAACTAACATTTGCAGGAAATAAATGGGAGAACAGCATGGAATTTTTGGTCAATTGCGAAAAATAAATGGAAAAAATTGGTAGTAATATTGATGAAAACGAGAAAATAAATTTTCTTATTCGCCATTTCACAGATTCAGCAGCACAGTGGTACACTATCATACGTGATAATGTCACTACATAACAACAATTCCGTGACTCGTTTGAAAATAGGTATTGGAATATACATACGCAACGTCAGGTACGTGATCAGCTAGAATATGGTAAATTTAATATTCATGGTCGTCAGAGTATTGAACAGTATACAATAGCACAAATTGAAAGAGTGAAACATCTTAAACATAAATTTTCAGAATATGAAATAATGTCTAAACTGTCTTACCGTTTTCAGAAAAATATCCAACTAGCTGTTAATACACAAGGTATTAAAACAATTGAAGAATTTTTAATACTGGTAACACAATCTGAAAATATCACTCGTGGTGAGAATACACAACACAATTATCAATCGCACAGTAATCACAATAATAACCATAATCACAACGTTAATAATTATAAACAGCAAATGCAACACACGCAAAATAAAGCACATATTAACCTCATTCGCGAACCAACAACGACTCAGCGTGAAGAAGGCGTTCGTCAAGAGAGGGAGAGCGATCAGAGAGAGAGAGAACGTAGAGGTGAGAAGGGAAGCTATGTCTGGCCCACTATAAAAAGAAATTCCCTAACCCGTATGATAGCTCAGTCAACGCAATAAAAGCAAACAATAGAAACATGAAGAAGGGATGTTAACCGGAAGCGGCAAGTGAACATCGACTTCTCAACAATGACTGGAGACGCATATACAGCGGTACACAATAAACAATATATATGTCCTGTCGGCATACAAGACGAATTGCTTAGCACGGACGAGGGTATAAACCAAAAGGAACACCACACACATTGCCCAACTGTTAATGTTCATATAAACAACTGTAGAATTAAAATGTTGGTGGTCACAGGTAGTCAACTATCAGTTTTTTAACGCTGCCTGGATGCAACGAAATAAAAATTATTTTAAAAATACAGCGATATTACCTGTGAATAATATGAACATTACAACCATGTTGCGAAGACAAGTGAAATAAGTGTATGAATAATCGTGTTTTTAAAAGGATGCCACGAGAAACCTATTCCTGCAGAGATTTGTCGAAACATGAATTTTGCACTCTAGACTATAAATACGCGAGGCACATCAGCCTTGTTCTCCTTCTCGTTCAAACACAGTGGCAGCCGGAGTCTCTGCCCAACAACGGAGGACGAGGGAGCAGCACACTACATGGCATAAATTCTAGACGTAGAGGACGAGTCATCGGACTTCCGAGAGGATCCGGAGGATGAAGAAAGGACCCAGGACTTCACGACAATGCAGGATTCACCAACATCAAGGACTCAGGACCAGATGAGGGTACGCTGAGTAACCACTACAACTAAGGTGAAAGAAAGCCATGTATTCCTCATAACAAAAGACTTAATCAAAGACAGATAAACATTGTCAAAAGGAACATAATAATTTCTAAAAGTGTAATTTATAACTTGTAAATGTAAATGTTCTTGTATAGTATTATAGCATATTTTTTGAATTGATACTTTATTGAAAATATTTAAATTGAATTGAAATTGTTGAATTATGAAAGCATAAGTTTGGAATTGATAATTTATTGAAAATATTTAAACGTAATTTTGAAATAATAGAAAGTTGCTAAAGTAATTAATATAAATGACAAATGCATATGCAACAACAATAAGAATTATTTTAAAAAGAAAGATTTGAGAATATAATAAATTAATCATATTATACTGAGCAAGTCGAGAGCAATATTATATAATAATCAAATGTATTTATAATTATAAGAGTATTTTACGTTTGTATGGAATATGTGATATTACGTGTAGGCTATGTAATCAACAAGTAAGCCTATAGGTACTGCGACTACCCATACACATGCAATAATAATGAAGTTCTAATTCGCAATTTATTTTGAAATGATAATTAATAAATGTTCTAAATACTTTAAACAATTTTACATTGTTGTTATTATTACGATTACACCCATTAAAAAATATAACGTTATAAATAAAATGCGGTATCCAACTTGTGGCTCATCAACGATATATACATGATATAACAATTAACGTTATAAATATTTGTCGCGAAAGAACATGGTGCGCGACCATGCCATTTAACTATTTTAAAATTTAAAAGTTAAATGTATGGCCTAAAAGTAAATGTGTGATAAATGAAAAAATATTTGTGATAACTATTATTTGTATGTTATGTTAATTGTTGTGTATTATAATAGCACAACTGGCACTCAACAGGTAATTATATTGTAAAAAGAAATGGTTTAATTGTAATAGTAACGTCATTAATAATAATAAAAAACAAAATAATAAATAAAGAGTAGTATAACCGGAATCACCAATAATAATTATTTTAAAAACATAATATAACAAATAAATTATTCGACATGGCAGAACCAGGTAACTTCAGTATGGAGGCACTTCAAAATATGATGAAAGCCATGGTAGAAGAATTAAAACCAGATAATGTAATACTAAAAGAAGAATTAAAACAAGATAATGTAAAACATAATAGAAAATTTAAATGAATTAAAACAAGATAATGTAAAACTAAAAGAAGATCTAAATTAATTAAAACAAGATAATTTAAACTAACAGAAAATTTAAAAGAAGAATTAAAACAAGATATAATAGATAGTACTACACAGTTAGTGGATAAAATTATAGACACTAATACGCGCATAGATGCACTTGAAAATAAAGGTATACAAGCCCTTCATGAACAAGCTGTTAGGATAGAAAACAAGCATAAAGAATTACGCGCGGAGTGGAAGAAAGATTTAAAAGACATACATAAATAAATAACTGTAAACGTAAATGAGAAAATAATTGTAGCAAAGCATGAACAGAACAGTAAAATAAGGGATGTCCATGATCAGCTTCAAGCGACCACAAGTAAAACGCGTACTACGGTAATAGAGAATAAACTAGAAGAAACATCCAAGACTGCGAAAGATTATTCTGGAGAGATGTCCAATATGAAAGGAGAGGTGAAGACTGAAATGGATCAACTTCGAACGGAGCTATGTAGACGTCCTGCGCAGATGATGGTTTACCCGGCACCATTAGAAGATAGGGTTAAACTAACATTTGCAGGAAATAAATGGGAGAACAGCATGGAATTTTTGGTCAATTGCGAAAAATAAATGGAAAAAATTGGTAGTAATATTGATGAAAACGAGAAAATAAATTTTCTTATTCGCCATTTCACAGATTCAGCAGCACAGTGGTACACTATCATACGTGATAATGTCACTACATAACAACAATTCCGTGACTCGTTTGAAAATAGGTATTGGAATATACATACGCAACGTCAGGTACGTGATCAGCTAGAATATGGTAAATTTAATATTCATGGTCGTCAGAGTATTGAACAGTATACAATAGCACAAATTGAAACAGTGAAACATCTTAAACATAAATTTTCAGAATATGAAATAATGTCTAAACTGTCTTACCGTTTTCAGAAAAATATCCAACTCGCTGTTAATACACAAGGTATTAAAACAATTGAAGAATTTTTAATACTGGTAACACAATCTGAAAATATCACTCGTGGTGAGAATACACAACACAATTATCAATCGCACAGTAATCACAATAATAACCATAATCACAACGTTAATAATTATAAACAGCAAATGCAACACACGCAAAATAAAGCACATATTAACCTCATTCGCGAACCAACAACGACTCAGCGTGAAGAAGGCGTTCGTCAAGAGAGGGAGAGCGATCAGAGAGAGAGAGAACGTAGAGGTGAGAAGGGAAGCTATGTCTGGCCCACTATAAAAAGAAATTCCCTAACCCGTATGATAGCTCAGTCAACGCAATAAAAGCAAACAATAGAAACATGAAGAAGGGATGTTAACCGGAAGCGGCAAGTGAACATCGACTTCTCAACAATGACTGGAGACGCATATACAGCGGTACACAATAAACAATATATATGTCCTGTCGGCATACAAGACGAATTGCTTAGCACGGACGAGGGTATAAACCAAAAGGAACACCACACACATTGCCCAACTGTTAATGTTCATATAAACAACTGTAGAATTAAAATGTTGGTGGTCACAGGTAGTCAACTATCAGTTTTTTAACGCTGCCTGGATGCAACGAAATAAAAATTATTTTAAAAATACAGCGATATTACCTGTGAATAATATGAACATTACAACCATGTTGCGAAGACAAGTGAAATAAGTGTATGAATAATCGTGTTTTTAAAAGGATGCCACGAGAAACCTATTCCTGCAGAGATTTGTCGAAACATGAATTTTGCACTCTAGACTATAAATACGCGAGGCACATCAGCCTTGTTCTCCTTCTCGTTCAAACACAGTGGCAGCCGGAGTCTCTGCCCAACAACGGAGGACGAGGGAGCAGCACACTACATGGCATAAATTCTAGACGTAGAGGACGAGTCATCGGACTTCCGAGAGGATCCGGAGGATGAAGAAAGGACCCAGGACTTCACGACAATGCAGGATTCACCAACATCAAGGACTCAGGACCAGATGAGGGTACGCTGAGTAACCACTACAACTAAGGTGAAAGAAAGCCATGTATTCCTCATAACAAAAGACTTAATCAAAGACAGATAAACATTGTCAAAAGGAACATAATAATTTCTAAAAGTGTAATTTATAACTTGTAAATGTAAATGTTCTTGTATAGTAATTATAGCATATTTTTTGAATTGATACTTTATTGAAAATATTAAAATTGAATTGAAATTGTTGAATTATGAAAGCATAAGTTTGGAATTGATAATTTATTGAAAATATTTAAACGTAATTTTGAAATAATAGAAAGTTGCTAAAGTAATTAATATAAATGACAAATGCATATGCAACAACAATAAGAATTATTTTAAAAAGAAAGATTTGAGAATATAATAAATTAATCATATTATACTGAGCAAGTCGAGAGCAATATTATATAATAATCAAATGTATTTATAATTATAAGAGTATTTTACGTTTGTATGGAATATGTGATATTACGTGTAGGCTATGTAATCAACAAGTAAGCCTATAGGTACTGCGACTACCCATACACATGCAATAATAATGAAGTTCTAATTCGCAATTTATTTTGAAATGATAATTAATAAATGTTCTAAATACTTTAAACAATTTTACATTGTTGTTATTATTACGATTACACCCATTAAAAAATATAACGTTATAAATAAAATGCGGTATCCAACTTGTGGCTCATCAACGATATATACATGATATAACAATTAACGTTATAAATATTTGTCGCGAAAGAACATGGTGCGCGACCATGCCATTTAACTATTTTAAAATTTAAAAGTTAAATGTATGGCCTAAAGTAAAGGTGTGATAAATGAAAAAATATTTGTGATAACTATTATTTGTATGTTATGTTAATTGTTGTGTATTATAATAGCACAACTGGCACTCAACAGGTAATTATATTGTAAAAAGAAATGGTTTAATTGTAATAGTAACGTCATTAATAATAATACAAAACAAAATAATAAATAAAGAGTAGTATAACCGGAATCACCAATAATAATTATTTTAAAAACATAATATAACAAATAAATTATTCGACATGGCAGAACCAGGTAACTTCAGTATGGAGGCACATCAAAATATGATGAAAGCCATGGTAGAAGAATTAAAACCAGATAATGTAATACTAAAAGAAGAATTAAAACAAGATAATGTAAAACATAATAGAAAATTTAAATGAATTAAAACAAGATAATGTAAAACTAAAAGAAGATCTAAATTAATTAAAACAAGATAATTTAAACTAACAGAAAATTTAAAAGAAGAATTAAAACAAGATATAATAGATAGTACTACACAGTTAGTGGATAAAATTATAGACACTAATACGCGCATAGATGCACTTGAAAATAAAGTTATACAAGCCCTTAATGAACAAACTGTTAGGATAGAAAACAAGCATAAAGAATTACGCGCGGAGTGGAAGAAAGATTTAAAAGACATACATAAATAAATAACTGTAAACGTAAATGAGAAAATAATTGTAGCAAAGCATGAACAGAACAGTAAAATAAGGGATGTCCATGATCAGCTTCAAGCGACCACAAGTAAAACGCGTACTACGGTAATAGAGAATAAACTAGAAGAAACATCCAAGACTGCGAAAGATTATTCTGGAGAGATGTCCAATATGAAAGAAGAGGTGAAGACTGAAATGGATCAACTTCGAACGGAGCTATGTAGACGTCCTGCGCAGATGATGGTTTACCCGGCACCATTAGAAGATAGGGTTAAACTAACATTTGCAGGAAATAAATGGGAGAACAGAATGGAATTTTTGGTCAATTGCGAAAAATAAATGGAAAACATTGGTAGTAATATTGATGAAAACGAGAAAATAAATTTTCTTATTCGCCATTTCACAGATTCAGCAGCACAGTGGTACACTATCATACGTGATAATGTCACTACATAACAACAATTCCGTGACTCGTTTGAAAATAGGTATTGGAATATACATACGCAACGTCAGGTACGTGATCAGCTAGAATATGGTAAATTTAATATTCATGGTCGTCAGAGTATTGAACAGTATACAATAGCACAAATTGAAAGAGTGAAACATCTTAAACATAAATTTTCAGAATATGAAATAATGTCTAAACTGTCTTACCATTTTCAGAAAAATATCCAACTCGCCGTTAATACACAAGGTATTAAAACAATTGAAGAATTTTTAATACTGGTAACACAATCTGAAAATATCACTCGTGGTGAGAATACACAACACAATTATCAATCGCACAGTAATCACAATAATAACCATAATCACAACGTTAATAATTATAAACAGCAAATGCAACACACGCAAAATAAAGCACATATTAACCTCATTCGCGAACCAACAACGACTCAGCGTGAAGAAGGCGTTCGTCAAGAGAGGGAGAGCGATCAGAGAGAGAGAGAACGTAGAGGTGAGAAGGGAAGCTATGTCTGGCCCACTATAAAAAGAAATTCCCTAACCCGTATGATAGCTCAGTCAACGCAATAAAAGCAAACAATAGAAACATGAAGAAGGGATGTTAACCGGAAGCGGCAAGTGAACATCGACTTCTCAACAATGACTGGAGACGCATATACAGCGGTACACAATAAACAATATATATGTCCTGTCGGCATACAAGACGAATTGCTTAGCACGGACGAGGGTATAAACCAAAAGGAACACCACACACATTGCCCAACTGTTAATGTTCATATAAACAACTGTAGAATTAAAATGTTGGTGGTCACAGGTAGTCAACTATCAGTTTTTTAACGCTGCCTGGATGCAACGAAATAAAAATTATTTTAAAAATACAGCGATATTACCTGTGAATAATATGAACATTACAACCATGTTGCGAAGACAAGTGAAATAAGTGTATGAATAATCGTGTTTGTAAAAGGATGCCACGAGAAACCTATTCCTGCAAAGATTTGTCGAAACATGAATTTTGCATTCTAGACTATAAATACGCGAGGCACATCAGCCTTGTTCTCCTTCTCGTTCAAACACAGTGGCAGCCGGAGTCTCTGCCCAACAACGGAGGACGAGGGAGCAGCACACTACATGGCATAAATTCTAGACGTAGAGGACGAGTCATCGGACTTCCGAGAGGATCCGGAGGATGAAGAAAGGACCCAGGACTTCACGACAATGCAGGATTCACCAACATCAAGGACTCAGGACCAGATGAGGGTACGCTGAGTAACCACTACAACTAAGGTGAAAGAAGGCCATGTATTCCTCATAACAAAAGACTTAATCAAAGACAGATAAACATTGTCAAAAGGAACATAATAATTTCTAAAAGTGTAATTTATAACTTGTAAATGTAAATGTTCTTGTATAGTAATTATAGCATATTTTTTGAATTGATACTTTATTGAAAATATTTAAATTGAATTGAAATTGTTGAATTATGAAAGCATAAGTTTGGAATTGATAATTTATTGAAAATATTTAAACGTAATTTTGAAATAATAGAAAGTTGCTAAAGTAATTAATATAAATGACAAATGCATATGCAACAACAATAAGAATTATTTTAAAAAGAAAGATTTGAGAATATAATAAATTAATCATATTATACTGAGCAAGTCGAGAGCAATATTATATAATAATCAAATGTATTTATAATTATAAGAGTATTTTATGTTTGTATGGAATATGTGATATTACGTCTAGGCTATGTAATCAACAAGTAAACCTATAGGTACTGCGACTACCCATACACATGCAATAATAATGAAGTTCTAATTCGCAATTTATTTTAAAATGATAATTAATAAATGTTCTAAATACTTTAAACAATTTTACATTGTTGTTATTATTACGATTACACCCATTAAAAAATATAACGTTATAAATAAAATGCGGTATCCAACTTGTGGCTCATCAACGATATATACATGATATAACTATTAACGTTATAAATATTTGTCGCGAAAGAACATGGTGCGCGACCATGCCATTTAACTATTTTAAAATTTAAAAGTTAAATGTATGGCCTAAAGTAAAGGTGTGATAAATGAAAAAATATTTGTGATAACTATTATTTGTATGTTATGTTAATTGTTGTGTATTATAATAGCACAACTGGCACTCAACAGGTAATTATATTGTAAAAAGAAATGGTTTAATTGTAATAGTAACGTCATTAATAATAATACAAAACAAAATAATAAATAAAGAGTAGTATAACCGGAATCACCAATAATAATTATTTTAAAAACATAATATAACAAATAAATTATTCGACATGGCAGAACCAGGTAACTTCAGTATGGAGGCACTTCAAAATATGATGAAAGCCATGGTAGAAGAATTAAAACCAGATAATGTAATACTAAAAGAAGAATTAAAACAAGATAATGTAAAACATAATAGAAAATTTAAATGAATTAAAACAAGATAATGTAAAACTAAAAGAAGATCTAAATTAATTAAAACAAGATAATTTAAACTAACAGAAAATTTAAAAGAAGAATTAAAACAAGATATAATAGATAGTACTACACAGTTAGTGGATAAAATTATAGACACTAATACGCGCATAGATGCACTTGAAAATAAAGTTATACAAGCCCTTAATGAACAAACTGTTAGGATAGAAAACAAGCATAAAGAATTACGCGCGGAGTGGAAGAAAGATTTAAAAGACATACATAAATAAATAACTGTAAACGTAAATGAGAAAATAATTGTAGCAAAGCATGAACAGAACAGTAAAATAAGGGATGTCCATGATCAGCTTCAAGCGACCACAAGTAAAACGCGTACTACGGTAATAGAGAATAAACTAGAAGAAACATCCAAGACTGCGAAAGATTATTCTGGAGAGATGTCCAATATGAAAGAAGAGGTGAAGACTGAAATGGATCAACTTCGAACGGAGCTATGTAGACGTCCTGCGCAGATGATGGTTTACCCGGCACCATTAGAAGATAGGGTTAAACTAACATTTGCAGGAAATAAATGGGAGAACAGAATGGAATTTTTGGTCAATTGCGAAAAATAAATGGAAAACATTGGTAGTAATATTGATGAAAACGAGAAAATAAATTTTCTTATTCGCCATTTCACAGATTCAGCAGCACAGTGGTACACTATCATACGTGATAATGTCACTACATAACAACAATTCCGTGACTCGTTTGAAAATAGGTATTGGAATATACATACGCAACGTCAGGTACGTGATCAGCTAGAATATGGTAAATTTAATATTCATGGTCGTCAGAGTATTGAACAGTATACAATAGCACAAATTGAAAGAGTGAAACATCTTAAACATAAATTTTCAGAATATGAAATAATGTCTAAACTGTCTTACCATTTTCAGAAAAATATCCAACTCGCCGTTAATACACAAGGTATTAAAACAATTGAAGAATTTTTAATACTGGTAACACAATCTGAAAATATCACTCGTGGTGAGAATACACAACACAATTATCAATCGCACAGTAATCACAATAATAACCATAATCACAACGTTAATAATTATAAACAGCAAATGCAACACACGCAAAATAAAGCACATATTAACCTCATTCGCGAACCAACAACGACTCAGCGTGAAGAAGGCGTTCGTCAAGAGAGGGAGAGCGATCAGAGAGAGAGAGAACGTAGAGGTGAGAAGGGAAGCTATGTCTGGCCCACTATAAAAAGAAATTCCCTAACCCGTATGATAGCTCAGTCAACGCAATAAAAGCAAACAATAGAAACATGAAGAAGGGATGTTAACCGGAAGCGGCAAGTGAACATCGACTTCTCAACAATGACTGGAGACGCATATACAGCGGTACACAATAAACAATATATATGTCCTGTCGGCATACAAGACGAATTGCTTAGCACGGACGAGGGTATAAACCAAAAGGAACACCACACACATTGCCCAACTGTTAATGTTCATATAAACAACTGTAGAATTAAAATGTTGGTGGTCACAGGTAGTCAACTATCAGTTTTTTAACGCTGCCTGGATGCAACGAAATAAAAATTATTTTAAAAATACAGCGATATTACCTGTGAATAATATGAACATTACAACCATGTTGCGAAGACAAGTGAAATAAGTGTATGAATAATCGTGTTTGTAAAAGGATGCCACGAGAAACCTATTCCTGCAAAGATTTGTCGAAACATGAATTTTGCATTCTAGACTATAAATACGCGAGGCACATCAGCCTTGTTCTCCTTCTCGTTCAAACACAGTGGCAGCCGGAGTCTCTGCCCAACAACGGAGGACGAGGGAGCAGCACACTACATGGCATAAATTCTAGACGTAGAGGACGAGTCATCGGACTTCCGAGAGGATCCGGAGGATGAAGAAAGGACCCAGGACTTCACGACAATGCAGGATTCACCAACATCAAGGACTCAGGACCAGATGAGGGTACGCTGAGTAACCACTACAACTAAGGTGAAAGAAAGCCATGTATTCCTCATAACAAAAGACTTAATCAAAGACAGATAAACATTGTCAAAAGGAACATAATAATTTCTAAAAGTGTAATTTATAACTTGTAAATGTAAATGTTCTTGTATAGTAATTATAGCATATTTTTTGAATTGATACTTTATTGAAAATATTTAAATTGAATTGAAATTGTTGAATTATGAAAGCATAAGTTTGGAATTGATAATTTATTGAAAATATTTAAACGTAATTTTGAAATAATAGAAAGTTGCTAAAGTAATTAATATAAATGACAAATGCATATGCAACAACAATAAGAATTATTTTAAAAAGAAAGATTTGAGAATATAATAAATTAATCATATTATACTGAGCAAGTCGAGAGCAATATTATATAATAATCAAATGTATTTATAATTATAAGAGTATTTTACGTTTGTATGGAATATGTGATATTACGTGTAGGCTATGTAATCAACAAGTAAGCCTATAGGTACTGCGACTACCCATACACATGCAATAATAATGAAGTTCTAATTCGCAATTTATTTTGAAATGATAATTAATAAATGTTCTAAATACTTTAAACAATTTTACATTGTTGTTATTATTACGATTACACCCATTAAAAAATATAACGTTATAAATAAAATGCGGTATCCAACTTGTGGCTCATCAACGATATATACATGATATAACAATTAACGTTATAAATATTTGTCGCCCAAGAACATGGTGCGCGACCATGCCATTTAACTATTTTAAAATTTAAAAGATAAATGTATGGCCTAAAAGTAAATGTGTGATAAATGAAAAAATATTTGTGATAACTATTATTTGTATGTTATGTTAATTGTTGTGTATTATAATAGCACAACTGGCACTCAACAGGTAATTATATTGTAAAAAGAAATGGTTTAATTGTAATAGTAACGTCATTAATAATAATACAAAACAAAATAATAAATAAAGAGTAGTATAACCGGAATCACCAATAATAATTATTTTAAAAACATAATATAACAAATAAATTATTCGACATGGCAGAACCAGGTAACTTCAGTATGGAGGCACTTCAAAATATGATGAAAGCCATGGTAGAAGAATTAAAACCAGATAATGTAATACTAAAAGAAGAATTAAAACAAGATAATGTAAAATATAATAGAAAATTTAAATGAATTAAAACAAGATAATGTAAAACTAAAAGAAGATCTAAATTAATTAAAACAAGATAATTTAAACTAACAGAAAATTTAAAAGAAGAATTAAAACAAGATATAATAGATAGTACTACACAGTTAGTGGATAAAATTATAGACACTAATACGCGCATAGATGCACTTGAAAATAAAGTTATACAAGCCCTTAATGAACAAGCTGTTAGGATAGAAAACAAGCATAAAGAATTACGCGCGGAGTGGAAGAAAGATTTAAAAGACATACATAAATAAATAACTGTAAACGTAAATGAGAAAATAATTGTAGCAAAGCATGAACAGAACAGTAAAATAAGGGATGTCCATGATCAGCTTCAAGCGACCACAAGTAAAACGCGTACTACGGTAATAGAGAATAAACTAGAAGAAACATCCAAGACTGCGAAAGATTATTCTGGAGAGATGTCCAATATGAAAGAAGAGGTGAAGACTGAAATGGATCAACTTCGAACGGAGCTATGTAGACGTCCTGCGAAGATGATGGTTTACCCGGCACCATTAGAAGATAGGGTTAAACTAACATTTGCAGGAAATAAATGGGAGAACAGAATGGAATTTTTGGTCAATTGCGAAAAATAAATGGAAAACATTGGTAGTAATATTGATGAAAACGAGAAAATAAATTTTCTTATTCGCCATTTCACAGATTCAGCAGCACAGTGGTACACTATCATACGTGATAATGTCACTACATAACAACAATTCCGTGACTCGTTTGAAAATAGGTATTGGAATATACATACGCAACGTCAGGTACGTGATCAGCTAGAATATGGTAAATTTAATATTCATGGTCGTCAGAGTATTGAACAGTATACAATAGCACAAATTGAAAGAGTGAAACATCTTAAACATAAATTTTCAGAATATGAAATAATGTCTAAACTGTCTTACCATTTTCAGAAAAATATCCAACTCGCCGTTAATACACAAGGTATTAAAACAATTGAAGAATTTTTAATACTGGTAACACAATCTGAAAATATCACTCGTGGTGAGAATACACAACACAATTATCAATCGCACAGTAATCACAATAATAACCATAATCACAACGTTAATAATTATAAACAGCAAATGCAACACACGCAAAATAAAGCACATATTAACCTCATTCGCGAACCAACAACGACTCAGCGTGAAGAAGGCGTTCGTCAAGAGAGGGAGAGCGATCAGAGAGAGAGAGAACGTAGAGGTGAGAAGGGAAGCTATGTCTGGCCCACTATAAAAAGAAATTCCCTAACCCGTATGATAGCTCAGTCAACGCAATAAAAGCAAACAATAGAAACATGAAGAAGGGATGTTAACCGGAAGCGGCAAGTGAACATCGACTTCTCAACAATGACTGGAGACGCATATACAGCGGTACACAATAAAAACAATATATATGTCCTGTCGGCATACAAGACGAATTGCTTAGCACGGACGAGGGTATAAACCAAAAGGAACACCACACACATTGCCCAACTGTTAATGTTCATATAAACAACTGTAGAATTAAAATGTTGGTGGTCACAGGTAGTCAACTATCAGTTTTTTAACGCTGCCTGGATGCAACGAAATAAAAATTATTTTAAAAATACAGCGATATTACCTGTGAATAATATGAACATTACAACCATGTTGCGAAGACAAGTGAAATAAGTGTATGAATAATCGTGTTTGTAAAAGGATGCCACGAGAAACCTATTCCTGCAAAGATTTGTCGAAACATGAATTTTGCATTCTAGACTATAAATACGCGAGGCACATCAGCCTTGTTCTCCTTCTCGTTCAAACACAGTGGCAGCCGAAGTCTCTGCCCAACAACGGAGGACGAGGGAGCAGCACACTACATGGCATAAATTCTAGACGTAGAGGACGAGTCATCGGACTTCCGTAAGGATCCGGAGGATGAAGAAAGGACCCAGGACTTCACGACAATGCAGGATTCACCAACATCAAGGACTCAGGACCAGATGAGGGTACGCTGAGTAACCACTACAACTAAGGTGAAAGAAAGCCATGTATTCCTCATAACAAAAGACTTAATCAAAGACAGATAAACATTGTCAAAAGGAACATAATAATTTCTAAAAGTGTAATTTATAACTTGTAAATGTAAATGTTCTTGTATAGTAATTATAGCATATTTTTTGAATTGATACTTTATTGAAAATATTTAAATTGAATTGAAATTGTTGAATTATGAAAGCATAAGTTTGGAATTGATAATTTATTGAAAATATTTAAACGTAATTTTGAAATAATAGAAAGTTGCTAAAGTAATTAATATAAATGACAAATGCATATGCAACAACAATAAGAATTATTTTAAAAAGAAAGATTTGAGAATATAATAAATTAATCATATTATACTGAGCAAGTCGAGAGCAATATTATATAATAATCAAATGTATTTATAATTATAAGAGTATTTTACGTTTGTATGGAATATGTGATATTACGTGTAGGCTATGTAATCAACAAGTAAGCATATAGGTACTGCGACTACCCATACACATGCAATAATAATGAAGTTCTAATTCGCAATTTATTTTGAAATGATAATTAATAAATGTTCTAAATACTTTAAACAATTTTACATTGTTGTTATTATTACGATTACACCCATTAAAAAATATAACGTTATAAATAAAATGCGGTATCCAACTTGTGGCTCATCAACGATATATACATGATATAACAATTAACGTTATAAATATTTGTCGCCCAAGAACATGGTGCGCGACCATGCCATTTAACTATTTTAAAATTTAAAAGTTAAATGTATGGCCTAAAAGTAAATGTGTGATAAATGAAAAAATATCTGTGATAACTATTATTTGTATGTTATGTTAATTGTTGTGTATTATAATAGCACAACTGGCACTCAACAGGTAATTATATTGTAAAAAGAAATGGTTTAATTGTAATAGTAACGTCATTAATAATAATACAAAACAAAATAATAAATAAAGAGTAGTATAACCGGAATCACCAATAATAATTATTTTAAAAACATAATATAACAAATAAATTATTCGACATGGCAGAACCAGGTAACTTCAGTATGGAGGCACTTCAAAATATGATGAAAGCCATGGTAGAAGAATTAAAACCAGATAATGTAATACTAAAAGAAGAATTAAAACAAGATAATGTAAAACATAATAGAAAATTTAAATGAATTAAAACAAGATAATGTAAAACTAAAAGAAGATCTAAATTAATTAAAACAAGATAATTTAAACTAACAGAAAATTTAAAAGAAGAATTAAAACAAGATATAATAGATAGTACTACACAGTTAGTGGATAAAATTATAGACACTAATACGCGCATAGATGCACTTGAAAATAAAGTTATACAAGCCCTTCATGAACAAGCTGTTAGGATAGAAAACAAGCATAAAGAATTACGCGCGGAGTGGAAGAAAGATTTAAAAGACATACATAAATAAATAACTGTAAACGTAAATGAGAAAATAATTGTAGCAAAGCATGAACAGAACAGTAAAATAAGGGATGTCCATGATCAGCTTCAAGCGACCACAAGTAAAACGCGTACTACGGTAATAGAGAATAAACTAGAAGAAACATCCAAGACTGCGAAAGATTATTCTGGAGAGATGTCCAATATGAAAGGAGAGGTGAAGACTGAAATGGATCAACTTCGAACGGAGCTATGTAGACGTCCTGCGCAGATGATGGTTTACCCGGCACCATTAGAAGATAGGGTTAAACTAACATTTGCAGGAAATAAATGGGAGAACAGCATGGAATTTTTGGTCAATTGCGAAAAATAAATGGAAAAAATTGGTAGTAATATTGATGAAAACGAGAAAATAAATTTTCTTATTCGCCATTTCACAGATTCAGCAGCACAGTGGTACACTATCATACGTGATAATGTCACTACCTAACAACAATTCCGTGACTCGTTTGAAAATAGGTATTGGAATATACATACGCAACGTCAGGTACGTGATCAGCTAGAATATGGTAAATTTAATATTCATGGTCGTCAGAGTATTGAACAGTATACAATAGCACAAATTGAAAGAGTGAAACATCTTAAACATAAATTTTCAGAATATGAAATAATGTCTAAACTGTCTTACCATTTTCAGAAAAATATCCAACTCGCCGTTAATACACAAGGTATTAAAACAATTGAAGAATTTTTAATACTGGTAACACAATCTGAAAATATCAATCGTGGTGAGAATACACAACACAATTATCAATCGCACAGTAATCACAATAATAACCATAATCACAACGTTAATAATTATAAACAGCAAATGCAACATACGCAAAATAAAGCACATATTAACCTCATTCGCGAACCAACAACGACTCAGCGTGAAGAAGGCGTTCGTCAAGAGAGGGAGAGCGATCAGAGAGAGAGAGAACGTAGAGGTGAGAAGGGAAGCTATGTCTGGCCCACTATAAAAAGAAATTCCCTAACCCGTATGATAGCTCAGTCAACGCAATAAAAGCAAACAATAGAAACATGAAGAAGGGATGTTAACCGGAAGCGGCAAGTGAACATCGACTTCTCAACAATGACTGGAGACGCATATACAGCGGTACACAATAAACAATATATATGTCCTGTCGGCATACAAGACGAATTGCTTAGCACGGACGAGGGTATAAACCAAAAGGAACACCACACACATTGCCCAACTGTTAATGTTCATATAAACAACTGTAGAATTAAAATGTTGGTGGTCACAGGTAGTCAACTATCAGTTTTTTAACGCTGCCTGGATGCAACGAAATAAAAATTATTTTAAAAATACAGCGATATTACCTGTGAATAATATGAACATTACAACCATGTTGCGAAGACAAGTGAAATAAGTGTATGAATAATCGTGTTTGTAAAAGGATGCCACGAGAAACCTATTCCTGCAAAGATTTGTCGAAACATGAACTTTGCATTCTAGACTATAAATACGCGAGGCACATCAGCCTTGTTCTCCTTCTCGTTCAAACACAGTGGCAGCCGGAGTCTCTGCCCAACAACGGAGGACGAGGGAGCAGCACACTACATGGCATAAATTCTAGACGTAGAGGACGAGTCATCGGACTTCCGAGAGGATCCGGAGGATGAAGAAAGGACCCAGGACTTCACGACAATGCAGGATTCACCAACATCAAGGACTCAGGACCAGATGAGGGTACGCTGAGTAACCACTACAACTAAGGTGAAAGAAAGCCATGTATTCCTCATAACAAAAGACTTAATCAAAGACAGATAAACATTGTCAAAAGGAACATAATAATTTCTAAAAGTGTAATTTATAACTTGTAAATGTAAATGTTCTTGTATAGTAATTATAGCATATTTTTTGAATTGATACTTTATTGAAAATATTTAAATTGAATTGAAATTGTTGAATTATGAAAGCATAAGTTTGGAATTGATAATTTATTGAAAATATTTAAACGTAATTTTGAAATAATAGAAAGTTGCTAAAGTAATTAATATAAATGACAAATGCATATGCAACAACAATAAGAATTATTTTAAAAAGAAAGATTTGAGAATATAATAAATTAATCATATTATACTGAGCAAGTCGAGAGCAATATTATATAATAATCAAATGTATTTATAATTATAAGAGTATTTTACGTTTGTATGGAATATGTGATATTACGTGTAGGCTATGTAATCAACAAGTAAGCCTATAGGTACTGCGACTACCCATACACATGCAATAATAATGAAGTTCTAATTCGCAATTTATTTTGAAATGATAATTAATAAATGTTCTAAATACTTTAAACAATTTTACATTGTTGTTATTATTACGATTACACCCATTAAAAAATATAACGTTATAAATAAAATGCGGTATCCAACTTGTGGCTCATCAACGATATATACATGATATAACAATTAACGTTATAAATATTTGTCGCCCAAGAACATGGTGCGCGACCATGCCATTTAACTATTTTAAAATTTAAAAGATAAATGTATGGCCTAAAAGTAAATGTGTGATAAATGAAAAAATATTTGTGATAACTATTATTTGTATGTTATGTTAATTGTTGTGTATTATAATAGCACAACTGGCACTCAACAGGTAATTATATTGTAAAAAGAAATGGTTTAATTGTAATAGTAACGTCATTAATAATAATACAAAACAAAATAATAAATAAAGAGTAGTATAACCGGAATCACCAATAATAATTATTTTAAAAACATAATATAACAAATAAATTATTCGACATGGCAGAACCAGGTAACTTCAGTATGGAGGCACTTCAAAATATGATGAAAGCCATGGTAGAAGAATTAAAACCAGATAATGTAATACTAAAAGAAGAATTAAAACAAGATAATGTAAAACATAATAGAAAATTTAAATGAATTAAAACAAGATAATGTAAAACTAAAAGAAGATCTAAATTAATTAAAACAAGATAATTTAAACTAACAGAAAATTTAAAAGAAGAATTAAAACAAGATATAATAGATAGTACTACACAGTTAGTGGATAAAATTATAGACACTAATACGCGCATAGATGCACTTGAAAATAAAGTTATACAAGCCCTTCATGAACAAGCTGTTAGGATAGAAAACAAGCATAAAGAATTACGCGCGGAGTGGAAGAAAGATTTAAAAGACATACATAAATAAATAACTGTAAACGTAAATGAGAAAATAATTGTAGCAAAGCATGAACAGAACAGTAAAATAAGGGATGTCCATGATCAGCTTCAAGCGACCACAAGTAAAACGCGTACTACGGTAATAGAGAATAAACTAGAAGAAACATCCAAGACTGCGAAAGATTATTCTGGAGAGATGTCCAATATGAAAGGAGAGGTGAAGACTGAAATGGATCAACTTCGAACGGAGCTATGTAGACGTCCTGCGCAGATGATGGTTTACCCGGCACCATTAGAAGATAGGGTTAAACTAACATTTGCAGGAAATAAATGGGAGAACAGCATGGAATTTTTGGTCAATTGCGAAAAATAAATGGAAAAAATTGGTAGTAATATTGATGAAAACGAGAAAATAAATTTTCTTATTCGCCATTTCACAGATTCAGCAGCACAGTGGTACACTATCATACGTGATAATGTCACTACCTAACAACAATTCCGTGACTCGTTTGAAAATAGGTATTGGAATATACATACGCAACGTCAGGTACGTGATCAGCTAGAATATGGTAAATTTAATATTCATGGTCGTCAGAGTATTGAACAGTATACAATAGCACAAATTGAAAGAGTGAAACATCTTAAACATAAATTTTCAGAATATGAAATAATGTCTAAACTGTCTTACCATTTTCAGAAAAATATCCAACTCGCCGTTAATACACAAGGTATTAAAACAATTGAAGAATTTTTAATACTGGTAACACAATCTGAAAATATCAATCGTGGTGAGAATACACAACACAATTATCAATCGCACAGTAATCACAATAATAACCATAATCACAACGTTAATAATTATAAACAGCAAATGCAACATACGCAAAATAAAGCACATATTAACCTCATTCGCGAACCAACAACGACTCAGCGTGAAGAAGGCGTTCGTCAAGAGAGGGAGAGCGATCAGAGAGAGAGAGAACGTAGAGGTGAGAAGGGAAGCTATGTCTGGCCCACTATAAAAAGAAATTCCCTAACCCGTATGATAGCTCAGTCAACGCAATAAAAGCAAACAATAGAAACATGAAGAAGGGATGTTAACCGGAAGCGGCAAGTGAACATCGACTTCTCAACAATGACTGGAGACGCATATACAGCGGTACACAATAAACAATATATATGTCCTGTCGGCATACAAGACGAATTGCTTAGCACGGACGAGGGTATAAACCAAAAGGAACACCACACACATTGCCCAACTGTTAATGTTCATATAAACAACTGTAGAATTAAAATGTTGGTGGTCACAGGTAGTCAACTATCAGTTTTTTAACGCTGCCTGGATGCAACGAAATAAAAATTATTTTAAAAATACAGCGATATTACCTGTGAATAATATGAACATTACAACCATGTTGCGAAGACAAGTGAAATAAGTGTATGAATAATCGTGTTTGTAAAAGGATGCCACGAGAAACCTATTCCTGCAAAGATTTGTCGAAACATGAACTTTGCATTCTAGACTATAAATACGCGAGGCACATCAGCCTTGTTCTCCTTCTCGTTCAAACACAGTGGCAGCCGGAGTCTCTGCCCAACAACGGAGGACGAGGGAGCAGCACACTACATGGCATAAATTCTAGACGTAGAGGACGAGTCATCGGACTTCCGAGAGGATCCGGAGGATGAAGAAAGGACCCAGGACTTCACGACAATGCAGGATTCACCAACATCAAGGACTCAGGACCAGATGAGGGTACGCTGAGTAACCACTACAACTAAGGTGAAAGAAAGCCATGTATTCCTCATAACAAAAGACTTAATCAAAGACAGATAAACATTGTCAAAAGGAACATAATAATTTCTAAAAGTGTAATTTATAACTTGTAAATGTAAATGTTCTTGTATAGTAATTATAGCATATTTTTTGAATTGATACTTTATTGAAAATATTTAAATTGAATTGAAATTGTTGAATTATGAAAGCATAAGTTTGGAATTGATAATTTATTGAAAATATTTAAACGTAATTTTGAAATAATAGAAAGTTGCTAAAGTAATTAATATAAATGACAAATGCATATGCAACAACAATAAGAATTATTTTAAAAAGAAAGATTTGAGAATATAATAAATTAATCATATTATACTGAGCAAGTCGAGAGCAATATTATATAATAATCAAATGTATTTATAATTATAAGAGTATTTTACGTTTGTATGGAATATGTGATATTACGTGTAGGCTATGTAATCAACAAGTAAGCCTATAGGTACTGCGACTACCCATACACATGCAATAATAATGAAGTTCTAATTCGCAATTTATTTTGAAATGATAATTAATAAATGTTCTAAATACTTTAAACAATTTTACATTGTTGTTATTATTACGATTACACCCATTAAAAAATATAACGTTATAAATAAAATGCGGTATCCAACTTGTGGCTCATCAACGATATATACATGATATAACAATTAACGTTATAAATATTTGTCGCCCAAGAACATGGTGCGCGACCATGCCATTTAACTATTTTAAAATTTAAAAGATAAATGTATGGCCTAAAAGTAAATGTGTGATAAATGAAAAAATATTTGTGATAACTATTATTTGTATGTTATGTTAATTGTTGTGTATTATAATAGCACAACTGGCACTCAACAGGTAATTATATTGTAAAAAGAAATGGTTTAATTGTAATAGTAACGTCATTAATAATAATACAAAACAAAATAATAAATAAAGAGTAGTATAACCGGAATCACCAATAATAATTATTTTAAAAACATAATATAACAAATAAATTATTCGACATGGCAGAACCAGGTAACTTCAGTATGGAGGCACTTCAAAATATGATGAAAGCCATGGTAGAAGAATTAAAACCAGATAATGTAATACTAAAAGAAGAATTAAAACAAGATAATGTAAAATATAATAGAAAATTTAAATGAATTAAAACAAGATAATGTAAAACTAAAAGAAGATCTAAATTAATTAAAACAAGATAAGTTAAACTAACAGAAAATTTAAAAGAAGAATTAAAACAAGATATAATAGATAGTACTACACAGTTAGTGGATAAAATTATAGACACTAATACGCGCATAGATGCACTTGAAAATAAAGTTATACAAGCCCTTAATGAACAAGCTGTTAGGATAGAAAACAAGCATAAAGAATTACGCGCGGAGTGGAAGAAAGATTTAAAAGACATACATAAATAAATAACTGTAAACGTAAATGAGAAAATAATTGTAGCAAAGCATGAACAGAACAGTAAAATAAGGGATGTCCATGATCAGCTTCAAGCGACCACAAGTAAAACGCGTACTACGGTAATAGAGAATAAACTAGAAGAAACATCCAAGACTGCGAAAGATTATTCTGGAGAGATGTCCAATATGAAAGAAGTGGTGAAGACTGAAATGGATCAACTTCGAACGGAGCTATGTAGACGTCCTGCGCAGATGATGGTTTACCCGGCACCATTAGAAGATAGGGTTAAACTAACATTTGCAGGAAATAAATGGGAGAACAGGATGGAATTTTTGGTCAATTGCGAAAAATAAATGGAAAACATTGGTAGTAATATTGATGAAAACGAGAAAATAAATTTTCTTATTCGCCATTTCACAGATTCAGCAGCACAGTGGTACACTATCATACGTGATAATGTCACTACATAACAACAATTCCGTGACTCGTTTGAAAATAGGTATTGGAATATACATACGCAACGTCAGGTACGTGATCAGCTAGAATATGGTAAATTTAATATTCATGGTCGTCAGAGTATTGAACAGTATACAATAGCACAAATTGAAAGAGTGAAACATCTTAAACATAAATTTTCAGAATATGAAATAATGTCTAAACTGTCTTACCATTTTCAGAAAAATATCCAACTCGCCGTTAATACACAAGGTATTAAAACAATTGAAGAATTTTTAATACTGGTAACACAATCTGAAAATATCACTCGTGGTGAGAATACACAACACAATTATCAATCGCACAGTAATCACAATAATAACCATAATCACAACGTTAATAATTATAAACAGCAAATGCAACACACGCAAAATAAAGCACATATTAACCTCATTCGCGAACCAACAACGACTCAGCGTGAAGAAGGCGTTCGTCAAGAGAGGGAGAGCGATCAGAGAGAGAGAGAACGTAGAGGTGAGAAGGGAAGCTATGTCTGACCCACTATAAAAAGAAATTCCCTAACCCGTATGATAGCTCAGTCAACGCAATAAAAGCAAACAATAGAAACATGAAGAAGGGATGTTAACCGGAAGCGGCAAGTGAACATCGACTTCTCAACAATGACTGGAGACGCATATACAGCGGTACACAATAAACAATATATATGTCCTGTCGGCATACAAGACGAATTGCTTAGCACGGACGAGGGTATAAACCAAAAGGAACACCACACACATTGCCCAACTGTTAATGTTCATATAAACAACTGTAGAATTAAAATGTTGGTGGTCACAGGTAGTCAACTATCAGTTTTTTAACGCTGCCTGGATGCAACGAAATAAAAATTATTTTAAAAATACAGCGATATTACCTGTGAATAATATGAACATTACAACCATGTTGCGAAGACAAGTGAAATAAGTGTATGAATAATCGTGTTTGTAAAAGGATGCCACGAGAAACCTATTCCTGCAAAGATTTGTCGAAACATGAATTTTGCATTCTAGACTATAAATACGCGAGGCACATCAGCCTTGTTCTCCTTCTCGTTCAAACACAGTGGCAGCCGGAGTCTCTGCCCAACAACGGAGGACGAGGGAGCAGCACACTACATGGCATAAATTCTAGACGTAGAGGACGAGTCATCGGACTTCCGAGAGGATCCGGAGGATGAAGAAAGGACCCAGGACTTCACGACAATGCAGGATTCACCAACATCAAGGACTCAGGACCAGATGAGGGTACGCTGAGTAACCACTACAACTAAGGTGAAAGAAAGCCATGTATTCCTCATAACAAAAGACTTAATCAAAGACAGATAAACATTGTCAAAAGGAACATAATAATTTCTAAAAGTGTAATTTATAACTTGTAAATGTAAATGTTCTTGTATAGTAATTATAGCATATTTTTTGAATTGATACTTTATTGAAAATATTTAAATTGAATTGAAATTGTTGAATTATGAAAGCATAAGTTTGGAATTGATAATTTATTGAAAATATTTAAACGTAATTTTGAAATAATAGAAAGTTGCTAAAGTAATTAATATAAATGACAAATGCATATGCAACAACAATAAGAATTATTTTAAAAAGAAAGATTTGAGAATATAATAAATTAATCATATTATACTGAGCAAGTCGAGAGCAATATTATATAATAATCAAATGTATTTATAATTATAAGAGTATTTTACGTTTGTATGGAATATGTGATATTACGTGTAGGCTATGTAATCAACAAGTAAGCATATAGGTACTGCGACTACCCATACACATGCAATAATAATGAAGTTCTAATTCGCAATTTATTTTGAAAAGATAATTAATAAATGTTCTAAATACTTTAAACAATTTTACATTGTTGTTATTATTACGATTACACCCATTAAAAAATATAACGTTATAAATAAAATGCGGTATCCAACTTGTGGCTCATCAACGATATATACATGATATAACAATTAACGTTATAAATATTTGTCGCCCAAGAACATGGTGCGCGACCATGCCATTTAACTATTTTAAAATTTAAAAGTTAAATGTATGGCCTAAAAGTAAATGTGTGATAAATGAAAAAATATCTGTGATAACTATTATTTGTATGTTATGTTAATTGTTGTGTATTATAATAGCACAACTGGCACTCAACAGGTAATTATATTGTAAAAAGAAATGGTTTAATTGTAATAGTAACGTCATTAATAATAATACAAAACAAAATAATAAATAAAGAGTAGTATAACCGGAATCACCAATAATAATTATTTTAAAAACATAATATAACAAATAAATTATTCGACATGGCAGAACCAGGTAACTTCAGTATGGAGGCACTTCAAAATATGATGAAAGCCATGGTAGAAGAATTAAAACCAGATAATGTAATACTAAAAGAAGAATTAAAACAAGAAAATGTAAAACATAATAGAAAATTTAAATGAATTAAAACAAGATAATGTAAAACTAAAAGAAGATCTAAATTAATTAAAACAAGATAATTTAAACTAACAGAAAATTTAAAAGAAGAATTAAAACAAGATATAATAGATAGTACTACACAGTTAGTGGATAAAATTATAGACACTAATACGCGCATAGATGCACTTGAAAATAAAGTTATACAAGCCCTTCATGAACAAGCTGTTAGGATAGAAAACAAGCATAAAGAATTACGCGCGGAGTGGAAGAAAGATTTAAAAGACATACATAAATAAATAACTGTAAACGTAAATGAGAAAATAATTGTAGCAAAGCATGAACAGAACAGTAAAATAAGGGATGTCCATGATCAGCTTCAAGCGACCACAAGTAAAACGCGTACTACGGTAATAGAGAATAAACTAGAAGAAACATCCAAGACTGCGAAAGATTATTCTGGAGAGATGTCCAATATGAAAGGAGAGGTGAAGACTGAAATGGATCAACTTCGAACGGAGCTATGTAGACGTCCTGCGCAGATGATGGTTTACCCGGCACCATTAGAAGATAGGGTTAAACTAACATTTGCAGGAAATAAATGGGAGAACAGCATGGAATTTTTGGTCAATTGCGAAAAATAAATGGAAAAAATTGGTAGTAATATTGATGAAAACGAGAAAATAAATTTTCTTATTCGCCATTTCACAGATTCAGCAGCACAGTGGTACACTATCATACGTGATAATGTCACTACATAACAACAATTCCGTGACTCGTTTGAAAATAGGTATTGGAATATACATACGCAACGTCAGGTACGTGATCAGCTAGAATATGGTAAATTTAATATTCATGGTCGTCAGAGTATTGAACAGTATACAATAGCACAAATTGAAAGAGTGAAACATCTTAAACATAAATTTTCAGAATATGAAATAATGTCTAAACTGTCTTACCATTTTCAGAAAAATATCCAACTCGCCGTTAATACACAAGGTATTAAAACAATTGAAGAATTTTTAATACTGGTAACACAATCTGAAAATATCACTCGTGGTGAGAATACACAACACAATTATCAATCGCACAGTAATCACAATAATAACCATAATCACAACGTTAATAATTATAAACAGCAAATGCAACACACGCAAAATAAAGCACATATTAACCTCATTCGCGAACCAACAACGACTCAGCGTGAAGAAGGCGTTCGTCAAGAGAGGGAGAGCGATCAGAGAGAGAGAGAACGTAGAGGTGAGAAGGGAAGCTATGTCTGGCCCACTATAAAAAGAAATTCCCTAACCCGTATGATAGCTCAGTCAACGCAATAAAAGCAAACAATAGAAACATGAAGAAGGGATGTTAACCGGAAGCGGCAAGTGAACATCGACTTCTCAACAATGACTGGAGACGCATATACAGCGGTACACAATAAACAATATATATGTCCTGTCGGCATACAAGACGAATTGCTTAGCACGGACGAGGGTATAAACCAAAAGGAACACCACACACATTGCCCAACTGTTAATGTTCATATAAACAACTGTAGAATTAAAATGTTGGTGGTCACAGGTAGTCAACTATCAGTTTTTTAACGCTGCCTGGATGCAACGAAATAAAAATTATTTTAAAAATACAGCGATATTACCTGTGAATAATATGAACATTACAACCATGTTGCGAAGACAAGTGAAATAAGTGTATGAATAATCGTGTTTGTAAAAGGATGCCACGAGAAACCTATTCCTGCAAAGATTTGTCGAAACATGAATTTTGCATTCTAGACTATAAATACGCGAGGCACATCAGCCTTGTTCTCCTTCTCGTTCAAACACAGTGGCAGCCGGAGTCTCTGCCCAACAACGGAGGACGAGGGAGCAGCACACTACATGGCATAAATTCTAGACGTAGAGGACGAGTCATCGGACTTCCGAGAGGATCCGGAGGATGAAGAAAGGACCCAGGACTTCACGACAATGCAGGATTCACCAACATCAAGGACTCAGGACCAGATGAGGGTACGCTGAGTAACCACTACAACTAAGGTGAAAGAAAGCCATGTATTCCTCATAACAAAAGACTTAATCAAAGACAGATAAACATTGTCAAAAGGAACATAATAATTTCTAAAAGTGTAATTTATAACTTGTAAATGTAAATGTTCTTGTATAGTAATTATAGCATATTTTTTGAATTGATACTTTATTGAAAATATTTAAATTGAATTGAAATTGTTGAATTATGAAAGCATAAGTTTGGAATTGATAATTTATTGAAAATATTTAAACGTAATTTTGAAATAATAGAAAGTTGCTAAAGTAATTAATATAAATGACAAATGCATATGCAACAACAATAAGAATTATTTTAAAAAGAAAGATTTGAGAATATAATAAATTAATCATATTATACTGAGCAAGTCGAGAGCAATATTATATAATAATCAAATGTATTTATAATTATAAGAGTATTTTACGTTTGTATGGAATATGTGATATTACGTGTAGGCTATGTAATCAACAAGTAAGCATATAGGTACTGCGACTACCCATACACATGCAATAATAATGAAGTTCTAATTCGCAATTTATTTTGAAATGATAATTAATAAATGTTCTAAATACTTTAAACAATTTTACATTGTTGTTATTATTACGATTACACCCATTAAAAAATATAACGTTATAAATAAAATGCGGTATCCAACTTGTGGCTCATCAACGATATATACATGATATAACAATTAACGTTATAAATATTTGTCGCCCAAGAACATGGTGCGCGACCATGCCATTTAACTATTTTAAAATTTAAAAGTTAAATGTATGGCCTAAAAGTAAATGTGTGATAAATGAAAAAATATCTGTGATAACTATTATTTGTATGTTATGTTAATTGTTGTGTATTATAATAGCACAACTGGCACTCAACAGGTAATTATATTGTAAAAAGAAATGGTTTAATTGTAATAGTAACGTCATTAATAATAATACAAAACAAAATAATAAATAAAGAGTAGTATAACCGGAATCACCAATAATAATTATTTTAAAAACATAATATAACAAATAAATTATTCGCCATGGCAGAACCAGGTAACTTCAGTATGGAGGCACTTCAAAATATGATGAAAGCCATGGTAGAAGAATTAAAACCAGATAATGTAATACTAAAAGAAGAATTAAAACAAGAAAATGTAAAACATAATAGAAAATTTAAATGAATTAAAACAAGATAATGTAAAACTAAAAGAAGATCTAAATTAATTAAAACAAGATAATTTAAACTAACAGAAAATTTAAAAGAAGAATTAAAACAAGATATAATAGATAGTACTACACAGTTAGTGGATAAAATTATAGACACTAATACGCGCATAGATGCACTTGAAAATAAAGTTATACAAGCCCTTCATGAACAAGCTGTTAGGATAGAAAACAAGCATAAAGAATTACGCGCGGAGTGGAAGAAAGATTTAAAAGACATACATAAATAAATAACTGTAAACGTAAATGAGAAAATAATTGTAGCAAAGCATGAACAGAACAGTAAAATAAGGGATGTCCATGATCAGCTTCAAGCGACCACAAGTAAAACGCGTACTACGGTAATAGAGAATAAACTAGAAGAAACATCCAAGACTGCGAAAGATTATTCTGGAGAGATGTCCAATATGAAAGGAGAGGTGAAGACTGAAATGGATCAACTTCGAACGGAGCTATGTAGACGTCCTGCGCAGATGATGGTTTACCCGGCACCATTAGAAGATAGGGTTAAACTAACATTTGCAGGAAATAAATGGGAGAACAGCATGGAATTTTTGGTCAATTGCGAAAAATAAATGGAAAAAATTGGTAGTAATATTGATGAAAACGAGAAAATAAATTTTCTTATTCGCCATTTCACAGATTCAGCAGCACAGTGGTACACTATCATACGTGATAATGTCACTACATAACAACAATTCCGTGACTCGTTTGAAAATAGGTATTGGAATATACATACGCAACGTCAGGTACGTGATCAGCTAGAATATGGTAAATTTAATATTCATGGTCGTCAGAGTATTGAACAGTATACAATAGCACAAATTGAAAGAGTGAAACATCTTAAACATAAATTTTCAGAATATGAAATAATGTCTAAACTGTCTTACCATTTTCAGAAAAATATCCAACTCGCCGTTAATACACAAGGTATTAAAACAATTGAAGAATTTTTAATACTGGTAACACAATCTGAAAATATCAATCGTGGTGAGAATACACAACACAATTATCAATCGCACAGTAATCACAATAATAACCATAATCACAACGTTAATAATTATAAACAGCAAATGCAACACACGCAAAATAAAGCACATATTAACCTCATTCGCGAACCAACAACGACTCAGCGTGAAGAAGGCGTTCGTCAAGAGAGGGAGAGCGATCAGAGAGAGAGAGAACGTAGAGGTGAGAAGGGAAGCTATGTCTGGCCCACTATAAAAAGAAATTCCCTAACCCGTATGATAGCTCAGTCAACGCAATAAAAGCAAACAATAGAAACATGAAGAAGGGATGTTAACCGGAAGCGGCAAGTGAACATCGACTTCTCAACAATGACTGGAGACGCATATACAGCGGTACACAATAAACAATATATATGTCCTGTCGGCATACAAGACGAATTGCTTAGCACGGACGAGGGTATAAACCAAAAGGAACACCACACACATTGCCCAACTGTTAATGTTCATATAAACAACTGTAGAATTAAAATGTTGGTGGTCACAGGTAGTCAACTATCAGTTTTTTAACGCTGCCTGGATGCAACGAAATAAAAATTATTTTAAAAATACAGCGATATTACCTGTGAATAATATGAACATTACAACCATGTTGCGAAGACAAGTGAAATAAGTGTATGAATAATCGTGTTTGTAAAAGGATGCCACGAGAAACCTATTCCTGCAAAGATTTGTCGAAACATGAATTTTGCATTCTAGACTATAAATACGCGAGGCACATCAGCCTTGTTCTCCTTCTCGTTCAAACACAGTGGCAGCCGGAGTCTCTGCCCAACAACGGAGGACGAGGGAGCAGCACACTACATGGCATAAATTCTAGACGTAGAGGACGAGTCATCGGACTTCCGTAAGGATCCGGAGGATGAAGAAAGGACCCAGGACTTCACGACAATGCAGGATTCACCAACATCAAGGACTCAGGACCAGATGAGGGTACGCTGAGTAACCACTACAACTAAGGTGAAAGAAAGCCATGTATTCCTCATAACAAAAGACTTAATCAAAGACAGATAAACATTGTCAAAAGGAACATAATAATTTCTAAAAGTGTAATTTATAACTTGTAAATGTAAATGTTCTTGTATAGTAATTATAGCATATTTTTTGAATTGATACTTTATTGAAAATATTTAAATTGAATTGAAATTGTTGAATTATGAAAGCATAAGTTTGGAATTGATAATTTATTGAAAATATTTAAACGTAATTTTGAAATAATAGAAAGTTGCTAAAGTAATTAATATAAATGACAAATGCATATGCAACAACAATAAGAATTATTTTAAAAAGAAAGATTTGAGAATATAATAAATTAATCATATTATACTGAGCAAGTCGAGAGCAATATTATATAATAATCAAATGTATTTATAATTATAAGAGTATTTTACGTTTGTATGGAATATGTGATATTACGTGTAGGCTATGTAATCAACAAGTAAGCATATAGGTACTGCGACTACCCATACACATGCAATAATAATGAAGTTCTAATTCGCAATTTGTTTTGAAATGATAATTAATAAATGTTCTAAATACTTTAAACAATTTTACATTGTTGTTATTATTACGATTACACCCATTAAAAAATATATCGTTATAAATAAAATGCGGTATCCAACTTGTGGCTCATCAACGATATATACATGATATAACAATTAACGTTATAAATATTTGTCGCCCAAGAACATGGTGCGCGACCATGCCATTTAACTATTTTAAAATTTAAAAGTTAAATGTATGGCCTAAAAGTAAATGTGTGATAAATGAAAAAATATCTGTGATAACTATTATTTGTATGTTATGTTAATTGTTGTGTATTATAATAGCACAACTGGCACTCAACAGGTAATTATATTGTAAAAAGAAATGGTTTAATTGTAATAGTAACGTCATTAATAATAATACAAAACAAAATAATAAATAAAGAGTAGTATAACCGGAATCACCAATAATAATTATTTTAAAAACATAATATAACAAATAAATTATTCGACATGGCAGAACCAGGTAACTTCAGTATGGAGGCACTTCAAAATATGATGAAAGCCATGGTAGAAGAATTAAAACCAGATAATGTAATACTAAAAGAAGAATTAAAACAAGATAATGTAAAACATAATAGAAAATTTAAATGAATTAAAACAAGATAATGTAAAACTAAAAGAAGATCTAAATTAATTAAAACAAGATAATTTAAACTAACAGAAAATTTAAAAGAAGAATTAAAACAAGATATAATAGATAGTACTACACAGTTAGTGGATAAAATTATAGACACTAATACGCGCATAGATGCACTTGAAAATAAAGTTATACAAGCCCTTAATGAACAAGCTGTTAGGATAGAAAACAAGCATAAAGAATTACGCGCGGAGTGGAAGAAAGATTTAAAAGACATACATAAATAAATAACTGTAAACGTAAATGAGAAAATAATTGTAGCAAAGCATGAACAGAACAGTAAAATAAGGGATGTCCATGATCAGCTTCAAGCGACCACAAGTAAAACGCGTACTACGGTAATAGAGAATAAACTAGAAGAAACATCCAAGACTGCGAAAGATTATTCTGGAGAGATGTCCAATATGAAAGGAGAGGTGAAGACTGAAATGGATCAACTTCGAACGGAGCTATGTAGACGTCCTGCGCAGATGATGGTTTACCCGGCACCATTAGAAGATAGGGTTAAACTAACATTTGCAGGAAATAAATGGGAGAACAGCATGGAATTTTTGGTCAATTGCGAAAAATAAATGGAAAAAATTGGTAGTAATATTGATGAAAACGAGAAAATAAATTTTCTTATTCGCCATTTCACAGATTCAGCAGCACAGTGGTACACTATCATACGTGATAATGTCACTACATAACAACAATTCCGTGACTCGTTTGAAAATAGGTATTGGAATATACATACGCAACGTCAGGTACGTGATCAGCTAGAATATGGTAAATTTAATATTCATGGTCGTCAGAGTATTGAACAGTATACAATAGCACAAATTGAAAGAGTGAAACATCTTAAACATAAATTTTCAGAATATGAAATAATGTCTAAACTGTCTTACCATTTTCAGAAAAATATCCAACTCGCCGTTAATACACAAGGTATTAAAACAATTGAAGAATTTTTAATACTGGTAACACAATCTGAAAATATCAATCGTGGTGAGAATACACAACACAATTATCAATCGCACAGTAATCACAATAATAACCATAATCACAACGTTAATAATTATAAACAGCAAATGCAACACACGCAAAATAAAGCACATATTAACCTCATTCGCGAACCAACAACGACTCAGCGTGAAGAAGGCGTTCGTCAAGAGAGGGAGAGCGATCAGAGAGAGAGAGAACGTAGAGGTGAGAAGGGAAGCTATGTCTGGCCCACTATAAAAAGAAATTCCCTAACCCGTATGATAGCTCAGTCAACGCAATAAAAGCAAACAATAGAAACATGAAGAAGGGATGTTAACCGGAAGCGGCAAGTGAACATCGACTTCTCAACAATGACTGGAGACGCATATACAGCGGTACACAATAAACAATATATATGTCCTGTCGGCATACAAGACGAATTGCTTAGCACGGACGAGGGTATAAACCAAAAGGAACACCACACACATTGCCCAACTGTTAATGTTCATATAAACAACTGTAGAATTAAAATGTTGGTGGTCACAGGTAGTCAACTATCAGTTTTTTAACGCTGCCTGGATGCAACGAAATAAAAATTATTTTAAAAATACAGCGATATTACCTGTGAATAATATGAACATTACAACCATGTTGCGAAGACAAGTGAAATAAGTGTATGAATAATCGTGTTTGTAAAAGGATGCCACGAGAAACCTATTCCTGCAAAGATTTGTCGAAACATGAATTTTGCATTCTAGACTATAAATACGCGAGGCACATCAGCCTTGTTCTCCTTCTCGTTCAAACACAGTGGCAGCCGGAGTCTCTGCCCAACAACGGAGGACGAGGGAGCAGCACACTACATGGCATAAATTCTAGACGTAGAGGACGAGTCATCGGACTTCCGTAAGGATCCGGAGGATGAAGAAAGGACCCAGGACTTCACGACAATGCAGGATTCACCAACATCAAGGACTCAGGACCAGATGAGGGTACGCTGAGTAACCACTACAACTAAGGTGAAAGAAAGCCATGTATTCCTCATAACAAAAGACTTAATCAAAGACAGATAAACATTGTCAAAAGGAACATAATAATTTCTAAAAGTGTAATTTATAACTTGTAAATGTAAATGTTCTTGTATAGTAATTATAGCATATTTTTTGAATTGATACTTTATTGAAAATATTTAAATTGAATTGAAATTGTTGAATTATGAAAGCATAAGTTTGGAATTGATAATTTATTGAAAATATTTAAACGTAATTTTGAAATAATAGAAAGTTGCTAAAGTAATTAATATAAATGACAAATGCATATGCAACAACAATAAGAATTATTTTAAAAAGAAAGATTTGAGAATATAATAAATTAATCATATTATACTGAGCAAGTCGAGAGCAATATTATATAATAATCAAATGTATTTATAATTATAAGAGTATTTTACGTTTGTATGGAATATGTGATATTACGTGTAGGCTATGTAATCAACAAGTAAGCATATAGGTACTGCGACTACCCATACACATGCAATAATAATGAAGTTCTAATTCGCAATTTATTTTGAAATGATAATTAATAAATGTTCTAAATACTTTAAACAATTTTATATTGTTGTTATTATTACGATTACACCCATTAAAAAATATAACGTTATAAATAAAATGCGGTATCCAACTTGTGGCTCATCAACGATATATACATGATATAACAATTAACGTTATAAATATTTGTCGCCCAAGAACATGGTGCGCGACCATGCCATTTAACTATTTTAAAATTTAAAAGTTAAATGTATGGCCTAAAAGTAAATGTGTGATAAATGAAAAAATATCTGTGATAACTATTATTTGTATGTTATGTTAATTGTTGTGTATTATAATAGCACAACTGGCACTCAACAGGTAATTATATTGTAAAAAGAAATGGTTTAATTGTAATAGTAACGTCATTAATAATAATACAAAACAAAATAATAAATAAAGAGTAGTATAACCGGAATCACCAATAATAATTATTTTAAAAACATAATATAACAAATAAATTATTCGACATGGCAGAACCAGGTAACTTCAGTATGGAGGCACTTCAAAATATGATGAAAGCCATGGTAGAAGAATTAAAACCAGATAATGTAATACTAAAAGAAGAATTAAAACAAGATAATGTAAAACATAATAGAAAATTTAAATGAATTAAAACAAGATAATGTAAAACTAAAAGAAGATCTAAATTAATTAAAACAAGATAATTTAAACTAACAGAAAATTTAAAAGAAGAATTAAAACAAGATATAATAGATAGTACTACACAGTTAGTGGATAAAATTATAGACACTAATACGCGCACAGATGCACTTGAAAATAAAGTTATACAAGCCCTTCATGAACAAGCTTTTAGGATAGAAAACAAGCATAAAGAATTACGCGCGGAGTGGAAGAAAGATTTAAAAGACATACATAAATAAATAACTGTAAACGTAAATGAGAAAATAATTGTAGCAAAGCATGAACAGAACAGTAAAATAAGGGATGTCCATGATCAGCTTCAAGCGACCACAAGTAAAACGCGTACTACGGTAATAGAGAATAAACTAGAAGAAACATCCAAGACTGCGAAAGATTATTCTGGAGAGATGTCCAATATGAAAGGAGAGGTGAAGACTGAAATGGATCAACTTCGAACGGAGCTATGTAGACGTCCTGCGCAGATGATGGTTTACCCGGCACCATTAGAAGATATGGTTAAACTAACATTTGCAGGAAATAAATGGGAGAACAGCATGGAATTTTTGGTCAATTGCGAAAAATAAATGGAAAAAATTGGTAGTAATATTGATGAAAACGAGAAAATAAATTTTCTTATTCGCCATTTCACAGATTCAGCAGCACAGTGGTACACTATCATACGTGATAATGTCACTACATAACAACAATTCCGTGACTCGTTTGAAAATAGGTATTGGAATATACGTACGCAACGTCAGGTACATGATCAGCTAGAATATGGTAAATTTAATATTCATGGTCGTCAGAGTATTGAACAGTATACAATAGCACAAATTGAAAGAGTGAAACATCTTAAACATAAATTTTCAGAATATGAAATAATGTCTAAACTGTCTTACACATTTTCAGAAAAATATCCAACTCGCCGTTAATACACAAGGTATTAAAACAATTGAAGAATTTTTAATACTGGTAACACAATCTGAAAATATCAATCGTGGTGAGAATACACAACACAATTATCAATCGCACAGTAATCACAATAATAACCATAATCACAACGTTAATAATTATAAACAGCAAATGCAACACACGCAAAATAAAGCACATATTAACCTCATTCGCGAACCAACAACGACTCAGCGTGAAGAAGGCGTTCGTCAATAGAGGGAGAGCGATCAGAGAGAGAGAGAACGTAGAGGTGAGAAGGGAAGCTATGTCTGGCCCACTATAAAAAGAAATTCCCTAACCCGTATGATAGCTCAGTCAACGCAATAAAAGCAAACAATAGAAACATGAAGAAGGGATGTTAACCGGAAGCGGCAAGTGAACATCGACTTCTCAACAATGACTGGAGACGCATATACAGCGGTACACAATAAACAATATATATGTCCTGTCGGCATACAAGACGAATTGCTTAGCACGGACGAGGGTATAAACCAAAAGGAACACCACACACATTGCCCAACTGTTAATGTTCATATAAACAACTGTAGAATTAAAATGTTGGTGGTCACAGGTAGTCAACTATCAGTTTTTTAACGCTGCCTGGATGCAACGAAATAAAAATTATTTTAAAAATACAGCGATATTACCTGTGAATAATATGAACATTACAACCATGTTGCGAAGACAAATGAAATAAGTGTATGAATAATCGTGTTTGTAAAAGGATGCCACGAGAAACCTATTCCTGCAAAGATTTGTCGAAACATGAATTTTGCATTCTAGACTATAAATACGCGAGGCACATCAGCCTTGTTCTCCTTCTCGTTCAAACACAGTGGCAGCCGGAGTCTCTGCCCAACAACGGAGGACGAGGGAGCAGCACACTACATGGCATAAATTCTAGACGTAGAGGACGAGTCATCGGACTTCCGAGAGGATCCGGAGGATGAAGAAAGGACCCAGGACTTCACGACAATGCAGGATTCACCAACATCAAGGACTCAGGACCAGATGAGGGTACGCTGAGTAACCACTACAACTAAGGTGAAAGAAAGCCATGTATTCCTCATAACAAAAGACTTAATCAAAGACAGATAAACATTGTCAAAAGGAACATAATAATTTCTAAAAGTGTAATTTATAACTTGTAAATGTAAATGTTCTTGTATAGTAATTATAGCATATTTTTTGAATTGATACTTTATTGAAAATATTTAAATTGAATTGAAATTGTTGAATTATGAAAGCATAAGTTTGGAATTGATAATTTATTGAAAATATTTAAACGTAATTTTGAAATAATAGAAAGTTGCTAAAGTAATTAATATAAATGACAAATGCATATGCAACAACAATAAGAATTATTTTAAAAAGAAAGATTTGAGAATATAATAAATTATTCATATTATACTGAGCAAGTCGAGAGCAATATTATATAATAATCAAATGTATTTATAATTATAAGAGTATTTTACGTTTGTATGGAATATGTGATATTACGTGTAGGCTATGTAATCAACAAGTAAGCATATAGGTACTGCGACTACCCATACACATGCAATAATAATGAAGTTCTAATTCGCAATTTATTTTGAAATGATAATTAATAAATGTTCTAAATACTTTAAACAATTTTACATTGTTGTTATTATTACGATTACACCCATTAAAAAATATAACGTTATAAATAAAATGCGGTATCCAACTTGTGGCTCATCAACGATATATACATGATATAACAATTAACGTTATAAATATTTGTCGCCCAAGAACATGGTGCGCGACCATGCCATTTAACTATTTTAAAATTTAAAAGTTAAATGTATGGCCTAAAAGTAAATGTGTGATAAATGAAAAAATATCTGTGATAACTATTATTTGTATGTTATGTTAATTGTTGTGTATTATAATAGCACAACTGGCACTCAACAGGTAATTATTTTGTAAAAAGAAATGGTTTAATTGTAATAGTAACGTCATTAATAATAATACAAAACAAAATAATAAATAAAGAGTAGTATAACCGGAATCACCAATAATAATTATTTTAAAAACATAATATAACAAATAAATTATTCGACATGGCAGAACCAGGTAACTTCAGTATGGAGGCACTTCAAAATATGATGAAAGCCATGGTAGAAGAATTAAAACCAGATAATGTAATACTAAAAGAAGAATTAAAACAAGATAATGTAAAACATAATAGAAAATTTAAATGAATTAAAACAAGATAATGTAAAACTAAAAGAAGATCTAAATTAATTAAAACAAGATAATTTAAACTAACAGAAAATTTAAAAGAAGAATTAAAACAAGATATAATAGATAGTACTACACAGTTAGTGGATAAAATTATAGACACTAATACGCGCATAGATGCACTTGAAAATAAAGTTATACAAGCCCTTCATGAACAAGCTGTTAGGATAGAAAACAAGCATAAAGAATTACGCGCGGAGTGGAAGAAAGATTTAAAAGACATACATAAATAAATAACTGTAAACGTAAATGAGAAAATAATTGTAGCAAAGCATGAACAGAACAGTAAAATAAGGGATGTCCATGATCAGCTTCAAGCGACCACAAGTAAAACGCGTACTACGGTAATAGAGAATAAACTAGAAGAAACATCCAAGACTGCGAAAGATTATTCTGGAGAGATGTCCAATATGAAAGGAGAGGTGAAGACTGAAATGGATCAACTTCGAACGGAGCTATGTAGACGTCCTGCGCAGATGATGGTTTACACGGCACCATTAGAAGATAGGGTTAAACTAACATTTGCAGGAAATAAATGGGAGAACAGCATGGAATTTTTGGTCAATTGCGAAAAATAAATGGAAAAAATTGGTAGTAATATTGATGAAAACGAGAAAATAAATTTTCTTATTCGCCATTTCACAGATTCAGCAGCACAGTGGTACACTATCATACGTGATAATGTCACTACATAACAACAATTCCGTGACTCGTTTGAAAATAGGTATTGGAATATACATACGCAACGTCAGGTACGTGATCAGCTAGAATATGGTAAATTTAATATTCATGGTCGTCAGAGTATTGAACAATATACAATAGCACAAATTGAAAGAGTGAAACATCTTAAACATAAATTTTCAGAATATGAAATAATGTCTAAACTGTCTTACCGTTTTCAGAAAAATATCCAATTCGCTGTTAATACACAAGGTATTAAAACAATTGAAGAATTTTTAATACTGGTAACACAATTTGAAAATATCACTCGTGGTGAGAATACACAACACAATTATCAATCGCACAGTAATCACAATAATAACCATAATCACAACGTTAATAATTATAAACAGCAAATGCAACACACGCAAAATAAAGCACATATTAACCTCATTCGCGAACCAACAACGACTCAGCGTGAAGAAGGCGTTCGTCAAGAGAGGGAGAGCGATCAGAGAGAGAGAGAACGTAGAGGTGAGAAGGCAAGCTATGTCTGGCCCACTATAAAAAGAAATTCCCTAACCCGTATGATAGCTCAGTCAACGCAATAAAAGCAAACAATAGAAACATGAAGAAGGGATGTTAACCGGAAGCGGCAAGTGAACATCGACTTCTCAACAATGACTGGAGACGCATATACAGCGGTACACAATAAACAATATATATGTCCTGTCGGCATACAAGACGAATTGCTTAGCACGGACGAGGGTATAAACCAAAAGGAACACCACACACATTGCCCAACTGTTAATGTTCATATAAACAACTGTAGAATTAAAATGTTGGTGGTCACAGGTAGTCAACTATCAGTTTTTTAACGCTGCCTGGATGCAACGAAATAAAAATTATTTTAAAAATACAGCGATATTACCTGTGAATAATATGAACATTACAACCATGTTGCGAAGACAAGTGAAATAAGTGTATGAATAATCGTGTTTTTAAAAGGATGCCACGAGAAACCTATTCCTGCAGAGATTTGTCGAAACATGAATTTTGCACTGTAGACTATAAATACGCGAGGCACATCAGCCTTGTTCTCCTTCTCGTTCAAACACAGTGGCAGCCGGAGTCTCTGCCCAACAACGGAGGACGAGGGAGCAGCACACTACATGGCATAAATTCTAGACGTAGAGGACGAGTCATCGGACTTCCGAGAGGATCCGGAGGATGAAGAAAGGACCCAGGACTTCACGACAATGCAGGATTCACCAACATCAAGGACTCAGGACCAGATGAGGGTACGCTGAGTAACCACTACAACTAAGGTGAAAGAAAGCCATGTATTCCTCATAACAAAAGACTTAATCAAAGACAGGTCAACATTGTCAAAAGGAACATAATAATTTCTAAAAGTGTAATTTATAACTTGTAAATGTAAATGTTCTTGTATAGTAATTATAGCATATTTTTTGAATTGATACTTTATTGAAAATATTTAAATTGAATTGAAATTGTTGAATTATGAAAGCATAAGTTTGGAATTGATAATTTATTGAAAATATTTAAACGTAATTTTGAAATAATAGAAAGTTGCTAAAGTAATTAATATAAATGACAAATGCATATGCAACAACAATAAGAATTATTTTAAAAAGAAAGATTTGAGAATATAATAAATTAATCATATTATACTGAGCAAGTCGAGAGCAATATTATATAATAATCAAATGCATTTATAATTATAAGAGTATTTTACGTTTGTATGGAATATGTGATATTACGTGTAGGCTATGTAATCAACAAGTAAGCCTATAGGTATTGCGACTACCCATACACATGCAATAATAATGAAGTTCTAATTCGCAATTTATTTTGAAATGATAATTAATAAATGTTCTAAATACTTTAAACAATTTTACATTGTTGTTATTATTACGATTACACCCATTAAAAAATATAACGTTATAAATAAAATGCGGTATCCAACTTTTGGCTCATCAACGATATATACATGATATAACAATTAACGTTATAAATATTTGTCGCCCAAGAACATGGTGCGCGACCATGCCATTTAACTATTTTAAAATTTAAAAGATAAATGTATGGCCTAAAAGTAAATGTGTGATAAATGAAAAAATATTTGTGATAACTATTATTTGTATGTTATGTTAATTGTTGTGTATTATAATAGCACAACTGGCACTCAACAGGTAATTATATTGTAAAAAGAAATGGTTTAATTGTAATAGTAACGTCATTAATAATAATACAAAACAAAATAATAAATAAAGAGTAGTATAACCGGAATCACCAATAATAATTATTTTAAAAACATAATATAACAAATAAATTATTCGACATGGCAGAACCAGGTAACTTCAGTATGGAGGCACTTCAAAATATGATGAAAGCCATGGTAGAAGAATTAAAACCAGATAATGTAATACTAAAAGAAGAATTAAAACAAGATAATGTAAAATATAATAGAAAATTTAAATGAATTAAAACAAGATATTGTAAAACTAAAAGAAGATCTAAATTAATTAAAACAAGATAATTTAAACTAACAGAAAATTTAAAAGAAGAATTAAAACAAGATATAATAGATAGTACTACACAGTTAGTGGATAAAATTATAGACACTAATAGGCGCATAGATGCACTTGAAAATAAAGTTATACAAGGCCTTAATGAACAAGCTGTTAGGATAGAAAACAAGCATAAAGAATTACGCGCGGAGTGGAAGAAAGATTTAAAAGACATACATAAATAAATAACTGTAAACGTAAATGAGAAAATAATTGTAGCAAAGCATGAACAGAACAGTAAAATAAGGGATGTCCATGATCAGCTTCAAGCGACCACAAGTAAAACGCGTACTACGGTAATAGAGAATAAACTAGAAGAAACATCCAAGACTGCGAAAGATTATTCTGGAGAGATGTCCAATATGAAAGAAGAGGTGAAGACTGAAATGGATCAACTTCGAACGGAGCTATGTAGACGTCCTGCGCAGATGATGGTTTATCCGGCACCATTAGAAGATAGGGTTAAACTAACATTTGCAGGAAATAAATGGGAGAACAGAATGGAATTTTTGGTCAATTGCGAAAAATAAATGGAAAAAATTGGTAGTAATATTGATGAAAACGAGAAAATAAATTTTCTTATTCGCCATTTCACAGATTCATCAGCACAGTGGTACACTATCATACGTGATAATGTCACTACATAACAACAATTCCGTGACTCGTTTGAAAATAGGTATTGGAATATACATACGCAACGTCAGGTACGTGATCAGCTAGAATATGGTAAATTTAATATTCATGGTCGTCAGAGTATTGAACAGTATACAATAGCACAAATTGAAAGAGTGAAACATCTTAAACATAAATTTTCAGAATATGAAATAATGTCTAAACTGTCTTACCATTTTCAGAAAAATATCCAACTCGCTGTTAATACACAAGGTATTAAAACAATTGAAGAATTTTTAATACTGGTAACACAATCTGAAAATATCACTCGTGGTGAGAATACACAACACAATTATCAATCGCACAGTAATCACAATAATAACCATAATCACAACGTTAATAATTATAAACAGCAAATGCAACACACGCAAAATAAAGCACATATTAACCTCATTCGCGAACCAACAACGACTCAGCGTGAAGAAGGCGTTCGTCAAGAGAGGGAGAGCGATCAGAGAGAGAGAGAACGTAGAGGTGAGAAGGGAAGCTATGTCTGGCCCACTATAAAAAGAAATTCCCTAACCCGTATGATAGCTCAGTCAACGCAATAAAAGCAAACAATAGAAACATGAAGAAGGGATGTTAACCGGAAGCGGCAAGTGAACATCGACTTCTCAACAATGACTGGAGACGCATATACAGCGGTACACAATAAACAATATATATGTCCTGTCTGCATACAAGACGAATTGCTTAGCACGGACGAGGGTATAAACCAAAAGGAACACCACACACATTGCCCAACTGTTAATGTTCATATAAACAACTGTAGAATTAAAATGTTGGTGGTCACAGGTAATCAACTATCAGCTTTTTAACGCTGCCTGGATGCAACGAAATAAAAATTATTTTAAAAATACAGCGATATTACCTGTGAATAATATGAACATTACAACCATGTTGCGAAGACAAGTGAAATAAGTGTATGAATAATCGTGTTTCTAAAAGGATGCCACGAGAAACCTATTCCTGCAGAGATTTGTCGAAACATGAATTTTGCACTCTAGACTATAAATACGCGAGGCACATCAGCCTTGTTCTCCTTCTCGTTCAAACACAGTGGCAGCCGGAGTCTCTGCCCAACAACGGAGGACGAGGGAGCAGCACACTACATGGCATAAATTCTAGACGTAGAGGACGAGTCATCGGACTTCCGAGAGGATCCGGAGGATGAAGAAAGGACCCAGGACTTCACGACTATGCAGGATTCACCAACATCAAGGACTGAGGACCAGATGAGGGTACGCTGAGTAACCACTACAACTAAGGTGAAAGAAAGCCATGTATTCCTCATAACAAAAGACTTATTCAAGACTGATAAACATTGTCAAAAGGAACATAATAATTTCTAAAAGTGTAATTTATAACTTGTAAATGTAAATGTTCTTGTATAGTAATTATAGCATATTTTTTGAATTGATACTTTATTGAAAATATTTAAATTGAATTGAAATTGTTGAATTATGAAAGAATAAGTTTGGAATTGATAATTTATTGAAAATATTTAAACGTAATTTTGAAATAATAGAAAGTTGCTAAAGTAATTAATATAAATGACAAATGCATATGCAACAACAATAAGAATTATTTTAAAAAGAAAGATTTGAGAATATAATAAATTAATCATATTATACTGAGCAAGTCGAGAGCAATATTATATAATAATCAAATGTATTGATAATTATAAGAGTATTTTACGTTTGTATGGAATATGTGATATTACGTGTAGGCTATGTAATCAACAAGTAAGCCTATAGGTACTGCGACTACCCATACACATGCAATAATAATGAAGTTCTAATTCGCAATTTATTTTGAAATGATAATTAATAAATGTTCTAAATACTTTAAACAATTTTACATTGTTGTTATTATTACAATTACACCCATTAAAAAATATAACGTTATAAATAAAATGCGGTATCCAACTTGTGGCTCATCAACGATATATACATGATATAACAATTAACGTTATAAATATTTGTCGCCCAAGAACATGGTGCGCGACCATGCCATTTAACTATTTTAAAATTTAAAAGTTAAATGTATGGCCTAAAAGTAAATGTGTGATAAATGAAAAAATATCTGTGATAACTATTATTTGTATGTTATGTTAATTGTTGTGTATTATAATAGCACAACTGGCACTCAACAGGTAATTATATTGTAAAAAGAAATGGTTTAATTGTAATAGTAACGTCATTAATAATAATACAAAACAAAATAATAAATAAAGAGTAGAATAACCGGAATCACCAATAATAATTATTTTAAAAACATAATATAACAAATAAATTATTCGACATGGCAGAACCAGGTAACTTCAGTATGGAGGCACTTCAAAATATGATGAAAGCCATGGTAGAAGAATTAAAACCAGATAATGTAATACTAAAAAAAGAATTAAAACAAGATAATGTAAAACATAATAGAAAATTTAAATGAATTAAAACAAGATAATGTAAAACTAAAAGAAGATCTAAATTAATTAAAACAAGATAATTTAAACTAACAGAAAATTTAAAAGAAGAATTAAAACAAGATATAATAGATAGTACTACACAGTTAGTGGATAAAATTATAGACACTAATAGGCGCATAGATGCACTTGAAAATAAAGTTATACAAGCCCTTAATGAACAAGCTGTTAGGATAGAAAACAAGCATAAAGAATTACGCGCGGAGTGGAAGAAAGATTTAAAAGACATACATAAATAAATAACTGTAAACGTAAATGAGAAAATAATTGTAGCAAAGCATGAACAGAACAGTAAAATAAGGGATGTCCATGATCAGCTTCAAGCGACCACAAGTAAAACGCGTACTACGGTAATAGAGAATAAACTAGAAGAAACATCCAAGACTGCGAAAGATTATTCTGGAGAGATGTCCAATATGAAAGAAGAGGTGAAGACTGAAATGGATCAACTTCGAACGGAGCTATGTAGACGTCCTGCGCAGATGATGGTTTACCCGGCACCATTAGAAGATAGGGTTAAACTAACATTTGCAGGAAATAAATGGGAGAACAGAATGGAATTTTTGGTCAATTGCGAAAAATAAATGGAAAACATTGGTAGTAATATTGATGAAAACGAGAAAATAAATTTTCTTATTCGCCATTCCACAGATTCAGCAGCACAGTGGTACACTATCATACGTGATAATGTCACTACTTAACAACAATTCCGTGACTCGTTTGAAAATAGGTATTGGAATATACATACGCAACGTCAGGTACGTGATCAGCTAGAATATGGTAAATTTAATATTCATGGTCGTCAGAGTATTGAACAGTATACAATAGCACAAATTGAAAGAGTGAAACATCTTAAACATAAATTTTCAGAATATGAAATAATGTCTAAACTGTCTTACCATTTTCAGAAAAATATCCAACTCGCTGTTAATACACAAGGTATTAAAACAATTGAAGAATTTTTAATACTGGTAACACAATCTGAAAATATCACTCGTGGTGAGAATACACAACACAATTATCAATCGCACAGTAATCACAATAATAACCATAATCACAACGTTAATAATTATAAACAGCAAATGCAACACACGCAAAATAAAGCACATATTAACCTCATTCGCGAACCAACAACGACTCAGCGTGAAGAAGGCGTTCGTCAAGAGAGGGAGAGCGATCAGAGAGAGAGAGAACGTAGAGGTGAGAAGGGAAGCTATGTCTGGCCCACTATAAAAAGAAATTCCCTAACCCGTATGATAGCTCAGTCAACGCAATAAAAGCAAACAATAGAAACATGAAGAAGGGATGTTAACCGGAAGCGGCAAGTGAACATCGACTTCTCAACAATGACTGGAGACGCATATACAGCGGTACACAATAAACAATATATATGTCCTGTCTGCATACAAGACGAATTGCTTAGCACGGACGAGGGTATAAACCAAAAGGAACACCACACACATTGCCCAACTGTTAATGTTCATATAAACAACTGTAGAATTAAAATGTTGGTGGTCACAGGTAATCAACTATCAGCTTTTTAACGCTGCCTGGATGCAACGAAATAAAAATTATTTTAAAAATACAGCGATATTACCTGTGAATAATATGAACATTACAACCATGTTGCGAAGACAAGTGAAATAAGTGTATGAATAATCGTGTTTCTAAAAGGATGCCACGAGAAACCTATTCCTGCAGAGATTTGTCGAAACATGAATTTTGCACTCTAGACTATAAATACGCGAGGCACATCAGCCTTGTTCTCCTTCTCGTTCAAACACAGTGGCAGCCGGAGTCTCTGCCCAACAACGGAGGACGAGGGAGCAGCACACTACATGGCATAAATTCTAGACGTAGAGGACGAGTCATCGGACTTCCGAGAGGATCCGGAGGATGAAGAAAGGACCCAGGACTTCACGACAATGCAGGATTCACCAACATCAAGGACTGAGGACCAGATGAGGGTACGCTGAGTAACCACTACAACTAAGGTGAAAGAAAGCCATGTATTCCTCATAACAAAAGACTTATTCAAGACTGATAAACATTGTCAAAAGGAACATAATAATTTCTAAAAGTGTAATTTATAACTTGTAAATGTAAATGTTCTTGTATAGTAATTATAGCATATTTTTTGAATTGATACTTTATTGAAAATATTTAAATTGAATTGAAATTGTTGAATTATGAAAGCATAAGTTTGGAATTGATAATTTATTGAAAATATTTAAACGTAATTTTGAAATAATAGAAAGTTGCTAAAGTAATTAATATAAATGACAAATGCATATGCAACAACAATAAGAATTATTTTAAAAAGAAAGATTTGAGAATATAATAAATTAATCATATTATACTGAGCAAGTCGAGAGCAATATTATATAATAATCAAATGCATTTATAATTATAAGAGTATTTTACGTTTGTATGGAATATGTGATATTACGTGTAGGCTATGTAATCAACAAGTAAGCCTATAGGTATTGCGACTACCCATACACATGCAATAATAATGAAGTTCTAATTCGCAATTTATTTTGAAATGATAATTAATAAATGTTCTAAATACTTTAAACAATTTTACATTGTTGTTATTATTACGATTACACCCATTAAAAAATATAACGTTATAAATAAAATGCGGTATCCAACTTTTGGCTCATCAACGATATATACATGATATAACAATTAACGTTATAAATATTTGTCGCCCAAGAACATGGTGCGCGACCATGCCATTTAACTATTTTAAAATTTAAAAGATAAATGTATGGCCTAAAAGTAAATGTGTGATAAATGAAAAAATATTTGTGATAACTATTATTTGTATGTTATGTTAATTGTTGTGTATTATAATAGCACAACTGGGACTCAACAGGTAATTATATTGTAAAAAGAAATGGTTTAATTGTAATAGTAACGTCATTAATAATAATACAAAACAAAATAATAAATAAAGAGTAGTATAACCGGAATCACCAATAATAATTATTTTAAAAACATAATATAACAAATAAATTATTCGACATGGCAGAACCAGGTAACTTCAGTATGGAGGCACTTCAAAATATGATGAAAGCCATGGTAGAAGAATTAAAACCAGATAATGTAATACTAAAAGAAGAATTAAAACAAGATAATGTAAAATATAATAGAAAATTTAAATGAATTAAAACAAGATATTGTAAAACTAAAAGAAGATCTAAATTAATTAAAACAAGATAATTTAAACTAACAGAAAATTTAAAAGAAGAATTAAAACAAGATATAATAGATAGTACTACACAGTTAGTGGATAAAATTATAGACACTAATAGGCGCATAGATGCACTTGAAAATAAAGTTATACAAGGCCTTAATGAACAAGCTGTTAGGATAGAAAACAAGCATAAAGAATTACGCGCGGAGTGGAAGAAAGATTTAAAAGACATACATAAATAAATAACTGTAAACGTAAATGAGAAAATAATTGTAGCAAAGCATGAACAGAACAGTAAAATAAGGGATGTCCATGATCAGCTTCAAGCGACCACAAGTAAAACGCGTACTACGGTAATAGAGAATAAACTAGAAGAAACATCCAAGACTGCGAAAGATTATTCTGGAGAGATGTCCAATATGAAAGAAGAGGTGAAGACTGAAATGGATCAACTTCGAACGGAGCTATGTAGACGTCCTGCGCAGATGATGGTTTATCCGGCACCATTAGAAGATAGGGTTAAACTAACATTTGCAGGAAATAAATGGGAGAACAGAATGGAATTTTTGGTCAATTGCGAAAAATAAATGGAAAAAATTGGTAGTAATATTGATGAAAACGAGAAAATAAATTTTCTTATTCGCCATTTCACAGATTCAGCAGCACAGTGGTACACTATCATACGTGATAATGTCACTACATAACAACAATTCCGTGACTCGTTTGAAAATAGGTATTGGAATATACATACGCAACGTCAGGTACGTGATCAGCTAGAATATGGTAAATTTAATATTCATGGTCGTCAGAGTATTGAACAGTATACAATAGCACAAATTGAAAGAGTGAAACATCTTAAACCTAAATTTTCAGAATATGAAATAATATCTAAACTGTCTTACCATTTTCAGAAAAATATCCAACTCGCCGTTAATACACAAGGTATTAAAACAATTGAAGAATTTTTAATACTGGTAACACAATCTGAAAATATCACTCGTGCTGAGAATACACAACACAATTATCAATCGCACAGTAATCACAATAATAACCATAATCACAACGTTAGTAATTATAAACAGCAAATGCAACACACGCAAAATAAAGCACATATTAACCTCATTCGCGAACCAACAACGACTCAGCGTGAAGAAGGCGTTCGTCAAGAGAGGGAGAGCGATCAGAGAGAGAGAGAACGTAGAGGTGAGAAGGGAAGCTATGTCTGGCCCACTATAAAAAGAAATTCCCTAACCCGTATGATAGCTCAGTCAACGCAATAAAAGCAAACAATAGAAACATGAAGAAGGGATGTTAACCGGAAGCGGCAAGTGAACATCGACTTCTCAACAATGACTGGAGACGCATATACAGCGGTACACAATAAACAATATATATGTCCTGTCGGCATACAAGACGAATTGCTTAGCACGGACGAGGGTATAAACCAAAAGGAATACCACACACATTGCCCAACTGTTAATGTTCATATAAACAACTGTAGAATTAAAATGTTGGTGGTCACAGGTAGTCAACTATCAGTTTTTTAACGCTGCCTGGATGCAACGAAATAAAAATTATTTTAAAAATACAGCGATATTACCTGTGAATAATATGAACATTACAACCATGTTGCGAAGACAAGTGAAATAAGTGTATGAATAATCGTGTTTGTAAAAGGATGCCACGAGAAACCTATTCCTGCAGAGATTTGTCGAAACATGAATTTTGCACTGTAGACTATAAATACGCGAGGCACATCAGCCTTGTTCTCCTTCTCGTTCAAACACAGTGGCAGCCGGAGTCTCTGCCCAACAACGGAGGACGAGGGAGCAGCACACTACATGGCATAAATTCTAGACGTAGAGGACGAGTCATCGGACTTCCGAGAGGATCCGGAGGATGAAGAAAGGACCCAGGACTTCACGACAATGCAGGATTCACCAACATCAAGGACTCAGGACCAGATGAGGGTACGCTGAGTAACCACTACAACTAAGGTGAAAGAAAGCCATGTATTCCTCATAACAAAAGACTTAATCAAAGACAGATAAACATTGTCAAAAGGAACATAATAATTTCTAAAAGTGTAATTTATAACTTGTAAATGTAAATGTTCTTGTATAGTAATTATAGCATATTTTTTGAATTGATACTTTATTGAAAATATTAAAATTGAATTGAAATTGTTGAATTATGAAAGCATAAGTTTGGAATTGATAATTTATTGAAAATATTTAAACGTAATTTTGAAATAATAGAAAGTTGCTAAAGTAATTAATATAAATGACAAATGCATATGCAACAACAATAAGAATTATTTTAAAAAGAAAGATTTGAGAATATAATAAATTAATCATATTATACTGAGCAAGTCGAGAGCAATATTATATAATAATCAAATGTATTTATAATTATAAGAGTATTTTACGTTTGTATGGAATATGTGATATTACGTGTAGGCTATGTAATCAACAAGTAAGCCTATAGGTATTGCGACTACCCATAAACATGCAATAATAATGAAGTTCTAATTCGCAATTTATTTTGAAATGATAATTAATAAATGTTCTAAATACTTTAAACAATTTTACATTGTTGTTATTATTACGATTACACCCATTAAAAAATATAACGTTATAAATAAAATGCGGTACCCAACTTGTGGCTCATCAACGATATATACATGATATAACAATTAACGTTATAAATATTTGTCGCCCAAGAACATGGTGCGCGACCATGCCATTTAACTATTTTAAAATTTAAAAGTTAAATGTATGGCCTAAAAGTAAATGTGTGATAAATGAAAAAATATCTGTGATAACTATTATTTGTATGTTATGTTAATTGTTGTGTATTATAATAGCACAACTGGCACTCAACAGGTAATTATATTGTAAAAAGAAATGGTTTAATTGTAATAGTAACGTCATTAATAATAATACAAAACAAAATAATAAATAAAGAGTAGTATAACCGGAATCACCAATAATAATTATTTTAAAAACATAATATAACAAATAAATTATTCGACATGGCAGAACCAGGTAACTTCAGTATGGAGGCACTTCAAAATATGATGAAAGCCATGGTAGAAGAATTAAAACCAGATAATGTAATACTAAAAAAAGAATTAAAACAAGATAATGTAAAACATAATAGAAAATTTAAATGAATTAAAACAAGATAATGTAAAACTAAAAGAAGATCTAAATTAATTAAAACAAGATAATTTAAACTAACAGAAAATTTAAAAGAAGAATTAAAACAAGATATAATAGATAGTACTACACAGTTAGTGGATAAAATTATAGACACTAATAGGCGCATAGATGCACTTGAAAATAAAGTTATACAAGCCCTTAATGAACAAGCTGTTAGGATAGAAAACAAGCATAAAGAATTACGCGCGGAGTGGAAGAAAGATTTAAAAGACATACATAAATAAATAACTGTAAACGTAAATGAGAAAATAATTGTAGCAAAGCATGAACAGAACAGTAAAATAAGGGATGTCCATGATCAGCTTCAAGCGACCACAAGTAAAACGCGTACTACGGTAATAGAGAATAAACTAGAAGAAACATCCAAGACTGCGAAAGATTATTCTGGAGAGATGTCCAATATGAAAGAAGAGGTGAAGACTGAAATGGATCAACTTCGAACGGAGCTATGTAGACGTCCTGCGCAGATGATGGTTTACCCGGCACCATTAGAAGATAGGGTTAAACTAACATTTGCAGGAAATAAATGGGAGAACAGAATGGAATTTTTGGTCAATTGCGAAAAATAAATGGAAAACATTGGTAGTAATATTGATGAAAACGAGAAAATAAATTTTCTTATTCGCCATTCCACAGATTCAGCAGCACAGTGGTACACTATCATACGTGATAATGTCACTACTTAACAACAATTCCGTGACTCGTTTGAAAATAGGTATTGGAATATACATACGCAACGTCAGGTACGTGATCAGCTAGAATATGGTAAATTTAATATTCATGGTCGTCAGAGTATTGAACAGTATACAATAGCACAAATTGAAAGAGTGAAACATCTTAAACATAAATTTTCAGAATATGAAATAATGTCTAAACTGTCTTACCATTTTCAGAAAAATATCCAACTCGCTGTTAATACACAAGGTATTAAAACAATTGAAGAATTTTTAATACTGGTAACACAATCTGAAAATATCACTCGTGGTGAGAATACACAACACAATTATCAATCGCACAGTAATCACAATAATAACCATAATCACAACGTTAATAATTATAAACAGCAAATGCAACACACGCAAAATAAAGCACATATTAACCTCATTCGCGAACCAACAACGACTCAGCGTGAAGAAGGCGTTCGTCAAGAGAGGGAGAGCGATCAGAGAGAGAGAGAACGTAGAGGTGAGAAGGGAAGCTATGTCTGGCCCACTATAAAAAGAAATTCCCTAACCCGTATGATAGCTCAGTCAACGCAATAAAAGCAAACAATAGAAACATGAAGAAGGGATGTTAACCGGAAGCGGCAAGTGAACATCGACTTCTCAACAATGACTGGAGACGCATATACAGCGGTACACAATAAACAATATATATGTCCTGTCTGCATACAAGACGAATTGCTTAGCACGGACGAGGGTATAAACCAAAAGGAACACCACACACATTGCCCAACTGTTAATGTTCATATAAACAACTGTAGAATTAAAATGTTGGTGGTCACAGGTAATCAACTATCAGCTTTTTAACGCTGCCTGGATGCAACGAAATAAAAATTATTTTAAAAATACAGCGATATTACCTGTGAATAATATGAACATTACAACCATGTTGCGAAGACAAGTGAAATAAGTGTATGAATAATCGTGTTTCTAAAAGGATGCCACGAGAAACCTATTCCTGCAGAGATTTGTCGAAACATGAATTTTGCACTCTAGACTATAAATACGCGAGGCACATCAGCCTTGTTCTCCTTCTCGTTCAAACACAGTGGCAGCCGGAGTCTCTGCCCAACAACGGAGGACGAGGGAGCAGCACACTACATGGCATAAATTCTAGACGTAGAGGACGAGTCATCGGACTTCCGAGAGGATCCGGAGGATGAAGAAAGGACCCAGGACTTCACGACAATGCAGGATTCACCAACATCAAGGACTGAGGACCAGATGAGGGTACGCTGAGTAACCACTACAACTAAGGTGAAAGAAAGCCATGTATTCCTCATAACAAAAGACTTATTCAAGACTGATAAACATTGTCAAAAGGAACATAATAATTTCTAAAAGTGTAATTTATAACTTGTAAATGTAAACGTTCTTGTATAGTAATTATAGCATATTTTTTGAATTGATACTTTATTGAAAATATTTAAATTGAATTGAAATTGTTGAATTATGAAAGCATAAGTTTGGAATTGATAATTTATTGAAAATATTTAAACGTAATTTTGAAATAATAGAAAGTTGCTAAAGTAATTAATATAAATGACAAATGCATATGCAACAACAATAAGAATTATTTTAAAAAGAAAGATTTGAGAATATAATAAATTAATCATATTATACTGAGCAAGTCGAGAGCAATATTATATAATAATCAAATGCATTTATAATTATAAGAGTATTTTACGTTTGTATGGAATATGTGATATTACGTGTAGGCTATGTAATCAACAAGTAAGCCTATAGGTATTGCGACTACCCATACACATGCAATAATAATGAAGTTCTAATTCGCAATTTATTTTGAAATGATAATTAATAAATGTTCTAAATACTTTAAACAATTTTACATTGTTGTTATTATTACGATTACACCCATTAAAAAATATAACGTTATAAATAAAATGCGGTATCCAACTTTTGGCTCATCAACGATATATACATGATATAACAATTAACGTTATAAATATTTGTCGCCCAAGAACATGGTGCGCGACCATGCCATTTAACTATTTTAAAATTTAAAAGATAAATGTATGGCCTAAAAGTAAATGTGTGATAAATGAAAAAATATTTGTGATAACTATTATTTGTATGTTATGTTAATTGTTGTGTATTATAATAGCACAACTGGCACTCAACAGGTAATTATATTGTAAAAAGAAATGGTTTAATTGTAATAGTAACGTCATTAATAATAATACAAAACAAAATAATAAATAAAGAGTAGTATAACCGGAATCACCAATAATAATTATTTTAAAAACATAATATAACAAATAAATTATTCGACATGGCAGAACCAGGTAACTTCAGTATGGAGGCACTTCAAAATATGATGAAAGCCATGGTAGAAGAATTAAAACCAGATAATGTAATACTAAAAGAAGAATTAAAACAAGATAATGTAAAATATAATAGAAAATTTAAATGAATTAAAACAAGATATTGTAAAACTAAAAGAAGATCTAAATTAATTAAAACAAGATAATTTAAACTAACAGAAAATTTAAAAGAAGAATTAAAACAAGATATAATAGATAGTACTACACAGTTAGTGGATAAAATTATAGACACTAATAGGCGCATAGATGCACTTGAAAATAAAGTTATACAAGGCCTTAATGAACAAGCTGTTAGGATAGAAAACAAGCATAAAGAATTACGCGCGGAGTGGAAGAAAGATTTAAAAGACATACATAAATAAATAACTGTAAACGTAAATGAGAAAATAATTGTAGCAAAGCATGAACAGAACAGTAAAATAAGGGATGTCCATGATCAGCTTCAAGCGACCACAAGTAAAACGCGTACTACGGTAATAGAGAATAAACTAGAAGAAACATCCAAGACTGCGAAAGATTATTCTGGAGAGATGTCCAATATGAAAGAAGAGGTGAAGACTGAAATGGATCAACTTCGAACGGAGCTATGTAGACGTCCTGCGCAGATGATGGTTTATCCGGCACCATTAGAAGATAGGGTTAAACTAACATTTGCAGGAAATAAATGGGAGAACAGAATGGAATTTTTGGTCAATTGCGAAAAATAAATGGAAAAAATTGGTAGTAATATTGATGAAAACGAGAAAATAAATTTTCTTATTCGCCATTTCACAGATTCAGCAGCACAGTGGTACACTATCATACGTGATAATGTCACTACATAACAACAATTCCGTGACTCGTTTGAAAATAGGTATTGGAATATACATACGCAACGTCAGGTACGTGATCAGCTAGAATATGGTAAATTTAATATTCATGGTCGTCAGAGTATTGAACAGTATACAATAGCACAAATTGAAAGAGTGAAACATCTTAAACCTAAATTTTCAGAATATGAAATAATATCTAAACTGTCTTACCATTTTCAGAAAAATATCCAACTCGCCGTTAATACACAAGGTATTAAAACAATTGAAGAATTTTTAATACTGGTAACACAATCTGAAAATATCACTCGTGCTGAGAATACACAACACAATTATCAATCGCACAGTAATCACAATAATAACCATAATCACAACGTTAGTAATTATAAACAGCAAATGCAACACACGCAAAATAAAGCACATATTAACCTCATTCGCGAACCAACAACGACTCAGCGTGAAGAAGGCGTTCGTCAAGAGAGGGAGAGCGATCAGAGAGAGAGAGAACGTAGAGGTGAGAAGGGAAGCTATGTCTGGCCCACTATAAAAAGAAATTCCCTAACCCGTATGATAGCTCAGTCAACGCAATAAAAGCAAACAATAGAAACATGAAGAAGGGATGTTAACCGGAAGCGGCAAGTGAACATCGACTTCTCAACAATGACTGGAGACGCATATACAGCGGTACACAATAAACAATATATATGTCCTGTCGGCATACAAGACGAATTGCTTAGCACGGACGAGGGTATAAACCAAAAGGAATACCACACACATTGCCCAACTGTTAATGTTCATATAAACAACTGTAGAATTAAAATGTTGGTGGTCACAGGTAGTCAACTATCAGTTTTTTAACGCTGCCTGGATGCAACGAAATAAAAATTATTTTAAAAATACAGCGATATTACCTGTGAATAATATGAACATTACAACCATGTTGCGAAGACAAGTGAAATAAGTGTATGAATAATCGTGTTTTTAAAAGGATGCCACGAGAAACCTATTCCTGCAGAGATTTGTCGAAACATGAATTTTGCACTGTAGACTATAAATACGCGAGGCACATCAGCCTTGTTCTCCTTCTCGTTCAAACACAGTGGCAGCCGGAGTCTCTGCCCAACAACGGAGGACGAGGGAGCAGCACACTACATGGCATAAATTCTAGACGTAGAGGACGAGTCATCGGACTTCCGAGAGGATCCGGAGGATGAAGAAAGGACCCAGGACTTCACGACAATGCAGGATTCACCAACATCAAGGACTCAGGACCAGATGAGGGTACGCTGAGTAACCACTACAACTAAGGTGAAAGAAAGCCATGTATTCCTCATAACAAAAGACTTAATCAAAGACAGATAAACATTGTCAAAAGGAACATAATAATTTCTAAAAGTGTAATTTATAACTTGTAAATGTAAATGTTCTTGTATAGTAATTATAGCATATTTTTTGAATTGATACTTTATTGAAAATATTTAAATTGAATTGAAATTGTTGAATTATGAAAGCATAAGTTTGGAATTGATAATTTATTGAAAATATTTAAACGTAATTTTGAAATAATAGAAAGTTGCTAAAGTAATTAATATAAATGACAAATGCATATGCAACAACAATAAGAATTATTTTAAAAAGAAAGATTTGAGAATATAATAAATTAATCATATTATACTGAGCAAGTCGAGAGCAATATTATATAATAATCAAATGTATTGATAATTATAAGAGTATTTTACGTTTGTATGGAATATGTGATATTACGTGTAGGCTATGTAATCAACAAGTAAGCCTATAGGTACTGCGACTACCCATACACATGCAATAATAATGAAGTTCTAATTCGCAATTTATTTTGAAATGATAATTAATAAATGTTCTAAATACTTTAAACAATTTTACATTGTTGTTATTATTACGATTACACCCATTAAAAAATATAACGTTATAAATAAAATGCGGTATCCAACTTGTGGCTCATCAACGATATATACATGATATAACAATTAACGTTATAAATATTTGTCGCCCAAGAACATGGTGCGCGACCATGCCATTTAACTATTTTAAAATTTAAAAGTTAAATGTATGGCCTAAAAGTAAATGTGTGATAAATGAAAAAATATCTGTGATAACTATTATTTGTATGTTATGTTAATTGTTGTGTATTATAATAGCACAACTGGCACTCAACAGGAAATTATATTGTAAAAAGAAATGGTTTAATTGTAATAGTAACGTCATTAATAATAATACAAAACAAAATAATAAATAAAGAGTAGTATAACCGGAATCACCAATAATAATTATTTTAAAAACATAATATAACAAATAAATTATTCGACATGGCAGAACCAGGTAACTTCAGTATGGAGGCACTTCAAAATATGATGAAAGCCATGGTAGAAGAATTAAAACCAGATAATGTAATACTAAAAGAAGAATTAAAACAAGATAATGTAAAACATAATAGAAAATTTAAATGAATTAAAACAAGATAATGTAAAACTAAAAGAAGATCTAAATTAATTAAAACAAGATAATTTAAACTAACAGAAAATTTAAAAGAAGAATTAAAACAAGATATAATAGATAGTACTACACAGTTAGTGGATAAAATTATAGACACTAATAGGCGCATAGATGCACTTGAAAATAAAGTTATACAAGCCCTTCATGAACAAGCTGTTAGGATAGAAAACAAGCATAAAGAATTACGCGCGGAGTGGAAGAAAGATTTAAAAGACATACATAAATAAATAACTGTAAACGTAAATGAGAAAATAATTGTAGCAAAGCATGAACAGAACAGTAAAATAAGGGATGTCCATGATCAGCTTCAAGCGACCACAAGTAAAACGCGTACTACGGTAATAGAGAATAAACTAGAAGAAACATCCAAGACTGCGAAAGATTATTCTGGAGAGATGTCCAATATGAAAGAAGAGGTGAAGACTGAAATGGATCAACTTCGAACGGAGCTATGTAGACGTCCTGCGCAGATGATGGTTTATCCGGCACCATTAGAAGATAGGGTTAAACTAAAATTTGCAGGAAATAAATGGGAGAACAGCATGGAATTTTTGGTCAATTGCGAAAAATAAATGGAAAACATTGGTAGTAATATTGATGAAAACGAGAAAATAAATTTTCTTATTCGCCATTTCACAGATTCAGCAGCACAGTGGTACAATATCATACGTGATACTGTCACTACATATCAACAATTCCGTGACTCGTTTGAAAATAGGTATTGGAATACACATACGCAACCTCAGGTACGTGATCAGCTAGAATATGGTAAATTTAATATTCATGGTCGTCAGAGTATTGAACAGTATACAATAGCACAAATTGAAAGAGTGAAACATCTTAAACCTAAATTTTCAGAATATGAAATAATATCTAAACTGTCTTACCATTTTCAGAAATATGTCCAACTCGCCGTTAATACACAAGGTATTAAAACAATTGAAGAATTTTTAATACTGGTAACACGATTTGAAAGTATCACTCGTGGTGAGAATACACAACACAATTATCAACCGCACAGTAATCACAATAATAACCATAATCACAACGTTAATAATTATAAACAGCAAATGCAACACACGCAAAATAAAGCACATATTAACCTCATTCTCGAACCAACAACGACTCAGCGTGCAGAAGGCGTTCGTCAAGAGAGGGAGAGCGATCAGAGAGAGAGAGAACGTAGAGGTGAGAAGGGAAGCTATGTCTGGCCCACTTCTAAAAAGAAATTCCCTAACCCGTATGATAGCTCAGTCAACGCAATAAAAGCAAACAATAGAAACATGAAGAAGGGATGTGAACCGGAAGCGGCAAGTGAACATCGACTTCTCAACAATGACTGGTGACGCATACACAGCGGTATACAGTAAACAATATATATGTCCTGTCGGCATACGAGACGAATTGCTTAGCACGGACGAAGGTATAAATCAAAGGGAACACCAAACACATTGCCCTACTGTTAATGTTCATATAAACAACTGTAGAATTAAAATGTTGGTGGTCACAGGTAGTCAACTATCAGTTTTTTAACGCTGCCTGGATGCAACAAAATAAAAATTATTTTAAAAATACAGCGATATTACCTGTGAATAATATGAACATTACAACCATGTTGCGAAGACAAGTGAAATAAGTGTATGAATAATCGTGTTTGTAAAAGGATGCCACGAGAAACCTATTCCTGCAGAGATTTGTCGAAACATGAATTTTGCACTCTAGACTATAAATACGTGACGAACATCAGCCTTGTTCTCTTTCTCGTTCAAACACAGTGGCAGCCGGAGCCTCTGCCCAACAACGGAGGACGAGGGATCAGCACACTACATGGCATAAATTCTAGACGTAGAGGACGAGTCATCGGACTTCCGAGAGGATCCGGAGGATTAAGAAAGGACCCAGGACTTCACGACTATGCAGGATTCGCCAACATCAAGGACTCAGGACCAGAAGAGGGTACGCTGAGGAACCACTACAATTAAGGTGAAAGAAAGCCATGTATTCCTCATAACAAAAGACTTAATCAAAGACAGATAAACATTGTCAAAAGAAACATAATAATTTCTAAAAGTGTAATTTATAACTTGTAAATGTAAATGTTCTTGTATAGTAATTATAGCATATTTTTTGAATTGATACTTTATTGAAAATATTTAGATTGAATTGAAATTGTTGAATTATGAAAGCATAAGTTTTGAATTGATAATTTATTGAAAATATTTAAACGTAATTTTGAAATAATAGAAAGTTGCTAAAGTAATTAATATAAATGAAAAATGCATATGCAACAACAATAAGAATTATTTTAAAAAGAAAGATTTGAGAATATAATAAATTAATCATATTATACTGAGCAAGTCGAGAGCAATATTATATAATAATCAAATGTATTTATAATTATAAGAGTATTTTATGTTTGTATGGAATATGTGATTTTACGTGTAGGCTATGTAATCAACAAGTAAGCCTATAGGTACTGCGGCTACCCATACACATGCAATAATAATGAAGTTCTAATTCGCAATTTATTTTGAAATGATAATTAATAAATGTTCTAAATACTTTAAACAATTTTACATTGTTGTTATTATTACGATTACACCCATTAAAAAATATAACGTTATAAATAAAATGCGGTATCCAACTTGTGGCTCATCAACGATATATACATGATATAACAATTAACGTTATAAATATTTGTCGCCCAAGAACATGGTGCGCGACCATGCCATTTAACTATTTTAAAATTTAAAAGTTAAATGTATGGCCTAAAAGTAAATGTGTGATAAATGAAAAAATATTTGTGATAACTATTATTTGTATGTTATGTTAATTGTTGTGTATTATAATAGCACAACTGGCACTCAACAGGTAATTATATTGTAAAAAGAAATGGTTTAATTGTAATAGTAACGTCATTAATAATAATACAAAACAAAATAATAAATAAAGAGTAGTATAACCGGAATCACCAATAATAATTATTTTAAAAACATAATATAACAAATAAATTATTCGACATGGCAGAACCAGGTAACTTCAGTATGGAGGCACTTCAAAATATGATGTAAGCCATGGTAGAAGAATTAAAACCAGATAATGTAATACTAAAAGAAGAATTAAAACAAGATAATGTAAAACATAATAGAAAATTTAAATGAATTAAAACAAGATAATGTAAAACTAAAAGAAGATCTAAATTAATTAAAACAAGATAATTTAAAATCAGAATGATCACAGTTGCACACCACTATGTAAAAATTATCCCAATTAGCGCTTTCAAGCTTCACAGCCCATCGTCAGATTGGAATAGACACAAAATAAGTGGAAACAACCCCTTCACCCCTCTCCCCCACCATGCTCACACACAACAAGCTATAATATGAATGACCCTTCCCCACCCCCTAAACCCTGTCACACCATCTGTAGTGTTACATATTTTTTCTAGCAAATTCCTTGTGTTTCAGTGTTGTGTGTGTGTGTGTGTGTGTGTGTGTGTGTGCATCCTTTTAAACTACCCACTTCCTCTCCACACACGTGGGTCAGTCAACACCCTTATTTTAAAACATCCAAATAGTACTATGCAAAATAATTCTTAATATTATCTATCTGTCCTCTATCATTTACTTCTTAATCATGTTATAAAATATTTCTTCATTATCAAATTTAATTTTAATATTAATTAAATTGTCTAACCCTTTTTCTCTCTCTTTCAATATTTCTAACTCCTCTCTAAGCTTCCTTTCAACTGTGTTATTCACTACTTTTACAATTTCGTATTCTTCCAAAGGATTAACAAACTTATGGTTGTCTTCTATGAAATGTCTTGCATATAACGAATTGGTTGTTCTATTACCTTCTCCACGTTTGTGGTCAGACAACCTGCATACGAATTTCCGTCCTGTCTCTCCTAGGTACACCTTGTTGCAGTCTTTACATTTTAATTTATAAATTCCGCTTTTCTGTAATACTGGAATTTTTCTATATTCTTATTCCTTATCTTATCAAATACCGTTTCACATTTTTTTAATAGCTATATCTACTCCATATTTATTAAAACATTTTATAATTTTTCTAGTATGTGAACCTATGTATGTCAATGACCCTGCATAATTCTTTTGTTCTGGTTCTATTTTATCTTTTTGTATGTTAACCCTTTTCATAACTTTATCCACTATGTTGGTGTTATAATTATTATTCCTTACAATTCCCTTTATCGTTCTTAACTCCCTATCTTTTGACTCGGTCTCTTTTAAACACTTCTGAGCTCTGTAACAAAATGAATTGATTGCCGCCATTTTATATCTATATGGGTGGTAAGACTCTCTTGGTATAATTATATCAGAATACGACTCTTTCCTAAATATCCCAAACTGTAGTTTCTCATTATCTTTAATTTCTATGTTTAAATCTAAGTAATTTATTTTCTTACCTCCTATCTCTTCTTTAAATTGTAAGTTTTTATCCTTACTATTTACCTCATTTATAAACTCATGCACTTCTTCTATGCTTCCTTCCCAAATTACTAATACATCATCAACGTATCTAGACCATAATTTTATATTGTTTTTATACTTAGTGGAAGTTATTAATTGCTTTTCAAAATCATTCATGTATATTTCAGCAAGAATAGGGGATAATGAAGACCCCATAGGTAAACCTTTTTTCTGTATATAAAACTTGTTATTAAACCTAAAATAGTTCTGATTTACACATTCTTTAATTACTTTCATCAACTGCTTTTTATACCTGTATTCTCCCATATTATTATCGTTTATTAACTTAATAACTTTATTTACTGTGATATTGGTAAACATGTCCTTAACATCCAGTGATATCAATTTTGTATTTACATTAATCCTAATATTTTCTAATTTTTCTATCAATTTTACATTATTCTCTATGTTGTATTTTGTCCCAAATTCATATTTCTCTTTCAGTACTCTGCTAACTTCCTTTGATAATTTATAAATAGGTGCATTAATAAAAGACACAATCGGTCTAATTGGTTTTCCTTCTTTATGTATCTTAACCTGACTTTTAAAAGTTGGTGCTGTTGGATTACTTTCCAATAAATACTTTTTCTTATTTTCTTCTATAAATGTTATCTGTTTCATCATTTGTTTTATTCTTGACTGGTACTTACTTGTATAATCATACTTTATTTCCTCGTATGGTCCTTCCCTTATAAATTCTTCCGTTTTCTTTATGTATTCGTCCTTTCTCAGTAGTAATTTTGTGTCTATTCCAATCTGACGATGGGCTGTGAAGCTTGAAAGCGCTAATTGGGATAATTTTTACATAGTGGTGTGCAACTGTGATCATTCTGATTGTGATTTCAACCACTAACACAAATTTCTTCATTAAACGTCTGTTAAGATAATTTAAACTAACAGAAAATTTAAAAGAAGAATTAAAACAAGATATAATAGATAGTACTACACAGTTAGTGGATAAAATTATAGACACTAATACGCGCATAGATGCACTTGAAAATAAAGTTATACAAGCCCTTCATGAACAAGCTGTTAGGATAGAAAACAAGCATAAAGAATTACGCGCGGAGTGGAAGAAAGATTTAAAAGACATACATAAATAAATAACTGTAAACGTAAATGAGAAAATAATTGTAGCAAAGCATGAACAGAACAGTAAAATAAGGGATGTCCATGATCAGCTTCAAGCGACCACAAGTAAAACGCGTACTACGGTAATAGAGAATAAACTAGAAGAAACATCCAAGACTGCGAAAGATTATTCTGGAGAGATGTCCAATATGAAAGAAGAGGTGAAGACTGAAATGGATCAACTTCGAACGGAGCTATGTAGACGTCCTGCGCAGATGATGGTTTATCCGGCACCATTAGAAGATAGGGTTAAACTAAAATTTGCAGGAAATAAATGGGAGAACAGCATGGAATTTTTGGTCAATTGCGAAAAATAAATGGAAAACATTGGTAGTAATATTGATGAAAACGAGAAAATAAATTTTCTTATTCGCCATTTCACAGATTCAGCAGCACAGTGGTACAATATCATACGTGATACTGTCACTACATATCAACAATTCCGTGACTCGTTTGAAAATAGGTATTGGAATACACATACGCAACGTCAGGTACGTGATCAGCTAGAATATGGTAAATTTTATATTCATGGTCGTCAGAGTATTGAACAGTATACAATAGCACAAATTGAAAGAGTGAAACATCTTAAACCTAAATTTTCAGAATATGAAATAATATCTAAACTGTCTTACCATTTTCAGAAAAATGTCCAACCCGCCGTTAATACACAAGGTATTAAAACAATTGAAGAATTTTTAATACTGGTAACACGATTTGAAAGTATCACTCGTGGTGAGAATACACAACACAATTATCAACCGCACAGTAATCACAATAATAACCATAATCACAACGTTAATAATTATAAACAGCAAATGCAACACACGCAAAATAAAGCACATATTAACCTCATTCTCGAACCAACAACGACTCAGCGTGAAGAAGGCGTTCGTCAAGAGAGGGAGAGCGATCAGAGAGAGAGAGAACGTAGAGGTGAGAAGGGAAGCTATGTCTGGCCCACTTCTAAAAACAAATTCCCTAACCCGTATGATAGCTCAGTCAACGCAATAAAAGCAAACAATAGAAACATGAAGAAGGGATGTGAACCGGAAGCGGCAAGTGAACATCGACTTCTCAACAATGACTGGAGACGCATACACAGCGGTACACAGTAAACAATATATATGTCCTGTCGGCATACGAGACGAATTGCTTAGCACGGACGAAGGTATAAATCAAAAGGAACACCAAACACATTGCCCTACTGTTAATGTTCATATAAACAACTGTAGAATTAAAATGTTGGTGGTCACAGGTAGTCAACTATCAGTTTTTTAACGCTGCCTGGATGCAACAAAATAAAAATTATTTTAAAAATACAGCGATATTACCTGTGAATAATATGAACATTACAACCATGTTGCGAAGACAAGTGAAATAAGTGTATGAATAATCGTGTTTGTAAAAGGATGCCACGAGAAACCTATTCCTGCAGAGATTTGTCGAAACATGAATTTTGCACACTAGACTATAAATACGTGACGCACATCAGCCTTGTTCTCTTTCTCGTTCAAACACAGTGGCAGCCGGAGTCTCTGCCCAACAACGGAGGACGAGGGATCAGCAAACTACATGGCATAAATTCTAGACGTAGAGGACGAGTCATCGGACTTCCGAGAGGATCCGGAGGATGAAGAAAGGACCCAGGACTTCAAGACTATGAAGGTTCGCCAACATCAAGGACTCAGGACCAGAAGAGGGTACGCTGAGGAACCACTACAATTAAGGTGAAAGAAAGCCATGTATTCCTCATTACAAAAGACTTAATCAAAGACAGATAAACATTGTCAAAAGAAACATAATAATTTCTAAAAGTGTAATTTATAACTTGTAAATGTAAATGTTCTTGTATAGTAATTATAGCATATTTTTTGAATTGATACTTTATTGAAAATATTTAAATTGAATTGAAATTGTTGAATTATGAAAGCATAAGTTTTGAATTGATAATTTATTGAAAATATTTAAACGTAATTTTGAAATAATAGAAAGTTGCTAAAGTAATTAATATAAATGACAAATGCATATGCAACAACAATAAGAATTATTTTAAAAAGAAAGATTTGAGAATATAATAAATTAATCATATTATACTGAGCAAGTCAAGAGCAATATTATATAATAATCAAATGTATTTATAATTATAAGAGTATTTTATGTTTGAATGGAATATGTGATTTTACGTGTAGGCTATGTAATCAACAAGTAAGCCTATAGGTACTGCGACTACCCATACACATGCAATAATAATGAAGTTCTAATTCGCAATTTATTTTAAAATGATAATTAATAAATGTTCTAAATACTTTAAACAATTTTACATTGTTGTTATTATTACGATTACACCAATTACATAATATAAAGTTATAAATAAAATGCGGTACCCAACATGTGGTTCATCAACGATATATACATCATATAACAATTAACGTTATAAATATTTGTCGCCCAAGAACATGGTGCGCGACCATGCCATTTAACTATTTTAAAATTTAAAAGTTAAATGTATGGCCTAAAAGTAAATGTGTGATAAATGAAAAAATATTTGTGATAACTATTATTTGTATGTTATGTTAATTGTTGTGTATTATAATAGCACAACTGGCACTCAACAGGTAATTATATTGTAAAAAGAAAAGCTTTAATTGTAATAGTAACGTTATTAATAATAATACAAAACAAAATAATAAATAAGGAGTAGTATAACCGGAATCACCAATAATAATTATTTTAAAAACATAATATAACAAATAAATTATTCGACATGGCAGAACCAGGTAACTTCAGTATGGAGGCACTTCAAAATATGATGAAAGCCATGGTAGAAGAATTAAAACAAGATAATGTAATACTAAAAGAAGAATTAAAACAAGATAATGTAAAACATAATAGAAAATTTAAATGAATTAAAACAAGATAATGTAAAACTAAAAGAAGATCTAAATTAATTAAAACCAGATAATTTAAACTAACAGAAAATTTAAAAGAAGAATTAAAACAAGATATAATAGATAGTACTACACAGTTAGTGGATAAAATGATAGACACTAATACGCGCATAGATGCACTTGAAAATAAAGTTATACAAGCCCTTCATGAACAAGCTGTTAGGATAGAAAACAAGCATAAAGAATTACGCGCGGAGTGGAAGAAAGATTTAAAAGACATACATAAATAAATAACTGTAAACGTAAATGAGAAAATAATTGTAGCAAAGCATGAACAGAACAGTAAAATAAGGGATGTCCATGATCAGCTTCAAGCGACCACAAGTAAAACCCGTACTACGGTAATAGAGAATAAACTAGAAGAAACATCCAAGACTGCGAAAGATTATTCTGGAGAGATGTCCAATATGAAAGAAGAGGTGAAGACTGAAATGGATCAACTTCGAACGGAGCTATGTAGACGTCCTGCGCAGATGATGGTTTATCCGGCACCATTAGAAGATAGGGTTAAACTAAAATTTGCAGGAAATAAATGGGAGAACAGCATGGAATTTTTGGTCAATTGCGAAAAATAAATGGAAAACATTGGTAGTAATATTGATGAAAACGAGAAAATAAATTTTCATATTCGCCATTTCACAGATTCAGCAGCACAGTGGTACAATATCATACGTGATAATGTCACTACATATCAACAATTCCGTGACTCGTTTGAAAATAGGTATTGGAATATACATACGCAACGTCAGGTACGTGATCAGCTGGAATATGGTAAATTTAATATTCATGGTCGTCAGAGTATTGAACAGTATACAATAGCACAAATTGAAAGAGTGAAACATCTTAAACCTAAATTTTCAGAATATGAAATAATATCTAAACTGCCTTACCATTTTCAGAAAAATTAAAACTCACTGTTAATACACAAGGTATTAAAACAATTGAAGAATTTTTAATACTGGTAACACAATCTGAAAATATCACTCGTGGTGAGAATACACAACACAATTATCAACCGCACAGTAATCTCAATAATAACCATAATCACAACGTTAATAATTATAAACAGCAAATGCAAAACACGCAACATAAAGCACATATTAACCTCATTCGCGAACCAACAACGACTCAGCGTGAAGAAGGCGTTCGTCAAGAGAGGGAGAGCGATCAGAGAGAGAAAGAACGTAGAGGTGAGAAGGGAAGCTATGTCTGGCACACTTCTAAAAAGAAATTCACTAACCCTTATGATAGCTCAGTCAACGCAATAAAAGCAAACAATAGAAACATGAAGAAGGGATGTGAACCGGAAGCGGCAAGTGAACATCGACTTCTCAACAATGACTGGAGACGCATACACAGCGGTACACAATAAACAATATATATGTCCTGTCGGCATACGAGACGAATTGCTTAGCACGGACGAGGGTATAAATCAAAAGGAACACCACTCACATTGCCCTACTGTTAATGTTCATATAAACAACTGTAGAATTAAAATGTTGGTGGTCACAGGTAGTCAACTATCAATTTTTTAACGCTGCCTGGATGCAACAAAATAAAAATTATTTTAAAAATACAGCGATATTACCTGTGAATAATATGAACATTACAACCATGTTGCGAAGACAAGTGAAATAAGTGTATGAATAATCGTGTTTGTAAAAGGATGCCACGAAAAACCTATTCCTGCAGAGATTTTTCGAAACATGAATTTTGCGCTCTAGACTATAAATACGTGACGCACATCAGCCTTGTTCTCTTTCTCGTTCAAACACAGTGGCAGCCGGAGCCTCTGCCCAACAACGGAAGACGAGGGATCAGCACACTACATGGCATAAATTCTAGACGTAGAGGACGAGTCATCGGACTTCCGAGAGGATCCGGAGGATGAAGAAAGGACCCAGGACTTCACGACTATGCAGGATTCGCCAACATCAAGGACTCAGGACCAGAAGAGGGTACGCTGAGGAACCACTACAATTAAGGTGAAAGAAAGCCATGTATTCCTCATAACAAAAGACTTAATCAAAGACAGATAAACATTGTCAAAAGAAACGTAATAATTTCTAAAAGTGTAATTTATAACTTGTAAATGTAAATGTTCTTGTATAGTAATTATAGCATATTTTCTGAATTGATACTTTATTGAAAATATTTAAATTGAATTGAAATTGTTGAATTATGAAAGCATAAATTTTGAATTGATAATTTATTGAAAATATTTAAACGTAATTTTGAAATAATAGAAAGTTGCTAAAGTAATTAATATAAATGACAAATGCATATGCAACAACAATAAGAATTATTTTAAAAAGAAAGATTTGAGAATATAATAAATTAATCATATTATACTGAGCAAGTCGAGAGCAATATTATATAATAATCAAATGTATTTATAATTATAAGAGTATTTTATGTTTGTATGGAATATGTGATTTTACGTGTAGGCTATGTAATCAACAAGTAAGCCTATAGGTACTGCGACTACCCATACACATGCAATAATAATGAAGTTCTAATTCGTAATATATTTTAAAATGATAATTAATAAATGTTCTAAATACTTTAAACAATTTTACATTGTTGTTATTATTACGATTACACCCATTAAAAAATATAACGTTATAAATAAAATGCGGTACCCAACGTGTGGTTCATCAACGATATATACATCATATAACAATTAACGTTATAAATATTTGTCGCCCAAGAACATGGTGCGCGACCATGCCATTTAACTATTTTAAAATTTAAAAGTTAAATGTATGGCCTAAAAGTAAATGTGTGATAAATGAAAAAATATTTGTGATAACTATTATTTGTATGTTATGTTAATTGTTGTGTATTATAATAGCACAACTGGCACTCAACAGGTAATTATATTGTAAAAAGAAAAGGTTTAATTGTAATAGTAACGTTATTAATAATAATACAAAACAAAATAATAAATAAGGAGTAGTATAACCGGAATCACCAATAATAATTATTTTAAAAACATAATATAACAAATAAATTATTCGACATGGCAGAACCAGGTAACTTCAGTATGGAGGCACTTCAAAATATGATGAAAGCCATGGTAGAAGAATTAAAACAAGATAATGTAATACTAAAAGAAGAATTAAAACAAGATAATGTAAAACATAATAGAAAATTTAAATGAATTAAAACAAGATAATGTAAAACTAAAAGAAGATCTAAATTAATTAAAACAAGATAATTTAAACTAACAGAAAATTTAAAAGAAGAATTAAAACAAGATATAATAGATAGTACTACACAGTTAGTGGATAAAATTATAGACACTAATAGGCGCATAGATGCACTTGAAAATAAAGTTATACAAGCCCTTCATGAACAAGCTGTTAGGATAGAAAACAAGCATAAAGAATTACGCGCGGAGTGGAAGAAAGATTTAAAAGACATACATAAATAAATAACTGTAAACGTAAATGAGAAAATAATTGTAGCAAAGCATGAACAGAACAGTAAAATAAGGGATGTCCATGATCAGCTTCAAGCGACCACAAGTAAAACGCGTACTACGGTAATAGAGAATAAACTAGAAGAAACATCCAAGACTGCGAAAGATTATTCTGGAGAGATGTCCAATATGAAAGAAGAGGTGAAGACTGAAATGGATCAATTTCGAACGGAGCTATGTAGACGTCCTGCGCAGATGATGGTTTATCCGGCACCATTAGAAGATAGGGTTAAACTAAAATTTGCAGGAAATAAATGGGAGAACAGCATGGAATTTTTGGTCAATTGCGAAAAATAAATGGAAAACATTGGTAGTAATATTGATGAAAACGAGAAAATAAATTTTCATATTCGCCATTTCACAGATTCAGCAGCACAGTGGTACACTATCATACGTGATAATGTCACTACATATCAACAATTCCGTGACTCGTTTGAAAATAGGTATTGGAATATACATACGCAACGTCAGGTACGTGATCAGCTAGAATATGGTAAATTTAATATTCATGGTCGTCAGAGTATTGAACAGTATACAATAGCACAAATTGAAAGAGTGAAACATCTTAAACCTAAATTTTCAGAATATGAAATAATATCTAAACTGTCTTACCATTTTCAGAAAAATGTCCAACCCGCCGTTAATACACAAGGTATTAAAACAATTGAAGAATTTTTAATACTGGTAACACGATTTGAAAGTATCACTCGTGGTGAGAATACACAACACAATTATCAACCGCACAGTAATCACAATAATAACCATAATCACAACGTTAATAATTATAAACAGCAAATGCAACACACGCAAAATAAAGCACATATTAACCTCATTCTCGAACCAACAACGACTCAGCGTGAAGAAGGCGTTCGTCAAGAGAGGGAGAGCGATCAGAGAGAGAGAGAACGTAGAGGTGAGAAGGGAAGCTATGTCTGGCCCACTTCTAAAAACAAATTCCCTAACCCGTATGATAGCTCAGTCAACGCAATAAAAGCAAACAATAGAAACATGAAGAAGGGATGTGAACCGGAAGCGGCAAGTGAACATCGACTTCTCAACAATGACTGGAGACGCATACACAGCGGTACACAGTAAACAATATATATGTCCTGTCGGCATACGAGACGAATTGCTTAGCACGGACGAAGGTATAAATCAAAAGGAACACCAAACACATTGCCCTACTGTTAATGTTCATATAAACAACTGTAGAATTAAAATGTTGGTGGTCACAGGTAGTCAACTATCAGTTTTTTAACGCTGCCTGGATGCAACAAAATAAAAATTATTTTAAAAATACAGCGATATTACCTGTGAATAATATGAACATTACAACCATGTTGCGAAGACAAGTGAAATAAGTGTATGAATAATCGTGTTTGTAAAAGGATGCCACGAGAAACCTATTCCTGCAGAGATTTGTCGAAACATGAATTTTGCACACTAGACTATAAATACGTGACGCACATCAGCCTTGTTCTCTTTCTCGTTCAAACACAGTGGCAGCCGGAGTCTCTGCCCAACACCGGAGGACGAGGGATCAGCAAACTACATGGCATAAATTCTAGACGTAGAGGACGAGTCATCGGACTTCCGAGAGGATCCGGAGGATGAAGAAAGGACCCAGGACTTCAAGACTATGAAGGTTCGCCAACATCAAGGACTCAGGACCAGAAGAGGGTACGCTGAGGAACCACTACAATTAAGGTGAAAGAAAGCCATGTATTCCTCATTACAAAAGACTTAATCAAAGACAGATAAACATTGTCAAAAGAAACATAATAATTTCTAAAAGTGTAATTTATAACTTGTAAATGTAAATGTTCTTGTATAGTAATTATAGCATATTTTTTGAATTGATACTTTATTGAAAATATTTAAATTGAATTGAAATTGTTGAATTATGAAAGCATAAGTTTTGAATTGATAATTTATTGAAAATATTTAAACGTAATTTTGAAATAATAGAAAGTTGCTAAAGTAATTAATATAAATGACAAATGCATATGCAACAACAATAAGAATTATTTTAAAAAGAAAGATTTGAGAATATAATAAATTAATCATATTATACTGAGCAAGTCAAGAGCAATATTATATAATAATCAAATGTATTTATAATTATAAGAGTATTTTATGTTTGAATGGAATATGTGATTTTACGTGTAGGCTATGTAATCAACAAGTAAGCCTATAGGTACTGCGACTACCCATACACATGCAATAATAATGAAGTTCTAATTCGCAATTTATTTTAAAATGATAATTAATAAATGTTCTAAATACTTTAAACAATTTTACATTGTTGTTATTATTACGATTACACCCATTAAAAAATATAACGTTATAAATAAAATGCGGTACCCAACGTGTGGTTCATCAACGATATATACATCATATAACAATTAACGTTATAAATATTTGTCGCCCAAGAACATGGTGCGCGACCATGCCATTTAACTATTTTAAATTTTAAAAGTTAAATGTATGGCCTAAAAGTAAATGTGTGATAAATGAAAAAATATTTGTGATAACTATTATTTGTATGTTATGTTAATTGTTGTGTATTATAATAGCACAACTGGCACTCAACAGGTAATTATATTGTAAAAAGAAAAGGTTTAATTGTAATAGTAACGTTATTAATAATAATACAAAACAAAATAATAAATAAGGAGTAGTATAACCGGAATCACCAATAATAATTATTTTAAAAACATAATATAACAAATAAATTATTCGACATGGCAGAACCAGGTAACTTCAGTATGGAGGCACTTCAAAATATGATGAAAGCCATGGTAGAAGAATTAAAACAAGATAATGTAATACTAAAAGAAGAATTAAAACAAGATAATGTAAAACATAATAGAAAATTTAAATGAATTAAAACAAGATAATGTAAAACTAAAAGAAGATCTAAATTAATTAAAACAAGATAATTTAAATTAACAGAAAATTTAAAAGAAGAATTAAAACAAGATATAATAGATAGTACTACACAGTTATTGGATAAAATTATAGACACTAATAGGCGCATAGATGCACTTGAAAATAAAGTTATACAAGCCCTTCATGAACAAGCTGTTAGGATAGAAAACAAGCATAAAGAATTACGCGCGGAGTGGAAGAAAGATTTAAAAGACATACATAAATAAATAACTGTAAACGTAAATGAGAAAATAATTGTAGCAAAGCATGAACAGAACAGTAAAATAAGGGATGTCCATGATCAGCTTCAAGCGACCACAAGTAAAACGCGTACTACGGTAATAGAGAATAAACTAGAAGAAACATCCAAGACTGCGAAAGATTATTCTGGAGAGATGTCCAATATGAAAGAAGAGGTGAAGACTGAAATGGATCAATTTCGAACGGAGCTATGTAGACGTCCTGCGCAGATGATGGTTTATCCGGCACCATTAGAAGATAGGGTTAAACTAAAATTTGCAGGAAATAAATGGGAGAACAGCATGGAATTTTTGGTCAATTGCGAAAAATAAATGGAAAACATTGGTAGTAATATTGATGAAAACGAGAAAATAAATTTTCATATTCGCCATTTCACAGATTCAGCAGCACAGTGGTACACTATCATACGTGATAATGTCACTACATATCAACAATTCCGTGACTCGTTTGAAAATAGGTATTGGAATATACATACGCAACGTCAGGTACGTGATCAGCTAGAATATGGTAAATTTAATATTCATGGTCGTCAGAGTATTGAACAGTATACAATAGCACAAATTGAAAGAGTGAAACATCTTAAACCTAAATTTTCAGAATATGAAATAATATCTAAACTGCCTTACCATTTTCAGAAAAATTAAAACTCACTGTTAATACACAAGGTATCAAACAATTGAAGAATTTTTAATACTGGTAACACAATCTGAAAATATCACTCGTGGTGAGAATACACAACACAATTATCAACCGCACAGTAATCACAATAATAACCATAATCACAACGTTAATAATTATAAACAGCAAATGCAACACACGCAAAATAAAGCACATATTAACCTCATTCGCGAACCAACAACGACTCAGCGTGAAGAAGGCGTTCGTCAAGAGAGGGAGAGCGATCAGAGAGAGAGAGAACGTAGAGGTGAGAAGGGAAGCTATGTCTGGCCCACTTCTAAAAAGAAATTCCCTAACCCGTATGATAGCTCAGTCAACGCAATAAAAGCAAACAATAGAAACATGAAGAAGGGATGTGAACCGGAAGCGGCAAGTGAACATCGACTTCTCAACAATGACTGGAGACGCATAAACAGCGGTACACAATAAACAATATATATGTCCTGTCGGCATACGAGACGAATTGCTTAGCACGGACGAGGGTATAAATCAAAAGGAACACCACACACATTGCCCTACTGTTAATGTTCATATAAACAACTGTAGAATTAAAATGTTGGTGGTCACAGGTAGTCAACTATCAATTTTTTAACGCTGCCTGGATGCAACAAAATAAAAATTATTTTAAAAATACAGCGATATTACCTGTGAATGATATGAACATTACAACCATGTTGCGAAGACAAGTGAAATAAGTGTATGAATAATTGTGTTTGTAAAAGGATGCCACGAGAAACCTATTCCTGCAGAGATTTTTCGAAACATGAATTTTGCACTCTAGACTATAAATACGTGACGCACATCAGCCTTGTTCTCTTTCTCGTTCAAACACAGTGGCAGCCGGAGCCTCTGCCCAACAACGGAGGACGAGGGATCAGCACACTACATGGCATAAATTCTAGACGTAGAGGACGAGTCATCGGACTTCCGAGAGGATCCGGAGGATTAAGAAAGGACCCAGGACTTCACGACTATGCAGGATTCGCCAACATCAAGGACTCAGGACCAGAAGAGGGTACGCTGAGGAACCACTACAATTAAGGTGAAAGAAAGCCATGTATTCCTCATAACAAAAGACTTAATCAAAGACAGATAAACATTGTCAAAAGAAACATAATAATTTCTAAAAGTGTAATTTATAACTTGTAAATGTAAATGTTCTTGTATAGTAATTATAGCATATTTTTTGAATTGATACTTTATTGAAAATATTTAGATTGAATTGAAATTGTTGAATTATGAAAGCATAAGTTTTGAATTGATAATTTATTGAAAATATTTGAACTTAATTTTGAAATAATAGAAAGTTGCTAAAGTAATTAATATAAATGAAAAATGCATATGCAACAACAATAAGAATTATTTTAAAAAGAAAGATTTGAGAATATAATAAATTAATCATATTATACTGAGCAAGTCGAGAGCAATATTATATAATAATCAAATGTATTTATAATTATAAGAGTATTTTATGTTTGTATGGAATATGTGATTTTACGTGTAGGCTATGTAATCAACAAGTAAGCCTATAGGTACTGCGACTACCCATACACATGCAATAATAATGAAGTTCTAATTCACAATTTATTTTAAAATGATAATTAATAAATGTTCTAAATACTTTAAACAATTTTACATTGTTGTTATTATTACGATTACACCCATTAAAAAATATAACGTTATAAATAAAATGCGGTACCCAACGTGTGGTTCATCAACGATATATACATCATATAACAATTAACGTTATAAATATTTGTCGCCCAAGAACATGGTGCGCGACCATGCCATTTAACTATTTTAAAATTAAAAGTTAAATGTATGGCCTAAAAGTAAATGTGTGATAAATGAAAAAATATTTGTGATAACTATTATTTGTATGTTATGTTAATTGTTGTGTATTATAATAGCACAACTGGCACTCAACAGGTAATTATATTGTAAAAAGAAAAGGTTTAATTGTAATAGTAACGTTATTAATAATAATACAAAACAAAATAGTAAATAAGGAGTAGTATAACCGGAATCACCAATAATAATTATTTTAAAAACATATTATAACAAATAAATTATTCGACATGGCAGAACCAGGTAACTTCAGTATGGAGGCACTTCAAAATATGATGAAAGCCATGGTAGAAGAATTAAAACAAGATAATGTAATACTAAAAGAAGAATTAAAACAAGATAATGTAAAACATAATAGAAAATTTAAATGAATTAAAACAAGATAATGTAAAACTAAAAGAAGATCTAAATTAATTAAAACAAGATAATTTAAACTAACAAAAAATTTAAAAGAAGAATTAAAACAAGATATAATAGATAGTATTACACAGTTAGTGGATAAAATTATAGACACTAATACGCGCATAGATGCACTTGAAAATAATGTTATACAAGCCCTTCATGAACAAGCTGTTAGGATAGAAAACAAGCATAAAGAATTACGCTTGGAGTGGAAGAAAGATTTAAAAGACATACATAAATAAATAACTGTAAACGTAAATGAGAAAATAATTGTAGCAAAGCATGAAGAGAACAGTAAAATAAGGGATGTCCATGATCAGCTTCAAGCGACCACAAGTAAAACGCGTACTACGGTAATAGAGAATAAACTAGAAGAAACATCCAAGACTGCGAAAGATTATTCTGGAGAGATGTCCAATATGAAAGAAGAGGTGAAGACTGAAATGGATCAACTTCGAACGGAGCTATGTAGACGTCCTGCGCAGATGATGGTTTATCCGGCACCATTAGAAGATAAGGTTAAACTAAAATTTGCAGGAAATAAATGGGAGAACAGCATGGAATTTTTGGTCAATTGCGAAAAATAAATGGAAAACATTGGTAGTAATATTGATGAAAACGAGAAAATAAATTTTCATATTCGCCATTTCACAGATTCAGCAGCACAGTGGTACACTATCATACGTGATAATGTCACTACATATCAACAATTCCGTGACTCGTTTGAAAATAGGTATTGGAATATACATACGCAACGTCAGGTACGTGATCAGCTAGAATATGGTAAATTTAATATTCATGGTCGTCAGAGTATTGAACAGTATACAATAGCACAAATTGAAAGAGTGAAACATCTTAAACCTAAATTTTCAGAATATGAAATAATATCTAAACTGCCTTACCATTTTCAGAAAAATTAAAACTCACTGTTAATACACAAGGTATTAAAACAATTGAAGAATTTTTAATACTGGTAACACAATCTGAAAATATCACTCGTGGTGAGAATACACAACACAATTATCAACCGCACAGTAATCACAATAATAACCATAATCACAACGTTAATAATTATAAACAGCAAATGCAACACACGCAAAATAAAGCACATATTAACCTCATTCGCGAACCAACAACGACTCAGCGTGAAGAAGGCGTTCGTCAAGAGAGGGAGAGCGATCAGAGAGAGAGAGAACGTAGAGGTGAGAAGGGAAGCTATGTCTGGCCCACTTCTAAAAAGAAATTCCCTAACCCGTATGATCGCTCAGTCAACGCAATAAAAGCAAACAATAGAAACATGAAGAAGGGATGTGAACCGGAAGCGGCAAGTGAACATCGACTTCTCAACAATGACTGGAGACGCATAAACAGCGGTACACAATAAACAATATATATGTCCTGTCGGCATACGAGACGAATTGCTTAGCACGGACGAGGGTATAAATCAAAAGGAACACCACACACATTGCCCTACTGTTAATGTTCATATAAACAACTGTAGAATTAAAATGTTGGTGGTCACAGGTAGTCAACTATCAATTTTTTAACGCTGCCTGGATGCAACAAAATAAAAATTATTTTAAAAATACAGCGATATTACCTGTGAATAATATGAACATTACAACCATGTTGCGAAGACAAGTGAAATAAGTGTATGAATAATCGTGTTTGTAAAAGGATGCCACGAGAAACCTATTCCTGCAGAGATTTGTCGAAACATGAATTTTGCACTCTAGACTATAAATACGTGACGCACATCAGCCTTGTTCTCTTTCTCGTTCAAACACAGTGGCAGCCGGAGCCTCTGCCCAACAACGGAGGACGAGGGATCAGCACACTACATGGCATAAATTCTAGACGTAGAGGATGAGTCATCGGACTTCCGAGAGGATCCGGAGGATGAAGAAAGGACCCAGGACTTCACGACTATGCAGGATTCGCCAACAACAAGGACTCAGGACCAGAAGAGGGTACGCTGAGGAACCACTACAATTAAGGTGAAAGAAAACCATGTATTCCTCATAACAAAAGACTTAATCAAAGACAGATAAACATTGTCAAAAGAAACATAATAATTTCTAAAAGTGTAATTTATAACTTGTAAATGTAAATGTTCTTGTATAGTAATTATAGCATATTTTTTGAATTGATACTTTATTGAAAATATTTAAATTGAATTGAAATTGTTGAATTATGAAAGCATAAGTTTTGAATTGATAATTTATTGAAAATATTTAAACGTAATTTTGAAATAATAGAAAGTTGCTAAAGTAATTAATATAAATGAAAAATGCATATGCAACAACAATAAGAATTATTTTAAAAAGAAAGATTTGAGAATATAATAAATTAATCATATTATACTGAGCAAGTCGAGAGCAATATTATATAATAATCAAATGTATTTATAATTATAAGAGTATTTTATGTTTGTATGGAATATGTGATTTTACGTGTAGGCTATGTAATCAACAAGTAAGCCTATAGGTACTGCGACTACCCATACACATGCAATAATAATGAAGTTCTAATTCGCAATTTATTTTAAAATGATAATTAATAAATGTTCTAAATACTTTAAACAATTTTACATTGTTGTTATTATTACGATTACACCCATTAAAAAATATAACGTTATAAATAAAATGCGGTACCCAACGTGTGGTTCATCAACGATATATACATCATATAACAATTAACGTTATAAATATTTGTCGCCCAAGAACATGGTGCGCGACCATGCCATTTAACTATTTTAAAATTTAAAAGTTAAATGTATGGCCTAAAAGTAAATGTGTGATAAATGAAAAAATATTTGTGATAACTATTATTTGTATGTTATGTTAATTGTTGTGTATTATAATAGCACAACTGGCACTCAACAGGTAATTATATTGTAGAAAGAAAAGGTTTAATTGTAATAGTAACGTTATTAATAATAATACAAAACAAAATAATAAATAAGGAGTAGTATAACCGGAATCACCAATAATAATTATTTTAAAAACATAATATAACAAATAAATTATTCGACATGGCAGAACCAGGTAACTTCAGTATGGAGGCACTTCAAAATATGATGAAAGCCATGGTAGAAGAATTAAAACAAGATAATGTAATACTAAAAGAAGAATTAAAACAAGATAATGTAAAACATAATAGAAAATTTAAATGAATTAAAACAAGATAATGTAAAACTAAAAGAAGATCTAAATTAATTAAAACAAGATAATTTAAACTAACAGAAAATTTAAAAGAAGAATTAAAACAAGATATAATAGATAGTATTACACAGTTAGTGGATAAAATTATAGACACTAATACGCGCATAGATGCACTTGAAAATAATGTTATACAAGCCCTTCATGAACAAGCTGTTAGGATAGAAAACAAGCATAAAGAATTACGCGCGGAGTGGAAGAAAGATTTAAAAGACAAACATAAATAAATAACTGTAAACTTAAATGAGAAAATAATTGTAGCAAAGCATGAACAGAACAGTAAAATAAGGGATGTCCATGATCAGCTTCAAGCGACCACAAGTAAAACGCGTACTACGGTAATAGAGAATAAACTAGAAGAAACATCCAAGACTGCGAAATATTATTCTGGAGAGATGTCCAATATGAAAGAAGAGGTGAAGACTGAAATGGATCAACTTCGAACGGAGCTATGTAGACGTCCTGCGCAGATGATGGTTTATCCGGCACCATTAGAAGATAGGGTTAAACTAAAATTTGCAGGAAATAAATGGGAGAACAGCATGGAATTTTTGGTCAATTGCGAAAAATAAATGGAAAACATTGGTAGTAATATTGATGAAAACGAGAAAATAAATTTTCACATTCGCCATTTCACAGATTCAGCAGCACAGTGGTACACTATCATACGTGATAATGTCACTACATATCAACAATTCCGTGACTCGTTTGAAAATAGGTATTGGAATATACATACGCAACGTCAGGTACGTGATCAGCTAGAATATGGTAAATTTAATATTCATGGTCGTCAGAGTATTGAACAGTATACAATAGCACAAATTGAAAGAGTGAAACATCTTAAACCTAAATTTTCAGAATATGAAATAATATCTAAACTGCCTTACCATTTTCAGAAAAATTAAAACTCACTGTTAATACACAAGGTATTAAAACAATTGAAGAATTTTTAATACTGGTAACACAATCTGAAAATATCACTCGTGGTGAGAATACACAACACAATTATCAACCGCACAGTAATCACAATAATAACCATAATCACAACGTTAATAATTATAAACAGCAAATGCAACACACGCAAAATAAAGCACATATTAACCTCATTCGCGAACCAACAACGACTCAGCGTGAAGAAGGCGTTCGTCAAGAGAGGGAGAGCGATCAGAGAGAGAGAGAACGTAGAGGTGAGAAGGGAAGCTATGTCTGGCCCACTTCTAAAAAGAAATTCCCTAACCCGTATGATAGCTCAGTCAACACAATAAAAGCAAACAATAGAAACATGAAGAAGGGATGTGAACCGGAAGCGGCAAGTGAACATCGACTTCTCAACAATGACTGGAGACGCATAAACAGCGGTACACAATAAACAATATATATGCCCTGTCGGCATACGAGACGAATTGCTTAGCACGGACGAGGGTATAAATCAAAAGGAACACCACACACATTGCCCTACTGTTAATGTTCATGTAAACAACTGTAGAATTAATATGTTGGTGGTCACAGGTAGTCAACTATCAATTTTTTAACGCTGCCTGGATGCAACAAAATAAAAATTATTTTAAAAATACAGCGATATTACCTGTGAATAATATGAACATTACAACCATGTTGCGAAGACAAGTGAAATAAGTGTATGAATAATCGTGTTTGTAAAAGGATGCCAAGAGAAACCTATTCCTGCAGAGATTTTTCGAAACATGAATTTTGCACTCTAGACTATAAATACGTGACGCACATCAGCCTTGTTCTCTTTCTCGTTCAAACACAGTGGCAGCCGGAGCCTCTGCCCAACAACGGAGGACGAGGGATCAGCACACTACATGGCATAAATTCTAGACGTAGAGGACGAGTCATCGGACTTCCGAGAGGATCCGGATGAAGAAGAAAGGACCCAGGACTTCACGACTATGCAGGATTCGCCAACATCAAGGACTCAGGACCAGAAGAGGGTACGCTGAGGAACCACTACAATTAAGGTGAAAGAAAGCCATGTATTCCTCATAACAAAAGACTTATTCAAAGACATATAAACATTGTCAAAAGAAACATAATAATTTCTAAAAGTGTAATTTATAACTTGTAAATGTAAATGTTCTTGTATAGTAATTATAGCATATTTTTTGAATTGATACTTTATTGAAAATATTTAGATTGAATTGAAATTGTTGAATTATGAAAGCATAAGTTTTGAATTGATAATTTATTGAAAATATTTAAACGTAATTTTGAAATAATAGAAAGTTGCTAAAGTAATTAATATAAATGAAAAATGCATATCCAACAACAATAAGAATTATTTTAAAAAGAAAGATTTGAGAATATAATAAATTAATCATATTATACTGTGCAAGTCGAGAGCAATATTATATAATAATCAAATGTATTTATAATTATAAGAGTATTTTATGTTTGTATGGAATATGTGATTTTACGTGTAGGCTATGTAATCAACAAGTAAGCCTATAGGTACTGCGACTACCCATACACATGCAATAATAATGAAGTTCTAATTCGCAATTTATTTTAAAATGATAATTAATAAATGTTCTAAATACTTTAAACAATTTTACATTGTTGTTATTATTATGATTACACCCATTAAAAAATATAACGTTATAAATAAATTGCGGTACACAACGTGTGAATAATATGAACATTACAACCATATTGGGAAGACAAGTGAAATAAGTGTATGAATAATCGTGTTTGTCGAAGTTGATCCATTTCAGTCTTCACCTCTTCTTTCATATTGGACATCTCTCCAGAATAATCTTTCGCAGTCTTGGATGTTTCTTCTAGTTTATTCTCTATTACCGTAATACGCGTTTTACTTGTGGTCGCTTGAAGCTGATCATGGACATCCCTTATTTTACTGTTCTGTTCATGCTTTGCTACAATTATTTTCTCATTTACGTTTACAGTTATTTATTTATGTATGTCTTTTAAATCTTTCTTCCACTCCGCGCGTAATTCTTTATGCTTGTTTTCTATCCTAACAGCTTGTTCATGAAGGGCTTGTATAACTTTATTTTCAAGTGCATCTATTCGCGTATTAGTGTCTATAATTTTATCCACAAACTGTGTAGTACTATCTATTATATCTTGTTTTAATTCTTCTTTTAAATTTTCTGTTAGTTTAAATTATCTTGTTTTAATTAATTTAGATCTTCTTTTAGTTTTACATTATCTTGTTTTAATTCATTTAAATTTTCTATTATGTTTTACATTATCTTGTTTTAATTCTTCTTTTAGTATTACATTATCTTGTTTTAATTCTTCTACCATGGCTTTCATCATATTTTGAAGTGCCTCCATACTGAAGTTACCTGGTTCTGACATGTCGAATATTTTATTTGTTATATTATGTTTTTAAAATAATTATTATTGGTGATTCCGGTTATACTACTCCTTATTTATTATTTTGTTTTGTATTATTATTAATAACGTTACTATTACAATTAAACCTTTTCTTTTTACAATATAATTACCTGTTGAGTGCCAGTTGTGCTATTATAATACACAACAATTAACATAACATACAAATAATAGTTATCACAAATATTTTTTCATTTATCACACATTTACTTTTAGGCCATACATTTAACTTTTAAATTTTAAAATAGTTAAATGGCATGGTCGCGCACCATGTTCTTGGGCGACAAATATTTATAACGTTAATTGTTATATGATGTATATATCGTTGATGAACCACACGTTGGGTACCGCATTTTATTTATAACGTTATATTTTTTAATGGGTGTAATCGTAATAATAACAACAATGTAAAATTGTTTAAAGTATTTAGAACATTTATTAATTATCATTTTAAAATAAATTGCGAATTAGAACTTCATTATTATTGCATGTGTATGGGTAGTCGCAGTACCTATAGGCTTACTTGTTGATTACATAGCCTACACGTAAAATCACATATTCCATACAAACATAAAATACTCTTATAATTATAAATACATTTGATTATTATATAATATTGCTCTCGACTTGCTCAGTATAATATGATTAATTTATTATTTTCTCAAATCTTTCTTTTTTAAATAATTCTTATTGTTGTTGCATATGCATTTTTCATTTATATTAATTACTTTAGCAACTTTCTATTATTTCAAAATTACGTTTAAATATTTTCAATAAATTATCAATTCAAAACTTATGCTTTCATAATTCAACAATTTCAATTCAATCTAAATATTTTCAATAAAGTATCAATTCAAAAAATATGCTATAATTACTATACAAGAACATATACATTTACAAGTTATAAATTACACTTTTAGAAATTATTATGTTTCTTTTGACAATGTTTATATGTCTTTGATTAAGTCTTTTGTTATGAGGAATACATGGCTTTCTTTCACCTTAATTGTAGTGGTTCCTCAGCGTACCCTCTTCTGGTCCTGAGTCCTTGATGTTGGCGAATCCTGCATAGTCGTGAAGTCCTGGGTCCTTTCTTCATCCTCCGGATCCTCTCGGAAGTCCGATGACTCGTCCTCTACGTCTAGAATTTATGCCATGTAGTGTGCTGATCCCTCGTCCTCCGTTGTTGGGCAGAGGCTCCGGCTGCCACTGTGTTTGAACGAGAAAGAGAACAAGGCTGATGTGCGTCACGTATTTATAGTCTAGAGTGCAAAATTCATGTTTCGAAAAATCTCTGCAGGAATAGGTTTCTCGTGGCATCCTTTTACAAACACGATTATTCATACACTTATTTCACTTGTCTTCGCAACATGGTTGTAATGTTCATATTATTCACAGGTAATATCGCTGTATTTTTAAAATAATTTTTATTTTGTTGCATCCAGGCAGCGTTAAAAAATTGATAGTTGACTACCTGTGACCACCAACATTTTAATTCTACAGTTGTTTACATGAACATTAACAGTAGGGCAATGTGTGTGGTGTTCCTTTTGATTTATACCCTCGTCCGTGCTAAGCAATTCGTCTCGTATGCCGACAGGACATATATATTGTTTATTGTGTACCGCTGTTTATGCGTCTCCAGTCATTGTTGAGAAGTCGATGTTCACTTGCCGCTTCCGGTTCACATCCCTTCTTCATGTTTCTATTGTTTGCTTTTATTGCGTTGGCTGAGCTATCATACGGGTTTGGGGATTTCTTTTCAGAAGTGGGCCAGACATAGCTTCCCTTCTCACCTCTACGTTCTCTCTCTCTCTGATCGCTCTCCCTCTCTTGACGAACGCCTTCTTCAGGCTGAGTCGTTGTTGGTTCGCGAATGAGGTTAATATGTGCTTTATTTTGCGTGTGTTGCATTTGCTGTTTATAATTATTAACGTTGTGATTATGGTTATTATTGTGATTACTGTGCGGTTGATAATTGTGTTGTGTATTCTCACCACGAGTGATATTTTCAGATTGTGTTACCAGTATTAAAAATTCTTCAATTGTTTTAATACCTTGTGTATTAACAGAGAGTTTTAATTTTTCTGAAAATGGTAAATCAGTTTAGATATTATTTCATATTCTGAAAATTTAGGTTTAAGATGTTTCACTCTTCCAATTTGTGCTATTGTATACTGTTCAATACTCTGACGACCATGAATATTAAATTTACCATATTCTAGCTGATCACGTACCTGACGTTGCGTATGTATATTCCAATACCTATTTTCAAACGAGTCACGGAATTGTTGATATGTAGTGACATTATCACGTATGATAGTGTACCACTGTGCTGCTGAATCTGTGAAATGGCGAATATGAAAATTTATTTTCTCGTTTTCATCAATATTACTACCAATGTTTTCCATTTATTTTTCGCAATTAACCAAAAATTCCATGCTGTTCTCCCATTTATTTCCTGCAAATTTTAGTTTAACCCTATCTTCTAATGGTGCCGGATAAACCATCATCTGCGCAGGACGTCTACATAGCTCCGTTCGAAGTTGATCCATTTCAGTCTTCACCTCTTCTTTCATATTGGACATCTCTCCAGAATAATCTTTCGCAGTCTTGGATGTTTCTTCTAGTTTATTCTCTATTACCGTAGTACGCGTTTTACTTGTGGTCGCTTGAAGCTGATCATGGACATCCCTTATTTTACTGTTCTGTTCATGCTTTGCTACAATTATTTTCTCATTTACGTTTACAGTTATTTATTTATGTATGTCTTTTAAATCTTTCTTCCACTCCGCGCGTAATTCTTTATGCTTGTTTTCTATCCTAACAGCTTGTTCATGAAGGGCTTGTATAACTTTATTTTCAAGTGCATCGATGCGCGTATTAGTGTCTATAATTTTATCCACTAACTGTGTAGTACTATCTATTATATCTTGTTTTAATTCTTCTTTTAAATTTTCTGTTAGTTTAAATTATCTTGTTTTAATTAATTTAGATCTTCTTTTAGTTTTACATTATCTTGTTTTAATTCATTTAAATTTTCTATTATGTTTTACATTATCTTGTTTTAATTCTTCTTTTAGTATTACATTATCTTGTTTTAATTCTTCTACCATGGCTTTCATCATATTTTGAAGTGCCTCCATACTGAAGTTACCTGGTTCTGCCATGTCGAATAATTTATTTGTTATATTATGTTTTTAAAATAATTATTATTGGTGATTCCGGTTATACTACTCCTTATTTATTATTTTGTTTTGTATTATTATTAATAACGTTACTATTACAATTAAACCTTTTCTTTTTACAATATAATTACCTGTTGAGTGCCAGTTGTGCTATTATAATACACAACAATTAACATAACATACAAATAATAGTTATCACAAATATTTTTTCATTTATCACACATTTACTTTTAGGCCATACATTTAACTTTTAAATTTTAAAATAGTTAAATGGCATGGTCGCGCACCATGTTCTTGGGCGACAAATATTTATAACGTTAATTGTTATATGATGTATATATCGTTGATGAACCACACGTTGGGTACCGCATTTTATTTATAACGTTATATTTTTTAATGGGTGTAATCGTAATAATAACAACAATGTAAAATTGTTTAAAGTATTTAGAACATTTATTAATTATCATTTTAAAATAAATTGCGAATTAGAACTTCATTATTATTGCATGTGTATGGGTAGTCGCAGTACCTATAGGCTTACTTGTTGATTACATAGCCTACACGTAAAATCACATATTCCATACAAACATAAAATACTCTTATAATTATAAATACATTTGATTATTATATAATATTGCTCTCGACTTGCTCAGTATAATATGATTAATTTATTATTTTCTCAAATCTTTCTTTTTTAAATAATTCTTATTGTTGTTGCATATGCATTTTTCATTTATATTAATTACTTTAGCAACTTTCTATTATTTCAAAATTACGTTTAAATATTTTCAATAAATTATCAATTCAAAACTTATGCTTTCATAATTCAACAATTTCAATTCAATCTAAATATTTTCAATAAAGTATCAATTCAAAAAATATGCTATAATTACTATACAAGAACATTTACATTTACAAGTTATAAATTACACTTTTAGAAATTATTATGTTCCTTTTGACAATGTTTATCTGTCTTTGATTAAGTCTTTCGTTATGAGGAATACATGGCTTTCTTTCACCTTAATTGTAGTGGTTCCTCAGCGTACCCTCTTCTGGTCCTGAGTCCTTGATGTTGGCGAATCCTGCATAGTCGTGAAGTCCTGGGTCCTTTCTTCATCCTCCGGATCCTCTCGGAAGTCCGATGACTCGTCCTCTACGTCTAGAATTTATGCCATGTAGTGTGCTGATCCCTCGTCCACCTTTGTTGGGCAGAGGCTCCGGCTGCCACTGTGTTTGAACGAGAAAGAGAACAAGGCTGATGTGCGTCACGTATTTATAGTCTAGAGTGCAAAATTCATGTTTCGACAAATCTCTGCAGGAATAGGTTTCTCGTGGCATCCTTTTACAAACACGATTATTCATACACTTATTTCACTTGTCTTCGCAACATGGTTGTAATGTTCATATTATTCACAGGTAATATCGCTGTATTTTTAAAATAATTTTTATTTTGTTGCATCCAGGCAGCGTTAAAAAATTGATAGTTGACTACATGTGACCACCAACATTTTAATTCTACAGTTGTTTATATGAACATTAACAGTAGGGCAATGTGTGTGGTGTTCCTTTTGATTTATACCCTCGTCCGTGCTAAGCAATTCGTCTCGTATGCCGACAGGACATATATATTGTTTATTGTGTACCGCTGTTTATGCGTCTCCAGTCATTGTTGAGAAGTCGATGTTCACTTGCCGCTTCCGGTTCACATCCCTTCTTCATGTTTCTATTGTTTGCTTTTATTGCGTTGACTGAGCTATCATACGGGTTAGGGAATTTCTTTTTAGAAGTGGGCCAGACATAGCTTCCCTTCTCACCTCTACGTTCTCTCTCTCTCTGATCGCTCTCCCTCTCTTGACGAACGCCTTCTTCATGCTGAGTCGTTGTTGGTTCGCGAATGAGGTTAATATGTGCTTTATTTTGCGTGTGTTGCATTTGCTGTTTATAATTATTAACGTTGTGATTATGGTTATTATTGTGATTACTGTGCGGTTGATAATTGTGTTGTGTATTCTCACCACGAGTGATAATTTCAGGTTGTGTTACCAGTATTAAAAATTCTTCAATTGTTTTAATACCTTGTGTATTAACAGTGAATTTTAATTTTTCTGAAAATGGTAAGGCAGTTTAGATATTATTTCATATTCTGAAAATGTAGGTTTAAGATGTTTCACTCTTTCAATTTGTGCTATTGTATACTGTTCAATACTCTGACGACCATGAATATTAAATTTACCATATTCTAGCTGATCACGTACCTGACGTTGCGTATGTATATTCCAATACCTATTTTCAAACGAGTCACGGAATTGTTGTTATGTAGTGACATTATCACGTATGATAGTGTACCACTGTGCTGCTGAATCTGTGAAATGGCGAATATGAAAATTTATTTTCTCGTTTTCATCAATATTACTACCAATGTTTTCCATTTATTTTTCGCAATTAACCAAAAATTCCATGCTGTTCTCCCATTTATTTCCTGCAAATTTTAGTTTAACCCTATCTTCTAATGGTGCCGGATAAACCATCATCTGCGCAGGACGTCTACATAGCTCCGTTCGAAGTTGATCCATTTCAGTCTTCACCTGTTCTTTCATATTGGACATCTCTCCAGAATAATCTTTCGCAGTCTTGGATGTTTCTTCTAGTTTATTCTCTATTACCGTAGTACGCGTTTTACTTGTGGTCGCTTGAAGCTGATCATGGACATCCCTTATTTTACTGTTCTGTTCATGCTTTGCTACAATTATTTTCTCATTTACGTTTACAGTTATTTATTTATGTATGTCTTTTAAATCTTTCTTCCACTCCGCGCGTAATTCTTTATGCTTGTTTTCTATCCTAACAGCTTGTTCATGAAGGGCTTGTATAACTTTATTTTCAAGTGCATCGATGCGCGTATTAGTGTCTATAATTTTATCCACTAACTGTGTAGTACTATCTATTATATCTTGTTTTAATTCTTCTTTTAAATTTTCTGTTAGTTTAAATTATCTTGTTTTAATTAATTTAGATCTTCTTTTAGTTTTACATTATCTTGTTTTAATTCATTTAAATTTTCTATTATGTTTTACATTATCTTGTTTTAATTCTTCTTTTAGTATTACATTATCTTGTTTTAATTCTTCTACCATGGCTTTCATCATATTTTGAAGTGCCTCCATACTGAAGTTACCTGGTTCTGCCATGTCGAATAATTTATTTGTTATATTATGTTTTTAAAATAATTATTATTGGTTATTCCGGTTATACTACTCCTTATTTATTATTTTGTTTTGTATTATTATTAATAACGTTACTATTACAATTAAACCTTTTCTTTTTACAATATAATTACCTGTTGAGTGCCAGTTGTGCTATTATAATACACAACAATTAACATAACATACAAATAATAGTTATCACAAATATTTTTTCATTTATCACACATTTACTTTTAGGCCATACATTTAACTTTTAAATTTTAAAATAGTTAAATGGCATGGTCGCGCACCATGTTCTTGGGCGACAAATATTTATAACGTTAATTGTTATATGATGTATATATCGTTGATGAACCACACGTTGGGTACCGCATTTTATTTATAACGTTATATTTTTTAATGGGTGTAATCGTAATAATAACAACAATGTAAAATTGTTTAAAGTATTTAGAACATTTATTAATTATCATTTTAAAATAAATTGCGAATTAGAACTTCATTATTATTGCATGTGTATGGGTAGTCGCAGTACCTATAGGCTTACTTGTTGATTACATAGCCTACACGTAAAATCACATATTCCATACAAACATAAAATACTCTTATAATTATAAATACATTTGATTATTATATAATATTGCTCTCGACTTGCTCAGTATAATATGATTAATTTATTATTTTCTCAAATCTTTCTTTTTTAAATAATTCTTATTGTTGTTGCATATGCATTTTTCATTTATATTAATTACTTTAGCAACTTTCTATTATTTCAAAATTACGTTTAAATATTTTCAATAAATTATCAATTCAAAACTTATGCTTTCATAATTCAACAATTTCAATTCAATCTAAATATTTTCAATAAAGTATCAATTCAAAAAATATGCTATAATTACTATACAAGAACATTTACATTTACAAGTTATAAATTACACTTTTAGAAATTATTATGTTCCTTTTGACAATGTTTATCTGTCTTTGATTAAGTCTTTCGTTATGAGGAATACATGGCTTTCTTTCACCTTAATTGTAGTGGTTCCTCAGCGTACCCTCTTCTGGTCCTGAGTCCTTGATGTTGGCGAATCCTGCATAGTCGTGAAGTCCTGGGTCCTTTCTTCATCCTCCGGATCCTCTCGGAAGTCCGATGACTCGTCCTCTACGTCTAGAATTTATGCCATGTAGTGTGCTGATCCCTCGTCCACCTTTGTTGGGCAGAGGCTCCGGCTGCCACTGTGTTTGAACGAGAAAGAGAACAAGGCTGATGTGCGTCACGTATTTATAGTCTAGAGTGCAAAATTCATGTTTCGACAAATCTCTGCAGGAATAGGTTTCTCGTGGCATCCTTTTACAAACACGATTATTCATACACTTATTTCACTTGTCTTCGCAACATGGTTGTAATGTTCATATTATTCACAGGTAATATCGCTGTATTTTTAAAATAATTTTTATTTTGTTGCATCCAGGCAGCGTTAAAAAATTGATAGTTGACTACATGTGACCACCAACATTTTAATTCTACAGTTGTTTATATGAACATTAACAGTAGGGCAATGTGTGTGGTGTTCCTTTTGATTTATACCCTCGTCCGTGCTAAGCAATTCGTCTCGTATGCCGACAGGACATATATATTGTTTATTGTGTACCGCTGTTTATGCGTCTCCAGTCATTGTTGAGAAGTCGATGTTCACTTGCCGCTTCCGGTTCACATCCCTTCTTCATGTTTCTATTGTTTGCTTTTATTGCGTTGACTGAGCTATCATACGGGTTAGGGAATTTCTTTTTAGAAGTGGGCCAGACATAGCTTCCCTTCTCACCTCTACGTTCTCTCTCTCTCTGATCGCTCTCCCTCTCTTGACGAACGCCTTCTTCATGCTGAGTCGTTGTTGGTTCGCGAATGAGGTTAATATGTGCTTTATTTTGCGTGTGTTGCATTTGCTGTTTATAATTATTAACGTTGTGATTATGGTTATTATTGTGATTACTGTGCGGTTGATAATTGTGTTGTGTATTCTCACCACGAGTGATAATTTCAGGTTGTGTTACCAGTATTAAAAATTCTTCAATTGTTTTAATACCTTGTGTATTAACAGTGAATTTTAATTTTTCTGAAAATGGTAAGGCAGTTTAGATATTATTTCATATTCTGAAAATGTAGGTTTAAGATGTTTCACTCTTTCAATTTGTGCTATTGTATACTGTTCAATACTCTGACGACCATGAATATTAAATTTACCATATTCTAGCTGATCACGTACCTGACGTTGCGTATGTATATTCCAATACCTATTTTCAAACGAGTCACGGAATTGTTGTTATGTAGTGACATTATCACGTATGATAGTGTACCACTGTGCTGCTGAATCTGTGAAATGGCGAATATGAAAATTTATTTTCTCGTTTTCATCAATATTACTACCAATGTTTTCCATTTATTTTTCGCAATTAACCAAAAATTCCATGCTGTTCTCCCATTTATTTCCTGCAAATTTTAGTTTAACCCTATCTTCTAATGGTGCCGGATAAACCATCATCTGCGCAGGACGTCTACATAGCTCCGTTCGAAGTTGATCCATTTCAGTCTTCACCTCTTCTTTCATATTGGACATCTCTCCAGAATAATCTTTCGCAGTCTTGGATGTTTCTTCTAGTTTATTCTCTATTACCGTAGTACGCGTTTTACTTGTGGTCGCTTGAAGCTGATCATGGACATCCCTTATTTTACTGTTCTGTTCATGCTTTGCTACAATTATTTTCTCATTTACGTTTACAGTTATTTATTTATGTATGTCTTTTAAATCTTTCTTCCACTCCGCGCGTAATTCTTTATGCTTGTTTTCTATCCTAACAGCTTGTTCATGAAGGGCTTGTATAACTTTATTTTCAAGTGCATCGATGCGCGTATTAGTGTCTATAATTTTATCCACTAACTGTGTAGTACTATCTATTATATCTTGTTTTAATTCTTCTTTTAAATTTTCTGTTAGTTTAAATTATCTTGTTTTAATTAATTTAGATCTTCTTTTAGTTTTACATTATCTTGTTTTAATTCATTTAAATTTTCTATTATGTTTTACATTATCTTGTTTTAATTCTTCTTTTAGTATTACATTATCTTGTTTTAATTCTTCTACCATGGCTTTCATCATATTTTGAAGTGCCTCCATACTGAAGTTACCTGGTTCTGCCATGTCGAATAATTTATTTGTTATATTATGTTTTTAAAATAATTATTATTGGTTATTCCGGTTATACTACTCCTTATTTATTATTTTTTTTTGTATTATTATTAATAACGTTACTATTACAATTAAACCTTTTCTTTTTACAATATAATTACCTGTTGAGTGCCAGTTGTGCTATTATAATACACAACAATTAACATAACATACAAATAATAGTTATCACAAATATTTTTTCATTTATCACACATTTACTTTTAGGCCATACATTTAACTTTTAAATTTTAAAATAGTTAAATGGCATGGTCGCGCACCATGTTCTTGGGCGACAAATATTTATAACGTTAATTGTTATATGATGTATATATCGTTGATGAACCACACGTTGGGTACCGCATTTTATTTATAACGTTATATTTTTTAATGGGTGTAATCGTAATAATAACAACAATGTAAAATTGTTTAAAGTATTTAGAACATTTATTAATTATCATTTTAAAATAAATTGCGAATTAGAACTTCATTATTATTGCATGTGTATGGGTAGTCGCAGTACCTATAGGCTTACTTGTTGATTACATAGCCTACACGTAATATCACATATTCCATACAAACATAAAATACTCTTATAATTATAAATACATTTGATTATTATATAATATTGCTCTCGACTTGCTCAGTATAATATGATTAATTTATTATATTCTCAAATCTTTCTTTTTAAAATAATTCTTATTGTTGTTGCATATGCATTTTTCATTTATATTAATTACTTTAGCAACTTTCTATTATTTCAAAATTACGTTTAAATATTTTCAATAAATTATCAATTCAAAACTTATGCTTTCATAATTCAACAATTTCAATTCAATTTAAATATTTTCAATAAAGTATCAATTAAAAAAATATGCTATAATTACTATACAAGAACATTTACATTTACAAGTTATAAATTACACTTTTAGAAATTATTATGTTTCTTTTGACAATGTTTATCTGTCTTTGATTAAGTCTTTCGTTATGAGGAATACATGGCTTTCTTTCACCTTAATTGTAGTGGTTCCTCAGCGTACCCTCTTCTGGTCCTGAGTCCTTGATGTTGGCGAATCCTGCATAGTCGTGAAGTCCTGGGTCCTTTCTTCATCCTCCGGATCCTCTCGGAAGTCCGATGACTCGTCCTCTACGTCTAGAATTTATGCCATGTAGTGTGCTGATCCCTCGTCCTCCTTTGTTGGGCAGAGGCTCCGGCTGCCACTGTGTTTGAACGAGAAAGAGAACAAGGCTGATGTGCGTCACGTATTTATAGTCTAGAGTGCAAAATTCATGTTTCGACAAATCTCTGCAGGAATAGGTTTCTCGTGGCATCCTTTTACAAACACGATTATTCATACACTTATTTCACTTGTCTTCGCAACATGGTTGTAATGTTCATATTATTCACAGGTAATATCGCTGTATTTTTAAAATAATTTTTATTTTGTTGCATCCAGGCAGCGTTAAAAAATTGATAGTTGACTACCTGTGACCACCAACATTTTAATTCTACCGTTGTTTATATGAACATTAACAGTAGGGCAATGTGTGTGGTGTTCCTTTTGATTTATACCCTCGTCCGTGCTAAGCAATTCGTCTCGTATGCCGACAGGACATATATATTGTTTATTGTGTACCGCTGTTTATGCGTCTCCAGTCATTGTTGAGAAGTCGATGTTCACTTGCCGCTTCCGGTTCACATCCCTTCTTCATGTTTCTATTGTTTGCTTTTATTGCGTTGACTGAGCTATCATACGGGTTAGGGAATTTCTTTTTAGAAGTGGGCCAGACATAGCTTCCCTTCTCACCTCTACGTTCTCTCTCTCTCTGATCGCTCTCCCTCTCTTGACGAACGCCTTCTTCACGCTGAGTCGTTGTTGGTTCGCGAATGAGGTTAATATGTGCTTTATTTTGCGTGTGTTGCATTTGCTGTTTATAATTATTAACGTTGTGATTATGGTTATTATTGTGATTACTGTGCGGTTGATAATTGTGTTGTGTATTCTCACCACGAGTGATAATTTCAGATTGTGTTACCAGTATTAAAAATTCTTCAATTGTTTTAATACCTTGTGTATTAACAGTGAATTTTAATTTTTCTGAAAATGGTAAGGCAGTTTAGATATTATTTCATATTCTGAAAATGTAGGTTTAAGATGTTTCACTCTTTCAATTTGTGCTATTGTATACTGTTCAATACTCTGACGACCATGAATATTAAATTTACCATATTCTAGCTGATCACGTACCTGACGTTGCGTATGTATATTCCAATACCTATTTTCAAACGAGTCACGGAATTGTTGTTATGTAGTGACATTATCACGTATGATAGTGTACCACTGTGCTGCTGAATCTGTGAAATGGCGAATATGAAAATTTATTTTCCCGTTTTCATCAATATTACAACCAATGTTTTCCATTTATTTTTCGCAATCGAGGGATCAGCACACTACATGGCATAAATTCTAGACGTAGAGGACGAGTCATCGGACTTCCGAGAGGATCCGGAGGATGAAGAAACGACCCAGGACTTCACGACTATGCAGGATTCACCAACATCAAGGACTCAGGGCCAGAAGAGGGTACGCTGAGGAACCACTACAATTAAGGTGAAAGAAAGCCATGTATTCCTCTTAACAAAGGACTTAATCAAAGACATATAAACATTGTCAAAAGAAACCTAATAATTTCTAAAAATGTAATTTATAACTTGTAAATGTAAATGTTCTTGTATAGTAATTATAGCATATTTTATGAATTGATACTTTATTGAAAATATTTAAATTGAATTGAAATTGTTGAATTATGAAAGCATAAGTTTTGAATTGATAATTTATTGAAAATATTTAAACGTAATTTTGAAATAATAGAAAGTTGCTAAAGTAATTAATGTAAATGACAAATGCATATGCAACAACAATAAGAATTATTTTAAAAAGAAAGATTTGAGAATAGATATAGTAGATAGTACTACACAGTTATTGGATATAATTATAGACACTAATACGCGCATAGATGCACTTGAAAATAAAGTTATACAAGCCCTTCATGAACAAGCTGTTAGGATAGAAAACAAGCATAAAGAATTACGCGCGGAGTGGAAGAAAGATTTAAAAGACATACATAAATAAATAACTGTAATCGTAAATGAGAAAATAATTGTAGCAAAGCATGAACAGAACAGTAAAATAAGGGATATCCATGATCAGCTTCAAGCGACCACAAGTAAAACGCGTACCACGGTAATAGAGAATAAACTAGAAGAAACATCCAAGACTGCGAAAGATTATTCTGGAGAGATGTCCAATATGAAAGAAGAGGTGAAGACTGAAATGGATCAACTTCGAACGGAGCTATGTAGACGTCCTGCGCAGATGATGGTTTATCCGGCACCATTAGAAGATAGGGTTAAACTAACATTTGCAGGAAATAAATGGGAGAACAACATGGAAATTTTGGTCAATTGCGAAAAATAAATGGAAAACTTTGGTAGTAATATTGATGAAAACGAGAAAATAAATTTTCTTATTCGCCATTTCTCAGATTCAGCAGCACAGTGGTACACTATCATACGTGATAATGTCACTACATATCAACAATTCCGTGACTCGTTTGAAAACAGGTATTGGAATATACATACGCAACGTCAGGTACGTGATCAGCTAGACTATGGTAAATTTAATATTCATGGTCGTCAGAGTATTGAACAGTATACAATAGCACAAATTGAAAGAGTGAAACATCTTAAACCTACATTTTCAGAATATGAAATAATAACTAAACTGTCTTACCATTCTCAGAAAAATATCCAACTCGCTGTTAATACACAAGGTATTAAAACAATTGAAGAATTTTTAATACTGGTAACACAATCTGAAAATATCACTCGTGGTGAGAATAGACAACACAATTATCAACCGCTCAGTAATCACAATAATAACCATAATCACAACGTTAATAATTATAAACAGCAAATGCAACACACGCAAAATAAAGCACATATTAACCTCATTCGCGAACCAACAACGACTCAGCGTGAAGAAGGCGTTCGTCAAGAGAGGGAGAGCGATCAGAGAGAGAGAGAACGTAGAGGTGAGAAGGGAAGCTATGTCTGGCCCACTTCTAAAAAGAAATTCCCTAACCCGTATGATCGCTCAGTCAACGCAATAAAAGCAAACAATAGAAACATGAAGAAGGGATGTGAACCGGAAGCGGCAAGTGAACATCGACTTCTCAACAATGACTGGAGACGCATACACAGCGGTACACAATAAACAATATATATGTCCTGTCGGCATACGAGACGAATTGCTTAGCACGGACGAGGGTATAAATCAAAAGGAAGACCACACACATTGCCCTACTGTTAATGTTCATATAGACAACTGTAGGATTAAAATGTTGGTGGTCACAGGTAGTCAACTATCAGTTTTTTAACGCTGCCTGGATGCAACAAAATAAAAATTATTTTAAAAATACAGCGATATTAGCTGTGAATAATATGAACATTACAACCATGTTGCGAAGACAAGTGAAATAAGTGTATGAATAATCGTGTTTGTAAAAGGATGCCACGAGAAACCTATTCCTGCATTGATTTGTCGAAACATGAATTTTGCACTCTAGACTATAAATACGTGACGCATATCAGCCTTTTTCTCTTTCTCGTTCAAACACAGTGGCAGCCGGAGTCTCTGCCCAACAACGGAGGACGAGGGAGCAGCACACTACATGGCATAAATTCTAGACGTAGAGGACGAGGCATCGGACTTCCGAGAGGATCCGGAGGATGAAGAAAGGACCCAGGACTTCACGACTATGCAGGATTCACCAACATCAAGGACTCAGAACCAGAATAGGGTACGCTGAGGAACCACTACAATTAAGGTGAAAGAAAGCCATGTATTCCCCATAACAAAAGACTTAATCAAAGACAGATAAACATTGTCAAAAGAAACATAATAATTTCTAAAAGTGTAATTTATAACTTGTAAATGTATATGTAAATGTTCTTGTATAGTAATTATAGCATATTTTTTGAATTGATACTTTATTGAAAATATTTAAATTGAATTGAAATTGTTGAATTATGAAAGCATAAGTTTTGAATTGATAATTTATTGAAAATATTTAAACGTAATTTTGAAATAATAGAAAGTTGCTAAAGTAATTAATATAAATGACAAATGCATATGCAACAACAGTAAGAATTATTTTAAAAAGAAAAATTTGAGAATATAATAAATTAATCTTATTATACTGAGCAAGTCGAGAGCAATATTATATAATAATCAAATGTATTTATAATTATAAGAGTATTTTATGTTTGTATGGAATATGTGATATTACGTGTAGGCTATGTAATCAACAAGTAAGCCTATAGGTACTGCGACTAACCCATACACATGCAATAATAATGAAGTTTTAATTCGCAATTTATTTTGAAATGATAATTAATAAATGTTCTAAATACTTTAAACAATTTTACATTGTTGTTATTATTACGATTACACCCATTAAAAAATATAACGTTAAAAATAAAATGCGGTACCCAACGTGTGGCTCATCAACGATATATACATCATATAACAATTAACGTTATAAATATTTGTCGCCCAAGAACATGGTGCGCGACCATGCCATTTAACTATTTTAAAATTTAAAATTTAAATGTATGGCCTAAAAGTAAATGTGTGTTAAATAAAAAAATATTTGTGATAACTATTATTTGTATGTTATGTTAATTGTAGTTTATTATAATAGCACAACTGGCACTCAACAGGTAATTATATTGTAAAAAGAAAAGTTTTAATTGTAATAGTAACGTCATTAATAATAATACAAAACAAAATAATAAATAAAGAGTAGTATAAGCGGAATCACCAATAATAATTATTTTAAAAACATAATATAACAAATAAATTATTCGACATGGCAGAACCAGGTAACTTCAGTATGGAGGCACTTCAAAATATGATGAAAGCCATGGTAGAAGAATTAAAACAAGATAATGTAAAACATAATAGAAAATTTAAATGAATTAAAACAAGATAATGTAAAACTAAAAGAAGATCTAAATGAATTAAAACAAGATAATTTAAAACTAACAGAAAATTTAAAAGAAGAATTAAAACAAGATATAGTAGATAGTACTACACAGTTATTGGATATAATTATAGACACTAATACGCGCATAGATGCACTTGAAAATAAAGTTATACAAGCCCTTCATGAACAAGCTGTTAGGATAGAAAACAAGCATAAAGAATTACGCGCGGAGTGGAAGAAAGATTTAAAAGACATACATAAATAAATAACTGTAATCGTAAATGAGAAAATAATTGTAGCAAAGCATGAACAGAACAGTAAAATAAGGGATATCCATGATCAGCTTCAAGCGACCACAAGTAAAACGCGTACCACGGTAATAGAGAATAAACTAGAAGAAACATCCAAGACTGCGAAAGATTATTCTGGAGAGATGTCCAATATGAAAGAAGAGGTGAAGACTGAAATGGATCAACTTCGAACGGAGCTATGTAGACGTCCTGCGCAGATGATGGTTTATCCGGCACCATTAGAAGATAGGGTTAAACTAACATTTGCAGGAAATAAATGGGAGAACAACATGGAAATTTTGGTCAATTGCGAAAAATAAATGGAAAACTTTGGTAGTAATATTGATGAAAACGAGAAAATAAATTTTCTTATTCGCCATTTCTCAGATTCAGCAGCACAGTGGTACACTATCATACGTGATAATGTCACTACATATCAACAATTCCGTGACTCGTTTGAAAACAGGTATTGGAATATACATACGCAACGTCAGGTACGTGATCAGCTAGACTATGGTAAATTTAATATTCATGGTCGTCAGAGTATTGAACAGTATACAATAGCACAAATTGAAAGAGTGAAACATCTTAAACCTACATTTTCAGAATATGAAATAATAACTAAACTGTCTTACCATTCTCAGAAAAATATCCAACTCGCTGTTAATACACAAGGTATTAAAACAATTGAAGAATTTTTAATACTGGTAACACAATCTGAAAATATCACTCGTGGTGAGAATAGACAACACAATTATCAACCGCTCAGTAATCACAATAATAACCATAATCACAACGTTAATAATTATAAACAGCAAATGCAACACACGCAAAATAAAGCACATATTAACCTCATTCGCGAACCAACAACGACTCAGCGTGAAGAAGGCGTTCGTCAAGAGAGGGAGAGCGATCAGAGAGAGAGAGAACGTAGAGGTGAGAAGGGAAGCTATGTCTGGCCCACTTCTAAAAAGAAATTCCCTAACCCGTATGATCGCTCAGTCAACGCAATAAAAGCAAACAATAGAAACATGAAGAAGGGATGTGAACCGGAAGCGGCAAGTGAACATCGACTTCTCAACAATGACTGGAGACGCATACACAGCGGTACACAATAAACAATATATATGTCCTGTCGGCATACGAGACGAATTGCTTAGCACGGACGAGGGTATAAATCAAAAGGAAGACCACACACATTGCCCTACTGTTAATGTTCATATAGACAACTGTAGGATTAAAATGTTGGTGGTCACAGGTAGTCAACTATCAGTTTTTTAACGCTGCCTGGATGCAACAAAATAAAAATTATTTTAAAAATACAGCGATATTAGCTGTGAATAATATGAACATTACAACCATGTTGCGAAGACAAGTGAAATAAGTGTATGAATAATCGTGTTTGTAAAAGGATGCCACGAGAAACCTATTCCTGCATTGATTTGTCGAAACATGAATTTTGCACTCTAGACTATAAATACGTGACGCATATCAGCCTTGTTCTCTTTCTCGTTCAAACACAGTGGCAGCCGGAGTCTCTGCCCAACAACGGAGGACGAGGGAGCAGCACACTACATGGCATAAATTCTAGACGTAGAGGACGAGGCATCGGACTTCCGAGAGGATCCGGAGGATGAAGAAAGGACCCAGGACTTCACGACTATGCAGGATTCACCAACATCAAGGACTCAGAACCAGAATAGGGTACGCTGAGGAACCACTACAATTAAGGTGAAAGAAAGCCATGTATTCCCCATAACAAAAGACTTAATCAAAGACAGATAAACATTGTCAAAAGAAACATAATAATTTCTAAAAGTGTAATTTATAACTTGTAAATGTATATGTAAATGTTCTTGTATAGTAATTATAGCATATTTTTTGAATTGATACTTTATTGAAAATATTTAAATTGAATTGAAATTGTTGAATTATGAAAGCATAAGTTTTTAATTGATAATTTATTGCAAATATTTAAACGTAATTTTGAAATAATAGAAAGTTGCTAAAGTAATTAATATAAATGACAAATGCATATGCAACAACAGTAAGAATTATTTTAAAAAGAAAAATTTGAGAATATAATAAATTAATCTTATTATACTGAGCAAGTCGAGAGCAATATTATATAATAATCAAATGTATTTATAATTATAAGAGTATTTTATGTTTGTATGGAATATGTGATATTACGTGTAGGCTATGTAATCAACAAGTAAGCCTATAGGTACTGCGACTAACCCATACACATGCAATAATAATGAAGTTTTAATTCGCAATTTATTTTGAAATGATAATTAATAAATGTTCTAAATACTTTAAACAATTTTACATTGTTGTTATTATTACGATTACACCCATTAAAAAATATAACGTTAAAAATAAAATGCGGTACCCAACGTGTGGCTCATCAACGATATATACATCATATAACAATTAACGTTATAAATATTTGTCGCCCAAGAACATGGTGCGCGACCATGCCATTTAACTATTTTAAAATTTAAAATTTAAATGTATGGCCTAAAAGTAAATGTGTGTTAAATAAAAAAATATTTGTGCTAACTATTATTTGTATGTTATGTTAATTGTAGTTTATTATAATAGCACAACTGGCACTCAACAGGTAATTATATTGTAAAAAGAAAAGTTTTAATTGTAATAGTAACGTCATTAATAATAATACAAAACAAAATAATAAATAAAGAGTAGTATAAGCGGAATCACCAATAATAATTATTTTAAAAACATAATATAACAAATAAATTATTCGACATGGCAGAACCAGGTAACTTCAGTATGGAGGCACTTCAAAATATGATGAAAGCCATGGTAGAAGAATTAAAACAAGATAATGTAAAACATAATAGAAAATTTAAATGAATTAAAACAAGATAATGTAAAACTAAAAGAAGATCTAAATGAATTAAAACAAGATAATTTAAAACTAACAGAAAATTTAAAAGAAGAATTAAAACAAGATATAGTAGATAGTACTACACAGTTATTGGATATAATTATAGACACTAATACGCGCATAGATGCACTTGAAAATAAAGTTATACAAGCCCTTCATGAACAAGCTGTTAGGATAGAAAACAAGCATAAAGAATTACGCGCGGAGTGGAAGAAAGATTTAAAAGACATACATAAATAAATAACTGTAATCGTAAATGAGAAAATAATTGTAGCAAAGCATGAACAGAACAGTAAAATAAGGGATATCCATGATCAGCTTCAAGCGACCACAAGTAAAACGCGTACCACGGTAATAGAGAATAAACTAGAAGAAACATCCAAGACTGCGAAAGATTATTCTGGAGAGATGTCCAATATGAAAGAAGAGGTGAAGACTGAAATGGATCAACTTCGAACGGAGCTATGTAGACGTCCTGCGCAGATGATGGTTTATCCGGCACCATTAGAAGATAGGGTTAACTAACATTTGCAGGAAATAAATGGGAGAACAACATGGAAATTTTGGTCAATTGCGAAAAATAAATGGAAAACTTTGGTAGTAATATTGATGAAAACGAGAAAATAAATTTTCTTATTCGCCATTTCTCAGATTCAGCAGCACAGTGGTACACTATCATACGTGATAATGTCACTACATATCAACAATTCCGTGACTCGTTTGAAAACAGGTATTGGAATATACATACGCAACGTCAGGTACGTGATCAGCTAGACTATGGTAAATTTAATATTCATGGTCGTCAGAGTATTGAACAGTATACAATAGCACAAATTGAAAGAGTGAAACATCTTAAACCTACATTTTCAGAATATGAAATAATAACTAAACTGTCTTACCATTCTCAGAAAAATATCCAACTCGCTGTTAATACACAAGGTATTAAAACAATTGAAGAATTTTTAATACTGGTAACACAATCTGAAAATATCACTCGTGGTGAGAATAGACAACACAATTATCAACCGCTCAGTAATCACAATAATAACCATAATCACAACGTTAATAATTATAAACAGCAAATGCAACACACGCAAAATAAAGCACATATTAACCTCATTCGCGAACCAACAACGACTCAGCGTGAAGAAGGCGTTCGTCAAGAGAGGGAGAGCGATCAGAGAGAGAGAGAACGTAGAGGTGAGAAGGGAAGCTATGTCTGGCCCACTTCTAAAAAGAAATTCCCTAACCCGTATGATCGCTCAGTCAACGCAATAAAAGCAAACAATAGAAACATGAAGAAGGGATGTGAACCGGAAGCGGCAAGTGAACATCGACTTCTCAACAATGACTGGAGACGCATACACAGCGGTACACAATAAACAATATATATGTCCTGTCGGCATACGAGACGAATTGCTTAGCACGGACGAGGGTATAAATCAAAAGGAAGACCACACACATTGCCCTACTGTTAATGTTCATATAGACAACTGTAGGATTAAAATGTTGGTGGTCACAGGTAGTCAACTATCAGTTTTTTAACGCTGCCTGGATGCAACAAAATAAAAATTATTTTAAAAATACAGCGATATTAGCTGTGAATAATATGAACATTACAACCATGTTGCGAAGACAAGTGAAATAAGTGTATGAATAATCGTGTTTGTAAAAGGATGCCACGAGAAACCTATTCCTGCATTGATTTGTCGAAACATGAATTTTGCACTCTAGACTATAAATACGTGACGCATATCAGCCTTGTTCTCTTTCTCGTTCAAACACAGTGGCAGCCGGAGTCTCTGCCCAACAACGGAGGACGAGGGAGCAGCACACTACATGGCATAAATTCTAGACGTAGAGGACGAGGCATCGGACTTCCGAGAGGATCCGGAGGATGAAGAAAGGACCCAGGACTTCACGACTATGCAGGATTCACCAACATCAAGGACTCAGAACTAGAATAGGGTACGCTGAGGAACCACTACAATTAAGGTGAAAGAAAGCCATGTATTCCCCATAACAAAAGACTTAATCAAAGACAGATAAACATTGTCAAAAGAAACATAATAATTTCTAAAAGTGTAATTTATAACTTGTAAATGTATATGTAAATGTTCTTGTATAGTAATTATAGCATATTTTTTGAATTGATACTTTATTGAAAATATTTAAATTGAATTGAAATTGTTGAATTATGAAAGCATAAGTTTTGAATTGATAATTTATTGAAAATATTTAAACGTAATTTTGAAATAATAGAAAGTTGCTAAAGTAATTAATATAAATGACAAATGCATATGCAACAACAGTAAGAATTATTTTAAAAAGAAAAATTTGAGAATATAATAAATTAATCTTATTATACTGAGCAAGTCGAGAGCAATATTATATAATAATCAAATGTATTTATAATTATAAGAGTATTTTATGTTTGTATGGAATATGTGATATTACGTGTAGGCTATGTAATCAACAAGTAAGCCTATAGGTACTGCGACTAACCCATACACATGCAATAATAATGAAGTTTTAATTCGCAATTTATTTTGAAATGATAATTAATAAATGTTCTAAATACTTTAAACAATTTTACATTGTTGTTATTATTACGATTACACCCATTAAAAAATATAACGTTAAAAATAAAATGCGGTACCCAACGTGTGGCTCATCAACGATATATACATCATATAACAATTAACGTTATAAATATTTGTCGCCGAAGAACATGGTGCGCGACCATGCCATTTAACTATTTTAAAATTTAAAATTTAAATGTATGGCCTAAAAGTAAATGTGTGTTAAATAAAAAAATATTTGTGATAACTATTATTTGTATGTTATGTTAATTGTAGTTTATTATAATAGCACAACTGGCACTCAACAGGTAATTATATTGTAAAAAGAAAAGTTTTAATTGTAATAGTAACGTCATTAATAATAATACAAAACAAAATAATAAATAAAGAGTAGTATAAGCGGAATCACCAATAATAATTATTTTAAAAACATAATATAACAAATAAATTATTCGACATGGCAGAACCAGGTAACTTCAGTATGGAGGCACTTCAAAATATGATGAAAGCCATGGTAGAAGAATTAAAACAAGATAATGTAAAACATAATAGAAAATTTAAATGAATTAAAACAAGATAATGTAAAACTAAAAGAAGATCTAAATGAATTAAAACAAGATAATTTAAAACTAACAGAAAATTTAAAAGAAGAATTAAAACAAGATATAGTAGATAGTACTACACAGTTATTGGATATAATTATAGACACTAATACGCGCATAGATGCACTTGAAAATAAAGTTATACAAGCCCTTCATGAACAAGCTGTTAGGATAGAAAACAAGCATAAAGAATTACGCGCGGAGTGGAAGAAAGATTTAAAAGACATACATAAATAAATAACTGTAATCGTAAATGAGAAAATAATTGTAGCAAAGCATGAACAGAACAGTAAAATAAGGGATATCCATGATCAGCTTCAAGCGACCACAAGTAAAACGCGTACCACGGTAATAGAGAATAAACTAGAAGAAACATCCAAGACTGCGAAAGATTATTCTGGAGAGATGTCCAATATGAAAGAAGAGGTGAAGACTGAAATGGATCAACTTCGAACGGAGCTATGTAGACGTCCTGCGCAGATGATGGTTTATCCGGCACCATTAGAAGATAGGGTTAAACTAACATTTGCAGGAAATAAATGGGAGAACAACATGGAAATTTTGGTCAATTGCGAAAAATAAATGGAAAACTTTGGTAGTAATATTGATGAAAACGAGAAAATAAATTTTCTTATTCGCCATTTCTCAGATTCAGCAGCACAGTGGTACACTATCATACGTGATAATGTCACTACATATCAACAATTCCGTGACTCGTTTGAAAACAGGTATTGGAATATACATACGCAACGTCAGGTACGTGATCAGCTAGACTATGGTAAATTTAATATTCATGGTCGTCAGAGTATTGAACAGTATACAATAGCACAAATTGAAAGAGTGAAACATCTTAAACCTACATTTTCAGAATATGAAATAATAACTAAACTGTCTTACCATTCTCAGAAAAATATCCAACTCGCTGTTAATACACAAGGTATTAAAACAATTGAAGAATTTTTAATACTGGTAACACAATCTGAAAATATCACTCGTGGTGAGAATAGACAACACAATTATCAACCGCTCAGTAATCACAATAATAACCATAATCACAACGTTAATAATTATAAACAGCAAATGCAACACACGCAAAATAAAGCACATATTAACCTCATTCGCGAACCAACAACGACTCAGCGTGAAGAAGGCGTTCGTCAAGAGAGGGAGAGCGATCAGAGAGAGAGAGAACGTAGAGGTGAGAAGGGAAGCTATGTCTGGCCCACTTCTAAAAAGAAATTCCCTAACCCGTATGATCGCTCAGTCAACGCAATAAAAGCAAACAATAGAAACATGAAGAAGGGATGTGAACCGGAAGCGGCAAGTGAACATCGACTTCTCAACAATGACTGGAGACGCATACACAGCGGTACACAATAAACAATATATATGTCCTGTCGGCATACGAGACGAATTGCTTAGCACGGACGAGGGTATAAATCAAAAGGAACACCACACACATTGCCCTACTGTTAATGTTCATGTAAACAACTGTAGGATTAAAATGTTGGTGGTCACAGGTAGTCAACTATCAGTTTTTTAACGCTGCCTGGATGCAACAAAATAAAAATTATTTTAAAAATACAGCGATATTAGCTGTGAATAATATGAACATTACAACCATGTTGCGAAGACAAGTGAAATAAGTGTATGAATAATCGTGTTTGTAAAAGGATGCCACGAGAAACCTATTCCTGCATTGATTTGTCGAAACATGAATTTTGCACTCTAGACTATAAATACGTGACGCATATCAGCCTTGTTCTCTTTCTCGTTCAAACACAGTGGCAGCCGGAGTCTCTGCCCAACAACGGAGGACGAGGGAGCAGCACACTACATGGCATAAATTCTAGACGTAGAGGACGAGGCATCGGACTTCCGAGAGGATCCGGAGGATGAAGAAAGGACCCAGGACTTCACGACTATGCAGGATTCACCAACATCAAGGACTCAGAACCAGAATAGGGTACGCTGAGGAACCACTACAATTAAGGTGAAAGAAAGCCATGTATTCCCCATAACAAAAGACTTAATCAAAGACAGATAAACATTGTCAAAAGAAACATAATAATTTCTAAAAGTGTAATTTATAACTTGTAAATGTATATGTAAATGTTCTTGTATAGTAATTATAGCATATTTTTTGAATTGATACTTTATTGAAAATATTTAAATTGAATTGAAATTGTTGAATTATGAAAGCATAAGTTTTGAATTGATAATTTATTGAAAATATTTAAACGTAATTTTGAAATAATAGAAAGTTGCTAAAGTAATTAATATAAATGACAAATGCATATGCAACAACAATAAGAATTATTTTAAAAAGAAAAATTTGAGAAAATAATAAATTAATCTTATTATACTGAGCAAGTCGAGAGCAATATTATATAATAATCAAATGTATTTATAGTTATAAGAGTATTTTATGTTTGTATGGAATATGTGATATTACGTGTAGGCTATGTAATCAACAAGTAAGCCTATAGGTACTGCGACAAACCCATACACATGCAATAATAATGAAGTTCTAATTCGCAATTTATTTTGAAATGATAATTAATAATGTTCTAAATACTTTAAACAATTTTACATTGTTGTTATTATTACGATTACACCCATTAAAAAATATAAGGTTAAAAATAAAATGCGGTACCCAACGTGTGGCTCATCAACGATATATACATCATATAACAATTACCGTTATAAATATTTGTCGCCCAAGAACATGGTGCGCGACCATGCCATTTATCTATTTTAAAATTAAAAGTTAAATGTATGGCCTAAAAGTAAATGTGTGTTAAATGAAAAAATATTTGTGATATCTATTATATGTATGTTATGTTAATTGTAGTTTATTATAATAGCACAACTGGATCTCAACAGGTAATTATATTGTAAAAAGAAAAGGTTTAATTGTAATAGTAACGTCATTAATAATAATTCAAAACAAAATAATAAATAAAGAGTAGTATAACCGGAATCACCAATAATAATTATTTTAAAAACATAATATAACAAATAAATTATTCGACATGGCAGAACCAGGTAACTTCAGTATGGAGGCACTTCAAAATATGATGAAAGCCATGGTAGAAGAATTAAAACAAGATAATGTAAAACATAATAGAAAATTTAAATGAATTAAAACAAGATAATGTAAAACTAAAAGAAGATCTAAATGAATAAAAAACGAGATAATTTAAAACTAACAGAAAATTTAAAAGAAGAATTAAAACAAGATATAGTAGATAGTACTACACAGTTATTGGATATAATTATAGACACTAATACGCGCATAGATGCACTTGAAAATAAAGTTATACAAGCCCTTCATGAACAAGCTGTTAGGATAGAAAACAAGCATAAAGAATTACGCGCGGAGTGGAAGTAAGATTTAAAAGACATACATAAATAAATAACTGTAATCGTAAATGAGAAAATAATTGTAGCAAAGCATGAACAGAACAGTAAAATAAGGGATATCCATGATCAGCTTCAAGCGACCACAAGTAAAACGCGTACTACGGTAATAGTGAATAAACTAGAAGAAACATCCAAGACTGCGAAAGATTATTCTGGAGAGATGTCCAATATGAAAGAAGAGGTGAAGACTGAAATGGATCAACTTCGAACGGAGCTATGTAGACGTCCTGCGCAGATGATGGTTTATCCGGCACCATTAGAAGATAGGGTTAAACTAACATTTGCAGGAAATAAATGGGAGAACAGCATGGAAATATTGGTCAATTGCGAAAAATAAATGGAAAACATTGGTAGTAATATTGATGAAAACGAGAAAATAAATTTTCTTATTCGCCATTTCACAGATTCAGCAACACAGTGGTACACTATCATACGTGATAATGTCACTACATATCAACAATTCCGTGACTCGTTTGAAAATAGGTATTGGAATATACATACGCAACGTCAGGTACGTGATCAGCTAGAATATGGTAAATTTAATATTCATGGTCGTCAGAGTATTGAACAGTATACAATAGCACAAATTGAAAGAGTGAAACATCTTAAACGTACATTTTCAGAATATGAAATAATATCTAAACTGTCTTACCATTTTCAGAAAAATACCCAACTCGCTGTTAATACACAAGGTATTAAAACAATTGAAGAATTTTTAATACTGGTAACACAATCTGAAAATATCACTCGTGGTGAGAATAGACAACACAATTATCAACCGCTCAGTAATCACAATAATAACCATAATCACAACGTTAATAATTATAAACAGCAAATGCAACACACGCAAAATGAAGCACATATTAATCTCATTCGCGAACCAACAACGACTCAGCGTGAAGAAGGCGTTCGTCAAGAGAGGGAGAGCGATCAGAGAGAGAGAGAACGTAGAGGTGAGAAGGGAAGCTATGTCTGGCCCACTTCTAAAAAGAAATTCCCTAACCCGTATGATCGCTCAGTCAACGCAATAAAAGCAAACAATAGAAACATGAAGAAGGGATGTGAACCGGAAGCGGCAAGTGAACATCGACTTCTCAACAATGACTGGAGACGCATACACAGCGGTACACAATAAACAATATATATGTCCTGTCGGCATACGAGACGAATTGCTTAGCACGGACGAGGGTATAAATCAAAAGGAACACCACACACATTGCCCTACTGTTAATGTTCATGTAAACAACTGTAGGATTAAAATGTTGGTGGTCACAGGTAGTCAACTATCAGTTTTTTAACGCTGCCTGGATGCAACAAAATAAAAATTATTTTAAAAATACAGCGATATTAGCTGTGAATAATATGAACATTACAACCATGTTGCGAAGACAAGTGAAATAAGTGTATGAATAATCGTGTTTGTAAAAGGATGCCACGAGAAACCTATTCCTGCAGAGATTTTTCTAAACATGAATTTTGCACTCTAGACTATAAATACGTGACGCACATCAGCCTTGTTCTCTTTCTCGTTCAAACACAGTGGCAGCCGGAGCCTCTGCCCAACAACGGAGGACGAGGGAGCAGCACACTACATGGCATAAATTCTAGACGTAGAGGAAGAGTCATCGGACTTCCGAGAGGATCCGGAGGATGAAGAAAGTACCCAGGACTTCACGACTATGCAGGATTCACCAACATCAAGGACTCAGAACCAGAATAGGGTACGCTGAGGAACCACTACAATTTAGGTGAAAGAAAGCCATGTATTCCTCATAACAAAAGACTTAATCAAAGACAGATCAACATTGTCAAAAGAAACATAATAATTTCTAAAAGTGTAATTTATAACTTGTAAATGTAAATGTTCTTGCATAGTAATTATAGCATATTTTTTGAATTGATACTTTATTGAAAATATTTAAATTGAATTGAAATTGTTGAATTATGAAAGCATAAGTTTTGAATTGATAATTTATTGAAAATATTTAAAAGTAATTTTGAAATAATAGAAAGTTGCTAAAGTAATTAATATAAATGACAAATGCATATGCAACAACAATAAGAATTATTTTAAAAAGAAAAATTTGAGAATATAATAAATTAATCTTATTATACTGAGCAAGTCGAGAGCAATATTATATAATAATCAAATGTATTTATAGTTATAAGAGTATTTTATGTGTGTATGGAATATGTGATATTACGTGTAGGCTATGTAATCAACAAGTAAGCCTATAGGTACTGCGACAAACCCATACACATGCAATAATAATGAAGTTCTAATTCGCAATTTATTTTGAAATGATAATTAATAAATGTTCTAAATACTTTAAACAATTTTACATTGTTGTTATTATTACGATTACACCCATTAAAAAATATAAGGTTAAAAATAAAATGCGGTACCCAACGTGTGGCTCATCAACGATATATACATCATATAACATTTACCGTTATAAATATTTGTCGCCCAAGAACATGGTGCGCGACCATGCCATTTAACTATTTTAAAATTTAAAAGTTAAATGTATGGCCTAAAAGTAAATGTGTGTTAAATGAAAAAATATTTGTGATATCTATTATATGTATGTTATGTTAATTGTAGTTTATTATAATAGCACAACTGGATCTCAACAGGTAATTATATTGTAAAAAGAAAAGGTTTAATTGTAATAGTAACGTCATTAATAATAATTCAAAACAAAATAATAAATAAAGAGTAGTATAACCGGAATCACCAATAATAATTATTTTAAAAACATAATATAACAAATAAATTATTCGACATGGCAGAACCAGGTAACTTCAGTATGGAGGCACTTCAAAATATGATGAAAGCCATGGTAGAAGAATTAAAACAAGATAATGTAAAACATAATAGAAAATTTAAATGAATTAAAACAAGATAATGTAAAACTAAAAGAAGATCTAAATGAATAAAAAACAAGATAATTTAAAACTAACAGAAAATTTAAAAGAAGAATTAAAACAAGATATAGTAGATAGTACTACACAGTTATTGGATATAATTATAGACACTAATACGCGCATAAATGCACTTGAAAATAAAGTTATACAAGCCCTTCATGAACAAGCTGTTAGGATAGAAAACAAGCATAAAGAATTACGCAGGGAGTGGAAGAAAGATTTAAAAGACATACATAAATAAATAACTGTAATCGTAAATGAGAAAATAATTGTAGCAAAGCATGAACAGAACAGTAAAATAAGGGATATCCATGATCAGCTTCAAGCGACCACAAGTAAAACGCGTACTACGGTAATAGTGAATAAACTAGAAGAAACATCCAAGACTGCGAAAGATTATTCTGGAGAGATGTCCAATATGAAAGAAGAGGTGAAGACTGAAATGGATCAACTTCGAACGGAGCTATGTAGACGTCCTGCGCAGATGATGGTTTATCCGGCACCATTAGAAGATAGGGTTAAACTAACATTTGCAGGAAATAAATGGGAGAACAGCTTGGAAATTTTGGTCAATTGCGAAAAATAAATGGAAAACATTGGTAGTAATATTGATGAAAACGAGAAAATAAATTTTCTTATTCGCCATTTCACAGATTCAGCAGCACAGTGGTACACTATCATACGTGATAATGTCACTACATATCAACAATTCCGTGACTCGTTTGAAAATAGGTATTGGAATATACATACGCAACGTCAGGTACGTGATCAGCTAGAATATGGTAAATTTAATATTCATGGTCGTCAGAGTATTGAACAGTATACAATAGCACAAATTGAAAGAGTGAAACATCTTAAACCTACATTTTCAGAATATGAAATAATATCTAAACTGTCTTACCATTTTCAGAAAAATACCCAACTCGCTGTTAATACACAAGGTATTAAAACATTTGAAGAATTTTTAATACTGGTAACACAATCTGAAAATATCACTCGTGGTGAGAATAGACAACACAATTATCAACCGCTCAGTAATCACAATAATAACCATAATCACAACGTTAATAATTATAAACAGCAAATGCAACACACGCAAAATGAAGCACATATTAACCTCATTCGCGAACCAACAACGACTCAGCGTGAAGAAGGCGTTCGTCAAGAGAGGGAGAGCGATCAGAGAGAGAGAGAACGTAGAGGTGAGAAGCGAAGCTATGTCTGGCCCACTTCTAAAAAGAAATTCCCTAACCCGTATGATCGCTCAGTCAACGCAATAAAAGCAAACAATAGAAACATGAAGAAGGGATGTGAACCGGAAGCGGCAAGTGAACATCGACTTCTCAACAATGACTGGAGACGCATACACAGCGGTACACAATAAACAATATATATGTCCTGTCGGCATACGAGACGAATTGCTTAGCACGGACGAGGGTATAAATCAAAAGGAACACCACACACATTGCCCTACTGTTAATGTTCATATAAACAACTGTAGGATTAAAATGTTGGTGGTCACAGGTAGTCAACTATCAGTTTTTTAACGCTGCCTGGATGCAACAAAATAAAAATTATTTTAAAAATACAGCGATATTAGCTGTGAATAATATGAACATTACAACCATGTTGCGAAGACAAGTGAAATAAGTGTATGAATAATCGTGTTTGTAAAAGGATGCCACGAGAAACCTATTCCTGCAGAGATTTTTCTAAACATGAATTTTGCACTCTAGACTATAAATACGTGACGCACATCAGCCTTGTTCTCTTTCTCGTTCAAACACAGTGGCAGCCGGAGCCTCTGCCCAACAACGGAGGACGAGGGAGCAGCACACTACATGGCATAAATTCTAGACGTAGAGGAAGAGTCATCGGACTTCCGAGAGGATCCGGAGGATGAAGAAAGTACCCAGGACTTCACGACTATGCAGGATTCACCAACATCAAGGACTCAGAACCAGAATAGGGTACGCTGAGGAACCACTACAATTTAGGTGAAAGAAAGCCATGTATTCCTCATAACAAAAGACTTAATCAAAGACAGATCAACATTGTCAAAAGAAACATAATAATTTCTAAAAGTGTAATTTATAACTTGTAAATGTAAATGTTCTTGTATAGTAATTATAGCATATTTTTTGAATTGATACTTTATTGAAAATATTGAAATTGAATTGAAATTGTTGAATTATGAAAGCATAAGTTTTGAATTGATAATTTATTGAAAATATTTGAACGTAATTTTGAAATAATAGAAAGTTGCTAAAGTAATTAATATAAATGACAAATGCATATGCAACAACAATAAGAATTATTTTAAAAAGAAAAATTTGGGAATATAATAAATTAATCATATTATACTGAGCAAGTCGAGAGCAATATTATATAATAATCAAATGTATTTATAATTATAAGAGTATTTTATGTTTGTATGGAATACGTGATATTACGTGTAGGCTATGTAATCAACAAGTAAGCCTATAGGTACTGCGACTACCCATACACATGCAATAATAATGAAGTTTTAATTCGCAATTTATTTTGAAATGATAATTAATAAATGTTCTAAATACTTTAAACAATTTTACATTGTTGTTATTATTACGATTACACCCATTAAAAAATATAACGTTAAAAATAAAATGCGGTACCCAACGTGTGGCTCATCAACGATATATACATCATATAACAATTAACGTTATAAATATTTGTCGCCCAAGAACATGGTGCGCGACCATGCCATTTAACTATTTTAAAATTTAAAATTTAAATGTATGGCCTAAAAGTAAATGTGTGTTAAATAAAAAAATATTTGTGATAACTATTATTTGTATGTTATGTTAATTGTAGTTTATTATAATAGCACAACTGGCACTCAACAGGTAATTATATTGTAAAAAGAAAAGTTTTAATTGTAATAGTAACGTCATTAATAATAATACAAAACAAAATAATAAATAAAGAGTAGTATAAGCGGAATCACCAATAATAATTATTTTAAAAACATAATATAACAAATAAATTATTCGACATGGCAGAACCAGGTAACTTCAGTATGGAGGCACTTCAAAATATGATGAAAGCCATGGTAGAAGAATTAAAACAAGATAATGTAAAACATAATAGAAAATTTAAATGAATTAAAACAAGATAATGTAAAACTAAAAGAAGATCTAAATGAATTAAAACAAGATAATTTAAAACTAACAGAAAATTCAAAAGAAGAATTAAAACAAGATATAGTAGATAGTACTACACAGTTATTGGATATAATTATAGACACTAATACGCGCATAGATGCACTTGACAATAAAGTTATACAAGCCCTTCATGAACAAGCTGTTAGGATAGAAAACAAGCATAAAGAATTACGCGCCGAGTGGAAGAAAGATTTAAAAGACATACATAAATAAATAACTGTAATCGTAAATGAGAAAATAATTGTAGCAAAGCATGAACAGAACAGTAAAATAAGGGATATCCATGATCAGCTTCAAGCGACCACAAGTAAAACGCGTACCACGGTAATAGAGAATAAACTAGAAGAAACATCCAAGACTGCGAAAGATTATTCTGGAGAGATGTCCAATATGAAAGAAGAGGTGAAGACTGAAATGGATCAACTTCGAACGGAGCTATGTAGACGTCCTGCGCAGATGATGGTTTATCCGGCACCATTAGAAGATAGGGTTAAACTAACATTTGCAGGAAATAAATGGGAGAACAGCATGGAAATTTTGGTCAATTGCGAAAAATAAATGGAAAACATTGGTAGTAATATTGATGAAAACGAGAAAATAAATTTTCTTATTCGCCATTTCACAGATTCAGCAGCACAGTGGTACACTATCATACGTGATAATGTCACTACATATCAACAATTCCGTGACTCGTTTGAAAACAGGTATTGGAATATACATACGCAACGTCAGGTACGTGATCAGCTAGACTATGGTAAATTTAATATTCATGGTCGTCAGAGTATTGAACAGTATACAATAGCACAAATTGAAAGAGTGAAACATCTTAAACCTACATTTTCAGAATATGAAATAATAACTAAACTGTCTTACCATTCTCAGAAAAATATCCAACTCGCTGTTAATACACAAGGTATTAAAACAATTGAAGAATTTTTAATACTGGTAACACAATCTGAAAATATCACTCGTGGTGAGAATAGACAACACAATTATCAACCGCTCAGTAATCACAATAATAACCATAATCACAACGTTAATAATTATAAACAGCAAATGCAACACACGCAAAATAAAGCACATATTAACCTCATTCGCGAACCAACAACGACTCAGCGTGAAGAAGGCGTTCGTCAAGAGAGGGAGAGCGATCAGAGAGAGAGAGAACGTAGAGGTGAGAAGGGAAGCTATGTCTGGCCCACTTCTAAAAAGAAATTCCCTAACCCGTATGATCGCTCAGTCAACGCAATAAAAGCAAACAATAGAAACATGAAGAAGGGATGTGAACCGGAAGCGGCAAGTGAACATCGACTTCTCAACAATGACTGGAGACGCATACACAGCGGTACACAATAAACAATATATATGTCCTGTCGGCATACGAGACGAATTGCTTAGCACGGACGAGGGTATAAATCAAAAGGAAGACCACACACATTGCCCTACTGTTAATGTTCATATAGACAACTGTAGGATTAAAATGTTGGTGGTCACAGGTAGTCAACTATCAGTTTTTTAACGCTGCCTGGATGCAACAAAATAAAAATTATTTTAAAAATACAGCGATATTAGCTGTGAATAATATGAACATTACAACCATGTTGCGAAGACAAGTGAAATAAGTGTATGAATAATCGTGTTTGTAAAAGGATGCCACGAGAAACCTATTCCTGCATTGATTTGTCGAAACATGAATTTTGCACTCTAGACTATAAATACGTGACGCATATTAGCCTTGTTCTCTTTCTCGTTCAAACACAGTGGCAGCCGGAGTCTCTGCCCAACAACGGAGGACGAGGGACCAGCACACTACATGGCATAAATTCTAGACGTAGAGGACGAGGCATCGGACTTCCGAGAGGATCCGGAGGATGAAGAAAGGACCCAGGACTTCACGACTATGCAGGATTCACCAACATCAAGGACTCAGAACCAGAATAGGGTACGCTGAGGAACCACTACAATTAAGGTGAAAGAAAGCCATGTATTCCCCATAACAAAAGACTTAATCAAAGACAGATAAACATTGTCAAAAGGAACATAATAATTTCTAAAAGTGTAATTTATAACTTGTAAATGTATATGTAAATGTTCTTGTATAGTAATTATAGCATATTTTTTGAATTGATACTTTATTGAAAATATTTAAATTGAATTGAAATTGTTGAATTATGAAAGCATAAGTTTTGAATTGATAATTTATTGAAAATATTTAAACGTAATTTTGAAATAATAGAAAGTTGCTAAAGTAATTAATATAAATGACAAATGCATATGCAACAACAATAAGAATTATTTTAAAAAGAAAAATTTGGGAATATAATAAATTAATCATATTATACTGAGCAAGTCGAGAGCAATATTATATAATAATCAAATGTATTTATAATTATAAGAGTATTTTATGTTTGTATGGAATACGTGATATTACGTGTAGGCTATGTAATCAACAAGTAAGCCTATAGGTACTGCGACTACCCATACACATGCAATAATAATGAAGTTCTAATTCGCAATTTATTTTGAAATGATAATTAATAAATTTTCTTAATACTTTAAACAATTTTACATTGTTGTTATTATTACGATTACACCCATTAAAAAATATAACGTTAAAAATAAAATGCGGTACCCAACGTGTGGCTCATCAACGATATATACATCATATAACAATTACCGTTATAAATATTTGTCACCCAAGAACATGGTGCGCGACCATGCCATTTAACTATTTTAAAATTTAAAAGTTAAATGTATGGCCTAAAAGTAAATGTGTGTTAAATGAAAAAATATTTGTGATAACTATTATTTGTATGTTATGTTAATTGTAGTTTATTATAATAGCACAACTGGCAATCAACAGGTAATTATATTGTAAAAAGAAAAGGTTTAATTGTAATAGTAACGTCATTAATAATAATTCAAAACAAAATAATAAATAAAGAGTAGTATAAGCGGAATCACCAATAATAATTATTTTAAAAACATAATATAACAAATAAATTATTCGACATGGCAGAACCAGGTAACTTCAGTATGGAGGCACTTCAAAATATGATGAAAGCCATGGTAGAAGAATTAAAACAAGATAATGTAAAACATAATAGAAAATTTAAATGAATTAAAACAAGATAATGTAAAACTAAAAGAAGATCTAAATGAATTAAAACAAGATAATTTAAAACTAACAGAAAATTTAAAAGAAGAATTAAAACAAGATATAGTAGATAGTACTACACAGTTATTGGATATAATTATAGACACTAATACGCGCATAGATGCACTTGAAAATAAAGTTATACAAGCCCTTCATGAACAAACTGTTAGGATAGAAAACAAGCATAAAGAATTACGCGCGGAGTGGAAGAAAGATTTAAAAGACATACATAAATAAATAACTGTAATCGTAAATGAGAAAATAATTGTAGCAAAGCATGAACAGAACAGTAAAATAAGGGATATCCATGATCAGCTTCAAGCGACCACAAGTAAAACGCGTACCACGGTAATAGAGAATAAACTAGAAGAAACATCCAAGACTGCGAAAGATTATTCTGGAGAGATGTCCAATATGAAAGAAGAGGTGAAGACTGAAATGGATCAACTTCGAACGGAGCTATGTAGACGTCCTGCGCAGATGATGGTTTATCCGGCACCATTAGAAGATAGGGTTAAACTAACATTTGCAGGAAATAAATGGGAGAACAGCATGGAAATTTTGGTCAATTGCGAAAAATAAATGGAAAACATTGGTAGTAATATTGATGAAAACGAGAAAATAAATTTTCTTATTCGCCATTTCTCAGATTCAGCAGCACAGTGGTACACTATCATACGTGATAATGTCACTACATATCAACAATTCCGTGACTCGTTTGAAAACAGGTATTGGAATATACATACGCAACGTCAGGTACGTGATCAGCTAGACTATGGTAAATTTAATATTCATGGTCGTCAGAGTATTGAACAGTATACAATAGCACAAATTGAAAGAGTGAAACATCTTAAACCTACATTTTCAGAATATGAAATAATAACTAAACTGTCTTACCATTCTCAGAAAAATATCCAACTCGCTGTTAATACACAAGGTATTAAAACAATTGAAGAATTTTTAATACTGGTAACACAATCTGAAAATATCACTCGTGGTGAGAATAGACAACACAATTATCAACCGCTCAGTAATCACAATAATAACCATAATCACAACGTTAATAATTATAAACAGCAAATGCAACACACGCAAAATAAAGCACATATTAACCTCATTCGCGAACCAACAACGACTCAGCGTGAAGAAGGCGTTCGTCAAGAGAGGGAGAGCGATCAGAGAGAGAGAGAACGTAGAGGTGAGAAGGGAAGCTATGTCTGGCCCACTTCTAAAAAGAAATTCCCTAACCCGTATGATCGCTCAGTCAACGCAATAAAAGCAAACAATAGAAACATGAAGAAGGGATGTGAACCGGAAGCGGCAAGTGAACATCGACTTCTCAACAATGACTGGAGACGCATACACAGCGGTACACAATAAACAATATATATGTCCTGTCGGCATACGAGACGAATTGCTTAGCACGGACGAGGGTATAAATCAAAAGGAAGACCACACACATTGCCCTACTGTTAATGTTCATATAGACAACTGTAGGATTAAAATGTTGGTGGTCACAGGTAGTCAACTATCAGTTTTTTAACGCTGCCTGGATGCAACAAAATAAAAATTATTTTAAAAATACAGCGATATTAGCTGTGAATAATATGAACATTACAACCATGTTGCGAAGACAAGTGAAATAAGTGTATGAATAATCGTGTTTGTAAAAGGATGCCACGAGAAACCTATTCCTGCATTGATTTGTCGAAACATGAATTTTGCACTCTAGACTATAAATACGTGACGCATATCAGCCTTGTTCTCTTTCTCGTTCAAACACAGTGGCAGCCGGAGTCTCTGCCCAACAACGGAGGACGAGAGAGCAGCACACTACATGGCATAAATTCTAGACGTAGAGGACGAGGCATCGGACTTCCGAGAGGATCCGGAGGATGAAGAAAGGACCCAGGACTTCACGACTATGCAGGATTCACCAACATCAAGGACTCAGAACCAGAATAGGGTACGCTGAGGAACCACTACAATTAAGGTGAAAGAAAGCCATGTATTCCCCATAACAAAAGACTTAATCAAAGACAGATAAACATTGTCAAAAGAAACATAATAATTTCTAAAAGTGTAATTTATAACTTGTAAATGTAAATGTAAATGTTCTTGTATAGTAATTATAGCATATTTTTTGAATTGATACTTTATTGAAAATATTTAAATTGAATTGAAATTGTTGAATTATGAAAGCATAAGTTTTGAATTGATAATTTATTGAAAATATTTAAACGTAATTTTGAAATAATAGAAAGTTGCTAAAGTAATTAATATAAATGACAAATGCATATGCAACAACAATAAGAATTATTTTAAAAAGAAAAATTTGAGAATATAATAAATTAATCTTATTATACTGAGCAAGTCGAGAGCAATATTATATAATAATCAAATGTATTTATAGTTATAAGAGTATTTTATGTTTGTATGGAATATGTGATATTACGTGTAGGCTATGTAATCAACAAGTAAGCCTATAGGTACTGCGACAAACCCATACACATGCAATAATAATGAAGTTCTAATTCGCAATTTATTTTGAAATGATAATTAATAAATGTTCTAAATACTTTAAACAATTTTACATTGTTGTTATTATTACGATTACACCCATTAAAAAATATAAGGTTAAAAATAAAATGCGGTACCCAACGTGTGGCTCATCAACGATATATACATCATATAACAATTACCGTTATAAATATTTGTCGCCCAAGAACATGGTGCGCGACCATGCCATTTAACTATTTTAAAATTTAAAAGTTAAATGTATGGCCTAAAAGTAAATGTGTGTTAAATGAAAAAATATTTGTGATATCTATTATATGTATGTTATGTTAATTGTAGTTTATTATAATAGCACAACTGGATCTCAACAGGTAATTATATTGTAAAAAGAAAAGGTTTAATTGTAATAGTAACGTCATTAATAATAATTCAAAACAAAATAATAAATAAAGAGTAGTATAACCGGAATCACCAATAATAATTATTTTAAAAACATAATATAACAAATAAATTATTCGACATGGCAGAACCAGGTAACTTCAGTATGGAGGCACTTCAAAATATGATGAAAGCTATGGTAGAAGAATTAAAACAAGATAATGTAAAACATAATAGAAAATTTAAATGAATTAAAACAAGATAATGTAAAACTAAAAGAAGATCTAAATGAATAAAAAACAAGATAATTTAAAACTAACAGAAAATTTAAAAGAAGAATTAAAACAAGATATAGTAGATAGTACTACACAGTTATTGGATATAATTATAGACACTAATACGCGCATAGATGCACTTGAAAATAAAGTTATACAAGCCCTTCATGAACAAGCTGTTAGGATAGAAAACAAGCATAAAGAATTACGCGCGGAGTGGAAGAAAGATTTAAAAGACATACATAAATAAATAACTGTAATCGTAAATGAGAAAATAATTGTAGCAAAGCATGAACAGAACAGTAAAATAAGGGATATCCATGATCAGCTTCAAGCGACCACAAGTAAAACGCGTACCACGGTAATAGTGAATAAACTAGAAGAAACATCCAAGACTGCGAAAGATTATTCTGGAGAGATGTCCAATATGAAAGAAGAGGTGAAGACTGAAATGGATCAACTTCGAACGGAGCTATGTAGACGTCCTGCGCAGATGATGGTTTATCCGGCACCATTAGAAGATAGGGTTAAACTAACATTTGCAGGAAATAAATGGGAGAACAGCTTGGAAATTTTGGTCAATTGCGAAAAATAAATGGAAAACATTGGTAGTAATATTGATGAAAACGAGAAAATAAATTTTCTTATTCGCCATTTCACAGATTCAGCAGCACAGTGGTACACTATCATACGTGATAATGTCACTACATATCAACAATTCCGTGACTCGTTTGAAAATAGGTATTGGAATATACATACGCAACGTCAGGTACGTGATCAGCTAGAATATGGTAAATTTAATATTCATGGTCGTCAGAGTATTGAACAGTATACAATAGCACAAATTGAAAGAGTGAAACATCTTAAACGTACATTTTCAGAATATGAAATAATATCTAAACTGTCTTCCCTTTTCAGAAAAATACCCAACTCGCTGTTAATACACAAGGTATTAAAACAATTGAAGAATTTTTAATACTGGTAACACAATCTGAAAATATCACTCGTGGTGAGAATAGACAACACAATTATCAACCGCTCAGTAATCACAATAATAACCATAATCACAACGTTAATAATTATAAACAGCAAATGCAACACACGCAAAATGAAGCACATATTAACCTCATTCGCGAACCAACAACGACTCAGCGTGAAGAAGGCGTTCGTCAAGAGAGGGAGAGCGATCAGAGAGAGAGAGAACGTAGAGGTGAGAAGGGAAGCTATGTCTGGCCCACTTCTAAAAAGAAATTCCCTAACCCGTATGATCGCTCAGTCAACGCAATAAAAGCAAACAATAGAAACATGAAGAAGGGATGTGAACCGGAAGCGGCAAGTGAACATCGACTTCTCAACAATGACTGGAGACGCATACACAGCGGTACACAATAAACAATATATATGTCCTGTCGGCATACGAGACGAATTGCTTAGCACGGACGAGGGTATAAATCAAAAGGAACACCACACACATTGCCCTACTGTTAATGTTCATATAAACAACTGTAGGATTAAAATGTTGGTGGTCACAGGTAGTCAACTATCAGTGTTTTAACGCTGCCTGGATGCAACAAAATAAAAATTATTTTAAAAATACAGCGATATTAGCTGTGAATAATATGAACATTACAACCATGTTGCGAAGACAAGTGAAATAAATGTATGAATAATCGTGTTTGTAAAAGGATGCCACGAGAAACCTATTCCTGCAGAGATTTTTCTAAACATGAATTTTGCACTCTAGACTATAAATACGTGACGCACATCAGCCTTGTTCTCTTTCTCGTTCAAACACAGTGGCAGCCGGAGCCTCTGCCCAACAACGGAGGACGATTGAGCAGCACACTACATGGCATAAATTCTAGACGTAGAGGAAGAGTCATCGGACTTCCGAGAGGATCCGGAGGATGAAGAAAGTACCCAGGACTTCACGACTATGCAGGATTCACCAACATCAAGGACTCAGAACCAGAATAGGGTACGCTGAGGAACCACTACAATTTAGGTGAAAGAAAGCCATGTATTCCTCATAACAAAAGACTTAATCAAAGACAGATAAACATTGTCAAAAGAAACATAATAATTTCTAAAAGTGTAATTTATAACTTGTAAATGTAAATGTAAATGTTCTTGTATAGTAATTATAGCATATTTTTTGAATTGATACTTTATTGAAAATATTGAAATTGAATTGAAATTGTTGAATTATGAAAGCATAAGTTTTGAATTGATAATTTATTGAAAATATTTGAACGTAATTTTGAAATAATAGAAAGTTGCTAAAGTAATTAATATAAATGACAAATGCATATGCAACAACAATAAGAATTATTTTAAAAAGAAAAATTTGGGAATATAATAAATTAATCATATTATACTGAGCAAGTCGAGAGCAATATTATATAATAATCAAATGTATTTATAATTATAAGAGTATTTTATGTTTGTATGGAATATGTGATATTACGTGTAGGCTATGTAATCAACAAGTAAGCCTATAGGTACTGCGACTACCCATACACATGCAATAATAATGAAGTTCTAATTCGCAATTTATTTTGAAATGATAATTAATAAATGTTCTTAATACTTTAAACAATTTTACATTGTTGTTATTATTACGATTACACCCATTAAAAAATATAACGTTAAAAATAAAATGCGGTACCCAACGTGTGGCTCATCAACGATATATACATCATATAACAATTAACGTTATAAATATTTGTCGCCCAAGAACATGGTGCGCGACCATGCCATTTAACTATTTTAAAATTTAAAAGTTAAATGTATGGCCTAAAAGTAAATGTGTGTTAAATGAAAAAATATTTGTGATAACTATTATTTGTATGTTATGTTAATTGTAGTTTATTATAATAGCACAACTGGCACTCAACAGGTAATTATATTGTAAAAAGAAAAGGTTTAATTGTAATAGTAACGTCATTAATAATAATACAAAACAAAATAATAAATAAAGAGTAGTATAACCGGAATCACCAATAATAATTATTTTAAAAATATAATATAACAAATAAATTATTCGACATGGCAGAACCAGGTAACTTCAGTATGGAGGCACTTCAAAATATGATGAAAGCCATGGTAGAAGAATTAAAACAAGATAATGTAAAACATAATAGAAAATTTAAATGAATTAAAACAAGATAATGTAAAACTAAAAGAAGATCTAAATGAATTAAAACAAGATAATTTTTAACTAACAGAAAATTTAAAAGAAGAATTAAAACAAGATATAGTAGATAGTACTACACAGTTATTGGATATAATTATAGACACTAATACGCGCATAGATGCACTTGAAAATAAAGTTATACAAGCCCTTCATGAACAAGCTGTTAGGATAGAAAACAAGCATAAGGAATTACGCGCGGAGTGGAAGAAAGATTTAAAAGACATACATAAATAAATAACTGTAATCGTAAATGAGAGAGTAATTGTAGCAAAGCATGAACAGAACAGTAAAATAAGGGATATCCATGATCAGCTTCAAGCGACCACAAGTAAAACGCGTACTACGGTAATAGAGAATAAACTAGAAGAAACATCCAAGACTGCGAAAGATTATTCTGGAGAGATGTCCAATATGAAAGAAGAGGTGAAGACTGAAATGGATCAACTTCGAACGGAGCTATGTAGACGTCCTGCGCAGATGATGGTTTATCCGGCACCATTAGAAGATAGGGTTAAACTAACATTTGCAGGAAATAAATGGGAGAACAGCTTGGAAATTTTGGTCAATTGCGAAAAATAAATGGAAAACATTGGTAGTAATATTGATGAAAACGAGAAAATAAATTTTCTTATTCGCCATTTCACAGATTCAGCAGCACAGTGGTACACTATCATACGTGATAATGTCACTACATATCAACAATTCCGTGACTCGTTTGAAAATAGGTATTGGAATATACATACGCAACGTCAGGTACGTGATCAGCTAGAATATGGTAAATTTAATATTCATGGTCGTCAGAGTATTGAACAGTATACAATAGCACAAATTGAAAGAGTGAAACATCTTAAACCTACATTTTCAGAATATGAAATAATATCTAAACTGTCTTACCATTTTCAGAAAAATACCCAACTCGCTGTTAATACACAAGGTATTAAAACAATTGAAGAATTTTTAATACTGGTAACACAATCTGAAAATATCACTCGTGGTGAGAATACACAACACAATTATCAACAGCACAGTAATCACAATAATAACCATAATCACAACGTTAATAATTATAAACAGCAAATGCAACACACCCAAAATAAAGCACATATTAACCTCATTCTCGAACCAACAACGACTCAGCGTGAAGAAGGCGTTCGTCAAGAGAGGGAGAGCGATCAGAAAGAGAGAGAACGTAGAGGTGAGAAGGGAAGCTATGTCTGGCCCACTTCTAAAAAGAAATTCCCTAACCCATATGATAGCTCAGTCAACGCAATAAAAGCAAACAATAGAAACATGAAGAAGGGACGTGAACCGGAAGCGGCAAGTGAACATCGACTTCTCAACAATGACTGGAGACGCATACACAGCGGTACACAATAAACAATATATATGTCCTGTCGGCATACGAGACGAATTGCTTAGCACGGACGAGGGTATAAATCAAAAGGAACACCACACACATTGCCCTACTGTTAATGTTCATATAAACAACTGTAGAATTAAAATGTTGGTGGTCACAGGTAGTCAACTATCAGTTTTTTAACGCTGCCTGGATGCAACAAAATAAAAATTATTTTAAAAATACAGCGATATTACCTGTGAATAATATGAACATTACAACCATGTTGCGAAGACAAGTGAAATAAGTGTATGAATAATCGTGTTTGTAAAAGGATGCCACGAGAAACCTATTCCTGCAGAGATTTGTCGAAACATGAATTTTGCACTCTAGACTATAAATACGTGACGCACATCAGCCTTGTTCTCTTTCTCGTTCAAACACAGTGGCAGCCGGAGTCTCTGCCCAACAACGGAGGACTAGGGAGCAGCACACTACATGGCATAAATTCTAGACGTAGAGGAAGAGTCATCGGACTGCCGAGAGGATCCGGATGATGAAGAAAGGGCCCAGGACTTCACGACTATGCAGGATTCACCAACATCAAGGACTCAGAACCAGAATAGGGTACGCTGAGGAACCACTACAATTAAGGTGAAAGAAAGCCATGTATTCCTCATAACAAAAGACTTAATCAAAGACAGATAAACATTGTCAAAAGAAACATAATAATTTCTAAAAGTGTAATTTATAACTTGTAAATGTAAATGTTCTTGTATAGTAATTATAGCATATTTTTTGAATAGATACTTTATTGAAAATATTTAAATTGAATTGAAATTGTTGAATTATGAAAGCATAAGTTTTGAATTGATAATTTATTGAAAATATTTGAACGTAATTTTGAAATAATAGAAAGTTGCTAAAGTAATTAATATAAATGACAAATGCATATTCAACAACAATAAGAATTATTTTAAAAAGAAAGATTTGAGAATATAATAAATTATTCATATTATACTGAGCACGTCGAAAGCAATATTATATAATAATCAAATGTATTTATAATTATAAGAGTATTTTATGTTTGTATGGAATATGTGATATTACGTGTAGGCTATGTAATCAACAAGTAAGCCTATAGGTACTGCGACTACCCATACACATGCAATAAAAATGAAGATCTAATTCGCAATTTATTTTAAAATGATAATTAATAAATGTTCTAAATACTTTAAACAATTTTACATTGTTGTTATTATTACGATTACACCCATTAAAAAATATAACGTTAAAAATAAAATGCGGTACCCACCATGTGGCTCATCAACGATATATACATCATATAACAATTAACGTTATAAATATTTGTCGCCCAAGAACATGGTGCGCGACCATGCCATTTATTATTTTAAAATTTAAAAGTTAAATGTATGGCCTAAAAGTAAATGTGTGTTAAATGAAAAAATATTTGTGATAACTATTATTTGTATGTTATGTTAATTGTAGTTTATTATAATAGCACAACTGGCACTCAACAGGTAATTATATTGTAAAAAGAAAAGTTTTAATTGTAATAGTAACGTCATTAATAATAATACAAAACAAAATAATAAATAAAGAGTAGTATAACCGGAATCACCAATAATAATTATTTTGAAAACATAATATAACAAATAAATTATTCGACATGGCAGAACCAGGTAACTTCAGTATGGAGGCACTTCAAAATATGATGAAAGCCATGGTAGAAGAATTAAAATAAGATAATGTAATACTAAAAGAAGAACTAAAACAAGATAATTTCAAACATAATAGAAAATTTAATGAATTAAAACAAGATAATGTAAAATTAAAAGAAGATCTAAATGAATTAAAACAAGATAATTTAAACTAACAGAAAATTTAAAAGAAGAATTAAAACAAGATATAATAGATAGTACTACACAGTTAGTGGATAAAATTATAGACACTAATACGCGCATAGATGCACTTGAAAAAAAAGTTATACAAGCCCTTCATGAACAAGCTATTAGGATAGAAAACAAGCATAAAGAATTACGCGCGGAGTGGAAGAAAGATTTAAAAGACATACATAAATAAATAACTGTAAACGTAAATGAGAAAATAATTGTAACAAAGCATGAACAGAACAGTAAAATAAGGGATGTCCATGATCAGCTTCAAGCGACCACAAGTAAAACGCATACTACGGTAATAGAGAATAAACTAGAAGAAACATCCAAGACTGCGAAAGATTATTCTGGAGAGATGTCCAATATGAAAGAAGAGGTGAAGACTGAAATGGATCAACTTCGAACGGAGCTATGTAGACGTCCTGCGCAGATGATGGTTTATCCGGCACCATTAGAAGATAGGGTTAAACTAACATTTGCAGGAAATAAATGGGAGAACAGCATGGAATTTTTGGTCAATTGCGAAAAATAAATAGAAAAAATTGGTAGTAATATTGATGAAAACGAGAAAATAAATTTTCTTATTCGCCATTTCACAGATTCAGCAGCACAGCGATACACTATCATACGTGATAATGTCCACTACATATCAACAATTCCGTGACTCGTTTGAAAATAGGTATTGGAATATACATACGCCACGTCAGGTACGTGATCAGCTAGAATATGGTAAATTTAATATTCATGGTCGTCAGAGTATTGAACAGTATACAATAGCACAAATTGAAAGAGTGAAACATCTTAAACCTACATTTTCAGAATATGAAATAATATCTAAACTGTCTTACCATTTTCAGAAAAATATCCAACTCGCTGTTAATACACAAGGTATTAAAACAATTGAAGAATTTTTAATACTGGTAACACAATCTGAAAATATCACTCGTGGTGAGAATACACAACACAATTATCAACCGCTCAGTAATCACAATAATAACCATAATCACAACGTTAATAATTATAAACAGCAAATGCAACACACGCAAAATAAAGCACATATTAACCTCATTCGCGAACCAACAACGACTCAGCGTGAAGAAGGCGTTCGTCAAGAGAGGGAGAGCGATCAGAGAGAGAGGAACGTAGAGGTAAGAAGGGAAGCTATGTCTGGCCCATTTCAAAAAAGAAATTCCCTAACCCGTATGATCGCTCAGTCAACGCAATAAAAGCAAACAATAGAAACATGAAGAAGGGATGTGAACCGGAAGCGGCAAGTGAACATCGAATTCTCAACAATGACTGGAGACGCATACACAGCGGTACACAATAAACAATATATATGTCCTGTCGGCATACGAGACGAATTGCTTAGCACGGACGAGGGTATAAATCAAAAGGAACACCACACACATTGCCCTACTGTTAATGTTCCTATAAACAACTGTAGAATTAAAATGTTGGTGGTCACAGGTAGTCAACTATCAGTTTCTTAAAGCTGCCTGGATGCAACAAAATAAAAATTATTTTAAAAATACAGCGATATTAACTGTGAATAATATCAACATTACAACCATGTTGCGAAGACAAGTGAAATAAGTGTATGAATAATCGTGTTTGTAAAAGGATGCCACGAGAAACCTATTCCTGCAGAGATTTGTCGAAACATGAATTTTGCACTCTAGACTATAAATACGTGACGCATATCAGCCTTGTCCTCTTTCTCGTTCAAACACAGTGGTAGCCGGAGTCTCTGCCCAACAACGGAGGACGAGGGACCAGCACACTACATGGCATAAATTCTAGACGTAGAGGACGAGTCATCGGACTTCCGAGAGGATCCGGAGGATGAAGAAAGGACCCAGGACTTCACGACTATGCAGGATTCACCAACATCAAGGACTCAGGACCAGAAGAGGGTACGCTGAGGAACCACTACAATTAAGGTGAAAGAAAGCCATGTATTCCTCATAACAAAAGACTTAATCAAAGACAGATAAACATTGTCAAAAGAAACATAATAATTTCTAAAAGTGTAATTTATAACTTGTAAATGTAAATGTTCTTGCATAGTAATTATAGCATATTTTTTGAATTGATACTTTATTGAAAATATTTAAATTGAATTGAAATTGTTGAATTATGAAAGCATAAGTTTTGAATTGGTAATTTATTGAAAATATTTAAACGTAATTTTGAAATAATAGAAAGTTGCTAAAGTAATTAATATAAATGACAAATGCATATGCAACAACAATAAGAATTATTTTAAAAAGAAAGATTTGAGAATATAATAAATTATTCATATTATACTGAGCACGTCGAAAGCAATATTATATAATAATCAAATGTATTTATAATTATAAGAGTAATTTATGTTTGTATGGAATATGTGATATTACGTGTAAGCTATGTAATCAACAAGTAAGCCTATAGGTACTGCGACTACCCAGACACATGCAATAAAAATGAAGTTCTAATTCGCAATTTATTTTAAAATGATAATTAATAAATGTTCTAAATACTTTAAACAATTTTACATTGTTGTTATTATTACGATTACACCCATTAAAAAATATAACGTTAAAAATAAAATGCGGTACCCACCATGTGGCTCATCAACGATATATACATCATATAACAATTAACGTTATAAATATTTGTCGCCCAAGAACATGGTGCGCGACCATGCCATTTAACTATTTTAAAATTTAAAAGTTAAATGTATGGCCTAAAAGTAAATGTGTGTTAAATGAAAAAATATTTGTGATAACTATTATTTGTATGTTATGTTAATTGTAGTTTATTATAATAGCACAACTGGCACTCAACAGGTAATTATATTGTAAAAAGAAAAGGTTTAATTGTAATAGTAACGTCATTAATAATAATACAAAACAAAATAATAAATAAAGAGTAGTATAACCGGAATCACCAATAATAATTATATTAAAAACATAATATAACAAATAAATTATTCGACATGGCAGAACCAGGTAACTTCAGTATGGAGGCACTTCAAAATATGATGAAAGCCATGGTAGAAGAATTAAAACAAGTTAATGTAATACTAAAAGAAGAATGAAAACAAGATAATGTAAAACATAATAGAAAATTTAAATGAATTAAAACAAGATAATGTAAAACTAAAAGAAGATCTAAATGAATTAAAACAAGATAATTTAAAACTAACAGAAAATTTAAAAGAAGAATTAAAACAAGATATAATAGATAGTACTACACAGTTAGTGGATAAAATTATAGACACTAATACGCGCATAGATGCACTTGAAAATAAAGTTATACAAGCCCTTCATGAACAAGCTGTTAGGATAGAAAACAAGCATAAAGAATTACGCGCGGAGTGGAAGAAAGATTTAAAAGACATACATAAATAAATAACTGTAAACGTAAATGAGAAAATAATTGTAACAAAGCATGAACAGAACAGTAAAATAAGGGATGTCCATGATCAGCTTCAAGCGACCACAAGTAAAACGCATACTACGGTAACAGAGAATAAACTAGAAGAAACATCCAAGACTGCGAAAGATTATTCTGGAGAGATGTCCAATATGAAAGAAGAGGTGAAGACTGAAATGGATCAACTTCGAACGGAGCTATGTAGACGCCCTGCGCAGATGATGGTTTATCCGGCACCATTAGTAGATAGGGTTAAACTAACATTTGCAGGAAATAAATGGGAGAACAGCATGGAATTTTTGGTCAATTGCGAAAAATAAATGGAAAAAATTGATAGTAATATTGATGAAAACGAGAAAATAAATTTTCTTATTCGCCATTTCACAGATTCAGCAGCACAGTGGTACACTATCATACGTGATAATGTCACTACATATCAACAATTCCGTGACTCGTTTGAAAATAGGTATTGGAATATACATACGCCACGTCAGGTACGTGATCAGCTAGAATATGGTAAATTTAATATTCATGGTCGTCAGAGTATTGAACAGTATACAATAGCACAAATTGAAAGAGTGAAACATCTTAAACCTACATTTTCAGAATATGAAATAATATCTAAACTGTCTTACCATTTTCAGAAAAATATCCAACTCGCTGTTAATACACAAGGTATTAAAACAATTGAAGAATTTTTAATACTGGTAACACAATCTGAAAATATCACTCGTGGTGAGAATACACAACACAATTATCAACCGCTCAGTAATCACAATAATAACCATAATCACAACGTTAATAATTATAAACAGCAAATGCAACACACGCAAAATAAAGCACATATTAACCTCATTCGCGAACCAACAACGACTCAGCGTGAAGAAGGCGTTCGTCAAGAGAGGGAGAGCGATCAGAGAGAGAGGAACGTAGAGGTGAGAAGGGAAGCTATGTCTGGCCCATTTCAAAAAAGAAATTCCCTAACCCGTATGATCGCTCAGTCAACGCAATAAAAGCAAACAATAGAAACATGAAGAAGGGATGTTAACCGGAAGCGGCAAGTGAACATCGACTTCTCAACAATGACTGGAGACGCATACACAGCGGTACACAATAAACAATATATATGTCCTGTCGGCATACGAGACGAATTGCTTAGCACGGACGAGGGTATAAATCAAAAGGAACACCACACACATTGCCCTACTGTTAATGTTCCTATAAACAACTGTAGAATTAAAATGTTGGTGGTCACAGGTAGTCAACTATCAGTTTCTTAAAGCTGCCTGGATGCAACAAAATAAAAATTATTTTAAAAATACAGCGATATTACCTGTGAATAATATCAACATTACAACCATGTTGCGAAGACAAGTGAAATAAGTGTATGAATAATCGTGTTTGTAAAAGGATGCCACGAGAAACCTATTCCTGCAGAGATTTGTCGAAACATGAATTTTGCACTCTAGACTATAAATACGTGACGCATATCAGCCTTGTCCTCTTTCTCGTTCAAACACAGTGGTAGCCGGAGTCTCTGCCCAACAACGGAGGACGAGGGACCAGCACACTACATGGCATAAATTCTAGACGTAGAGGACGAGTCATCGGACTTCCGAGAGGATCCGGAGGATGAAGAAAGGACCCAGGACTTCACGACTATGCAGGATTCACCAACATCAAGGACTCAGGACCAGAAGAGGGTACGCTGAGGAACCACTACAATTAAGGTGAAAGAAAGCCATGTATTCCTCATAACAAAAGACTTAATCAAAGACAGATAAACATTGTCAAAAGAAACATAATAATTTCTAAAAGTGTAATTTATAACTTGTAAATGTAAATGTTCTTGCATAGTAATTATAGCATATTTTTTGAATTGATGCTTTATTGAAAATATTTAAATTGAATTGAAATTGTTGAATTATGAAAGCATAAGTTTTGAATTGGTAATTTATTGAAAATATTTAAACGTAATTTTGAAATAATAGAAAGTTGCTAAAGTAATTAATATAAATGACAAATGCATATGCAACAACAATAAGAATTATTTTAAAAAGAAAGATTTGAGAATATAATAAATTATTCATATTATACTGAGCACGTCGAAAGCAATATTATATAATAATCAAATGTATTTATAATTATAAGAGTATTTTATGTTTGTATGGAATATGTGATATTACGTGTAAGCTATGTAATCAACAAGTAAGCCTATAGGTACTGCGACTACCCAGACACATGCAATAAAAATGAAGTTCTAATTCGCAATTTATTTTAAAATGATAATTAATAAATGTTCTAAATACTTTAAACAATTTTACATTGTTGTTATTATTACGATTACACCCATTAAAAAATATAACGTTAAAAATAAAATGCGGTACCCACCATGTGGCTCATCAACGATATATACATCATATAACAATTAACGTTATAAATATTTGTCGCCCAAGAACATGGTGCGCGACCATGCCATTTAACTATTTTAAAATTTAAAAGTTAAATGTATGGCCTAAAAGTAAATGTGTGTTAAATGAAAAAATATTTGTGATAACTATTATTTGTATGTTATGTTAATTGTAGTTTATTATAATAGCACAACTGGCACTCAACAGGTAATTATATTGTAAAAAGAAAAGGTTTAATTGTAATAGTAACGTCATTAATAATAATACAAAACAAAATAATAAATAAAGAGTAGTATAACCGGAATCACCAATAATAATTATATTAAAAACATAATATAACAAATAAATTATTCGACATGGCAGAACCAGGTAACTTCAGTATGGAGGCACTTCAAAATATGATGAAAGCCATGGTAGAAGAATTAAAACAAGATAATGTAATACTAAAAGAAGAATGAAAACAAGATAATGTAAAACATAATAGAAAATTTAAATGAATTAAAACAAGATAATGTAAAACTAAAAGAAGATCTAAATGAATTAAAACAAGATAATTTAAAACTAACAGAAAATTTAAAAGAAGAATTAAAACAAGATATAATAGATAGTACTACACAGTTAGTGGATAAAATTATAGACACTAATACGCGCATAGATGCACTTGAAAATAAAGTTATACAAGCCCTTCATGAACAAGCTGTTAGGATAGAAAACAAGCATAAAGAATTACGCGCGGAGTGGAAGAAAGATTTAAAAGACATACATAAATAAATAACTGTAAACGTAAATGAGAAAATAATTGTAACAAAGCATGAACAGAACAGTAAAATAAGGGATGTCCATGATCAGCTTCAAGCGACCACAAGTAAAACGCATACTACGGTAATAGAGAATAAACTAGAAGAAACATCCAAGACTGCGAAAGATTATTCTGGAGAGATGTCCAATATGAAAGAAGAGGTGAAGATTGAAATGGATCAACTTCGAACGGAGCTATGTAGACGTCCTGCGCAGATGATGGTTTATCCGGCACCATTAGAAGATAGGGTTAAACTAACATTTGCAGCAAATAAATGGGAGAACAGCATGGAATTTTTGGTCAATTGCGAAAAATAAATGCAAAAAATTGGTAGTAATATTGATGAAAACGAGAAAATAAATTTTCTTATTCGCCATTTCACAGATTCAGCAGCACAGCGGTACACTATCGTACGTGATAATGTCACTACAAATCAACAATTCCGTGACTCGTTTGAAAATAGGTATTGGAATATACATACGCCAAGTCAGGTACGTGATCAGCTAGAATATGGTAAATTTAATATTCATGGTCGTCAGAGTATTGAACAGTATACAATAGCACAAATTGAAAGAGTGAAACATCTTAAACCTACATTTTCAGAATATGAAATAATATCTAAACTGTCTTACCATTTTCAGAAAAATATCCAACTCGCTGTTAATACACAAGGTATTAAAACAATTGAAGAATTTTTAATACTGGTAACACAATCTGAAAATATCACTCGTGGTGAGAATACACAACACAATTATCAACCGCTCAGTAATAACAATAATAACCATAATCACAACGTTAATAATTATAAACAGCAAATGCAACACACGCAAAATAAAGCACATATTAACCTCATTCGCGAACCAACAACGACTCAGCGTGAAGAAGGCGTTCGTCAAGAGAGGGAGAGCGATCAGAGAGAGAGGAACGTAGAGGTGAGAAGGGAAGCTATGTCTGGCCCATTTCAAAAAAGAAATTCCCTAACCCGCATGATCGCTCAGTCAACGCAATAAAAGCAAACAATAGAAACATGAAGAAGGGATGTGAACCGGAAGCGGCAAGTGAACATCGACTTCTCAACAATGACTGGAGACGCATACACAGCGGTACACAATAAACAATATATATGTCCTGTCGGCAACGAGACGAATTGCTTAGCACGGACGAGGGTATAAATCAAAAGGAACACCGCACACATTGCCCTACTGTTAATGTTCATATAAACAACTGTAGAATTAAAATGTTGGTGGTCACAGGTAGTCAACTATCAGTTTTTTAACGCTGCCTGGATGCAACAAAATAAAAATTATTTTAAAAATACAGCGATATTACCTGTGAATAATATGAACATTACAACCATGTTGCGAAGACAAGTGAAATAAGTGTATGAATAATCGTGTTTTTGAAAGGATGCCACGAGAAACCTATTCCTGCAGAGATTTGTCGAAACATGAATTTTGCACTCTAGACTATAAATACGTGAGGCACATCAGCCTTGTTCTCTTTCTCGTTCAAACACAGTGGCAGCCGGAGTCTCTGCCCAACAACGGAGGACGAGGGAGCAGCACACTACATGGCATAAATTCTAGACGTAGAGGAAGAGTCATCGGACTTCCGAGAGGATCCGGAGGATGAAGAAAGGACCCAGGACTTCACGACTATGCAGGATTCACCAACATCAAGGACTCAGGACCAGAAGAGGGTACGCTGAGGAACCACTACAATTAAGGTGAAAGAAAGCCATGTATTCCTCATAACAAAAGACTTAATCAAAGACAGATAAACATTGTCAAAAGAAACATAATAATTTCTAAAAGTTTAATTTATAACTTGTAAATGTAAATGTTCTTGCATAGTAATTATAGCATATTTTTTGAATTGATACTTTATTGAAAATATTTAAATTGAATTGAAATTGTTGAATTATGAAAGCATAAGTTTTGAATTGGTAATTTATTGAAAATATTTAAACGTAATTTTGAAATAATAGAAAGTTGCTAAAGTAATTAATATAAATGACAAATGCATATGCAACAACAATAAGAATTATTTTAAAAAGAAAGATTTGAGAATATAATAAATTATTCATATTATACTGAGCACGTCGAAAGCAATATTATATAATAATCAAATGTATTTATAATTATAAGAGTATTTTATGTTTGTATGGAATATGTGATATTACGTGTAAGCTATGTAATCAACAAGTAAGCCTATAAGTACTGCGACTACCCAGACACATGCAATAAAAATGAAGTTCTAATTTGCAATTTATTTTAAAATGATAATTAATAAATGTTCTAAATACTTTAAACAATTTTACATTGTTGTTATTATTACGATTACACCCATTAAAAAATATAACGTTAAAAATAAAATGCGGTACCCACCATGTGGCTCATCAACGATATATACATCATATAACAATTAACGTTATAAATATTTGTCGCCCAAGAACATGGTGCGCGACCATGCCATTTAACTATTTTAAAATTTAAAAGTTAAATGTATGGCCTAAAAGTAAATGTGTGTTAAATGAAAAAATATTTGTGATAACTATTATTTGTATGTTATGTTAATTGTAGTTTATTATAATAGCACAACTGGCACTCAACAGGTAATTATATTGTAAAAAGAAAAGGTTTAATTGTAATAGTAACGTCATTAATAATAATACAAAACAAAATAATAAATAAAGAGTAGTATAACCGGAATCACCAATAATAATTATATTAAAAACATAATATAACAAATAAATTATTCGACATGGCAGAACCAGGTAACTTCAGTATGGAGGCACTTCAAAATATGATGAAAGCCATGGTAGAAGAATTAAAACAAGATAATGTAATACTAAAAGAAGAATGAAAACAAGATAATGTAAAACATAATAGAAAATTTAAATGAATTAAAACAAGATAATGTAAAACTAAAAGAAGATCTAAATGAATTAAAACAAGATAATTTAAAACTAACAGAAAATTTAAAAGAAGAATTAAAACAAGATATAATAGATAGTACTACACAGTTAGTGGATAAAATTATAGACACTAATACGCGCATAGATGCACTTGAAAATAAAGTTATACAAGCCCTTCATGAACAAGCTATTAGGATAGAAAACAAGCATAAAGAATTACGCGCGGAGTGGAAGAAAGATTTAAAAGACATACATAAATAAATAACTGTAAACGTAAATGAGAAAATAATTGTAACAAAGCATGAACAGAACAGTAAAATAAGGGATGTCCATGATCAGCTTCAAGCGACCACAAGTAAAACGCATACTACGGTAATAGAGAATAAACTAGAAGAAACATCCAAGACTGCGAAAGATTATTCTGGAGAGATGTCCAATATGAAAGAAGAGGTGAAGACTGAAATGGATCAACTTCGAACGGAGCTATGTAGACGTCCTGCGCAGATGATGGTTTATCCGGCACCATTAGAAGATAGGGTTAAACTAACATTTGCAGGAAATAAATGGGAGAACAGCATGGAATTTTTGGTCAATTGCGAAAAATAAATGGAAAAAATTGGTAGTAATATTGATGAAAACGAGAAAATAAATTTTCTTATTCGCCATTTCACAGATTCAGCAGCACAGCGGTACACTATCGTACGTGATAATGTCACTACAAATCAACAATTCCGTGACTCGTTTGAAAATAGGTATTGGAATATACATACGCCACGTCAGGAACGTGATCAGCTAGAATATGGTAAATTTAATATTCATGGTCGTCAGAGTATTGAACAGTATACAATAGCACAAATTGAAAGAGTGAAACATCTTAAACCTACATTTTCAGAATATGAAATAATATCTAAACTGTCTTACCATTTTCAGAAAAATATCCAACTCGCTGTTAATACACAAGGTATTAAAACAATTGAAGAATTTTTAATACTGGTAACACAATCTGAAAATATCACTCGTGGTGAGAATACACAACACAATTATCAACCGCTCAGTAATAACAATAATAACCATAATCACAACGTTAATAATTATAAACAGCAAATGCAACACACGCAAAATAAAGCACATATTAACCTCATTCGCGAACCAACAACGACTCAGCGTGAAGAAGGCGTTCGTCAAGAGAGGGAGAGCGATCAGAGAGAGAGGAACGTAGTGGTGAGAAGGGAAGCTATGTCTGGCCCATTTCAAAAAAGGAATTCCCTAACCCGCATGATCGCTCAGTCAACGCAATAAAAGCAAACAATAGAAACATGAAGAAGGGATGTGAACCGGAAGCGGCAAGTGAACATCGACTTCTCAACAATGACTGGAGACGCATACACAGCGGTACACAATAAACAATATATATGTCCTGTCGGCATACGAGACGAATTGCTTAGCACGGACGAGGGTATAAATCAAAAGGAACACCGCACACATTGCCCTACTGTTAATGTTCATATAAACAACTGTAGGATTAAAATGTTGGTGGTCACAGGTAGTCAACTATCAGTTTTTTAACGCTGCCTGGATGCAACAAAATAAAAATTATTTTAAAAATACAGCGATATTACCTGTGAATAATATGAACATTACAACCATGTTGCGAAGACAAGTGAAATAAGTGTATGAATAATCGTGTTTTTAAAAGGATGCCACGCGAAACCTATTCCTGCAGAGATTTGTCGAAACATGAATTTTGCACTCTAGACTATAAATACGTGAGGCACATCAGCCTTGTTCCCTTTCTCGTTCAAACACAGTGGCAGCCGGAGTCTCTGCCCAACAACGGAGGACGAGGGAGCAGCACACTACATGGCATAAATTCTAGACGTAGAGGACGAGTCATCGGACTTCCGAGAGGATCCGGAGGATGAAGAAAGGACCCAGGACTTCACGACTATGCAGGATTCACCAACATCAAGGACTCAGAACCAGAATAGGGTACGCTGAGGAACAACTACAATTAAGGTGAAAGAAAGCCATGTATTCCTCATAACAAAAGACTTAATCAAAGACAGATAAACATTGTCAAAAGAAACATAATAATTTCTAAAAGTGTAATTTATAACTTGTAAATGTAAATGTTCTTGTATAGTAATTATAGCATATTTTTTGAATTGATACTTTATTGAAAATATTTAAATTGAATTGAAATTGTTGAATTATGAAAGCATAAGTTTTGAATTGATAATTTATTGAAAATATTTGAACGTAATTTTGAAATAATAGAAAGTTGCTAAAGTAATTAATATAAATGACAAATGCATATGCAACAACAATAAGAATTATTTTAAAAAGAAAAACTTGGAAGTATAATAAATTAATCATATTATACTGAGCAAGTCGAGAGCAATATTATATAATAATCAAATGTATTTATAATTATAAGAGTATTTTATGTTTGTATGGAATATGTGATATTACGTGTAGGCTATGTAATCAACAAGTAAGCCTATAGGTACTGCAACTACCCATTCACATGCAATAATAATGAAGTTCTAATTCGCAATTTATTTTGAAATGATAATTAATAAATGTTCTGAATACTTTAAACAATTTTACATTGTTGTTATTATTACGATTACACCCATTAAAAAATATAACGTTAAAAATAACAAGCGGTACCCAACGTGTGGCTCATCAACGATATATACATCATATAACAATTAACGTTATAAATATTTGTCGCCCAAGAACATGGTGCGCGACCATGCCATTTAACTATTTTAAAATTTAAAAGTTAAATGTATGGCCTAAAAGTAAATGTGTGTTAAATGAAAAAATATTTGTGATAACTATTATTTGTATGTTATGTTATTTGTAGTTTATTATAATAGCACAACTGGCACTCAACAGGTAATTATATTGTAAAAAGAAAAGGTTTAATTGTAATAGTAACGTCATTAATAATAATACAAAACAAAATAATAAATAAAGAGTAGTATAACCGGAATCACCAATAATAATTATTTTAAAAACATAATATAACAAATAAATTATTCGACATGGCAGAACCAGGTAACTTCAGTATGGAGGCACTTCAAAATATGATGAAAGCCATGGTAGAAGAATTAAAACAAGATAATGTAATACTAAAAGAAGAATTAAAACAAGATAATTTCAAACATAATAGAAAATTTAATGAATTAAAACAAGATAATGTAAAACTAAAAGAAGATCTAAATGAATTAAAACAAGATAATTTAAACTAACAGAAAATTTAAAAGAAGAATTAAAACAAGATATAATAGATAGTACTACACAGTTAGTGGATAAAATTATAGACACTAATACGCGCATAGATGCACTTGAAAATAAAGTTATACAAGCCCTTCATGAACAAGCTGTTAGGATAGAAAACAAGCATAAAGAATTACGCGCGGAGTGGAAGAAAGATTTAAAAGACATACATAAATAAATAACTGTAAACGTAAATGAGAAAATAATTGTAACAAAGCATGAACAGAACAGTAAAATAAGGGATGTTCATGATCAGCTTCAAGCGACCACAAGTAAAACGCATACAACGGTAATAGAGAATAAACTAGAAGAAACATCCAAGACTGCGAAAGATTATTCTGGAGAGATGTCCAATATGAAAGAAGAGGTGAAGACTGAAATGGATCAACTTCGAACGGAGCCATGTAGACGTCCTGCGCAGATGATGTTTTATCCGGCACCATTAGAAGATAGGGTTAAACTAACATTTGCAGGAAATAAATGGGAGAACAGCATGGAATTTTTGGTCAATTGCGAAAAATAAATGGAAAAAATTGGTAGTAATATTGATGAAAACGAGAAAATAAATTTTCTTATTCGCCATTTCACAGATTCAGCAGCACAGCGGTACACTATCATACGTGATAATGTCACTACATATCAACAATTCCGTGACTCGTTTGAAAATAGGTATTGGAATATACATATGCCACGTCAGGTACGTGATCAGCTAGAATATGGTAAATTTAATATTCATGGTCGTCAGAGTATTGAACAGTATACAATAGCACAAATTGAAAGAGTGAAACATCTTAAACCTAAATTTTCAGAATATGAAATAATATCTAAACTGTCTTACCATTTTCAGAAAAATATCCAACTCGCTGTTAATACACAAGGTATTAAAACAATTGAAGAATTTTTAATACTGGTAACACAATCTGAAATTATCACTCGTGGTGAGAATACACAACACAATTATCAACCGCTCAGTAATCACAATAATAACCATAATCACAACGTTAATAATTATAAACAGCAAATGCAACACACGCAAAATAAAGCACATATTAACCTCATTCGCGAACCAACAACGACTCAGCGTGAAGAAGGCGTTCGTCAAGAGAGGGAGAGCGATCAGAGAGAGATGAACGTAGAGGTGAGAAGGGAAGCTATGTCTGGCCCATTTCAAAAAAGAAATTCCCTAACCCGTATGATCGCTCAGTCAACGCAATAAAAGCAAACAATAGAAACATGAAGAAGGGATGTGAACCGGAAGCGGCAAGTGAACATCGACTTCTCAACAATGACTGGAGACGCATACACAGCGGTACACAATAAACAATATATATGTCCTGTCGGCATACGAGATGAATTGCTTAGCACGGACGAGGGTATAAATCAAAAGGAACACCACACACATTGCCCTACTGTTAATGTTCATATAAACAACTGTAGAATTAAAATGTTGGTGGTCACAAGTATTCAACTATCAGTTTTTTAACGCTGCCTGGATGCAACGAAATAAAAATTATTTTAAAAATACAGCGATATTACCTGTGAATAAATGAACATTACAACCATGTTGCGAAGACAAGTGAAATAAGTGTATGAATAATCATGTTTGTAAAAGGATGCCACGAGAAACCTATTCCTGCAGAGATTTGTCGAAACATGAATTTTGCACTCTAGAATATAAATACGCGAGGCACATCAGCCTTGTTCTCTTTCTCGTTCAAACACAGTGGCAGCCGGAGTCTCTGCCCAACAACGGAGGACGAGGGACCAGCACACTACATGGCATAAATTCTAGACGTAGAGGACGAGTCATCGGACTTCCGAGAGGATCCGGAGGATGAAGAAAGGACCCAGGACTTCACGACTATGCAGGATTCACCAACATCAAGGACTCAGGACCAGAAGAGGGTACGCTGAGGAACCACTACAATTAAGGTGAAAGAAAGCCATGTATTCCTCATAACAAAAGACTTAATCAAAGACAGATAAACATTATCAAAAGAAACATAATAATTTCTAAAAGTGTAATTTATAACTTGTAAATGTAAATGTTCTTATATAGTAATTATAGCATATTTTTTGAATTGATACTTTATTGAAAATATTTAAATAGAATTGAAATTGTTGAATTATGAAAGCATAAGTTTTGAATTGATAATTTATTGAAAATATTTAAACGTAATTTTGAAATAATAGAAAGTTGCTAAAGTAATTAATATAAATGACAAATGCATATGCAACAACAATAAGAATTATTTTAAAAAGAAAGATTTGAGAATATAATAAATTATTAATATTATACTGAGCACGTCGAAAGCAATATTATATAATAATCAAATGTATTTATAATTATAAGAGTATTTTATATTTGTATGGAATATGTGATATTACGTGTAGGCTATGTAATCAACAAGTAAGCCTATAGGTACTGCGACTACCCATACACATGCAATAACAATGAATTTCTAATTCGCAATTTATTTTAAAATGATAATTAATAAATGTTCTAAATACTTTAAACAATTTTATATTGTTGTTATTATTACGATTACACCCATTAAAAAATATAACGTTAAAAGTAAAATGCGGTACCAAACGTGTGGCTCATCAACGATATATACATCATATAACAATTATCGTTATAAATATTTGTCGCCCAAGAACATGGTGCGCGACCATGCCATTTATTATTTTAAAATTTAAAAGTTAAATGTATGGCCTAAAAGTAAATGTGTGTTAAATGAAAAAATATTTGTGATAACTATTATTTGTATGTTATGTTAATTGTAGTTTATTATAATAGCACAACTGGCACTCAACAGGTAATTATATTGTAAAAAGAAAAGGTTTAATTGTAATAGTAACGTCATTAATAATAATACAAAACAAAATAATAAATAAAGAGTAGTATAACCGGAATCACCAATAATAATTATTTTACAAACATAATATAACAAATAAATTATTCGACATGGCAGAACCAGGTAACTTCAGTATGGAGGCACTTCAAAATATGATGAAAGCCATGGTAGAAGAATTAAAACAAAATAATGTAATACTAAAAGAAGAATTAAAACAAGATAATTTCAAACATAATAGAAAATTTAATGAATTAAAACAAGATAATGTAAAATTAAAAGAAGATCTAAATGAATTAAAACAAGATAATTTAAACTAACAGAAAATTTAAAAGAAGAATTAAAACAAGATATAATAGATAGTACTACACAGTTAGTGGATAAAATTATAGACACTAATACGCGCATAGATGCACTTGAAAATAAAGTTATACAAGCCCTTCATGAACAAGCTATTAGGATAGAAAACAAGCATAAATAATTACGCGCGGAGTGGAAGAAAGATTTAAAAGACACACATAAATAAATAACTGTAAACGTAAATGAGAAAATAATTGTAACAGAGCATGAACAGAACAGTAAAATAAGGGATGTCCATGATCAGCTTCAAGCGACCACAAGTAAAACGCATACTACGGTAATAGAGAATAAACTAGAAGAAACATCCAAGACTCCGAAAGATTATTCTGGAGAGATGTCCAATATGAAAGAAGAGGTGAAGACTGAAATGGATCAACTTCGAACGGAGCTATGTAGACGTCCTGCGCAGATGATGGTTTATCCGGCACCATTAGAAGATAGGGTTAAACTAACATTTGCAGGAAATAAATGGGAGAACAGCATGGAATTTTTGGTCAATTGCGAAAAATAAATGGAAAAAATTGGTAGTAATATTGATGAAAACGAGAAAATAAATTTTCTTATTCGCCATTTCACAGATTCAGCAGCACAGCGGTACACTATCATACGTGATAATGTCACTACATATCAACAATTCCGTGACTCGTTTGAAAATAGGTATTGGAATATACATACGCCACGTCAGGTACGTGATCAGCTAGAATATGGTAAATTTAATATTCATGGTCGTCAGAGTATTGAACAGTATACAATAGCACAAATTGAAAGAGTGAAACATCTTAAACCTACATTTTCAGAATATGAAATAATATCTAAACTGTCTTACCATTTTCAGAAAAATATCCAACTCGCTGTTAATACACAAGGTATTAAAACAATTGAAGAATTTTTAATACTGGTAACACAATCTGAAAATATCACTCGTGGTGAGAATACACAACACAATTATCAACCGCTCAGTAATCACAATAATAACCATAATCACAACGTTAATAATTATAAACAGCAAATGCAACACACGCAAAATAAAGCACATATTAACCTCATTCGCGAACCAACAACGACTCAGCGTGAAGAAGGCGTTCGTCAAGAGAGGGAGAGCGATCAGAGAGAGAGGAACGTAGAGTTGAGAAGGGAAGCTATGTCTGGCCCATTTCAAAAAAGAAATTCCCTAACCCGTATGATCGCTCAGTCAACGCAATAAAAGCAAACAATAGAAACATGAAGAAGGGATGTGAACCGGAAGCGGCAAGTGAACATCGACTTCTCAACAATGACTGGAGACGCATACACAGCGGTACACAATAAACAATATATATGTCCTGTCGGCATACGAGACGAATTGCTTAGCACGGACGAGGGTATAAATCAAAAGGAACACCACACACATTGCCCTACTGTTAATGTTCCTATAAACAACTGTAGAATTAAAATGTTGGTGGTCACAGGTAGTCAACTATCAGTTTTTTAAAGCTGCCTGGATGCAACAAAATAAAAATTATTTTAAAAATACAGCGATATTACCTGTGAATAATATCAACATTACAATCATGTTGCGAAGACAAGTGAAATAAGTGTATGAATAATCGTGTTTGTAAAAGGATGCCACGAGAAACCTATTCCTGCAGAGATTTGTCGAAACATGAATTTTGCACTCTACACTATAAATACGTGACGCATATCAGCCTTGTCCTCTTTCTCGTTCAAAAACAGTGGCAGCCGGAGTCTCTGCCCAACAACGGAGGACGAGGGACCAGCACACTACATGGCATAAATTCTAGACGTAGAGGACGAGTCATCGGACTTCCGAGAGGATCCGGAGGATGAAGAAAGGACCCAGGACTTCACGACTATGCAGGATTCACCAACATCAAGGACTCAGGACCAGAAGAGGGTACGCTGAGGAACCACTACAATTAAGGTGAAAGAAAGCCATGTATTCCTCATAACAAAAGACTTAATCAAAGACAGATAAACATTGTCAAAAGAAACATAATAATTTCTAAAAGTGTAATTTATAACTTGTAAATGTAAATGTTCTTGCATAGTAATTATAGCATATTTTTTGAATTGATACTTTATTGAAAATATTTAAATTGAATTGAAATTGTTGAATTATGAAAGCATAAGTTTTGAATTGGTAATTTATTGAAAATATTTAAACGTAATATTGAAATAATAGAAAGTTGCTAAAGTAATTAATATAAATGACAAATGCAGATGCAACAACAATAAGAATTATTTTAAAAAGAAAGATTAGAGAATATAATAAATTAATCATATTATACTGAGCAAGTCGAGAGCAATATTATATAATAATCAAATGTATTTATAATTATAAGAGTATTTTATGTTTGTATGGAATATGTGATATTACGTGTAAGCTATGTAATCAACAAGTAAGCCTATAGGTACTGCGACTACCCATACACATGCAATAACAATGAATTTCTAAATCGCTATTTATTTTAAAATGATAATTAATAAATGTTCTGAATACTTTAAACAATTTTATATTGTTGTTATTATTACGATTACACCCATTAAAAAATATAACGTTAAAAGTAAATTGCGGTACCAAACGTGTGGCTCATCAACGATATATACATCATATAACAATTATCGTTATAAATATTTGTCGCCCAAGAACATGGTGCGCGACCATGCCATTTATTATTTTAAAATTTAAAAGTTAAATGTATGGCCTAAAATTAAATGTGTGTTAAATGAAAAAATATTTGTGATAACTATTATTTGTATGTTATGTTAATTGTAGTTTATTATAATAGCACAACTGGCACTCAACAGGTAATTATATTGTAAAAAGAAAAGGTTTAATTGTAATAGTAACGTCATTAATAATAATACAAAACAAAATAATAAATAAAGAGTAGTATAACCGGAATCACCAATAATAATTATTTTAAAAACATAATATAACAAATAAATTATTCGACATGGCAGAACCAGGTAACTTCAGTATGGAGGCACTTCAAAATATGATGAAAGCCATGGTAGAAGAATTAAAACAAGATAATGTAATATTAAAAGAAGAATTAAAACAAGATAATTTCAAACATAATAGAAAATTTAATGAATTAAAACAAGATAATGTAAAACTAAAAGAAGATCTAAATGAATTAAAACAAGATAATTTAAACTAACAGAAAATTTAAAAGAAGAATTAAAACAAGATATAATAGATAGTACTACACAGTTAGTGGATAAAATTATAGACACTAATACGCGCATAGATGCACTTGAAAATAAAGTTATACAAGCCCTTCATGAACAAGCTGTTAGGATAGAAAACAAGCATAAAGAATTACGCGCGGAGTGGAAGAAAGATTTAAAAGACATACATAAATAAATAACTGTAAACGTAAATGAGAAAATAATTGTAACAAAGCATGAACAGAACAGTAAAATAAGGGATGTTCATGATCAGCTTCAAGCGACCACAAGTAAAACGCATACTACGGTAATAGAGAATAAACTAGAAGAAACATCCAAGACTGCGAAAGATTATTCTGGAGAGATGTCCAATATGAAAGAAGAGGTGAAGACTGAAATGGATCAACTTCGAACGGAGCCATGTAGACGTCCTGCGCAGATGATGGTTTATCCGGCACCATTAGAAGATAGGGTTAAACTAACATTTGCAGGAAATAAATGGGAGAACAGCATGGAATTTTTGGTCAATTGCGATAAATAAATGGAAAAAATTGGTAGTAATATTGATGAAAACGAGAAAATAAATTTTCTTATTCGCCATTTCACAGATTCAGCAGCACAGCGGTACACTATCATACGTGATAATGTCACTACATATCAACAATTCCGTGACTCGTTTGAAAATAGGTATTGGAATATACATACGCCACGTCAGGTACGTGATCAGCTAGAATATGGTAAATTTAATATTCATGGTCGTCAGAGTATTGAACAGTATACAATAGCACAAATTGAAAGAGTGAAACATCTTAAACCTAAATTTTCAGAATATGAAATAATATCTAAACTGTCTTACCATTTTCAGAAAAATATCCAACTCGCTGTTAATACACAAGGTATTAAAACAATTGAAGAATTTTTAATACTGGTAACACAATCTGAAATTATCACTCGTGGTGAGAATACACAACACAATTATCAACCGCTCAGTAATCACAATAATAACCATAATCACAACGTTAATAATTATAAACAGCAAATGCAACACACGCAAAATAAAGCACATATTAACCTCATTCGCGAACCAACAACGACTCAGCGTGAAGAAGGCGTTCGTCAAGAGAGGGAGAGCGATCAGAGAGAGATGAACGTAGAGGTGAGAAGGGAAGCTATGTCTGGCCCATTTCAAAAAAGAAATTCCCTAACCCGTATGATCGCTCAGTCAACGCAATAAAAGCAAACAATAGAAACATGAAGAAGGGATGTGAACCGGAAGCGGCAAGTGAACATCGACTTCTCAACAATGACTGGAGACGCATACACAGCGGTACACAATAAACAATATATATGTCCTGTCGGCATACGAGATGAATTGCTTAGCACGGACGAGGGTATAAATCAAAAGGAACACCACACACATTGCCCTACTGTTAATGTTCATATAAACAACTGTAGAATTAAAATGTTGGTGGTCACAAGTATTCAACTATCAGTTTTTTAACGCTGCCTGGATGCAACGAAATAAAAATTATTTTAAAAATACAGCGATATTACCTGTGAATAAATGAACATTACAACCATGTTGCGAAGACAAGTGAAATAAGTGTATGAATAATCATGTTTGTAAAAGGATGCCACGAGAAACCTATTCCTGCAGAGATTTGTCGAAACATGAATTTTGCACTCTAGAATATAAATACGCGAGGCACATCAGCCTTGTTCTCTTTCTCGTTCAAACACAGTGGCAGCCGGAGTCTCTGCCCAACAACGGAGGACGAGGGAGCAGCACACTACATGGCATAAATTCTAGACGTAGAGGACGAGTCATCGGACTTCCGAGAGGATCCGGAGGATGAAGAAAGGACCCAGGACTTCACGACTATGCAGGATTCACCAACATCAAGGACTCAGGACCAGAAGAGGGTACGCTGAGGAACCACTAAAATTAAGGTGAAAGAAAGCCATGTATTCCTCATAACAAAAGACTTAATCAAAGACAGATAAACATTGTCAAAAGAAACATAATAATTTCTAAAAGTGTAATTTATAACTTGTAAATGTAAATGTTCTTGCATAGTAATTATAGCATATTTTTTGAATTGATACTTTATTGAAAATATTTAAATTGAATTGAAATTGTTGAATTATGAAAGCATAAGTTTTGAATTGATAATTTATTGAAAATATTTAAACGTAATTTTGAAATAATAGAAAGTTGCTAAAGTAATTAATATAAATGACAAATGCATATGCAACAACAATAAGAATTATTTTAAAAAGAAAGATTTGAGAATATAATAAATTAATCATATTATACTGAGCAAGTCGAGAGCAATATTATATAATAATCAAATGTATTTATAATTATAAGAGTATTTTATGTTTGTATGGAATATGTGATATTACGTGTAGGCTATGTAATCAACAAGTAAGCCTATAGGTACTGCGACTACCCATACACATGCAATAACAATGAATTTCTAATTCGCAATTTATTTTAAAATGATAATTAATAAATGTTCTAAATACTTTAAACAATTTTACATTGTTGTTATTATTATGATTACACCCATTAAAAAATATAACGTTATAAATAAATTGCGGTACACAACGTGTGGCTCATCAACGATATGTACATCATATAACAATTAACGTTATAAATATTTGTCGCCCAAGAACTTGGTGCGCGACCATGCCATTTAACTATTTTAAAATTTAAAAGTTAAATGTATGGCCTAAAAGTAAATGTGTGATAAATGAAAAAATATTTGTGATAACTATTATTTGTATGTTATGTTATTTGTAGTTTATTATAATAGCACAACTGGCACTCAACAGGTAATTATATTGTAAAAAGAAAAGGTTTAATTGTAATAGTAACGTCATTAATAATAATACAAAATAAAATAATAAATAAAGAGTAGTATAACCGGTATCACCAATAATAATTATTTTAAAAACATAATATAACAAATAAATTATTCGACATTGCTGAACCAGGTAACTTCAGTATGGAGGCACTTCAAAATATGATGAAAGCCATGGTAGAAGAATTAAAACAAGATAATGTAATACTAAAAGAAGAATTAAAACAAGATAATGTAAAACATAATAGAAAATTTAAATGAATTAAAACAAGATAATGTAAAACTAAAAGAACATCTAAATGAATTAAAACAAGATAATTTAAAATAACAGAAAATTTAAAAGAAGAATTAAAACAAGATACAGTAGATAGTACTACACAGTTAGTGGATAAAATTATAGACACTAATACGCGCATAGATGCACTTGAAAATAAAGTTATACAAGCCCTTCATGAACATGCTGTTAGGATAGAAAACAAGCATAAAGAATTACGCGCAGAGTGGAAGTAAGATTTAAAAGACATACATAAATAAATAACTGTAAACGTAAATGAGAAAATAATTGTAACAAAGCATGAACAGAACAGTAAAATAAGGGATGTCCATGATCAGCTTCAAGCGACCACAAGTAAAACGCGTACTACGGTAATAGAGAATAAACTAGAAGAAACATCCAAGACTGCGAAAGATTATTCTGGAGAGATGTCCAATATGAAAGAAGAGGTGAAGACTGAAATGGATCAACTTCGAACGGAGCTATGTAGACGTCCTGCGCAGATGATGGTTTATCCGGCACCATTAGAAGATAGGGTTAAACTAACATTTGCAGGAAATAAATGGGAGAACAGCATGGAATTTTTGGTCAATTGCGAAAAATAAATGGAAAAAATTGGTAGTAATATTGATGAAAACGAGAAAATAAGTTTTCTTATTCGCCATTTCACAGATTCAGCAGCACAGCGGTACACTATCATACGTGATAATGTCACTACATATCAACAATTCCGTGACTCGTTTGAAAATAGGTATTGGAATATACATACGCAACGTCAGGTACGTGATCAGCTAGAATATGGTAAAATTAATATTCATGGTCGTCAGAGTATTGAACAGTATACAATAGCACAAATTGAAAGTGTGAAACATCTTAAACCTTAATTTTCAGAATATGAAATAATATCTAAACTGTTTTACCATTTTCAGAAAAATATCCAACTCGCTGTTAATACACAAGGTATTAAAACAATTGAAGAATTTTTAATACTGGTAACACAATCTGAAATTATCACTCGTGGTGAGAATACACAACACAATTATCAACCGCTCAGTAATCACAATAATAACCATAATCACAACGTTAATAATTATAAACAGCAAATGCAACACACGCAAAGTAAAGCACATATTAACCTCATTCGCGAACCAACAACGACTCAGCGTGAAGAAGGCGTTCGTCAAGAGAGGGAGAGCGATCAAAGAGAGAGGAACGTAGAGGTGAGAAGGGAAGCTATGTCTGGCCCATTTCAAAAAAGAAATTCCCTAACCCGTATGATCGCTCAGTCAACGCAATAAAAGCAAACAATAGAAACATGAAGAAGGGATGTGAACCGGAAGCGGCAAGTGAACATCGACTTCTCAACAATGACTGGAGACGCATACACAGCGGTACACAATAAACAATATATATGTCCTGTCGGCATACGAGACAAATTGCTTAGCACGGACGAGGGTATAAATCAAAAGGGACACCACACACATTGCCGTACTGTTAATGTTCCTATAAACAACTGTAGAATTAAAATGTTGGTGGTCACAGGTAGTCAACTATCAGTTTTTTAAAGCTGCCTGGATGCAACAAAATAAAAGTTATTTTAAAAATACAGCGATATTACCTGTGAATAATATCAACATTACAACCATGTTGCGAAGACAAGTGAAATAAGTGTATGAATAATCGTGTTTGTAAAAGGATGCCACGAGAAACCTATTCCTGCAGAGATTTGTCGAAACATGAATTTTGCACTCTAGACTATAAATACGTGACGCATATCAGCCTTGTCCTCTTTCTCGTTCAAACACAGTGGCAGCCGGAGTCGCTGCCCAACAACGGAGGACGAGGGAGCAGCACACTACATGGCATAAATTCTAGACGTAGAGGACGAGTCATCGGACTTCCGAGAGGATCCGGAGGATGAAGAAAGGACCCAGGACTTCACGACTATGCAGGATTCACCAACATCAAGGACTCAGGACCAGAAGAGGGTACGCTGAGGAACCACTAAAATTAAGGTGAAAGAAAGCCATGTATTCCTCATAACAAAAGACTTAATCAAAGACAGATAAACATTGTCAAAAGAAACATAATAATTTCTAAAAGTGTAATTTATAACTTGTAAATGTAAATGTTCTTGCATAGTAATTATAGCATATTTTTTGAATTGATACTTTATTGAAAATATTTAAATTGAATTGAAATTGTTGAATTATGAAAGCATAAGTTTTGAATTGATAATTTATTGAAAATATTTAAACGTAATTTTGAAATAATAGAAAGTTGCTAAAGTAATTAATATAAATGACAAATGCATATGCAACAACAATAAGAATTATTTTAAAAAGAAAGATTTGAGAATATAATAAATTAATCATATTATACTGAGCAAGTCGAGAGCAATATTATATAATAATCAAATGTATTTATAATTATAAGAGTATTTTATGTTTGTATGGAATATGTGATATTACGTGTAGGCTATGTAATCAACAAGTAAGCCTATAGGTACTGCGACTACCCATACACATGCAATAACAATGAATTTGTAATTCGCAATTTATTTTAAAATGATAATTAATAAATGTTCTAAATACTTTAAACAATTTTACATTGTTGTTATTATTATGATTACACCCATTAAAAAATATAACGTTATAAATAAATTGCGGTACACAACGTGTGGCTCATCAACGATATGTACATCATATAACAATTAACGTTATAAATATTTGTCGCCCAAGAACTTGGTGCGCGACCATGCCATTTAACTATTTTAAAATTTAAAAGTTAAATGTATGGCCTAAAAGTAAATGTGTGATAAATGAAAAAATATTTGTGATAACTATTATTTGTATGTTATGTTATTTGTAGTTTATTATAATAGCACAACTGGCACTCAACGGGTAATTATATTGTAAAAAGAAAAGGTTTAATTGTAATAGTAACGTCATTAATAATAATACAAAATAAAATAATAAATAAAGAGTAGTATAACCGGTATCACCAATAATAATTATTTTAAAAACATAATATAACAAATAAATTATTCGACATGGCTGAACCAGGTAACTTCAGTATGGAGGCACTTCAAAATATGATGAAAGCCATGGTAGAAGAATTAAAACAAGATAATGTAATACTAAAAGAAGAATGAAAACAAGATAATGTAAAACATAATAGAAAATTTAAATGAATTAAAAGAAGATAATGTAAAACTAAAAGAACATCTAAATGAATTAAAACAAGATAATTTAAAATAACAGAAAATTTAAAAGAAGAATTAAAACAAGATACAGTAGATAGTACTACACAGTTAGTGGATAAAATTATAGACACTAATACGCGCATAGATGCACTTGAAAATAAAGTTATACAAGCCCTTCATGAACAAGCTGTTAGGATAGAAAACAAGCATAAAGAATTACGCGCGGAGTGGAAGTAAGATTTAAAAGACATACATAAATAAATAACTGTAAACGTAAATGAGAAAATAATTGTAACAAAGCATTAACAGAACAGTAAAATAAGGGATGTCCATGATCAGCTTCAAGCGACCACAAGTAAAACGCGTACTACGGTAATAGAGAATAAACTAGAAGAAACATCCAAGACTGCGAAAGATTATTCTGGAGAGATGTCCAATATGAAAGAAGAGGTGAAGACTGAAATGGATCAACTTCGAACGGAGCTATGTAGACGTCCTGCGCAGATGATGGTTTATCCGGCACCATTAGAAGATAGGGTTAAACTAACATTTGCAGGAAATAAATGGGAGAACAGCATGGAATTTTTGGTCAATTGCGAAAAATAAATGGAAAAAATTGGTAGTAATATTGATGAAAACGAGAAAATAAGTTTTCTTATTCGCCATTTCACAGATTCAGCAGCACAGCGGTACACTATCATACGTGATAATGTCACTACATATCAACAATTCCGTGACTCGTTTGAAAATAGGTATTGGAATATACATACGCAACGTCAGGTACGTGATCAGCTAGAATATGGTAAAATTAATATTCATGTTCGTCAGAGTATTGAACAGTATACAATAGCACAAATTGAAAGTGTGAAACATCTTAAACCTTAATTTTCAGAATATGAAATAATATCTAAACTGTTTTACCATTTTCAGAAAAATATCCAACTCGCTGTTAATACACAAGGTATTAAAACAATTGAAGAATTTTTAATACTGGTAACACAATCTGAAAATATCACTCGTGGTGAGAATACACAACACAATTATCAACCGCTCAGTAATCACAATAATAACCATAATCACAACGTTAATAATTATAAACAGCAAATGCAACACACGCAAAATAAAGCACATATTAACCTCATTCGCGAACCAACAACGACTCAGCGTGAAGAAGGCGTTCGTCAAGAGAGGGAGAGCGATCAAAGAGAGAGGAACGTAGAGGTGAGAAAGGAAGCTATGTCTGGCCCATTTCAAAAAAGAAATTCCCTAACCCGTATGATCGCTCAGTCAACGCAATAAAAGCAAACAATAGAAACATGAAGAAGGGATGTGAACCGGAAGCGGCAAGTGAACATCGACTTCTCAACAATGACTGGAGACGCATACACAGCGGTACACAATAAACAATATATATGTCCTGTCGGCATACGAGACAAATTGCTTAGCACGGACGAGGGTATAAATCAAAAGGGACACCACACACATTGCCCTACTGTTAATGTTCCTATAAACAACTGTAGAATTAAAATGTTGGTGGTCACAGGTAGTCAACTATCAGTTTTTTAAAGCTGCCTGGATGCAACAAAATAAAAATTATTTTAAAAATACAGCGATATTACCTGTGAATAATATCAACATTACAACCATTTTGCGAAGACAAGTGAAATAAGTGTATGGATAATCGTGTTTGTAAAAGGATGCCACGAGAAACCTATTCCTGTAGAGATTTGTCGAAACATGAATTTTGCACTCTAGACTATAAATACGTGACGCATATCAGCCTTGTTCTCTTTCTCGTTCAAACACAGTGGCAGCCGGAGTCTCTGCCCAACAACGGAGGACGAGGGACCAGCACACTACATGGCATAAATTCTAGACGTAGAGGACGAGTCATCGGACTTCCGAGAGGATCCGGATGATGAAGAAAGGACCCAGGACTTCACGACTATGCAGGATTCACCAACATCAAGGACTCAGGACCAGAAGAGGGTACGCTGAGGATCCACTACAATTAAGGTGAAAGAAAGCCATGTATTCCTCATAACAAAAGACTTAATCAAAGACAGATAAACATTGTCAAAAGAAACATAATAATTTCGAAAAGTGTAATTTATAACTTGTAAATGTAAATGTTCTTGTATAGTAATTATAGCATATTTTTTGAATTGATACTTTATTGAAAATATTTAAATTGAATTGAAATTGTTGAATTATGAAAGCATAAGTTTTGAATTGATAATTTATTGAAAATATTTAAACGTAATTTTGAAATAATAGAAAGTTGCTAAAGTAATTAATATAAATGACAAATGCATATGCAACAACAATAAGAATTATTTTAAAAAGAAAGATTTGAGAATATAATAAATTAATCATATTATACTGAGCAAGTCGAGAGCAATATTATATAATAATCAAATGTATTTATAATTATAAGAGTATTTTATGTTTGTATGGAATATGTGATATTACGTGTAGGCTATGTAATCAACAAGTAAGCCTATAGGTACTGCGACTACCCATACACATGCAATAACAATGAATTTGTAATTCGCAATTTATTTTAAAATGATAATTAATAAATGTTCTAAATACTTTAAACAATTTTACATTGTTGTTATTATTATGATTACACCCATTAAAAAATATAACGTTATAAATAAATTGCGGTACACAACGTGTGGCTCATCAACGATATGTACATCATATAACAATTAACGTTATAAATATTTGTCGCCCAAGAACTTGGTGCGCGACCATGCCATTTAACTATTTTAAAATTTAAAAGTTAAATGTATGGCCTAAAAGTAAATGTGTGATAAATGAAAAAATATTTGTGATAACTATTATTTGTATGTTATGTTATTTGTAGTTTATTATAATAGCACAACTGGCACTCAACGGGTAATTATATTGTAAAAAGAAAAGGTTTAATTGTAATAGTAACGTCATTAATAATAATACAAAATAAAATAATAAATAAAGAGTAGTATAACCGGTATCACCAATAATAATTATTTTAAAAACATAATATAACAAATAAATTATTCGACATGGCTGAACCAGGTAACTTCAGTATGGAGGCACTTCAAAATATGATGAAAGCCATGGTAGAAGAATTAAAACAAGATAATGTAATACTAAAAGAAGAATGAAAACAAGATAATGTAAAACATAATAGAAAATTTAAATGAATTAAAAGAAGATAATGTAAAACTAAAAGAACATCTAAATGAATTAAAACAAGATAATTTAAAATAACAGAAAATTTAAAAGAAGAATTAAAACAAGATACAGTAGATAGTACTACACAGTTAGTGGATAAAATTATAGACACTAATACGCGCATAGATGCACTTGAAAATAAAGTTATACAAGCCCTTCATGAACAAGCTGTTAGGATAGAAAACAAGCATAAAGAATTACGCGCGGAGTGGAAGTAAGATTTAAAAGACATACATAAATAAATAACTGTAAACGTAAATGAGAAAATAATTGTAACAAAGCATTAACAGAACAGTAAAATAAGGGATGTCCATGATCAGCTTCAAGCGACCACAAGTAAAACGCGTACTACGGTAATAGAGAATAAACTAGAAGAAACATCCAAGACTGCGAAAGATTATTCTGGAGAGATGTCCAATATGAAAGAAGAGGTGAAGACTGAAATGGATCAACTTCGAACGGAGCTATGTAGACGTCCTGCGCAGATGATGGTTTATCCGGCACCATTAGAAGATAGGGTTAAACTAACATTTGCAGGAAATAAATGGGAGAACAGCATGGAATTTTTGGTCAATTGCGAAAAATAAATGGAAAAAATTGGTAGTAATATTGATGAAAACGAGAAAATAAGTTTTCTTATTCGCCATTTCACAGATTCAGCAGCACAGCGGTACACTATCATACGTGATAATGTCACTACATATCAACAATTCCGTGACTCGTTTGAAAATAGGTATTGGAATATACATACGCAACGTCAGGTACGTGATCAGCTAGAATATGGTAAAATTAATATTCATGTTCGTCAGAGTATTGAACAGTATACAATAGCACAAATTGAAAGTGTGAAACATCTTAAACCTTAATTTTCAGAATATGAAATAATATCTAAACTGTTTTACCATTTTCAGAAAAATATCCAACTCGCTGTTAATACACAAGGTATTAAAACAATTGAAGAATTTTTAATACTGGTAACACAATCTGAAAATATCACTCGTGGTGAGAATACACAACACAATTATCAACCGCTCAGTAATCACAATAATAACCATAATCACAACGTTAATAATTATAAACAGCAAATGCAACACACGCAAAATAAAGCACATATTAACCTCATTCGCGAACCAACAACGACTCAGCGTGAAGAAGGCGTTCGTCAAGAGAGGGAGAGCGATCAAAGAGAGAGGAACGTAGAGGTGAGAAAGGAAGCTATGTCTGGCCCATTTCAAAAAAGAAATTCCCTAACCCGTATGATCGCTCAGTCAACGCAATAAAAGCAAACAATAGAAACATGAAGAAGGGATGTGAACCGGAAGCGGCAAGTGAACATCGACTTCTCAACAATGACTGGAGACGCATACACAGCGGTACACAATAAACAATATATATGTCCTGTCGGCATACGAGACAAATTGCTTAGCACGGACGAGGGTATAAATCAAAAGGGACACCACACACATTGCCCTACTGTTAATGTTCCTATAAACAACTGTAGAATTAAAATGTTGGTGGTCACAGGTAGTCAACTATCAGTTTTTTAAAGCTGCCTGGATGCAACAAAATAAAAATTATTTTAAAAATACAGCGATATTACCTGTGAATAATATCAACATTACAACCATTTTGCGAAGACAAGTGAAATAAGTGTATGGATAATCGTGTTTGTAAAAGGATGCCACGAGAAACCTATTCCTGTAGAGATTTGTCGAAACATGAATTTTGCACTCTAGACTATAAATACGTGACGCATATCAGCCTTGTTCTCTTTCTCGTTCAAACACAGTGGCAGCCGGAGTCTCTGCCCAACAACGGAGGACGAGGGACCAGCACACTACATGGCATAAATTCTAGACGTAGAGGACGAGTCATCGGACTTCCGAGAGGATCCGGATGATGAAGAAAGGACCCAGGACTTCACGACTATGCAGGATTCACCAACATCAAGGACTCAGGACCAGAAGAGGGTACGCTGAGGATCCACTACAATTAAGGTGAAAGAAAGCCATGTATTCCTCATAACAAAAGACTTAATCAAAGACAGATAAACATTGTCAAAAGAAACATAATAATTTCGAAAAGTGTAATTTATAACTTGTAAATGTAAATGTTCTTGTATAGTAATTATAGCATATTTTTTGAATTGATACTTTATTGAAAATATTTAAATTGAATTGAAATTGTTGAATTATGAAAGCATAAGTTTTGAATTGATAATTTATTGAAAATATTTAAACGTAATTTTGAAATAATAGAAAGTTGCTAAAGTAATTAATATAAATGACAAATGCATATGCAACAACAATAAGAATTATTTTAAAAAGAAAGATTTGAGAATATAATAAATTAATCATATTATACTGAGCAAGTCGAGAGCAATATTATATAATAATCAAATGTATTTATAATTATAATAGTATTTTATGTTTGTATGGAATATGTGATATTACGTGTAGGCTATGTAATCAACAAGTAAGCCTATAGGCACTGCGACTACCCATACACATGCAATAACAATGAATTTCTAATTCGCAATTTATTTTAAAATGATAGTTAATAAATGTTATAATACTTTAAACAATTTTACATTGTTGTTATTATTACGATTACACCCATTAAAAAATATAACGTTATAAATAAATTGCGGTACACAACGTGTGGCTCATCAACGATATGTACATCATATAACAATTAACGTTATAAATATTTGTCGCCCAAGAACATGGTGCGCGACCATGCCATTTAACTATTTTAAAATTTAAAAGTTAAATGTATGGCCTAAAAGTAAATGTGCGATAAATGAAAAAATATTTGTGCTAACTATTATTAGTATGTTATGTTATTTGTAGTTTATTATAATAGCACAACTGGCACTCAACAGGTAATTATATTGTAAAAAGAAAAGGTTTAATTGTAATAGTAACGTCGTTAATAATAATTCAAAACAAAATAATAAATAAAGAGTAGTATAACCGGAATCACCAATAATAATTATTTTAAAAACATAATATAACAAATAAATTATTCGACATGGCAGAACCAGGTAACTTCAGTATGGAGGCACTTCAAAATATGATGAACGCCATGGTAGAAGAATTAAAACAAGATAATGTAATACTAAAAGAAGAATTAAAACAAGATAATGTAAAACATAATAGAAAATTTAAATGAATTAAAACAAGATAATGTAAAACTAAAAGAAGATCTAAATGAATTAAAACAAGATAATTTAAAATAACAGAAAATTTAAAAGAAGAATTAAAACAAGATACAGTAGATAGTACTACACAGTTAGTGGATAAAATTATAGACACTAATACGCGCATAGATGCACTTGAAAATAAAGTTATACAAGCCCTTCATGAACAAGCTGTTAGGATAGAAAACAAGCATAAAGAATTACGCGCGGAGTGGAAGAAAGATTTAAAAGACATACATAAATAAATAACTGTAAACGTAAATGAGAAAATAATTGTAACAAAGCATGAACAGAACAGTAAAATAAGGGATGTCCATGATCAGCTTCAAGCGACCACAAGTAAAACGCGTACTACGGTAATAGAGAATAAACTAGAAGAAACATCCAAGACTGCGAAAGATTATTCTGGAGAGATGTCCAATATGAAAGAAGAGGTGAAGACTGAAATGGATCAACTTCGAACGGAGCTATGTAGACGTCCTGCGCAGATGATGGTTTATCCGGCACCATTAGAAGATAGGGTTAAACTAACATTTGCAGGAAATAAAAGGGAGAACAGCATGGAATTTTTGGTCAATTGCGAAAAATAAATGGAAAAAATTGGTAGTAATATTGATGAAAACGAGAAAATAAGTTTTCTTATTCGCCATTTCACAGATTCAGCAGCACAGCGGTACACTATCATACGTGATAATGTCACTACATATCAACAATTCCGTGACTCGTTTGAAAATAGGTATTGGAATATACATACGCAACGTCAGGTACGTGATCAGCTAGAATATGGTAAAATTAATATTCATGGTCGTCAGAGTATTGAACAGTATACAATAGCACAAATTGAAAGAGTGAAACATCTTAAACCTTAATTTTTAGAATATGAAATAATATCTAAACTGTTTTACCATTTTCAGAAAAATATCCAACTCGCTGTTAATACACAAGGTATTAAAACAATTGAAGAATTTTTAATACTGGTAACACAATCTGAAAATATCACTCGTGGTGAGAATACACAACACAATTATCAACCGCTCAGTAATCACAATAATAACCATAACCACAACGTTAATAATTATAAACAGCAAATGCAACACACGCAAAATAAAGCACATATTAACCTCATTCGCGAACCAACAACGACTCAGCGTGAAGAAGGCGTTCGTCAAGAGAGGGAGAGCGATCAGAGAGAGAGGAACGTAGAGGTGACAAGGGAAGCTATGTCTGGCCCATTTCAAAAAAGAAATTCCCTAACCCGTATGAGCGCTCAGTCAACGCAATAAAAGCAAACAATAGAAACATGAAGAAGGGATGTGAACCGGAAGCGGCAAGTGAACATCGACTTCTCAACAATGACTGGAGACACATACACAGCGGTACACAATAAACAATATATATGTCCTGTTGGCATACGAGACGAATTGCTTAGCACGGACGAGGGTATAAATCAAAAGGGACACCACACACATTGCCCTACTGTTAATGTTCCTATAAACAACTGTAGAATTAAAATGTTGGTGGTCACAGGTAGTCAACTATCAGTTTTTTAAAGCTGCCTGGATGCAACAAAATAAAAATTATTTTAAAAATACAGCGATATTAGCTGTGAATAATATCAACATTACAACCATGTTGCGAAGACAAGTGAAATAAGTGTATGAATAATCGTGTTTGTAAAAGGATGCCACGAGAAACCTATTCCTGTAGAGATTTGTCGAAACATGAATTTTGCACTCTAGACTATAAATACGTGACGCATATCAGCCTTGTTCTCTTTCTCGTTCAAACACAGTGGCAGCCGGAGTCTCTGCCCAACAACGGAGGACGAGGGACCAGCACACTACATGGCATAAATTCTAGACGTAGAGGACGAGTCATCGGACTTCCGAGAGGATCCGGAGGATGAAGAAAGGACCCAGGACTTCACGACTATGCAGGATTCACCAACATCAAGGACTCAGGACCAGAAGAGTGTACGCTGAGGATCCACTACAATTAAGGTGAAAGAAAGCCATGTATTCCTCATAACAAAAGACTTAATCAAAGACAGATAAACATTGTCAAAAGAAACATAATAATTTCGAAAAGTGTAATTTATAACTTGTAAATGTAAATGTTCTTGTATAGTAATTATAGCATATTTTTTGAATTGATACTTTATTGAAAATATTTAAATTGAATTGAAATTGTTGAATTATGAAAGCATAAGTTTTGAATTGATAATTTATTGAAAATATTTAAACGTAATTTTGAAATAATAGAAAGTTGCTAAAGTAATTAATATAAATGACAAATGCATATGCAACAACAATAAGAATTATTTTAAAAAGAAAGATTTGAGAATATAATAAATTAATCATATTATACTGAGCAAGTCGAGAGCAATATTATATAATAATCAAATGTATTTATAATTATAATAGTATTTTATGTTTGTATGGAATATGTGATATTACGTGTAGGCTATGTAATCAACAAGTAAGCCTATAGGCACTGCGACTACCCATACACATGCAATAACAATGAATTTCTAATTCGCAATTTATTTTAAAATGATAGTTAATAAATGTTCTAAATACTTTAAACAATTTTACATTGTTGTTATTATTACGATTACACCCATTAAAAAATATAACGTTATAAATAAATTGCGGTACACAACGTGTGGCTCATCAACGATATGTACATCATATAACAATTAACGTTATAAATATTTGTCGCCCAAGAACATGGTGCGCGACCATGCCATTTAACTATTTTAAAATTTAAAAGTTAAATGTATGGCCTAAAAGTAAATGTGTGATAAATGAAAAAATATTTGTGATAACTATTATTTGTATGTTATGTTATTTGTAGTTAATTATAATAGCACAACTGGCACTCAACAGGTAATTATATTGTAAAAAGAAAAGGTTTAATTGTAATAGTAACGTCATTAATAATAATACAAAACAAAATAATAAATAAAGAGTAGTATAACCGGAATCACCAATAATAATTATTTTAAAAACATAATATAACAAATAAATTATTCGACATGGCAGAACCAGGTAACTTCAGTATGGAGGCACTTCAAAATATGATGAAAGCCATGGTAGAAGAATTAAAACAAGATAATGTAATACTAAAAGAAGAATTAGAACAAGATAATGTAAAACATAATAGAAAATTTAAATGAATTAAAACAAGATAATGTAAATCTAAAAGAAGATCTAAATGAATTAAAACAAGATAATTTAAAATAACAGGAAATTTAAAAGAAGAATTAAAACAAGATATAGTAGATAGTACTACACAGTTAGTGGATAAAATTATAGACACTAATACGCGCATAGATGCACTTGAAAAAAAGTTATACAAGCCCTTCATGAACAAGCTGTTAGGATAGAAAACAAGCATAAAGAATTACGCGCGGAGTGGAAGAAAGATTTAAAAGACATACATAAATAAATAACTGTAATCGCAAATGAGAAAATATTTGTAGCAAAGCATGAACAGAAGAGTAAAATAAGGGATATCCATGATCAGCTTCAAGCGACCACAAGTAAAACGCGTACTACGGTAATAGAGAATAAACTAGAAGAAACATCCAAGACTGCGAAAGATTATTCTGGAGAGATGTCCAATATTAAAGAAGAGGTGAAGACTGATATGGATCAACTTCGAACGGAGCTATGTAGACGTCCTGCGCAGATGATGGTTTATCCGGCACCATTAGAAGATAGGGTTAAACTAACATTTGCAGGAAATAAATGGGAGAACAGCATGGAATTTTTGGTCAATTGCGAAAAATAAATGGAAAAAATTGGTAGTAATATTGATGAAAACGAGAAAATAAATTTTTTTATTCGACATTTCACAGATTCAGCTGTACAGTGGTACACTATCATACCTGATAATGTCACTACATATCAACAATTACGTGACTCGTTTGATAATAGGTATTGGAATATACATACGCAACGTCAGGTACGTGATCAGCTAGAATATGGTAAATTTAATATTCATGGTCGTCAGAGTATTGGACAGTATACAATAGCACAAATTGAAAGAGTGAAACATCTTAAACCTAAATTTTCAGAATATGAAATAATATCTAAACTGTCTTACCATTTTCAGAAAAATATCCAACTCGCTGTTAATACACAAGGTATTAAAACAATTGAAGAATTTTTAATACTGCTAACACAATCTGAAAATATCACTCGTGGTGAGAATACACAACACAATTATCAACCGCTCAGTAATCACAATAATAAGCATAATCACAACGTTAATAATTATAAACAGCAAATGCAACACACCCAAAATAAAGCACATATTAACCTCATTCGCGAACCAACAACGACTCAGCGTGAAGAAGGCGTCCGTCAAGAGAGGGAGAACGATCAGAGAGAGAGAGAACGTAGAGGTGAGAAGGGAAGCTATGTCTGGCCCACTTCTAAAAAGAAATTCCCTAACCCGTATGATAGCTCAGTCAACGAAATAAAAGCAAACAATAGAAACATGAAGAAGGGATGTGAACCGGAAGCGGCAAGTGAACATCGACTTCTCAACAATGACTGGAGACGCATACACAGCGGTACACAATAAACAATATATATGTCCTGTCGGCATACGAGACGAATTGCTTAGCACGGACGAGGGTATAAATCAAAAGGAACACCACACACATTGCCCTAGTGTTAATGTTCATATAAACAACTGTAGAATTAAAATGTTGGTGGTCACAGGTAGTCAACTATCAGATTTTAACGCTGCCTGGATGCAACGAAATAAAAATTATTTTAAAAATACAGCGATATTACCTGTGAATAATATCAACATTACAACCATGTTGCGAAGACAAGTGAAATAAGTGTATGAATAATCGTGTTTGTAAAAGGATGCCACGAGGAACCTATTCCTGCAGAGATTTGTCGAAACATGAATTTTGCACTCTAGACTATAAATACGCGAGGCACATCAGCCTTGTTCTCCTTCTCGTTCAAACACAGTGGCAGCCGGAGTCTCTGCCCAACAACGGAGGACGAGGGAGCAGCACACTACATGGCATATATTCTAGACGTAGAGAAAGAGTCACCGGGCTTCCGAGAGGATCCGGAGGATGAAGAAAGGACCCAGGACTTCACGACTATGCAGGATTCTCCAACACCAAGGACTCTGGACCAGAAGAGGGTACGCTGAGGAACCACTACAACTAAGGTGAAAGTAAGCCATGTATTCCTCATAACAAAAGACTTAATCAAAGACAAATAAACATTGTCAAAAGAAACATAATAATTTCTAAAAGTGTAATTTATAACTTGTAAATGTAAATGTTCTTATATAGTAATTGTAGCATATTTTTTGAATTGATACTTTACTGAAAATATTGAAATTGAATTGAAATTGTTGAATTATGAAAGCATAAGTTTTGAATTGATAATTTATTGAAAATATTTGAACGTAATTTTGAAATAATAGAAAGTTGCTAAAGTAATTAATATAAATGACAAATGCATATGCAACAACAATAAGAATTATTTTAAAAAGAAAGATTTGAGAATATAATAAATTAATCATATTATACTGAGCAAGTCGAGAGCAATATTATATAATAATCAAATGTATTTATAATTATAAGAGTATTTTATGTTTGTATGGAATATGTGATGTTACGTGTAAGCTATGTAATCAACAAGTAAGCCTATAGGTACTGCGACTACCCATACACATGCAATAATAATGAAGTTCTAATTCGCAATTTATTTTGAAATGATAATTAATAAATGTTCTAAATACTTTAAACAATTTTACATTATTGTTATTATTACGATTACACCCATTAAAAAATATAACGTTAAAAATAAAATGCGGTACCCAACGTGTGGCTCATCAACGATATATACATCATATAACAATTAACGTTATAAATATTTGTCGCCCAAGAACATGGTGCGCGACCATGCCATTTAACTATTTTAAAATTTAAAAGTTAAATGTATGGCCTAAAAGTAAATGTGTGTTAAATGAAAAAATATTTGTGCTAACTATTATTTGTATGTTATGTTATTTGTAGTTTATTATAGTAGCACAACTGGCACTCAATAGGTAATTATATTGTAAAAAGAAAAGGTTTAATTGTAATAGTAACGTCATTAATAATAATACAAAACTAAATAATAAATAAAGGGTAGTATAACCGGAATCACCAATAATAATTATTTTAAAAACATAATATAACAAATAAATTATTCGACATGGCAGAACCAGGTAACTTCAGTATGGAGGCACATCAAAATATGATGAAAGCCATGGTAGAAGAATTAGAACAAGATAATGTAAAACTAAAAGAAGAACTAAAAGAAGATAATGTAAAACATAATAGAAAATTTAAATGAATTAAAACAAGATAATGTAAAACTAAAAGAAGATCTAAATGAACTAAAACAAGATAATTTAAAACTAACAGAAAAATTAAAAGAAGAATTAAACAAGAAATAAATAGATAGTACTACACAGTTAGTGGATAAAATTATAGACACTGATACGCGCATAGATGCACTTGAAAATAAAGTTATAAAAGCCCTTCATGAACAAGCTGTTAGAATAGAAAACAATCATAAAGAATTACGCGCGGAGTGGAAGAAAGATTAAAAAGACATACATAAATAAATAACTGTAATCGTAAATGAGAAAATAATTGTAGCAAAGCATGAACAGAACAGTAAAATAAGGGATATCCATGATCAGCTTCAAGCGACCACAAGTAAAACGCGTACTACGGTAATAGAGAATAAACTAGAAGAAACATCCAAGACTGCGAAAGATTATTCTGGAGAGATGTCCAATATGAAAGAGGAGGTGAAGGCTGATTTGGATCAACATCGAAGGAGCTATGTAGACGTCCTGCGCAGATGATGGTTTATCCGGCACCATTAGAAGATAGGGTTAAACTAACATTTGCAGGAAATAAATGGGAGAACAGCATGGAATTTTTGGTCAATTGCGAAAAATAAATGGAAAAAATTGGTAGTAATATTGATGAAAACGAGAAAATAAATTTTCTTATTCGCCATTTCACAGATTCAGTAGCACAGCGGTACACTATCATACGTGATAATGTCACTACATATCAACAATTCCGTGACTCGTTTGAAAATAGGTATTGGAATATACATACGCCACGTCAGGTACGTGATCAGCTAGAATATGGTAAATTTAATATTCATGGTCGTCAGAGTATTGAACAGTATACAATAGCACAAATTGAAAGAGTGAAACATCTTAAACCTAAATTTTCAGAATATGAAATAATATCTAAACTGTCTTACCATTTTCAGAAAAATATCCAACTCGCTGTTAATACACAAGGTATTAAAACAATTGAAGAATTTTTAATACTGGTAACACAATCTGAAATTATCACTCGTGGTGAGAATACACAACACAATTATCAACCGCTCAGTAATAACAATAATAACCATAATCACAACGTTAATAATTATAAACAGCAAATGCAACACACGCAAAATAAAGCACATATTAACCTCATTCGCGAACCAACAACGACTCAGCGTGAAGAAGGCGTTCGTCAAGAGAGGGAGAGCGATCAGAGAGAGATGAACGTAGAGGTGAGAAGGGAAGCTATGTCTGGCCCATTTCAAAAAAGAAATTCCCTAACCCGTATGATCGCTCAGTCAACGCAATAAAAGCAAACAATAGAAACATGAAGAAGGGATGTGAACCGGAAGCGGCAAGTGAACATCGACTTCTCAACAATGACTGGAGACGCATACACAGCGGTACACAATAAACAATATATATGTCCTGTCGGCATACGAGACGAATTGCTTAGCACGGACGAGGGTATAAATCAAAAGGAACACCACACACATTGCCCTACTGTTAATGTTCCTATAAACAACTGTAGAATTAAAATGTTGGTGGTCACAGGTAGTCAACTATCAGTTTTTTAAAGCGGCCTGGATGCAACAAAATAAAAATTATTTTAAAAATACAGCGATATTACCTGTGAATAATATCAACATTACAACCATGTTGCGAAGACAAGTGAAATAAGTGTATGAATAATCGTGTGTGTAAAAGGATGCCACGAGAAACCTATTCCTGTAGAGATTTGTCGAAACATGAATTTTGCACTCTAGACTATAAATACGTGACGCATATCAGCCTTGTTCTCTTTCTCGTTCAAACACAGTGGCAGCCGGAGTCTCTGCCCAACAACGGTGGACGAGGGACCAGCACACTACATGGCATAAATTCTAGACGTAGAGGACGAGTCATCGGACTTCCGAGAGGATCCGGAGGATGAAGAAAGGACCCAGGACTTCACGACTATGCAGGATTCACCAACATCAAGGACTCAGGACCAGAAGAGGGTACGCTGAGGATCCACTACAATTAAGGTGAAAGAAAGCCATGTATTCCTCATAACAAAAGACTTAATCAAAGACAGATAAACATTGTCAAAAGAAACATAATAATTTCGAAAAGAGTAATTTATAACTTGTAAATGTAAATGTTCTTGTATAGTAATTATAGCATATTTTTTGAATTGATACTTTATTGAAAATATTTAAATTGAATTGAATTTGTTGAATTATGAAAGCATAAGTTTTGAATTGATAATTTATTGAAAATATTTAAACGTAATTTTGAAATAATAGAAAGTTGCTAAAGTAATTAATATAAATGACAAATGCATATGCAACAACAATAAAAATTATTTTAAAAAGAAAGATTTGAGAATATAATAAATTAATCATATTATACTGAGCAAGTCGAGAGCAATATTATATAATAATCAAATGTATTTATAATTATAATAGTATTTTATGTTTGTATGGAATATGTGATATTACGTGTAGGCTATGTAATCAACAAGTAAGCCTATAGGCACTGCGACTACCCATACACATGCAATAACAATGAATTTCTAATTCGCAATTTATTTTAAAATGATAGTTAATAAATGTTCTAAATACTTTAAACAATTTTACATTGTTGTTATTATTACGATTACACCCATTAAAAAATATAACGTTATAAATAAATTGCGGTACACAACGTGTGGCTCATCAACGATATGTACATCATATAACAATTAACGTTATAAATATTTGTCGCCCAAGAACATGGTGCGCGACCATGCCATTTAACTATTTTAAAATTTAAAAGTTAAATGTATGGCCTAAAAGTAAATGTGTGATAAATGAAAAAATATTTGTGATAACTATTATTTGTATGTTATGTTATTTGTAGTTAATTATAATAGCACAACTGGCACTCAACAGGTAATTATATTGTAAAAAGAAAACGTTTAATTGTAATAGTAACGTCATTAATAATAATACAAAACAAAATAATAAATAAAGAGTAGTATAACCGGAATCACCAATAATAATTATTTTAAAAACATAATATAACAAATAAATTATTCGACATGGCAGAACCAGGTAACTTCAGTATGGAGGCACTTCAAAATATGATGAAAGCCATGGTAGAAGAATTAAAACAAGATAATGTAAAACTAAAAGAAGAACTAAAAGAAGATAATGTAAAACATAATAGAAAATTTAAATGAATTAAAACAAGATAATGTAAAACTAAAAGAAGATCTAAATGAACTAAAACAAGATAATTTAAAACTAACAGAAAAATTAAAAGAAGAATTAAACAAGAAATAAATAGATAGTACTACACAGTTAGTGGATAAAATTATAGACACTAATACGCGCATAGATGCACTTGAAAATAAAGTTATAAAAGCCCTTCATGAACAAGCTGTTAGAATAGAAAACAATCATAAAGAATTACGCGCGGAGTGGAAGAAAGATTAAAAAGACATACATAAATAAATAACTGTAATCGTAAATGAGAAAATAATTGTAGCAAAGCATGAACAGAACAGTAAAATAAGGGATATCCATGATCAGCTTCAAGCGACCACAAGTAAAACGCGTACTACGGTAATAGAGAATAAACTAGAAGAAACATCCAAGACTGCGAAAGATTATTCTGGAGAGATGTCCAATATGAAAGAGGAGGTGAAGGCTGATTTGGATCAACATCGAAGGAGCTATGTAGACGTCCTGCGCAGATGATGGTTTATCCGGCACCATTAGAAGATAGGGTTAAACTAACATTTGCAGGAAATAAATGGGAGAACAGCATGGAATTTTTGGTCAATTGCGAAAAATAAATGGAAAAAATTGGTAGTAATATTGATGAAAACGAGAAAATAAATTTTCTTATTCGCCATTTCACAGATTCAGTAGCACAGCGGTACACTATCATACGTGATAATGTCACTACATATCAACAATTCCGTGACTCGTTTGAAAATAGGTATTGGAATATACATACGCCACGTCAGGTACGTGATCAGCTAGAATATGGTAAATTTAATATTCATGGTCGTCAGAGTATTGAACAGTATACAATAGCACAAATTGAAAGAGTGAAACATCTTAAACCTAAATTTTCAGAATATGAAATAATATCTAAACTGTCTTACCATTTTCAGAAAAATATCCAACTCGCTGTTAATACACAAGGTATTAAAACAATTGAAGAATTTTTAATACTGGTAACACAATCTGAAATTATCACTCGTGGTGAGAATACACAACACAATTATCAACCGCTCAGTAATAACAATAATAACCATAATCACAACGTTAATAATTATAAACAGCAAATGCAACACACGCAAAATAAAGCACATATTAACCTCATTCGCGAACCAACAACGACTCAGCGTGAAGAAGGCGTTCGTCAAGAGAGGGAGAGCGATCAGAGAGAGATGAACGTAGAGGTGAGAAGGGAAGCTATGTCTGGCCCATTTCAAAAAAGAAATTCCCTAACCCGTATGATCGCTCAGTCAACGCAATAAAAGCAAACAATAGAAACATGAAGAAGGGATGTGAACCGGAAGCGGCAAGTGAACATCGACTTCTCAACAATGACTGGAGACGCATACACAGCGGTACACAATAAACAATATATATGTCCTGTCGGCATACGAGACGAATTGCTTAGCACGGACGAGGGTATAAATCAAAAGGAACACCACACACATTGCCCTACTGTTAATGTTCCTATAAACAACTGTAGAATTAAAATGTTGGTGGTCACAGGTAGTCAACTATCAGTTTTTTAAAGCGGCCTGGATGCAACAAAATAAAAATTATTTTAAAAATACAGCGATATTACCTGTGAATAATATCAACATTACAACCATGTTGCGAAGACAAGTGAAATAAGTGTATGAATAATCGTGTTTGTAAAAGGATGCCACGAGAAACCTATTCCTGTAGAGATTTGTCGAAACATGAATTTTGCACTCTAGACTATAAATACGTGACGCATATCAGCCTTGTTCTCTTTCTCGTTCAAACACAGTGGCAGCCGGAGTCTCTGCCCAACAACGGTGGACGAGGGACCAGCACACTACATGGCATAAATTCTAGACGTAGAGGACGAGTCATCGGACTTCCGAGAGGATCCGGAGGATGAAGAAAGGACCCAGGACTTCACGACTATGCAGGATTCACCAACATCAAGGACTCAGGACCAGAAGAGGGTACGCTGAGGATCCACTACAATTAAGGTGAAAGAAAGCCATGTATTCCTCATAACAAAAGACTTAATCAAAGACAGATAAACATTGTCAAAAGAAACATAATAATTTCGAAAAGTGTAATTTATAACTTGTAAATGTAAATGTTCTTGTATAGTAATTATAGCATATTTTTTGAATTGATACTTTATTGAAAATATTTAAATTGAATTGAATTTGTTGAATTATGAAAGCATAAGTTTTGAATTGATAATTTATTGAAAATATTTAAACGTAATTTTGAAATAATAGAAAGTTGCTAAAGTAATTAATATAAATGACAAATGCATATGCAACAACAATAAAAATTATTTTAAAAAGAAAGATTTGAGAATATAATAAATTAATCATATTATACTGAGCAAGTCGAGAGCAATATTATATAATAATCAAATGTATTTATAATTATAATAGTATTTTATGTTTGTATGGAATATGTGATATTACGTGTAGGCTATGTAATCAACAAGTAAGCCTATAGGCACTGCGACTACCCATACACATGCAATAACAATGAATTTCTAATTCGCAATTTATTTTAAAATGATAGTTAATAAATGTTCTAAATACTTTAAACAATTTTACATTGTTGTTATTATTACGATTACACCCATTAAAAAATATAACGTTATAAATAAATTGCGGTACACAACGTGTGGCTCATCAACGATATGTACATCATATAACAATTAACGTTATAAATATTTGTCGCCCAAGAACATGGTGCGCGACCATGCCATTTAACTATTTTAAAATTTAAAAGTTAAATGTATGGCCTAAAAGTAAATGTGTGATAAATGAAAAAATATTTGTGATAACTATTATTTGTATGTTATGTTATTTGTAGTTAATTATAATAGCACAACTGGCACTCAACAGGTAATTATATTGTAAAAAGAAAACGTTTAATTGTAATAGTAACGTCATTAATAATAATACAAAACAAAATAATAAATAAAGAGTAGTATAACCGGAATCACCAATAATAATTATTTTAAAAACATAATATAACAAATAAATTATTCGACATGGCAGAACCAGGTAACTTCAGTATGGAGGCACTTCAAAATATGATGAAAGCCATGGTAGAAGAATTAAAACAAGATAATGTAATACTAAAAGAAGAATTAAAACAATATAATGTAAAACATAATAGAAAATTTAAATGAATTAAAACAAGATAATGTAAATCTAAAAGAAGATCTAAATGAATTAAAACAAGATAATTTAAAATAACAGGAAAATTAAAAGAAGAATTAAAACAAGATATAGTAGATAGTACTACACAGTTAGTGGATAAAATTATAGACACTAATACGCGCATAGATGCACTTGAAAATAAAGTTATACAAGCCCTTCATGAACAAGCTGTTAGGATAGAAAACAAGCATAAAGAATTACGCGCGGAGTGGAAGAAAGATTTAAAAGACATACATAAATAAATAACTGAAATCGCAAATGAGAAAATATTTGTAGCAAAGCATGAACAGAACAGTAAAATAAGGGATATCCATGATCAGCTTCAAGCGACCACAAGTAAAACGCGTACTACGGTAATAGAGAATAAACTAGAAGAAACATCCAAGACTGCGAAAGATTATTCTGGAGAGATGTCCAATATTAAAGAAGAGGTGAAGACTGATATGGATCAACTTCGAACGGAGCTATGTAGACGTCCTGCGCAGATGATGGTTTATCCGGCACCATTAGAAGATAGGGTTAAACTAACATTTGCAGGAAATAAATGGGAGAACAGCATGGAATTTTTGGTCAATTGCGAAAAATAAATGGAAAAAATTGGTAGTAATATTGATGAAAACGAGAAAATAAATTTTTTTATTCGCCATTTCACAGATTCAGCTGTACAGTGGTACACTATCATACCTGATAATGTCACTACATATCAACAATTACGTGACTCGTTTGATAATAGGTATTGGAATATACATACGCAACGTCAGGTACGTGATCAGCTAGAATATGGTAAATTTAATATTCATGGTCGTCAGAGTATTGGACAGTATACAATAGCACAAATTGAAAGAGTGAAACATCTTAAACCTAAATTTTCAGAATATGAAATAATATCTAAACTGTCTTACCATTTTCAGAAAAATATCCAACTCGCTGTTAATACACAAGGTATTAAAACAATTGAAGAATTTTTAATACTGCTAACACAATCTGAAAATATCACTCGTGGTGAGAATACACAACACAATTATCAACCGCTCAGTAATCACAATAATAAGCATAATCACAACGTTAATAATTATAAACAGCAAATGCAACACACCCAAAATAAAGCACATATTAACCTCATTCGCGAACCAACAACGACTCAGCGTGAAGAAGGCGTCCGTCAAGAGAGGGAGAACGATCAGAGAGAGAGAGAACGTAGAGGTGAGAAGGGAAGCTATGTCTGGCCCACTTCTAAAAAGAAATTCCCTAACCCGTATGATAGCTCAGTCAACGAAATAAAAGCAAACAATAGAAACATGAAGAAGGGATGTGAACCGGAAGCGGCAAGTGAACATCGACTTCTCAACAATGACTGGAGACGCATACACAGCGGTACACAATAAACAATATATATGTCCTGTCGGCATACGAGACGAATTGCTTAGCACGGACGAGGGTATAAATCAAAAGGAACACCACACACATTGCCCTAGTGTTAATGTTCATATAAACAACTGTAGAATTAAAATGTTGGTGGTCACAGGTAGTCAACTATCAGATTTTAACGCTGCCTGGATGCAACGAAATAAAAATTATTTTAAAAATACAGCGATATTACCTGTGAATAATATCAACATTACAACCATGTTGCGAAGACAAGTGAAATAAGTGTATGAATAATCGTGTTTGTAAAAGGATGCCACGAGGAACCTATTCCTGCAGAGATTTGTCGAAACATGAATTTTGCACTCTAGACTATAAATACGCGAGGCACATCAGCCTTGTTCTCCTTCTCGTTCAAACACAGTGGCAGCCGGAGTCTCTGCCCAACAACGGAGGACGAGGGAGCAGCACACTACATGGCATATATTCTAGACGTAGAGAAAGAGTCACCGGACTTCCGAGAGGATCCGGAGGATGAAGAAAGGACCCAGGACTTCACGACTATGCAGGATTCTCCAACACCAAGGACTCTGGACCAGAAGAGGGTACGCTGAGGAACCACTACAACTAAGGTGAAAGTAAGCCATGTATTCCTCATAACAAAAGACTTAATCAAAGACAAATAAACATTGTCAAAAGAAACATAATAATTTCTAAAAGTGTAATTTATAACTTGTAAATGTAAATGTTCTTATATAGTAATTGTAGCATATTTTTTGAATTGATACTTTACTGAAAATATTGAAATTGAATTGAAATTGTTGAATTATGAAAGCATAAGTTTTGAATTGATAATTTATTGAAAATATTTGAACGTAATTTTGAAATAATAGAAAGTTGCTAAAGTAATTAATATAAATGACAAATGCATATGCAACAACAATAAGAATTATTTTAAAAAGAAAGATTTGAGAATATAATAAATTAATCATATTATACTGAGCAAGTCGAGAGCAATATTATATAATAATCAAATGTATTTATAATTATAAGAGTATTTTATGTTTGTATGGAATATGTGATGTTACGTGTAAGCTATGTAATCAACAAGTAAGCCTATAGGTACTGCGACTACCCATACACATGCAATAATAATGAAGTTCTAATTCGCAATTTATTTTGAAATGATAATTAATAAATGTTCTAAATACTTTAAACAATTTTACATTATTGTTATTATTACGATTACACCCATTAAAAAATATAACGTTAAAAATAAAATGCGGTACCCAACGTGTGGCTCATCAACGATATATACATCATATAACAATTAACGTTATAAATATTTGTCGCCCAAGAACATGGTGCGCGACCATGCCATTTAACTATTTTAAAATTTAAAAGTTAAATGTATGGCCTAAAAGTAAATGTGTGTTAAATGAAAAAATATTTGTGCTAACTATTATTTGTATGTTATGTTATTTGTAGTTTATTATAGTAGCACAACTGGCACTCAATAGGTAATTATATTGTAAAAAGAAAAGGTTTAATTGTAATAGTAACGTCATTAATAATAATACAAAACTAAATAATAAATAAAGGGTAGTATAACCGGAATCACCAATAATAATTATTTTAAAAACATAATATAACAAATAAATTATTCGACATGGCAGAACCAGGTAACTTCAGTATGGAGGCACATCAAAATATGATGAAAGCCATGGTAGAAGAATTAGAACAAGATAATGTAAAACTAAAAGAAGAACTAAAAGAAGATAATGTAAAACATAATAGAAAATTTAAATGAATTAAAACAAGATAATGTAAAACTAAAAGAAGATCTAAATGAACTAAAACAAGATAATTTAAAACTAACAGAAAAATTAAAAGAAGAATTAAACAAGAAATAAATAGATAGTACTACACAGTTAGTGGATAAAATTATAGACACTAATACGCGCATAGATGCACTTGAAAATAAAGTTATAAAAGCCCTTCATGAACAAGCTGTTAGAATAGAAAACAATCATAAAGAATTACGCGCGGAGTGGAAGAAAGATTAAAAAGACATACATAAATAAATAACTGTAATCGTAAATGAGAAAATAATTGTAGCAAAGCATGAACAGAACAGTAAAATAAGGGATATCCATGATCAGCTTCAAGCGACCACAAGTAAAACGCGTACTACGGTAATAGAGAATAAACTAGAAGAAACATCCAAGACTGCGAAAGATTATTCTGGAGAGATGTCCAATATGAAAGAGGAGGTGAAGGCTGATTTGGATCAACATCGAAGGAGCTATGTAGACGTCCTGCGCAGATGATGGTTTATCCGGCACCATTAGAAGATAGGGTTAAACTAACATTTGCAGGAAATAAATGGGAGAACAGCATGGAATTTTTGGTCAATTGCGAAAAATAAATGGAAAAAATTGGTAGTAATATTGATGAAAACGAGAAAATAAATTTTCTTATTCGCCATTTCACAGATTCAGTAGCACAGCGGTACACTATCATACGTGATAATGTCACTACATATCAACAATTCCGTGACTCGTTTGAAAATAGGTATTGGAATATACATACGCCACGTCAGGTACGTGATCAGCTAGAATATGGTAAATTTAATATTCATGGTCGTCAGAGTATTGAACAGTATACAATAGCACAAATTGAAAGAGTGAAACATCTTAAACCTAAATTTTCAGAATATGAAATAATATCTAAACTGTCTTACCATTTTCAGAAAAATATCCAACTCGCTGTTAATACACAAGGTATTAAAACAATTGAAGAATTTTTAATACTGGTAACACAATCTGAAATTATCACTCGTGGTGAGAATACACAACACAATTATCAACCGCTCAGTAATAACAATAATAACCATAATCACAACGTTAATAATTATAAACAGCAAATGCAACACACGCAAAATAAAGCACATATTAACCTCATTCGCGAACCAACAACGACTCAGCGTGAAGAAGGCGTTCGTCAAGAGAGGGAGAGCGATCAGAGAGAGATGAACGTAGAGGTGAGAAGGGAAGCTATGTCTGGCCCATTTCAAAAAAGAAATTCCCTAACCCGTATGATCGCTCAGTCAACGCAATAAAAGCAAACAATAGAAACATGAAGAAGGGATGTGAACCGGAAGCGGCAAGTGAACATCGACTTCTCAACAATGACTGGAGACGCATACACAGCGGTACACAATAAACAATATATATGTCCTGTCGGCATACGAGACGAATTGCTTAGCACGGACGAGGGTATAAATCAAAAGGAACACCACACACATTGCCCTACTGTTAATGTTCCTATAAACAACTGTAGAATTAAAATGTTGGTGGTCACAGGTAGTCAACTATCAGTTTTTTAAAGCTGCCTGGATGCAACAAAATAAAAATTATTTTAAAAATACAGCGATATTACCTGTGAATAATATCAACATTACAACCATGTTGCGAAGACAAGTGAAATAAGTGTATGAATAATCGTGTGTGTAAAAGGATGCCACGAGAAACCTATTCCTGTAGAGATTTGTCGAAACATGAATTTTGCACTCTAGACTATAAATACGTGACGCATATCAGCCTTGTTCTCTTTCTCGTTCAAACACAGTGGCAGCCGGAGTCTCTGCCCAACAACGGTGGACGAGGGACCAGCACACTACATGGCATAAATTCTAGACGTAGAGGACGAGTCATCGGACTTCCGAGAGGATCCGGAGGATGAAGAAAGGACCCAGGACTTCACGACTATGCAGGATTCACCAACATCAAGGACTCAGGACCAGAAGAGGGTACGCTGAGGATCCACTACAATTAAGGTGAAAGAAAGCCATGTATTCCTCATAACAAAAGACTTAATCAAAGACAGATAAACATTGTCAAAAAAACATAATAATTTCGAAAAGTGTAATTTATAACTTGTAAATGTAAATGTTCTTGTATAGTAATTATAGCATATTTTTTGAATTGATACTTTATTGAAAATATTTAAATTGAATTGAATTTGTTGAATTATGAAAGCATAAGTTTTGAATTGATAATTTATTGAAAATATTTAAACGTAATTTTGAAATAATAGAAAGTTGCTAAAGTAATTAATATAAATGACAAATGCATATGCAACAACAATAAGAATTATTTTAAAAAGAAAGATTTGAGAATATAATAAATTAATCATATTATACTGAGCAAGTCGAGAGCAATATTATATAATAATCAAATGTATTTATAATTATAATAGTATTTTATGTTTGTATGGAATATGTGATATTACGTGTAGGCTATGTAATCAACAAGTAAGCCTATAGGCACTGCGACTACCCATACACATGCAATAACAATGAATTTCTAATTCGCAATTTATTTTAAAATGATAGTTAATAAATGTTCTAAATACTTTAAACAATTTTACATTGTTGTTATTATTACGATTACACCCATTAAAAAATATAACGTTATAAATAAATTGCGGTACACAACGTGTGGCTCATCAACGATATGTACATCATATAACAATTAACGTTATAAATATTTGTCGCCCAAGAACATGGTGCGCGACCATGCCATTTAACTATTTTAAAATTTAAAAGTTAAATGTATGGCCTAAAAGTAAATGTGTGATAAATGAAAAAATATTTGTGATAACTATTATTTGTATGTTATGTTATTTGTAGTTAATTATAATAGCACAACTGGCACTCAACAGGTAATTATATTGTAAAAAGAAAACGTTTAATTGTAATAGTAACGTCATTAATAATAATACAAAACAAAATAATAAATAAAGAGTAGTATAACCGGAATCACCAATAATAATTATTTTAAAAACATAATATAACAAATAAATTATTCGACATGGCAGAACCAGGTAACTTCAGTATGGAGGCACTTCAAAATATGATGAAAGCCATGGTAGAAGAATTAAAACAAGATAATGTAATACTTAAAGAAGAATTAAAACAATATAATGTAAAACATAATAGAAAATTTAAATGAATTAAAACAAGATAATGTAAATCTAAAAGAAGATCTAAATGAATTAAAACAAGATAATTTAAAATAACAGGAAATTTAAAAGAAGAATTAAAACAAGATATAGTAGATAGTACTACACAGTTAGTGGATAAAATTATAGACACTAATACGCGCATAGATGCACTTGAAAATAAAGTTATACAAGCCCTTCATGAACAAGCTGTTAGGATAGAAAACAAGCATAAAGAATTACGCGCGGAGTGGAAGAAAGATTTAAAAGACATACATAAATAAATAACTGAAATCGCAAATGAGAAAATATTTGTAGCAAAGCATGAACAGAACAGTAAAATAAGGGATATCCATGATCAGCTTCAAGCGACCACAAGTAAAACGCGTACTACGGTAATAGAGAATAAACTAGAAGAAACATCCAAGACTGCGAAAGATTATTCTGGAGAGATGTCCAATATGAAAGAAGAGGTGAAGACTGAAATGGATCAACTTCGAACGGAGCTATGTAGACGTCCTGCGCAGATGATGGTTTATCCGGCACCATTAGAAGATAGGGTTAAACTAACATTTGCAGGAAATAAATGGGAGAACAGCATGGAATTTTTGGTCAATTGCGAAAAATAAATGGAAAAAATTGGTAGTAATATTGATGAAAACGAGAAAATAAGTTTTCTTATTCGCCATTTCACAGATTCAGCAGCACAGCGGTACACTATCATACGTGATAATGTCACTACATATCAACAATTCCGTGACTCGTTTGAAAATAGGTATTGGAATATACATACGCAACGTCATGTACGTGATCAGCTAGAATATGGTAAAATTAATATTCATGGTCGTCAGAGTATTGAACAGTATACAATAGCACAAATTGAAAGAGTGAAACATCTTAAACCTAAATTTTCAGAATATGAAATAATATCTAAACTGTTTTACCATTTTCAGAAAAATATCCAACTCGCTGTTAATACACAAGGTATTAAAACAATTGAAGAATTTTTAATACTGGTAACACAATCTGAAAATATCACTCGTGGTGAGAATAAACAACACAATTATCAACCGCTCAGTAATCACAATAATAACCATAATCACAACGTTAATAATTATAAACAGCAAATGCAACACACGCAAAATAAAGCACATATTAACCTCATTCGCGAACCAACAACGACTCAGCGTGAAGAAGGCGTTCGTCAAGAGAGGGAGAGCGATCAGAGAGAGAGGAACGTAGAGGTGAGAAGGGAAGCTATGTCTGGCCCATTTCAAAAAAGAAATTCCCTAACCCGTATGATCGCTCAGTCAACGCAATAAAAGCAAACAATAGAAACATGAAGAAGGGATGTGAACCGGAAGCGGCAAGTGAACATCGACTTCTCAACAATGACTGGAGACGCATACACAGCGGAACACAATAAACAATATATATGTCCTGTCGGCATACGAGACGAATTGCTTAGCACGGACGAGGGTATAAATCAAAAGGGACACCACACACATTGCCCTACTGTTATTGTTCCTATAAACAACTGTAGAATTAAAATGTTGGTGGTCACAGGTAGTCAACTATCAGTTTTTTAAAGCTGCCTGGATGCAACAAAATAAAAATTATTTTAAAAATACAGCGATATTACCTGTGAATAATAATAACATTACAACCATGTTGCGAAGACAAGTGAAATAAGTGTATGAATAATCGTGTTTGTAAAAGGATGCCACGAGAAACCTATTCCTGTAGAGATTTGTCGAAACATGAATTTTGCACTCTAGACTATAAATACGTGACGCATATCAGCCTTGTTCTCTTTCTCGTTCAAACACAGTGGCAGCCGGAGTCTCTGCCCAACAACGGAGGACGAGGGACCAGCACACTACATGGCATAAATTCTAGACGTAGAGGACTAGTCATCGGACTTCCGAGAGGATCCGGAGGATGAAGAAAGGACCCAGGACTTCACGACTATGCAGGATTCACCAACATCAAGGACTCAGGACCAGAAGAGGGTACGCTGAGGATCCACTACAATTAAGGTGAAAGAAAGCCATGTATTCCTCATAACAAAATACTTAATCAAAGACAGATAAACATTGTCAAAAGAAACATAATAATTTCGAAAAGTGTAATTTATAACTTGTAAATGTAAATGTTCTTGTATAGTAATCATAGCATATTTTTTGAATTGATACTTTATTGAAAATATTTAAATTGAATTGAATTTGTTGAATTATGAAAGCATAAGTTTTGAATTGATAATTTATTGAAAATATTTAAACGTAATTTTGAAATAATAGAAAGTTGCTAAAGTAAATAATATAAATGACAAATGCATATGCAACAACAATAAGAATTATTTTAAAAAGAAAGATTTGAGAATATAATAAATTAATCATATTATACTGAGCAAGTCGAGAGCAATATTATATAATAATCAAATGTATTTATAATTATAATAGTATTTTATGTTTGTATGGAATATGTGATATTACGTGTAGGCTATGTAATCAACAAGTAAGCCTATAGGCACTGCGACTACCCATACACATGCAATAACAATGAATTTCTAATTCGCAATTTATTTTAAAATGATAGTTAATAAATGTTCTAAATACTTTAAACAATTTTACATTGTTGTTATTATTACGATTACACCCATTAAAAAATATAACGTTATAAATAAATTGCGGTACACAACGTGTGGCTCATCAACGATATGTACATCATATAACAATTAACGTTATAAATATTTGTCGCCCAAGAACATGGTGCGCGACCATGCCATTTAACTATTTTAAAATTTAAAAGTTAAATGTATGGCCTAAAAGTAAATGTGTGATAAATGAAAAAATATTTGTGATAACTATTATTTGTATCTTATGTTATTTGTAGTTAATCATAACAGCACAACTGGCACTCAACAGGTAATTATATTGTAAAAAGAAAACGTTTAATTGTAATAGTAACGTCATTAATAATAATACAAAACAAAATAATAAATAAAGAGTAGTATAACCGGAATCACCAATAATAATTATTTTAAAAACATAATATAACAAATAAATTATACGACATGGCAGAACCAGGTAACTTCAGTATGGAGGCACTTCAAAATATGATGAACGCCATGGTAGAAGAATTAAAACAAGATAATGTAATACTAAAAGAAGAATTAAAACAATATAATGTAAAACATAATAGAAAATTTAAATGAATTAAAACAAGATAATGTAAATCTAAAAGAAGATCTAAATGAATTAAAACAAGATAATTTAAAATAACAGGAAATTTAAAAGAAGAATTAAAACAAGATATAGTAGATAGTACTACACAGTTAGTGGATAAAATTATAGACACTAATACGCGAATAGATGCACTTGAAAATAAAGTTATACAAGCCCTTCATGAACAAGCTGTTAGGATAGAAAACAAGCATAAAGTATTACGCGCGGAGTGGAAGAAAGATTTAAAAGACATACATAAATAAATAACTGTAATCGCAAATGAGAAAATATTTGTAGCAAAGCATGAACAGAAGAGTAAAATAAGGGATATCCATGATCAGCTTCAAGCGACCACAAGTAAAACGCGTACTACGGTAATAGAGAATAAACTAGAAGAAACATCCAAGACTGCGAAAGATTATTCTGGAGAGATGTCCAATATGAAAGAAGAGGTGAAGACTGAAATGGATCAACTTCGAACGGAGCTATGTAGACGTCCTGCGCAGATGATGGTTTATCCGGCACCATTAGAAGATAGGGTTAAACTAACATTTGCAGGAAATAAATGGGAGAACAGCATGGAATTTTTGGTCAATTGCGAAAAATAAATGGAAAAAATTGGTAGTAATATTGATGAAAACGAGAAAATAAGTTTTCTTATTCGCCATTTCACAGATTCAGCAGCACAGCGGTACACTATCATACGTGATAATGTCACTACATATCAACAATTCCGTGACTCGTTTGAAAATAGGTATTGGAATATACATACGCAACGTCAGGTACGTGATCAGCTAGAATATGGTAAAATTAATATTCATGGTCGTCAGAGTATTGAACAGTATACAATAGCACAAATTGAAAGAGTGAAACATCTTAAACCTAAATTTTCAGAATATGAAATAATATCTAAACTGTTTTACCATTTTCAGAAAAATATCCAACTCGCTGTTAATACACAAGGTATTAAAACAATTGAAGAATTTTTAATACTGGTAACACAATCTGAAAATATCACTCGTGGTGAGAATACACAACACAATTATCAACCGCTCAGTAATCACAATAATAACCATAATCACAACGTTAATAATTATAAACAGCAAATGCAACACACGCAAAATAAAGCACATATTAACCTCATTCGCGAACCAACAACGACTCAGCGTGAAGAAGGCGTTCGTCAAGAGAGGGAGAGCGATCAGAGAGAGAGGAACGTAGAGGTGAGAAGGGAAGCTATGTCTGGCCCATTTCAAAAAAGAAATTCCCTAACCCGTATGATCGCTCAGTCAACGCAATAAAAGCAAACAATAGAAACATGAAGAAGGGATGTGAACCGGAAGCGGCAAGTGAACATCGACTTCTCAACAATGACTGGAGACGCATACACAGCGGTACACAATAAACAATATATATGTCCTGTCGGCATACGAGACGAATTGCTTAGCACGGACGAGGGTATAAATCAAAAGGGACACCACACACATTGCCCTACTGTTAATGTTCCTATAAACAACTGTAGAATTAAAATGTTGGTGGTCACAGGTAGTCAACTATCAGTTTTTTAAAGCTGCCTGGATGCAACAAAATAAAAATTATTTTAAAAATACAGCGATATTACCTGTGAATAATATCAACATTACAACCATGTTGCGAAGACAAGTGAAATAAGTGTATGAATAATCGTGTTTGTAAAAGGATGCCACGAGAAACCTATTCCTGTAGAGATTTGTCGAAACATGAATTTTGCACTCTAGACTATAAATACGTGACGCATATCAGCCTTGTTCTCTTTCTCGTTCAAACACAGTGGCAGCCGGAGTCTCTGCCCAACAACGGAGGACGAGGGACCAGCACACTACATGGCATAAATTCTAGACGTAGAGGACTAGTCATCGGACTTCCGAGAGGATCCGGAGGATGAAGAAAGGACCCAGGACTTCACGACTATGCAGGATTCACCAACATCAAGGACTCAGGACCAGAAGAGGGTACGCTGAGGATCCACTACAATTAAGGTGAAAGAAAGCCATGTATTCCTCATAACAAAAGACTTAATCAAAGACAGATAAACATTGTCAAAAGGAACATAATAATTTCGAAAAGTGTAATTTATAACTTGTAAATGTAAATGTTCTTGTATAGTAATCATAGCATATTTTTTGAATTGATACTTTATTGAAAATATTTAAATTGAATTGAATTTGTTGAATTATGAAAGCATAAGTTTTGAATTGATAATTTATTGAAAATATTTAAACGTAATTTTGAAATAATAGAAAGTTGCTAAAGTAATTAATATAAATGACAAATGCATATGCAACAACAATAAGAATTATTTTAAAAAGAAAGATTTGAGAATATAATAAATTAATCATATTATACTGAGCAAGTCGAGAGCAATATTATATAATAATCAAATGTATTTATAATTATAATAGTATTTTATGTTTGTATGGAATATGTGATATTACGTGTAGGCTATGTAATCAACAAGTAAGCCTATAGGCACTGCGACTACCCATACACATGCAATAACAATGAATTTCTAATTCGCAATTTATTTTAAAATGATAGTTAATAAATGTTCTAAATACTTTAAACAATTTTACATTGTTGTTATTATTACGATTACACCCATTAAAAAATATAACGTTATAAATAAATTGCGGTACACAACGTGTGGCTCATCAACGATATGTACATCATATAACAATTAACGTTATAAATATTTGTCGCCCAAGAACATGGTGCGCGACCATGCCATTTAACTATTTTAAAATTTAAAAGTTAAATGTATGGCCTAAAAGTAAATGTGTGATAAATGAAAAAATATTTGTGATAACTATTATTTGTATGTTATGTTATTTGTAGTTAATTATAATAGCACAACTGGCACTCAACAGGTAATTATATTGTAAAAAGAAAACGTTTAATTGTAATAGTAACGTCATTAATTATAATACAAAACAAAATAATAAATAAAGAGTAGTATAACCGGAATCACCAATAATAATTATTTTAAAAACATAATATAACAAATAAATTATACGACATGGCAGAACCAGGTAACTTCAGTATGGAGGCACTTCAAAATATGATGAAAGCCATGGTAGAAGAATTAAAACAAGATAATGTAATACTAAAAGAAGAATTAAAACAATATAATGTAAAACATAATAGAAAATTTAAATGTATTAAAACAAGATAATGTAAATCTAAAAGAAGATCTAAATGAATTAAAACAAGATAATTTAAAATAACAGGAAATTTAAAAGAAGAATTAAAACAAGATATAGTAGATAGTACTACACAGTTAGTGGATAAAATTATAGACACTAATACGCGCATAGATGCACTTGAAAATAAAGTTATACAAGCCCTTCATGAACAAGCTGTTAGGATAGAAAACAAGCATAAAGAATTACGCGCGGAGTGGAAGAAAGATTTAAAAGACATACATAAATAAATAACTGTAATCGCAAATGAGAAAATATTTGTAGCAAAGCATGAACAGAAGAGTAAAATAAGGGATATCCATGATCAGCTTCAAGCGACCACAAGTAAAACGCGTACTACGGTAATAGAGAATAAACTAGAAGAAACATCCAAGACTGCGAAAGATTATTCTGGAGAGATGTCCAATATGAAAGAAGAGGTGAAGACTGAAATGGATCAACTTCGAACGGAGCTATGTAGACGTCCTGCGCAGATGATGGTTTATCCGGCACCATTAGAAGATAGGGTTAAACTAACATTTGCAGGAAATAAATGGGAGAACAGCATGGAATTTTTGGTCAATTGCGAAAAATAAATGGAAAAAATTGGTAGTAATATTGATGAAAACGAGAAAATAAGTTTTCTTATTCGCCATTTCACAGATTCAGCAGCACAGCGGTACACTATCATACGTGATAATGTCACTACATATCAACAATTCCGTGACTCGTTTGAAAATAGGTATTGGAATATACATACGCAACGTCATGTACGTGATCAGCTAGAATATGGTAAAATTAATATTCATGGTCGTCAGAGTATTGAACAGTATACAATAGCACAAATTGAAAGAGTGAAACATCTTAAACCTAAATTTTCAGAATATGAAATAATATCTAAACTGTTTTACCATTTTCAGAAAAATATCCAACTCGCTGTTAATACACAAGGTATTAAAACAATTGAAGAATTTTTAATACTGGTAACACAATCTGAAAATATCACTCGTGGTGAGAATACACAACACAATTATCAACCGCTCAGTAATCACAATAATAACCATAATCACAACGTTAATAATTATAAACAGCAAATGCAACACACGCAAAATAAAGCACATATTAACCTCATTCGCGAACCAACAACGACTCAGCGTGAAGAAGGCGTTCGTCAAGAGAGGGAGAGCGATCAGAGAGAGAGGAACGTAGAGGTGAGAAGGGAAGCTATGTCTGGCCCATTTCAAAAAAGAAATTCCCTAACCCGTATGATCGCTCAGTCAACGCAATAAAAGCAAACAATAGAAACATGAAGAAGGGATGTGAACCGGAAGCGGCAAGTGAACATCGACTTCTCAACAATGACTGGAGACGCATACACAGCGGTACACAATAAACAATATATATGTCCTGTCGGCATACGAGACGAATTGCTTAGCACGGACGAGGGTATAAATCAAAAGGGACACCACACACATTGCCCTACTGTTAATGTTCCTATAAACAACTGTAGAATTAAAATGTTGGTGGTCACAGGTAGTCAACTATCAGTTTTTTAAAGCTGCCTGGATGCAACAAAATAAAAATTATTTTAAAAATACAGCGATATTACCTGTGAATAATAATAACATTACAACCATGTTGCGAAGACAAGTGAAATAAGTGTATGAATAATCGTGTTTGTAAAAGGATGCCACGAGAAACCTATTCCTGTAGAGATTTGTCGAAACATGAATTTTGCACTCTAGACTATAAATACGTGACGCATATCAGCCTTGTTCTCTTTCTCGTTCAAACACAGTGGCAGCCGGAGTCTCTGCCCAACAACGGAGGACGAGGGACCAGCACACTACATGGCATAAATTCTAGACGTAGAGGACTAGTCATCGGACTTCCGAGAGGATCCGGAGGATGAAGAAAGGACCCAGGACTTCACGACTATGCAGGATTCACCAACATCAAGGACTCAGGACCAGAAGAGGGTACGCTGAGGATCCACTACAATTAAGGTGAAAGAAAGCCATGTATTCCTCATAACAAAAGACTTAATCAAAGACAGATAAACATTGTCAAAAGAAACATAATAATTTCGAAAAGTGTAATTTATAACTTGTAAATGTAAATGTTCTTGTATAGTAATCATAGCATATTTTTTGAATTGATACTTTATTGAAAATATTTAAATTGAATTGAATTTGTTGAATTATGAAAGCATAAGTTTTGAATTGATAATTTATTGAAAATATTTAAACGTAATTTTGAAATAATAGAAAGTTGCTAAAGTAATTAATATAAATGACAAATTCATATGCAACAACAATAAGAATTATTTTAAAAAGAAAGATTTGAGAATATAATAAATTAATCATATTATACTGAGCAAGTCGAGAGCAATATTATATAATAATCAAATGTATTTATAATTATAATAGTATTTTATGTTTGTATGGAATATGTGATATTACGTGTAGGCTATGTAATCAACAAGTAAGCCTATAGGCACTGCGACTACCCATACACATGCAATAACAATGAATTTCTAATTCGCAATTTATTTTAAAATGATAGTTAATAAATGTTCTAAATACTTTAAACAATTTTACATTGTTGTTATTATTACGATTACACCCATTAAAATATATAACGTTATAAATAAAATGCGGTACCCAACGTGTGGCTCATCAACGATATATACATCATATAACAATTAACGTTATAAATACTTGTCGCCCAAGAACATGGTGCGCGACCATGCCATTTAACTATTTTAAAATTTAAAAGTTAAATGTATGGCCTAAAAGTAAATGTGTGTTAAATGAAAAAATATTTGTGATAACTATTATTTGTATGTTATGTTATTTGTAGTTAATTATAATAGCACAACTGGCACTCAACAGGTAATTATATTGTAAAAAGAAAACGTTTAATTGTAATAGTAACGTCATTAATAATAATACAAAACAAAATATTAAAATAAAAAGTTGTATAACCGGAATCACCAATAATAATTATTTAAAAACATAATATAACAAATAAATTATACGACATGGCAGAACCAGGTAACTTCAGTATGGAGGCACTTCAAAATATGATGAAAGCCATGGTAGAAGAATTAAAACAAGATAATGTAATACTAAAAGAAGAATTAAAACAAGATAATGTAAAACATAATAGAAAATTTAAATGAATTAAAACAAGATAATGTAAATCTAAAAGAAGATCTAAATGAATTAAAACAAGATAATTTAAAATAACAGGAAATTTAAAAGAAGAATTAAAACAAGATATAGTAGATAGTACTACACAGTTAGTGGATAAAATTATAGACACTAATACGCGCATAGATGCACTTGAAAATAAAGTTATACAAGCCCTTCATGAACAAGCTGTTAGGATAGAAAACAAGCATAAAGAATTACGCGCGGAGTGGAAGAAAGATTTAAAAGACATACATAAATAAATAACTGTAATCGCAAATGAGAAAATATTTGTAGCAAAGCATGAACAGAAGAGTAAAATAAGGGATATCCATGATCAGCTTCAAGCGACCACAAGTAAAACGCGTACTACGGTAATAGAGAATAAACTAGAAGAAACATCCAAGACTGCGAAAGATTATTCTGGAGAGATGTCCAATATTAAAGAAGAGGTGAAGACTGAAATGGATCAACTTCGAACGGAGCTATGTAGACGTCCTGCGCAGATGATGGTTTATCCGGGACCATTAGAAGATAAGGTTAAACTAACATTTGCAGGAAATAAATGGGAGAACAGCATGGAATTTTTGGTCAATTGCGAAAAATAAATGGAAAAAATTGGTAGTAATATTGATGAAAACGAGAAAATAAATTATCTTATTCGCCATTTCACAGATTCAGCTGTACAGTGGTACACTATCATACGTGATAATGTCACTACATATCAACAATTCCGTGACTCGTTTGAAAATAGGTATTGGAATATACATACGCAACGTCAGGTACGTGATCAGCTAGAATATGGTAAATTTAATATTCATGGTCGTCAGAGTATTGAACAGTATACAATAGCACAAATTGAAAGAGTGAAACATTTTAACCTAAATTTTCAGAATATGAAATAATATCTAAACTGTCTTACCATTTTCAGAAAAATATCCAACTCGCTGTTAATACACAAGGTATTAAAACAATTGAAGAATTTTTAATACTGCTAACACAATCTGAAAATATCACTCGTGGTGAGAATACACAACACAATTATCAACCGCTCAGTAATCACAATAATAAGCATAATCACAACGTTAATAATTATAAACAGCAAATGCAACACACCCAAAATAAAGCACATATTAACATCATTCGCGAACCAACAACGACTCAGCGTGAAGAAGGCGTCCGTCAAGAGAGGGAGAACGATCAGAGAGAGAGAGAACGTAGAGGTGAGAAGGGAAGCTATGTCTGGCCCACTTCTAAAAAGAAATTCCCTAACCCGTATGATCGCTCAGTCAACGCAATAAAAGCAAACAATAGAAACATGAAGAAGGGATGTGAACCGGAAGCTGCAAGTGAACATCGACTTCTCAACAATAACTGGAGACGCATACACAGCGGTACACAATAAACAATATATATGTCCTGTCGGCATACGAGACGAATTGCTTAGCACGGACGAGGGTATAAATCAAAAGGAACACCACACACATTGCCCTACTGTTAATGTTCCTATAAACAACTGTAGAATTAAAATGTTGGTGGTCACAGGTAGTCAACTATCAGTTTTTTAAAGCTGCCTGGATGCAACAAAATAAAAATTATTTTAAAAATACAGCGATATTACCTGTGAATAATATCAACATTACAACCATGTTGCGAAGACAAGTGAAATAAGTGTATGAATAAACGTGTTTGTAAAAGGATGCCACGAGAAACCTATTCCTGCAGAGATTTGTCGAAACATGAATTTTGCACTCTAGACTATAAATACGTGACGCATATCAGCCTTGTCCTCTTTCTCGTTCAAACACAGTGGCAGCCGGAGTCTCTGCCCAACAACGGAGGACGAGGGAGCAGCACACTACATGGCATAAATTCTAGACGTAGAGGACGAGTCATCGGACTTCCGAGAGGATCCGGAGGATGAAGAAAGGACCCAGGACTTCACGACTATGCAGGATTCACCAACATCAAGGACTCAGGACCAGAAGAGGGTACGCTGAGGAACCACTACAATTAAGGTGAAAGAAAGCCATGTATTCCTCATAACAAAAGACTTAATCAAAGACAGATAAACATTGTCAAAAGAAACATAATAATTTCTAAAAGTGTAATTTATAACTTGTAAATGTAAATGTTCTTGCATAGTAATTATAGCATATTTTTTGAATTGATACTTTATTGAAAATATTTAAATTGAATTGAAATTGTTGAATTATGAAAGCATAAGTTTTGAATTGATAATTTATTGAAAATATTTAAACGTAATTTTGAAATAATAGAAAGTTGCTAAAGTAATTAATATAAATGACAAATGCATATGCAACAACAATAAGAATTATTTTAAAAAGAAATATTTGAGAATATAATAAATTAATCATATTATACTGAGCAAGTCGAGAGCAATATTATATAATAATCAAATGTATTTATAATTATAATAGTATTTTATGTTTGTATGGAATATGTGATATTACGTGTAGGCTATGTAATCAACAAGTAAGCCTATAGGTACTGCGACTACCCATACACATGCAATAACAATGAATTTCTAATTCGCTATTTATTTTAAAATGATAATTAATAAATGTTCTAAATACTTTAAACAATTTTACATTGTTGTTATTATTATGATTACACCCATTAAAAAATATAACGTTATAAATAAATTGCGGTACACAACGTGTGGCTCATCAACGATATGTACATCATATAACAATTAACGTTATAAATATTTGTCGCCCAAGAACATGGTGCGCGACCATGCCATTTAACTATTTTAAAATTTAAAAGTTAAATGTATGGCCTAAAAGTAAATGTGTGATAAATGAAAAAATATTTGTGATAACTATTATTTGTATGTTATGTTATTTGTAGTTTATTATAATAGCACAACTGGCACTCAACAGGTAATTATATTGTAAAAAGAAAAGGTTTAATTGTAATAGTAACGTCATTAATAATAATACAAAACAAAATAATAAATAAAGAGTAGTATAACCGGTATCACCAATAATAATTATTTTAAAAACATAATATAACAAATAAATTATTCGACATGGCAGAACCAGGTAACTTCAGTATGGAGGCACTTCAAAATATGATGAAAGCCATGGTAGAAGAATTAAAACAAGATAATGTAAAACTAAAAGAAGAACTAAAAGAAGATAATGTAAAACATAATAGAAAATTTAAATGAATTAAAACAAGATAATGTAAAACTAAAAGAAGATCTAAATGAACTAAAACAAGATAATTTAAAACTAACAGAAAAATTAAAAGAAGAATTAAAACAAGAAATAAATAGATAGTACTACACAGTTAGTGGATAAAATTATAGACACTAATACGCGCATAGATGCACTTGAAAATAAAGTTATAAAAGCCCTTCATGAACAAGCTGTTAGAATAGAAAACAATCATAAAGAATTACGCGCGGAGTGGAAGAAAGATTAAAAAGACATACATAAATAAATAACTGTAATCGTAAATGAGAAAATAATTGTAGCAAATCATGAACAGAACAGTAAAATAAGGGATATCCATGATCAGCTTCAAGCGACCACAAGTAAAACGCGTACTACGGTAATAGAGAATAAACTAGAAGAAACATCCAAGACTGCGAAAGATTATTCTGGAGAGATGTCCAATATGAAAGAGGAGGTGAAGGCTGAATTGGATCAACATCGAAGGAGCTATGTAGACGTCCTGCGCAGATGATGGTTTATCCGGCACCATTAGAAGATAGGGTTAAACTAACATTTGCAGGAAATAAATGGGAGAACAGCATGGAATTTTTGGTCAATTGCGAAAAATAAATGGAAAAAATTGGTAGTAATATTGATGAAAACGAGAAAATAAATTTTCTTATTCGCCATTTCACAGATTCAGTAGCACAGCGGTACACTATCATACGTGATAATGTCACTACATATCAACAATTCCGTGACTCGTTTGAAAATAGGTATTGGAATATACATACGCCACGTCAGGTACGTGATCAGCTAGAATATGGTAAATTTAATATTCATGGTCGTCAGAGTATTGAACAGTATACAATAGCACAAATTGAAAGAGTGAAACATCTTAAACCTAAATTTTCAGAATATGAAATAATATCTAAACTGACTTACCATTTTCAGAAAAATATCCAACTCGCCGTTAATACACAAGGTATTAAAAAAATTGAAGAATATTTAATACTGCTAACACAATCTGAAAATATCACTCGTGGTGAGAATACACAACAAAATTATCAACCGCTCAGTAATCACAATAATAAGCATAATCACAACGTTAATAATTATAAACAGCAAATGCAACACACCCAAAATAAAGCACATATTAACCTCATTCGCGAACCAACAACGACTCAGCGTGAAGAAGGCGTTCGTCAAGAGAGGGAGAGCGATCAGAGAGAGAGGAACGTAGAGGTGAGAAGGGAAGCTATGTCTGGCCAACTTCTAAAAAGAAATTCCCTAACCCGTATGATCGCTCAGTCAACGCAATAAAAGCAAACAATAGAAACATGAAGAAGGGATGTGAACCGGAAGCGGCAAGTGAACATCGACTTCTCAACAATGACTGGAGACGCATACACAGCGGTACACAATAAACAATATATATGTCCTGTCAGCATACGAGACGAATTGCTTAGCACGGACGAGGGTATAAATCAAAAGGAACACCACACACATTGCCCTACTGTTAATGTTCATATAAACAACTGTAGAATTAAAATGTTGGTGGTCACAGGTAGTCAACTATCAGTTTTTTAACGCTGCCTGGATGCAACGAAATAAAAATTATTTTAATAATACAGCGATATTACCTGTGAATAAATGAACATTACAACCATGTTGCGAAGACAAGTGAAATAAGTGTATGAATAATCGTGTTTGTAAAAGGATGCCACGAGGAACCTATTCCTGCAGAGATTTTTCGAAACATGAATTTTGCACTCTAGACTATAAATACGCGAGGCACATCAGCCTTGTTCTCCTTCTCGTTCAAACACAGTGGCAGCCGGAGTCTCTGCCCAACAACGGAGGACGAGGGAGCAGCACACTACATGGCATAAATTCTAGACGTAGAGAAAGAGTCACCGGACTTCCGAGAGGATCCGGAGGATGAAGAAAGGACCCAGGACTTCACGACTATGCAGGATTCACCAACACCAAGGACTCTGGACCAGAAGAGGGTACGCTGAGGAACCACTACAATTAAGGTGAAAGAAAGCCATGTATTCCTCATAACAAAAGACTTAATCAAAGACAAATAAACATTGTCAAAAGAAACATAATAATTTCTAAAAGTGTAATTTATAACTTGTTAATGTATATGTTCTTGTATAGTAATTATAGCATATTTTTTGAATTGATACTTTATTGAAAATATTGAAATTGAATTGGAATTGTTGAATTATGAATGCATAAGTTTTGAATTGATAATTTATTGAAAATATTTGAATGTAATTTTGAAATAATAGAAAGCTGCTAAAGTAATTAATATAAATGACAAATGCATATGCAACAACAATAAGAATTATTTTAAAAAGAAAGATTTGAGAATATAATAAATTAATCATATTATACTGAGCAAGTCGAGAGCAATATTATATAATAATCAAATGTATTTATAATTATAAGAGTATTTTATGTTTGTATGGAATATGTGATGTTACGTGTAGGCTATGTAATCAACAAGTAAGCCTATAGGTACTGCAACTACCCATACACATGCAATAATAATGAAGTTCTTATTCGCAATTTATTTTGAAATGATAATTAATAAATGTTCTAAATACTTTAAACAATTTTTCATTATTGTTATTATTACGATTACACCCATTAAAAAATATAACGTTAAAAATAAAATGCGGTACCCAACGTGTGGCTCATCAACGATATATACATCATATAACAATTAACGTTATAAATATTTGTCGCCCAAGAACATGGTGCGCGACCATGCCATTTAACTATTTTAAAATTTAAAAGTTAAATGTATGGCCTAAAAGTAAATGTGTGTTAAATGAAAAAATATTTGTGATAACTATTATTTGTATGTTATGTTATTTGTAGTTTATTATAGTAGCACAACTGGCACTCAACAGGTAATTATATTGTAAAAGAAAAGGTTTAATTGTAATAGTAACGTCATTAATAATAATACAAAACAAAATAATAAATAAAGAGTAGTATAACCGGAATCACCAATAATAATTATTTTAAAAACATAATATAACAAATAAATTATTCGACATGGCAGAACCAGGTAACTTCAGTATGGAGGCACTTCAAAATATGATGAAAGCCATGGTAGAAGAATTAAAACAAGATAATGTAAAACTAAGAGAAGAACTAAAAGAAGATAATGTAAAACATAATAGAAAATTTCAATGAATTAAAACAAGATAATGTAAAACTAAAAGAAGATCTAAATGAATTAAAACAAGATAATTTAAAACTAACAGAAAAATTAAAAGAAGAATTAAAACAAGATATAATAGATAGTACTACACAGTTAATGGATAAAATTATAGACACTAATACGCGCATAGATGCACTTGAAAATAAAGTTATACAAGCCCTTCATGAACAAGCTGTTAGGATAGAAAACAAGCATAAAGAATTACGCGCGGAGTGGAAGAAAGATTAAAAAGTCATACATAAATAAATAACTGTAATCGTAAATGAGAAAATAATTGTAGCAAAGAATGAACCGAACAGTAAAATAAGGGATATCCATGATCAGCTTCAAGCCACCACAAGTAAAACGCGTACTACGGTAATAGAGAATAAACTAGAAGAAACATCCAAGACTGCGAAAGATTATTCTGGAGAGATGTCCAATATGAAAGAAGAGGTGAAGACTGAAATGGATCAACTTAGAACATAGCTATGTAGACGTCCTGCGCAGATGATGGTTTATCCGGCACCATTAGAAGATAGGGTTAAACCAACATTTGCAGGAAATAAATGGGAGAACAGCATGGAATTTTTGGTCAATTGGGAAAAATAAATGGAAAACATTGGTAGTAATATTGATGAAAACGAGAAAATAAATTTCCTTATTCGCCATTTCACAGATTCAGCAGCACAGTGGTACACTATCATACGTGATAATGTCACTAAATATCAACAATTCCGTGACTCGTTTGAAAATAGGTATTGGAATATACATACGCAACGTCAGGTACGTGATAAGCTAGAATATGGTAAATTTAATATTCATGGTCGTCAGAGTTTTGAACAGTATACAATAGCACAAATTGAAAGAGTGAAACATCTTAAACCTAAATTTTCAGAATATGAAATAATATCTAAACTGTCTTACCATTTTCAGAAAAATATCCAACTCGCTTTTAATACACACGGTATTAAAACAATTGAAGAATTTTTAATACTGGTAACACAATCTGAAAATATCACTCGTAGTGAGAATACACAACACAATTATCAACCGCACAGTAATCACAATAATAATCATAATCACAACGTTAATAATTATAAACAGCAAATGCAACACACCCAAAATAAAGCACATATTAACCTCATTCTCGAAACAAACAACGACTCAGCGTGAAGAAGGCGTTCGTCAAGAAAGGGAGAGCGATCAGAGAGAGAGAGAACGTAGAGGTGAGAAGGGAAGCTAGGTCTGGCCCACTTCTAAAAAGAAATTCCCTAACCCGTATGATCGCTCAGTCAACGCAATAAAAGCAAACAATAGAAATATGAAGAAGGGATGTGAACCGGAAGCGGCAAGTGAACATCGACTTCTCAACAATGACTGGAGACGCATACACAGCGGTACACAGTAAACAATATATATGTCCTGTCGGCATACGAGATGAATTGCTTAGCACGGACGAGGGTATAAATCAAAAGGAACACCACACACATTGCCCTACTGTTAATGTTCATATAAACAACTGTAGAATTAAAATGTTGGTGGTCACAAGTATTCAACTATCAGTTTTTTAACGCTGCCTGGATGCAACGAAATAAAAATTATTTTAAAAATACAGCGATATTACCTGTGAATAAATGAACATTACAACCATGTTGCGAAGACAAGTGAAATAAGTGTATGAATAATCATGTTTCTAAAAGGATGCCACGAGAAACCTATTCCTGCAGAGATTTGTCGAAACATGAATTTTGCACTCTAGAATATAAATACGCGAGGCACATCAGCCTTGTTCTCCTTCTCGTTCAAACACAGTGGCAGCCGGAGTCTCTGCCCAACAACGGAGGACGAGGGAGCAGCACACTACATGGCATAAATTCTAGACGCAGAGGAAGAGTCATCGCAATTCCGAGGGGATCCGGAGGATGAAGAAAGGACCCAGGACTTCACGACTATGCAGGATTCACCAACATCAAGGACTCAGGACCAGAAGGGGGTACGCTGAGGAACCACTACAATTAAGGTGAAAGAAAGCCATGTATCCCTCATAACAAAATACTTAATCAAAGACAGATAAACAATGTCAAAAGAAACATAATAATTTCTAAAAGTGTAGTTTATAACTTGTAAACGTAAATGTTCTTGTATAGTAATTATAGCATATTTTTTAATTGATAGTTTATTGAAAATATTTAAATTGAATTGAAATTGTTGAAATATGAAAGCATAAGTTTTGAATTGATAATATATTGAAAATATTTGAACGTAATTTTGAAATAATAGAAAGTTGCTAAAGTAATTAATATAAATGACAAAGCATATGCAACAACAATAAGAATTATTTTAAAAAGAAAGATTTGAGAATATAATAAATTAATCATATTATACTGAGCAAGTCGAGAGCAATATTATATAATAATCAAATGTATTTATAATTATAAGAGTATTTTATGTTTGTATGGAATATGTGATGTTACGTGTAGGCTATGTAATCAACAAGTAAGCCTATAGGTACTGCGACTACCCATACACATGCAATAATAATGAAGTTCTTATTCGCAATTTATTTTGAAATGATAATTAATAAATGTTCTAAATACTTTAAACAATTTTTCATTATTGTTATTATTACGATTACACCCATTAAAAAATATAACGTTAAAAATAAAATGCGGTACCCAACGTGTGGCTCATCAACGATATATACATCATATAACAATTAACGTTATAAATATTTGTCGCCAAAGAACATGGTGCGCGACCATGCCATTTAACTATTTTAAAATTTAAAAGTTAAATGTATGGCCTAAAAGTAAATGTGTGTTAAATGAAAAAATATTTGTGATAACTATTATTTGTATGTTATGTTATTTGTAGTTTATTATAGTAGCACAACTGGCACTCAACAGGTAATTATGTTGTAAAAAGAAAAGGTTTAATTGTAATTGTAACGTCATTAATAATAATACAAAACTAAATAATAAATAAAGGTTTTTTTTTTTTTTTTTTTTTTTTTTTTTTTTTTTTTTTTTTTTTTTTTACTGGGGAGGAAAAATGCATTATGCACCATCAGGAGACACCCGACTGGTCTCCCGGTGTGTGGGACTCGCACCCACTAAAAAACCTCCACTTTACAGGCAGGGAACCCCCCCTGGAACAACTATTCGTATGGCTTCAGGGTGGCACCTCGTATTGTGCCTACAAGGCTTCTACAGCTTTATCTATATCATCGACCTGTGAGACGGTCCAGTTCAGGCTTCTTTTCCCGCAGGACCATCCTCACGAAGGTCACAACCATGTCCCAGTTCTCTTTGCTGTTGAGCATGACGTCTATGATGTTATCAGGCGTCATGGGGCCAATCTCCGATTCGAGCCCTCGCCTCTCCAGCACCCACCGTTGACACTCGAAAAAAGTATGATGAGCGTCATCAGAGTCTGAGTCGCCATACACGCACGACGGATCCTCCATCTTACCCATCCTTCGCAGGTATGCACAGAAATAACCATGCCCTGTCAGGAATTGAGTAAGGTAATAATCTACCTCGCCGTGCGTTCTGTCCACCCATTCAGGGAGGTTCCCAATCAGCCTCGCCGTCCACCTAGCTCGACTCTCCTGCTCCCATCGTAGTTGCCAGCTCCGCATGGAGTGTGCCCTGGCCACTGCTCTTGCTTCTACAAACCCCAAGTCTTCCTTGGTTGTGTAGACCCTCCTTCTCTCCTCAGCCATCAGATCTATTGGCATTACTCCAGCGACGACCAACACTGCTGGTTCCGACACCGTTCTGTAGGAGCTTGCAATCCGAAGTGCTCCTCTTCGTTGTACCGCGGCCATCTGCTTGCGGTATTTTTCTTGCTTCAGTGCGTCGGCCCAGACCTCGCATCCGTAGAGGAGAATCGAGTTTGTCACCGACATCATCAGTCGCCGTCTTCCTGCAGCTGGGCCTCCGACATTTGCCATTAGTCTGCTTAGCACAGCAACGACCTTAGCGGCTTTCTCCGAGGAACATCGAATTTGCTCCCAGTAGGAAAGCTTAGTATCCAGGTGCACCCCTAGATACTTCACCGCTGGCTTTGATATTATCGCCTTTTCCCCCACCACGAACTGTGTGATTGTGGGTATACGTCGACGAGTGAGCAGCACAATCTCTGTCTTCTCCGTCGCAAGGCTTAGATCGTGTTCGTCCATCCAGCTGCGGACCCTGCGCATGACCTGGTTCAGCATGCGCTGCGCCTCCTCTGCGTCTCTCGCGGTGATCACGGCAGCCACGTCATCAGCATATGCTACCAGAAAGGTATCATCTGGCATCTCCATCCGGAGGATTCCATCATAGAAGGCATTCCACAGGTCGGGGCCCAAGATAGAGCCTTGAGCTACGCCTCCTGTTATCTCTCTGCTGCGTGGCCCATCTGCTGTGTCGTACCGGAGCTCCCTGTCCCTCAAGTAACTTCGTATTATCCGGAGCAGGTAGTCCGGCGCTTGAAAGACGTCCTCCAGAGCAGCTAGCAAGTCTGTCCACCTGGCCGAATTAAAGGCGTTGCGTACGTCCAGTGTAGCGAGTAGCACCATCCTTCTGGAGAAGTGATTACCCCGCTGGGCCACCTGGACGGCATCCAAGATCTCCTGTATGGCTCCAATGGTGGATCTGGCCGTTCTGAACCCGTACTGCCTCGCTGACAGATCTCCTGCATCCCGAATTGCCGCTACTAGGCGAGGCCTGAGTAGACGTTCCAGTAGTTTCCCCGCCGTGTCCAGCATACAAAGAGGTCTGTATGCCGACGGGGAATTCGGGTCGCCCTTCCCTTTGCCGACTAAGACTAGTCTCTGGATCTTCCACCTCTTCGGGAAGACTCCGTCTTTGAGGCAACGGTTATACATATTGAGTAGCACCTGGGGGCACGATCTAGCGACCACCCTCAGCACTTCCGCAGGTATACCATCCGGCCCTGGTGCCTTCTTGTTGCGCAGGGAGCTAACAGCTAATGATAGCTCGTCCTCGCTGAAGATCGGGACGTCTTCCAATGGGCCTGGATACTCCTCACGATCCCTCAGTGGGTGACGAGGAAATAGACCGTCCACGATGAAGCGCATCCGATTCTCGTCTATCCTTGGGCTACGAGGCCGGGCTCCAAGCCTGCTCATTACAAGCCTGTACCCCAGACCCCAGGGATCAGAATCTAGATCATTCCTGAGGGTCTCCCACTTGAGCCGCTTGGTTCTGTTGATGGCCTCCTTCAGTCTTTTCCTGGCGAGCCGATATTCGTCTTGCGCCTCGGCTGCTGCAGTCGCGTTTCTTCGTCTGTTTCTAGTCGCCATGCGACGCGAGCGCAAGCAACGTCTCCTGAGGTCAGCAATCTCGTCTGTCCACCAGTACGCCACTGTCTTACCCCCGCGGAGTCTCGGTCTTCTGGGCATAGACACATCGCAGGCATTCCGTATGAGGCGCATTGTCGCACCGACGACTTCCTCTGTCGGACACAAGCTGTTCATCACCGCCTCCTTTCCGATCGCGATGACATCCTGCAACAAATCCACGTCCAGTTTGGACACGTTCCAGCCAGGTGTTCGGCTAGGGTCAGCTATGCGCGAATGCTGAACTCTCCGCAGGGTGAAAGCGATATACTGGTGATCACTACCAGTATAGTCTTCCAGCACCTCCCAGTTCATGACGCTGTGCGCCAATGCGTCGGACACCAAAGTAATGTCCGGGATTGTCTCGGCGTAACCAGGTCTTCTAAAAGTTGAGACACCGCCCACATTGGCCACTGCGAGCCCGACTCTTGCTGCCATCTCTAACACGTACCGTCCCCTGGTACATGTCGCAGGCATTCCCCACTCCACCGCTTTGGCGTTGAAGTCTCCAGCGACCACGCAGGGTCCTTCCATCTCACGAATCGTGTCTTCCAATTTGTCCACATTCTCACGAAATTCGTGGATGGTCTCGTTAGGGGTGAGGTAGCAGCTCACATAAGTGATGTCATCGCATCTCACCCACACGAAACCACTTCCGGCACCATGGCTTGTAGGGAGCGGCACGGTCGAGTCGGGAATCCAGACTGCAGCCGTCCCGAGTAAGTCAGCATACCATCCCGGTTCCTCTCTATCGTGGTGCTGCTCGCTGATGATCAGAAGATTGGCACCCACGTCCAGCTTCAGCTGCTCCAGGAGGGCGTCCGCCGTCCTGCTCCTATGCAGGTTTCCCTGGAGGATCTTCATCGGCCAAGCTTGCTCTGGGCCCTCCCAAGCGCCTGTCGAAAGACCGCACAGATACCCGAGCCGGGAACATGTTTTAGAGCATCGGAGTCCAAACCACGCTCCTCGCAGAGAAAACATCTCGGCTCAGCTTGGCAGTCTTTTTTCAGATGGCCTGCACAGCCACACTGTATGCATATACCCGCCTTCTTTCTGTCGGGCCCTTTGCAGTCCGCCTGACGATGGCCAAAACCAAAGCAGGCGTAACAGCGAATCACCAGGGCCCTTCGGCGCACTCTGCCATACACCCATCCGATCTTTATGCGGCCAGTTTCGAGGAGTTTAGCAGCTCCTCGCTCCCCCAGCTCCACAATCGCCATCTTCTGCTCCCTGGTGTTCGCCTTCGTCAGCGTCACTCTCATGTCCCCAGCCAGGTTATCTGCATCGCGTTTGACGGCATTACGGACCTCCTCTTCTGTTGTGAGGCAGTCAAGGTCCCTTATCTCAAGAGTTGTCCTGGGTTCCAGGCTGCGGACAGAAGCAGACTCGCCCAAAACTCCCCGCAACGCCTCACAGAAGCCCTCCTTATTGGTGGTCTTAGATCCCAACTCCAGAAGAACATCCCCATAGCGAGTGCGGCGAACGGACCTGATTTCAGTTCCCGTCGTCTCCGGGTTGGCATCTCTCCTGATCTGTGTCAGGACCTCCGCAAATGTCTTTCCCTCTGCAGGCTTGATGAGCAGAGCATCGGGTCGAGCCTTCGGTGGACGCGTCCTCCTCCTCTCCGTGGTCGCCGGGGCCTTGCTCTCCTTCCCGGGCTCCTTCTTCTGTAGCCGTCTTTTCGCTTCGCGGACCGATCTCCTGGACTGCACCGTCTGCCATACACTGGGTGTGTCTTCTTTTACCTTCTTCTTATCTGTGGTCCTCTGTGTAAGGGGGCTGGTGGCAGCTCGCTTACTGCCACCTCCCGCAGAAGACGAGGCCCCACTTTCTTGGCCCTCCTCCGTCTGTGTGGCACGGTCTGCTCCCTTCACCTGCTTCGGTGCTCGCAGGAACTCAAGGACTTCCAACGCCTCACGTAGTTTGGACAGGCCAGATTTCACCTCCATTGAGATGTTTTTCTGCCTGTCCGTGGCAGTCTTCATGCTGTTGAGAAGAGAGCGACAGTATCGCCACATCTCCCTCTCGTTGCTCGTGTCCGGCTCCCTCTGTTCATCTGCAGAGCTCTTGCCTGCAGGTATCTTCTGGGCAGTTGTTTGCCCCACCCCTCTCTGTGTACTCCCCGGAGGAGTCCTTTGCACCCGCGAGCTCTTCCCGAAGGGGCTCGGCGTTCCTTCCGCTATATTGGGACTGTTTTCCATATTATTATACTACAGCACTGACCCTAATACCATGCTTAAACTTACTTGGACTAATTCAACTTTATAATAAAGTCATAATCCGAGACACACAAAATTTAAAGCTCTCTATAGAGCTCAAAGATTTAATAAATTGTCTTACAACAAGTATTCCTATTTAATTTGTACTTGTATACACAAAAAAAATCCAAAGAAAATGTCTCTAAGCTCTCAACGATCTAGTCCAAAAATAAAATTCACCAAAAATTTACAATTAATCCGATTCGGATTACATCTGAAGTACTACACTTTATGCATAACTATGAAAAATGACTAAGTCCAATTTACACCTTATTATATTAACAAACCAAAAAAAAAAAAAAAAAAAAAAAAAAATTTCCAAAGTTCTCTACAGAAAAAGTATCTAAGTCCCATACAGTACTGATGCACTGATGACAAATATTCTAAGTCCAATTTCCCTGCTGAAAGGTAAATTTCCCTTATGTGTGGGAAAGGCGCCAAACTACGGTACTCTAACCTCAACAGCTGTCTGCTCTGTATCTGTGCAAACTTACTACCAAAGGTCAATTACGGTACTGAAAGCCAACCGATATGACGACTTTCCAATCAGCTGTTTTCTGTACCAAAATACTATACTATTAATTTGCTAATTTCTGTCTTTAAATATTACCTTCCTATACTACACTATTCTAAAAATGTAGTATGAATGTGTTCAAAAATTTTGAGTAGTCATGCACAGTTCTACCCTTAGTTTAAATATGACTATTTAACTACTAACTAGTTCACAATATTATACCCTAGTCCTACCTTAGGGCCACCAGATAATCATTATTTTACCTAAAATAGGTCACTAATTAACCAACCACACACACACACACTGGTTCCCAAGCCCTATTCTCGTGTTTTCACCACACCTTTCTCCGAAAACAACACAAAAACACTACTTTCAATTGACATATATTCAAGAGCACTAGAACAACGTCTGCTTAACAACCATTCGCTACTTTGATATCCAATAAATAATATATTTATTTGCTGTTTATAAACAGCAAATGCAACACACCCAAAATAAAGCACATATTAACCTCATTCGCGAACCAACAACGACTCAGCGTGAAGAAGGCGTTCGTCAAGAGAGGGAGAGCGATCAGAGAGAGAGGAACGTAGAGGTGAGAAGGGAAGCTATGTCTGGCCAACTTCTAAAAAGAAATTCCCTAACCCGTATGATCGCTCAGTGAACGCAATAAAAGCAAACAATAGAAACATGAAGAAGGGATGTGAACCGGAAGCGGCAAGTGAACATCGACTTCTCAACAATGACTGGAGACGCATACACAGCGGTACACAATAAACAATATATATGTCCTGTCGGCATACGAGACGAATTGCTTAGCACGGACGAGGGTATAAATCAAAAGGAACACCACACACATTGCCCTACTGTTAATGTTCATATAAACAACTGTAGAATTAAAATGTTGGTGGTCACAGGTAGTCAACTATCAGTTTTTTAACGCTGCCTGGATGCAACGAAATAAAAATTATTTTAATAATACAGCGATATTACCTGTGAATATATTAACATTACAACCATGTTGCGAAGACAAGTGAAATAAGTGTATGAATAATCGTGTTTGTAAAAGGATGCCACGAGGAACCTATTCCTGCAGAGATTTGTCGAAACATGAATTTTGCACTCTAGACTATAAATACGCGAGGCACATCAGCCTTGTTCTCCTTCTCGTTCAAACACAGTGGCAGCCGGAGTCTCTGCCCAACAACGGAGGACGAGGGAGCAGCACACTACATGGCATAAATTCTAGACGTAGAGAAAGAGTCACCGGACTTCCGAGAGGATACGGAGGATGAAGAAAGGACCCAGGACTTCACGACTATGCAGGATTCACCAACACCAAGGACTCTGGACCAGAAGAGGGTACGCTGAGGAACCACTACAATTAAGGTGAAAGAAAGCCATGTATTCCTCATAACAAAAGACTTAATCAAAAACAAATAAACATTGTCAAAAGAAACATAATAATTTCTAAAAGTGTAATTTATAACTTGTAAATGTATATGTTCTTGTATAGTAATTATAGGATATTTTTTGAATTGATACTTTATTGAAAATATTTAAATTGAATTGAAATTGTTGAAATATGAAAGCATAAGTTTTGAATTGATAATATATTGAAAATATTTGAACGTAATTTTGAAATAATAGAAAGTTGCTAAAGTAATTAATATAAATGACAAAGCATATGCAACAACAATAAGAATTATTTTAAAAAGAAAGATTTGAGAATATAATAAATTAATCATATTATACTGAGCAAGTCGAGAGCAATATTATATAATAATCAAATGTATTTATAATTATAAGAGTATTTTATGTTTGTATGGAATATGTGATGTTACGTGTAGGCTATGTAATCAACAAGTAAGCCTATAGGTACTGCGACTACCCATACACATGCAATAACAATGAAGTTCTTATTCGCAATTTATTTTGAAATGATAATTAATAAATGTTCTAAATACTTTAAACAATTTTTCATTATTGTTATTATTACGATTACACCCATTAAAAAATATAACGTTAAAAATAAAATGCGGTACCCAACGTGTGGCTCATCAACGATATATACATCATATAACAATTAACGTTATAAATATTTGTCGCCAAAGAACATGGTGCGCGACCATGCCATTTAACTATTTTAAAATTTAAAAGTTAAATGTATGGCCTAAAAGTAAATGTGTGTTAAATGAAAAAATATTTGTGATAACTATTATTTGTATGTTATGTTAATTGTTGTGTATTATATTAGCACAACTGGCACTCAACAGGTAATTATATTGTAAAAAGAAAAGGTTTAATTGTAATAGTAACGTCATTAATAATAATACAAAACTAAATAATAAATAAAGGGAAGTATAACCGGAATCACCAATAATAATTATTTTAAAAACATAATATAACAAATAAATTATACGACATGGCAGAACCAGGTAACTTCAGTATGGAGGCACTTCAAAATATGATGAAAGCCATGGTAGAAGAATTAAAACAAGATAATGTAAAACTAAAAGAAGAACTAAATGAAGATAATGTAAAACATAATAGAAAATTTAAATGAATTAAAACAAGATAATGTAAAACTAAAAGAAGATCTAAATGAATTAAAACAAGATAATTTAAAACTAACAGAAAAATTAAAAGAAGAATTAAAACAAGAAATAAATAGATAGTACTACACAGTTAGTGGATAAAATTATAGACACTAATACGCGCATAGATGCACTTGAAAATAAAGTTATAAAAGCCCTTCATGAACAAGCTGTTAGAATAGAAAACAATCATAAAGAATTACGCGCGGAGTGGAAGAAAGATTAAAAAGACATACATAAATAAATAACTGTAATCGTAAATGAGAAAATAATTGTAGCAAATCATGAACAGAACAGTAAAATAAGGGATATCCATGATCAGCTTCAAGCGACCACAAGTAAAACGCGTACTACGGTAATAGAGAATAAACTAGAATAAACATCCAAGACTGCGAAAGATTATTCTGGAGAGATGTCCAATATGAAAGAGGAGGTGAAGGCTGAATTGGATCAACATCGAAGGAGCTATGTAGACGTCCTGCGCAGATGATGGTTTATCCGGCACCATTAGAAGATAGGGTTAAACTAACATTTGCAGGAAATAAATGGGAGAACAGCATGGAATTTTTGGTCAATTGCGAAAAATAAATGGAAAACATTGGTAGTAATATTGATGAAAACGAGAAAATAAATTTTCTTATTCGCCATTTCACAGATTCAGCAGCACAGTGGTACACTATCATACGTGACAACGTCACTACATATCAACAATTCCGTGACTCGTTTGAAAATAGGTATTGGAATATACATACGCAACGTCAGGTACGTGATCAGCTAGAATATGGTAAATTTAATATTCATGGTCGTCAGAGTATTGAACAGTATACAATAGCACAAATTGAAAGAGTGAAACATCTTAAACCTAAATTTTCAGAATATGAAATAATATCTAAACTGACTTACCATTTTCAGAAAAATATCCAACTCGCCGTTAATACACAAGGTATTAAAACAATTGAAGAATATTTAATACTGCTAACACAATCTGAAAATATCACTCGTGGTGAGAATACACAACAAAATTATCAACCGCTCAGTAATCACAATAATAAGCATAATCACAACGTTAATAATTATAAACAGCAAATGCAACACACCCAAAATAAAGCACATATTAACCTCATTCGCGAACCAACAACGACTCAGCGTGAAGAAGGCGTTCGTCAAGAGAGGGAGAGCGATCAGAGAGAGATGAACGTAGAGGTGAGAAGGGAAGCTATGTCTGGCCCATTTCAAAAAAGAAATTCCCTAACCCGTATGATCGCTCAGTCAACGCAATAAAAGCAAACAATAGAAACATGAAGAAGGGATGTGAACCGGAAGCGGCAAGTGAACATCGACTTCTCAACAATGACTGGAGACGCATACACAGCGGAACACAATAAACAATATATATGTCCTGTCGGCATACGAGACGAATTGCTTAGCACGGACGAGGGTATAAATCAAAAGGAACACCACACACATTGCCCTACTGTTAATGTTCATATAAACAACTGTAGAATTAAAATGTTGGTGGTCACAGGTAGTCAACTATCAGTTTTTTAACGCTGCCTGGATGCAACGAAATAAAAATTATTTTAATAATACAGCGATATTACCTGTGAATAAATGAACATTACAACCATGTTGCGAAGACAAGTGAAATAAGTGTATGAATAATCGTGTTTGTAAAAGGATGCCACGAGGAACCTATTCCTGCAGAGATTTGTCGAAACATGAATTTTGCACTCTAGACTATAAATACGCGAGGCACATCAGCCTTGTTCTCCTTCTCGTTCAAACACAGTGGCAGCCGGAGTCTCTGCCCAACAACGGAGGACGAGGGAGCAGCACACTACATGGCATAAATTCTAGACGTAGAGAAAGAGTCACCGGACTTCCGAGAGGATCCGGAGGATGAAGAAAGGACCCAGGACTTCACGACTATGCAGGATTCACCAACACCAAGGACTCTGGACCAGAAGAGGGTACGCTGAGGAACCACTACAATTAAGGTGAAAGAAAGCCATGTATTCCTCATAACAAAAGACTTAATCAAAGACAAATAAACATTGTCAAAAGGAACATAATAATTTCTAAAAGTGTAATTTATAACTTGTAAATGTATATGTTCTTGTATAGTAATTATAGCATATTTTTTGAATTGATACTTTATTGAAAATATTGAAATTGAATTGAAATTGTTGAATTATGAATGCATAAGTTTTGAATTGATAATTTATTGAAAATATTTGAATGTAATTTTGAAATAATAGAAAGCTGCTAAAGTAATTAATATAAATGACAAATGCATATGCAACAACAATAAGAATTATTTTAAAAAGAAAGATTTGAGAATATAATAAATTAATCATATTATACTGAGCAAGTCGAGAGCAATATTATATAATAATCAAATGTATTTATAATTATAATAGTATTTTATGTTTGTATGGAATATGTGATGTTACGTGTAGGCTATGTAATCAACAAGTAAGCCTATAGGTACTGCAACTACCCATACACATGCAATAATAATGAAGTTCTTATTCGCAATTTATTTTGAAATGATAATTAATAAATGTTCTAAATACTTTAAGCAATTTTTCATTATTGTTATTATTACGATTACACCCATTAAAAAATATAACGTTAAAAATAAAATGCGGTACCCAACGTGTCGCTCATCAACGATATATACATCATATAACAATTAACGTTATAAATATTTGTCGCCCAAGAACATGGTGCGCGACCATGCCATTTAACTATTTTAAAATTTAAAAGTTAAATGTATGGCCTAAAAGTAAATGTGTGTTAAATGAAAAAATATTTGTGATAACTATTATTTGTATGTTATGTTATTTGTAGTTTATTATAGTAGCACAACTGGCACTCAACAGGTAATTATATTGTAAAAGAAAAGGTTTAATTGTAATAGTAACGTCATTAATAATAATACAAAACAAAATAATAAATAAAGAGTAGTATAACCGGAATCACCAATAATAATTATTTTAAAAACATAATATAACAAATAAATTATTCGACATGGCAGAACCAGGTAACTTCAGTATGGAGGCACTTCAAAATATGATGAAAGCCATGGTAGAAGAATTAAAACAAGATAATGTAAAACTAAAAGAAGAACTAAAACAAGATAATGTAAAACATAATAGAAAATTTCAATGAATTAAAACAAGATAATGTAAAACGAAAAGAAGACCTAAATGAATTAAAACAAGATAATTTAAAACTAACAGAAAAATTAAAAGAAGAATTAAAACAAGATATAATAGATAGTACTACACAGTTAGTGGATAAAATTATAGACACTAATACGCGCATAGATGCACTTGAAAATAAAGTTATACAAGCCCTTCATGAACAAGCTGTTAGGATAGAAAACAAGCATAAAGAATTACGCGCGGATTGGAAGAAAGATTAAAAAGAAATACATAAATAAATAACTGTAATCGTAAATGAGAAAATAATTGTAGCAAAGAATGAACAGAACAGTAAAATAAGGGATATCCATGATCAGCTTCAAGCCACCACAAGTAAAACGCGTACTACGGTAATAGAGAATAAACTAGAAGAAACATCCAAGACTGCGAAAGATTATTCTGGAGAGATGTCCAATATGAAAGAAGAGGTGAAGACTGAAATGGATCAACTTCGAACATAGCTATGTAGACGTCCTGCGCAGATGATGGTTTATCCGGCACCATTAGAAGATAGGGTTAAACCAACATTTGCAGGAAATAAATGGGAGAACAGCATGGAATTTTTGGTCAATTGCGAAAAATAAATGGAAAACATTGGTAGTAATATTGATGAAAACGAGAAAATAAATTTCCTTATTCGCCATTTCACAGATTCAGCAGCACAGTGGTACACTATCATACGTGATAATGTCACTAAATATCAACAATTCCGTGACTCGTTTGAAAATAGGTATTGGAATATACATACGCAACGTCAGGTACGTGATAAGCTAGAATATGGTAAATTTAATATTCATGGTCGTCAGAGTATTGAACAGTATACAATAGCACAAATTGAAAGAGTGAAACATCTTAAACCTAAATTTTCAGAATATGAAATAATATCTAAACTGTCTTACCATTTTCAGAAAAATATCCAACTCGCTTTTAATACACAAGGTATTAAAACAATTGAAGAATTTTTAATACTGGTAACACAATCTGAAAATATCACTCGTAGTGAGAATACACAACACAATTATCAACCGCACAGTAATCACAATAATAATCATAATCACAACGTTAATAATTATAAACAGCAAATGCAACACACCCAAAATAAAGCACATATTAACCTCATTCTCGAAACAAACAACGACTCAGCGTGAAGAAGGCGTTCGTCAAGAGAGGGAGAGCGATCAGAGAGAGAGAGAACGTAGAGGTGAGAAGGGAAGCTAGGTCTGGCCCACTTCTAAAAAGAAATTCCCTAACCCGTATGATCGCTCAGTCAACGCAATAAAAGCAAACAATAGAAACATGAAGAAGGGATGTGAACCGGAAGCGGCAAGTGAACATCGACTTCTCAACAATGACTGGAGACGCATACACAGCGGTACACAATAAACAATATATATGTCCTGTCGGCATACGAGATGAATTGTTTAGCACGGACGAGGGTATAAATCAAAAGGAACACCACACACATTGCCCTACTGTTAATGTTCCTATAAACAACTGTAGAATTAAAATGTTGGTGGTCACAGGTAGTCAACTATCAGTTTTTTAAAGCTGCCTGGATGCAACAAAATAAAAATTATTTTAAAAATACAGCGATATTACCTGTGAATAATATCAACATTACAACCATGTTGCGAAGACAAGTGAAATAAGTGTATGAATAATCGTGTTTGTAAAAGGATGCCACGAGAAACCTATTCCTGCAGAGATTTGTCGAAACATGAATTTTGCACTCTAGACTATAAATACGTGACGCATATCAGCCTTGTCCTCTTTCTCGTTCAAACACAGTGGCAGCCGGAGTCTCTGCCCAACAACGGAGGACGAGGGACCAGCACACTACATGGCATAAATTCTAGACGTAGAGGACGAGTCATCGGACTTCCGAGAGGATCCGGAGGATTAAGAAAGGACCCAGGACTTCACGACTATGCAGGATTCACCAACATCAAGGACTCAGGACCAGAAGAGGGTACGCTGAGGAACCACTACAATTAAGGTGAAAGAAAGCCATGTATTCCTCATAACAAAAGACTTAATCAAAGACAGATAAACATTGTCAAAAGGAACATAATAATTTCTAAAAGTGTAATTTATAACTTGTAAATGTAAATGTTCTTGCATAGTAATTATAGCATATTTTTTGAATTGATACTTTATTGAAAATATTTAAATTGAATTGAAATTGTTGAATTATGAAAGCATAAGTTTTGAATTGATAATTTATTGAAAATATTTAAACGTAATTTTGAAATAATAGAAAGTTGCTAAAGTAATTAATATAAATGACAAATGCATATGCAACAACAATAAGAATTATTTTAAAAAGAAAGATTTGAGAATATAATAAATTAATCATATTATACTGAGCAAGTCGAGAGCAATATTATATAATAATCAAATGTATTTATAATTATAATAGTATTTTATGTTTGTATGGAATATGTGATATTACGTGTAGGCTATGTAATCAACAAGTAAGCCTATAGGTACTGCGACTACCCATACACATGCAATAACAATGAATTTCTAATTCGCTATTTATTTTAAAATGATAATAAATAAATGTTCTAAATACTTTAAACAATTTTACATTGTTGTTATTATTATGATTACACCCATTAAAAAATATAACGTTATAAATAAATTGCGGTACACAACGTGTGGCTCATCAACGATATGTACATCATATAACAATTAACGTTATAAATATTTGTCGCCCAAGAACATGGTGCGCGACCATGCCATTTAACTATTTTAAAATTTAAAAGTTAAATGTATGGCCTAAAAGTAAATGTGTGATAAATGAAAAAATATTTGTGATAACTATTATTTGTATGTTATGTTATTTGTAGTTTATTATAATAGCACAACTGGCACTCAACAGGTAATTATATTGTAAAAAGAAAAGGTTTAATTGTAATAGTAACGTCATTAATAATAATACAAAACAAAATAATAAATAAAGAGTAGTATAACCGGTATCACCAATAATAATTATTTTAAAAACATAATATAACAAATAAATTATTCGACATGGCAGAACCAGGTAACTTCAGTATGGAGGCACTTCAAAATATGATGAAAGCCATGGTAGAAGAATTAAAACAAGATAATGTAAAACTAAAAGAAGAACTAAAAGAAGATAATGTAAAACATAATAGAAAATTTAAATGAATTAAAACAAGATAATGTAAAACTAAAAGAAGATCTAAATGAACTAAAACAAGATAATTTAAAACTAACAGAAAAATTAAAAGAAGAATTAAAACAAGAAATAAATAGATAGTACTACACAGTTAGTGGATAAAATTATAGACACTAATACGCGCATAGATGCACTTGAAAATAAAGTTATAAAAGCCCTTCATGAACAAGCTGTTAGAATAGAAAACAATCATAAAGAATTACGCGCGGAGTGGAAGAAAGATTAAAAAGACATACATAAATAAATAACTGTAATCGTAAATGAGAAAATAATTGTAGCAAATCATGAACAGAACAGTAAAATAAGGGATATCCATGATCAGCTTCAAGCGACCACAAGTAAAACGCGTACTACGGTAATAGAGAATAAACTAGAATAAACATCCAAGACTGCGAAAGATTATTCTGGAGAGATGTCCAATATGAAAGAGGAGGTGAAGGCTGAATTGGATCAACATCGAAGGAGCTATGTAGACGTCCTGCGCAGATGATGGTTTATCCGGCACCATTAGAAGATAGGGTTAAACTAACATTTGCAGGAAATAAATGGGAGAACAGCATGGAATTTTTGGTCAATTGCGAAAAATAAATGGAAAAAATTGGTAGTAATATTGATGAAAACGAGAAAATAAATTTTCTTATTCGCCATTTCACAGATTCAGTAGCACAGCGGTACACTATCATACGTGATAATGTCACTACATATCAACAATTCCGTGACTCGTTTGAAAATAGGTATTGGAATATACATACGCCACGTCAGGTACGTGATCAGCTAGAATATGGTAAATTTAATATTCATGGTCGTCAGAGTATTGAACAGTATACAATAGCACAAATTGAAAGAGTGAAACATCTTAAACCTAAATTTTCAGAATATGAAATAATATCTAAACTGTCTTACCATTTTCAGAAAAATATCCAACTCGCTGTTAATACACAAGGTATTAAAACAATTGAAGAATTTTTAATACTGGTAACACAATCTGAAATTATCACTCGTGGTGAGAATACACAACACAATTATCAACCGCTCAGTAATAACAATAATAACCATAATCACAACGTTAATAATTATAAACAGCAAATGCAACACACGCAAAATAAAGCACATATTAACCTCATTCTCGAACCAACAACGACTCAGCGTGAAGAAGGCGTTCGTCAAGAGAGGGAGAGCGATCAGAGAGAGATGAACGTAGAGGTGAGAAGGGAAGCTATGTCTGGCCCATTTCAAAAAAGAAATTCCCTAACCCGTATGATCGCTCAGTCAACGCAATAAAAGCAAACAATAGAAACATGAAGAAGGGATGTGAACCGGAAGCGGCAAGTGAACATCGACTTCTCAACAATGACTGGAGACGCATACACAGCGGTACACAATAAACAATATATATGTCCTGTCGGCATACGAGACGAATTGCTTAGCACGGACGAGGGTATAAATCAAAACGAACACCACACACATTGCCCTACTGTTAATGTTCCTATAAACAACTGTAGAATTAAAATGTTGGTGGTCACAGGTAGTCAACTATCAGTTTTTTAACGCTGCCTGGATGCAACGAAATAAAAATTATTTTAATAATACAGCGATATTACCTGTGAATAATATCAACATTACAACCATGTTGCAAAGACAAGTGAAATAAGTGTATGAATAATCGTGTTTGTAAAAGGATGCCACGAGGAACCTATTCCTGCAGAGATTTGTCGAAACATGAATTTTGCACTCTAGACTATAAATACGCGAGGCACATCAGCCTTGTTCTCCTTCTCGTTCAAACACAGTGGCAGCCGGAGTCTCTGCCCAACAACGGAGGACGAGGGAGCAGCACACTACATGGCATATATTCTAGACGTAGAGAAAGAGTCACCGGACTTCCGAGAGGATCCGGAGGATGAAGAAAGGACCCAGGACTTCACGACTATGCAGGATTCACCAACACCAAGGACTCTGGACCAGAAGAGGGTACGCTGAGGAACCACTACAATTAAGGTGAAAGTAAGCCATGTATTCCTCATAACAAAAGACTTAATCAAAGACAAATAAACATTGTCAAAAGAAACATAATAATTTCTAAAAGTGTAATTTATAACTTGTAAATGTAAATGTTCTTATATAGTAATTATAGCATATTTTTTGAATTGATACTTTACTGAAAATATTGAAATTGAATTGAAATTGTTGAATTATGAAAGCATAAGTTTTGAATTGATAATTTATTGAAAATATTTGAACGTAATTTTGAAATAATAGAAAGTTGCTAAAGTAATTAATATAAATGACAAATGCATATGCAACAACAATAAGAATTATTTTAAAAAGAAAGATTTGAGAATATAATAAATTAATCATATTATAATGAGCAAGTCGAGAGCAATATTATATAATAATCAAATGTATTTATAAATATAAGAGTATTTTATGTTTGTATGGAATATGTGATGTTACGTGTAGGCTATGTAATCAACAAGTAAGCCTATAGGTACTGCGACTACCCATACACATGCAATAATAATGAAGTTCTAATTCGCAATTTATTTTGAAATGATAATTAATAAATGTTCTAAATAATTTAAACAATTTTACATTATTGTTATTATTACGATTACACCCATTAAAAAATATAACGTTAAAAATAAAATGCGGTACCCAACGTGTGGCTCATCAACGATATATACATCATAAAACAATTAACGTTATAAATATTTGTCGCCCAAGAACATGGTGCGCGACCATGCCATTTAACTATTTTAAAATTTAAAAGATAAATGTATGGCCTAAAAGTAAATGTGTGTTAAATGAAAAAATATTTGTGCTAACTATTATTTGTATGTTATGTTATTTGTAGTTTATTATAGTAGCACAACTGGCACTCAACAGGTAATTATATTGTAATCAGAAAAGGTTTAATTGTAATAGTAACGTCATTAATAATAATACAAAACTAAATAATAAATAAAGGGTAGTATAACCGGAATCACCAATAATAATTATTTTAAAAACATAATATAACAAATAAATTATTCGACATGGCAGAACCAGGTAACTTCAGTATGGAGGCACTTCAAAATATGATGAAAGCCATGGTAGAAGAATTAAAACAAGATAATGTAAAACTAAGAGAAGAACTAAAAGAAGATAATGTAAAACATAATAGAAAATTTAAATGAATTAAAACAAGATAATGTAAAACTAAAAGAAGATCTAAATGAATTAAAACAAGATAATTTAAAACTAACAGAAAAATTAAAAGAAGAATTAAAACAAGAAATAAATAGATAGTACTACACAGTTAGTGGATAAAATTATAGACACTAATACGCGCATAGATGCACTTGAAAATAAAGTTATAAAAGCCCTTCATGAACAAGCTGTTAGAATAGAAAACAATCATAAAGAATTACGCGCGGAGTGGAAGAAAGATTAAAAAGACATACATAAATAAATAACTGTAATCGTAAATGAGAAAATAATTGTAGCAAAGCATGAACAGAACAGTAAAATAAGGGATATCCATGATCAGCTTCAAGCGACCACAAGTAAAACGCGTACTACGGTAATAGAGAATAAACTAGAAGAAACATCCAAGACTGCGAAAGATTATTCTGGAGAGATGTCCAATATGAAAGAGGAGGTGAAGGCTGAATTGGATCAACATCAAAGGAGCTATGTTGACGTCCTGCGCAGATGATGGTTTATCCGGCACCATTAGAAGATAGGGTTAAACTAACATTTGCAGGAAATAAATGGGAGAACAGCTTGGAAATTTTGGTCAATTGCGAAAAATAAATGGAAAACATTGGTAGTAATATTGATGAAAACGAGAAAATAAATTTTCTTATTCGCCATTTCACAGATTCAGCAGCACAGTGGTACACTATCATACGTGATAACGTCACTACATATCAAAAATTCCGTGACTCGTTTGAAAATAGGTATTGGAATATACATACGCAACGTCAGGTACGTGATCAGCTAGAATATGGTAAATTTAATATTCATGGTCGTCAGAGTATTGAACAGTGTACAATAGCACAAATTGAAAGAGTGAAACATCTTAAACCTAAATTTTCAGAATATGAAATAATATCTAAACTGACTTACCATTTTCAGAAAAATATCCAACTCGCCGTTAATACACAAGGTATTAAAACAATTGAAGAATATTTAATACTGCTAACACAATCTGAAAATATCACTCGTGGTGAGAATACACAACAAAATTATCAACCGCTCAGTAATCACAATAATAAGCATAATCACAACGTTAATAATTATAAACAGCAAATGCAACACACCCAAAATAAAGCACATATTAACCTCATTCGCGAACCAACAACGACTCAGCGTGAAGAAGGCGTTCGTCAAGAGAGGGAGAGCGATCAGAGAGAGAGGAACGTAGAGGTGAGAAGGGAAGCTATGTCTGGCCAACTTCTAAAAAGAAATTCCCTAACCCGTATGATCGCTCAGTCAACGCAATAAAAGCAAACAATAGAAACATGAAGAAGGGATGTGAACCGGAAGCGGCAAGTGAACATCGACTTCTCAACAATGACTGGAGACGCATACACAGCGGTACACAATAAACAATATATATGTCCTGTCAGCATACGAGACGAATTGCTTAGCACGGACGAGGGTATAAATCAAAAGGAACACCACACACATTGCCCTACTGTTAATGTTCATATAAACAACTGTAGAATTAAAATGTTGGTGGTCACAGGTAGTCAACTATCAGTTTTTTAACGCTGCCTGGATGCAACGAAATAAAAATTATTTTAATAATACAGCGATATTACCTGTGAATAAATGAACATTACAACCATGTTGCGAAGACAAGTGAAATAAGTGTATGAATAATCGTGTTTGTAAAAGGATGCCACGAGGAACCTATTCCTGCAGAGATTTGTCGAAACATGAATTTTGCACTCTAGACTATAAATACGCGAGGCACATCAGCCTTGTTCTCCTTCTCGTTCAAACACAGTGGCAGCCGGAGTCTCTGCCCAACAACGGAGGACGAGGGAGCAGCACACTACATGGCATAAATTCTAGACGTAGAGAAAGAGTCACCGGACTTCCGAGAGGATCCGGAGGATGAAGAAAGGACCCAGGACTTCACGACTATGCAGGATTCACCAACACCAAGGACTCTGGACCAGAAGAGGGTACGCTGAGGAACCACTACAATTAAGGTGAAAGAAAGCCATGTATTCCTCATAACAAAAGACTTAATCAAAGACAAATAAACATTGTCAAAAGAAACATAATAATTTCTAAAAGTGTAATTTATAACTTGTAAATGTATATGTTCTTGTATAGTAATTATAGCATATTTTTTGAATTGATACTTTATTGAAAATATTGAAATTGAATTGGAATTGTTGAATTATGAATGCATAAGTTTTGAATTGATAATTTATTGAAAATATTTGAATGTAATTTTGAAATAATAGAAAGCTGCTAAAGTAATTAATATAAATGACAAATGCATATGCAACAACAATAAGAATTATTTTAAAAAGAAAGATTTGAGAATATAATAAATTAATCATATTATACTGAGCAAGTCGAGAGCAATATTATATAATAATCAAATGTATTTATAATTATAAGAGTATTTTATGTTTGTATGGAATATGTGATGTTACGTGTAGGCTATGTAATCAACAAGTAAGCCTATAGGTACTGCAACTACCCATACACATGCAATAATAATGAAGTTCTTATTCGCAATTTATTTTGAAATGATAATTAATAAATGTTCTAAATACTTTAAACAATTTTTCATTATTGTTATTATTACGATTACACCCATTAAAAAATATAACGTTAAAAATAAAATGCGGTACCCAACGTGTGGCTCATCAACGATATATACATCATATAACAATTAACGTTATAAATATTTGTCGCCCAAGAACATGGTGCGCGACCATGCCATTTAACTATTTTAAAATTTAAAAGTTAAATGTATGGCCTAAAAGTAAATGTGTGTTAAATGAAAAAATATTTGTGATAACTATTATTTGTATGTTATGTTATTTGTAGTTTATTATAGTAGCACAACTGGCACTCAACAGGTAATTATATTGTAAAAGAAAAGGTTTAATTGTAATAGTAACGTCATTAATAATAATACAAAACAAAATAATAAATAAAGAGTAGTATAACCGGAATCACCAATAATAATTATTTTAAAAACATAATATAACAAATAAATTATTCGACATGGCAGAACCAGGTAACTTCAGTATGGAGGCACTTCAAAATATGATGAAAGCCATGGTAGAAGAATTAAAACAAGATAATGTAAAACTAAGAGAAGAACTAAAAGAAGATAATGTAAAACATAATAGAAAATTTCAATGAATTAAAACAAGATAATGTAAAACTAAAAGAAGATCTAAATGAATTAAAACAAGATAATTTAAAACTAACAGAAAAATTAAAAGAAGAATTAAAACAAGATATAATAGATAGTACTACACAGTTAGTGGATAAAATTATAGACACTAATACGCGCATAGATGCACTTGAAAATAAAGTTATACAAGCCCTTCATGAACAAGCTGTTAGGATAGAAAACAAGCATAAAGAATTACGCGCGGAGTGGAAGAAAGATTAAAAAGTCATACATAAATAAATAACTTTAATCGTAAATGAGAAAATAATTGTAGCAAAGAATGAACCGTACAGTAAAATAAGGGATATCCATGATCAGCTTCAAGCCACCACAAGTAAAACGCGTACTACGGTAATAGAGAATAAACTAGAAGAAACATCCAAGACTGCGAAAGATTATTCTGGAGAGATGTCCAATATGAAAGAAGAGGTGAAGACTGAAATGGATCAACTTAGAACATAGCTATGTAGACGTCCTGCGCAGATGATGGTTTATCCGGCACCATTAGAAGATAGGGTTAAACCAACATTTGCAGGAAATAAATGCGAGAACAGCATGGAATTTTTGGTCAATTGCGAAAAATAAATGGAAAACATTGGTAGTAATATTGATGAAAACGAGAAAATAAATTTCCTTATTCGCCATTTCACAGATTCAGCAGCACAGTGGTACACTATCATACGTGATAATGTCACTAAATATCAACAATTCCGTGACTCGTTTGAAAATAGGTATTGGAATATACATACGCAACGTCAGGTACGTGATAAGCTAGAATATGGTAAATTTAATATTCATGGTCGTCAGAGTATTGAACAGTATACAATAGCACAAATTGAAAGAGTGAAACATCTTAAACCTAAATTTTCAGAATATGAAATAATATCTAAACTGTCTTACCATTTTCAGAAAAATATCCAACTCGCTTTTAATACACACGGTATTAAAACAATTGAAGAATTTTTAATACTGGTAACACAATCTGAAAATATCACTCGTAGTGAGAATACACAACACAATTATCAACCACACAGTAATCACAATAATAATCATAATCACAACGTTAATAATTATAAACAGCAAATGCAACACACCCAAAATAAAGCACATATTAACCTCATTCTCGAAACAAACAACGACTCAGCGTGAAGAAGGCGTTCGTCAAGAAAGGGAGAGCGATCAGAGAGAGAGAGAACGTAGAGGTGAGAAGGGAAGCTAGGTCTGGCCCACTTCTAAAAAGAAATTCCCTAACCCGTATGATCGCTCAGTCAACGCAATAAAAGCAAACAATAGAAATATGAAGAAGGGATGTGAACCGGAAGCGGCAAGTGAACATCGACTTCTCAACAATGACTGGAGACGCATACACAGCGGTACACAATAAACAATATATATGTCCTGTCGGCATACGAGATGAATTGCTTAGCACGGACGAGGGTATAAATCAAAAGGAACACCACACACATTATTGCCCTACTGTTAATGTTCATATAAACAACTGTAGAATTAAAATGTTGGTGGTCACAAGTATTCAACTATCAGTTTTTTAACGCTGCCTGGATGCAACGAAATAAAAATTATTTTAAAAATACAGCGATATTACCTGTGAATAAATGAACATTACAACCATGTTGCGAAGACAAGTGAAATAAGTGTATGAATAATCATGTTTCTAAAAGGATGCCACGAGAAACCTATTCCTGCAGAGATTTGTCGAAACATGAATTTTGCACTCTAGAATATAAATACGCGAGGCACATCAGCCTTGTTCTCCTTCTCGTTCAAACACAGTGGCAGCCGGAGTCTCTGCCCAACAACGGAGGACGAGGGAGCAGCACACTACATGGCATAAATTCTAGACGCAGAGGAAGAGTCATCGCAATTCCGAGGGGATCCGGAGGATGAAGAAAGTACCCAGGACTTCACGACTATGCAGGATTCACCAACATCAAGGACTCAGGACCAGAAGAGGGTACGCTGAGGAACCACTACAATTAAGGTGAAAGAAAGCCATGTATTCCTCATAACAAAAGACTTAATCAAAGACAGATAAACATTGTCAAAAGAAACATAATAATTTCTAAAAGTGTAATTTATAACTTGTAAATGTAAATGTTCTTGCATAGTAATTATAGCATATTTTTTGAATTGATACTTTATTGAAAATATTTAAATTGAATTGAAATTGTTGAATTATGAAAGCATAAGTTTTGAATTGATAATTTATTGAAAATATTTAAACGTAATTTTGAAATAATAGAAAGTTGCTAAAGTAATTAATATAAATGACAAATGCATATGCAACAACAATAAGAATTATTTTAAAAAGAAAGATTTGAGAATATAATAAATTAATCATATTATACTGAGCAAGTCGAGAGCAATATTATATAATAATCAAATGTATTTATAATTATAATAGTATTTTATGTTTGTATGGAATATGTGATGTTACGTGTAGGCTATGTAATCAACAAGTAAGCCTATAGGTACTGCGACTACCCATACACATGCAATAATAATGAAGTTCTTATTCGCAATTTATTTTGAAATGATAATTAATAAATGTTCTAAATACTTTAAACAATTTTTCATTATTGTTATTATTACGATTACACCCATTAAAAAATATAACGTTAAAAATAAAATGCGGTACCCAACGTGTGGCTCATCAACGATATATACATCATATAACAATTAACGTTATAAATATTTGTCGCCAAAAAACATGGTGCGCGACCATGCCATTTAACTATTTTAAAATTTAAAAGTTAAATGTATGGCCTAAAAGTAAATGTGTGTTAAATGAAAAAATATTTGTGATAACTATTATTTGTATGTTATGTTATTTGTAGTTTATTATAGTAGCACAACTGGCACTCAACAGGTAATTATATTGTAAAAGAAAAGGTTTAATTGTAATAGTAACGTCATTAATAATAATACAAAACAAAATAATAAATAAAGAGTAGTATAACCGGAATCACCAATAATAATTATTTTAAAAACATAATATAACAAATAAATTATTCGACATGGCAGAACCAGGTAACTTCAGTATGGAGGCACTTCAAAATATGATGAAAGCCATGGTAGAAGAATTAAAACAAGATAATGTAAAACTAAGAGAAGAACTAAAAGAAGATAATGTAAAACATAATAGAAAATTTCAATGAATTAAAACAAGATAATGTAAAACTAAAAGAAGATCTAAATGAATTAAAACAAGATAATTTAAAACTAACAGAAAAATTAAAAGAAGAATTAAAACAAGATATAATAGATAGTACTACACAGTTAGTGGATAAAATTATAGACACTAATACGCGCATAGATGCACTTGAAAATAAAGTTATACAAGCCCTTCATGAACAAGCTGTTAGGATAGAAAACAAGCATAAAGAATTACGCGCGGAGTGGAAGAAAGATTAAAAAGTCATACATAAATAAATAACTTTAATCGTAAATGAGAAAATAATTGTAGCAAAGAATGAACCGAACAGTAAAATAAGGGATATCCATGATCAGCTTCAAGCCACCACAAGTAAAACGCGTACTACGGTAATAGAGAATAAACTAGAAGAAACATCCAAGACTGCGAAAGATTATTCTGGAGAGATGTCCAATATGAAAGAAGAGGTGAAGACTGAAATGGATCAACTTAGAACATAGCTATGTAGACGTCCTGCGCAGATGATGGTTTATCCGGCACCATTAGAAGATAGGGTTAAACCAACATTTGCAGGAAATAAATGCGAGAACAGCATGGAATTTTTGGTCAATTGCGAAAAATAAATGGAAAACATTGGTAGTAATATTGATGAAAACGAGAAAATAAATTTCCTTATTCGCCATTTCACAGATTCAGCAGCACAGTGGTACACTATCATACGTGATAATGTCACTAAATATCAACAATTCCGTGACTCGTTTGAAAATAGGTATTGGAATATACATACGCAACGTCAGGTACGTGATAAGCTAGAATATGGTAAATTTAATATTCATGGTCGTCAGAGTATTGAACAGTATACAATAGCACAAATTGAAAGAGTGAAACATCTTAAACCTAAATTTTCAGAATATGAAATAATATCTAAACTGTCTTACCATTTTCAGAAAAATATCCAACTCGCTTTTAATACACACGGTATTAAAACAATTGAAGAATTTTTAATACTGGTAACACAATCTGAAAATATCACTCGTAGTGAGAATACACAACACAATTATCAACCACACAGTAATCACAATAATAATCATAATCACAACGTTAATAATTATAAACAGCAAATGCAACACACCCAAAATAAAGCACATATTAACCTCATTCTCGAAACAAACAACGACTCAGCGTGAAGAAGGCGTTCGTCAAGAAAGGGAGAGCGATCAGAGAGAGAGAGAACGTAGAGGTGAGAAGGGAAGCTAGGTCTGGCCCACTTCTAAAAAGAAATTCCCTAACCCGTATGATCGCTCAGTCAACGCAATAAAAGCAAACAATAGAAATATGAAGAAGGGATGTGAACCGGAAGCGGCAAGTGAACATCGACTTCTCAACAATGACTGGAGACGCATACACAGCGGTACACAATAAACAATATATATGTCCTGTCGGCATACGAGATGAATTGCTTAGCACGGACGAGGGTATAAATCAAAAGGAACACCACACACATTATTGCCCTACTGTTAATGTTCATATAAACAACTGTAGAATTAAAATGTTGGTGGTCACAAGTATTCAACTATCAGTTTTTTAACGCTGCCTGGATGCAACGAAATAAAAATTATTTTAAAAATACAGCGATATTACCTGTGAATAAATGAACATTACAACCATGTTGCGAAGACAAGTGAAATAAGTGTATGAATAATCATGTTTCTAAAAGGATGCCACGAGAAACCTATTCCTGCAGAGATTTGTCGAAACATGAATTTTGCACTCTAGAATATAAATACGCGAGGCACATCAGCCTTGTTCTCCTTCTCGTTCAAACACAGTGGCAGCCGGAGTCTCTGCCCAACAACGGAGGACGAGGGAGCAGCACACTACATGGCATAAATTCTAGACGCAGAGGAAGAGTCATCGCAATTCCGAGGGGATCCGGAGGATGAAGAAAGTACCCAGGACTTCACGACTATGCAGGATTCACCAACATCAAGGACTCAGGACCAGAAGAGGGTACGCTGAGGAACCACTACAATTAAGGTGAAAGAAAGCCATGTATTCCTCATAACAAAAGACTTAATCAAAGACAGATAAACATTGTCAAAAGAAACATAATAATTTCTAAAAGTGTAATTTATAACTTGTAAATGTAAATGTTCTTGCATAGTAATTATAGCATATTTTTTGAATTGATACTTTATTGAAAATATTTAAATTGAATTGAAATTGTTGAATTATGAAAGCATAAGTTTTGAATTGATAATTTATTGAAAATATTTAAACGTAATTTTGAAATAATAGAAAGTTGCTAAAGTAATTAATATAAATGACAAATGCATATGCAACAACAATAAGAATTATTTTAAAAAGAAAGATTTGAGAATATAATAAATTAATCATATTATACTGAGCAAGTCGAGAGCAATATTATATAATAATCAAATGTATTTATAATTATAATAGTATTTTATGTTTGTATGGAATATGTGATGTTACGTGTAGGCTATGTAATCAACAAGTAAGCCTATAGGTACTGCGACTACCCATACACATGCAATAATAATGAAGTTCTTATTCGCAATTTATTTTGAAATGATAATTAATAAATGTTCTAAATACTTTAAACAATTTTTCATTATTGTTATTATTACGATTACACCCATTAAAAAATATAACGTTAAAAATAAAATGCGGTACCCAACGTGTGGCTCATCAACGATATATACATCATATAACAATTAACGTTATAAATATTTGTCGCCAAAAAACATGGTGCGCGACCATGCCATTTAACTATTTTAAAATTTAAAAGTTAAATGTATGGCCTAAAAGTAAATGTGTGTTAAATGAAAAAATATTTGTGATAACTATTATTTGTATGTTATGTTATTTGTAGTTTATTATAGTAGCACAACTGGCACTCAACAGGTAATTATATTGTAAAAAGAAAAGGTTTAATTGTAATAGTAACGTCATTAATAATAATACAAAACTAAATAATAAATAAAGGGTAGTATAACCGGAATCACCAATAATAATTATTTTAAAAACATAATATAACAAATAAATTATACGACATGGCAGAACCAGGTAACTTCAGTATGGAGGCACTTCAAAATATGATGAAAGCCATGGTAGAAGAATTAAAACAAGATAATGTAAAACTAAAAGAATAACTAAATGAAGGTAATGTAAAACATAATAGATAATTTAAATGAATTAAAACAAGATAATGTAAAACTAAAAGAAGATCTAAATGAATTAAAACAAGATAATTTAAAACTAACAGAAAAATTAAAAGAAGAATTAAAACAAGAAATAAATAGATAGTACTACACAGTTAGTGGATAAAATTATAGACACTAATACGCGCATAGATGCACTTGAAAATAAAGTTATAAAAGCCCTTCATGAACAAGCTGTTAGAATAGAAAACAATCATAAAGAATTACGCGCGGAGTGGAAGAAAGATTAAAAAGACATACATAAATAAATAACTGTAATCGTAAATGAGAAAATAATTGTAGCAAAGCATGAACAGAACAGTAAAATAAGGGATATCCATGATCAGCTTCAAGCGACCACAAGTAAAACGCGTACTACGGTAATAGAGAATAAACTAGAAGAAACATCCAAGACTGCGAAAGATTATTCTGGAGAGATGTCCAATATGAAAGAGGAGGTGAAGGCTGAATTGGATCAACATCAAAGGAGCTATGTTGACGTCCTGCGCAGATGATGGTTTATCCGGCACCATTAGAAGATAGGGTTAAACTAACATTTGCAGGAAATAAATGGGAGAACAGCATGGAATTTTTGGTCAATTGCACAAATTAATGGAAAGCATTGGTAGTAATATTGATGAAAACGAGAAAATAAATTTTCTTATTCGCCATTTCACAGATTCAGCAGCACAGTGGTACACTATCATACGTGACAACGTCACTACATATCAACAATTCCGTGACTCGTTTGAAAATAGGTATTGGAATATACATACGCAACGTCAGGTACGTGATCAGCTAGAATATGGTAAATTTAATATTCATGGTCGTCAGAGTATTGAACAGTGTACAATAGCACAAATTGAAAGAGTGAAACATCTTAAACCTAAATTTTCAGAATATGAAATAATATCTAAACTGACTTACCATTTTCAGAAAAATATCCAACTCGCCGTTAATACACAAGGTATTAAAACAATTGAAGAATATTTAATACTGCTAACACAATCTGAAAATATCACTCGTGGTGAGAATACACAACAAAATTATCAACCGCTCAGTAATCACAATAATAAGCATAATCACAACGTTAATAATTATAAACAGCAAATGCAACACACCCAAAATAAAGCACATATTAACCTCATTCGCGAACCAACAACGACTCAGCGTGAAGAAGGCGTTCGTCAAGAGAGGGAGAGCGATCAGAGAGAGAGGAACGTAGAGGTGAGAAGGGAAGCTATGTCTGGCCAACTTCTAAAAAGAAATTCCCTAACCCGTATGATCGCTCAGTCAACGCAATAAAAGCAAACAATAGAAACATGAAGAAGGGATGTGAACCGGAAGCGGCAAGTGAACATCGACTTCTCAACAATGACTGGAGACGCATACACAGCGGTACACAATAAACAATATATATGTCCTGTCAGCATACGAGACGAATTGCTTAGCACGGACGAGGGTATAAATCAAAAGGAACACCACACACATTGCCCTACTGTTAATGTTCATATAAACAACTGTAGAATTAAAATGTTGGTGGTCACAGGTAGTCAACTATCAGTTTTTTAACGCTGCCTGGATGCAACGAAATAAAAATTATTTTAATAATACAGCGATATTACCTGTGAATAAATGAACATTACAACCATGTTGCGAAGACAAGTGAAATAAGTGTATGAATAATCGTGTTTGTAAAAGGATGCCACGAGGAACCTATTCCTGCAGAGATTTGTCGAAACATGAATTTTGCACTCTAGACTATAAATACGCGAGGCACATCAGCCTTGTTCTCCTTCTCGTTCAAACACAGTGGCAGCCGGAGTCTCTGCCCAACAACGGAGGACGAGGGAGCAGCACACTACATGGCATAAATTCTAGACGTAGAGAAAGAGTCACCGGACTTCCGAGAGGATCCGGAGGATGAAGAAAGGACCCAGGACTTCACGACTATGCAGGATTCACCAACACCAAGGACTCTGGACCAGAAGAGGGTACGCTGAGGAACCACTACAATTAAGGTGAAAGAAAGCCATGTATTCCTCATAACAAAAGACTTAATCAAAGACAAATAAACATTGTCAAAAGAAACATAATAATTTCTAAAAGTGTAATTTATAACTTGTAAATGTATATGTTCTTGTATAGTAATTATAGCATATTTTTTGAATTGATACTTTATTGAAAATATTGAAATTGAATTGGAATTGTTGAATTATGAATGCATAAGTTTTGAATTGATAATTTATTGAAAATATTTGAATGTAATTTTGAAATAATAGAAAGCTGCTAAAGTAATTAATATAAATGACAAATGCATATGCAACAACAATAAGAATTATTTTAAAAAGAAAGATTTGAGAATATAATAAATTAATCATATTATACTGAGCAAGTCGAGAGCAATATTATATAATAATCAAATGTATTTATAATTATAAGAGTATTTTATGTTTGTATGGAATATGTGATGTTACGTGTAGGCTATGTAATCAACAAGTAAGCTTATAGGTACTGCAACTACCCATACACATGCAATAATAATGAAGTTCTTATTCGCAATTTATTTTGAAATGATAATTAATAAATGTTCTAAATACTTTAAACAATTTTTCATTATTGTTATTATTACGATTACACCCATTAAAAAATATAACGTTAAAAATAAAATGCGGCACCCAACGTGTGGCTCATCAACGATATATACATCATATAACAATTAACGTTATAAATATTTGTCGCCCAAGAACATGGTGCGCGACCATGCCATTTAACTATTTTAAAATTTAAAAGTTAAATGTATGGCCTAAAAGTAAATGTGTGTTAAATGAAAAAATATTTGTGATAACTATTATTTGTATGTTATGTTATTTGTAGTTTATTATAGTAGCACAACTGGCACTCAACAGGTAATTATATTGTAAAAGAAAAGGTTTAATTGTAATCGTAACGTCATTAATAATAATACAAAACAAAATAATAAATAAAGAGTAGTATAACCGGAATCACCAATAATAATTATTTTAAAAACATAATATAACAAATAAATTATTCGACATGGCAGAACCAGGTAACTTCAGTATGGAGGCACTTCAAAATATGATGAAAGCCATGGTAGAAGAATTAAAACAAGATAATGTAAAACTAAGAGAAGAACTAAAAGAAGATAATGTAAAACATAATAGAAAATTTCAATGAATTAAAACAAGATAATGTAAAACTAAAAGAAGATCTAAATGAATTAAAACAAGATAATTTAAAACTAACAGAAAAATTAAAAGAAGAATTAAAACAAGATATAATAGATAGTACTACACAGTTAGTGGATAAAATTATAGACACTAATACGCGCATAGATGCACTTGAAAATAAAGTTATACAAGCCCTTCATGAACAAGCTGTTAGGATAGAAAACAAGCATAAAGAATTACGCGCGGAGTGGAAGAAAGATTAAAAAGTCATACATAAATAAATAACTTTAATCGTAAATGAGAAAATAATTGTAGCAAAGAATGAACCGAACAGTAAAATAAGGGATATCCATGATCAGCTTCAAGCCACCACAAGTAAAACGCGTACTACGGTAATAGAGAATAAACTAGAAGAAACATCCAAGACTGCGAAAGATTATTCTGGAGAGATGTCCAATATGAAAGAAGAGGTGAAGACTGAAATGGATCAACTTAGAACATAGCTATGTAGACGTCCTGCGCAGATGATGGTTTATCCGGCACCATTAGAAGATAGGGTTAAACCAACATTTGCAGGAAATAAATGCGAGAACAGCATGGAATTTTTGGTCAATTGCGAAAAATAAATGGAAAACATTGGTAGTAATATTGATGAAAACGAGAAAATAAATTTCCTTATTCGCCATTTCACAGATTCAGCAGCACAGTGGTACACTATCATACGTGATAATGTCACTAAATATCAACAATTCCGTGACTCGTTTGAAAATAGGTATTGGAATATACATACGCAACGTCAGGTACGTGATAAGCTAGAATATGGTAAATTTAATATTCATGGTCGTCAGAGTATTGAACAGTATACAATAGCACAAATTGAAAGAGTGAAACATCTTAAACCTAAATTTTCAGAATATGAAATAATATCTAAACTGTCTTACCATTTTCAGAAAAATATCCAACTCGCTTTTAATACACACGGTATTAAAACAATTGAAGAATTTTTAATACTGGTAACACAATCTGAAAATATCACTCGTAGTGAGAATACACAACACAATTATCAACCGCACAGTAATCACAATAATAATCATAATCACAACGTTAATAATTATAAACAGCAAATGCAACACACCCAAAATAAAGCACATATTAACCTCATTCTCGAAACAAACAACGACTCAGCGTGAAGAAGGCGTTCGTCAAGAAAGGGAGAGCGATCAGAGAGAGAGAGAACGTAGAGGTGAGAAGGGAAGCTAGGTCTGGCCCACTTCTAAAAAGAAATTCCCTAACCCGTATGATCGCTCAGTCAACGCAATAAAAGCAAACAATAGAAATATGAAGAAGGGATGTGAACCGGAAGCGGCAAGTGAACATCGACTTCTCAACAATGACTGGAGACGCATACACAGCGGTACACAATAAACAATATATATGTCCTGTCGGCATACGAGATGAATTGCTTAGCACGGACGAGGGTATAAATCAAAAGGAACACCACACACATTGCCCTACTGTTAATGTTCATATAAACAACTGTAGAATTAAAATGTTGGTGGTCACAAGTATTCAACTATCAGTTTTTTAACGCTGCCTGTATGCAACGAAATAAAAATTATTTTAAAAATACAGCGATATTACCTGTGAATAAATGAACATTACAACCATGTTGCGAAGACAAGTGAAATAAGTGTATGAATAATCATGTTTCTAAAAGGATGCCACGAGAAACCTATTCCTGCAGAGATTTGTCGAAACATGAATTTTGCACTCTAGAATATAAATACGCGAGGCACATCAGCCTTGTTCTCCTTCTCGTTCAAACACAGTGGCAGCCGGAGTCTCTGCCCAACAACGGAGGACGAGGGAGCAGCACACTACATGGCATAAATTCTAGACGCAGAGGAAGAGTCATCGCAATTCCGAGGGGATCCGGAGGATGAAGAAAGGACCCAGGACTTCACGACTATGCAGGATTCACCAACATCAAGGACTCAGGACCAGAAGGGGGTACGCTGAGGAACCACTACAATTAAGGTGAAAGAAAGCCATGTATCCCTCATAACAAAATACTTAATCAAAGACAGATAAACAATGTCAAAAGAAACATAATAATTTCTAAAAGTGTAGTTTATAACTTGTAAACGTAAATGTTCTTGTATAGTAATTATAGCATATTTTTTAATTGATAGTTTATTGAAAATATTTAAATTGAATTGAAATTGTTGAAATATGAAAGCATAAGTTTTGAATTGATAATATATTGAAAATATTTGAACGTAATTTTGAAATAATAGAAAGTTGCTAAAGTAATTAATATAAATGAAAAAGCATATGCAACAACAATAAGAATTATTTTAAAAAGAAAGATTTGAGAATATAATAAATTAATCATATTATACTGAGCAAGTCGAGAGCAATATTATATAATAATCAAATGTATTTATAATTATAAGAGTATTTTATGTTTGTATGGAATATGTGATGTTACGTGTAGGCTATGTAATCAACAAGTAAGCCTATAGGTACTGCGACTACCCATACACATGCAATAATAATGAAGTTCTTATTCGCAATTTATTTTTAAATGATAATTAATAAATGTTCTAAATACTTTAAACAATTTTTCATTATTGTTATTATTACGATTACACCCATTAAAAAATATAACGTTAAAAATAAAATGCGGTACCCAACGTGTGGCTCATCAACGATATATACATCATATAACAATTAACGTTATAAATATTTGTCGCCAAAGAACATGGTGCGCGACCATGCCATTTAACTATTTTAAAATTTAAAAGTTAAATGTATGGCCTAAAAGTAAATGTGTGTTAAATGAAAAAATATTTGTGATAACTATTATTTGTATGTTATGTTATTTGTAGTTTATTATAGTAGCACAACTGGCACTCAACAGGTAATTATATTGTAAAAAGAAAAGGTTTAATTGTAATAGTAACGTCATTAATAATAATACAAAACTAAATAATAAATAAAGGGTAGTATAACCGGAATCACCAATAATAATTATTTTAAAAACATAATATAACAAATAAATTATACGACATGGCAGAACCAGGTAACTTCAGTATGGAGGCACTTCAAAATATGATGAAAGCCATGGTAGAAGAATTAAAACAAGATAATGTAAAACTAAAAGAATAACTAAATGAAGATAATGTAAAACATAATAGAAAATTTAAATGAATTAAAACAAGATAATGTAAAACTAAAAGAAGATCTAAATGAATTAAAACAAGATAATTTAAAACTAACAGAAAAATTAAAAGAAGAATTAAAACAAGAAATAAATAGATAGTACTACACAGTTAGTGGATAAAATTATAGACACTAATACGCGCATAGATGCACTTGAAAATAAAGTTATAAAAGCCCTTCATGAACAAGCTGTTAGAATAGAAAAAAATCATAAAGAATTACGCGCGGAGTGGAAGAAAGATTAAAAAGACATACATAAATAAATAACTGTAATCGTAAATGAGAAAATAATTGTAGCAAAGCATGAACAGAACAGTAAAATAAGGGATATCCATGATCAGCTTCAAGCGACCACAAGTAAAACGCGTACTACGGTAATAGAGAATAAACTAGAAGAAACATCCAAGACTGCGAAAGATTATTTTGGAGAGATGTCCAATATGAAAGAGGAGGTGAAGGCTGAATTGGATCAACATCGAAGGAGCTATGTAGACGTCCTGCGCAGATGATGGTTTATCCGGCACCATTAGAAGATAGGGTTAAACTAACATTTGCAGGAAATAAATGGGAGAACAGCATGGAATTTTTGGTCAATTGCGAAAAATAAATGGAAAGCATTGGTAGTAATATTGATGAAAACGAGAAAATAAATTTTCTTATTCGCCATTTCACAGATTCAGCAGCACAGTGGTACACTATCATACGTGACAACGTCACTACATATCAACAATTCCGTGACTCGTTTGAAAATAGGTATTGGAATATACATACGCAACGTCAGGTACGTGATCAGCTAGAATATGGTAAATTTAATATTCATGGTCGTCAGAGTATTGAACAGTATACAATAGCACAAATTGAAAGAGTGAAACATCTTAAACCTAAATTTTCAGAATATGAAATAATATCTAAACTGACTTACCATTTTCAGAAAAATATCCAACTCGCCGTTAATACACAAGGTATTAAAACAATTGAAGAATATTTAATACTGCTAACACAATCTGAAAATATCACTCGTGGTGAGAATACACAACAAAATTATCAACCGCTCAGTAATCACAATAATAAGCATAATCACAACGTTAATAATTATAAACAGCAAATGCAACACACCCAAAATAAAGCACATATTAACCTCATTCGCGAACCAACAACGACTCAGCGTGAAGAAGGCGTTCGTCAAGAGAGGGAGAGCGATCAGAGAGAGAGGAACGTAGAGGTGAGAAGGGAAGCTATGTCTGGCCAACTTCTAAAAAGAAATTCCCTAACCCGTATGATCGCTCAGTGAACGCAATAAAAGCAAACAATAGAAACATGAAGAAGGGATGTGAACCGGAAGCGGCAAGTGAACATCGACTTCTCAACAATGACTGGAGACGCATACACAGCGGTACACAATAAACAATATATATGTCCTGTCGGCATACGAGATGAATTGCTTAGCACGGACGAGGGTATAAATCAAAAGGAACACCACACACATTGCCCTACTGTTAATGTTCATATAAACAACTGTAGAATTAAAATGTTGGTGGTCACAAGTATTCAACTATCAGTTTTTTAACGCTGCCTGGATGCAACGAAATAAAAATTATTTTAAAAATACAGCGATATTACCTGTGAATAAATGAACATTACAACCATGTTGCGAAGACAAGTGAAATAAGTGTATGAATAATCATGTTTCTAAAAGGATGCCACGAGAAACCTATTCCTGCAGAGATTTGTCGAAACATGAATTTTGCACTCTAGAATATAAATACGCGAGGCACATCAGCCTTGTTCTCCTTCTCGTTCAAACACAGTGGCAGCCGGAGTCTCTGCCCAACAACGGAGGACGAGGGAGCAGCACACTACATGGCATAAATTCTAGACGCAGAGGAAGAGTCATCGCAATTCCGAGGGGATCCGGAGGATGAAGAAAGGACCCAGGACTTCACGACTATGCAGGATTCACCAACATCAAGGACTCAGGACCAGAAGGGGGTACGCTGAGGAACCACTACAATTAAGGTGAAAGAAAGCCATGTATCCCTCATAACAAAATACTTAATCAAAGACAGATAAACAATGTCAAAAGAAACATAATAATTTCTAAAAGTGTAGTTTATAACTTGTAAACGTAAATGTTCTTGTATAGTAATTATAGCATATTTTTTAATTGATAGTTTATTGAAAATATTTAAATTGAATTGAAATTGTTGAAATATGAAAGCATAAGTTTTGAATTGATAATATATTGAAAATATTTGAACGTAATTTTGAAATAATAGAAAGTTGCTAAAGTAATTAATATAAATGACAAAGCATATGCAACAACAATAAGAATTATTTTAAAAAGAAAGATTTGAGAATATAATAAATTAATCATATTATACTGAGCAAGTCGAGAGCAATATTATATAATAATCAAATGTATTTATAATTATAAGAGTATTTTATGTTTGTATGGAATATGTGATGTTACGTGTAGGCTATGTAATCAACAAGTAAGCCTATAGGTACTGCGACTACCCATACACATGCAATAACAATGAAGTTCTTATTCGCAATTTATTTTGAAATGATAATTAATAAATGTTCTAAATACTTTAAACAATTTTTCATTATTGTTATTATTACGATTACACCCATTAAAAAATATAACGTTAAAAATAAAATGCGGTACCCAACGTGTGGCTCATCAACGATATATACATCATATAACAATTAACGTTATAAATATTTGTCGCCAAAGAACATGGTGCGCGACCATGCCATTTAACTATTTTAAAATTTAAAAGTTAAATGTATGGCCTAAAAGTAAATGTGTGTTAAATGAAAAAATATTTGTGATAACTATTATTTGTATGTTATGTTAATTGTTGTGTATTATATTAGCACAACTGGCACTCAACAGGTAATTATATTGTAAAAAGAAAAGGTTTAATTGTAATAGTAACGTCATTAATAATAATACAAAACAAAATAATAAATAAAGAGTAGTATAACCGGAATCACCAATAATAATTATTTTAAAAACATAATATAACAAATAAATTATACGACATGGCAGAACCAGGTAACTTCAGTATGGAGGCACTTCAAAATATGATGAAAGCCATGGTAGAAGAATTAAAACAAGATAATGTAAAACTAAAAGAAGAACTAAATGAAGATAATGTAAAACATAATAGAAAATTTAAATGAATTAAAACAAGATAATGTAAAACTAAAAGAAGATCTAAATGAATTAAAACAAGATAATTTAAAACTAACAGAAAAATTAAAAGAAGAATTAAAACAAGAAATAAATAGATAGTACTACACAGTTAGTGGATAAAATTATAGACACTAATACGCGCATAGATGCACTTGAAAATAAAGTTATAAGAGCCCTTCATGAACAAGCTGTTAGAATAGAAAACAATCATAAAGAATTACGCGCGGAGTGGAAGAAAGATTAAAAAGACATACATAAATAAATAACTGTAATCGTAAATGAGAAAATAATTGTAGCAAAGCATGAACAGAACAGTAAAATAAGGGATATCCATGATCAGCTTCAAGCGACCACAAGTAAAACGCGTACTACGGTAATAGAGAATAAACTAGAAGAAACATCCAAGACTGCGAAAGATTATTCTGGAGAGATGTCCAATATGAAAGAGGAGGTGAAGGCTGAATTGGATCAACATCGAAGGAGCTATGTAGACGTCCTGCGCAGATGATGGTTTATCCGGCACCATTAGAAGATAGGGTTAAACTAACATTTGCAGGAAATAAATGGGAGAACAGCATGGAATTTTTGGTCAATTGCACAAATTAATGGAAAGCATTGGTAGTAATATTGATGAAAACGAGAAAATAAATTTTCTTATTCGCCATTTCACAGATTCAGCAGCACAGTGGTACACTATCATACGTGACAACGTCACTACATATCAACAATTCCGTGACTCGTTTGAAAATAGGTATTGGAATATACATACGCAACGTCAGGTACGTGATCAGCTAGAATATGGTAAATTTAATATTCATGGTCGTCAGAGTATTGAACAGTATACAATAGCACAAATTGAAAGAGTGAAACATCTTAAACCTAAATTTTCAGAATATGAAATAATATCTAAACTGACTTACCATTTTCAGAAAAATATCCAACTCGCCGTTAATACACAAGGTATTAAAACAATTGAAGAATATTTAATACTGCTAACACAATCTGAAAATATCACTCGTGGTGAGAATACACAACAAAATTATCAACCGCTCAGTAATCACAATAATAAGCATAATCACAACGTTAATAATTATAAACAGCAAATGCAACACACCCAAAATAAAGCACATATTAACCTCATTCGCGAACCAACAACGACTCAGCGTGAAGAAGGCGTTCGTCAAGAGAGGGAGAGCGATCAGAGAGAGAGGAACGTAGAGGTGAGAAGGGAAGCTATGTCTGGCCAACTTCTAAAAAGAAATTCCCTAACCCGTATGATCGCTCAGTCAACGCAATAAAAGCAAACAATAGAAACATGAAGAAGGGATGTGAACCGGAAGCGGCAAGTGAACATCGACTTCTCAACAATGACTGGAGACGCATACACAGCGGAACACAATAAACAATATATATGTCCTGTCGGCATACGAGACGAATTGCTTAGCACGGACGAGGGTATAAATCAAAAGGAACACCACACACATTGCCCTACTGTTAATGTTCATATAAACAACTGTAGAATTAAAATGTTGGTGGTCACAGGTAGTCAACTATCAGTTTTTTAACGCTGCCTGGATGCAACGAAATAAAAATTATTTTAATAATACAGCGATATTACCTGTGAATAAATGAACATTACAACCATGTTGCGAAGACAAGTGAAATAAGTGTATGAATAATCGTGTTTGTAAAAGGATGCCACGAGGAAACTATTCCTGCAGAGATTTGTCGAAACATGAATTTTGCACTCTAGACTATAAATACGCGAGGCACATCAGCCTTGTTCTCCTTCTCGTTCAAACACAGTGGCAGCCGGAGTCTCTGCCCAACAACGGAGGACGAGGGAGCAGCACACTACATGGCATAAATTCTAGACGTAGAGAAAGAGTCACCGGACTTCCGAGAGGATCCGGAGGATGAAGAAAGGACCCAGGACATCACGACTATGCAGGATTCACCAACACCAAGGACTCTGGACCAGAAGAGGGTACGCTGAGGAACCACTACAATTAAGGTGAAAGAAAGCCATGTATTCCTCATAACAAAAGACTTAATCAAAGACAAATAAACATTGTCAAAAGGAACATAATAATTTCTAAAAGTGTAATTTATAACTTGTAAATGTATATGTTCTTGTATAGTAATTATAGCATATTTTTTGAATTGATACTTTATTGAAAATATTGAAATTGAATTGAAATTGTTGAATTATGAATGCATAAGTTTTGAATTGATAATTTATTGAAAATATTTGAATGTAATTTTGAAATAATAGAAAGTTGCTAAAGTAATTAATATAAATGACAAAGCATATGCAACAACAATAAGAATTATTTTAAAAAGAAAGATTTGAGAATATAATAAATTAATCATATTATACTGAGCAAGTCGAGAGCAATATTATATAATAATCAAATGTATTTATAATTATAAGAGTATTTTATGTTTGTATGGAATATGTGACGTTACGTGTAGGCTATGTAATCAACAAGTAAGCCTATAGGTACTGCGACTACCCATACACATGCAATAATAATGTAGTTCTTATTCGCAATTTATTTTGAAATGATAATTAATAAATGTTCTAAATACTTTAAACAATTTTTCATTATTGTTATTATTACGATTACACCCATTAAAAAATATAACGTTAAAAATAAAATGCGGTACCCAACGTGTGGCTCATCAACGATATATACATCATATAACAATTAACGTTATAAATATTTGTCGCCAAAGAACATGGTGCGCGACCATGCCATTTAACTATTTTAAAATTTAAAAGTTAAATGTATGGCCTAAAAGTAAATGTGTGTTAAATGAAAAAATATTTGTGATAACTATTATTTGTATGTTATGTTATTTGTAGTTTATTATAGTAGCACAACTGGCACTCAACAGGTAATTATATTGTAAAAAGAAAAGGTTTAATTGTAATAGTAACGTCATTAATAATAATACAAAACTAAATAATAAATAAAGGGTAGTATAACCGGAATCACCAATAATAATTATTTTAAAAACATAATATAACAAATAAATTATACGACATGGCAGAACCAGGTAACTTCAGTATGGAGGCACTTCAAAATATGATGAAAGCCATGGTAGAAGAATTAAAACAAGATAATGTAAAACTAAAAGAATAACTAAATGAAGATAATGTAAAACATAATAGAAAATTTAAATGAATTAAAACAAGATAATGTAAAACTAAAAGAAGATCTAAATGAATTAAAACAAGATAATTTAAAACTAACAGAAAAATTAAAAGAAGAATTAAAACAAGAAATAAATAGATAGTACTACACAGTTAGTGGATAAAATTATAGACACTAATACGCGCATAGATGCACTTGAAAATAAAGTTATAAAAGCCCTTCATGAACAAGCTGTTAGAATAGAAAAAAATCATAAAGAATTACGCGCGGAGTGGAAGAAAGATTAAAAAGACATACATAAATAAATAACTGTAATCGTAAATGAGAAAATAATTGTAGCAAAGCATGAACAGAACAGTAAAATAAGGGATATCCATGATCAGCTTCAAGCGACCACAAGTAAAACGCGTACTACGGTAATAGAGAATAAACTAGAAGAAACATCCAAGACTGCGAAAGATTATTCTGGAGAGATGTCCAATATGAAAGAGGAGGTGAAGGCTGAATTGGATCAACATCGAAGGAGCTATGTAGACGTCCTGCGCAGATGATGGTTTATCCGGCACCATTAGAAGATAGGGTTAAACTAACATTTGCAGGAAATAAATGGGAGAACAGCATGGAATTTTTGGTCAATTGCGAAAAATAAATGGAAAGCATTGGTAGTAATATTGATGAAAACGAGAAAATAAATTTTCTTATTCGCCATTTCACAGATTCAGCAGCACAGTGGTACACTATCATACGTGACAACGTCACTACATATCAACAATTCCGTGACTCGTTTGAAAATAGGTATTGGAATATACATACGCAACGTCAGGTACGTGATCAGCTAGAATATGGTAAATTTAATATTCATGGTCGTCAGAGTATTGAACAGTATACAATAGCACAAATTGAAAGAGTGAAACATCTTAAACCTAAATTTTCAGAATATGAAATAATATCTAAACTGACTTACCATTTTCAGAAAAATATCCAACTCGCCGTTAATACACAAGGTATTAAAACAATTGAAGAATATTTAATACTGCTAACACAATCTGAAAATATCACTCGTGGTGAGAATACACAACAAAATTATCAACCGCTCAGTAATCACAATAATAAGCATAATCACAACGTTAATAATTATAAACAGCAAATGCAACACACCCAAAATAAAGCACATATTAACCTCATTCGCGAACCAACAACGACTCAGCGTGAAGAAGGCGTTCGTCAAGAGAGGGAGAGCGATCAGAGAGATTGGAACGTAGAGGTGAGAAGGGAAGCTATGTCTGGCCAACTTCTAAAAAGAAATTCCCTAACCCGTATGATCGCTCAGTCAACGCAATAAAAGCAAACAATAGAAACATGAAGAAGGGATGTGAACCGGAAGCGGCAAGTGAACATCGACTTCTCAACAATGACTGGAGACGCATACACAGCGGAACACAATAAACAATATATATGTCCTGTCGGCATACGAGACGAATTGCTTAGCACGGACGAGGGTATAAATCAAAAGGAACACCACACACATTGCCCTACTGTTAATGTTCATATAAACAACTGTAGAATTAAAATGTTGGTGGTCACAGGTAGTCAACTATCAGTTTTTTAACGCTGCCTGGATGCAACGAAATAAAAATTATTTTAATAATACAGCGATATTACCTGTGAATAAATGAACATTACAACCATGTTGCGAAGACAAGTGAAATAAGTGTATGAATAATCGTGTTTGTAAAAGGATGCCACGAGGAAACTATTCCTGCAGAGATTTGTCGAAACATGAATTTTGCACTCTAGACTATAAATACGCGAGGCACATCAGCCTTGTTCTCCTTCTCGTTCAAACACAGTGGCAGCCGGAGTCTCTGCCCAACAACGGAGGACGAGGGAGCAGCACACTACATGGCATAAATTCTAGACGTAGAGAAAGAGTCACCGGACTTCCGAGAGGATCCGGAGGATGAAGAAAGGACCCAGGACATCACGACTATGCAGGATTCACCAACACCAAGGACTCTGGACCAGAAGAGGGTACGCTGAGGAACCACTACAATTAAGGTGAAAGAAAGCCATGTATTCCTCATAACAAAAGACTTAATCAAAGACAAATAAACATTGTCAAAAGGAACATAATAATTTCTAAAAGTGTAATTTATAACTTGTAAATGTATATGTTCTTGTATAGTAATTATAGCATATTTTTTGAATTGATACTTTATTGAAAATATTGAAATTGAATTGAAATTGTTGAATTATGAATGCATAAGTTTTGAATTGATAATTTATTGAAAATATTTGAATGTAATTTTGAAATAATAGAAAGTTGCTAAAGTAATTAATATAAATGACAAAGCATATGCAACAACAATAAGAATTATTTTAAAAAGAAAGATTTGAGAATATAATAAATTAATCATATTATACTGAGCAAGTCGAGAGCAATATTATATAATAATCAAATGTATTTATAATTATAAGAGTATTTTATGTTTGTATGGAATATGTGACGTTACGTGTAGGCTATGTAATCAACAAGTAAGCCTATAGGTACTGCGACTACCCATACACATGCAATAATAATGTAGTTCTTATTCGCAATTTATTTTGAAATGATAATTAATAAATGTTCTAAATACTTTAAACAATTTTTCATTATTGTTATTATTACGATTACACCCATTAAAAAATATAACGTTAAAAATAAAATGCGGTACCCAACGTGTGGCTCATCAACGATATATACATCATATAACAATTAACGTTATAAATATTTGTCGCCAAAGAACATGGTGCGCGACCATGCCATTTAACTATTTTAAAATTTAAAAGTTAAATGTATGGCCTAAAAGTAAATGTGTGTTAAATGAAAAAATATTTGTGATAACTATTATTTGTATGTTATGTTATTTGTAGTTTATTATAGTAGCACAACTGGCACTCAACAGGTAATTATATTGTAAAAAGAAAAGGTTTAATTGTAATAGTAACGTCATTAATAATAATACAAAACTAAATAATAAATAAAGGGTAGTATAACCGGAATCACCAATAATAATTATTTTAAAAACATAATATAACAAATAAATTATACGACATGGCAGAACCAGGTAACTTCAGTATGGAGGCACTTCAAAATATGATGAAAGCCATGGTAGAAGAATTAAAACAAGATAATGTAAAACTAAAAGAATAACTAAATGAAGATAATGTAAAACATAATAGAAAATTTAAATGAATTAAAACAAGATAATGTAAAACTAAAAGAAGATCTAAATGAATTAAAACAAGATAATTTAAAACTAACAGAAAAATTAAAAGAAGAATTAAAACAAGAAATAAATAGATAGTACTACACAGTTAGTGGATAAAATTATAGACACTAATACGCGCATAGATGCACTTGAAAATAAAGTTATAAAAGCCCTTCATGAACAAGCTGTTAGAATAGAAAAAAATCATAAAGAATTACGCGCGGAGTGGAAGAAAGATTAAAAAGACATACATAAATAAATAACTGTAATCGTAAATGAGAAAATAATTGTAGCAAAGCATGAACAGAACAGTAAAATAAGGGATATCCATGATCAGCTTCAAGCGACCACAAGTAAAACGCGTACTACGGTAATAGAGAATAAACTAGAAGAAACATCCAAGACTGCGAAAGATTATTCTGGAGAGATGTCCAATATGAAAGAGGAGGTGAAGGCTGAATTGGATCAACATCGAAGGAGCTATGTAGACGTCCTGCGCAGATGATGGTTTATCCGGCACCATTAGAAGATAGGGTTAAACTAACATTTGCAGGAAATAAATGGGAGAACAGCATGGAATTTTTGGTCAATTGCGAAAAATAAATGGAAAGCATTGGTAGTAATATTGATGAAAACGAGAAAATAAATTTTCTTATTCGCCATTTCACAGATTCAGCAGCACAGTGGTACACTATCATACGTGACAACGTCACTACATATCAACAATTCCGTGACTCGTTTGAAAATAGGTATTGGAATATACATACGCAACGTCAGGTACGTGATCAGCTAGAATATGGTAAATTTAATATTCATGGTCGTCAGAGTATTGAACAGTATACAATAGCACAAATTGAAAGAGTGAAACATCTTAAACCTAAATTTTCAGAATATGAAATAATATCTAAACTGACTTACCATTTTCAGAAAAATATCCAACTCGCCGTTAATACACAAGGTATTAAAACAATTGAAGAATATTTAATACTGCTAACACAATCTGAAAATATCACTCGTGGTGAGAATACACAACAAAATTATCAACCGCTCAGTAATCACAATAATAAGCATAATCACAACGTTAATAATTATAAACAGCAAATGCAACACACCCAAAATAAAGCACATATTAACCTCATTCGCGAACCAACAACGACTCAGCGTGAAGAAGGCGTTCGTCAAGAGAGGGAGAGCGATCAGAGAGATTGGAACGTAGAGGTGAGAAGGGAAGCTATGTCTGGCCAACTTCTAAAAAGAAATTCCCTAACCCGTATGATCGCTCAGTCAACGCAATAAAAGCAAACAATAGAAACATGAAGAAGGGATGTGAACCGGAAGCGGCAAGTGAACATCGACTTCTCAACAATGACTGGAGACGCATACACAGCGGAACACAATAAACAATATATATGTCCTGTCGGCATACGAGACGAATTGCTTAGCACGGACGAGGGTATAAATCAAAAGGAACACCACACACATTGCCCTACTGTTAATGTTCATATAAACAACTGTAGAATTAAAATGTTGGTGGTCACAGGTAGTCAACTATCAGTTTTTTAACGCTGCCTGGATGCAACGAAATAAAAATTATTTTAATAATACAGCGATATTACCTGTGAATAAATGAACATTACAACCATGTTGCGAAGACAAGTGAAATAAGTGTATGAATAATCGTGTTTGTAAAAGGATGCCACGAGGAAACTATTTCTGCAGAGATTTGTCGAAACATGAATTTTGCACTCTAGACTATAAATACGCGAGGCACATCAGCCTTGTTCTCCTTCTCGTTCAAACACAGTGGCAGCCGGAGTCTCTGCCCAACAACGGAGGACGAGGGAGCAGCACACTACATGGCATAAATTCTAGACGTAGAGAAAGAGTCACCGGACTTCCGAGAGGATCCGGAGGATGAAGAAAGGACCCAGGACATCACGACTATGCAGGATTCACCAACACCAAGGACTCTGGACCAGAAGAGGGTACGCTGAGGAACCACTACAATTAAGGTGAAAGAAAGCCATGTATTCCTCATAACAAAAGACTTAATCAAAGACAAATAAACATTGTCAAAAGAAACATAATAATTTCTAAAAGTGTAATTTATAACTTGTAAATGTATATGTTCTTGTATAGTAATTATAGCATATTTTTTGAATTGATACTTTATTGAAAATATTTAAATTGAATTGAAATTGTTGAAATATGAAAGCATAAGTTTTGAATTGATAATATATTGAAAATATTTGAACGTAATTTTGAAATAATAGAAAGTTGCTAAAGTAATTAATATAAATGACAAAGCATATGCAACAACAATAAGAATTATTTTAAAAAGAAAGATTTGAGAATATAATAAATTAATCATATTATACTGAGCAAGTCGAGAGCAATATTATATAATAATCAAATGTATTTATAATTATAAGAGTATTTTATGTTTGTATGGAATATGTGATGTTACGTGTAGGCTATGTAATCAACAAGTAAGCCTATAGGTACTGCGACTACCCATACACATGCAATAACAATGAAGTTCTTATTCGCAATTTATTTTGAAATGATAATTAATAAATGTTCTAAATACTTTAAACAATTTTTCATTATTGTTATTATTACGATTACACCCATTAAAAAATATAACGTTAAAAATAAAATGCGGTACCCAACGTGTGGCTCATCAACGATATATACATCATATAACAATTAACGTTATAAATATTTGTCGCCAAAGAACATGGTGCGCGACCATGCCATTTAACTATTTTAAAATTTAAAAGTTAAATGTATGGCCTAAAAGTAAATGTGTGTTAAATGAAAAAATATTTGTGATAACTATTATTTGTATGTTATGTTAATTGTTGTGTATTATATTAGCACAACTGGCACTCAACAGGTAATTATATTGTAAAAAGAAAAGGTTTAATTGTAATAGTAACGTCATTAATAATAATACAAAACTAAATAATAAATAAAGGGAAGTATAACCGGAATCACCAATAATAATTATTTTAAAAACATAATATAACAAATAAATTATACGACATGGCAGAACCAGGTAACTTCAGTATGGAGGCACTTCAAAATATGATGAAAGCCATGGTAGAAGAATTAAAACAAGATAATGTAAAACTAAAAGAAGAACTAAATGAAGATAATGTAAAACATAATAGAAAATTTAAATGAATTAAAACAAGATAATGTAAAACTAAAAGAAGATCTAAATGAATTAAAACAAGAAAATTTAAAACTAACAGAAAAATTAAAAGAAGAATTAAAACAAGAAATAAATAGATAGTACTACACAGTTAGTGGATAAAATTATAGACACTAATACGCGCATAGATGCACTTGAAAATAAAGTTATAAGAGCCCTTCATGGACAAGCTGTTAGAATAGAAAACAATCATAAAGAATTACGCGCGGAGTGGAAGAAAGATTAAAAAGACATACATAAATAAATAACTGTAATCGTAAATGAGAAAATAATTGTAGCAAAGCATGAACAGAACAGTAAAATAAGGGATATCCATGATCAGCTTCAAGCGACCACAAGTAAAACGCGTACTACGGTAATAGAGAATAAACTAGAAGAAACATCCAAGACTGCGAAAGATTATTCTGGAGAGATGTCCAATATGAAAGAGGAGGTGAAGGCTGAATTGGATCAACATCGAAGGAGCTATGTAGACGTCCTGCGCAGATGATGGTTTATCCGGCACCATTAGAAGATAGGGTTAAACTAACATTTGCAGGAAATAAATGGGAGAACAGCATGGAATTTTTGGTCAATTGCACAAATTAATGGAAAGCATTGGTAGTAATATTGATGAAAACGAGAAAATAAATTTTCTTATTCGCCATTTCACAGATTCAGCAGCACAGTGGTACACTATCATACGTGACAACGTCACTACATATCAACAATTCCGTGACTCGTTTGAAAATAGGTATTGGAATATACATACGCAACGTCAGGTACGTGATCAGCTAGAATATGGTAAATTTAATATTCATGGTCGTCAGAGTATTGAACAGTATACAATAGCACAAATTGAAAGAGTGAAACATCTTAAACCTAAATTTTCAGAATATGAAATAATATCTAAACTGACTTACCATTTTCAGAAAAATATCCAACTCGCCGTTAATACACAAGGTATTAAAACAATTGAAGAATATTTAATACTGCTAACACAATCTGAAAATATCACTCGTGGTGAGAATACACAACAAAATTATCAACCGCTCAGTAATCACAATAATAAGCATAATCACAACGTTAATAATTATAAACAGCAAATGCAACACACCCAAAATAAAGCACATATTAACCTCATTCGCGAACCAACAACGACTCAGCGTGAAGAAGGCGTTCGTCAAGAGAGGGAGAGCGATCAGAGAGAGAGGAACGTAGAGGTGAGAAGGGAAGCTATGTCTGGCCAACTTCTAAAAAGAAATTCCCTAACCCGTATGATCGCTCAGTCAACGCAATAAAAGCAAACAATAGAAACATGAAGAAGGGATGTGAACCGGAAGCGGCAAGTGAACATCGACTTCTCAACAATGACTGGAGACGCATACACAGCGGAACACAATAAACAATATATATGTCCTGTCGGCATACGAGACGAATTGCTTAGCACGGACGAGGGTATAAATCAAAAGGAACACCACACACATTGCCCTACTGTTAATGTTCATATAAACAACTGTAGAATTAAAATGTTGGTGGTCACAGGTAGTCAACTATCAGTTTTTTAACGCTGCCTGGATGCAACGAAATAAAAATTATTTTAATAATACAGCGATATTACCTGTGAATAAATGAACATTACAACCATGTTGCGAAGACAAGTGAAATAAGTGTATGAATAATCGTGTTTGTAAAAGGATGCCACGAGGAAACTATTCCTGCAGAGATTTGTCGAAACATGAATTTTGCACTCTAGACTATAAATACGCGAGGCACATCAGCCTTGTTCTCCTTCTCGTTCAAACACAGTGGCAGCCGGAGTCTCTGCCCAACAACGGAGGACGAGGGAGCAGCACACTACATGGCATAAATTCTAGACGTAGAGAAAGAGTCACCGGACTTCCGAGAGGATCCGGAGGATGAAGAAAGGACCCAGGACTTCACGACTATGCAGGATTCACCAACACCAAGGACTCTGGACCAGAAGAGGGTACGCTGAGGAACCACTACAATTAAGGTGAAAGAAAGCCATGTATTCCTCATAACAAAAGACTTAATCAAAGACAAATAAACATTGTCAAAAGAAACATAATAATTTCTAAAAGTGTAATTTATAACTTGTAAATGTATATGTTCTTGTATAGTAATTATAGCATATTTTTTGAATTGATACTTTATTGAAAATATTTAAATTGAATTGAAATTGTTGAAATATGAAAGCATAAGTTTTGAATTGATAATATATTGAAAATATTTGAACGTAATTTTGAAATAATAGAAAGTTGCTAAAGTAATTAATATAAATGACAAAGCATATGCAACAACAATAAGAATTATTTTAAAAAGAAAGATTTGAGAATATAATAAATTAATCATATTATACTGAGCAAGTCGAGAGCAATATTATATAATAATCAAATGTATTTATAATTATAAGAGTATTTTATGTTTGTATGGAATATGTGATGTTACGTGTAGGCTATGTAATCAACAAGTAAGCCTATAGGTACTGCGACTACCCATACACATGCAATAACAATGAAGTTCTTATTCGCAATTTATTTTGAAATGATAATTAATAAATGTTCTAAATACTTTAAACAATTTTTCATTATTGTTATTATTACGATTACACCCATTAAAAAATATAACGTTAAAAATAAAATGCGGTACCCAACGTGTGGCTCATCAACGATATATACATCATATAACAATTAACGTTATAAATATTTGTCGCCAAAGAACATGGTGCGCGACCATGCCATTTAACTATTTTAAAATTTAAAAGTTAAATGTATGGCCTAAAAGTAAATGTGTGTTAAATGAAAAAATATTTGTGATAACTATTATTTGTATGTTATGTTAATTGTTGTGTATTATATTAGCACAACTGGCACTCAACAGGTAATTATATTGTAAAAAGAAAAGGTTTAATTGTAATAGTAACGTCATTAATAATAATACAAAACTAAATAATAAATAAAGGGAAGTATAACCGGAATCACCAATAATAATTATTTTAAAAACATAATATAACAAATAAATTATACGACATGGCAGAACCAGGTAACTTCAGTATGGAGGCACTTCAAAATATGATGAAAGCCATGGTAGAAGAATTAAAACAAGATAATGTAAAACTAAAAGAAGAACTAAATGAAGATAATGTAAAACATAATAGAAAATTTAAATGAATTAAAACAAGATAATGTAAAACTAAAAGAAGATCTAAATGAATTAAAACAAGATAATTTAAAACTAACAGAAAAATTAAAAGAAGAATTAAAACAAGAAATAAATAGATAGTACTGCACAGTTAGTGGATAAAATTATAGACACTAATACGCGCATAGATGCACTTGAAAATAAAGTTATAAGAGCCCTTCATGGACAAGCTGTTAGAATAGAAAACAATCATAAAGAATTACGCGCGGAGTGGAAGAAAGATTAAAAAGACATACATAAATAAATAACTGTAATCGTAAATGAGAAAATAATTGTAGCAAAGCATGAACAGAACAGTAAAATAAGGGATATCCATGATCAGCTTCAAGCGACCACAAGTAAAACGCGTACTACGGTAATAGAGAATAAACTAGAAGAAACATCCAAGACTGCGAAAGATTATTCTGGAGAGATGTCCAATATGAAAGAGGAGGTGAAGGCTGAATTGGATCAACATCGAAGGAGCTATGTAGACGTCCTGCGCAGATGATGGTTTATCCGGCACCATTAGAAGATAGGGTTAAACTAACATTTGCAGGAAATAAATGGGAGAACAGCATGGAATTTTTGGTCAATTGCGAAAAATAAATGGAAAACATTGGTAGTAATATTGATGAAAACGAGAAAATAAATTTCCTTATTCGCCATTTCACAGATTCAGCAGCACAGTGGTACACTATCATACGTGATAATGTCACTAAATATCAACAATTCCGTGACTCGTTTGAAAATAGGTATTGGAATATACATACGCAACGTCAGGTACGTGATAAGCTAGAATATGGTAAATTTAATATTCATGGTCGTCAGAGTATTGAACAGTATACAATAGCACAAATTGAAAGAGTGAAACATCTTAAACCTAAATTTTCAGAATATGAAATAATATCTAAACTGTCTTACCATTTTCAGAAAAATATCCAACTCGCTTTTAATACACAAGGTATTAAAACAATTGAAGAATTTTTAATACTGGTAACACAATCTGAAAATATCATTCGTGGTGAGAATACACAACACAATTATCAACCGCACAGTAATCACAATAATAATCATAATCACAACGTTAATAATTATAAACAGCAAATGCAACACACCCAAAATAAAGCACATATTAACCTCATTCTCGAAACAAACAACGACTCAGCGTGAAGAAGGCGTTCGTCAAGAGAGGGAGAGCGATCAGAGAGAGAGAGAACGTAGAGGTGAGAAGGGAAGCTAGGTCTGGCCCATTTCTAAAAAGAAATTCCCTAACCCGTATGATCGCTCAGTGAACGCAATAAAAGCAAACAATAGAAACATGAAGAAGGGATGTGAACCGGAAGCGGCAAGTGAACATCGACTTCTCAACAATGACTGGAGACGCATACACAGAGGTACACAATAAACAATATATATGTCCTGTCGGCATACGAGATGAATTGCTTAGCACGGACGAGGGTATAAATGAAAAGGAACACCACACACATTGTCCTACTGTTAATGTTCATATAAACAACTGTAGAATTAAAATGTTGGTGGTCACAAGTATTCAACTATCAGTTTTTTAACGCTGCCTGGATGCAACGAAATAAAAATTATTTTAAAAATACAGCGATATTACCTGTGCATAAATGAACATTACAACCATGTTGCGAAGACAAGTGAAATAAGTGTATGAATAATCATGTTTGTAAAAGGATGCCACGAGAAACCTATTCCTGCAGAGATTTGTCGAAACATGAATTTTGCACTCTAGAATATAAATACGCGAGGCACATCAGCCTTGTTCTCCTTCTCGTTCAAACACAGTGGCAGCCGGAGTCTCTGCCCAACAACGGAGGACGAGGGAGCAGCACACTACATGGCATAAATTCTAGACGTAGAGGAAGAGTCATCGCAATTCCGAGGGGATCCGGAAGATGAAGAAAGGACCCAGGACTTCACGACTATGCAGGATTCACCAACATCAAGGACTCAGGACCAGAAGGGGGTACGCTGAGGAACCACTACAATTAAGGTGAAAGAAAGCCATGTATTCCTCATAACAAAAGACTTAATCAAAGACAGATAAACATTGTCAAAGAAACATAATAATTTCTAAAAGTGTAGTTTATAACTTGTAAACGTAAATGTTCTTGTATAGTAATTATAGCATATTTTTTGAATTGATAGTTTATTGAAAATATTTAAATTGAATTGAAATTGTTGAAATATGAAAGCATAAGTTTTGAATTGATAATATATTGAAAATATTTGAACGTAATTTTGAAATAATAGAAAGTTGCTAAAGTAATTAATATAAATGACAAAGCATATGCAACAACAATAAGAATTATTTTAAAAAGAAAGATTTGAGAATATAATAAATTAATCATATTATACTGAGCAAGTCGAGAGCAATATTATATAATAATCAAATGTATTTATAATTATAAGAGTATTTTATGTTTGTATGGAATATGTGATGTTACGTGTAGGCTATGTAATCAACAAGTAAGCCTATAGGTACTGCGACTACCCATACACATGCAATAATAATGAAGTTCTTATTCGCAATTTATTTTGAAATGATAATTAATAAATGTTCTAAATACTTTAAACAATTTTTCATTATTGTTATTATTACGATTACACCCATTAAAAAATATAACGTTAAAAATAAAATGCGGTACCCAACGTGTGGCTCATCAACGATATATACATCATATAACAATTAACGTTATAAATATTTGTCGCCAAAGAACATGGTGCGCGACCATGCCATTTAACTATTTTAAAATTTAAAAGTTAAATGTATGGCCTAAAAGTAAATGTGTGTTAAATGAAAAAATATTTGTGATAACTATTATTTGTATGTTATGTTAATTGTTGTGTATTATATTAGCACAACTGGCACTCAACAGGTAATTATATTGTAAAAAGAAAAGGTTTAATTGTAATAGTAACGTCATTAATAATAATATAAAACTAAATAATAAATAAAGGGTAGTATAACCGGAATCACCAATAATAATTATTTTAAAAACATAATATAACAAATAAATTATACGACATGGCAGAACCAGGTAACTTCAGTATGGAGGCACTTCAAAATATGATGAAAGCCATGGTAGAAGAATTAAAACAAGATAATGTAAAACTAAAAGAAGAACTAAATGAAGATAATGTAAAACATAATAGAAAATTTAAATGAATTAAAACAAGATAATGTAAAACTAAAAGAAGATCTAAATGAATTAAAACAAGATAATTTAAAACTAACAGAAAAATTAAAAGAAGAATTAAAACAAGAAATAAATAGATAGTACTACACAGTTAGTGGATAAAATTATAGACACTAATACGCGCATAGATGCACTTGAAAATAAAGTTATAAGAGCCCTTCATGGACAAGCTGTTAGAATAGAAAACAATCATAAAGAATTACGCGCGGAGTGGAAGAAAGATTAAAAAGACATACATAAATAAATAACTGTAATCGTAAATGAGAAAATAATTGTAGCAAAGCATGAACAGAACAGTAAAATAAGGGATATCCATGATCAGCTTCAAGCGACCACAAGTAAAACGCGTACTACGGTAATAGAGAATAAACTAGAAGAAACATCCAAGACTGCGAAAGATTATTCTGGAGAGATGTCCAATATGAAAGAGGAGGTGAAGGCTGAATTGGATCAACATCGAAGGAGCTATGTAGACGTCCTGCGCAGATGATGGTTTATCCGGCACCATTAGAAGATAGGGTTAAACTAACATTTGCAGGAAATAAATGGGAGAACAGCATGGAATTTTTGGTCAATTGCACAAATTAATGGAAAGCATTGGTAGTAATATTGATGAAAACGAGAAAATAAATTTTCTTATTCGCCATTTCACAGATTCAGCAGCACAGTGGTACACTATCATACGTGACAACGTCACTACATATCAACAATTCCGTGACTCGTTTGAAAATAGGTATTGCAATATACATACGCAACGTCAGGTACGTGATCAGCTAGAATATGGTAAATTTAATATTCATGGTCGTCAGAGTATTGAACAGTATACAATAGCACAAATTGAAAGAGTGAAACATCTTAAACCTAAATTTTCAGAATATGAAATAATATCTAAACTGACTTACCATTTTCAGAAAAATATCCAACTCGCCGTTAATACACAAGGTATTAAAACAATTGAAGAATATTTAATACTGCTAACACAATCTGAAAATATCACTCGTGGTGAGAATACACAACAAAATTATCAACCGCTCAGTAATCACAATAATAAGCATAATCACAACGTTAATAATTATAAACAGCAAATGCAACACACCCAAAATAAAGCACATATTAACCTCATTCGCGAACCAACAACGACTCAGCGTGAAGAAGGCGTTCGTCAAGAGAGGGAGAGCGATCAGAGAGAGAGGAACGTAGAGGTGAGAAGGGAAGCTATGTCTGGCCAACTTCTAAAAAGAAATTCCCTAACCCGTATGATCGCTCAGTCAACGCAATAAAAGCAAACAATAGAAACATGAAGAAGGGATGTGAACCGGAAGCGGCAAGTGAACATCGACTTCTCAACAATGACTGGAGACGCATACACAGCGGAACACAATAAACAATATATATGTCCTGTCGGCATACGAGACGAATTGCTTAGCACGGACGAGGGTATAAATCAAAAGGAACACCACACACATTGCCCTACTGTTAATGTTCATATAAACAACTGTAGAATTAAAATGTTGGTGGTCACAGGTAGTCAACTATCAGTTTTTTAACGCTGCCTGGATGCAACGAAATAAAAATTATTTTAATAATACAGCGATATTACCTGTGAATAAATGAACATTACAACCATGTTGCGAAGACAAGTGAAATAAGTGTATGAATAATCGTGTTTGTAAAAGGATGCCACGAGGAAACTATTCCTGCAGAGATTTGTCGAAACATGAATTTTGCACTCTAGACTATAAATACGCGAGGCACATCAGCCTTGTTCTCCTTCTCGTTCAAACACAGTGGCAGCCGGAGTCTCTGCCCAACAACGGAGGACGAGGGAGCAGCACACTACATGGCATAAATTCTAGACGTAGAGAAAGAGTCACCGGACTTCCGAGAGGATCCGGAGGATGAAGAAAGGACCCAGGACTTCACGACTATGCAGGATTCACCAACACCAAGGACTCTGGACCAGAAGAGGGTACGCTGAGGAACCACTACAATTAAGGTGAAAGAAAGCCATGTATTCCTCATAACAAAAGACTTAATCAAAGACAAATAAACATTGTCAAAAGGAACATAATAATTTCTAAAAGTGTAATTTATAACTTGTAAATGTATATGTTCTTGTATAGTAATTATAGCATATTTTTTGAATTGATACTTTATTGAAAATATTGAAATTGAATTGAAATTGTTGAATTATGAATGCATAAGTTTTGAATTGATAATTTATTGAAAATATTTGAATGTAATTTTGAAATAATAGAAAGCTGCTAAAGTAATTAATATAAATGACAAATGCATATGCAACAACAATAAGAATTATTTTAAAAAGAAAGATTTGAGAATATAATAAATTAATCATATTATACTGAGCAAGTCGAGAGCAATATTATATAATAATCAAATGTATTTATAATTATAAGAGTATTTTATGTTTGTATGGAATATGTGATGTTACGTGTAGGCTATGTAATCAACAAGTAAGCCTATAGGTACTGCAACTACCCATACACATGCAATAATAATGAAGTTCTTATTCGCAATTTATTTTGAAATGATAATTAATAAATGTTCTAAATACTTTAAGCAATTTTTCATTATTGTTATTATTACGATTACACCCATTAAAAAATATAACGTTAAAAATAAAATGCGGTACCCAACGTGTCGCTCATCAACGATATATACATCATATAACAATTAACGTTATAAATATTTGTCGCCCAAGAACATGGTGCGCGACCATGCCATTTAACTATTTTAAAATTTAAAAGTTAAATGTGTGGCCTAAAAGTAAATGTGTGTTAAATGAAAAAATATTTGTGATAACTATTATTTGTATGTTATGTTATTTGTAGTTTATTATAGTAGCACAACTGGCACTCAACAGGTAATTATATTGTAAAAGAAAAGGTTTAATTGTAATAGTAACGTCATTAATAATAATACAAAACTAAATAATAAATAAAGAGTAGTATAACCGGAATCACCAATAATAATTATTTTAAAAACATAATATAACAAATAAATTATTCGACATGGCAGAACCAGGTAACTTCAGTATGGAGGCACTTCAAAATATGATGAAAGCCATGGTAGAAGAATTAAAACAAGATAATGTAAAACTAAAAGAAGAACTAAAACAAGATAATGTAAAACATAATAGAAAATTTCAATGAATTAAAACAAGATAATGTAAAACGAAAAGAAGACCTAAATGAATTAAAACAAGATAATTTAAAACTAACAGAAAAATTAAAAGAAGAATTAAAACAAGATATAATAGATAGTACTACACAGTTAGTGGATAAAATTATAGACACTAATACGCGCATAGATGCACTTGAAAATAAAGTTATACAAGCCCTTCATGAACAAGCTGTTAGGATAGAAAACAAGCATAAAGAATTACGCGCGGATTGGAAGAAAGATTAAAAAGAAATACATAAATAAATAACTGTAATCGTAAATGAGAAAATAATTGTAGCAAAGAATGAACAGAACAGTAAAATAAGGGATATCCATGATCAGCTTCAAGCCACCACAAGTAAAACGCGTACTACGGTAATAGAGAATAAACTAGAAGAAACATCCAAGACTGTATTGTGTATTGCATACACAGAGGTACACAATAAACAATATATATGTCCTGTCGGCATACGAGATGAATTGCTTAGCACGGACGAGGGTATAAATGAAAAGGAACACCACACACATTGTCCTACTGTTAATGTTCATATAAACAACTGTAGAATTAAAATGTTGGTGGTCACAAGTATTCAACTATCAGTTTTTTAACGCTGCCTGGATGCAACGAAATAAAAATTATTTTAAAAATACAGCGATATTACCTGTGCATAAATGAACATTACAACCATGTTGCGAAGACAAGTGAAATAAGTGTATGAATAATCATGTTTGTAAAAGGATGCCACGAGAAACCTATTCCTGCAGAGATTTGTCGAAACATGAATTTTGCACTCTAGAATATAAATACGCGAGGCACATCAGCCTTGTTCTCCTTCTCGTTCAAACACAGTGGCAGCCGGAGTCTCTGCCCAACAACGGAGGACGAGGGAGCAGCACACTACATGGCATAAATTCTAGACGTAGAGGAAGAGTCATCGCAATTCCGAGGGGATCCGGAAGATGAAGAAAGGACCCAGGACTTCACGACTATGCAGGATTCACCAACATCAAGGACTCAGGACCAGAAGGGGGTACGCTGAGGAACCACTACAATTAAGGTGAAAGAAAGCCATGTATTCCTCATAACAAAAGACTTAATCAAAGACAGATAAACATTGTCAAAGAAACATAATAATTTCTAAAAGTGTAGTTTATAACTTGTAAACGTAAATGTTCTTGTATAGTAATTATAGCATATTTTTTGAATTGATAGTTTATTGAAAATATTTAAATTGAATTGAAATTGTTGAAATATGAAAGCATAAGTTTTGAATTGATAATATATTGAAAATATTTGAACGTAATTTTGAAATAATAGAAAGTTGCTAAAGTAATTAATATAAATGACAAAGCATATGCAACAACAATAAGAATTATTTTAAAAAGAAAGATTTGAGAATATAATAAATTAATCATATTATACTGAGCAAGTCGAGAGCAATATTATATAATAATCAAATGTATTTATAATTATAAGAGTATTTTATGTTTGTATGGAATATGTGATGTTACGTGTAGGCTATGTAATCAACAAGTAAGCCTATAGGTACTGCGACTACCCATACACATGCAATAATAATGAAGTTCTTATTCGCAATTTATTTTGAAATGATAATTAATAAATGTTCTAAATACTTTAAACAATTTTTCATTATTGTTATTATTACGATTACACCCATTAAAAAATATAACGTTAAAAATAAAATGCGGTACCCAACGTGTGGCTCATCAACGATATATACATCATATAACAATTAACGTTATAAATATTTGTCGCCAAACAACATGGTGCGCGACCATGCCATTTAACTATTTTAAAATTTAAAAGTTAAATGTATGGCCTAAAAGTAAATGTGTGTTAAATGAAAAAATATTTGTGATAACTATTATTTGTATGTTATGTTAATTGTTGTGTATTATATTAGCACAACTGGCACTCAACAGGTAATTATATTGTAAAAAGAAAAGGTTTAATTGTAATAGTAACGTCATTAATAATAATATAAAACTAAATAATAAATAAAGGGTAGTATAACCGGAATCACCAATAATAATTATTTTAAAAACATAATATAACAAATAAATTATACGACATGGCAGAACCAGGTAACTTCAGTATGGAGGCACTTCAAAATATGATGAAAGCCATGGTAGAAGAATTAAAACAAGATAATGTAAAACTAAAAGAAGAACTAAATGAAGATAATGTAAAACATAATAGAAAATTTAAATGAATTAAAACAAGATAATGTAAAACTAAAAGAAGATCTAAATGAATTAAAACAAGATAATTTAAAACTAACAGAAAAATTAAAAGAAGAATTAAAACAAGAAATAAATAGATAGTACTACACAGTTAGTGGATAAAATTATAGACACTAATACGCGCATAGATGCACTTGAAAATAAAGTTATAAGAGCCCTTCATGGACAAGCTGTTAGAATAGAAAACAATCATAAAGAATTACGCGCGGAGTGGAAGAAAGATTAAAAAGACATACATAAATAAATAACTGTAATCGTAAATGAGAAAATAATTGTAGCAAAGCATGAACAGAACAGTAAAATAAGGGATATCCATGATCAGCTTCAAGCGACCACAAGTAAAACGCGTACTACGGTAATAGAGAATAAACTAGAAGAAACATCCAAGACTGCGAAAGATTATTCTGGAGAGATGTCCAATATGAAAGAGGAGGTGAAGGCTGAATTGGATCAACATCGAAGGAGCTATGTAGACGTCCTGCGCAGATGATGGTTTATCCGGCACCATTAGAAGATAGGGTTAAACTAACATTTGCAGGAAATAAATGGGAGAACAGCATGGAATTTTTGGTCAATTGCACAAATTAATGGAAAGCATTGGTAGTAATATTGATGAAAACGAGAAAATAAATTTTCTTATTCGCCATTTCACAGATTCAGCAGCACAGTGGTACACTATCATACGTGACAACGTCACTACATATCAACAATTCCGTGACTCGTTTGAAAATAGGTATTGGAATATACATACGCAACGTCAGGTACGTGATCAGCTAGAATATGGTAAATTTAATATTCATGGTCGTCAGAGTATTGAACAGTATACAATAGCACAAATTGAAAGAGTGAAACATCTTAAACCTAAATTTTCAGAATATGAAATAATATCTAAACTGACTTACCATTTTCAGAAAAATATCCAACTCGCCGTTAATACACAAGGTATTAAAACAATTGAAGAATATTTAATACTGCTAACACAATCTGAAAATATCACTCGTGGTGAGAATACACAACAAAATTATCAACCGCTCAGTAATCACAATAATAAGCATAATCACAACGTTAATAATTATAAACAGCAAATGCAACACACCCAAAATAAAGCACATATTAACCTCATTCGCGAACCAACAACGACTCAGCGTGAAGAAGGCGTTCGTCAAGAGAGGGAGAGCGATCAGAGAGAGAGGAACGTAGAGGTGAGAAGGGAAGCTATGTCTGGCCAACTTCTAAAAAGAAATTCCCTAACCCGTATGATCGCTCAGTCAACGCAATAAAAGCAAACAATAGAAACATGAAGAAGGGATGTGAACCGGAAGCGGCAAGTGAACATCGACTTCTCAACAATGACTGGAGACGCATACACAGCGGAACACAATAAACAATATATATGTCCTGTCGGCATACGAGACGAATTGCTTAGCACGGACGAGGGTATAAATCAAAAGGAACACCACACACATTGCCCTACTGTTAATGTTCATATAAACAACTGTAGAATTAAAATGTTGGTGGTCACAGGTAGTCAACTATCAGTTTTTTAACGCTGCCTGGATGCAACGAAATAAAAATTATTTTAATAATACAGCGATATTACCTGTGAATAAATGAACATTACAACCATGTTGCGAAGACAAGTGAAATAAGTGTATGAATAATCGTGTTTGTAAAAGGATGCCACGAGGAAACTATTCCTGCAGAGATTTGTCGAAACATGAATTTTGCACTCTAGACTATAAATACGCGAGGCACATCAGCCTTGTTCTCCTTCTCGTTCAAACACAGTGGCAGCCGGAGTCTCTGCCCAACAACGGAGGACGAGGGAGCAGCACACTACATGGCATAAATTCTAGACGTAGAGGAAGAGTCATCGCAATTCCGAGGGGATCCGGAAGATGAAGAAAGGACCCAGGACTTCACGACTATGCAGGATTCACCAACATCAAGGACTCAGGACCAGAAGGGGGTACGCTGAGGAACCACTACAATTAAGGTGAAAGAAAGCCATGTATTCCTCATAACAAAAGACTTAATCAAAGACAGATAAACATTGTCAAAGAAACATAATAATTTCTAAAAGTGTAGTTTATAACTTGTAAACGTAAATGTTCTTGTATAGTAATTATAGCATATTTTTTGAATTGATAGTTTATTGAAAATATTTAAATTGAATTGAAATTGTTGAAATATGAAAGCATAAGTTTTGAATTGATAATATATTGAAAATATTTGAACGTAATTTTGAAATAATAGAAAGTTGCTAAAGTAATTAATATAAATGACAAAGCATATGCAACAACAATAAGAATTATTTTAAAAAGAAAGATTTGAGAATATAATAAATTAATCATATTATACTGAGCAAGTCGAGAGCAATATTATATAATAATCAAATGTATTTATAATTATAAGAGTATTTTATGTTTGTATGGAATATGTGATGTTACGTGTAGGCTATGTAATCAACAAGTAAGCCTATAGGTACTGCGACTACCCATACACATGCAATAATAATGAAGTTCTTATTCGCAATTTATTTTGAAATGATAATTAATAAATGTTCTAAATACTTTAAACAATTTTTCATTATTGTTATTATTACGATTACACCCATTAAAAAATATAACGTTAAAAATAAAATGCGGTACCCAACGTGTGGCTCATCAACGATATATACATCATATAACAATTAACGTTATAAATATTTGTCGCCAAAGAACATGGTGCGCGACCATGCCATTTAACTATTTTAAAATTTAAAATAAATTTTAAATGGCCTAAAAGTAAATGTGTGTTAAATGAAAAAATATTTGTGATAACTATTATTTGTATGTTATGTTAATTGTTGTGTATTATATTAGCACAACTGGCACTCAACAGGTAATTATATTGTAAAAAGAAAAGGTTTAATTGTAATAGTAACGTCATTAATAATAATATAAAACTAAATAATAAATAAAGGGTAGTATAACCGGAATCACCAATAATAATTATTTTAAAAACATAATATAACAAATAAATTATACGACATGGCAGAACCAGGTAACTTCAGTATGGAGGCACTTCAAAATATGATGAAAGCCATGGTAGAAGAATTAAAACAAGATAATGTAAAACTAAAAGAAGAACTAAATGAAGATAATGTAAAACATAATAGAAAATTTAAATGAATTAAAACAAGATAATGTAAAACTAAAAGAAGATCTAAATGAATTAAAACAAGATAATTTAAAACTAACAGAAAAATTAAAAGAAGAATTAAAACAAGAAATAAATAGATAGTACTACACAGTTAGTGGATAAAATTATAGACACTAATACGCGCATAGATGCACTTGAAAATAAAGTTATAAGAGCCCTTCATGGACAAGCTGTTAGAATAGAAAACAATCATAAAGAATTACGCGCGGAGTGGAAGAAAGATTAAAAAGACATACATAAATAAATAACTGTAATCGTAAATGAGAAAATAATTGTAGCAAAGCATGAACAGAACAGTAAAATAAGGGATATCCATGATCAGCTTCAAGCGACCACAAGTAAAACGCGTACTACGGTAATAGAGAATAAACTAGAAGAAACATCCAAGACTGCGAAAGATTATTCTGGAGAGATGTCCAATATGAAAGAGGAGGTGAAGGCTGAATTGGATCAACATCGAAGGAGCTATGTAGACGTCCTGCGCAGATGATGGTTTATCCGGCACCATTAGAAGATAGGGTTAAACTAACATTTGCAGGAAATAAATGGGAGAACAGCATGGAATTTTTGGTCAATTGCACAAATTAATGGAAAGCATTGGTAGTAATATTGATGAAAACGAGAAAATAAATTTTCTTATTCGCCATTTCACAGATTCAGCAGCACAGTGGTACACTATCATACGTGACAACGTCACTACATATCAACAATTCCGTGACTCGTTTGAAAATAGGTATTGGAATATACATACGCAACGTCAGGTACGTGATCAGCTAGAATATGGTAAATTTAATATTCATGGTCGTCAGAGTATTGAACAGTATACAATAGCACAAATTGAAAGAGTGAAACATCTTAAACCTAAATTTTCAGAATATGAAATAATATCTAAACTGACTTACCATTTTCAGAAAAATATCCAACTCGCCGTTAATACACAAGGTATTAAAACAATTGAAGAATATTTAATACTGCTAACACAATCTGAAAATATCACTCGTGGTGAGAATACACAACAAAATTATCAACCGCTCAGTAATCACAATAATAAGCATAATCACAACGTTAATAATTATAAACAGCAAATGCAACACACCCAAAATAAAGCACATATTAACCTCATTCGCGAACCAACAACGACTCAGCGTGAAGAAGGCGTTCGTCAAGAGAGGGAGAGCGATCAGAGAGAGAGGAACGTAGAGGTGAGAAGGGAAGCTATGTCTGGCCAACTTCTAAAAAGAAATTCCCTAACCCGTATGATCGCTCAGTCAACGCAATAAAAGCAAACAATAGAAACATGAAGAAGGGATGTGAACCGGAAGCGGCAAGTGAACATCGACTTCTCAACAATGACTGGAGACGCATACACAGCGGAACACAATAAACAATATATATGTCCTGTCGGCATACGAGACGAATTGCTTAGCACGGACGAGGGTATAAATCAAAAGGAACACCACACACATTGCCCTACTGTTAATGTTCATATAAACAACTGTAGAATTAAAATGTTGGTGGTCACAGGTAGTCAACTATCAGTTTTTTAACGCTGCCTGGATGCAACGAAATAAAAATTATTTTAATAATACAGCGATATTACCTGTGAATAAATGAACATTACAACCATGTTGCGAAGACAAGTGAAATAAGTGTATGAATAATCGTGTTTGTAAAAGGATGCCACGAGGAAACTATTCCTGCAGAGATTTGTCGAAACATGAATTTTGCACTCTAGACTATAAATACGCGAGGCACATCAGCCTTGTTCTCCTTCTCGTTCAAACACAGTGGCAGCCGGAGTCTCTGCCCAACAACGGAGGACGAGGGAGCAGCACACTACATGGCATAAATTCTAGACGTAGAGAAAGAGTCACCGGACTTCCGAGAGGATCCGGAGGATGAAGAAAGGACCCAGGACTTCACGACTATGCAGGATTCACCAACACCAAGGACTCTGGACCAGAAGAGGGTACGCTGAGGAACCACTACAATTAAGGTGAAAGAAAGCCATGTATTCCTCATAACAAAAGACTTAATCAAAGACAAATAAACATTGTCAAAAGGAACATAATAATTTCTAAAAGTGTAATTTATAACTTGTAAATGTATATGTTCTTGTATAGTAATTATAGCATATTTTTTGAATTGATACTTATTGAAAATATTGAAATTGAATTGAAATTGTTGAATTATGAATGCATAAGTTTTGAATTGATAATTTATTGAAAATATTTGAATGTAATTTTGAAATAATAGAAAGCTGCTAAAGTAATTAATATAAATGACAAATGCATATGCAACAACAATAAGAATTATTTTAAAAAGAAAGATTTGAGAATATAATAAATTAATCATATTATACTGAGCAAGTCGAGAGCAATATTATATAATAATCAAATGTATTTATAATTATAAGAGTATTTTATGTTTGTATGGAATATGTGATGTTACGTGTAGGCTATGTAATCAACAAGTAAGCCTATAGGTACTGCAACTACCCATACACATGCAATAATAATGAAGTTCTTATTCGCAATTTATTTTGAAATGATAATTAATAAATGTTCTAAATACTTTAAACAATTTTTCATTATTGTTATTATTACGATTACACCCATTAAAAAATATAACGTTAAAAATAAAATGCGGTACCCAACGTGTCGCTCATCAACGATATATACATCATATAACAATTAACGTTATAAATATTTGTCGCCCAAGAACATGGTGCGCGACCATGCCATTTAACTATTTTAAAATTTAAAAGTTAAATGTATGGCCTAAAAGTAAATGTGTGTTAAATGAAAAAATATTTGTGATAACTATTATTTTTATGTTATGTTATTTGTAGTTTATTATAGTAGCACAACTGGCACTCAACAGGTAATTATATTGTAAAAGAAAAGGTTTAATTGTAATAGTAACGTCATTAATAATAATACAAAACTAAATAATAAATAAAGAGTAGTATAACCGGAATCACCAATAATAATTATTTTAAAAACATAATATAACAAATAAATTATTCGACATGGCAGAACCAGGTAACTTCAGTATGGAGGCACTTCAAAATATGATGAAAGCCATGGTAGAAGAATTAAAACAAGATAATGTAAAACTAAAAGAAGAACTAAAACAAGATAATGTAAAACATAATAGAAAATTTCAATGAATTAAAACAAGATAATGTAAAACGAAAAGAAGACCTAAATGAATTAAAACAAGATAATTTAAAACTAACAGAAAAATTAAAAGAAGAATTAAAACAAGATATAATAGATAGTACTACACAGTTAGTGGATAAAATTATAGACACTAATACGCGCATAGATGCACTTGAAAATAAAGTTATACAAGCCCTTCATGAACAAGCTGTTAGGATAGAAAACAAGCATAAAGAATTACGCGCGGAGTGGAAGAAAGATTAAAAAGAAATACATAAATAAATAACTGTAATCGTAAATGAGAAAATAATTGTAGCAAAGAATGAACAGAACAGAAAAATAAGGGATATCCATGATCAGCTTCAAGCCACCACAAGTAAAACGCGTACTACGGTAATAGAGAATAAACTAGAAGAAACATCCAAGACTGCGAAAGATTATTCTGGAGAGATGTCCAATATGAAAGAAGAGGTGAAGACTGAAATGGATCAACTTCGAACATAGCTATGTAGACGTCCTGCGCAGATGATGGTTTATCCGGCACCATTAGAAGATAGGGTTAAACCAACATTTGCAGGAAATAAATGGGAGAACAGCATGGAATTTTTGGTCAATTGCGAAAAATAAATGGAAAACATTGGTAGTAATATTGATGAAAACGAGAAAATAAATTTCCTTATTCGCCATTTCACAGATTCAGCAGCACAGTGGTACACTATCATACGTGATAATGTCACTAAATATCAACAATTCCGTGACTCGTTTGAAAATAGGTATTGGAATATACATACGCAACGTCAGGTACGTGATAAGCTAGAATATGGTAAATTTAATATTCATGGTCGTTAGAGTATTGAACAGTATACAATAGCACAAATTGAAAGAGTGAAACATCTTAAACCTAAATTTTCAGAATATGAAATAATATCTAAACTGTCTTACCATTTTCAGAAAAATATCCAACTCGCTTTTAATACACAAGGTATTAAAACAATTGAAGAATTTTTAATACTGGTAACACAATCTGAAAATATCACTCGTAGTGAGAATACACAACACAATTATCAACCGCACAGTAATCACAATAATAATCATAATCACAACGTTAATAATTATAAACAGCAAATGCAACACACCCAAAATAAAGCACATATTAACCTCATTCTCGAAACAAACAACGACTCAGCGTGAAGAAGGCGTTCGTCAAGAGAGGGAGAGCGATCAGAGAGAGAGAGAACGTAGAGGTGAGAAGGGAAGCTAGGACTGGCCCACTTCTAAAAAGAAATTCCCTAACCCGTATGATCGCTCAGTCAACGCAATAAAAGCAAACAATAGAAACATGAAGGAGGGATGTGAACCGGAAGCGGCAAGTGAACATCGACTTCTCAACAATGACTGGAGACGCATACACAGAGGTACACAATAAACAATATATATGTCCTGTCGGCATACGAGATGAATTGTTTAGCACGGACGAGGGTATAAATCAAAAGGAACACCACACACATTGCCCTACTGTTAATGTTCATATAAACAACTGTAGAATTAAAATGTTGGTGGTCACAAGTATTCAACTATCAGTTTTTTAACGCTGCCTGGATGCAACGAAATAAAAATTATTTTAAAAATACAGCGATATTACCTGTGAATAAATGAACATTACAACCATGTTGCGAAGACAAGTGAAATAAGTGTATGAATAATCATGTTTCTAAAAGGATGCCACGAGAAACCTATTCCTGCAGAGATTTGTCGAAACATGAATTTTGCACTCTAGAATATAAATACGCGAGGCACATCAGCCTTGTTCTCCTTCTCGTTCAAACACAGTGGCAGCCGGAGTCTCTGCCCAACAACGGAGGACGAGGGAGCAGCACACTACATGGCATAAATTCTAGACGTAGAGGAAGAGTCATCGCAATTCCGAGGGGATCCGGAGGATGAAGAAAGGACCCAGGACTTCACGACTATGCAGGATTCACCAACATCAAGGACTCAGGACCAGAAGGGGGTACGCTGAGGATCCACTACAATTAAGGTGAAAGAAAGCCATGTATTCCTCATAACAAAAGACTTAATCAAAGACAGATAAACATTGTCAAAAGAAACATAATAATTTCTAAAAGTGTAGTTTATAACTTGTAAACGTAAATGTTCTTGTATAGTAATTATAGCATATTTTTTGAATTGATAGTTTATTGAAAATATTTAAATTGAATTGAAATTGTTGAAATATGAAAGCATAAGTTTTGAATTGATAATATATTGAAAATATTTGAACGTAATTTTGAAATAATAGAAAGTTGCTAAAGTAATTAATATAAATGACAAATGCATATGCAACAACAATAAGAATTATTTTAAAAAGAAAGATTTGAGAATATAATAAATTAATCATATTATACTGAGCAAGTCGAGAGCAATATTATATAATAATCAAATGTATTTATAATTATAATAGTATTTTATGTTTGTATGGAATATGTGATGTTACGTGTAGGCTATGTAATCAACAAGTAAGCCTATAGGTACTGCAACTACCCATACACATGCAATAATAATGAAGTTCTTATTCGCAATTTATTTTGAAATGATAATTAATAAATGTTCTAAATACTTTAAACAATTTTTCATTATTGTTATTATTACGATTACACCCATTAAAAAATATAACGTTAAAAATAAAATGCGGTACCCAATGTGTCGCTCATCAACGATATATACATCATATAACAATTAACGTTATAAATATTTGTCGCCCAAGAACATGGTGCGCGACCATGCCATTTAACTATTTTAAAATTTAAAAGTTAAATGTATGGCCTAAAAGTAAATGTGTGTTAAATGAAAAAATATTTGTGATAACTATTATTTTTATGTTATGTTATTTGTAGTTTATTATAGTAGCACAACTGGCACTCAACAGGTAATTATATTGTAAAAGAAAAGGTTTAATTGTAATAGTAACGTCATTAATAATAATACAAAACTAAATAATAAATAAAGAGTAGTATAACCGGAATCACCAATAATAATTATTTTAAAAACATAATATAACAAATAAATTATTCGACATGGCAGAACCAGGTAACTTCAGTATGGAGGCACTTCAAAATATGATGAAAGCCATGGTAGAAGAATTAAAACAAGATAATGTAAAACTAAAAGAAGAACTAAAACAAGATAATGTAAAACATAATAGAAAATTTCAATGAATTAAAACAAGATAATGTAAAACGAAAAGAAGACCTAAATGAATTAAAACAAGATAATTTAAAACTAACAGAAAAATTAAAAGAAGAATTAAAACAAGAATAATAGATAGTACTACACAGTTAGTGGATAAAATTATAGACACTAATACGCGCATAGATGCACTTGAAAATAAAGTTATACAAGCCCTTCATGAACAAGCTGTTAGGATAGAAAACAAGCATAAAGAATTACGCGCGGAGTGGAAGAAAGATTAAAAAGAAATACATAAATAAATAACTGTAATCGTAAATGAGAAAATAATTGTAGCAAAGAATGAACAGAACAGAAAAATAAGGGATATCCATGATCAGCTTCAAGCCACCACAAGTAAAACGCGTACTACGGTAATAGAGAATAAACTAGAAGAAACATCCAAGACTGCGAAAGATTATTCTGGAGAGATGTCCAATATGAAAGAAGAGGTGAAGACTGAAATGGATCAACTTCGAACATAGCTATGTAGACGTCCTGCGCAGATGATGGTTTATCCGGCACCATTAGAAGATAGGGTTAAACCAACATTTGCAGGAAATAAATGGGAGAACAGCATGGAATTTTTGGTCAATTGCGAAAAATAAATGGAAAACATTGGTAGTAATATTGATGAAAACGAGAAAATAAATTTCCTTATTCGCCATTTCACAGATTCAGCAGCACAGTGGTACACTATCATACGTGATAATGTCACTAAATATCAACAATTCCGTGACTCGTTTGAAAATAGGTATTGGAATATACATACGCAACGTCAGGTACGTGATAAGCTAGAATATGGTAAATTTAATATTCATGGTCGTTAGAGTATTGAACAGTATACAATAGCACAAATTGAAAGAGTGAAACATCTTAAACCTAAATTTTCAGAATATGAAATAATATCTAAACTGTCTTACCATTTTCAGAAAAATATCCAACTCGCTTTTAATACACAAGGTATTAAAACAATTGAAGAATTTTTAATACTGGTAACACAATCTGAAAATATCACTCGTAGTGAGAATACACAACACAATTATCAACCGCACAGTAATCACAATAATAATCATAATCACAACGTTAATAATTATAAACAGCAAATGCAACACACCCAAAATAAAGCACATATTAACCTCATTCTCGAAACAAACAACGACTCAGCGTGAAGAAGGCGTTCGTCAAGAGAGGGAGAGCGATCAGAGAGAGAGAGAACGTAGAGGTGAGAAGGGAAGCTAGGACTGGCCCACTTCTAAAAAGAAATTCCCTAACCCGTATGATCGCTCAGTCAACGCAATAAAAGCAAACAATAGAAACATGAAGAAGGGATGTGAACCGGAAGCGGCAAGTGAACATCGACTTCTCAACAATGACTGGAGACGCATACACAGAGGTACACAATAAACAATATATATGTCCTGTCGGCATACGAGATGAATTGTTTAGCACGGACGAGGGTATAAATCAAAAGGAACACCACACACATTGCCCTACTGTTAATGTTCATATAAACAACTGTAGAATTACAATGTTGGTGGTCACAAGTATTCAACTATCAGTTTTTTAACGCTGCCTGGATGCAACGAAATAAAAATTATTTTAAAAATACAGCGATATTACCTGTGAATAAATGAACATTACAACCATGTTGCGAAGACAAGTGAAATAAGTGTATGAATAATCATGTTTCTAAAAGGATGCCACGAGAAACCTATTCCTGCAGAGATTTGTCGAAACATGAATTTTGCACTCTAGAATATAAATACGCGAGGCACATCAGCCTTGTTCTCCTTCTCGTTCAAACACAGTGGCAGCCGGAGTCTCTGCCCAACAACGGAGGACGAGGGAGCAGCACACTACATGGCATAAATTCTAGACGTAGAGGAAGAGTCATCGCAATTCCGAGGGGATCCGGAGGATGAAGAAAGGACCCAGGACTTCACGACTATGCAGGATTCACCAACATCAAGGACTCAGGACCAGAAGGGGGTACGCTGAGGATCCACTACAATTAAGGTGAAAGAAAGCCATGTATTCCTCATAACAAAAGACTTAATCAAAGACAGATAAACATTGTCAAAAGAAACATAATAATTTCTAAAAGTGTAGTTTATAACTTGTAAACGTAAATGTTCTTGTATAGTAATTATAGCATATTTTTTGAATTGATAGTTTATTGAAAATATTTAAATTGAATTGAAATTGTTGAAATATGAAAGCATAAGTTTTGAATTGATAATATATTGAAAATATTTGAACGTAATTTTGAAATAATAGAAAGTTGCTAAAGTAATTAACATAAATGACAAAGCATATGCAACAACAATAAGAATTATTTTAAAAAGAAAGATTTGAGAATATAATAAATTAATCATATTATACTGAGCAAGTCGAGAGCAATATTATATAATAATCAAATGTATTTATAATTATAAGAGTATTTTATGTTTGTATGGAATATGTGATGTTACGTGTAGGCTATGTAATCAACAAGTAAGCCTGTAGGTACTGCGACTACCCATACACATGCAATAATAATGAAGTTCTTATTCGCAATTTATTTTGAAATGATAATTAATAAATGTTCTAAATACTTTAAACAATTTTTCATTATTGTTATTATTACGATTACACCCATTAAAAAATATAACGTTAAAAATAAAATGCGGTACCCAACGTGTGGCTCATCAACGATATATACATCATATAACAATTAACGTTATAAATATTTGTCGCCAAAGAACATGGTGCGCGACCATGCCATTTAACTATTTTAAAATTTAAAAGTTAAATGTATGGCCTAAAAGTAAATGTGTGTTAAATGAAAAAATATTTGTGATAACTATTATTTGTATGTTATGTTAATTGTTGTGTATTATATTAGCACAACTGGCACTCAACAGGTAATTATATTGTAAAAAGAAAAGGTTTAATTGTAATAGTAACGTCATTAATAATAATACAAAACTAAATAATAAATAAAGGGTAGTATAACCGGAATCACCAATAATAATTATTTTAAAAACATAATATAACAAATAAATTATACGACATGGCAGAACCAGGTAACTTCAGTATGGAGGCACTTCAAAATATGATGAAAGCCATGGTAGAAGAATTAAAACAAGGTAATGTAAAACTAAAAGAAGAACTAAATGAAGATAATGTAAAACATAATAGAAAATTTAAATGAATTAAAACAAGATAATGTAAAACTAAAACAAGATCTAAATGAATTAAAACAAGATAATTTAAAACTAACAGAAAAATTAAAAGAAGAATTAAAACAAGAAATAAATAGATAGTACTACACAGTTAGTGGATAAAATTATAGACACTAATACGCGCATAGATGCACTTGAAAATAAAGTTATAAAAGCCCTTCATGAACAAGATGTTAGAATAGAAAACAATCATAAAGAATTACGCGCGGAGTGGAAGAAAGATTAAAAAGACATACATAAATAAATAACTGTAATCGTAAATGAGAAAATAATTGTAGCAAAGCATGAACAGAACAGTAAAATAAGGGATATCCAAGATCAGCTTCAAGCGACCACAAGTAAAACGCGTACTACGGTAATAGAGAATAAACTAGAAGAAACATCCAAGACTGCGAAAGATTATTCTGGAGAGATGTCCAATATGAAAGAGGAGGTGAAGGCTGAATTGGATCAACATCGAAGGAGCTATGTAGACGTCCTGCGCAGATGATGGTTTATCCGGCACCATTAGAAGATAGGGTTAAACTAACATTTGCAGGAAATAAATGGGAGAACAGCATGGAATTTTTGGTCAATTGCACAAATTAATGGAAAGCATTGGTAGTAATATTGATGAAAACGAGAAAATAAATTTTCTTATTCGCCATTTCACAGATTCAGCAGCACAGTGGTACACTATCATACGTGACAACGTCACTACATATCAACAATTCCGTGACTCGTTTGAAAATAGGTATTGGAATATACATACGCAACGTCAGGTACGTGATCAGCTAGAATATGGTAAATTTAATATTCATGGTCGTCAGAGTATTGAACAGTATACAATAGCACAAATTGAAAGAGTGAAATATCTTAAACCTAAATTTTCAGAATATGAAATAATATCTAAACTGACTTACCATTTTCAGAAAAATATCCAACTCGCCGTTAATACACAAGGTATTAAAACAATTGAAGAATATTTAATACTGCTAACACAATCTGAAAATATCACTCGTGGTGAGAATACACAACAAAATTATCAACCGCTCAGTAATCACAATAATAAGCATAATCACAACGTTAATAATTATAAACAGCAAATGCAACACACCCAAAATAAAGCACATATTAACCTCATTCGCGAACCAACAACGACTCAGCGTGAAGAAGGCGTTCGTCAAGAGAGGGAGAGCGATCAGAGAGAGAGGAACGTAGAGGTGAGAAGGGAAGCTATGTCTGGCCAACTTCTAAAAAGAAATTCCCTAACCCGTATGATCGCTCAGTCAACGCAATAAAAGCAAACAAAAGAAACATGAAGAAGGGATGTGAACCGGAAGCGGCAAGTGAACATCGACTTCTCAACAATGACTGGAGACGCATACACAGCGGAACACAATAAACAATATATATGTCCTGTCGGCATACGAGACGAATTGCTTAGCACGGACGAGGGTATAAATCAAAAGGAACACCACACACATTGCCCTACTGTTAATGTTCATATAAACAACTGTAGAATTAAAATGTTGGTGGTCACAGGTAGTCAACTATCAGTTTTTTAACGCTGCCTGGATGCAACGAAATAAAAATTATTTTAATAATACAGCGATATTACCTGTGAATAAATGAACATTACAACCATGTTGCGAAGACAAGTGAAATAAGTGTATGAATAATCGTGTTTGTAAAAGGATGCCACGAGGAACCTATTCCTGCAGAGATTTGTCGAAACATGAATTTTGCACTCTAGACTATAAATACGCGAGGCACATCAGCCTTGTTCTCCTTCTCGTTCAAACACAGTGGCAGCCGGAGTCTCTGCCCAACAACGGAGGACGAGGGAGCAGCACACTACATGGCATAAATTCTAGACGTAGAGAAAGAGTCACCGGACTTCCGAGAGGATCCGGAGGATGAAGAAAGGACCCAGGACTTCACGACTATGCAGGATTCACCAACACCAAGGACTCTGGACCAGAAGGGGGTACGCTGAGGAACCACTACAATTAAGGTGAAAGAAAGCCATGTATTCCTCATAACAAAAGACTTAATCAAAGACAAATAAACATTGTCAAAAGGAACATAATAATTTCTAAAAGTGTAATTTATAACTTGTAAATGTATATGTTCTTGTATAGTAATTATAGCATATTTTTTGAATTGATACTTTATTGAAAATATTGAAATTGAATTGAAATTGTTGAATTATGAATGCATAAGTTTTGAATTGATAATTTATTGAAAATATTTGAATGTAATTTTGAAATAATAGAAAGCTGCTAAAGTAATTAATATAAATGACAAATGCATATGCAACAACAATAAGAATTATTTTAAAAAGAAAGATTTGAGAATATAATAAATTAATCATATTATACTGAGCAAGTCGAGAGCAATATTATATAATAATCAAATGTATTTATAATTATAAGAGTATTTTATGTTTGTATGGAATATGTGATGTTACGTGTAGGCTATGTAATCAACAAGTAAGCCTATAGGTACTGCAACTACCCATACACATGCAATAATAATGAAGTTCTTATTCGCAATTTATTTTGAAATGATAATTAATAAATGTTCTAAATACTTTAAACAATTTTTCATTATTGTTATTATTACGATTACACCCATTAAAAAATATAACGTTAAAAATAAAATGCGGTACCCAACGTGTCGCTCATCAACGATATATACATCATATAACAATTAACGTTATAAATATTTGTCGCCCAAGAACATGGTGCGCGACCATGCCATTTAACTATTTTAAAATTTAAAAGTTAAATGTATGGCCTAAAAGTAAATGTGTGTTAAATGAAAAAATATTTGTGATAACTATTATTTGTATGTTATGTTATTTGTAGTTTATTATAGTAGCACAACTGGCACTCAACAGGTAATTATATTGTAAAAGAAAAGGTTTAATTGTAATAGTAACGTCATTAATAATAATACAAAACTAAATAATAAATAAAGAGTAGTATAACCGGAATCACCAATAATAATTATTTTAAAAACATAATATAACAAATAAATTATTCGACATGGCAGAACCAGGTAACTTCAGTATGGAGGCACTTCAAAATATGATGAAAGCCATGGTAGAAGAATTAAAACAAGATAATGTAAAACTAAAAGAAGAACTAAAACAAGATAATGTAAAACATAATAGAAAATTTCAATGAATTAAAACAAGATAATGTAAAACGAAAAGAAGACCTAAATGAATTAAAACAAGATAATTTAAAACTAACAGAAAAATTAAAAGAAGAATTAAAACAAGATATAATAGATAGTACTACACAGTTAGTGGATAAAATTATAGACACTAATACGCGCATAGATGCACTTGAAAATAAAGTTATACAAGCCCTTCATGAACAAGCTGTTAGGATAGAAAACAAGCATAAAGAATTACGCGCGGAGTGGAAGAAAGATTAAAAAGAAATACATAAATAAATAACTGTAATCGTAAATGAGAAAATAATTGTAGCAAAGAATGAACAGAACAGTAAAATAAGGGATATCCATGATCAGCTTCAAGCCACCACAAGTAAAACGCGTACTACGGTAATAGAGAATAAACTAGAAGAAACATCCAAGACTGCGAAAGATTATTCTGGAGAGATGTCCAATATGAAAGAAGAGGTGAAGACTGAAATGGATCAACTTCGAACATAGCTATGTAGACGTCCTGCGCAGATGATGGTTTATCCGGCACCATTAGAAGATAGGGTTAAACCAACATTTGCAGGAAATAAATGGGAGAACAGCATGGAATTTTTGGTCAATTGCGAAAAATAAATGGAAAACATTGGTAGTAATATTGATGAAAACGAGAAAATAAATTTCCTTATTCGCCATTTCACAGATTCAGCAGCACAGTGGTACACTATCATACGTGATAATGTCACTAAATATCAACAATTCCGTGACTCGTTTGAAAATAGGTATTGGAATATACATACGCAACGTCAGGTACGTGATAAGCTAGAATATGGTAAATTTAATATTCATGGTCGTCAGAGTATTGAACAGTATACAATAGCACAAATTGAAAGAGTGAAACATCTTAAACCTAAATTTTCAGAATATGAAATAATATCTAAACTGTCTTACCATTTTCAGAAAAATATCCAACTCGCTTTTAATACACAAGGTATTAAAACAATTGAAGAATTTTTAATACTGGTAACACAATCTGAAAATATCACTCGTAGTGAGAATACACAACACAATTATCAACCGCACAGTAATCACAATAATAATCATAATCACAACGTTAATAATTATAAACAGCAAATGCAACACACCCAAAATAAAGCACATATTAACCTCATTCTCGAAACAAACAACGACTCAGCGTGAAGAAGGCGTTCGTCAAGAGAGGGAGAGCGATCAGAGAGAGAGAGAACGTAGAGGTGAGAAGGGAAGCTAGGTCTGGCCCACTTCTAAAAAGAAATTCCCTAACCCGTATGATCGCTCAGTCAACGCAATAAAAGCAAACAATAGAAACATGAAGAAGGGATGTGAACCGGAAGCGGCAAGTGAACATCGACTTCTCAACAATGACTGGAGACGCATACACAGCGGTACACAATAAACAATATATATGTCCTGTCGGCATACGAGATGAATTGTTTAGCACGGACGAGGGTATAAATCAAAAGGAACACCACACACATTGCCCTACTGTTAATGTTCATATAAACAACTGTAGAATTAAAATGTTGGTGGTCACAAGTATTCAACTATCAGTTTTTTAACGCTGCCTGGATGCAACGAAATAAAAATTATTTTAAAAATACAGCGATATTACCTGTGAATAAATGAACATTACAACCATGTTGCGAAGACAAGTGAAATAAGTGTATGAATAATCATGTTTCTAAAAGGATGCCACGAGAAACCTATTCCTGCAGAGATTTGTCGAAACATGAATTTTGCACTCTAGACTATAAATACGCGAGGCACATCAGCCTTGTTCTCCTTCTCGTTCAAACACAGTGGCAGCCGGAGTCTCTGCCCAACAACGGAGGACGAGGGAGCAGCACACTACATGGCATAAATTCTAGACGTAGAGGAAGAGTCATCGCAATTCCGAGGGGATCCGGAGGATGAAGAAAGGACCCAGGACTTCACGACTATGCAGGATTCACCAACATCAAGGACTCAGGACCAGAAGGGGGTACGCTGAGGAACCACTACAATTAAGGTGAAAGAAAGCCATGTATTCCTCATAACAAAAGACTTAATCAAAGACAGATAAACATTGTGAAAAGAAACATAATAATTTCTAAAAGTGTAGTTTATAACTTGTAAACGTAAATGTTCTTGTATAGTAATTATAGCATATTTTTTGAATTGATAGTTTATTGAAAATATTTAAATTGAATTGAAATTGTTGAAATATGAAAGCATAAGTTTTGAATTGATAATATATTGAAAATATTTGAACGTAATTTTGAAATAATATAAAGTTGCTAAAGTAATTAATATAAATGACAAAGCATATGCAACAACAATAAGAATAATTTTAAAAAGAAAGATTTGAGAATATAATAAATTAATCATATTATACTGAGCAAGTCGAGAGCAATATTATATAATAATCAAATGTATTTATAATTATAAGAGTATTTTATGTTTGTATGGAATATGTGATGTTACGTGTAGGCTATGTAATCAACAAGTAAGCCTATAGGTACTGCGACTACCCATACACATGCAATAATAATGAAGTTCTTATTCGCAATTTATTTTGAAATGATAATTAATAAATGTTCTAAATACTTTAAACAATTTTTCATTATTGTTATTATTACGATTACACCCATTAAAAAATATAACGTTAAAAATAAAATGCGGTACCCAACGTGTGGCTCATCAACGATATATACATCATATAACAATTAACGTTATAAATATTTGTCGCCCAAGAACATGGTGCGCGACCATGCCATTTAACTATTTTAAAATTTAAAAGTTAAATGTATGGCCTAAAAGTAAATGTGTGTTAAATGAAAAAATATTTGTGATAACTATTATTTGTATGTTATGTTATTTGTAGTTTATTATAGTAGCACAACTGGCACTCAACAGGTAATTATATTGTAAAAAGAAAAGGTTTAATTGTAATAGTAACGTCATTAATAATAATACAAAACAAAATAATAAATAAAGAGTAGTATAACCGGAATCACCAATAATAATTATTTTAAAAACATAATATAACAAATAAATTATTCGACATGGCAGAACCAGGTAACTTCAGTATGGAGGCACTTCAAAATATGATGAAAGCCATGGTAGAAGAATTAAAACAAGATAATGTAAAACTAAAAGAATAACTAAATGAAGATAATGTAAAACATAATAGAAAATTTAAATGAATTAAAACAAGATAATGTAAAACTAAAAGAAGATCTAAATAAATTAAAACAAGATAATTTAAAACTAACAGAAAAATTAAAAGAAGAATTAAAACAAGAAATAAATAGATAGTACTACACAGTTAGTGGATAAAATTATAGACACTAATACGCGCATAGATGCACTTGAAAATAAAGTTATAAAAGCCCTTCATGAACAAGCTGTTAGAATAGAAAACAATCATAAAGAATTACGCGCGGAGTGGAAGAAAGATTAAAAAGACATACATAAATAAATAACTGTAATCGTAAATGAGAAAATAATTGTAGCAAAGCATGAACAGAACAGTAAAATAAGGGATATCCATGATCAGCTTCAAGCGACCACAAGTAAAACGCGTACTACGGTAATAGAGAATAAACTAGAAGAAACATCCAAGACTGCGAAAGATTATTCTGGAGAGATGTCCAATATGAAAGAGGAGGTGAAGGCTGAATTGGATCAACATCGAAGGAGCTATGTAGACGTCCTGCGCAGATGATGGTTTATCCGGCACCATTAGAAGATAGGGTTAAACTAACATTTGCAGGAAATAAATGGGAGAACAGCATGGAATTTTTGGTCAATTGCGAAAAATAAATGGAAAGCATTGGTAGTAATATTGATGAAAACGAGAAAATAAATTTCCTTATTCGCCATTTCACAGATTCAGCAGCACAGTGGTACACTATCATACGTGATAATGTCACTAAATATCAACAATTCCGTGACTCGTTTGAAAATAGGTATTGGAATATACATACGCAACGTCAGGTACGTGATAAGCTAGAATATGGTAAATTTAATATTCATGGTCGTCAGAGTATTGAACAGTATACAATAGCACAAATTGAAAGAGTGAAACATCTTAAACCTAAATTTTCAGAATATGAAATAATATCTAAACTGTCTTACCATTTTCAGAAAAATATCCAACTCGCTTTTAATACACAAGGTATTAAAACAATTGAAGAATTTTTAATACTGGTAACACAATCTGAAAATATCACTCGTAGTGAGAATACACAACACAATTATCAACCGCACAGTAATCACAATAATAATCATAATCACAACGTTAATAATTATAAACAGCAAATGCAACACACCCAAAATAAAGCACATATTAACCTCATTCTCGAAACAAACAACGACTCAGCGTGAAGAAGGCGTTCGTCAAGAGAGGGAGAGCGATCAGAGAGAGAGAGAACGTAGAGGTGAGAAGGGAAGCTAGGTCTGGCCCACTTCTAAAAAGAAATTCCCTAACCCGTATGATCGCTCAGTCAACGCAATAAAAGCAAACAATAGAAACATGAAGAAGGGATGTGAACCGGAAGCGGCAAGTGAACATCGACTTCTCAACAATGACTGGAGACGCATACACAGCGGTACACAATAAACAATATATATGTCCTGTCGGCATACGAGATGAATTGTTTAGCACGGACGAGGGTATAAATCAAAAGGAACACCACACACATTGCCCTACTGTTAATGTTCATATAAACAACTGTAGAATTAAAATGTTGGTGGTCACAAGTATTCAACTATCAGTTTTTTAACGCTGCCTGGATGCAACGAAATAAAAATTATTTTAAAAATACAGCGATATTACCTGTGAATAAATGAACATTACAACCATGTTGCGAAGACAAGTGAAATAAGTGTATGAATAATCATGTTTCTAAAAGGATGCCACGAGAAACCTATTCCTGCAGAGATTTGTCGAAACATGAATTTTGCACTCTAGACTATAAATACGCGAGGCACATCAGCCTTGTTCTCCTTCTCGTTCAAACACAGTGGCAGCCGGAGTCTCTGCCCAACAACGGAGGACGAGGGAGCAGCACACTACATGGCATAAATTCTAGACGTAGAGGAAGAGTCATCGCAATTCCGAGGGGATCCGGAGGATGAAGAAAGGACCCAGGACTTCACGACTATGCAGGATTCACCAACATCAAGGACTCAGGACCAGAAGGGGGTACGCTGAGGAACCACTACAATTAAGGTGAAAGAAAGCCATGTATTCCTCATAACAAAAGACTTAATCAAAGACAGATAAACATTGTGAAAAGAAACATAATAATTTCTAAAAGTGTAGTTTATAACTTGTAAACGTAAATGTTCTTGTATAGTAATTATAGCATATTTTTTGAATTGATAGTTTATTGAAAATATTTAAATTGAATTGAAATTGTTGAAATATGAAAGCATAAGTTTTGAATTGATAATATATTGAAAATATTTGAACGTAATTTTGAAATAATATAAAGTTGCTAAAGTAATTAATATAAATGACAAAGCATATGCAACAACAATAAGAATAATTTTAAAAAGAAAGATTTGAGAATATAATAAATTAATCATATTATACTGAGCAAGTCGAGAGCAATATTATATAATAATCAAATGTATTTATAATTATAAGAGTATTTTATGTTTGTATGGAATATGTGATGTTACGTGTAGGCTATGTAATCAACAAGTAAGCCTATAGGTACTGCGACTACCCATACACATGCAATAATAATGAAGTTCTTATTCGCAATTTATTTTGAAATGATAATTAATAAATGTTCTAAATACTTTAAACAATTTTTCATTATTGTTATTATTACGATTACACCCATTAAAAAATATAACGTTAAAAATAAAATGCGGTACCCAACGTGTGGCTCATCAACGATATATACATCATATAACAATTAACGTTATAAATATTTGTCGCCCAAGAACATGGTGCGCGACCATGCCATTTAACTATTTTAAAATTTAAAAGTTAAATGTATGGCCTAAAAGTAAATGTGTGTTAAATGAAAAAATATTTGTGATAACTATTATTTGTATGTTATGTTATTTGTAGTTTATTATAGTAGCACAACTGGCACTCAACAGGTAATTATATTGTAAAAAGAAAAGGTTTAATTGTAATAGTAACGTCATTAATAATAATACAAAACAAAATAATAAATAAAGAGTAGTATAACCGGAATCACCAATAATAATTATTTTAAAAACATAATATAACAAATAAATTATTCGACATGGCAGAACCAGGTAACTTCAGTATGGAGGCACTTCAAAATATGATGAAAGCCATGGTAGAAGAATTAAAACAAGATAATGTAAAACTAAAAGAATAACTAAATGAAGATAATGTAAAACATAATAGAAAATTTAAATGAATTAAAACAAGATAATGTAAAACTAAAAGAAGATCTAAATAAATTAAAACAAGATAATTTAAAACTAACAGAAAAATTAAAAGAAGAATTAAAACAAGAAATAAATAGATAGTACTACACAGTTAGTGGATAAAATTATAGACACTAATACGCGCATAGATGCACTTGAAAATAAAGTTATAAAAGCCCTTCATGAACAAGCTGTTAGAATAGAAAACAATCATAAAGAATTACGCGCGGAGTGGAAGAAAGATTAAAAAGACATACATAAATAAATAACTGTAATCGTAAATGAGAAAATAATTGTAGCAAAGCATGAACAGAACAGTAAAATAAGGGATATCCATGATCAGCTTCAAGCGACCACAAGTAAAACGCGTACTACGGTAATAGAGAATAAACTAGAAGAAACATCCAAGACTGCGAAAGATTATTCTGGAGAGATGTCCAATATGAAAGAGGAGGTGAAGGCTGAATTGGATCAACATCGAAGGAGCTATGTAGACGTCCTGCGCAGATGATGGTTTATCCGGCACCATTAGAAGATAGGGTTAAACTAACATTTGCAGGAAATAAATGGGAGAACAGCATGGAATTTTTGGTCAATTGCGAAAAATAAATGGAAAGCATTGGTAGTAATATTGATGAAAACGAGAAAATAAATTTTCTTATTCGCCATTTCACAGATTCAGCAGCACAGTGGTACACTATCATACGTGACAACGTCACTACATATCAACAATTCCGTGACTCGTTTGAAAATAGGTATTGGAATATACATACGCAACGTCAGGTACGTGATCAGCTAGAATATGGTAAATTTAATATTCATGGTCGTCAGAGTATTGAACAGTATACAATAGCACAAATTGAAAGAGTGAAACATCTTAAACCTAAATTTTCAGAATATGAAATAATATCTAAACTGACTTACCATTTTCAGAAAAATATCCAACTCGCCGTTAATACACAAGGTATTAAAACAATTGAAGAATATTTAATACTGCTAACACAATCTGAAAATATCACTCGTGGTGAGAATACACAACAAAATTATCAACCGCTCAGTAATCACAATAATAAGCATAATCACAACGTTAATAATTATAAACAGCAAATGCAACACACCCAAAATAAAGCACATATTAACCTCATTCGCGAACCAACAACGACTCAGCGTGAAGAAGGCGTTCGTCAAGAGAGGGAGAGCGATCAGAGAGAGAGGAACGTAGAGGTGAGAAGGGAAGCTATGTCTGGCCAACTTCTAAAAAGAAATTCCCTAACCCGTATGATCGCTCAGTCAACGCAATAAAAGCAAACAATAGAAACATGAAGAAGGGATGTGAACCGGAAGCGGCAAGTGAACATCGACTTCTCAACAATGACTGGAGACGCATACACAGCGGAACACAATAAACAATATATATGTCCTGTCGGCATACGAGACGAATTGCTTAGCACGGACGAGGGTATAAATCAAAAGGAACACCACACACATTGCCCTACTGTTAATGTTCATATAAACAACTGTAGAATTAAAATGTTGGTGGTCACAGGTAGTCAACTATCAGTTTTTTAACGCTGCCTGGATGCAACGAAATAAAAATTATTTTAATAATACAGCGATATTACCTGTGAATAAATTAACATTACAACCATGTTGCGAAGACAAGTGAAATAAGTGTATGAATAATCGTGTTTGTAAAAGGATGCCACGAGGAACCTATTCCTGCAGAGATTTGTCGAAACATGAATTTTGCACTCTAGACTATAAATACGCGAGGCACATCAGCCTTGTTCTCCTTCTCGTTCAAACACAGTGGCAGCCGGAGTCTCTGCCCAACAACGGAGGACGAGGGAGCAGCACACTACATGGCATAAATTCTAGACGTAGAGAAAGAGTCACCGGACTTCCGAGAGGATCCGGAGGATGAAGAAAGGACCCAGGACTTCACGACTATGCAGGATTCACCAACACCAAGGACTCTGGACCAGAAGAGGGTACGCTGAGGAACCACTACAATTAAGGTGAAAGAAAGCCATGTATTCCTCATAACAAAAGACTTAATCAAAGACAAATAAACATTGTCAAAAGAAACATAATTATTTCTAAAAGTGTAATTTATAACTTGTAAATGTATATGTTCTTGTATAGTAATTATAGCATATTTTTTGAATTGATACTTTATTGAAAATATTGAAATTGAATTGAAATTGTTGAAATATGAAAGCATAAGTTTTGAATTGATAATATATTGAAAATATTTGAACGTAATTTTGAAATAATAGAAAGTTGCTAAAGTAATTAATATAAATGACAAAGCATATGCAACAACAATAAGAATTATTTTAAAAAGAAAGATTTGAGAATATAATAAATTAATCATATTATACTGAGCAAGTCGAGAGCAATATTATATAATAATCAAATGTATTTATAATTATAAGAGTATTTTATGTTTGTATGGAATATGTGATGTTACGTGTAGGCTATGTAATCAACAAGTAAGCCTATAGGTACTGCGACTACCCATACACATGCAATAATAATGAAGTTCTTATTCGCAATTTATTTTGAAATGATAATTAATAAATGTTCTAAATACTTTAAACAATTTTTCATTATTGTTATTATTACGATTACACCCATTAAAAAATATAACGTTAAAAATAAAATGCGGTACCCAACGTGTGGCTCATCAACGATATATACATCATATAACAATTAACGTTATAAATATTTGTCGCCAAAGAACATGGTGCGCGACCATGCCATTTAACTATTTTAAAATTTAAAAGTTAAATGTATGGCCTAAAAGTAAATGTGTGTTAAATGAAAAAATATTTGTGATAACTATTATTTGTATGTTATGTTAATTGTTGTGTATTATATTAGCACAACTGGCACTCAACAGGTAATTATATTGTAAAAAGAAAAGGTTTAATTGTAATAGTAACGTCATTAATAATAATACAAAACTAAATAATAAATAAAGGGTAGTATAACCGGAATCACCAATAATAATTATTTTAAAAACATAATATAACAAATAAATTATACGACATGGCAGAACCAGGTAACTTCAGTATGGAGGCACTTCAAAATATGATGAAAGCCATGGTAGAAGAATTAAAACAAGATAATGTAAAACTAAAAGAAGAACTAAATGAAGATAATGTAAAACATAATAGAAAATTTAAATGAATTAAAACAAGATAATGTAAAACTAAAAGAAGATCTAAATGAATTAAAACAAGATAATTTAAAACTAACAGAAAAATTAAAAGAAGAATTAAAACAAGAAATAAATAGATAGTACTACACAGTTAGTGGATAAAATTATAGACACTAATACGCGCATAGATGCACTTGAAAATAAAGTTATAAAAGCCCTTCATGAACAAGCTGTTAGAATAGAAAACAATCATAAAGAATTACGCGCGGAGTGGAAGAAAGATTAAAAAGACATACATAAATAAATAACTGTAATCGTAAATGAGAAAATAATTGTAGCAAAGCATGAACAGAACAGTAAAATAAGGGATATCCATGATCAGCTTCAAGCGACCACAAGTAAAACGCGTACTACGGTAATAGAGAATAAACTAGAAGAAACATCCAAGACTGCGAAAGATTATTCTGGAGAGATGTCCAATATGAAAGAGGAGGTGAAGGCTGAATTGGATCAACATCGAAGGAGCTATGTAGACGTCCTGCGCAGATGATGGTTTATCCGGCACCATTAGAAGATAGGGTTAAACTAACATTTGCAGGAAATAAATGGGAGAACAGCATGGAATTTTTGGTCAATTGCGAAAAATAAATGGAAAGCATTGGTAGTAATATTGATGAAAACGAGAAAATAAATTTTCTTATTCGCCATTTCACAGATTCAGCAGCACAGTGGTACACTATCATACGTGACAACGTCACTACATATCAACAATTCCGTGACTCGTTTGAAAATAGGTATTGGAATATACATACGCAACGTCAGGTACGTGATCAGCTAGAATATGGTAAATTTAATATTCATGGTCGTCAGAGTATTGAACAGTATAAAATAGCACAAATTGAAAGAGTGAAACATCTTAAACCTAAATTTTCAGAATATGAAATAATATCTAAACTGACTTACCATTTTCAGAAAAATATCCAACTCGCCGTTAATACACAAGGTATTAAAACAATTGAAGAATATTTAATACTGCTAACACAATCTGAAAATATCACTCGTGGTGAGAATACACAACAAAATTATCAACCGCTCAGTAATCACAATAATAAGCATAATCACAACGTTAATAATTATAAACAGCAAATGCAACACACCCAAAATAAAGCACATATTAACCTCATTCGCGAACCAACAACGACTCAGCGTGAAGAAGGCGTTCGTCAAGAGAGGGAGAGCGATCAGAGAGAGAGGAACGTAGAGGTGAGAAGGGAAGCTATGTCTGGCCAACTTCTAAAAAGAAATTCCCTAACCCGTATGATCGCTCAGTCAACGCAATAAAAGCAAACAATAGAAACATGAAGAAGGGATGTGAACCGGAAGCGGCAAGTGAACATCGACTTCTCAACAATGACTGGAGACGCATACACAGCGGAACACAATAAACAATATATATGTCCTGTCGGCATACGAGACGAATTGCTTAGCACGGACGAGGGTATAAATCAAAAGGAACACCACACACATTGCCCTACTGTTAATGTTCATATAAACAACTGTAGAATTAAAATGTTGGTGGTCACAGGTAGTCAACTATCAGTTTTTTAACGCTGCCTGGATGCAACGAAATAAAAATTATTTTAATAATACAGCGATATTACCTGTGAATAAATGAACATTACAACCATGTTGCGAAGACAAGTGAAATAAGTGTATGAATAATCGTGTTTGTAAAAGGATGCCACGAGGAACCTATTCCTGCAGAGATTTGTCGAAACATGAATTTTGCACTCTAGACTATAAATACGCGAGGCACATCAGCCTTGTTCTCCTTCTCGTTCAAACACAGTGGCAGCCGGAGTCTCTGCCCAACAACGGAGGACGAGGGAGCAGCACACTACATGGCATAAATTCTAGACGTAGAGAAAGAGTCACCGGACTTCCGAGAGGATCCGGAGGATGAAGAAAGGACCCAGGACTTCACGACTATGCAGGATTCACCAACACCAAGGACTCTGGACCAGAAGAGGGTACGCTGAGGAACCACTACAATTAAGGTGAAAGAAAGCCATGTATTCCTCATAACAAAAGACTTAATCAAAGACAGATAAACATTGTCAAAAGAAACATAATAATTTCTAAAAGTGTAGTTTATAACTTGTAAACGTAAATGTTCTTGTATAGTAATTATAGCATATTTTTTGAATTGATAGTTTATTGAAAATATTTAAATTGAATTGAAATTGTTGAAATATGAAAGCATAAGTTTTGAATTGATAATATATTGAAAATATTTGAACGTAATTTTGAAATAATAGAAAGTTGCTAAAGTAATTAATATAAATGACAAAGCATATGCAACAACAATAAGAATAATTTTAAAAAGAAAGATTTGAGAATATAATAAATTAATCATATTATACTGAGCAAGTCGAGAGCAATATTATATAATAATCAAATGTATTTATAATTATAAGAGTATTTTATGTTTGTATGGAATATGTGATGTTACGTGTAGGCTATGTAATCAACAAGTAAGCCTATAGGTACTGCGACTACCCATACACATGCAATAATAATGAAGTTCTTATTCGCAATTTATTTTGAAATGATAATTAATAAATGTTCTAAATACTTTAAACAATTTTTCATTATTGTTATTATTACGATTACACCCATTAAAAAATATAACGTTAAAAATAAAATGCGGTACCCAACGTGTGGCTCATCAACGATATATACATCATATAACAATTAACGTTATAAATATTTGTCGCCAAAGAACATGGTGCGCGACCATGCCATTTAACTATTTTAAAATTTAAAAGTTAAATGTATGGCCTAAAAGTAAATGTGTGTTAAATGAAAAAATATTTGTGATAACTATTATTTGTATGTTATGTTAATTGTTGTGTATTATATTAGCACAACTGGCACTCAACAGGTAATTATATTGTAAAAAGAAAAGGTTTAATTGTAATAGTAACGTCATTAATAATAATACAAAACTAAATAATAAATAAAGGGTAGTATAACCGGAATCACCAATAATAATTATTTTAAAAACATAATATAACAAATAAATTATACGACATGGCAGAACCAGGTAACTTCAGTATGGAGGCACTTCAAAATATGATGAAAGCCATGGTAGAAGAATTAAAACAAGATAATGTAATACTAAAAGAAGAACTAAATGAAGATAATGTAAAACATAATAGAAAATTTAAATGAATTAAAACAAGATAATGTAAAACTAAAAGAAGATCTAAATGAATTAAAACAAGATAATTTAAAACTAACAGAAAAATTAAAAGAAGAATTAAAACAAGAAATAAATAGATAGTACTACACAGTTAGTGGATAAAATTATAGACACTAATACGCGCATAGATGCACTTGAAAATAAAGTTATAAAAGCCCTTCATGAACAAGCTGTTAGAATAGAAAACAATCATAAAGAATTACGCGCGGAGTGGAAGAAAGATTAAAAAGACATACATAAATAAATAACTGTAATCGTAAATGAGAAAATAATTGTAGCAAAGCATGAACAGAACAGTAAAATAAGGGATATCCATGATCAGCTTCAAGCGACCACAAGTAAAACGCGTACTACGGTAATAGAGAATAAACTAGAAGAAACATCCAAGACTGCGAAAGATTATTCTGGAGAGATGTCCAATATGAAAGAGGAGGTGAAGGCTGAATTGGATCAACATCGAAGGAGCTATGTAGACGTCCTGCGCAGATGATGGTTTATCCGGCACCATTAGAAGATAGGGTTAAACTAACATTTGCAGGAAATAAATGGGAGAACAGCATGGAATTTTTGGTCAATTGCGAAAAATAAATGGAAAGCATTGGTAGTAATATTGATGAAAACGAGAAAATAAATTTTCTTATTCGCCATTTCACAGATTCAGCAGCACAGTGGTACACTATCATACGTGACAACGTCACTACATATCAACAATTCCGTGACTCGTTTGAAAATAGGTATTGGAATATACATACGCAACGTCAGGTACGTGATCAGCTAGAATATGGTAAATTTAATATTCATGGTCGTCAGAGTATTGAACAGTATACAATAGCACAAATTGAAAGAGTGAAACATCTTAAACCTAAATTTTCAGAATATGAAATAATATCTAAACTGACTTACCATTTTCAGAAAAATATCCAACTCGCCGTTAATACACAAGGTATTAAAACAATTGAAGAATATTTAATACTGCTAACACAATCTGAAAATATCACTCGTGGTGAGAATACACAACAAAATTATCAACCGCTCAGTAATCACAATAATAAGCATAATCACAACGTTAATAATTATAAACAGCAAATGCAACACACCCAAAATAAAGCACATATTAACCTCATTCGCGAACCAACAACGACTCAGCGTGAAGAAGGCGTTCGTCAAGAGAGGGAGAGCGATCAGAGAGAGAGGAACGTAGAGGTGAGAAGGGAAGCTATGTCTGGCCAACTTCTAAAAAGAAATTCCCTAACCCGTATGATCGCTCAGTCAACGCAATAAAAGCAAACAATAGAAACATGAAGAAGGGATGTGAACCGGAAGCGGCAAGTGAACATCGACTTCTCAACAATGACTGGAGACGCATACACAGCGGAACACAATAAACAATATATATGTCCTGTCGGCATACGAGACGAATTGCTTAGCACGGACGAGGGTATAAATCAAAAGGAACACCACACACATTGCCCTACTGTTAATGTTCATATAAACAACTGTAGAATTAAAATGTTGGTGGTCACAGGTAGTCAACTATCAGTTTTTTAACGCTGCCTGGATGCAACGAAATAAAAATTATTTTAATAATACAGCGATATTACCTGTGAATAAATGAACATTACAACCATGTTGCGAAGACAAGTGAAATAAGTGTATGAATAATCGTGTTTGTAAAAGGATGCCACGAGGAACCTATTCCTGCAGAGATTTGTCGAAACATGAATTTTGCACTCTAGACTATAAATACGCGAGGCACATCAGCCTTGTTCTCCTTCTCGTTCAAACACAGTGGCAGCCGGAGTCTCTGCCCAACAACGGAGGACGAGGGAGCAGCACACTACATGGCATAAATTCTAGACGTAGAGAAAGAGTCACCGGACTTCCGAGAGGATCCGGAGGATGAAGAAAGGACCCAGGACTTCACGACTATGCAGGATTCACCAACACCAAGGACTCTGGACCAGAAGAGGGTACGCTGAGGAACCACTACAATTAAGGTGAAAGAAAGCCATGTATTCCTCATAACAAAAGACTTAATCAAAGACAGATAAACATTGTCAAAAGAAACATAATAATTTCTAAAAGTGTAGTTTATAACTTGTAAACGTAAATGTTCTTGTATAGTAATTATAGCATATTTTTTGAATTGATAGTTTATTGAAAATATTTAAATTGAATTGAAATTGTTGAAATATGAAAGCATAAGTTTTGAATTGATAATATATTGAAAATATTTGAACGTAATTTTGAAATAATAGAAAGTTGCTAAAGTAATTAATATAAATGACAAAGCATATGCAACAACAATAAGAATAATTTTAAAAAGAAAGATTTGAGAATATAATAAATTAATCATATTATACTGAGCAAGTCGAGAGCAATATTATATAATAATCAAATGTATTTATAATTATAAGAGTATTTTATGTTTGTATGGAATATGTGATGTTACGTGTAGGCTATGTAATCAACAAGTAAGCCTATAGGTACTGCGACTACCCATACACATGCAATAATAATGAAGTTCTTATTCGCAATTTATTTTGAAATGATAATTAATAAATGTTCTAAATACTTTAAACAATTTTTCATTATTGTTATTATTACGATTACACCCATTAAAAAATATAACGTTAAAAATAAAATGCGGTACCCAACGTGTCGCTCATCAACGATATATACATCATATAACAATTAACGTTATAAATATTTGTCGCCCAAGAACATGGTGCGCGACCATGCCATTTAACTATTTTAAAATTTAAAAGTTAAATGTATGGCCTAAAAGTAAATGTGTGTTAAATGAAAAAATATTTGTGATAACTATTATTTGTATGTTATGTTATTTGTAGTTTATTATAGTTGCACAACTGGCACTCAACAGGTAATTATATTGTAAAAAGAAAAGGTTTAATTGTAATAGTAACGTCATTAATAATAATACAAAACAAAATAATAAATAAAGAGTAGTATAACCGGAATCACCAATAATAATTATTTTAAAAACATAATATAACAAATAAATTATTCGACATGGCAGAACCAGGTAACTTCAGTATGGAGGCACTTCAAAATATGATGAAAGCCATGGTAGAAGAATTAAAACAAGATAATGTAAAACTAAAAGAAGAACTAAAACAAGATAATGTAAAACATAATAGAAAATTTCAATGAATTAAAACAAGATAATGTAAAACTAAAAGAAGATCTAAATGAATTAAAACAAGATAATTTAAAACTAACAGAAAAATTAAAAGAAGAATTAAAACAAGATATAATAGATAGTACTACACAGTTAGTGGATAAAATTATAGACACTAATACGCGCATAGATGCACTTGAAAATAAAGTTATACAAGCCCTTCATGAACAAGCTGTTAGGATAGAAAACAAGCATAAAGAATTACGCGCGGAGTGGAAGAAAGATTAAAAAGAAATACATAAATAAATAACTGTAATCGTAAATGAGAAAATAATTGTAGCAAAGAATGAACAGAACAGTAAAATAAGGGATATCCATGATCAGCTTCAAGCCACCACAAGTAAAACGCGTACTACGGTAATAGAGAATAAACTAGAAGAAACATCCAAGACTGCGAAAGATTATTCTGGAGAGATGTCCAATATGAAAGAAGAGGTGAAGACTGAAATGGATCAACTTCGAACATAGCTATGTAGACGTCCTGCGCAGATGATGGTTTATCCGGCACCATTAGAAGATAGGGTTAAACTAACATTTGCAGGAAATAAATGGGAGAACAGCATGGAATTTTTGGTCAATTGCGAAAAATAAATGGAAAGCATTGGTAGTAATATTGATGAAAACGAGAAAATAAATTTCCTTATTCGCCATTTCACAGATTCAGCAGCACAGTGGTACACTATCATACGTGATAATGTCACTAAATATCAACAATTCCGTGACTCGTTTGAAAATAGGTATTGGAATATACATACGCAACGTCAGGTACGTGATAAGCTAGAATATGGTAAATTTAATATTCATGGTCGTCAGAGTATTGAACAGTATACAATAGCACAAATTGAAAGAGTGAAACATCTTAAACCTAAATTTTCAGAATATGAAATAATATCTAAACTGTCTTACCATTTTCAGAAAAATATCCAACTCGCTTTTAATACACAAGGTATTAAAACAATTGAAGAATTTTTAATACTGGTAACACAATCTGAAAATATCACTCGTAGTGAGAATACACAACACAATTATCAACCGCACAGTAATCACAATAATAATCATAATCACAACGTTAATAATTATAAACAGCAAATGCAACACACCCAAAATAAAGCACATATTATCCTCATTCTCGAAACAAACAACGACTCCGCGTGAAGAAGGCGTTCGTCAAGAGAGGGAGAGCGATCAGAGAGAGAGAGAACGTAGAGGTGAGAAGGGAAGCTAGGTCTGGCCCACTTCTAAAAAGAAATTCCCTAACCCGTATGATCGCTCAGTCAACGCAATAAAAGCAAACAATAGAAACATGAAGAAGGGATGTGAACCGGAAGCGGCAATTGAACATCGACTTCTCAACAATGACTGGAGACGCATACACAGAGGTACACAATAAACAATATATATGTCCTGTCGGCATACGAGATGAATTGCTTAGCACGGACGAGGGTATAAATCAAAAGGAACACCACACACATTGTCCTACTGTTAATGTTCATATAAACAACTGTAGAATTAAAATGTTGGTGGTCACAAGTATTCAACTATCAGTTTTTTAACGCTGCCTGGATGCAACGAAATAAAAATTATTTTAAAAATACAGCGATATTACCTGTGCATAAATGAACATTACAACCATGTTGCGAAGACAAGTGAAATAAGTGTATGAATAATCATGTTTGTAAAAGGATGCCACGAGAAACCTATTCCTGCAGAGATTTGTCGAAACATGAATTTTGCACTCTAGAATATAAATACGCGAGGCACATCAGCCTTGTTCTCCTTCTCGTTCAAACACAGTGGCAGCCGGAGTCTCTGCCCAACAACGGAGGACGAGGGAGCAGCACACTACATGGCATAAATTCTAGACGTAGAGGAAGAGTCATCGCAATTCCGAGGGGATCCGGAGGATGAAGAAAGGACCCAGGACTTCACGACTATGCAGGATTCACCAACATCAAGGACTCAGGACCAGAAGGGGGTACGCTGAGGAACCACTACAATTAAGGTGAAAGAAAGCCATGTATTCCTCATAACAAAAGACTTAATCAAAGACAGATAAACATTGTCAAAAGAAACATAATAAATTCTAAAAGTGTAGTTTATAACTTGTAAACGTAAATGTTCTTGTATAGTAATTATAGCATATTTTTTGAATTGATAGTTTATTGAAAATATTTAAATTGAATTGAAATTGTTGAAATATGAAAGCATAAGTTTTGAATTGATAATATATTGAAAATATTTGAACGTAATTTTGAAATAATAGAAACTTGCTAAAGTAATTAATATAAATGACAAAGCATATGCAACAACAATAAGAATTATTTTAAAAAGAAAGATTTGAGAATATAATAAATTAATCATATTATACTGAGCAAGTCGAGAGCAATATTATATAATAATCAAATGTATTTATAATTATAAGAGTATTTTATGTTTGTATGGAATATGTGATGTTACGTGTAGGCTATGTAATCAACAAGTAAGCCTATAGGTACTGCGACTACCCATACACATGCAATAATAATGAAGTTCTTATTCGCAATTTATTTTGAAATGATAATTAATAAATGTTCTAAATACTTTAAACAATTTTTCATTATTGTTATTATTACGATTACACCCATTAAAAAATATAACGTTAAAAATAAAATGCGGTACCCAACGTGTGGCTCATTAACGATATATAAATCATATAACAATTAACGTTATAAATATTTGTCGCCCAAGAACATGGTGCGCGACCATGCCATTTAACTATTTTAAAATTTAAAAGTTAAATGTATGGCCTAAAAGTAAATGTGTGTTAAATGAAAAAATATTTGTGATAACTATTATTTGTATGTTATGTTATTTGTAGTTTATTATAGTAGCACAACTGGCACTCAACAGGTAATTATATTGTAAAAAGAAAAGGTTTAATTGTAATAGTAACGTCATTAATAATAATACAAAACAAAATAATAAATAAAGAGTAGTATAACCGGAATCACCAATAATAATTATTTTAAAAACATAATATAACAAATAAATTATTCGACATGGCAGAACCAGGTAACTTCAGTATGGAGGCACTTCAAAATATGATGAAAGCCATGGTAGAAGAATTAAAACAAGATAATGTAAAACTAAAAGAAGAACTAAAACAAGATAATGTAAAACATAATAGAAAATTTCAATGAATTAAAACAAGATAATGTAAAACTAAAAGAAGATCTAAATGAATTAAAACAAGATAATTTAAAACTAACAGAAAAATTAAAAGAAGAATTAAAACAAGATATAATAGATAGTACTACACAGTTAGTGGATAAAATTATAGACACTAATACGCGCATAGATGCACTTGAAAATAAAGTTATACAAGCCCTTCATGAACAAGCTGTTAGGATAGAAAACAAGCATAAAGAATTACGCGCGGAGTTTAAGAAAGATTAAAAAGACATACATAAATAAATAACTGTAATCGTAAATGAGAAAATAATTGTAGCAAAGAATGAACAGAACAGTAAAATAAGGGATATCCATGATCAGCTTCAAGCCACCACAAGTAAAACGCGTACTACGGTAATAGAGAATAAACTAGAAGAAACATCCAAGACTGCGAAAGATTATTCTGGAGAGATGTCCAATATGAAAGAAGAGGTGAAGACTGAAATGGATCAACTTCGAACATAGCTATGTAGACGTCCTGCGCAGATGATGGTTTATCCGGCACCATTAGAAGATAGGGTTAAACTAACATTTGCAGGAAATAAATGGGAGAACAGAATGGAATTTTTGGTCAATTGCGAAAAATAAATGGAAAACATTGGTAGTAATATTGATGAAAACGAGAAAATAAATTTCCTTATTCGCCATTTCACAGATTCAGCAGCACAGTGGTACACTATCATACGTGATAATGTCACTAAATATCAACAATTCCGTGACTCGTTTGAAAATAGGTATTGGAATATACATACGCAACGTCAGGTACGTGATAAGCTAGAATATGGTACATTTAATATTCATGGTCGTCAGAGTATTGAACAGTATACAATAGCACAAATTGAAAGAGTGAAACATCTTAAACCTAAATTTTCAGAATATGAAATAATATCTAAACTGTCTTACCATTTTCAGAAAAATATCCAACTCGCTTTTAATACACAAGGTATTAAAACAATTGAAGAATTTTTAATACTGGTAACACAATCTGAAAATATCACTCGTAGTGAGAATACACAACACAATTATCAACCGCACAGTAATCACAATAATAATCATAATCACAACGTTAATAATTATAAACAGCAAATGCAACACACCCAAAATAAAGCACATATTAACCTCATTCTCGAAACAAACAACGACTCAGCGTGAAGAAGGCGTTCGTCAAGAGAGGGAGAGCGATCAGAGAGAGAGAGAACGTAGAGGTGAGAAGGGAAGCTAGGTCTGGCCCACTTCTAAAAAGAAATTCCCTAACCCGTATGATCGCTCAGTTAACGCAATAGAAGCAAACAATAGAAACATGAAGAAGGGATGTGAACCGGAAGCGGCAAGTGAACATCGACTTCTCAACAATGACTGGAGACGCATACACAGCGGAACACAATAAACAATATATATGTCCTGTCGGCATACGAGATGAATTGCTTACCACGGACGAGGGTATAAATCAAAAGGAACACCACACACATTGCCCTACTGTTAATGTTCATATAAACAACTGTAGAATTAAAATGTTGGTGGTCACAAGTATTCAACTATCAGTTTTTTAACGCTGCCTGGATGCAACGAAATAAAAATTATTTTAAAAATACAGCGATATTACCTGTGCATAAATGAACATTACAACCATGTTGCGAAGACAAGTGAAATAAGTGTATGAATAATCATGTTTGTAAAAGGATGCCACGAGAAACCTATTCCTGCAGAGATTTGTCGAAACATGAATTTTGCACTCTAGAATATAAATACGCGAGGCACATCAGCCTTGTTCTCCTTCTCGTTCAAACACAGTGGCAGCCGGAGTCTCTGCCCAACAACGGAGGACGAGGGAGCAGCACACTACATGGCATAAATTCTAGACGTAGAGGAAGAGTCATCGCAATTCCGAGGGGATCCGGAGGATGAAGAAAGAACCCAGGACTTCACGACTATGCAGGATTCACCAACATCAAGGACTCAGGACCAGAAGGGGGTACGCTGAGGAACCACTACAATTAAGGTGAAAGAAAGCCATGTATTCCTCATAACAAAAGACTTAATCAAAGACAGATAAACATTGTGAAAAGAAACATAATAAATTCTAAAAGTGTAGTTTATAACTTGTAAACGTAAATGTTCTTGTATAGTAATTATAGCATATTTTTTGAATTGATAGTTTATTGAAAATATTTAAATTGAATTGAAATTGTTGAAATATGAAAGCATAAGTTTTGAATTGATAATATATTGAAAATATTTGAACGTAATTTTGAAATAATAGAAACTTGCTAAAGTAATTAATATAAATGACAAAGCATATGCAACAACAATAAGAATTATTTTAAAAAGAAAGATTTGAGAATATAATAAATTAATCATATTATACTGAGCAAGTCGAGAGCAATATTATATAATAATCAAATGTATTTATAATTATAAGAGTATTTTATGTTTGTATGGAATATGTGATGTTACGTGTAGGCTATGTAATCAACAAGTAAGCCTATAGGTACTGCGACTACCCATACACATGCAATAATAATGAAGTTCTTATTCGCAATTTATTTTGAAATGATAATTAATAAATGTTCTAAATACTTTAAACAATTTTTCATTATTGTTATTATTACGATTACACCCATTAAAAAATATAACGTTAAAAATAAAATGCGGTACCCAACGTGTGGCTCATTAACGATATATAAATCATATAACAATTAACGTTATAAATATTTGTCGCCCAAGAACATGGTGCGCGACCATGCCATTTAACTATTTTAAAATTTAAAAGTTAAATGTATGGCCTAAAAGTAAATGTGTGTTAAATGAAAAAATATTTGTGATAACTATTATTTGTATGTTATGTTATTTGTAGTTTATTATAGTAGCACAACTGGCACTCAACAGGTAATTATATTGTAAAAAGAAAAGGTTTAATTGTAATAGTAACGTCATTAATAATAATACAAAACAAAATAATAAATAAAGAGTAGTATAACCGGAATCACCAATAATAATTATTTTAAAAACATAATATAACAAATAAATTATTCGACATGGCAGAACCAGGTAACTTCAGTATGGAGGCACTTCAAAATATGATGAAAGCCATGGTAGAAGAATTAAAACAAGATAATGTAAAACTAAAAGAAGAACTAAAACAAGATAATGTAAAACATAATAGAAAATTTCAATGAATTAAAACAAGATAATGTAAAACTAAAAGAAGATCTAAATGAATTAAAACAAGATAATTTAAAACTAACAGAAAAATTAAAAGAAGAATTAAAACAAGATATAATAGATAGTACTACACAGTTAGTGGATAAAATTATAGACACTAATACGCGCATAGATGCACTTGAAAATAAAGTTATACAAGCCCTTCATGAACAAGCTGTTAGGATAGAAAACAAGCATAAAGAATTACGCGCGGAGTTTAAGAAAGATTAAAAAGACATACATAAATAAATAACTGTAATCGTAAATGAGAAAATAATTGTAGCAAAGAATGAACAGAACAGTAAAATAAGGGATATCCATGATCAGCTTCAAGCCACCACAAGTAAAACGCGTACTACGGTAATAGAGAATAAACTAGAAGAAACATCCAAGACTGCGAAAGATTATTCTGGAGAGATGTCCAATATGAAAGAAGAGGTGAAGACTGAAATGGATCAACTTCGAACATAGCTATGTAGACGTCCTGCGCAGATGATGGTTTATCCGGCACCATTAGAAGATAGGGTTAAACTAACATTTGCAGGAAATAAATGGGAGAACAGAATGGAATTTTTGGTCAATTGCGAAAAATAAATGGAAAACATTGGTAGTAATATTGATGAAAACGAGAAAATAAATTTCCTTATTCGCCATTTCACAGATTCAGCAGCACAGTGGTACACTATCATACGTGATAATGTCACTAAATATCAACAATTCCGTGACTCGTTTGAAAATAGGTATTGGAATATACATACGCAACGTCAGGTACGTGATAAGCTAGAATATGGTACATTTAATATTCATGGTCGTCAGAGTATTGAACAGTATACAATAGCACAAATTGAAAGAGTGAAACATCTTAAACCTAAATTTTCAGAATATGAAATAATATCTAAACTGTCTTACCATTTTCAGAAAAATATCCAACTCGCTTTTAATACACAAGGTATTAAAACAATTGAAGAATTTTTAATACTGGTAACACAATCTGAAAATATCACTCGTAGTGAGAATACACAACACAATTATCAACCGCACAGTAATCACAATAATAATCATAATCACAACGTTAATAATTATAAACAGCAAATGCAACACACCCAAAATAAAGCACATATTAACCTCATTCTCGAAACAAACAACGACTCAGCGTGAAGAAGGCGTTCGTCAAGAGAGGGAGAGCGATCAGAGAGAGAGAGAACGTAGAGGTGAGAAGGGAAGCTAGGTCTGGCCCACTTCTAAAAAGAAATTCCCTAACCCGTATGATCGCTCAGTTAACGCAATAGAAGCAAACAATAGAAACATGAAGAAGGGATGTGAACCGGAAGCGGCAAGTGAACATCGACTTCTCAACAATGACTGGAGACGCATACACAGCGGAACACAATAAACAGTATATATGTCCTGTCGGCATACGAGATGAATTGCTTACCACGGACGAGGGTATAAATCAAAAGGAACACCACACACATTGCCCTACTGTTAATGTTCATATAAACAACTGTAGAATTAAAATGTTGGTGGTCACAAGTATTCAACTATCAGTTTTTTAACGCTGCCTGGATGCAACGAAATAAAAATTATTTTAAAAATACAGCGATATTACCTGTGCATAAATGAACATTACAACCATGTTGCGAAGACAAGTGAAATAAGTGTATGAATAATCATGTTTGTAAAAGGATGCCACGAGAAACCTATTCCTGCAGAGATTTGTCGAAACATGAATTTTGCACTCTAGAATATAAATACGCGAGGCACATCAGCCTTGTTCTCCTTCTCGTTCAAACACAGTGGCAGCCGGAGTCTCTGCCCAACAACGGAGGACGAGGGAGCAGCACACTACATGGCATAAATTCTAGACGTAGAGGAAGAGTCATCGCAATTCCGAGGGGATCCGGAGGATGAAGAAAGAACCCAGGACTTCACGACTATGCAGGATTCACCAACATCAAGGACTCAGGACCAGAAGGGGGTACGCTGAGGAACCACTACAATTAAGGTGAAAGAAAGCCATGTATTCCTCATAACAAAAGACTTAATCAAAGACAAATAAACATTGTCAAAAGAAACATAATAATTTCTAAAAGTGTAATTTATAACCTGTAAATGTAATTGTTCTTGTATAGTAATTACAGCATATTTTTTGAATTGATACTTTATTGAAAATATTGAAATTGAATTGAAATTGTTGAATTATGAATGCATAAGTTTTGAATTGATAATTTATTGAAAATATTTGAATGTAATTTTGAAATAATAGAAAGCTGCTAAAGTAATTAATATAAATGACAAATGCATATGCAACAACAATAAGAATTATTTTAAAAAGAAAGATTTGAGATTATAATAAATTAATCATATTATACTGAGCAAGTCGAGAGCAATATTATATAATAATCAAATATATTTATAATTATAAGAGTATTTTATGTTTGTATGGAATATGTGATGTTACGTGTAGGCTATGTAATCAACAAGTAAGCCTATAGGTACTGCGACTACCCATACACATGCAATAATAATGAAGTTCTTATTCGCAATTTATTTTGAAATGATAATTAATAAATGTTCTAAATACTTTAAACAATTTTTCATTATTGTTATTATTACGATTACACCCATTAAAAAATATAACGTTAAAAATAAAATGCGGTACCCAACGTGTGGCTCATCAACGATATATACATCATGTAACAATTAACGTTATAAATATTTGTCGCCCAAGAACATGGTGCGCGACCATGCCATTTAACTATTTTAAAATTTAAAAGTTAAATGTATGGCCTAAAAGTAAATGTGTGTTAAATGAAAAAATATTTGTGATAACTATTATTTGTATGTTATGTTATTTGTAGTTTATTATAGTAGCACAACTGGCACTCAACAGGTAATTATATTGTAAAAAGAAAAGGTTTAATTGTAATAGTAACGTCATTAATAATAATACAAAACAAAATAATAAATAAAGAGTAGTATAACCGGATTCACCAATAATAATTATTTTAAAACATAATATAACAAATAAATTATTCGACATGGCAGAACCAGGTAACTTCAGTATGGAGGCACTTCAAAATATGATGAAAGCCATGGTAGAAGAATTAAAACAAGATAATGTAAAACTAAAAGAAGAACTAAAAGAAGATAATGTAAAACATAATAGAAAATTTCAATGAATTAAAACAAGATAATGTAAAACTAAAAGAAGATCTAAATGAATTAAAACAAGATAATTTAAAACTAACAGAAAAATTAAAAGAAGAATTAAAACAAGATATAATAGATAGTACTACACAGTTAGTGGATAAAATTATAGACACTAATACGCGCATAGATGCACTTGAAAATAAAGTTATACAAGCCCTTCATGAACAAGCTGTTAGGATAGAAAACAAGCATAAAGAATTACGCGCGGAGTTTAAGAAAGATTAAAAAGACATACATAAATAAATAACTGTAATCGTAAATGAGAAAATAATTGTAGCAAAGAATGAACAGAACAGTAAAATAAGGGATATCCATGATCAGCTTCAAGCCACCACAAGTAAAACGCGTACTACGGTAATAGAGAATAAACTAGAAGAAACATCCAAGACTGCGAAAGATTATTCTGGAGAGATGTCCAATATGAAAGAAGAGGTGAAGACTGAAATGGATCAACTTCGAACATAGCTATGTAGACGTCCTGCGCAGATGATGGTTTATCCGGCACCATTAGAAGATAGGGTTAAACTAACATTTGCAGGAAATAAATGGGAGAACAGAATGGAATTTTTGGTCAATTGCGAAAAATAAATGGAAAACATTGGTAGTAATATTGATGAAAACGAGAAAATAAATTTCCTTATTCGCCATTTCACAGATTCAGCAGCACAGTGGTACACTATCATACGTGATAATGTCACTAAATATCAACAATTCCGTGACTCGTTTGAAAATAGGTATTGGAATATACATACGCAACGTCAGGTACGTGATAAGCTAGAATATGGTACATTTAATATTCATGGTCGTCAGAGTATTGAACAGTATACAATAGCACAAATTGAAAGAGTGAAACATCTTAAACCTAAATTTTCAGAATATGAAATAATATCTAAACTGTCTTACCATTTTCAGAAAAATATCCAACTCGCTTTTAATACACAAGGTATTAAAACAATTGAAGAATTTTTAATACTGGTAACACAATCTGAAAATATCACTCGTAGTGAGAATACACAACACAATTATCAACCGCACAGTAATCACAATAATAATCATAATCACAACGTTAATAATTATAAACAGCAAATGCAACACACCCAAAATAAAGCACATATTAACCTCATTCTCGAAACAAACAACGACTCAGCGTGAAGAAGGCGTTCGTCAAGAGAGGGAGAGCGATCAGAGAGAGAGAGAACGTAGAGGTGAGAAGGGAAGCTAGGTCTGGCCCACTTCTAAAAAGAAATTCCCTAACCCGTATGATCGCTCAGTTAACGCAATAGAAGCAAACAATAGAAACATGAAGAAGGGATGTGAACCGGAAGCGGCAAGTGAACATCGACTTCTCAACAATGACTGGAGACGCATACACAGCGGAACACAATAAACAATATATATGTCCTGTCGGCATACGAGATGAATTGCTTACCACGGACGAGGGTATAAATCAAAAGGAACACCACACACATTGCCCTACTGTTAATGTTCATATAAACAACTGTAGAATTAAAATGTTGGTGGTCACAAGTATTCAACTATCAGTTTTTTAACGCTGCCTGGATGCAACGAAATAAAAATTATTTTAAAAATACAGCGATATTACCTGTGAATAAATGAACATTACAACCATGTTGCGAAGACAAGTGAAATAAGTGTATGAATAATCATGTTTGTAAAAGGATGCCACGAGAAACCTATTCCTGCAGAAATTTGTCGAAACATGAATTTTGCACTCTAGAATATAAATACGCGAGGCACATCAGCCTTGTTCTCCTTCTCGTTCAAACACAGTGGCAGCCGGAGTCTCTGCCCAACAACGGAGGACGAGGGAGCAGCACACTACATGGCATAAATTCTAGACGTAGAGGAAGAGTCATCGCAATTCCGAGGGGATCCGGAGGATGAAGAAAGAACCCAGGACTTCACGACTATGCAGGATTCACCAACATCAAGGACTCAGGACCAGAAGGGGGTACGCTGAGGAACCACTACAATTAAGGTGAAAGAAAGCCATGTATTCCTCATAACAAAAGACTTAATCAAAGACAAATAAACATTGTCAAAAGAAACATAATAATTTCTAAAAGTGTAATTTATAACCTGTAAATGTAATTGTTCTTGTATAGTAATTACAGCATATTTTTTGAATTGATACTTTATTGAAAATATTGAAATTGAATTGAAATTGTTGAATTATGAATGCATAAGTTTTGAATTGATAATTTATTGAAAATATTTGAATGTAATTTTGAAATAATAGAAAGCTGCTAAAGTAATTAATATAAATGACAAATGCATATGCAACAACAATAAGAATTATTTTAAAAAGAAAGATTTGAGATTATAATAAATTAATCATATTATACTGAGCAAGTCGAGAGCAATATTATATAATAATCAAATATATTTATAATTATAAGAGTATTTTATGTTTGTATGGAATATGTGATGTTACGTGTAGGCTATGTAATCAACAAGTAAGCCTATAGGTACTGCGACTACCCATACACATGCAATAATAATGAAGTTCTTATTCGCAATTTATTTTGAAATGATAATTAATAAATGTTCTAAATACTTTAAACAATTTTTCATTATTGTTATTATTACGATTACACCCATTAAAAAATATAACGTTAAAAATAAAATGCGGTACCCAACGTGTGGCTCATCAACGATATATACATCATGTAACAATTAACGTTATAAATATTTGTCGCCCAAGAACATGGTGCGCGACCATGCCATTTAACTATTTTAAAATTTAAAAGTTAAATGTATGGCCTAAAAGTAAATGTGTGTTAAATGAAAAAATATTTGTGATAACTATTATTTGTATGTTATGTTATTTGTAGTTTATTATAGTAGCACAACTGGCACTCAACAGGTAATTATATTGTAAAAAGAAAAGGTTTAATTGTAATAGTAACGTCATTAATAATAATACAAAACAAAATAATAAATAAAGAGTAGTATAACCGGATTCACCAATAATAATTATTTTAAAACTTAATATAACAAATAAATTATTCGACATGGCAGAACCAGGTAACTTCAGTATGGAGGCACTTCAAAATATGATGAAAGCCATGGTAGAAGAATTAAAACAAGATAATGTAAAACTAAAAGAAGAACTAAAAGAAGATAATGTAAAACATAATAGAAAATTTAAATGAATTAAAACAAGATAATGTAAAACTAAAAGAAGATCTAAATGAATTAAAACAAGATAATTTAAAACTAACAGAAAAATTAAAAGAAGAATTAAAACAAGATATAATAGATAGTACTACACAGTTAGTGGATAAAATTATAGACACTAATACGCGCATAGATGCACTTGAAAATAAAGTTATACAAGCCCTTCATGAACAAGCTGTTAGGATAGAAAACAAGCATAAAGAATTACGCGCGGAGTGGAAGAAAGATTAAAAAGACATACATAAATAAATAACTGTAATCGTAAATGAGAAAATAATTGTAGCAAAGCATGAACAGAACAGTAAAATAAGGGATATCCATGATCAGCTTCAAGCGACCACAAGTAAAACGCGTACTACGATAATAGAGAATAAACTAGAAGAAACATCCAAGACTGCGAAAGATTATTCTGGAGAGATGTCCAATATGAAAGAAGAGGTGAAGACTGAAATGGATCAACTTCGAACATAGCTATGTAGACGTCCTGCGCAGATGATGGTTAATCCGGCACCATTAGAAGATAGGGTTAAACTAACATTTGCAGGAAATAAATGGGAGAACAGCATGGAATTTTTGGTCAATTGCGAAAAATAAATGGAAAACATTGGTAGTAATATTGATGAAAACGAGAAAATAAATTTCCTTATTCGCCATTTCACAGATTCAGCAGCACAGTGGTACACTATCATACGTGATAATGTCACTAAATATCAACAATTCCGTGACTCGTTTGAAAATAGGTATTGGAATATACATACGCAACGTCAGGTACGTGATAAGCTAGAATATGGTAAATTTAATATTCATGGTCGTCAGAGTATTGAACAGTATACAATAGCACATATTGAAAGAGTGAAACATCTTAAACCTAAATTTTCAGAATATGAAATAATATCTAAACTGTCTTACCATTTTCAGAAAAATATCCAACTCGCTTTTAATACACAAGGTATTAAAACAATTGAAGAATTTTTAATACTGGTAACACAATCTGAAAATATCACTCGTAGTGAGAATACACAACACAATTATCAACCGCACAGTAATCACAATAATAATCATAATCACAACGTTAATAATTATAAACAGCAAATGCAACACACCCAAAATAAAGCACATATTAACCTCATTCTCGAAACAAACAACGACTCAGCGTGAAGAAGGCGTTCGTCAAGAGAGGGAGAGCGATCAGAGAGAGAGAGAGAACGTAGAGTTGAGAAGGGAAGCTAGGTCTGGCCCACTTCTAAAAAGAAATTCCCTAACCCGTATGATCGCTCAGTCAACGCAATAAAAGCAAACAATAGAAACATGAAGAAGGGATGTGAACCGGAAGCGGCAAGTGAACTTCGACTTCTCAACAATGACTGGAGACGCATACACAGCGGTACACAATAAACAATATATATGTCCTGTCGGCATACGAGATGAATTGCTTAGCACGGACTAGGGTATAAATCAAAAGGAACACCACACACATTGCCCTACTGTTAATGTTCATATAAACAACTGTAGAATTAAAATGTTGGTGGTCACAAGTATTCAACTATCAGTTTTTTAACGCTGCCTGGATGCAACGAAATAAAAATTATTTTAAAAATACAGCGATATTACCTGTGAATAAATGAACATTACAACCATGTTGCGAAGACAAGTGAAATAAGTGTATGAATAATCATGTTTGTAAAAGGATGCCACGAGAAACCTATTCCTGCAGAGATTTGTCGAAACATGAATTTTGCACTCTAGAATATAAATACGCGAGGCACATCAGCCTTGTTCTCCTTCTCGTTCAAACACAGTGGCAGCCGGAGTCTCTGCCCAACAACGGAGGACGATAAGGAGCAGCACACTACATGGCATAAATTCTAGACGTAGAGGAAGAGTCATCGCAATTCCGAGGGGATCCGGAGGATGAAGAAAGAACCCAGGACTTCACGACTATGCAGGATTCACCAACATCAAGGACTCAGGACCAGAAGGGGGTACGCTGAGGAACCACTACAATTAAGGTGAAAGAAAGCCATGTATTCCTCATAACAAAAGACTTAATCAAAGACAGATAAACATTGTCAAAAGAAACATAATAATTTCTAAAAGTGTAGTTTATAACTTGCAAACGTAAATGTTCTTGTATAGTAATTATAGCATATTTTTTGAATTTATAGTTTATTGAAAATATTTAAATTGAATTGAAATTGTTGAATTATGAAAGCATAAGTTTTGAATTGATAATATATTGAAAATATTTGAACGTAATTTTGAAATAATAGAAAGTTGCTAAAGTAATTAATATAAATGACAAAGCATATGCAACAACAATAAGAATTATTTTAAAAAGAAAGGTTTGAGAATATAATAAATTAATCATATTATACTGAGCAAGTCGAGAGCAATATTATATAATAATCAAATGTATTTATAATAACAAGAGTATTTTATATTTGTATGGTATATGTGATGTTACGTGTAGGCTATGTAATCAACAAGTAAGCCTATAGGTACTGCGACTACCCATACACATGCAAATAATAATAAAGTTCTTATTCGCAATTTATTTTGAAATGATAATTAATAAATGTTTTAAATACTTTAAACAATTTTACATTATTGTTATTACTACGATTACACCCATTAAAAAATATAACGTTAAAAATAAAATGCGGTAACCAACGTGTGGCTCATCAACGATATATACATCATATAACAATTAACGTTATAAATATTTGTCGCCCAAGAACATGGTGCGCGACCATGCCATTTAACTATTTTAAAATTTAAAAGTTAAATGTATGGCCTAAAAGTAAATGTGTGTTAATGAAAAAATTTTTGTGTTCACTATTATTTGTATGTTATGTTAATTGTAGATTATTATAATAGCACAACTGGCACTCAACAGGTAATTATATTGTAAAAAGGAAAAGGTTTAATTGTAATAGTAACGTCATTAATAATAATACAAAACAAAATAATAAATAAAGAGTAGTATAACCGGAATCACCAATAATAATTATTTTAAAAACATAATATAACAAAAAATTTTTTCGACATGGCAGAACCAGGTAACATCAGTATGGAGGCACTTCAAAATATGATGAAAGCCATGGTAGAATAATTAAAACAAGATAACGTAAAACTAAAAGAAGAACTAAAACAAGATAATGTAAAACATAATAGAAAATTTAAATGAATTAAAACAAGATAATGTAAAACTAAAAGAAGATCTAAATGAATTAAAACAAGATAATTTAAAAGAAGAATTAAAACAAGATATAATAGATAGTACTACACAGTTAGTGGATAAAATTATAGACACTAATACGCGCATAGATGCACTTGAAAATAAAGTTGTACAAGCCCTTCATGAACAAGCTGTTAGGATAGAAAACAAGCATAAAGAATTACGCGCGGAGTGGAAGAAAGATTTAAAAAACGTACATAAATAAATAACTGTAAACGTAAATGAAAAAATAATTGTAGCAAAGCATGAACAGAACAGTAAAATAAGGGATGTCCATGATCAGCTTCAAGCGACCACAAGTAAAACGCGTACTACGGTAATAGAGAATAAACTAGAAGAAACATCCAAGACTGCGAAAGATTATTCTGGAGAGATGTCCAATATGAAAGAAGAGGTGAAGACTGAAATGGATCAACTTCGAACGGAGCTATGTAGACGCCCTGCGCAGATGATGGTTTATCCGGCACCATTAGAAGATAGGGTTAAACTAACATTTGCAGGAAATAAATGGGAGAACAGCATGGAATTTTTGGTCAATTGCGAAAAATAAATGGAAAAAATTGGTAGTAATATTGATGAAAACGAGAAAATAGATTTTCTTATTCGCCATTTTACAGATTCAGCAGCACAGTGGTACACTATCATACGTGATAATGTCACTACATATCAACAATTCCGTGACTCGTTTGAAAATAGGTATTGGAATATACATACGCAACGTCAGGTACGTGATCAGCTAGAATATGGTAAATTTAATATTCATGGTTGTCAGAGTATTGAACAGTATACAATAGCACAAATTGAAACAGTGAAACATCTTAAACCTAAATTTTCAGAATATGAAATAATATCTAAACTGTCTTACCATTTTCAGAAAAATATCCAACTCGCTGTTAATACACAAGGTATTAAAACAATTGAAGAATTTTTAATACTGGTAACACAATCTGAAAATATCACTCGTGGTGAGAATACACAACACAATTATCAACCGCACAGTAATCACAATAATAACCATAATCACAACGTTAATAATTATAAACAGCAAAAGCAAAACACCCAAAATAAAGCACATATTAACCTCATTCTCGAACCAACAACGACTAAGCGTGAAGAAGGCGTTCGTCAAGAGAGGGAGAGCGATCAGAGAGAGAGAGAAAGTAGAGGTGAGAAGGGAAGCTATGCCTGGCCGACTTCTAAAAAGAAATTCCCTAACCCGTATGATCGCTCAGTCAACGCAATAAAAGCAAACAATAGAAACATGAAGAAGGGATGTGAAACGGAAGCGGCAAGTGAACATCGACTTCTCAACAATGACTGGAGACGTATACACAGCGGTAAACAATAAACAATATATATGTCCTGTCGGCATACGAGACGAACTGCTTAGCACGGACGAGGGTATAAATCAAAAGGAACACCACACACATTGCCCTACTGTTAATGTTCATTTAAACAACTGTAGAATTAAAATGTTGGTGGTCGCAGGTAGTCAACTATCAGCTTTTTAACGCTGCCTGGATGCAACGAAATAAAAATTATTTTAAAAATACAGCGATATTACCTGTGAATAATATGAACATTACAACCATATTGCGAAGACAAGTGAAATAAGTGTATGAATAATCGTGTTTGTAAAAGGATGCCACGAGAAACCTATTCCTGTAGAGATTTGTCGAAACATGAATTTTGCACTCTAGAATATAAATACGCGAGGCACATCAGCCTTGTTCTCCTTCTCGTTCAAACACAGTGGCAGCCGGAGTCTCTGCCCAACAACGGAGGACGAGGGAGCAGCACACTACATGGCATAAATTCTAGACGTAGAGGACGAGTCATCGGACTTCCGAGAGGATCCGGAGGATGAAGAAAGGACCCAGGACTTCAAGACTATGCAGGATTCACCAACATCAAGGACTCAGGACCAGAAGGGGGTACGCTGAGGAACCACTACAATTAAGGTGAAAGAAAGCCATGTATTCCTCATAACAATAGACTTAATCAAAGACAGATAAACATTGTCAAAAGAAACATAATAATTTCTAAAAGTGTAGTTTATAACTTGTAAACGTAAATGTTCTTGTATAGTAATTATAGCATATTTTTTGAATTGATAGTTTATTGAAAATATTTAAATTGAATTGAAATTGTTGAATTATGAAAGCATAAGTTTTGAATTGATAATATATTGAAAATATTTGAACGTAATTTTGAAATAATAGAAAGTTGCTAAAGTAATTAATATAAATGACAAAGCATATGCAACAACAATAAGAATTATTTTAAAAAGAAAGATTTGAGAATATAATAAATTAATCATATTATACTGAGCAAGTCGAGAGCAATATTATATAATAATCAAATGTATTTATAATAATAAGAGTATTTTATATTTGTATGGAATATGTGATGTTACGTGTAGGCTATGTAATCAACAAGTAAGCCTATAGGTACTGCGACTACCCATACGCATGCAATAATAATAAAGTTCTTATTCGCAATTTATTTTGAAATGATAATTAATAAATGTTTTAAATACTTTAAACAATTTTACATTATTGTTATTACTACGATTACACCCATTAAAAAATATAACGTTAAAAATAAAATGCGGTAACCAACGTGTGGCTCATCAACGATATATACATCATATAACAATTAACGTTATAAATATTTGTCGCCCAAGAACATGGTGCGCGACCATGCCATTTAACTATTTTAAAATTTAAAAGTTAAATGTATGGCCTAAAAGTAAATGTGTGTTAATGAAATAATTTTTGTGTTCACTATTATTTGTATGTTATGTTAATTGTAGTTTATTATAATAGCACAACTGGCACTCAACAGGTAATTATATTGTAAAAAGGACAAGGTTTAATTGTAATAGTAACGTCATTAATAATAATACAAAACAAAATAATAAATAAAGAGTAGTATAACCGGAATCACCAATAATAATTATTTTAAAAACATAATATAACAAAAAATTTTTTCGACATGGCAGAACCAGGTAACATCAGTATGGAGGCACTTCAAAATATGATGAAAGCCATGGTAGAATAATTAAAACAAGATAACGTAAAACTAAAAGAAGAACTAAAACAAGATAATGTAAAACATAATAGAAAATTTAAATGAATTAAAACAAGATAATGTAAAACTAAAAGAAGATCTAAATGAATTAAAACAAGATAATTTAAAAGAAGAATTAAAACAAGATATAATAGATAGTACTACACAGTTAGTGGATAAAATTATAGACACTAATACGCGCATAGATGCACTTGAAAATAAAGTTGTACAAGCCCTTCATGAACAAGCTGTTAGGATAGAAAACAAGCATAAAGAATTACGCGCGGAGTGGAAGAAAGATTTAAAAAACGTACATAAATAAATAACTGTAAACGTAAATGAAAAAATAATTGTAGCAAAGCATGAACAGAACAGTAAAATAAGGGATGTCCATGATCAGCTTCAAGCGACCACAAGTAAAACGCGTACTACGGTAATAGAGAATAAACTAGAAGAAACATCCAAGACTGCGAAAGATTATTCTGGAGAGATGTCCAATATGAAAGAAGAGGTGAAGACTGAAATGGATCAACTTCGAACGGAGCTATGTAGACGCCCTGCGCAGATGATGGTTTATCCGGCACCATTAGAAGATAGGGTTAAACTAACATTTGCAGGAAATAAATGGGAGAACAGCATGGAATTTTTGGTCAATTGCGAAAAATAAATGGAAAAAATTGGTAGTAATATTGATGAAAACGGGAAAATAAATTTTCTTATTCGCCATTTTACAGATTCAGCAGCACAGTGGTACACTATCATACGTGATAATGTCACTACATATCAACAATTCCGTGACTCGTTTGAAAATAGGTATTGGAATATACATACGCAACGTCAGGTACGTGATCAGCTAGAATATGGTAAATTTAATATTCATGGTTGTCAGAGTATTGAACAGTATACAATAGCACAAATTGAAACAGTGAAACATCTTAAACCTAAATTTTCAGAATATGAAATAATATCTAAACTGTCTTACCATTTTCAGAAAAATATCCAACTCGCTGTTAATACACAAGGTATTAAAACAATTGAAGAATTTTTAATACTGGTAACACAATCTGAAAATATCACTCGTAGTGAGAATACACAACACAATTATCAACCGCACAGTAATCACAATAATAACCATAATCACAACGTTAATAATTATAAACAGCAAAAGCAAAACACCCAAAATAAAGCACATATTAACCTCATTCTCGAACCAACAACGACTAAGCGTGAAGAAGGCGTTCGTCAAGAGAGGGAGAGCGATCAGAGAGAGAGAGAAAGTAGAGGTGAGAAGGGAAGCTATGTCTGGCCGACTTCTAAAAAGAAATTCCCTAACCCGTATGATCGCTCAGTCAACGCAATAAAAGCAAACAATAGAAACATGAAGAAGGGATGTGAAACGGAAGCGGCAAGTGAACATCGACTTCTCAACAATGACTGGAGACGTATACACATCGGTAAACAATAAACAATATATATGTCCTGTCGGCATACGAGACGAACTGCTTAGCACGGACGAGGGTATAAATCAAAAGGAACACCACACACATTGCCCTACTGTTAATGTTCATTTAAACAACTGTAGAATTAAAATGTTGGTGGTCGCAGGTAGTCAACTATCAGCTTTTTAACGCTGCCTGGATGCAACGAAATAAAAATTATTTTAAAAATACAGCGATATTACCTGTGAATAATATGAACATTACAACCATATTGCGAAGACAAGTGAAATAAGTGTATGAATAATCGTGTTTGTAAAAGGATGCCACGAGAAACCTATTCCTGTAGAGATTTGTCGAAACATGAATTTTGCACTCTAGAATATAAATACGCGAGGCACATCAGCCTTGTTCTCCTTCTCGTTCAAACACAGTGGCAGCCGGAGTCTCTGCCCAACAACGGAGGACGAGGGAGCAGCACACTACATGGCATAAATTCTAGACGTAGAGGACGAGTCATCGGACTTCCGAGAGGATCCGGAGGATGAAGAAAGGACCCAGGACTTCAAGACTATGCAGGATTCACCAACATCAAGGACTCAGGACCAGAAGGGGGTACGCTGAGGAACCACTACAATTAAGGTGAAAGAAAGCCATGTATTCCTCATAACAAAAGACTTAATCAAAGACAGATAAACATTGTCAAAAGAAACATAATAATTTCTAAAAGTGTAGTTTATAACTTGTAAACGTAAATGTTCTTGTATAGTAATTATAGCATATTTTTTGAATTGATAGTTTATTGAAAATATTTAAATTGAATTGAAATTGTTGAATTATGAAAGCATAAGTTTTGAATTGATAATATATTGAAAATATTTGAACGTAATTTTGAAATAATAGAAAGTTGCTAAAGTAAATAATATAAATGACAAAGCATATGCAACAACAATAAGAATTATTTTAAAAAGAAAGATTTGAGAATATAATAAATTAATCATATTATACTGAGCAAGTCGAGAGCAATATTATATAATAATCAAATGTATTTATAATAATAAGAGTATTTTATATTTGTATGAAATATGTGATGTTACGTGTAGGCTATGTAATCAACAAGTAAGCCTATAGGTACTGCGACTACCCATACACATGCAATAATAATAAAGTTCTTATTCGCAATTTATTTTGAAATGATAATTAATAAATGTTTTAAATACTTTAAACAATTTTACATTATTGTTATTACTACGATTACACCCATTAAAAAATATAACGTTAAAAATAAAATGCGGTAACCAACGTGTGGCTCATCAACGATATATACATCATATAACAATTAACGTTATAAATATTTGTCGCCCAAGAACATGGTGCGCGACCATGCCATTTAACTATTTTAAAATTTAAAAGTTAAATGTATGGCCTAAAAGTAAATGTGTGTTAATGAAATAATTTTTGTGTTCACTATTATTTGTATGTTATGTTAATTGTAGTTTATTATAATAGCACAACTGGCACTCAACAGGTAATTATATTGTAAAAAGGACAAGGTTTAATTGTAATAGTAACGTCATTAATAATAATACAAAACAAAATAATAAATAAAGAGTAGTATAACCGGAATCACCAATAATAATTATTTTAAAAACATAATATAACAAAAAATTTTTTCGACATGGCAGAACCAGGTAACATCAGTATGGAGGCACTTCAAAATATGATGAAAGCCATGGTAGAATAATTAAAACAAGATAACGTAAAACTAAAAGAAGAACTAAAACAAGATAATGTAAAACATAATAGAAAATTTAAATGAATTAAAACAAGATAATGTAAAACTAAAAGAAGATCTAAATGAATTAAAACAAGATAATTTAAAAGAAGAATTAAAACAAGATATAATAGATAGTACTACACAGTTAGTGGATAAAATTATAGACACTAATACGCGCATAGATGCACTTGAAAATAAAGTTGTACAAGCCCTTCATGAACAAGCTGTTAGGATAGAAAACAAGCATAAAGAATTACGCGCGGAGTGGAAGAAAGATTTAAAAAACGTACATAAATAAATAACTGTAAACGTAAATGAAAAAATAATTGTAGCAAAGCATGAACAGAACAGTAAAATAAGGGATGTCCATGATCAGCTTCAAGCGACCACAAGTAAAACGCGTACTACGGTAATAGAGAATAAACTAGAAGAAACATCCAAGACTGCGAAAGATTATTCTGGAGAGATGTCCAATATGAAAGAAGAGGTGAAGACTGAAATGGATCAACTTCGAACGGAGCTATGTAGACGCCCTGCGCAGATGATGGTTTATCCGGCACCATTAGAAGATAGGGTTAAACTAACATTTGCAGGAAATAAATGGGAGAACAGCATGGAATTTTTGGTCAATTGCGAAAAATAAATGGAAAAAATTGGTAGTAATATTGATGAAAACGAGAAAATAAATTTTCTTATTCGCCATTTTACAGATTCAGCAGCACAGTGGTACACTATCATACGTGATAATGTCACTACATATCAACAATTCCGTGACTCGTTTGAAAATAGGTATTGGAATATACATACGCAACGTCAGGTACGTGATCAGCTAGAATATGGTAAATTTAATATTCATGGTTGTCAGAGTATTGAACAGTATACAATAGCACAAATTGAAACAGTGTAACATCTTAAACCTAAATTTTCAGAATATGAAATAATATCTAAACTGTCTTACCATTTTCAGAAAAATATCCAACTCGCTGTTAATACACAAGGTATTAAAACAATTGAAGAATTTTTAATACTGGTAACACAATCTGAAAATATCACTCGTGGTGAGATTACACAACACAATTATCAACCGCACAGTAATCACAATAATAACCATAATCACAACGTTAATAATTATAAACAGCAAAAGCAACACACCCAAAATAAAGCACATATTAACCTCATTCTCGAACCAACAACGACTAAGCGTGAAGAAGGCGTTCGTCAAGAGAGGGAGAGCGATCAGAGAGAGAGAGAACGTAGAGGTGAGAAGGGAAGCTATGTCTGGCCCACTTCTAAAAAGAAATTCCCTAACCCGTATGATCGATCAGTCAACGCAATAAAAGCAAACAATAGAAACATGAAGAAGGGATGTGAACCGGAAGCGGCAAGTGAACATCGACTTCTCAACAAAGACTGGAGACGCATACACAGCGGTACACAATAAACAATATATATGTCCTGTCGGCATACGAGACGAATTGCTTAGCACGGACGAGGGTATAAATCAAAAGGAACACCACACACATTGCCCTACTGTTAATGTTCATTTAAACAACTGTAGAATTAAAATGTTGGTGGTCGCAGGTAGTCAACTATCAGCTTTTTAACGCTGCCTGGATGCAACGAAATAAAAATTATTTTAAAAATACAGCGATATTACCTGTGAATAATATGAACATTACAACCATATTGCGAAGACAAGTGAAATAAGTGTATGAATAATCGTGTTTGTAAAAGGTTGCCACGAGAAACCTATTCCTGTAGAGATTTGTCGAAACATGAATTTTGCACTCTAGAATATAAATACGCGAGGCACATCAGCCTTGTTCTCCTTCTCGTTCAAACACAGTGGCAGCCGGAGTCTCTGCCCAACAACGGAGGACGAGGGAGCAGCACACTACATGGCATAAATTCTAGACGTAGAGGACGAGTCATCGGACTTCCGAGAGGATCCGGAGGATGAAGAAAGGACCCAGGACTTCAAGACAATGCAGGATTCACCAACATCAAGGACTCAGGACCAGAAGAGGGTACGCTGAGGAACCACTACAATTAAGGTGAAAGAAAGCCATGTATTCCTCATAACAAAAGACTTAATCAAAGACAGATAAACATTGTCAAAAGAAACATAATAATTTCTAAAAGTGTAATTTATAACTTGTAAATGTAAATGTTTTTATATAGTAATTATAGCATATTTTTTGAATTGATACTTTATTGAAAATATTGAAATTGAATTGAAATTGTTGAATTATGAAAGCATAAGTTTGGAATTGATAATTTATTGAAAATATTTAAATGTAATTTTGAAATAATAGAAAGTTGCTAAAGTAATTAATATAAATGACAAATGCATATGCAACAACAATAAGAATTATTTTAAAAAGAAAGATTTGAGAATATAATAAATTAATCATATTATACTGAGCAAGTCGAGAGCAATATTAAATAATAATCAAATGTATTTATAATTATAAGAGTATTTTATGTTTGTATGGAATATGTGATATTACGTGTAGGCTATGTAATCAACAAGTAAGCCTATAGGTACTGCGACTACCCATACACATGCAATAATAATGAAGTTCTAATTCGCAATTTATTTTGAAATGATAATTAATAAATGTTCTAAATAATGTAAACAATTTTACATTGTAGTTATTATTACGATTACACCCATTAAAAAATATGACGTTAAAATATAATGCGGTACCCAACGTGTGGCTCATCAACGATATATACATCATATAACAATTAACGTTATAAATATTTGTCGCCCAAGAACATGGTGCGCGACCATGCCATTTAACTATTTTTAAATTTAAAAGTTAAATGTATGGCCTAAAAGTAAATGTGTGTTAAATGAAAAAATATTTGTGATAACTATTATTTGTATGTTATGTTAGTTGTTGTGTATTATATTAGCACAACTGGCACTCAACAGGTAATTATATTGTAAAAAGAAAAGGTTTAATTGTAATAGTAACGTTATTAATAATAATATTAATAACAATACAAAACAAAATAATAAATAAAGAGCAGTATAACCGGAATCACCAATAATAATTATTTTAAAAACATAATATAACAAATACATTATTCGACATGGCAGAACCAGGTAACTTCAGTATGGAGGCACTTCAAAATATAATGAAAGCCATGGTAGAAAAGTTAAAACAAGATAATGTAATACTAAAAGAAGAATTAAAACAAGATAATGTAAAACATAATAGAAAATTTAAATGAATTAAAACAAGATAATGTAAAACTAAAAGAAGATCTAAATGAATTAAAACAAGATAATTTAAAATTAACAGAAAATTTAAAAGAAGAATTAAAACAAGATATAATAGATAGTACTACACAGTTAGTGGATAAAATTATAGACACTAATACGCGCATAGATGCACTTGAAAATAAAGTTGTACAAGCCCTTCATGAACAAGCTGTTAGGATAGAAAACAAGCATAAAGAATTACGCGCGGAGTGGAAGAAAGATTTAAAAGACATACATAAATAAATAACTGTAATCGTAAATGAGAAAATAATTGTAACAAAGCATGAAGAGAACAGTAAAATAAGGGATGTCCATGATCAGCTTCAAGCGACTAAAAGTAAAACGCGTATTACGGTAAAAGAGAATAAACTAGAAGAAACATCCAAGACTGCGAAAGATTATTCTGGAGAGATGTCCAATATGAAAGAAGAGGTGAAGACTGAAATGGATCAACTTCGAACGGAGCTATGTAGACGCCCTGCGCAGATGATGGTTTATAAAGCACCATTAGAAGATAGGGTTAAACTAACATTTGCAGGAAATAAATGGGAGAACAGCATGGAATTTTTGGTCAATTGCGAAAAATAAATGCAAAAAAATTGGTAGTAATATTGATGAAAACGAGAAAATAAATTTTCTTATTCGCCATTTCACAGATTCAGCAGCACAGTGGTACACTATCATACGTGATAATGTCACTACATATCAACAATTCCGTGACTCGTTTGAAAATAGGTACTGGAATATACATACGCAACGTCAGGTACGTGATCAGCTAGAATATGGTAAATTTATTATTCATGGTCGTCATAGTATTGAACAGTATACAATAGCACAAATTGAAAGAGTGAAACATCTTAAACCTAAATTTTCAGAATATGAAATAATATCTAAACTGTCTTACCATTTTCAGAAAATATCCAACTCGCTGTTAATACACAAGGTATTAAAACAATTGAAGAATTTTTAATACTGGTAACACAATCTGAAAATGTCACTCGTGGAGAGAATACACAACACAATTATCAACCGCACAGTAATCACAATAATAACCATAATCACAACGTTAATAATTATAAACAGCAAATGCAACACACGCAAAATAAAGCACATATTAACCTCATTCTCGAACCAACAACGACTCAGCGTGAAGAAGGCGTTCGTCAAGAGAGGGAGAGCGATCAGAGAGAGAGAGAACGTAGAGGTGAGAAGGGAAGCTATGTCTGGCCCACTTCTAAAAAGAAATTCCCTAACCCGTATGATCGATCAGTCAACGCAATAAAAGCAAACAATAGAAACATGAAGAAGGGATGTGAACCGGAAGCGGCAAGTGAACATCGACTTCTCAACAAAGACTGGAGACGCATACACAGCGGTACACAATAAACAATATATATGTCCTGTCGGCATACGAGACGAATTGCTTAGCACGGACGAGGGTATAAATCAAAAGGAACACCGCACACATTGCCCTACTGTTAATGTTCATATAAACAACTGTAGAATTAAAATGTTGGTGGTCACAGGTAGTCAACTATCAGTTTTTTAACGCTGCCTGGATGCAACGAAATAAAAATTATTTTAAAAATACAGCGATATTACCTGTGAATAATATGAACATTACAACCATATTGCGAAGACAAGTGAAATAAGTGTATGAATAATCGTGTTTGTAAAAGGATGCCACGAGAAACCTATTCCTGTAGAGATTTGTCGAAACATGAAATTTGCACTCTAGAATATAAATACGCGAGGCACATCAGCCTTGTTCTCCTTCTCGTTCAAACACAGTGGCAGCCGGAGTCTCTGCCCAACAACGGAGGACTAGGGAGCAGCACACTACATGGCATAAATTCTAGACGTAGAGGACGAGTCATCGGACTTCCGAGAGGATCCGGAGGATGAAGAAAGGACCCAGGATTTCAAGACAATGCAGGATTCACCAGCATCAAGGACTCAGGACCAGAAGAGGGTACGCTGAGGAACCACTACAATTAAGGTGAAAGAAAGCCATGTATTCCTCATAACAAAAGACTTAATCAAAGACAGATAAACATTGTCAAAGGAACATAATAATTTCTGAAAGTGTAATTTATAACTTGTAAATGTAAATGTTCTTATATAGTAATTATAGCATATTTTTTAATTGATACTTTATTGAAAATATTTAAATTGAATTGAAATTGTTGAATTATGAAAGCATAAGCTTGGAATTGATAATTTATTGAAAATATTTAAACGTAATTTTGAAATAATAGAAAGTTGCTAAAGTAATTAATATAAATGACAAATGCATATGCAACAACAATAAGAATTATTTTAAAAAGAAAGATTTGAGAATATAATAAATTAATCATATTATACTGAGCAAGTCGAGAGCAATATTATATAATAATCAAATGTATTTATAATTATAAGAGTATTTTATGTTTGTATGGAATATGTGATATTACGTGTAGGCTATGTAATCAACAAGTAAGCCTATAGGTACTGCGACTACCCATACACATGCAATAATAATGAAGTTCTAATTCGCAATTTATTTTGAAATGATAATTAATAAATGTTCTAAATACTTTAAACAATTTTACATTGTTGTTATTATTACGATTACACCCATTAAAAAATATAACGTTAAAATAAAATACGGTACCCAACGTGTGGCTCATCAACGATATATACATCATATAACAATTAACGTTATAAATATTTGTCGCCCAAGAACATTGTGCGCGACCATGCCATTTAACTATTTTAAAATTTAAAATTTAAATGTATGGCCTAAAAGTAAATGTGTGTTAAATGAAAAAATATTTGTGATGACTATTAATTGTATGTTATGTTATTTGTTGTGTATTATATTAGCAAAACTGGCACTCAACAGGTAATTATATTGTAAAAAGAAAAGGTTTAATTGTAATAGTAACGTTATTAATAAAAATAATAATAACAATACAAAACAAAATAATAAATAAAGAGTAGTATAACCGGAATCACCAATAATAATTATTTTAAAAACATAATATAACAAATAAATTATTCGACATGGCAGAACCAGGTAACTTCAGTATGGAGGCACTTCAAAATATGATGAAAGCCATGGTAGAAGAATTAAAACAAGATAATGTAAAACTAAAAGAAGAATTAAAACTAGATAATGTAAAACATAATAGAAAATTAAAATGAATTAAAACAAGATAATGTAAAACTAAAAGAAGATCTAAATGAATTAAAACAAGATAATTTAAAACTAACAGAAAATTTAAAAGAAGAATTACAACAAGATATAATAGATAGTACTACACAGTTAGTGGATAAAATTATAGACACTAATACGCGCATAGATGCACTTGAAAATAAAGTTATACAAACCCTTCATGAGCAAGCTGTTAGGATAGAAAACAAGCATAAAGAATTACGCGCGGAGTGGAAGAAAGATTTAAAAAACATACATAAATAAATAACTGTAAACGTAAATGAGAAAATAATTGTAGCAAAGCATGAACAGAACAGTAAAATAAGGGATGTCCATGATCAGCTTCAAGCGACCACAAGTAAAACGCGTATTACGGTAATAGAGAATAAACTAGAAGAAACATCCAAGACTGCGAAAGATTATTCTGGAGAGATGTCCAATATGAAAGAAGAGGTGAAGACTGAAATGGTTCAACTTCGAACGGTGCTATGTAGACGCCCTGCGCAGATGATGGTTTATAAAGCACCATTAGAAGATAGGGTTAAACTAACATTTGCAGGAAATAAATGGGAGAACAGCATGGAATTTTTGGTCAGTTGCGAAAAATAAATGGAAAAAATTGGTAGTAATATTGATGAAAACGAGAAAATAAATTTTCTTATTCGCCATTTAACAGATTCAGCAGCACAGTGGTACACTATCATACGTGATAATGTCACTACATATCAACAATTCCGTGACTCGTTTGAAAATAGGTATTGGAATATACATACGCAACGTCAGGTACGTGATCAGCTAGAATATGGTAAATTTAATATTCATGGTCGTCAGAGTATTGAACATTATACAATAGCACAAATTGAAAGAGTGAAACATCTTAAACCTAAATTTTCAGAATATGAAATAATATCTAAACTCTCTTACCATTTTCAGAAAAATATCCAACTCGCTGTTATTACACAAGTTATTAAAACAATTGAAGAATTTTTAATACTGGTAACACAATCTGAAAATATCACTCGTGGTGAGAATACACAACACAATTATCAACCGCCCAGTAATAACAATAATAACCATAATCACAACGTTAATAATTATAAACAGCAAATGCAACACACCCAAAATAAAGCACATATTAACCTCATTCGCGAACCAACAACGACTCAGCGTGAAGAAGGCGTTCGTCAAGAGAGGGAGAGCGATCAGAGAGAGAGAGAACGTAGAGGTGAGAAGGGAAGCTATGTCTGGCTCACTTCTAAAAAGAAATTCCCTAACCCGTATGATCGCTTAGTAAACGCAATAAAAGCAAACAATAGAAACATGAAGAAGGGATGTGAACCGGAAGCGGCAAGTGAACATCGACTTCTCAACAATGACTGGAGACGCATACACAGCGGTACACAATAAACAATATATATGTCCTGTCGGCATACGTGACGAATTGCTTAGCACGGACGAGGGTATAAATCAAAAGGAACACCACACACATTGCCCTACTGTTAATGTTCATATAAACAACTGTAGAATTAAAATGTTGGTGGTCACAGGTAGTCAACTATCAGTTTTTTAACGCTGCCTGGATGCAACAAAATAAAAATTATTTTAAAAATACAGCGATATTACCTGTGAATAATATGAACATTACAACCATATTGCGAAGACAAGTGAAATAAGTGTATGAATAATCGTGTTTGTAAAAGATGCCACGAGAAACCTATTCCTGTAGAGATTTGTCGAAACATGAATTTTGCACTCCAGAATATAAATACGCGAAGCACATCAGCCTTGTTCTCCTTCTCGTTCAAACACAGTGGCAGCCGGAGTCTCTGCCCAACAACGGTGGACGAGGGAGCAGCACACTACATGGCATAAATTCTAGACGTAGAGGACGAGCCATCGGACTTCCGAGAGGATCCGGAGGATGAAGAAAGGACCCAGGATTTCAAGACAATGCAGGATTCACCAACATCAAGGACTCAGGACCAGAAGAGGGTACGCTGAGGAACCACTACAATTAAGGTGAAAGAAAGCCATGTATTCCTCATAACAAAAGACTTAATCAAAGACAGATAAACATTGTCAAAAGAAACATAATAATTTCTAAAAGTGTAATTTATAACTTGTAAAAGTAAATGTTCTTGTATAGTAATTATAGCATATTTTTTGAATTGATACTTTATTGAAAATATTTAAATTGAATTGAAATTGTTGAATTATGAAAGCATAAGTTTTGAATTGATAATTTATTGAAAATATTTAATCGTAATTTTGAAATAATAGAAAGTTGCTAAAGTAATTAATATAAATGACAAATGCATATGCAACAACATTAAGAATTATTTTAAAAAGAAAGATTTGAGAATATAATAAATTAATCATATTATACTGAGCAAGTCGAGAGCAATATTATATAATAATCAAATGTATTTATAATTATAAGAGTATTTTATGTTTGTATGGAATATGTGATATTACGTGTAGGCTATGTAATCAACAAGTAAGCCTATAGGTACTGCGACTACCCATACACATGCAATAATAATGCAGTTCTAATTCGCAATTTATTTTGAAATGATAATTAATAAATGTTCTAAATACTTTAAACAATTTTACATTGTTGTTATTATTACGATTACACCCATTAAAAAATATAACGTTATAAATAAAATGCGGTACCCAACGTGTGGCTCATAAACGATATATACATCATATAACAATTAACGTTATAAATATTTGTCGCCCAAGAACATGTTGCGCGACCATGCCATTTAACTATTTTAAAATTTAAAAGTTAAATGTATGGCCTAAAAGTAAATGTGTGTTAAATGAAAAAATATTTGTGATAACTATTATTTGTATGTTATGTTATTTGTTGTGTATTATATTAGCACAACTGGCACTCAACAGGTAATTATATTGTAAAAAGAAAAGGTTTAATTGTAATAGTAACGTTATTAATAATAATATTAATAACAATACAAAACAAAATAATAAATAAAGATTAGTATAACCGGAATCACCAATAATAATTATTTTAAAAACATAATATAACAAATAAATTATTCGACATGGCAGAACCAGGTAACTTCAGTATGGAGGCACTTCAAAATATGATGAAAGCCATGGTAGAAGAGTTAAAACAAGATAATGTAATACTAAAAGAAGAATTAAACCAAGATAATGTAAAACATAATAGAAAATTTAAATGAATTAAAACAAGATAATGTAAAACTAACAGAAAATTTGAAAGAAGAATTAAAACAAGATATAATAGATAGTACTACACATTTAGTGGATAAAATTATAGACACTAATACGCGCATAGATGCACTTGAAAATAAAGTTGTACAAGCCCTTCATGAACAAGCTGTTAGGATAGAAAACAAGCATAAAGAATTACGCGCGGAGTGGAAGAAAGATTTAAAAGACATACATAAATAAATAACTGTAAACGTAAATGAGAAAATATTTGTAACAAAGCATGAACAGAACAGTAAAATAAGGGATGTCCATGATCAGCTTCAAGCGACCACAAGTAAAACGCGTATTACGGTAATAGAGAATAAACTAGAAGAAACATCCAAGACTGCGAAAGATTATTCTGGAGAGATGTCCAACATGAAAGAAGAGGTGAAGACTGAAATGGATCAACTTCGAACGGAGCTATGTAGACGCCCTGCGCAGATGATGGTTTATCCGGCACCATTAGAAGATAGGGTTAAACTAACATTTGCAGGAAATAAATGGGAGAACAGCATGGAATTTTTGGTCAATTGCGAAAAATAAATGGATAAAATTGGTAGTAATATTGATGAAAACGAGAAAATAAATTTTCTTATTCGACATATCACAGATTCAGCAGCACAGTGGTACACTATCATACGTGATAATGTCACTACATATCAACAATTCCGTGACTCGTTTGAAAATAGGTATTGGAATATACATACGCAACGTCAGGTACGTGATCAGCTAGAATATTGTAAATTTATTATTCATGGTCGTCAGAGTATTGAACAGTATACAATAGCACAAATTGAAAGAGTGAAACATCTTAAACCTAAATTTTCAGAATATGAAATAATATCTAAACTGTCTTACCATTTTCAGAAAATATCCAACTCGCTGTTAATACACAAGGTATTAAAACAATTGAAGAATTTTTAATACTGGTAACACAATCTGAAAATATCACTCGTGGTGAGAATACACAACACAATTATCAACCGCACAGTAATCACAATAATAACCATAATCACAACGTTAATAATTATAAACAGCAAATGCAACACACCCAAAATAAAGCACATATTAACCTCATCTCGAACCAACAACGACTCAGCGTGAAGAAGGCGTTCGTCAAGAGAGGGAGAGCGATCAGAGAGAGAGAGAACCTAGAGGTGAGAAGGGAAGCTAGATCTGGCCCACTTCTAAAAAGAAATTCCCTAACCCGTATGATCGATCAGTCAACGCAATAAAAGCAAACAATAGAAACATGAAGGAGGGATGTGAACCGGAAGCGGCAAGTGAACATCGACTTCTCAACAATGACTGGAGACGCATACACAGCGGTACACAATAAACAATATATATGTCCTGTCGGCATACGAGACGAATTGCTTAGCACGGACGAGGGTATAAATCAAAAGGAACACCACACACATTGCCCTACTGTTAATGTTCATATAAACAACTGTAGAATTAAAATGTTGGTGGTCACAGGTAGTCAACTATCAGTTTTTTAACGCTGCCTGGATGCAACGAAATAAAAATTATTTTAAAAATACAGCGATATTACCTGTGAATAATATGAACATTACAACCATATTGCGAAGACAAGTGAAATAAGTGTATGAATAATCGTGTTTGTAAAAGGATGCCACGAGAAACCTATTCCTGTAGAGATTTGTCGAAACATGAAATTTGCACTCTAGAATATAAATACGCGAGGCACATCAGCCTTGTTCTCCTTCTCGTTCAAACACAGTGGCAGCCGGAGTCTCTGCCCAACAACGGAGGACTAGGGAGCGGCACACTACATGGCATAAATTCTAGACGTAGAGGACGAGTCATCGGACTTCCGAGAGGATCCGGAGGATGAAGAAAGGACCCAGGACTTCAAGACAATGCAGGATTCACCAGCACCAAGGACTCAGGACCAGAAGATGGTACGCTGAGGAACCACTACAATTAAGGTGAAAGAAAGCCATGTATTCCTCATAACAAAAGACTTAATCAAAGACAGATAAACATTGTCAAAGGAACATAATAATTTCTAAAAGTGTAATTTATAACTTGTAAATGTAAATGTTCTTATATAGTAATTATAGCATATTTTTTGAATTGATACTTTATTGAAAATATTTAAATTGAATTGAAATTGTTGAATTATGAAAGCATAAGTTTGGAATTGATAATTTATTGAAAATATTTAAACGTAATTTTGAAATAATAGAAAGTTGCTAAATTAATTAATATAAATGACAAATGCATATGCAACAACAATAAGAATTATTTTAAAAAGAAAGATTTGAGAATATAATAAATTAATCATATTATACTGAGCAAGTCGAGTGCAATATTATATAATAATCAAATGTATTTATAATTATAAGAGTATTTTATGTTTGTATGGAATATGTGATATTACGTGTAGGCTATGTAATCAACAAGTAAGCCTATAGGTACTGCGACTACCCATACACATGCAATAATAATGAAGTTCTAATTCGCAATTTATTTTGAAATGATAATTAATAAATGTTCTAAATACTTTAAACAATTTTACATTGTTGTTATTATTACGATTACACCCATTAAAAAATATGACGTTAAAATAAAATGCGGTACCCAACGTGTGGCTCATCAACGATATATACATCATATAACAATTAACGTTATAAATATTTGTCGCCCAAGAACATGGTGCGCGACCATGCCATTTAACTATTTTAAAATTTAAAAGTTAAATGTATGGCCTAAAAGTAAATGTGTGTTAAATGAAAAAATATTTGTGATAACTATTATTTGTATGTTATGTTAATTGTTGTGTATTATATTAACACAACTGGCACTCAACAGGTAATTATATTGTAAAAAGAAAAGGTTTAATTGTAATAGTAACGTTATTAATAATAATATTAATAACAATACAAAACAAAATAATAAATAAAGATTAGTATAACCGGAATCACCAATAATAATTATTTTAAAAACATAATATAACAAATAAATTATTCGACATGGCAGAACCAGGTAACTTCAGTATGGAGGCACTTTAAATTATGATGAAAGCCATGGTAGAAGAATTAAAACAAGATAATGTAAAACTAAAAGAAGAATTAAAACAAGATAATGTAAAACATAATAGAAAATTTAAATGAATTAAAACAAGATAATTTAAAACTAACAGAAAATTTAAAAGAAGAATTAAAAGAAGATATAATAGATAGTACTACACAGTTAGTGGATAAAATTATAGACACTAATACGCGCATAGATGCACTTGAAAATAAAGTTATACAAGTCCTTCATGAACAAGCTGTTAGGATAGAAAACAAGCATAAAGAATTACGCGCGGAGTGGAAGAAAGATTTAAAAGACATACATAAATAAATAACTGTAAACGTAAATGAGAAAATAATTGTAACAAAGCATGAACAGAACAGTAAAATAAGGGATGTCCATGATCAGCTTCAAGCGACCACTAGTAAAACGCGTACTACGGTAATAGAGAATAAACTGGAAGAAACATCCAAGACTGCGAAAGATTATTCTGGAGAGATGTCCAATATGAAAGAAGAGGTGAAGACTGAAATGGATCAACTTCGAACGGAGCTATGTAGACGCCCTGCGCAGATGATGGTTTATCCGGCACCATTAGAAGATAGGGTTAAAATAACATTTGCAGGAAATAAATGGGAGAACAGCATGGAATTTTTGGTCAATTGCGAAAAATAAATGAAAAAAATTGGTGGTAATATTGATGAAAACGAGAAAATAAATTTTCTTATTCGCCATTTCACAGATTCAGCAGCACAGTGGTACACTATCATACGTGATAATGTCACTACATATCAACAATTCCGTGACTCGTTTGAAAATAGGTATTGGAATATACATACGCAACGTCAGGTACGTGATCAGCTAGAATATGGTAAATTTAATATTCATGGTCGTCAGAGTATTGAACAGTATACAATAGCACAAATTGAAAGAGTGAAACATCTTAAACCTACATTTTCAGAATATGAAATAATATCTAAACTCTCTTACCATTTTCAGAAAAATATCCAACTCGCTGTTAATACACAAGGTATTAAAACAATTGAAGAATTTTTAATACTGGTAACACAATCTGAAAATATCACTCGTGGTGAGAATACACAACACAATTATCAACCGCTCAGTAATCACAATAATAACCATAATCACAACGTTAATAATTATAAACAGCAAATGCAACACACCCAAAATAAAGCACATATTAACCTCATTCTCGAACCAACAACGACTCAGCGTGAAGAAGGCGTTCGTCAAGAGAGGGAGAGCGATCAGAGAGAGAGAGAACGTAGAGGTGAGAAGGGAAGCTATGTCTGGCCCACTTCTAAAAAGAAATTCCCTAACCCGTATGATCGATCAGTCAACGCAATAAAAGCAAACAATAGAAACATGAAGAAGGGATGTGAACCGGAAGCGGCAAGTGAACATCGACTTCTCAACAATGACTGGAGACGCATACACAGCGGTACACAATAAACAATATATATGTCCTGTCGGCATACGAGACGAATTTCTTAGCACGGACTGTGCCGTCTCCCTTGTTAAGACAACACAAAAGGCGGGAACTAGTTCAATTCTTTACCAGTAAATTAAACTAGCTGCCGTTGTTAGTAAAAAATACTTACCAACAAATTACAAAACAATTATGATATAGGAAATTGACAAGGTTTGCATAAATTTATTCACTCACTAGGTGTTAGCGAAAACATCTCTTTATTGCTATTCAAATATTATGCTTGATTTTAAAGAAAAGTTATTTTAGTAAATTCTGCTTTTACTGCTTCAAAGATCTTAAGTATATTATTCGTTTTATCTCAAAATTTATTCATATAGATGTTAGTTTTAATACCACGGATCCGGATCTCAACTTTCTCAAAATAATTAATTTATCAAAACTTCAACCATATTATTGGAAGAATAATATTGGTGATACTCTACATTATTATCTTACATTTATCTATTGCGGTTACTATTACTTCATTACAAAATTACAAAATTTACAAATCTGATAATTGGTTCTTTACATTGCTAAAGTTCTTTAAAGTTCTTTGTTACTTCTTTTATTAAGGCGAAATTTACAAAAGTAGTGGTTTGATATCACCTGAATTTCATATGAGGTTGTTGTTGTATCCTTGGGGCATCTCCTGTCGTCTTCTAAGGGTGGAGTACGTTGTTCCTGGTGAATCTACATCGGGTTGATTACTTCTGCTCTCGAAGATCGGTTGTTTACTTGAAGTTCCAACTGTTGTAGTTTCACTTTCCTTGGTCCAGACTTTTGTAGTTCACATTTTTTTATTTTAATTATAGTTCTCACTTTGCAGTACTAAAGTCTAGTAGTTACCTATCTTACACTTACATTTTATATTTTAAAAAGAGATGTGTTGGCTACCTTTTTCTTTCTGTATGTATTCTCACTAACTCTACACACTACATTATTCACAATAAAACCATCTCACGCTGGATATACTTTTAAGGACATACACTTACGTGTATGTACACAACACCAAAACTCACATCTTGTCATGGCGAAGTTCTACTGGCGAATGCGCGTATAGTTTAGGGGCGAGGGCTCAGTAAGCTGGTGCGTCTTTACGCACTAAGAAAATAGTTCGTACTTTATATATTATTAATTATTCATTAATTAGAATCTAAATACTTTATGTTTACTTTATTATGCCTTAGGGATTTCTTTATTTATATAGTCGCATTTTTATTCATTAAAATAATTATTATTATTATTCTTTACTTAAAACCTATCTTGGCGTGTTTGTACTGGAAAGTTTCAGGTTGATTCAGGAATCTGGGTATAGGTAAGGGTGTATGATACTCTTACTTATTAAAATTAAAAATTTTAATTTGTGCGATTTTCGATATATTTAAAATCGTCACAGGACGAGGGTATAAAACAAAAGGAATAAATCAAAAATCAGTCAACGCAATAAAAGCAAACAATAGAAACATGAAGAAGGGATGTGAACCGGAAGCGGCAAGTGAACATCGACTTCTCAACAATGATTGGAGACGCATACACAGCGGTACACAATAAACAATATATATGTCCTGTCGGCATACGAGACGAATTGCTTAGCACGGACGAGGGTATAAATCAAAAGGAACACCACACACATTGCCCTACTGTTAATGTTCATATAAACAACTGTAGAATTAAAATGTTTGTGGTCACAGGTAGTCAACTATCAGTTTTTTAACGCTGCCTGGATGCAACGAAATAAAAATTATTTCAAAAGTACAGCCATATTACCTGTGAATAATATGAACATTACAACCATATTGCGAAGACAAGTGAAATAAGTGTATGAATAATCGTGTTTGTAAAAGATGCCACGAGAAACCTATTCCTGTAGAGATTTGTCGAAACATGAATTTTGCACTCTAGAATATAAATACGCGAGGCACATCAGCCTTGTTCTCCTTCTCGTTCAAACACAGTGGCAGCCGGAGTCTCTGCCCAACAACGGAGGACGAGGGAGCAGCACACTACATGGCATAAATTCTAGACGTAGAGGACGAGTCATCGGACTTCCGAGAGGATCCGGAGGATGAAGAAAGGACCCAGGACTTCAAGACAATGCAGGATTCACCAACATCAAGGACTCAGGACCAGAAGAGGGTACGCTGAGGAACCACTACAATTAAGGTGAAAGAAAGCCATGTATTCCTCATAACAAAAGACTTAATCAAAGACAGATAAACATTGTCAAAAGAAACATAATAATTTCTAAAAGTGTAATTTATAACTTGTAAATGTAAATGTTTTTATATAGTAATTATAGCATATTTTTTGAATTGATACTTTATTGAAAATATTGAAATTGAATTGAAATTGTTGAATTATGAAAGCATAAGTTTGGAATTGATAATTTATTGAAAATATTTAAATGTAATTTTGAAATAATAGAAAGTTGCTAAAGTAATTAATATAAATGACAAATGCATATGCAACAACAATAAGAATTATTTTAAAAAGAAAGATTTGAGAATATAATAAATTAATCATATTATACTGAGCAAGTCGAGAGCAATATTAAATAATAATCAAATGTATTTATAATTATAAGAGTATTTTATGTTTGTATGGAATATGTGATATTACGTGTAGGCTATGTAATCAACAAGTAAGCCTATAGGTACTGCGACTACCCATACACATGCAATAATAATGAAGTTCTAATTCGCAATTTATTTTGAAATGATAATTAATAAATGTTCTAAATAATGTAAACAATTTTACATTGTAGTTATTATTACGATTACACCCATTAAAAAATATGACGTTAAAATATAATGCGGTACCCAACGTGTGGCTCATCAACGATATATACATCATATAACAATTAACGTTATAAATATTTGTCGCCCAAGAACATGGTGCGCGACCATGCCATTTAACTATTTTTAAATTTAAAAGTTAAATGTATGGCCTAAAAGTAAATGTGTGTTAAATGAAAAAATATTTGTGATAACTATTATTTGTATGTTATGTTAGTTGTTGTGTATTATATTAGCACAACTGGCACTCAACAGGTAATTATATTGTAAAAAGAAAAGGTTTAATTGTAATAGTAACGTTATTAATAATAATATTAATAACAATACAAAACAAAATAATAAATAAAGAGCAGTATAACCGGAATCACCAATAATAATTATTTTAAAAACATAATATAACAAATACATTATTCGACATGGCAGAACCAGGTAACTTCAGTATGGAGGCACTTCAAAATATAATGAAAGCCATGGTAGAAAAGTTAAAACAAGATAATGTAATACTAAAAGAAGAATTAAAACAAGATAATGTAAAACATAATAGAAAATTTAAATGAATTAAAACAAGATAATGTAAAACTAAAAGAAGATCTAAATGAATTAAAACAAGATAATTTAAAATTAACAGAAAATTTAAAAGAAGAATTAAAACAAGATATAATAGATAGTACTACACAGTTAGTGGATAAAATTATAGACACTAATACGCGCATAGATGCACTTGAAAATAAAGTTGTACAAGCCCTTCATGAACAAGCTGTTAGGATAGAAAACAAGCATAAAGAATTACGCGCGGAGTGGAAGAAAGATTTAAAAGACATACATAAATAAATAACTGTAATCGTAAATGAGAAAATAATTGTAACAAAGCATGAAGAGAACAGTAAAATAAGGGATGTCCATGATCAGCTTCAAGCGACTACAAGTAAAACGCGTATTACGGTAAAAGAGAATAAACTAGAAGAAACATCCAAGACTGCGAAAGATTATTCTGGAGAGATGTCCAATATGAAAGAAGAGGTGAAGACTGAAATGGATCAACTTCGAACGGAGCTATGTAGACGCCCTGCGCAGATGATGGTTTATAAAGCACCATTAGAAGATAGGGTTAAACTAACATTTGCAGGAAATAAATGGGAGAACAGCATGGAATTTTTGGTCAATTGCGAAAAATAAATGCAAAAAAATTGGTAGTAATATTGATGAAAACGAGAAAATAAATTTTCTTATTCGCCATTTCACAGATTCAGCAGCACAGTGGTACACTATCATACGTGATAATGTCACTACATATCAACAATTCCGTGACTCGTTTGAAAATAGGTACTGGAATATACATACGCAACGTCAGGTACGTGATCAGCTAGAATATGGTAAATTTATTATTCATGGTCGTCATAGTATTGAACAGTATACAATAGCACAAATTGAAAGAGTGAAACATCTTAAACCTAAATTTTCAGAATATGAAATAATATCTAAACTGTCTTACCATTTTCAGAAAATATCCAACTCGCTGTTAATACACAAGGTATTAAAACAATTGAAGAATTTTTAATACTGGTAACACAATCTGAAAATGTCACTCGTGGAGAGAATACACAACACAATTATCAACCGCACAGTAATCACAATAATAACCATAATCACAACGTTAATAATTATAAACAGCAAATGCAACACACGCAAAATAAAGCACATATTAACCTCATTCTCGAACCAACAACGACTCAGCGTGAAGAAGGCGTTCGTCAAGAGAGGGAGAGCGATCAGAGAGAGAGAGAACGTAGAGGTGAGAAGGGAAGCTATGTCTGGCCCACTTCTAAAAAGAAATTCCCTAACCCGTATGATCGATCAGTCAACGCAATAAAAGCAAACAATAGAAACATGAAGAAGGGATGTGAACCGGAAGCGGCAAGTGAACATCGACTTCTCAACAAAGACTGGAGACGCATACACAGCGGTACACAATAAACAATATATATGTCCTGTCGGCATACGAGACGAATTGCTTAGCACGGACGAGGGTATAAATCAAAAGGAACACCGCACACATTGCCCTACTGTTAATGTTCATATAAACAACTGTAGAATTAAAATGTTGGTGGTCACAGGTAGTCAACTATCAGTTTTTTAACGCTGCCTGGATGCAACGAAATAAAAATTATTTTAAAAATACAGCGATATTACCTGTGAATAATATGAACATTACAACCATATTGCGAAGACAAGTGAAATAAGTGTATGAATAATCGTGTTTGTAAAAGGATGCCACGAGAAACCTATTCCTGTAGAGATTTGTCGAAACATGAAATTTGCACTCTAGAATATAAATACGCGAGGCACATCAGCCTTGTTCTCCTTCTCGTTCAAACACAGTGGCAGCCGGAGTCTCTGCCCAACAACGGAGGACTAGGGAGCAGCACACTACATGGCATAAATTCTAGACGTAGAGGACGAGTCATCGGACTTCCGAGAGGATCCGGAGGATGAAGAAAGGACCCAGGATTTCAAGACAATGCAGGATTCACCAGCATCAAGGACTCAGGACCAGAAGAGGGTACGCTGAGGAACCACTACAATTAAGGTGAAAGAAAGCCATGTATTCCTCATAACAAAAGACTTAATCAAAGACAGATAAACATTGTCAAAGGAACATAATAATTTCTGAAAGTGTAATTTATAACTTGTAAATGTAAATGTTCTTATATAGTAATTATAGCATATTTTTTAATTGATACTTTATTGAAAATATTTAAATTGAATTGAAATTGTTGAATTATGAAAGCATAAGCTTGGAATTGATAATTTATTGAAAATATTTAAACGTAATTTTGAAATAATAGAAAGTTGCTAAAGTAATTAATATAAATGACAAATGCATATGCAACAACAATAAGAATTATTTTAAAAAGAAAGATTTGAGAATATAATAAATTAATCATATTATACTGAGCAAGTCGAGAGCAATATTATATAATAATCAAATGTATTTATAATTATAAGAGTATTTTATGTTTGTATGGAATATGTGATATTACGTGTAGGCTATGTAATCAACAAGTAAGCCTATAGGTACTGCGACTACCCATACACATGCAATAATAATGAAGTTCTAATTCGCAATTTATTTTGAAATGATAATTAATAAATGTTCTAAATACTTTAAACAATTTTACATTGTTGTTATTATTACGATTACACCCATTAAAAAATATAACGTTAAAATAAAATACGGTACCCAACGTGTGGCTCATCAACGATATATACATCATATAACAATTAACGTTATAAATATTTGTCGCCCAAGAACATTGTGCGCGACCATGCCATTTAACTATTTTAAAATTTAAAATTTAAATGTATGGCCTAAAAGTAAATGTGTGTTAAATGAAAAAATATTTGTGATGACTATTAATTGTATGTTATGTTATTTGTTGTGTATTATATTAGCAAAACTGGCACTCAACAGGTAATTATATTGTAAAAAGAAAAGGTTTAATTGTAATAGTAACGTTATTAATAAAAATAATAATAACAATACAAAACAAAATAATAAATAAAGAGTAGTATAACCGGAATCACCAATAATAATTATTTTAAAAACATAATATAACAAATAAATTATTCGACATGGCAGAACCAGGTAACTTCAGTATGGAGGCACTTCAAAATATGATGAAAGCCATGGTAGAAGAATTAAAACAAGATAATGTAAAACTAAAAGAAGAATTAAAACTAGATAATGTAAAACATAATAGAAAATTAAAATGAATTAAAACAAGATAATGTAAAACTAAAAGAAGATCTAAATGAATTAAAACAAGATAATTTAAAACTAACAGAAAATTTAAAAGAAGAATTACAACAAGATATAATAGATAGTACTACACAGTTAGTGGATAAAATTATAGACACTAATACGCGCATAGATGCACTTGAAAATAAAGTTATACAAACCCTTCATGAGCAAGCTGTTAGGATAGAAAACAAGCATAAAGAATTACGCGCGGAGTGGAAGAAAGATTTAAAAAACATACATAAATAAATAACTGTAAACGTAAATGAGAAAATAATTGTAGCAAAGCATGAACAGAACAGTAAAATAAGGGATGTCCATGATCAGCTTCAAGCGACCACAAGTAAAACGCGTATTACGGTAATAGAGAATAAACTAGAAGAAACATCCAAGACTGCGAAAGATTATTCTGGAGAGATGTCCAATATGAAAGAAGAGGTGAAGACTGAAATGGTTCAACTTCGAACGGTGCTATGTAGACGCCCTGCGCAGATGATGGTTTATAAAGCACCATTAGAAGATAGGGTTAAACTAACATTTGCAGGAAATAAATGGGAGAACAGCATGGAATTTTTGGTCAGTTGCGAAAAATAAATGGAAAAAATTGGTAGTAATATTGATGAAAACGAGAAAATAAATTTTCTTATTCGCCATTTCACAGATTCAGCAGCACAGTGGTACACTATCATACGTGATAATGTCACTACATATCAACAATTCCGTGACTCGTTTGAAAATAGGTATTGGAATATACATACGCAACGTCAGGTACGTGATCAGCTAGAATATGGTAAATTTAATATTCATGGTCGTCAGAGTATTGAACATTATACAATAGCACAAATTGAAAGAGTGAAACATCTTAAACCTAAATTTTCAGAATATGAAATAATATCTAAACTGTCTTACCATTTTCAGAAAATATCCAACTCGCTGTTAATACACAAGGTATTAAAACAATTGAAGAATTTTTAATACTGGTAACACAATCTGAAAATATCACTCGTGGTGAGAATACACAACACAATTATCAACCGCACAGTAATCACAATAATAACCATAATCACAACGTTAATAATTATAAACAGCAAATGCAACACACCCAAAATAAAGCACATATTAACCTCATCTCGAACCAACAACGACTCAGCGTGAAGAAGGCGTTCGTCAAGAGAGGGAGAGCGATCAGAGAGAGAGAGAACCTAGAGGTGAGAAGGGAAGCTAGATCTGGCCCACTTCTAAAAAGAAATTCCCTAACCCGTATGATCGATCAGTCAACGCAATAAAAGCAAACAATAGAAACATGAAGGAGGGATGTGAACCGGAAGCGGCAAGTGAACATCGACTTCTCAACAATGACTGGAGACGCATACACAGCGGTACACAATAAACAATATATATGTCCTGTCGGCATACGAGACGAATTGCTTAGCACGGACGAGGGTATAAATCAAAAGGAACACCACACACATTGCCCTACTGTTAATGTTCATATAAACAACTGTAGAATTAAAATGTTGGTGGTCACAGGTAGTCAACTATCAGTTTTTTAACGCTGCCTGGATGCAACGAAATAAAAATTATTTTAAAAATACAGCGATATTACCTGTGAATAATATGAACATTACAACCATATTGCGAAGACAAGTGAAATAAGTGTATGAATAATCGTGTTTGTAAAAGGATGCCACGAGAAACCTATTCCTGTAGAGATTTGTCGAAACATGAAATTTGCACTCTAGAATATAAATACGCGAGGCACATCAGCCTTGTTCTCCTTCTCGTTCAAACACAGTGGCAGCCGGAGTCTCTGCCCAACAACGGAGGACTAGGGAGCGGCACACTACATGGCATAAATTCTAGACGTAGAGGACGAGTCATCGGACTTCCGAGAGGATCCGGAGGATGAAGAAAGGACCCAGGACTTCAAGACAATGCAGGATTCACCAGCACCAAGGACTCAGGACCAGAAGATGGTACGCTGAGGAACCACTACAATTAAGGTGAAAGAAAGCCATGTATTCCTCATAACAAAAGACTTAATCAAAGACAGATAAACATTGTCAAAGGAACATAATAATTTCTAAAAGTGTAATTTATAACTTGTAAATGTAAATGTTCTTATATAGTAATTATAGCATATTTTTTGAATTGATACTTTATTGAAAATATTTAAATTGAATTGAAATTGTTGAATTATGAAAGCATAAGTTTGGAATTGATAATTTATTGAAAATATTTAAACGTAATTTTGAAATAATAGAAAGTTGCTAAATTAATTAATATAAATGACAAATGCATATGCAACAACAATAAGAATTATTTTAAAAAGAAAGATTTGAGAATATAATAAATTAATCATATTATACTGAGCAAGTCGAGTGCAATATTATATAATAATCAAATGTATTTATAATTATAAGAGTATTTTATGTTTGTATGGAATATGTGATATTACGTGTAGGCTATGTAATCAACAAGTAAGCCTATAGGTACTGCGACTACCCATACACATGCAATAATAATGAAGTTCTAATTCGCAATTTATTTTGAAATGATAATTAATAAATGTTCTAAATACTTTAAACAATTTTACATTGTTGTTATTATTACGATTACACCCATTAAAAAATATGACGTTAAAATAAAATGCGGTACCCAACGTGTGGCTCATCAACGATATATACATCATATAACAATTAACGTTATAAATATTTGTCGCCCAAGAACATGGTGCGCGACCATGCCATTTAACTATTTTAAAATTTAAAAGTTAAATGTATGGCCTAAAAGTAAATGTGTGTTAAATGAAAAAATATTTGTGATAACTATTATTTGTATGTTATGTTAATTGTTGTGTATTATATTAACACAACTGGCACTCAACAGGTAATTATATTGTAAAAAGAAAAGGTTTAATTGTAATAGTAACGTTATTAATAATAATATTAATAACAATACAAAACAAAATAATAAATAAAGATTAGTATAACCGGAATCACCAATAATAATTATTTTAAAAACATAATATAACAAATAAATTATTCGACATGGCAGAACCAGGTAACTTCAGTATGGAGGCACTTTAAATTATGATGAAAGCCATGGTAGAAGAATTAAAACAAGATAATGTAAAACTAAAAGAAGAATTAAAACAAGATAATGTAAAACATAATAGAAAATTTAAATGAATTAAAACAAGATAATTTAAAACTAACAGAAAATTTAAAAGAAGAATTAAAAGAAGATATAATAGATAGTACTACACAGTTAGTGGATAAAATTATAGACACTAATACGCGCATAGATGCACTTGAAAATAAAGTTATACAAGTCCTTCATGAACAAGCTGTTAGGATAGAAAACAAGCATAAAGAATTACGCGCGGAGTGGAAGAAAGATTTAAAAGACATACATAAATAAATAACTGTAAACGTAAATGAGAAAATAATTGTAACAAAGCATGAACAGAACAGTAAAATAAGGGATGTCCATGATCAGCTTCAAGCGACCACTAGTAAAACGCGTACTACGGTAATAGAGAATAAACTGGAAGAAACATCCAAGACTGCGAAAGATTATTCTGGAGAGATGTCCAATATGAAAGAAGAGGTGAAGACTGAAATGGATCAACTTCGAACGGAGCTATGTAGACGCCCTGCGCAGATGATGGTTTATCCGGCACCATTAGAAGATAGGGTTAAAATAACATTTGCAGGAAATAAATGGGAGAACAGCATGGAATTTTTGGTCAATTGCGAAAAATAAATGAAAAAAATTGGTGGTAATATTGATGAAAACGAGAAAATAAATTTTCTTATTCGCCATTTCACAGATTCAGCAGCACAGTGGTACACTATCATACGTGATAATGTCACTACATATCAACAATTCCGTGACTCGTTTGAAAATAGGTATTGGAATATACATACGCAACGTCAGGTACGTGATCAGCTAGAATATGGTAAATTTAATATTCATGGTCGTCAGAGTATTGAACAGTATACAATAGCACAAATTGAAAGAGTGAAACATCTTAAACCTACATTTTCAGAATATGAAATAATATCTAAACTCTCTTACCATTTTCAGAAAAATATCCAACTCGCTGTTAATACACAAGGTATTAAAACAATTGAAGAATTTTTAATACTGGTAACACAATCTGAAAATATCACTCGTGGTGAGAATACACAACACAATTATCAACCGCTCAGTAATCACAATAATAACCATAATCACAACGTTAATAATTATAAACAGCAAATGCAACACACCCAAAATAAAGCACATATTAACCTCATTCTCGAACCAACAACGACTCAGCGTGAAGAAGGCGTTCGTCAAGAGAGGGAGAGCGATCAGAGAGAGAGAGAACGTAGAGGTGAGAAGGGAAGCTATGTCTGGCCCACTTCTAAAAAGAAATTCCCTAACCCGTATGATCGATCAGTCAACGCAATAAAAGCAAACAATAGAAACATGAAGAAGGGATGTGAACCGGAAGCGGCAAGTGAACATCGACTTCTCAACAATGACTGGAGACGCATACACAGCGGTACACAATAAACAATATATATGTCCTGTCGGCATACGAGACGAATTTCTTAGCACGGACTGTGCCGTCTCCCTTGTTAAGACAACACAAAAGGCGGGAACTAGTTCAATTCTTTACCAGTAAATTAAACTAGCTGCCGTTGTTAGTAAAAAATACTTACCAACAAATTACAAAACAATTATGATATAGGAAATTGACAAGGTTTGCATAAATTTATTCACTCACTAGGTGTTAGCGAAAACATCTCTTTATTGCTATTCAAATATTATGCTTGATTTTAAAGAAAAGTTATTTTAGTAAATTCTGCTTTTACTGCTTCAAAGATCTTAAGTATATTATTCGTTTTATCTCAAAATTTATTCATATAGATGTTAGTTTTAATACCACGGATCCGGATCTCAACTTTCTCAAAATAATTAATTTATCAAAACTTCAACCATATTATTGGAAGAATAATATTGGTGATACTCTACATTATTATCTTACATTTATCTATTGCGGTTACTATTACTTCATTACAAAATTACAAAATTTACAAATCTGATAATTGGTTCTTTACATTGCTAAAGTTCTTTAAAGTTCTTTGTTACTTCTTTTATTAAGGCGAAATTTACAAAAGTAGTGGTTTGATATCACCTGAATTTCATATGAGGTTGTTGTTGTATCCTTGGGGCATCTCCTGTCGTCTTCTAAGGGTGGAGTACGTTGTTCCTGGTGAATCTACATCGGGTTGATTACTTCTGCTCTCGAAGATCGGTTGTTTACTTGAAGTTCCAACTGTTGTAGTTTCACTTTCCTTGGTCCAGACTTTTGTAGTTCACATTTTTTTATTTTAATTATAGTTCTCACTTTGCAGTACTAAAGTCTAGTAGTTACCTATCTTACACTTACATTTTATATTTTAAAAAGAGATGTGTTGGCTACCTTTTTCTTTCTGTATGTATTCTCACTAACTCTACACACTACATTATTCACAATAAAACCATCTCACGCTGGATATACTTTTAAGGACATACACTTACGTGTATGTACACAACACCAAAACTCACATCTTGTCATGGCGAAGTTCTACTGGCGAATGCGCGTATAGTTTAGGGGCGAGGGCTCAGTAAGCTGGTGCGTCTTTACGCACTAAGAAAATAGTTCGTACTTTATATATTATTAATTATTCATTAATTAGAATCTAAATACTTTATGTTTACTTTATTATGCCTTAGGGATTTCTTTATTTATATAGTCGCATTTTTATTCATTAAAATAATTATTATTATTATTCTTTACTTAAAACCTATCTTGGCGTGTTTGTACTGGAAAGTTTCAGGTTGATTCAGGAATCTGGGTATAGGTAAGGGTGTATGATACTCTTACTTATTAAAATTAAAAATTTTAATTTGTGCGATTTTCGATATATTTAAAATCGTCACAGGACGAGGGTATAAAACAAAAGGAATAAATCAAAAATCAGTCAACGCAATAAAAGCAAACAATAGAAACATGAAGAAGGGATGTGAACCGGAAGCGGCAAGTGAACATCGACTTCTCAACAATGATTGGAGACGCATACACAGCGGTACACAATAAACAATATATATGTCCTGTCGGCATACGAGACGAATTGCTTAGCACGGACGAGGGTATAAATCAAAAGGAACACCACACACATTGCCCTACTGTTAATGTTCATATAAACAACTGTAGAATTAAAATGTTTGTGGTCACAGGTAGTCAACTATCAGTTTTTTAACGCTGCCTGGATGCAACGAAATAAAAATTATTTCAAAAGTACAGCCATATTACCTGTGAATAATATGAACATTACAACCATATTGCGAAGACAAGTGAAATAAGTGTATGAATAATCGTGTTTGTAAAAGATGCCACGAGAAACCTATTCCTGTAGAGATTTGTCGAAACATGAATTTTGCACTCTAGAATATAAATACGCGAGGCACATCAGCCTTGTTCTCCTTCTCGTTCAAACACAGTGGCAGCCGGAGTCTCTGCCCAACAACGGAGGACGAGGGAGCAGCACACTACATGGCATAAATTCTAGACGTAGAGGACGAGTCATCGGACTTCCGAGAGGATCCGGAGGATGAAGAAAGGACCCAGGACTTCAAGACAATGCAGGATTCACCAACATCAAGGACTCAGGACCAGAAGAGGGTACGCTGAGGAACCACTACAATTAAGGTGAAAGAAAGCCATGTATTCCTCATAACAAAAGACTTAATCAAAGACAGATAAACATTGTCAAAAGAAACATAATAATTTCTAAAAGTGTAATTTATAACTTGTAAATGTAAATGTTTTTATATAGTAATTATAGCATATTTTTTGAATTGATACTTTATTGAAAATATTGAAATTGAATTGAAATTGTTGAATTATGAAAGCATAAGTTTGGAATTGATAATTTATTGAAAATATTTAAATGTAATTTTGAAATAATAGAAAGTTGCTAAAGTAATTAATATAAATGACAAATGCATATGCAACAACAATAAGAATTATTTTAAAAAGAAAGATTTGAGAATATAATAAATTAATCATATTATACTGAGCAAGTCGAGAGCAATATTAAATAATAATCAAATGTATTTATAATTATAAGAGTATTTTATGTTTGTATGGAATATGTGATATTACGTGTAGGCTATGTAATCAACAAGTAAGCCTATAGGTACTGCGACTACCCATACACATGCAATAATAATGAAGTTCTAATTCGCAATTTATTTTGAAATGATAATTAATAAATGTTCTAAATAATGTAAACAATTTTACATTGTAGTTATTATTACGATTACACCCATTAAAAAATATGACGTTAAAATATAATGCGGTACCCAACGTGTGGCTCATCAACGATATATACATCATATAACAATTAACGTTATAAATATTTGTCGCCCAAGAACATGGTGCGCGACCATGCCATTTAACTATTTTTAAATTTAAAAGTTAAATGTATGGCCTAAAAGTAAATGTGTGTTAAATGAAAAAATATTTGTGATAACTATTATTTGTATGTTATGTTAGTTGTTGTGTATTATATTAGCACAACTGGCACTCAACAGGTAATTATATTGTAAAAAGAAAAGGTTTAATTGTAATAGTAACGTTATTAATAATAATATTAATAACAATACAAAACAAAATAATAAATAAAGAGCAGTATAACCGGAATCACCAATAATAATTATTTTAAAAACATAATATAACAAATACATTATTCGACATGGCAGAACCAGGTAACTTCAGTATGGAGGCACTTCAAAATATAATGAAAGCCATGGTAGAAAAGTTAAAACAAGATAATGTAATACTAAAAGAAGAATTAAAACAAGATAATGTAAAACATAATAGAAAATTTAAATGAATTAAAACAAGATAATGTAAAACTAAAAGAAGATCTAAATGAATTAAAACAAGATAATTTAAAATTAACAGAAAATTTAAAAGAAGAATTAAAACAAGATATAATAGATAGTACTACACAGTTAGTGGATAAAATTATAGACACTAATACGCGCATAGATGCACTTGAAAATAAAGTTGTACAAGCCCTTCATGAACAAGCTGTTAGGATAGAAAACAAGCATAAAGAATTACGCGCGGAGTGGAAGAAAGATTTAAAAGACATACATAAATAAATAACTGTAATCGTAAATGAGAAAATAATTGTAACAAAGCATGAAGAGAACAGTAAAATAAGGGATGTCCATGATCAGCTTCAAGCGACTACAAGTAAAACGCGTATTACGGTAAAAGAGAATAAACTAGAAGAAACATCCAAGACTGCGAAAGATTATTCTGGAGAGATGTCCAATATGAAAGAAGAGGTGAAGACTGAAATGGATCAACTTCGAACGGAGCTATGTAGACGCCCTGCGCAGATGATGGTTTATAAAGCACCATTAGAAGATAGGGTTAAACTAACATTTGCAGGAAATAAATGGGAGAACAGCATGGAATTTTTGGTCAATTGCGAAAAATAAATGCAAAAAAATTGGTAGTAATATTGATGAAAACGAGAAAATAAATTTTCTTATTCGCCATTTCACAGATTCAGCAGCACAGTGGTACACTATCATACGTGATAATGTCACTACATATCAACAATTCCGTGACTCGTTTGAAAATAGGTACTGGAATATACATACGCAACGTCAGGTACGTGATCAGCTAGAATATGGTAAATTTATTATTCATGGTCGTCATAGTATTGAACAGTATACAATAGCACAAATTGAAAGAGTGAAACATCTTAAACCTAAATTTTCAGAATATGAAATAATATCTAAACTGTCTTACCATTTTCAGAAAATATCCAACTCGCTGTTAATACACAAGGTATTAAAACAATTGAAGAATTTTTAATACTGGTAACACAATCTGAAAATGTCACTCGTGGAGAGAATACACAACACAATTATCAACCGCACAGTAATCACAATAATAACCATAATCACAACGTTAATAATTATAAACAGCAAATGCAACACACGCAAAATAAAGCACATATTAACCTCATTCTCGAACCAACAACGACTCAGCGTGAAGAAGGCGTTCGTCAAGAGAGGGAGAGCGATCAGAGAGAGAGAGAACGTAGAGGTGAGAAGGGAAGCTATGTCTGGCCCACTTCTAAAAAGAAATTCCCTAACCCGTATGATCGATCAGTCAACGCAATAAAAGCAAACAATAGAAACATGAAGAAGGGATGTGAACCGGAAGCGGCAAGTGAACATCGACTTCTCAACAAAGACTGGAGACGCATACACAGCGGTACACAATAAACAATATATATGTCCTGTCGGCATACGAGACGAATTGCTTAGCACGGACGAGGGTATAAATCAAAAGGAACACCGCACACATTGCCCTACTGTTAATGTTCATATAAACAACTGTAGAATTAAAATGTTGGTGGTCACAGGTAGTCAACTATCAGTTTTTTAACGCTGCCTGGATGCAACGAAATAAAAATTATTTTAAAAATACAGCGATATTACCTGTGAATAATATGAACATTACAACCATATTGCGAAGACAAGTGAAATAAGTGTATGAATAATCGTGTTTGTAAAAGGATGCCACGAGAAACCTATTCCTGTAGAGATTTGTCGAAACATGAAATTTGCACTCTAGAATATAAATACGCGAGGCACATCAGCCTTGTTCTCCTTCTCGTTCAAACACAGTGGCAGCCGGAGTCTCTGCCCAACAACGGAGGACTAGGGAGCAGCACACTACATGGCATAAATTCTAGACGTAGAGGACGAGTCATCGGACTTCCGAGAGGATCCGGAGGATGAAGAAAGGACCCAGGATTTCAAGACAATGCAGGATTCACCAGCATCAAGGACTCAGGACCAGAAGAGGGTACGCTGAGGAACCACTACAATTAAGGTGAAAGAAAGCCATGTATTCCTCATAACAAAAGACTTAATCAAAGACAGATAAACATTGTCAAAGGAACATAATAATTTCTGAAAGTGTAATTTATAACTTGTAAATGTAAATGTTCTTATATAGTAATTATAGCATATTTTTTAATTGATACTTTATTGAAAATATTTAAATTGAATTGAAATTGTTGAATTATGAAAGCATAAGCTTGGAATTGATAATTTATTGAAAATATTTAAACGTAATTTTGAAATAATAGAAAGTTGCTAAAGTAATTAATATAAATGACAAATGCATATGTAACAACAATAAGAATTATTTTAAAAAGAAAGATTTGAGAATATAATAAATTAATCATATTATACTGAGCAAGTCGAGAGCAATATTATATAATAATCAAATGTATTTATAATTATAAGAGTATTTTATGTTTGTATGGAATATGTGATATTACGTGTAGGCTATGTAATCAACAAGTAAGCCTATAGGTACTGCGACTACCCATACACATGCAATAATAATGAAGTTCTAATTCGCAATTTATTTTGAAATGATAATTAATAAATGTTCTAAATACTTTAAACAATTTTACATTGTTGTTATTATTACGATTACACCCATTAAAAAATATAACGTTAAAATAAAATACGGTACCCAACGTGTGGCTCATCAACGATATATACATCATATAACAATTAACGTTATAAATATTTGTCGCCCAAGAACATTGTGCGCGACCATGCCATTTAACTATTTTAAAATTTAAAATTTAAATGTATGGCCTAAAAGTAAATGTGTGTTAAATGAAAAAATATTTGTGATGACTATTAATTGTATGTTATGTTATTTGTTGTGTATTATATTAGCAAAACTGGCACTCAACAGGTAATTATATTGTAAAAAGAAAAGGTTTAATTGTAATAGTAACGTTATTAATAAAAATAATAATAACAATACAAAACAAAATAATAAATAAAGAGTAGTATAACCGGAATCACCAATAATAATTATTTTAAAAACATAATATAACAAATAAATTATTCGACATGGCAGAACCAGGTAACTTCAGTATGGAGGCACTTCAAAATATGATGAAAGCCATGGTAGAAGAATTAAAACAAGATAATGTAAAACTAAAAGAAGAATTAAAACTAGATAATGTAAAACATAATAGAAAATTAAAATGAATTAAAACAAGATAATGTAAAACTAAAAGAAGATCTAAATGAATTAAAACAAGATAATTTAAAACTAACAGAAAATTTAAAAGAAGAATTACAACAAGATATAATAGATAGTACTACACAGTTAGTGGATAAAATTATAGACACTAATACGCGCATAGATGCACTTGAAAATAAAGTTATACAAACCCTTCATGAGCAAGCTGTTAGGATAGAAAACAAGCATAAAGAATTACGCGCGGAGTGGAAGAAAGATTTAAAAAACATACATAAATAAATAACTGTAAACGTAAATGAGAAAATAATTGTAGCAAAGCATGAACAGAACAGTAAAATAAGGGATGTCCATGATCAGCTTCAAGCGACCACAAGTAAAACGCGTATTACGGTAATAGAGAATAAACTAGAAGAAACATCCAAGACTGCGAAAGATTATTCTGGAGAGATGTCCAATATGAAAGAAGAGGTGAAGACTGAAATGGTTCAACTTCGAACGGTGCTATGTAGACGCCCTGCGCAGATGATGGTTTATAAAGCACCATTAGAAGATAGGGTTAAACTAACATTTGCAGGAAATAAATGGGAGAACAGCATGGAATTTTTGGTCAGTTGCGAAAAATAAATGGAAAAAATTGGTAGTAATATTGATGAAAACGAGAAAATAAATTTTCTTATTCGCCATTTCACAGATTCAGCAGCACAGTGGTACACTATCATACGTGATAATGTCACTACATATCAACAATTCCGTGACTCGTTTGAAAATAGGTATTGGAATATACATACGCAACGTCAGGTACGTGATCAGCTAGAATATGGTAAATTTAATATTCATGGTCGTCAGAGTATTGAACATTATACAATAGCACAAATTGAAAGAGTGAAACATCTTAAACCTAAATTTTCAGAATATGAAATAATATCTAAACTCTCTTACCATTTTCAGAAAAATATCCAACTCGCTGTTATTACACAAGTTATTAAAACAATTGAAGAATTTTTAATACTGGTAACACAATCTGAAAATATCACTCGTGGTGAGAATACACAACACAATTATCAACCGCCCAGTAATAACAATAATAACCATAATCACAACGTTAATAATTATAAACAGCAAATGCAACACACCCAAAATAAAGCACATATTAACCTCATTCGCGAACCAACAACGACTCAGCGTGAAGAAGGCGTTCGTCAAGAGAGGGAGAGCGATCAGAGAGAGAGAGAACGTAGAGGTGAGAAGGGAAGCTATGTCTGGCTCACTTCTAAAAAGAAATTCCCTAACCCGTATGATCGCTTAGTAAACGCAATAAAAGCAAACAATAGAAACATGAAGAAGGGATGTGAACCGGAAGCGGCAAGTGAACATCGACTTCTCAACAATGACTGGAGACGCATACACAGCGGTACACAATAAACAATATATATGTCCTGTCGGCATACGTGACGAATTGCTTAGCACGGACGAGGGTATAAATCAAAAGGAACACCACACACATTGCCCTACTGTTAATGTTCATATAAACAACTGTAGAATTAAAATGTTGGTGGTCACAGGTAGTCAACTATCAGTTTTTTAACGCTGCCTGGATGCAACAAAATAAAAATTATTTTAAAAATACAGCGATATTACCTGTGAATAATATGAACATTACAACCATATTGCGAAGACAAGTGAAATAAGTGTATGAATAATCGTGTTTGTAAAAGATGCCACGAGAAACCTATTCCTGTAGAGATTTGTCGAAACATGAATTTTGCACTCCAGAATATAAATACGCGAAGCACATCAGCCTTGTTCTCCTTCTCGTTCAAACACAGTGGCAGCCGGAGTCTCTGCCCAACAACGGTGGACGAGGGAGCAGCACACTACATGGCATAAATTCTAGACGTAGAGGACGAGTCATCGGACTTCCGAGAGGATCCGGAGGATGAAGAAAGGACCCAGGATTTCAAGACAATGCAGGATTCACCAACATCAAGGACTCAGGACCAGAAGAGGGTACGCTGAGGAACCACTACAATTAAGGTGAAAGAAAGCCATGTATTCCTCATAACAAAAGACTTAATCAAAGACAGATAAACATTGTCAAAAGAAACATAATAATTTCTAAAAGTGTAATTTATAACTTGTAAAAGTAAATGTTCTTGTATAGTAATTATAGCATATTTTTTGAATTGATACTTTATTGAAAATATTTAAATTGAATTGAAATTGTTGAATTATGAAAGCATAAGTTTTGAATTGATAATTTATTGAAAATATTTAATCGTAATTTTGAAATAATAGAAAGTTGCTAAAGTAATTAATATAAATGACAAATGCATATGCAACAACATTAAGAATTATTTTAAAAAGAAAGATTTGAGAATATAATAAATTAATCATATTATACTGAGCAAGTCGAGAGCAATATTATATAATAATCAAATGTATTTATAATTATAAGAGTATTTTATGTTTGTATGGAATATGTGATATTACGTGTAGGCTATGTAATCAACAAGTAAGCCTATAGGTACTGCGACTACCCATACACATGCAATAATAATGCAGTTCTAATTCGCAATTTATTTTGAAATGATAATTAATAAATGTTCTAAATACTTTAAACAATTTTACATTGTTGTTATTATTACGATTACACCCATTAAAAAATATAACGTTATAAATAAAATGCGGTACCCAACGTGTGGCTCATAAACGATATATACATCATATAACAATTAACGTTATAAATATTTGTCGCCCAAGAACATGTTGCGCGACCATGCCATTTAACTATTTTAAAATTTAAAAGTTAAATGTATGGCCTAAAAGTAAATGTGTGTTAAATGAAAAAATATTTGTGATAACTATTATTTGTATGTTATGTTATTTGTTGTGTATTATATTAGCACAACTGGCACTCAACAGGTAATTATATTGTAAAAAGAAAAGGTTTAATTGTAATAGTAACGTTATTAATAATAATATTAATAACAATACAAAACAAAATAATAAATAAAGATTAGTATAACCGGAATCACCAATAATAATTATTTTAAAAACATAATATAACAAATAAATTATTCGACATGGCAGAACCAGGTAACTTCAGTATGGAGGCACTTCAAAATATGATGAAAGCCATGGTAGAAGAGTTAAAACAAGATAATGTAATACTAAAAGAAGAATTAAACCAAGATAATGTAAAACATAATAGAAAATTTAAATGAATTAAAACAAGATAATGTAAAACTAACAGAAAATTTGAAAGAAGAATTAAAACAAGATATAATAGATAGTACTACACATTTAGTGGATAAAATTATAGACACTAATACGCGCATAGATGCACTTGAAAATAAAGTTGTACAAGCCCTTCATGAACAAGCTGTTAGGATAGAAAACAAGCATAAAGAATTACGCGCGGAGTGGAAGAAAGATTTAAAAGACATACATAAATAAATAACTGTAAACGTAAATGAGAAAATATTTGTAACAAAGCATGAACAGAACAGTAAAATAAGGGATGTCCATGATCAGCTTCAAGCGACCACAAGTAAAACGCGTATTACGGTAATAGAGAATAAACTAGAAGAAACATCCAAGACTGCGAAAGATTATTCTGGAGAGATGTCCAACATGAAAGAAGAGGTGAAGACTGAAATGGATCAACTTCGAACGGAGCTATGTAGACGCCCTGCGCAGATGATGGTTTATCCGGCACCATTAGAAGATAGGGTTAAACTAACATTTGCAGGAAATAAATGGGAGAACAGCATGGAATTTTTGGTCAATTGCGAAAAATAAATGGATAAAATTGGTAGTAATATTGATGAAAACGAGAAAATAAATTTTCTTATTCGACATATCACAGATTCAGCAGCACAGTGGTACACTATCATACGTGATAATGTCACTACATATCAACAATTCCGTGACTCGTTTGAAAATAGGTATTGGAATATACATACGCAACGTCAGGTACGTGATCAGCTACAATATTGTAAATTTATTATTCATGGTCGTCAGAGTATTGAACAGTATACAATAGCACAAATTGAAAGAGTGAAACATCTTAAACCTAAATTTTCAGAATATGAAATAATATCTAAACTGTCTTACCATTTTCAGAAAATATCCAACTCGCTGTTAATACACAAGGTATTAAAACAATTGAAGAATTTTTAATACTGGTAACACAATCTGAAAATATCACTCGTGGTGAGAATACACAACACAATTATCAACCGCACAGTAATCACAATAATAACCATAATCACAACGTTAATAATTATAAACAGCAAATGCAACACACCCAAAATAAAGCACATATTAACCTCATCTCGAACCAACAACGACTCAGCGTGAAGAAGGCGTTCGTCAAGAGAGGGAGAGCGATCAGAGAGAGAGAGAACCTAGAGGTGAGAAGGGAAGCTAGATCTGGCCCACTTCTAAAAAGAAATTCCCTAACCCGTATGATCGATCAGTCAACGCAATAAAAGCAAACAATAGAAACATGAAGGAGGGATGTGAACCGGAAGCGGCAAGTGAACATCGACTTCTCAACAATGACTGGAGACGCATACACAGCGGTACACAATAAACAATATATATGTCCTGTCGGCATACGAGACGAATTGCTTAGCACGGACGAGGGTATAAATCAAAAGGAACACCACACACATTGCCCTACTGTTAATGTTCATATAAACAACTGTAGAATTAAAATGTTGGTGGTCACAGGTAGTCAACTATCAGTTTTTTAACGCTGCCTGGATGCAACGAAATAAAAATTATTTTAAAAATACAGCGATATTACCTGTGAATAATATGAACATTACAACCATATTGCGAAGACAAGTGAAATAAGTGTATGAATAATCGTGTTTGTAAAAGGATGCCACGAGAAACCTATTCCTGTAGAGATTTGTCGAAACATGAAATTTGCACTCTAGAATATAAATACGCGAGGCACATCAGCCTTGTTCTCCTTCTCGTTCAAACACAGTGGCAGCCGGAGTCTCTGCCCAACAACGGAGGACTAGGGAGCGGCACACTACATGGCATAAATTCTAGACGTAGAGGACGAGTCATCGGACTTCCGAGAGGATCCGGAGGATGAAGAAAGGACCCAGGACTTCAAGACAATGCAGGATTCACCAGCACCAAGGACTCAGGACCAGAAGATGGTACGCTGAGGAACCACTACAATTAAGGTGAAAGAAAGCCATGTGTTCCTCATAACAAAAGACTTAATCAAAGACAGATAAACATTGTCAAAGGAACATAATAATTTCTAAAAGTGTAATTTATAACTTGTAAATGTAAATGTTCTTATATAGTAATTATAGCATATTTTTTGAATTGATACTTTATTGAAAATATTTAAATTGAATTGAAATTGTTGAATTATGAAAGCATAAGTTTGGAATTGATAATTTATTGAAAATATTTAAACGTAATTTTGAAATAATAGAAAGTTGCTAAATTAATTAATATAAATGACAAATGCATATGCAACAACAATAAGAATTATTTTAAAAAGAAAGATTTGAGAATATAATAAATTAATCATATTATACTGAGCAAGTCGAGTGCAATATTATATAATAATCAAATGTATTTATAATTATAAGAGTATTTTATGTTTGTATGGAATATGTGATATTACGTGTAGGCTATGTAATCAACAAGTAAGCCTATAGGTACTGCGACTACCCATACACATGCAATAATAATGAAGTTCTAATTCGCAATTTATTTTGAAATGATAATTAATAAATGTTCTAAATACTTTAAACAATTTTACATTGTTGTTATTATTACGATTACACCCATTAAAAAATATGACGTTAAAATAAAATGCGGTACCCAACGTGTGGCTCATCAACGATATATACATCATATAACAATTAACGTTATAAATATTTGTCGCCCAAGAACATGGTGCGCGACCATGCCATTTAACTATTTTAAAATTTAAAAGTTAAATGTATGGCCTAAAAGTAAATGTGTGTTAAATGAAAAAATATTTGTGATAACTATTATTTGTATGTTATGTTAATTGTTGTGTATTATATTAACACAACTGGCACTCAACAGGTAATTATATTGTAAAAAGAAAAGGTTTAATTGTAATAGTAACGTTATTAATAATAATATTAATAACAATACAAAACAAAATAATAAATAAAGATTAGTATAACCGGAATCACCAATAATAATTATTTTAAAAACATAATATAACAAATAAATTATTCGACATGGCAGAACCAGGTAACTTCAGTATGGAGGCACTTTAAATTATGATGAAAGCCATGGTAGAAGAATTAAAACAAGATAATGTAAAACTAAAAGAAGAATTAAAACAAGATAATGTAAAACATAATAGAAAATTTAAATGAATTAAAACAAGATAATTTAAAACTAACAGAAAATTTAAAAGAAGAATTAAAAGAAGATATAATAGATAGTACTACACAGTTAGTGGATAAAATTATAGACACTAATACGCGCATAGATGCACTTGAAAATAAAGTTATACAAGTCCTTCATGAACAAGCTGTTAGGATAGAAAACAAGCATAAAGAATTACGCGCGGAGTGGAAGAAAGATTTAAAAGACATACATAAATAAATAACTGTAAACGTAAATGAGAAAATAATTGTAACAAAGCATGAACAGAACAGTAAAATAAGGGATGTCCATGATCAGCTTCAAGCGACCACTAGTAAAACGCGTACTACGGTAATAGAGAATAAACTGGAAGAAACATTCAAGACTGCGAAAGATTATTCTGGAGAGATGTCCAATATGAAAGAAGAGGTGAAGACTGAAATGGATCAACTTCGAACGGAGCTATGTAGACGCCCTGCGCAGATGATGGTTTATCCGGCACCATTAGAAGATAGGGTTAAAATAACATTTGCAGGAAATAAATGGGAGAACAGCATGGAATTTTTGGTCAATTGCGAAAAATAAATGAAAAAAATTGGTGGTAATATTGATGAAAACGAGAAAATAAATTTTCTTATTCGCCATTTCACAGATTCAGCAGCACAGTGGTACACTATCATACGTGATAATGTCACTACATATCAACAATTCCGTGACTCGTTTGAAAATAGGTATTGGAATATACATACGCAACGTCAGGTACGTGATCAGCTAGAATATGGTAAATTTAATATTCATGGTCGTCAGAGTATTGAACAGTATACAATAGCACAAATTGAAAGAGTGAAACATCTTAAACCTACATTTTCAGAATATGAAATAATATCTAAACTCTCTTACCATTTTCAGAAAAATATCCAACTCGCTGTTAATACACAAGGTATTAAAACAATTGAAGAATTTTTAATACTGGTAACACAATCTGAAAATATCACTCGTGGTGAGAATACACAACACAATTATCAACCGCTCAGTAATCACAATAATAACCATAATCACAACGTTAATAATTATAAACAGCAAATGCAACACACCCAAAATAAAGCACATATTAACCTCATTCTCGAACCAACAACGACTCAGCGTGAAGAAGGCGTTCGTCAAGAGAGGGAGAGCGATCAGAGAGAGAGAGAACGTAGAGGTGAGAAGGGAAGCTATGTCTGGCCCACTTCTAAAAAGAAATTCCCTAACCCGTATGATCGATCAGTCAACGCAATAAAAGCAAACAATAGAAACATGAAGAAGGGATGTGAACCGGAAGCGGCAAGTGAACATCGACTTCTCAACAATGACTGGAGACGCATACACAGCGGTACACAATAAACAATATATATGTCCTGTCGGCATACGAGACGAATTTCTTAGCACGGACTGTGCCGTCTCCCTTGTTAAGACAACACAAAAGGCGGGAACTAGTTCAATTCTTTACCAGTAAATTAAACTAGCTGCCGTTGTTAGTAAAAAATACTTACCAACAAATTACAAAACAATTATGATATAGGAAATTGACAAGGTTTGCATAAATTTATTCACTCACTAGGTGTTAGCGAAAACATCTCTTTATTGCTATTCAAATATTATGCTTGATTTTAAAGAAAAGTTATTTTAGTAAATTCTGCTTTTACTGCTTCAAAGATCTTAAGTATATTATTCGTTTTATCTCAAAATTTATTCATATAGATGTTAGTTTTAATACCACGGATCCGGATCTCAACTTTCTCAAAATAATTAATTTATCAAAACTTCAACCATATTATTGGAAGAATAATATTGGTGATACTCTACATTATTATCTTACATTTATCTATTGCGGTTACTATTACTTCATTACAAAATTACAAAATTTACAAATCTGATAATTGGTTCTTTACATTGCTAAAGTTCTTTAAAGTTCTTTGTTACTTCTTTTATTAAGGCGAAATTTACAAAAGTAGTGGTTTGATATCACCTGAATTTCATATGAGGTTGTTGTTGTATCCTTGGGGCATCTCCTGTCGTCTTCTAAGGGTGGAGTACGTTGTTCCTGGTGAATCTACATCGGGTTGATTACTTCTGCTCTCGAAGATCGGTTGTTTACTTGAAGTTCCAACTGTTGTAGTTTCACTTTCCTTGGTCCAGACTTTTGTAGTTCACATTTTTTTATTTTAATTATAGTTCTCACTTTGCAGTACTAAAGTCTAGTAGTTACCTATCTTACACTTACATTTTATATTTTAAAAAGAGATGTGTTGGCTACCTTTTTCTTTCTGTATGTATTCTCACTAACTCTACACACTACATTATTCACAATAAAACCATCTCACGCTGGATATACTTTTAAGGACATACACTTACGTGTATGTACACAACACCAAAACTCACATCTTGTCATGGCGAAGTTCTACTGGCGAATGCGCGTATAGTTTAGGGGCGAGGGCTCAGTAAGCTGGTGCGTCTTTACGCACTAAGAAAATAGTTCGTACTTTATATATTATTAATTATTCATTAATTAGAATCTAAATACTTTATGTTTACTTTATTATGCCTTAGGGATTTCTTTATTTATATAGTCGCATTTTTATTCATTAAAATAATTATTATTATTATTCTTTACTTAAAACCTATCTTGGCGTGTTTGTACTGGAAAGTTTCAGGTTGATTCAGGAATCTGGGTATAGGTAAGGGTGTATGATACTCTTACTTATTAAAATTAAAAATTTTAATTTGTGCGATTTTCGATATATTTAAAATCGTCACAGGACGAGGGTATAAAACAAAAGGAATAAATCAAAAATCAGTCAACGCAATAAAAGCAAACAATAGAAACATGAAGAAGGGATGTGAACCGGAAGCGGCAAGTGAACATCGACTTCTCAACAATGATTGGAGACGCATACACAGCGGTACACAATAAACAATATATATGTCCTGTCGGCATACGAGACGAATTGCTTAGCACGGACGAGGGTATAAATCAAAAGGAACACCACACACATTGCCCTACTGTTAATGTTCATATAAACAACTGTAGAATTAAAATGTTTGTGGTCACAGGTAGTCAACTATCAGTTTTTTAACGCTGCCTGGATGCAACGAAATAAAAATTATTTCAAAAGTACAGCCATATTACCTGTGAATAATATGAACATTACAACCATATTGCGAAGACAAGTGAAATAAGTGTATGAATAATCGTGTTTGTAAAAGATGCCACGAGAAACCTATTCCTGTAGAGATTTGTCGAAACATGAATTTTGCACTCTAGAATATAAATACGCGAAGCACATCAGCCTTGTTCTCCTTCTCGTTCAAACACAGTGGCAGCCGGAGTCTCTGCCCAACAACGGTGGACGAGGGAGCAGCACACTGCATGGCATAAATTCTAGACGTAGAGGACGAGTCATCGGACTTCCGAGAGGATCCGGAGGATGAAGAAAGGACCCAGGATTTCAAGACAATGCAGGATTCACCAACATCAAGGACTCAGGACCAGAAGAGGGTACGCTGAGGAACCACTACAATTAAGGTGAAAGAAAGCCATGTATTCCTCATAACAAAAGACTTAATCAAAGACAGATAAACATTGTCAAAAGAAACATAATAATTTCTAAAAGTGTAATTTATAACTTGTAAAAGTAAATGTTCTTGTATAGTAATTATAGCATATTTTTTGAATTGATACTTTATTGAAAATATTTAAATTGAATTGAAATTGTTGAATTATGAAAGCATAAGTTTTGAATTGATAATTTATTGAAAATATTTAAACGTAATTTTGAAATAATAGAAAGTTGCTAAAGTAATTAATATAAATGACAAATGCATATGCAACAACAATAAGAATTATTTTAAAAAGAAAGATTTGAGAATATAATAAATTAATCATATTATACTGAGCAAGTCGAGAGCAATATTATATAATAATCAAATGTATTTATAATTATAAGAGTATTTCATGTTTGTATGGAATATGTGATATTACGTGTAGGCTATGTAATCAACAAGTAAGCCTATAGGTACTGCGACTACCCATACACATGTAATAATAATAAAGTTCTAATTCGCAATTTATTTTCCAAATGATAATTAATAAATTTTATAAATACTTTAAACAATTTTATATTGTTGTTATTATTACGATTACACCCATTAAAAAATATGACGTTAAAATAAAATGCGGTACCCAACGTGTGGCTCATCAACGATATATACATCATATAACAATTAACGTTATAAATATTTGTCGCCCAAGAACATGGTGCGCGACCATGCCATTTAACTATTTTAAAATGTAAAAGTTAAATGTATGGCCTACAAGTAAATGTGTGTTAAATGAAAAATTATTTGTGATAACTATTATTTGTATGTTATGTTAATTGTTGTGTATTATATTAGCACAACTGGCACTCAACAGGTAATTATATTGTAAAAAGAAAAGGTTTAATTGTAATAGTAACGTTATTAATAATAATATTAATAACAATACAAAACAAAATAATAAATAAAGAGTAGTATAACCGGAATCACCAATAATAATTATTTTGAAAACATAATATAACAAATAAATTATTCGACATGGCAGAACCAGGTAACTTCAGTATGGAGGCACTTCAAAATATGATGAAAGCCATGGTAGAAGAATTAAAACAAGATAATGTAAAACTAAAAGAAGAACTAAAAGAAGATAATGTAAAACATAATAGAAAATTTAATTGAATTAAAACAAGATAATGTAAAACTAAAAGAAGATCTAAATGAATTAAAACAAGATAATTTAAAACTAACCGAAAATTTAAAAGAAGAATTAAAACAAGATATAATAGATAGTACTACACAGTTAGTGGATAAAATTATAGACACTAATACGCGCATAGATGCACTTGAAAATAAAGTTATAAAAGCCCTTCATGAACAAGCTGTTAGGATAGAAAACAAGCATAAAGTATTACGCGCGGAGTGGAAGAAAGATTTAAAAGACATACATAAATAAATAACTGTAAACGTAAATGAGAAAATAATTGTAGCAAAGCATGAACAGAACAGTAAAATAAGGGATGTCCATGATCAGCTTCAAGCGACCACAAGTAAAACGCGTATTACGGTAATAGAGAATAAACTAGAAGAAACATCCAAGACTGCGAAAGATTATTCTGGAGAGATGTCCAATATGAAAGAAGAGGTGAAGACTGAAATGGATCAACTTCGAACGGAGCTATGTAGACGCCCTGCGCAGATGATGGTTTATCCGGCACCATTAGAAGATAGGGTTAAACTAACATTTGCATTAAATAAATGGGAGAACAGCATGGAATTTTTGGTCAATTGCGAAAAATAAATGGAAAAAATTGGTAGTAATGTTGATGAAAACGAGAAAATAAATTTTCTTATTCGCCATTTCACAGATTGAACAGCACAGTGGTACACTAACATACGTGATAATGTACCTACATATCAACAATTCCGTGACTCGTTTGAAAATAGGTATTGGAATATACATACGCAACGTCAGGTACGTGATCAGCTAGAATATGGTAAATTTAATATTCATGGTCGTCAGAGTATTGAACAGTATACAATAGCACAAATTGAAAGAGTGAAACATCTTAAACCTAAATTTTCTGAATATGAAATAATATCTAAACTGTCTTACCATTTTCAGAAAAATATCCAACTCGCTGTTAATACACAAGGTATTAAAACAATTGAAGAATTTTTAATACTGGTAACACAATCTGAAAATATCACTCGTTGTGAGAATACACAACACAATTATCAACCGCACAGTAATCACAATAATAACCATAATCACAACGTTAATAATTATAAACAGCAAATGCAACACACCCAAAATAAAGCACATATTAACCTCATTCTCGAACCAACAACGACTCAGCAAGAAGAAGGCGTTCGTCAAGAGAGGGAGAGCGATCAGAGAGAGAGAGAACGTAGAGGTGAGAAGGGAAGCTATGTCTGGCTCACTTCTAAAAAAAAATTCCCTTACCCGTATGATCGCTCAGTCAACGCAATAAAAGCAAACAATAGAAACATGAAGAAGGGATGTGAACCGGAAGCGGCAAGTGAACATCGACTTCTCGACAATGACTGGAGACGCATACACAGCGGTACACAATAAACAATATATATGTCCTGTCGGCATACGAGACGAATTTCTTAGCACGGACTGTGCTGTCTCCCTTGTTAAGACAACACAAAAGTCGGGAACTAGTTCAATTCTTTACCAGTAAATTAAACTAGCTGCCGTTGTTAGTAAAAAATACTTACCAACAAATTACAAAACAATTATGATATAGGAAATTGACAAGGTTTGCATAAATTTATTCACTCACTAGGTGTTAGCGAAAACATCTCTTTATTGCTATTCAAATATTATGCTTGATTTTAAAGAAAAGTTATTTTAGTAAATTCTGCTTTTACTGCTTCAAAGATCTTAAGTATATTATTCGTTTTATCTCAAAATTTATTCATATAGATGTTAGTTTTAATACCACGGATCCGGGTCTCAACTTTCTCAAAATAATTAATTTATCAAAACTTCAACCATATTATTGGAAGAATAATATTGGTGATACTCTACATTATTATCTTACATTTATCTATTGCGGTTACTATTACTTCATTACAAAATTACAAAATTTACAAATCTGATAATTGGTTCTTTACATTGCTAAAGTTCTTTAAAGTTCTTTGTTACTTCTTTTATTAAGGCGAAATTTACAAAAGTAGTGGTTTGATATCACCTGAATTTCATATGAGGTTGTTGTTGTATCCTTGGGGCATCTCCTGTCGTCTTCTAAGGGTGGAGTACGTTGTTCCTGGTGAATCTACATCGGGTTGATTATTTCTGCTCTCGAAGATCGGTTGTTTACTTGAAGTTCCAACTGTTGTAGTTTCACTTTCCTTGGTCCAGACTTTTGTAGTTCACATTTTTTTATTTTAATTATAGTTCTCACTTTGCAGTACTAAAGTCTAGTAGTTACCTATCTTACACTTACATTTTATATTTTAAAAAGAGATGTGTTGGCTACCTTTTTCTTTCTGTATGTATTCTCACTAACTCTACACACTACATTATTCACAATAAAACCATCTCACGCTGGATATACTTTTAAGGACATACACTTACGTGTATGTACACAACACCAAAACTCACATCTTGTCATGGCGAAGTTCTACTGGCGAATGCGCGTATAGTTTAGGGGCGAGGGCTCAGTAAGCTGGTGCGTCTTTACGCACTAAGAAAATAGTTCGTACTTTATATATTATTAATTATTCATTAATTAGAATCTAAATACTTTATGTTTACTTTATTATGCCTTAGGGATTTCTTTATTTATATAGTCGCATTTTTATTCATTAAAATAATTATTATTATTATTCTTTACTTAAAACCTATCTTGGCGTGTTTGTACTGGAAAGTTTCAGGTTGATTCAGGAATCTGGGTATAGGTAAGGGTGTATGATACTCTTACTTATTAAAATTAAAAATTTTAATTTGTGCGATTTTCGATATATTTAAAATCGTCACAGGACGAGGGTATAAAACAAAAGGAATAAATCAAAAATCAGTCAACGCAATAAAAGCAAACAATAGAAACATGAAGAAGGGATGTGAACCGGAAGCGGCAAGTGAACATCGACTTCTCAACAATGATTGGAGACGCATACACAGCGGTACACAATAAACAATATATATGTCCTGTCGGCATACGAGACGAATTGCTTAGCACGGACGAGGGTATAAATCAAAAGGAACACCACACACATTGCCCTACTGTTAATGTTCATATAAACAACTGTAGAATTAAAATGTTTGTGGTCACAGGTAGTCAACTATCAGTTTTTTAACGCTGCCTGGATGCAACGAAATAAAAATTATTTCAAAAGTACAGCCATATTACCTGTGAATAATATGAACATTACAACCATATTGCGAAGACAAGTGAAATAAGTGTATGAATAATCGTGTTTGTAAAAGATGCCACGAGAAACCTATTCCTGTAGAGATTTGTCGAAACATGAATTTTGCACTCTAGAATATAAATACGCGAAGCACATCAGCCTTGTTCTCCTTCTCGTTCAAACACAGTGGCAGCCGGAGTCTCTGCCCAACAACGGTGGACGAGGGAGCAGCACACTGCATGGCATAAATTCTAGACGTAGAGGACGAGTCATCGGACTTCCGAGAGGATCCGGAGGATGAAGAAAGGACCCAGGATTTCAAGACAATGCAGGATTCACCAACATCAAGGACTCAGGACCAGAAGAGGGTACGCTGAATAACCACTACAATTAAGGTGAAAGAAAGCCATGTATTCCTCATAACAAAAGACTTAATCAAAGACAGATAAACATTGTCAAAAGAAACATAATAATTTCTAAAAGTGTAATTTATAACTTGTAAAAGTAAATGTTCTTGTATAGTAATTATAGCATATTTTTTGAATTGATACTTTATTGAAAATATTTAAATTGAATTGAAATTGTTGAATTATGAAAGCATAAGTTTTGAATTGATAATTTATTGAAAATATTTAAACGTAATTTTGAAATAATAGAAAGTTGCTAAAGTAATTAATATAAATGACAAATGCATATGCAACAACAATAAGAATTATTTTAAAAAGAAAGATTTGAGAATATAATAAATTAATCATATTATACTGAGCAAGTCGAGAGCAATATTATATAATAATCAAATGTATTTATAATTATAAGAGTATTTCATGTTTGTATGGAATATGTGATATTACGTGTAGGCTATGTAATCAACAAGTAAGCCTATAGGTACTGCGACTACCCATACACATGTAATAATAATAAAGTTCTAATTCGCAATTTATTTTGCAAATGATAATTAATAAATTTTATAAATACTTTAAACAATTTTATATTGTTGTTATTATTACGATTACACCCATTAAAAAATATGACGTTAAAATAAAATGCGGTACCCAACGTGTGGCTCATCAACGATATATACATCATATAACAATTAACGTTATAAATATTTGTCGCCCAAGAACATGGTGCGCGACCATGCCATTTAACTATTTTAAAATGTAAAAGTTAAATGTATGGCCTACAAGTAAATGTGTGTTAAATGAAAAATTATTTGTGATAACTATTATTTGTATGTTATGTTAATTGTTGTGTATTATATTAGCACAACTGGCACTCAACAGGTAATTATATTGTAAAAAGAAAAGGTTTAATTGTAATAGTAACGTTATTAATAATAATATTAATAACAATAAAAAACAAAATAATAAATAAAGAGTAGTATAACCGGAATCACCAATAATAATTATTTTAAAAACATAATATAACAAATAAATTATTCGACATGGCAGAACCAGGTAACTTCAGTATGGAGGCACTTCAAAATATGATGAAAGCCATGGTAGAAGAATTAAAACAAGATAATGTAAAACTGAAAGAAGAACTAAAAGAAGATAATGTAAAACATAATAGAAAATTTAATTGAATTAAAACAAGATAATGTAAAACTAAAAGAAGATCTAAATGAATTAAAACAAGATAATTTAAAACTAACAGAAAATTTAAAAGAAGAATTAAAGCAAGATATAATAGATAGTACTACACAGTTAGTGGATAAAATTATAGACACTAATACGCGCATAGATGCACTTGAAAATAAAGTTATAAAAGCCCTTCATGAACAAGCTGTTAGGATAGAAACAAGCATAAAGTATTACGCGCGGAGTGGAAGAAAGATTTAAAAGACATACATAAATAAATAACTGTAAACGTAAATGAGAAAATAATTGTAGCAAAGCATGAACAGAACAGTAAAATAAGGGATGTCCATGATCAGCTTCAAGCGACCACAAGTAAAACGCGTATTACGGTAATAGAGAATAAACTAGAAGAAACATCCAAGACTGCGAAAGATTATTCTGGAGAGATGTCCAATATGAAAGAAGAGGTGAAGACTGAAATGGATCAACTTCGAACGGAGCTATGTAGCCGCCCTGCGCAGATGATGGTTTATCCGGCACCATTAGAAGATAGGGTTAAACTAACATTTGCAGGAAATAAATGGGAGAACAGCATGGAATTTTTGGTCAATTGCGAAAAATAAATGGAAAAAATTGGTAGTAATGTTGATGAAAACGAGAAAATAAATTTTCTTATTCGCCATTTCACAGATTGAACAGCACAGTGGTACACTAACATACGTGATAATGTACCTACATATCAACAATTCCGTGACTCGTTTGAAAATAGGTATTGGAATATACATACGCAACGTCAGGTACGTGATCAGCTAGAATATGGTAAATTTAATATTCATGGTCGTCAGAGTATTGAACAGTATACAATAGCACAAATTGAAAGAGTGAAACATCTTAAACCTAAATTTTCTGAATATGAAATAATATCTAAACTGTCTTACCATTTTCAGAAAAATATCCAACTCGCTGTTAATACACAAGGTATTAAAACAATTGAAGAATTTTTAATACTGGTAACACAATCTGAAAATATCACTCGTTGTGAGAATACACAACACAATTATCAACCGCACAGTAATCACAATAATAACCATAATCACAACGTTAATAATTATAAACAGCAAATGCAACACACCCAAAATAAAGCACATATTAACCTCATTCTCGAACCAACAACGACTCAGCGTGCAGAAGGCGTTCGTCAAGAGAGGGAGAGCGATCAGAGAGAGAGAGAACGTAGAGGTGAGAAGGGAAGCTATGTCTGGCTCACTTCTAAAAAAAAATTCCCTTACCCGTATGATCGCTCAGTCAACGCAATAAAAGCAAACAATAGAAACATGAAGAAGGGATGTGAACCGGAAGCGGCAAGTGAACATCCACTTCTCAACAATGACTGGAGACGCATACACAGCGGTACACAATAAACAATATTAATGTCCTGTCGGCATACGAGACGAATTTCTTAGCACGGACTGTGCCGTCTCCCTTGTTAAGACAACACAAAAGTCGGGAACTAGTTCAATTCTTTACCAGTAAATTAAACTAGCTGCCGTTGTTAGTAAAAAATACTTACCAACAAATTACAAAACAATTATGATATAGGAAATTGACAAGGTTTGCATAAATTTATTCGCTCACTAGGTGTTAGCGAAAACATCTCTTTAGTGCTATTCAAATATTATGCTTGATTTTAAAGAAAAGTTATTTTAGTAAATTCTGCTTTTACTGCTTCAAAGATCTTAAGTATATTATTCGTTTTATCTCAAAATTTATTCATATAGATGTTAGTTTTAATACCACGGATCCGGGTCTCAACTTTCTCAAAATAATTAATTTATCAAAACTTCAACCATATTATTGGAAGAATAATATTGGTGATACTCTACATTATTATCTTACATTTATCTATTTCGGTTACTATTACTTCATTACAAAATTACAAAATTTACAAATCTGATAATTGGTTCTTTACATTGCTAAAGTTCTTTAAAGTTCTTTGTTACTTCTTTTATTAAGGCGAAATTTACAAAAGTAGTGGTTTGATATCACCTGAATTTCATATGAGGTTGTTGTTGTATCCTTGGGGCATCTCCTGTCGTCTTCTAAGGGTGGAGTACGTTGTTCCTGGTGAATCTACATCGGGTTGATTATTTCTGCTCTCGAAGATCGGTTGTTTACTTGAAGTTCCAACTGTTGTAGTTTCCCTTTCCTTGGTCCAGACTTTTGTAGTTCACATTTTTTTATTTTAATTATAGTTCTCACTTTGCAGTACTAAAGTCTAGTAGTTACCTATCTTACACTTACATTTTATATTTTAAAAAGAGATGTGTTGGCTACCTTTTTCTTTCTGTATGTATCCTCACTAACTCTACACACTACATTATTCACAATAAAACCATCTCACGCTGGATATACTTTTAAGGACATACACTTACGTGTATGTACACAACACCAAAACTCACATCTTGTCATGGCGAAGTTCTACTGGCGAATGCGCGTATAGTTTAGGGGCGAGGGCTCAGTAAGCTGGTGCGTCATTACGCACTATGAAAATAGTTCGTACTTTATATATTATTAATTATTCATTAATTAGAATCTAAATACTTTATGTTTACTTTATTATGACTTAGGGATTTCTTTATTTATATAGTCGCATTTTTATTCATTAAAATAATTATTATTATTATTCTTTACTTAATACCTTTCATGGCGTGTTTGTACTGGAAAGTTTCAGGTTGATTCAGGAAACTGGGTATAGGTAAGGGTGTATGATACTCTTACTTATTAAAATTAAAAATTTTAATTTGTGCGATTTTCGATATATTTAAAATCGTCACAGGACGAGGGTATAAATCAAAAGGAACACCACACACATTGCCCTACTGTTAATGTTCATATAAACAACTGTAGAATTAAAATGTTGGTGGTCACAGGTAGTCAACTATCAGTTTTTTAACGCTGCCTGGATGCAACGAAATAAAAATTATTTTAAAAATACAGCGATATTACCTGTGAATAATATGAACATTACAACCATATTGCGAAGACAAGTGAAATAAGTGTATGAATAATCGTGTTTGTAAAAGATGCCACGAGAAACCTATTCCTGTAGAGATTTGTCGAAACATGAATTTTGCACTCTAGAATATAAATACGCGAAGCACATCAGCCTTGTTCTCCTTCTCGTTCAAACACAGTGGCAGCCGGAGTCTCTGCCCAACAACGGAGGACGAGGGAGCAGCACACTACATGGCATAAATTCTAGACGTAGAGAACGAGACATCGGACTTCCGAGAGGATCCGGAGGATGAAGAAAGGACCCAGGACTTCAAGACAATGCAGGATTCACCAACATCAAGGACTCAGGACCAGAAGAGGGTACGCTGAGGAACCACTACAATTAAGGTGAAAGAATGCCATATATTCCTCATAACAAAAGACTTAATCAAAGACAGATAAACATTGTCAAAAGAAACATAATAATTTCTAAAAGTGTAATTTATAACTTGTAAAAGTAAATGTTCTTGTATAGTAATTATAGCATATTTTTTGAATTGATACTTTATTGAAAATATTTAAATTGAATTGAAATTGTTGAATTATGAAAGCATAAGTTTGGAATTGATAATTTATTGAAAATATTTAAACGTAATTTTGAAATAATAGAAAGTTGCTAAAGTAATTAATATAAATGGCAAATGCATATGCAACAACAATAAGAATTATTTTAAAAAGAAAGATTTGAGAATATAATAAATTAATCATATTATACTGAGCAAGTCGAGAGCAATATTATATAATAATCAAATGTATTTATAATTATAAGAGTATTTTATGTTTGTATGGAATATGTGATATTACGTGTAGGCTATGTAATCAACAAGTAAGCCTATAGGTACTGCGACTACCCATACACATGCAATAATAATGAAGTTCTAATTCGCAATTAATTTGGAATGATAATTAATAAATGTTCTAAATACTTTAAACAATTTTACATTGTTGTTATTATTACGATTACACCCATTAAAAAATATAACGTTATAAATAAAATGCGGTACCCAACGTGTGGCTCATCAACGATATATACATCATATAACAATTAACGTTATAAATATTTGTCGCCCAAGAACATGGTGCGCGACCATGCCATTTAACTATTTTAAAATTTAAAAGTTATATGTATGGCCTACAAGTAAATGTGTGTTAAATGAAAAATTATTTGTGCTAACTATTATTTGTATGTTATGTTAATTGTTGTGTATTATATTAGCACAACTGGCACTCAACAGGTAATTATATTGTAAAAAGAAAAGGTTTAATTGTAATAGTAACGTTATTAATAATAATATTAATAACAATACAAAACAAAATAATAAATAAAGAGTAGTATAACCGGAATCACCAATAATAATTATTTTAAAAACATAATATAACAAATAAATTATTCGACATGGCAGAACCAGGTAACTTCAGTATGGAGGCACTTAAAAATATGATGAAAGCCATGGTAGAAGAATTAAAACAAGATAATGTAAAACTAAAAGAAGAACTAAAACAAGATAATGTAAAACATAATAGAAAATTTAATTGAATTAAAACAAGATAATGTAAACTAAAAGAAGATCTAAATGAATTAAAACAAGATAATTTAAAACTAACAGAAAATTTAAAAGAAGAATTAAAACAAGATATAATAGATAGTACTACACAGTTAGTGGATAAAATTATAGACACTAATACGCGCATAGATGCACTTGAAAATAAAGTTGTACAAGCCCTTCATGAACAAGCTGTTAGGATAGAAAACAAGCATAAAGAATTACGCGCGGAGTGGAAGAAAGATTTAAAAGACATACATAAATAAATAACTGTAAACGTAAATGAGAAAATAATTGTAACAAAGCATGAACAGAACAGTAAAATAAGGGATGTCCATGATCAGCTTCAAGCGACCACAAGTAAAACGCGTATTACGGTAATAGAGAATAAACTAGAAGAAACATCCAAGACTGCGAAAGATTATTCTGGAGAGATGTCCAATATGAAAGAAGAGGTGAAGACTGAAATGGATCAACTTCGAACGGAGCTATGTAGACGCCCTGCGCAGATGATGGTTTATCCGGCACCATTAGAAGATAGGGTTAAACTAACATTTGCAGGAAATAAATGGTAGAACAGCATGGAATTTTTGGTCAATTGCGAAAAATAAATGGAAAAAATTGGTAGTAATATTGATGAAAACGAGAAAATAAATTTTCTTATTCGCCATTTCACGGATTCAGCAGCACAGTGGTACACTATCATACGTGATAATGTCACTACATATCAACAATTCCGTGACTCGTTTGAAAATAGGTATTGGAATATACATAAGCAACGTCAGGTACGTGATCAGCTAGAATATGGTAAATTTAATATTCATGGTCGTCAGAGTATTGAACAGTATACAATAGCACAAATTGAAAGAGTGAAACATCTTCAACCTAAATTATCAGAATATGAAATAATATCTAAACTGTCTTACCATTCTCAGAAAAATATCCAACTCGCTGTTAATACACAAGGTATTAAAACAGTTGAAGAATTTTTAATACTGGTAACACAATCTGAAAATATCACTCGTGGTGAGAATACACAACACAATTATCAACCGCACAGTAATCATAATAATAACCATAATCACAACGTTAATAATTATAAACAGCAAATGCAACACACCCAAAACAAAGCACATATTAACCTCATTCTCGAACCAACAACGACTCAGCGTGAAGAAGGCGTTCGTCAAGAGAGGGAGAGCGATCAGAGAGAGAGAGAACGTAGAGGTGAGAAGGGAAGCTATGTCTGGCTCACTTCTAAAAAGAAATTCCCTAACCTGTATGATCGCTCAGTCAACGCAATAAAAGCAAACAATAGAAACATGAAGAAGGGATGTGAACCGGAAGCGGCAAGTGAACATCGACTTCTCAACAATGACTGGAGACGCATACACAGCGGTACACAATAAACAATATATATGTCCTGTCGGCATACGAGACGAATTGCTTAGCACGGACGAGGGTATAAATCAAAAGGAACACCACACACATTGCCCTACTGTTAATGTTCATATAAACAACTGTAGAATTAAAATGTTGGTGATCACAGGTAGTCAAATATCAGTTTTTTAACGCTGCCTGGATGCAACGAAATAAAAATTATTTTAAAAATACAGCGATATTACCTGTGAATAATATGAACATTACAACCATATTGCGAAGACAAGTGAAATAAGTGTATGAATAATCGTGTTTGTAAAAGGATGCCACGAGAAACCTATTCCTGTAGAGATTCGTCGAAACATGAATTTTGCACTCTAGAATATAAATACGCGAGGCACATCAGCCTTGTTCTCCTTCTCGTTCAAACACAGTGGCAGCCGGAGTCTCTGCCCAACAACGGAGGACGAGGGAGCAGCACACTACATGGCATATATTATAGACGTAGAGGACGAGTCATCGGACTTCCGAGAGGATCCGGAGGATGAAGAAAGGACCCAGGACTTCAAGACAATGCAGGAATCACCAAAATCAAGGACTCAGGACCAGAAGAGGGTACGCTGAGGAACCACTACAATTAAGGTGAAAGAAAGCCATGTATTCCTCATAACAAAAGACTTAATCAAAGACAGATAAATATTGTCAAAAGAAACATAATAATTTCTAAAAGTGTAATTTATAACTTGTAAATGTAAATGTTCTTTTATAGTAATTATAGCATATTTTTTGAATTGATACTTTATTGAAAATATTTAAATTGAATTGAAATTGTTGAATTATGAAAGCATAAGTTTGGAATTGATAATTTATTGAAAATATTTAAACGTAATTTTGAAATAATAGAAAGTTGCTAAAGTAATTAATATAAATGACAAATGCATATGCAACAACAATAAGAATTATTTAGAAAGAAAGATTTGAGAATATAATAAATTAATCATCTTATACTGAGCAAGTCGAGAGAAATATTATATAATAATCAAATGTATTTATAATTATAAGAGTATTTTATGTTTGTATGGAATATGTGATATTACGTGTAGGCTATGTAATCAACAAGTAAGCCTATAGGTACTGCGACTACCCATACACATGCAATAATAATGAAGTTATAATTCGCAATTAATTTTCAAATGATAATTAATAAATGTTCTAAATACTTTAAACAATTTTACATTGTTGTTATTATTACGATTACACCCATTAAAAAATATTACGTTAAAATAAAATGCGGTACCCAACGTGTGGCTCATAAACGAAATATACATCATATAACAATTAAAGTTATAAATATTTGTCGCCCGAGAACAGGGTGGCGACCATGCCATTTAACTATTTTAAAATTTAAAAGTTAAATGTATGGCCTACAAGTAAATGTGTGTTAAATGAAAAAATATTTGTGATAACTATTATTTGTATGTTGTGTTAATTGTTGTGTATTATATTAGCACAACTGGCACTCAACAGGTAATTATGTTGTAAAAAGAAAAGGTTTAATTGTAATAGTAACGTTATTAATAATAATATTAATAACAATACAAAACAAAATAATAAATAAAGAGTAGTATAACCGGAATCACCAATAATAATTATTTTAAAAACATAATATAACAAATAAATTATTCGACATGGCAGAACCAGGTAACTTCATTATGGAGGCACTTCAAAATATGATGAAAGCCATGGTAGAAGAATTAAAACAAGATAATGTAAAACTAAAAGAAGAACTAAAACAAGATAATGTAAAACATAATAGAAAATTTAAATGAATTAAAACAAAATAAAGCAAAACTAAAAGAAGATCTAAATGAATTAAAACAAGATAATTTAAAACTAACAGAAAAATTAAAAGAAGAATTAAAACAAGATATAATAGATAGTACTACACAGTTAGTGGATAAAATTATAGACACTAATACGCGCATAGATGCACATGAAAATAAAGTTATAAAAGCCCTTCATGAACAAGCTGTTAGGATAGAAAACAAGCATAAAGTATTACGCGCGGAGTGGAAGAAAGATTTAAAAGACATACATAAATAAATAACTGTAAACGTAAATGAGAAAATAATTGTAGCAAAGCATGAACAGAACAGTAAAATAAGGGATGTCCATGATCAGCTTCAAGCGACCACAAGTAAAACGCGTATTACGGTAATAGAGAATAAACTAGAAGAAACATCCAAGACTGCGAAAGATTATTCTGGAGAGATGTCCAATATGAAAGAAGAGGTGAAGACTGAAATGGATCAACTTCGAACGGAGCTATGTAGACGCCCTGCGCAGATGATGGTTTATCCGGCACCATTAGAAGATAGGGTTAAACTAACATTTGCTGGAAATAAATGGGAGAACAGCATGGAATTTTTGGTCAATTGCGAAAAATAAATGGAAAAAATTGGTAGTAATGTTGATGAAAACGAGAAAATAAATTTTCTTATTCGCCATTTCACAGATTGAGCAGCACAGTGGTACACTAACATACGTGATAATGTACCTACATATCAACAATTCCGTGACTCGTTTGAAAATAGGTATTGGAATATACATACGCAACGTCAGGTACGTGATCAGCTACAATATGGTAAATTTAATATTCATGGTCGTCAGAGTATTGAACAGTATACAATAGCACAAATTGAAAGAGTGAAACATCTTAAACCTAAATTTTCAGAATATGAAATAATATCTAAACTGTCTTACCATTTTCAGAAAAATATCCAACTCGCTGTTAATACACAAGGTATTAAAACAATTGAAGAATTTTTAATACTGGTAACACAATCTGAAAATATCACTCGTTGTGAGAATACACAACACAATTATCAACCGCACAGTAATCACAATAATCACCATAATCACAACGTTAATAATTATAAACAGCAAATGCAACACATCCAAAATAAAGCACATATTAACCTCATTCTCGAACCAACAACGACTCAGCAAGAAGAAGGCGTTCGTCAAGAGAGGGAGAGCGATCAGAGAGAGAGAGAACGTAGAGGTGAGAAGGGAAGCTATGTCTGGCTCACTTCTAAAAAAAAATTCCCTAACCCGTATGATCGCTCAGTCAACGCAATAAAAGCAAACAATAGAAACATGAAGAAGGGATGTGAACCGGAAGCGGCAAGTGAACATCGACTTCTCAACAATGACTGGAGACGCATACACAGCGGTACACAATAAACAATATATATGTCCTGTCGGCATACGAGACGAATTGCTTAGCACGGACGAGGGTATAAATCAAAAGGAACACCACACACATTGCCCTACTGTTAATGTTCATATAAACAACTGTAGAATTAAAATGTTGGTGATCACAGGTAGTCAACTATCAGTTTTTTAACGCTGCCTGGATGCAACGAAATAAAAATTATTTTAAAAATACAGCGATATTACCTGTGAATAATATGAACATTACAACCATATTGCGAAGACAAGTGAAATAAGTGTATGAATAATCGTGTTTGTAAAAGGATGCCACGAGAAACCTATTCCGGTAGAGATTCGTCGAAACATGAATTTTGCACTCTAGAATATAAATACGCGAGGCACATCAGCCTTGTTCTCCTTCTCGTTCAAACACAGTGGCAGCCGGAGTCTCTGCCCAACAACGGAGGACGAGGGAGCAGCACACTACATGGCATAAATTCTAGACGTAGAGGACGAGTCATCGGACTTCCGAGAGGATCCGGAGGATGAAGAAAGGACCCAGGACTTCAAGACAATGCAGGATTCACCAAAATCAAGGACTCAGGACCAGAAGAGGGTACGCTGAGGAACCACTACAATTAAGGTGAAAGAAAGCCATGTATTCCTCATAACAAAAGACTTAATCAAAGACAGATAAATATTGTCAAAAGAAACATAATAATTTCTAAAAGTGTAATTTATAACTTGTAAATGTAAATGTTCTTTTATAGTAATTATAGCATATTTTTTGAATTGATACCTTATTGAAAATATTTAAATTGAATTGAAATTGTTGAATTATGAAAGCATAAGTTTGGAATTGATAATTTATTGAAAATATTTAAACGTAATTTTGAAATAATAGAAAGTTGCTAAAGTAATTAATATAAATGACAAATGCATATGCAACAACAATAAGAATTATTTAGAAAGAAAGATTTGAGAATATAATAAATTAATCATCTTATACTGAGCAAGTCGAGAGAAATATTATATAATAATCAAATGTATTTATAATTATAAGAGAATTTTATGTTTGTATGGAATATGTGATATTACGTGTAGGCTATGTAATCAACAAGTAAGCCTATAGGTACTGCGACTACCCATACACATGCAATAATAATGAAGTTATAATTCGCAATTAATTTTCAAATGATAATTAATAAATGTTCTAAATACTTTAAACAATTTTACATTGTTGTTATTATTACGATTACACCCATTAAAAAATATTACGTTAAAATAAAATGCGGTACCCAACGTGTGGCTCATAAACGAAATATACATCATATAACAATTAACGTTATAAATATTTGTCGCCCGAGAACAGGGTGGCGACCATGCCATTTAACTATTTTAAAATTTAAAAGTTAAATGTATGGCCTACAAGTAAATGTGTGTTAAATGAAAAAATATTTGTGATAACTATTATTTGTATGTTATGTTAATTGTTGTGTATTATATTAGCACAACTGGCACTCAACAGGTAATTATATTGTAAAAAGAAAAGGTTTAATTGTAATAGTAACGTTATTAATAATAATATTGATAACAATACAAAACAAAATAATAAATAAAGAGTAGTATAACCGGAATCACCAATAATAATTATTTTAAAAACATAATATAACAAATAAATTATTCGACATGGCAGAACCAGGTAACTTCAGTATGGAGGCACTTCAAAATATGATGAAAGCCATGGTAGAAGAATTAAAACAAGATAATGTAAAACTAAAAGAAGAACTAAAACAAGATAATGTAAAACATAATAGAAAATTTAAATGAATTAAAACAATATAAAGCAAAACTAAAAGAAGATCTAAATGAATTAAAACAATATAATTTAAAACTAACACAAAAATTAAAAGATGAATTAAAACAAGATATAATAGATAGTACTACACAGTTAGTGGCTAAAATTATAGACACTAATACGCGCATAGATGCACTTGAAAATAAAGTTATAAAAGCCCTTAATGAACAAGCTGTTAGGATAGAAAACAAGCATAAAGTATTACGCGCGGAGTGGAAGAAAGATTTAAAACACATACATAAATAAATAACTGTAAACGTAAATGAGAAAATAATTGTAGCAAAGCATGAACAGAACAGTAAAATAAGGGATGTCCATGACCAGCTTCAAGCGACCACAAGTAAAACGCGTATTACGGTAATAGAGAATAAACTAGAAGAAACATCCAACACTGCGAAAGATTATTCTGGAGAGATGTCCAATATGAAAGAAGAGGTGAAGACTGATATGGATCAACTTCGAACGGAGCTATGTAGACGCCCTGCGCAGATGATGGTTTATCCGGCACCATTAGAAGATAGGGTTAAACTAACATTTGCAGGAAATAAATGGGAGAACAGCATGGAATTTTTGGTCAATTGCGAAAAATAAATGGAAAAAATTGGTAGTAATGTTGATGAAAACGAGAAAATAAATTTTCTTATTCGCCATTTCACAGATTGAGCAGCACAGTGGTACACTAACATACGTGATAATGTACCTACATATCAACAATTCCGTGACTCGTTTGAAAATAGGTATTGGAATATACATACGCAACGTCAGGTACGTGATCAGCTACAATATGGTAAATTTAATATTCATGGTCGTCAGAGTATTGAACAGTATACAATAGCACAAATTGAAAGAGTGAAACATCTTAAACCTAAATTTTCAGAATATGAAATAATATCTAATCTGTCTTACCATTTTCAGAAAAATATCCAACTCGCTGTTAATACACAAGGTATTAAAACAATTGAAGAATTTTTAATACTGGTAACACAATCTGAAAATATCACTCGTTGTGAGAATACACAACACAATTATCAACCGCACAGTAATCACAATAATCACCATAATCACAACGTTAATAATTATAAACAGCAAATGCAACACACCCAAAATAAAGCACATATTTACCTCATTCTCGAATCAACAACGACTCAGCAAGAAGAAGGCGTTCGTCAAGAGAGGGAGAGCGATCAGAGAGAGAGAGAACGTAGAGGTGAGAAGGGAAGCTATGTCTGGCTCACTTCTAAAAAAAAATTCCCTAACCCGTATGATCGCTCAGTCAACGCAATAAAAGCAAACAATAGAAACATGAAGAAGGGATGTGAACCGGAAGCGGCAAGTGAACATCGACTTCTCAACAATGACTGGAGACGCATACACAGCGGTACACAATAAACAATATATATGTCCTGTCGGCATACGAGACGAATTGCTTAGCACGGACGAGGGTATAAATCAAAAGGAACACCACACACATTGCCCTACTGTTAATGTTCATATAAACAACTGTAGAATTAAAATGTTGGTGATCACAGGTAGTCAACTATCAGTTTTTTAACGCTGCCTGGATGCAACGAAATAAAAATTATTTTAAAAATACAGCGATATTACCTGTGAATAATATGAACATTACAACCATATTGCGAAGACAAGTGAAATAAGTGTATGAATAATCGTGTTTGTAAAAGGATGCCACGAGAAACCTATTCCTGTAGAGATTCGTCGAAACATGAATTTTGCACTCTAGAATATAAATACGCGAGGCACATCAGCCTTGTTCTCCTTCTCGTTCAAACACAGTGGCAGCCGGAGTCTCTGCCCAACAACGGAGGACGAGGGAGCAGCACACTACATGGCATAAATTCTAGACGTAGAGGACGAGTCATCGGACTTCCGAGAGGATCCGGAGGATGAAGAAAGGACCCAGGACTTCAAGACAATGCAGGATTCACCAACATCAAGGACTCAGGACCAGAAGAGGGTACGCTGAGGAACCACTACAATTAAGGTGAAAGAAAGCCATGTATTCCTCATAACAAAAGACTTAATCAAAGACAGATAAATATTGTCAAAAGGAACATAATAATTTCTAAAAGTGTAATTTATAACTTGTAAATGTAAATGTTCTTTTATAGTAATTTTAGCATATTTTTTGAATTGATACTTTATTGAAAATATTTAAATTGAATTGAAATTGTTGAATTATGAAAGCATAAGTTTGGAATTGATAATTTATTGAAAATATTTAAACGTAATTTTGAAATAATAGAAAGTTGCTAAAGTAATTAATATAAATGACAAATGCATATGCAACAACAATAAGAATTATTTAGAAAGAAAGATTTGAGAATATAATAAATTAATCATCTTATACTGAGCAAGTCGAGAGAAATATTATATAATAATCAAATGTATTTATAATTATAAGAGTATTTTATGTTTGTATGGAATATGTGATATTACGTGTAGGCTATGTAATCAACAAGTAAGCCTATAGGTACTGCGACTACCCATACACATGCAATAATAATGAAGTTATAATTCGCAATTAATTTTCAAATGATAATTAATAAATGTTCTAAATACTTTAAACAATTTTACATTGTTGTTATTATTACGATTACACCCATTAAAAAATATAACATTATAAATTAAATGCGGTACCCAACGTTTGGCTCATCAACGGTATATACATCATATAACAATTACCGTTATAAATATTTGTCGCCCAAGAACATGGTGCGCGACCATGCCATTTAACTATTTTAAAATTTAAAAGTTAAATGTATGGCCTAAAAGTAAATGTGTGTTAAATGAAAAAATATTTGTGATAACTATTATTTGTATGTTATGTTAATTGTTGTGTATTATATTAGCACAACTGGCACTCAACAGGTAATTATATTGTAAAAAGAAAAGGTTTAATTGTAATAGTAACGTTATTAATAATAATATTAATAACAATACAAAACAAAATAATAAATAAAGAGTAGTATAACCGGAATCACCAATAATAATTATTTTAAAAACATAATATAACAAATAAATTATTCGACATGGCAGAACCAGGTAACTTCAGTATGGAGGCACTTCAAAATATGATGTAAGCCATGGTAGAAGAGTTAAAACAAGATAATGTAATACTAAAGGAAGAATTAAAACAAGATAATAAAACATAATAGAAAATTTAAGTGAATTAAAACAAGATAATGTAAAACAAGAAGAAGATCTAAATGAATTAAAACAAGATAATTTAAAACTAACAGAAAATTTAAAAGAAGAATTAAAACAAGATATAATAGATAGTACTACACAGTTAGTGGATAAAATTATAGACACTAATACGCGCATAGATGCACTTGATAATAAAGTTGTACAAGCCCTTCATGAACAAGCTGTTAGGATAGAAAACAAGCATAAAGAATTACGCGCGGAGTGGAAGAAAGATTTAAAAGACATACATAAATAAATAACTGTAAACGTAAATGAGAAAATAATTGTAACAAAGCATGAACAGAACAGTAAAATAAGGGATGTCCATGATCAGCTTCAAGCGACCACAAGTAAAACGCGTATTACGGTAATAGAGAATAAACTAGAAGAAACATCCAAGACTGCGAAAGATTATTCTGGAGAGATGTCCAATATGAAAGAAGAGGTGAAGACTGAAATGGATCAACTTCGAACGGAGCTATGTAGACGCCCTGCGCAGATGATGGTTTATCCGGCACCATTAGAAGATAGGGTTAAACTAATATTTGCAGGAAATAAATGGTAGAACAGCATGGAATTTTTGGTCAATTGCGAAAAATAAATGGAAAAAATTGGTAGTAATATTGATGAAAACGAGAAAATAAATTTTCTTATTCGCCATTTCACAGATTCAGCAGCACAGTGGTACACTATCATACGTGATAATGTCACTACATATCAACAATTCCGTGACTCGTTTGAAAATAGGTATTGGAATATACATAAGCAACGTCAGGTACGTGATCAGCTAGAATATGGTAAATATAATATTCATGGTCGTCAGAGTATTGAACAGTATACAATAGCACAAATTAAAAGAGTGAAACATCTTAAACCTAAATTTTCAGAATATGAAATAATATCTAAACTGTCTTACCATTTTCAGAAAAATATCCAACTCGCTGTTAATACACAAGGTATTAAAACAGTTGAAGAATTTTTAATACTGGTAACACAATCTGAAAATATCACTCGTGGTGAGAATACACAACACAATTATCAACCGCACAGTAATCATAATAATAACCATAATCACAACGTTAATAATTATAAACATCAAATGCAACACACCCAAAACAAAGCACATATTAACCTCATTCTCGAACCAACAACGACTCAGCGTGAAGATGCGTTCGTCAAGAGAGGGAGAGCGATCAGAGAGAGAGAGAACGTAGAGGTGAGAAGGGAAGCTATGTCTGGCTCACTTCTAAAAAGAAATTCCCTAACCTGTATGATCGCTCAGTCAACGCAATAAAAGCAAACAATAGAAACATGAAGAAGGGATGTGAACCGGAAGCGGCAAGTGAACATCGACTTCTCAACAATGACTGGAGACGCATACACAGCGGTACACAATAAACAATATATATGTCCTGTCGGCATACGAGACGAATTGCTTAGCACGGACGAGGGTATAAATCAAAAGGAACACCACACACATTGCCCTACTGTTAATGTTCATATAAACAACTGTAGGATTAAAATGTTGGTGGTCACAGGTAGTCAACTATCAGTTTTTTAACGCTGCCTGGATGCAACGAAATAAAAATTATTTTAAAAATACAGCGATATTAGCTGTGAATAATATGAACATTACAACCATATTGCGAAGACAAGTGAAATAAGTGTATGAATAATCGTGTTTGTAAAAGATGCCACGAGAAACCTATTCCTGTAGAGATTTGTCGAAACATGAATTTTGCACTCTAGAATATAAATACGCGAAGCACATCAAACTTGTTCTCCTTCTCGTTCAAACACAGTGGCAGCCGGAGTCTCTGCCCAACAACGGAGGACGAGGAAGCAGCACACTACATGGCATAAATTCTAGACGTAGAGAACGAGTCATCGGACTTCCGAGAGGATCCGGAGGATGAAGAGAAGACCCAGGACTTCAAGACAATGCAGGATTCACCAACATCAAGGACTCAGGACCAGAAGAGGGTACGCTGAGGAACCACTACAGTTAAGGTGAAAGAAAGCCATGTATTCCTCATAACAAAAGACTTAATCAAAGACAGATAAACATTGTCAAAAGAAACATAATAATTTCTAAAAGTGTAATTTATAACTTGTAAATGTAAATGTTCTTTTATAGTAATTATAGCATATTTTTTGAATTGATACTTTATTGAAAATATTTAAATTGAATTGAAATTGTTGAATTATGAAAGCATAAGTTTTAAATTGATAATTTATTGAAAATATTTAAAAGTAATTTTGAAATAATAGAAAGTTGCTAAACTAATTAATATAAATGACAAATGCATATGCAACAACAATAAGAATTATTTTAAAAAGAAAGATTTGAGAATATAATAAATTAATCATATTATACTGAGCAAGTCGAGAGCAATATTATATAATAATCAAATGTATTTATAATTATAAGAGTATTTTATGTTTGTATGGAATATGTGATATTACGTGTAGGCTATGTAATCAACAAGTAAGCCTATAGGTACTGCGACTACCCATACACATGCAATAATAATAAAGTTCTAATTCGCAATTTATTTTGAAATGATAATTAATAAATGTTCTAAATACTTTAAACAATTTTACATTGTTGTTATTATTACGATTACACCCATTAAAAAATATAACGTTATAAATAAAATGCGGTACCCAACGTGTGGCTCATCAACGATATATACATCATATAACAATTAACGTTATAAATATTTGTCGCCCAAGAACATGGTGCGCGACCATGCCATTTAACTATTTTAAAATTTAAAAGTTAAATGTATGGCCTAAAAGTAAATGTGTGTTAAATGAAAAAATATTTGTGATAACTATTATTTGTATGTTATGTTAATTGTTGTGTATTATATTAGCACAACTGGCACTCAACAGGTAATTATATTGTAAAAAGAAAAGGTTTAATTGTAATAGTAACGTTATTAATAATAATATTGATAACAATACAAAACAAAATAATAAATAAAGAGTAGTATAACCGGAATCACCAATAATAATTATTTTAAAAACATAATATAACAAATAAATTATTCGACATGGCAGAACCAGGTAACTTCAGTATGGAGGCACTTCAAAATATGATGAAAGCCATGGTAGAAGAATTAAAACAAGATAATGTAAAACTAAAAGAAGAACTAAAACAAGATAATGTAAAACATAATAGAAAATTTAAATGAATTAAAACAATATAAAGCAAAACTAAAAGAAGATCTAAATGAATTAAAACAATATAATTTAAAACTAACACAAAAATTAAAAGATGAATTAAAACAAGATATAATAGATAGTACTACACAGTTAGTGGCTAAAATTATAGACACTAATACGCGCATAGATGCACTTGAAAATAAAGTTATAAAAGCCCTTAATGAACAAGCTGTTAGGATAGAAAACAAGCATAAAGTATTACGCGCGGAGTGGAAGAAAGATTTAAAACACATACATAAATAAATAACTGTAAACGTAAATGAGAAAATAATTGTAGCAAAGCATGAACAGAACAGTAAAATAAGGGATGTCCATGACCAGCTTCAAGCGACCACAAGTAAAACGCGTATTACGGTAATAGAGAATAAACTAGAAGAAACATCCAACACTGCGAAAGATTATTCTGGAGAGATGTCCAATATGAAAGAAGAGGTGAAGACTGATATGGATCAACTTCGAACGGAGCTATGTAGACGCCCTGCGCAGATGATGGTTTATCCGGCACCATTAGAAGATAGGGTTAAACTAACATTTGCAGGAAATAAATGGGAGAACAGCATGGAATTTTTGGTCAATTGCGAAAAATAAATGGAAAAAATTGGTAGTAATGTTGATGAAAACGAGAAAATAAATTTTCTTATTCGCCATTTCACAGATTGAGCAGCACAGTGGTACACTAACATACGTGATAATGTACCTACATATCAACAATTCCGTGAATCGTTTGAAAATAGGTATTGGAATATACATACGCAACGTCAGGTACGTGATCAGCTACAATATGGTAAATTTAATATTCATGGTCGTCAGAGTATTGAACAGTATACAATAGCACAAATTGAAAGAGTGAAACATCTTAAACCTAAATTTTCAGAATATGAAATAATATCTAATCTGTCTTACCATTTTCAGAAAAATATCCAACTCGCTGTTAATACACAAGGTATTAAAACAATTGAAGAATTTTTAATACTGGTAACACAATCTGAAAATATCACTCGTTGTGAGAATACACAACACAATTATCAACCGCACAGTAATCACAATAATCACCATAATCACAACGTTAATAATTATAAACAGCAAATGCAACACACCCAAAATAAAGCACATATTTACCTCATTCTCGAATCAACAACGACTCAGCAAGAAGAAGGCGTTCGTCAAGAGAGGGAGAGCGATCAGAGAGAGAGAGAACGTAGAGGTGAGAAGGGAAGCTATGTCTGGCTCACTTCTAAAAAAAAATTCCCTAACCCGTATGATCGCTCAGTCAACGCAATAAAAGCAAACAATAGAAACATGAAGAAGGGATGTGAACCGGAAGCGGCAAGTGAACATCGACTTCTCAACAATGACTGGAGACGCATACACAGCGGTACACAATAAACAATATATATGTCCTGTCGGCATACGAGACGAATTGCTTAGCACGGACGAGGGTATAAATCAAAAGGAACACCACACACATTGCCCTACTGTTAATGTTCATATAAACAACTGTAGAATTAAAATGTTGGTGATCACAGGTAGTCAACTATCAGTTTTTTAACGCTGCCTGGATGCAACGAAATAAAAATTATTTTAAAAATACAGCGATATTACCTGTGAATAATATGAACATTACAACCATATTGCGAAGACAAGTGAAATAAGTGTATGAATAATCGTGTTTGTAAAAGGATGCCACGAGAAACCTATTCCTGTAGAGATTCGTCGAAACATGAAATTTGCACTCTAGAATATAAATACGCGAGGCACATCAGCCTTGTTCTCCTTCTCGTTCAAACACAGTGGCAGCCGGAGTCTCTGCCCAACAACGGAGGACGAGGGAGCAGCACACTACATGGCATAAATTCTAGACGTAGAGGACGAGTCATCGGACATCCGAGGGGATCCGGAGGATGAAGAAAGGACCCAGGACTTCAAGACAATGCAGGATTCACCAACATCAAGGACTCAGGACCAGAAGAGGGTACGCTGAGGAACCACTACAATTAAGGTGAAAGAAAGCCGTGTATTCCTCATAACAGAAGACTTAATCAAAGACAGATAAACATTGTCAAAAGGAACATAATAATTTCTAAAAGTGCAATTTATAACTTGTAAATGTAAATGTTCTTTTATAGTAATTTTAGCATATTTTTTGAATTGATACTTTATTGAAAATATTTAAATTGAATTGAAATTGTTGAATTATGAAAGCATAAGTTTGGAATTGATAATTTATTGAAAATATTTAAACGTAATTTTGAAATAATAGAAAGTTGCTAAAGTAATTAATATAAATGACAAATGCATATGCAACAACAATAAGAATTATTTAGAAAGAAAGATTTGAGAATATAATAAATTAATCATCTTATACTGAGCAAGTCGAGAGAAATATTATATAATAATCAAATGTATTTATAATTATAAGAGTATTTTATGTTTGTATGGAATATGTGATATTACGTGTAGGCTATGTAATCAACAAGTAAGCCTATAGGTACTGCGACTACCCATACACATGCAATAATAATGAAGTTATAATTCGCAATTAATTTTCAAATGATAATTAATAAATGTTCTAAATACTTTAAACAATTTTACATTGTTGTTATTATTACGATTACACCCATTAAAAAATATAACATTATAAATTAAATGCGGTACCCAACGTTTGGCTCATCAACGGTATATACATCATATAACAATTACCGTTATAAATATTTGTCGCCCAAGAACATGGTGCGCGACCATGCCATTTAACTATTTTAAAATTTAAAAGTTAAATGTATGGCCTAAAAGTAAATGTGTGTTAAATGAAAAAATATTTGTGATAACTATTATTTGTATGTTATGTTAATTGTTGTGTATTATATTAGCACAACTGGCACTCAACAGGTAATTATATTGTAAAAAGAAAAGGTTTAATTGTAATAGTAACGTTATTAATAATAATATTAATAACAATACAAAACAAAATAATAAATAAAGAGTAGTATAACCGGAATCACCAATAATAATTATTTTAAAAACATAATATAACAAATAAATTATTCGACATGGCAGAACCAGGTAACTTCAGTATGGAGGCACTTCAAAATATGATGTAAGCCATGGTAGAAGAGTTAAAACAAGATAATGTAATACTAAAGGAAGAATTAAAACAAGATAATAAAACATAATAGAAAATTTAAGTGAATTAAAACAAGATAATGTAAAACAAGAAGAAGATCTAAATGAATTAAAACAAGATAATTTAAAACTAACAGAAAATTTAAAAGAAGAATTAAAACAAGATATAATAGATAGTACTACACAGTTAGTGGATAAAATTATAGACACTAATACGCGCATAGATGCACTTGATAATAAAGTTGTACAAGCCCTTCATGAACAAGCTGTTAGGATAGAAAACAAGCATAAAGAATTACGCGCGGAGTGGAAGAAAGATTTAAAAGACATACATAAATAAATAACTGTAAACGTAAATGAGAAAATAATTGTAACAAAGCATGAACAGAACAGTAAAATAAGGGATGTCCATGATCAGCTTCAAGCGACCACAAGTAAAACGCGTATTACGGTAATAGAGAATAAACTAGAAGAAACATCCAAGACTGCGAAAGATTATTCTGGAGAGATGTCCAATATGAAAGAAGAGGTGAAGACTGAAATGGATCAACTTCGAACGGAGCTATGTAGACGCCCTGCGCAGATGATGGTTTATCCGGCACCATTAGAAGATAGGGTTAAACTAATATTTGCAGGAAATAAATGGTAGAACAGCATGGAATTTTTGGTCAATTGCGAAAAATAAATGGAAAAAATTGGTAGTAATATTGATGAAAACGAGAAAATAAATTTTCTTATTCGCCATTTCACAGATTCAGCAGCACAGTGGTACACTATCATACGTGATAATGTCACTACATATCAACAATTCCGTGACTCGTTTGAAAATAGGTATTGGAATATACATAAGCAACGTCAGGTACGTGATCAGCTAGAATATGGTAAATATAATATTCATGGTCGTCAGAGTATTGAACAGTATACAATAGCACAAATTAAAAGAGTGAAACATCTTAAACCTAAATTTTCAGAATATGAAATAATATCTAAACTGTCTTACCATTTTCAGAAAAATATCCAACTCGCTGTTAATACACAAGGTATTAAAACAGTTGAAGAATTTTTAATACTGGTAACACAATCTGAAAATATCACTCGTGGTGAGAATACACAACACAATTATCAACCGCACAGTAATCATAATAATAACCATAATCACAACGTTAATAATTATAAACATCAAATGCAACACACCCAAAACAAAGCACATATTAACCTCATTCTCGAACCAACAACGACTCAGCGTGAAGATGCGTTCGTCAAGAGAGGGAGAGCGATCAGAGAGAGAGAGAACGTAGAGGTGAGAAGGGAAGCTATGTCTGGCTCACTTCTAAAAAGAAATTCCCTAACCTGTATGATCGCTCAGTCAACGCAATAAAAGCAAACAATAGAAACATGAAGAAGGGATGTGAACCGGAAGCGGCAAGTGAACATCGACTTCTCAACAATGACTGGAGACGCATACACAGCGGTACACAATAAACAATATATATGTCCTGTCGGCATACGAGACGAATTGCTTAGCACGGACGAGGGTATAAATCAAAAGGAACACCACACACATTGCCCTACTGTTAATGTTCATATAAACAACTGTAGGATTAAAATGTTGGTGGTCACAGGTAGTCAACTATCAGTTTTTTAACGCTGCCTGGATGCAACGAAATAAAAATTATTTTAAAAATACAGCGATATTAGCTGTGAATAATATGAACATTACAACCATATTGCGAAGACAAGTGAAATAAGTGTATGAATAATCGTGTTTGTAAAAGATGCCACGAGAAACCTATTCCTGTAGAGATTTGTCGAAACATGAATTTTGCACTCTAGAATATAAATACGCGAAGCACATCAAACTTGTTCTCCTTCTCGTTCAAACACAGTGGCAGCCGGAGTCTCTGCCCAACAACGGAGGACGAGGAAGCAGCACACTACATGGCATAAATTCTAGACGTAGAGAACGAGTCATCGGACTTCCGAGAGGATCCGGAGGATGAAGAGAAGACCCAGGACTTCAAGACAATGCAGGATTCACCAACATCAAGGACTCAGGACCAGAAGAGGGTACGCTGAGGAACCACTACAGTTAAGGTGAAAGAAAGCCATGTATTCCTCATAACAAAAGACTTAATCAAAGACAGATAAACATTGTCAAAAGAAACATAATAATTTCTAAAAGTGTAATTTATAACTTGTAAATGTAAATGTTCTTTTATAGTAATTATAGCATATTTTTTGAATTGATACTTTATTGAAAATATTTAAATTGAATTGAAATTGTTGAATTATGAAAGCATAAGTTTTAAATTGATAATTTATTGAAAATATTTAAAAGTAATTTTGAAATAATAGAAAGTTGCTAAACTAATTAATATAAATGACAAATGCATATGCAACAACAATAAGAATTATTTTAAAAAGAAAGATTTGAGAATATAATAAATTAATCATATTATACTGAGCAAGTCGAGAGCAATATTATATAATAATCAAATGTATTTATAATTATAAGAGTATTTTATGTTTGTATGGAATATGTGATATTACGTGTAGGCTATGTAATCAACAAGTAAGCCTATAGGTACTGCGACTACCCATACACATGCAATAATAATAAAGTTCTAATTCGCAATTTATTTTGAAATGATAATTAATAAATGTTCTAAATACTTTAAACAATTTTACATTGTTGTTATTATTACGATTACACCCATTAAAAAATATAACGTTATAAATAAAATGCGGTACCCAACGTGTGGCTCATCAACGATATATACATCATATAACAATTAACGTTATAAATATTTGTCGCCCAAGAACATGGTGCGCGACCATGCCATTTAACTATTTTAAAATTTAAAAGTTAAATGTATGGCCTAAAAGTAAATGTGTGTTAAATGAAAAAATATTTGTGATAACTATTATTTGTATGTTATGTTAATTGTTGTGTATTATATTAGCACAACTGGCACTCAACAGGTAATTATATTGTAAAAAGAAAAGGTTTAATTGTAATAGTAACGTTATTAATAATAATATTAATAACAATACAAAACAAAATAATAAATAAAGAGTAGTATAACCGGAATCACCAATAATAATTATTTTAAAAACATAATATAACAAATAAATTATTCGACATGGCAGAACCAGGTAACTTCAGTATGGAGGCACTTCAAAATATGATGAAAGCCATGGTAGAAGAGTTAAAACAAGATAATGTAATACTAAAAGAAGAATTAAAACAAGATAATGTAAAACATAATAGAAAATTTAAATGAATTAAAACAAGATAATGTAAAACTAAAAGAAGATCTAAATGAATTAAAACAAGATAATTTAAAACTAACAGAAAATTTAAAAGAAGAATTAAAACAAGATATAATAGATAGTACTACACAGTTAGTGGATAAAATTATAGACACTAATACGCGCATAGATGCACTTGAAAATAAAGTTGTACAAGCCCTTCATGAACAAGCTGTTAGGATAGAAAACAAGCATAAAGAATTACGCGCGGAGTGGAAGAAAGATTTAAAAGACATACATAAATAAATAACTGTAAACGTAAATGAGAAAATAATTGTAACAAAGCATGAACAGAACAGTAAAATAAGGGATGTCCATGATCAGCTTCAAGCGACCACAAGTAAAACGCGTATTACGGTAATAGAGAATAAACTAGAAGAAACATCCAAGACTGCGAAAGATTATTCTGGAGAGATGTCCAATATGAAAGAAGAGGTGAAGACTGAAATGGATCAACTTCGAACGGAGCTATGTAGACGCCCTGCGCAGATGATGGTTTATCCGGCACCATTAGAAGATAGGGTTAAACTAACATTTGCAGGAAATAAATGGGAGAACAGCATGGAATTTTTGGTCAATTGCGAAAAATAAATGGAAAAAATTGGTAGTAATATTGATGAAAACGAAAAAATAAATTTTCTTATTCGCCATTTCACAGATTCAGCAGCACAGTGGTACACTATCATACGTGATAATGTGACTACATATCAACAATTCCGTGACTCGTTTGAAAATAGGTATTGGAATATACATACGCAACGTCAGGTACGTGATCAGCTAGAATATGGTAAATTTAATATTCATGGTCGTCAGAGTATTGAACATTATACAATAGCACAAATTGAAAGAGTGAAACATCTTAAACCTAAATTTTCAGAATATGAAATAATATCTAAACTGTCTTACCATTTTCAGAAAAATATCCAACTCGCTGTTAATACACAAGGTATTAAAACAATTGAAGAATTTTTAATACTGGTAACACAATCTGAAAATATCACTCGTGGTGAGAATACACAACACAATTATCAACCGCCCAGTAATAACAATAATAACCATAATCACAACGTTAATAATTATAAACAGCAAATGCAACACACCCAAAATAAAGCACATATTAACCTCATTCTCGAACCAACAACGACTCAGCGTGAAGAAGGCGTTCGTCAAGAGAGGGAGAGCGATCAGAGAGAGAGAGAACGTAGAGGTGAGAAGGGAAGCTATGTCTGGCTCACTTCTAAAAAGAAATTCCCTAACCCGTATGATCGCTCAGTCAAGGCAATAAAAGCAAACAATAGAAACATGAAGAAGGGATGTGAACCGGAAGCGGCAAGTGAACATCGACTTCTCAACAATGACTGGAGACGCATACACAGCGGTACACAATAAACAATATATATGTCCTGTCGGCATACGAGACGAATTGCTTAGCACGGACGAGGGTATAAATCAAAAGGAACACCACACACATTGCCCTACTGTTAATGTTCATATAAACAACTGTAGAATTAAAATGTTGGTGGTCACAGGTAGTCAACTATCAGTTTTTAACGCTGCCTGGATGCAACGAAATAAAAATTATTTTAAAAATACAGCGATATTACCTGTGAATAATATGAACATTACAACCATATTGCGAAGACAAGTGAAATAAGTGTATGAATAATCGTGTTTGTAAAAGATGCCACGAGAAACCTATTCCAGTAGAGATTTGTCGAAACATGAAATTTGCACTCTAGAATATAAATACGCGAAGCACATCAGCCTTGTTCTGCTTCTCGTTCAAACACAGTGGCAGCCGGCGTCTCTGCCCAACAACGGAGGACGAGGGAGCAGCACACTACATGGCATAAATTCTAGACGTAGAGAACGAGTCATCGGTCTTCCGAGACGATCCGGAGGATGAAGAAAGGACCCAGGACTTCAAGACAATGCAGGATTCACCAACATCAAGGACTCAGGACCAGACGAGGGTACGCTGAGGAACCACTACAATTAAGGTGAAAGAAAGCCATGTATTCCTCATAACAAAAGACCTAATGTAAGACAGATAAACATTGTCAAAAGAAACATAATAATTTCTAAAAGTGTAATTTATAACTTGTAAATGTAAATGTTCTTGTATAGTAATTATAGCATATTTTTTGAATTGATACTTTATTGAAAATATTTAAATTGAATTGAAATTGTTGAATTATGAAAGCATAAGTTTGGAATTGATAATTTATTGAAAATATTTAAAAATAATTTTGAAATAATAGAAAGTTGCTAAAGTAATTAATATAAATGACAAATGCATATGCAACAACAATAAGAATTATTTTAAAAAGAAAGATTTGAGAATATAATAAATTAATCATATTATACTGAGCAAGTCGAGAGCAATATTATATAATAATCAAATGTATTTATAATTATAAGAGTATTTTATGTTTGTATGGAATATGTGATATTACGTGTAGGCTATGTAATCAACAAGTAAGCCTATAGGTACTGCGACTACCCATACACATGCAATAATAATGAAGTTATAATTCGCAATTTATTTTCAAATGATAATTAATAAATGTTCTAAATACTTTAAACAATTTTACATTGTTGTTATTATTACGATTACACCCATTAAAAAATATGACGTTAAAATAAAATGCGGTACCCAACGTGTGGGTCATAAACGAAATATACATCATATATCAATTAACGTTATAAATATTTGTCGCCCGAGAACAGGGTGGCGACCATGCCATTTAACTATTTTAAAATTTAAAAGTTAAATGTATGGCCTAAAAGTGAATGTGTTTTAAATGAAAAAATATTTGTGATAACTATTATTTGTATGTTATGTTAATTGTTGTGTATTATATTAGCACAACTGGCACTCAACAGGTAATTATATTGTAAAAAGAAAAGGTTTATTTGTAATAGTAACGTTATTAATAATAATATTATTAACAATACAAAACAAAATAATAAATAAAGAGTAGTATAAACGGAATCACCAATAATAATTATTTTAAAAACATAATATAACAAATACATTATTCGACATGGCAGAACCAGGTAACTTCAGTATGGAGGCACTTCAAAATATGATGAAAGCCATGGTAGAAGAGTTAAAACAAGATAATGTAATACTAAAAGAAGAATTAAAACAAATAATGTAAAACATAATAGAAAATTTAAATGAATTAAAACAAGATAAAGTAAAACTAAAAGAAGATCTAAATGAATTAAAACAAGATAATTTAAAACTAACAGAAAATTTAAAAGAAGATTTAAAACAAGATATAATAGATAGTACTACACAGTTAGTGGATAAAATTATAGACACTAATACGCGCATAGATGCACTTGAAAATAAAGTTGTACAAGCCCTTCATGAATAAGCTGTTAGGATAGAAAACAAGCATAAAGAATTACGCGCGGAGTGGAAGAAAGATTTAAAAGACATACATAAATAAATAACTGTAAACGTAAATGAGAAAATAATTGTAACAAAGCATGAAAAGAATAGTAAAATAAGGGATTGCCATGATCAGCTTCAAGCGACCACAAGTAAAACGCGTATTACGGTAATAGAGAATAAACTAGAAGAAACATCCAAGACTGCGAAAGATTATTCTGGAGAGATGTCCAATATGAAAGAAGAGGTGAAGACTGAAATGGATCAACTTCGAACGGAGCTATGTAGACGCCCTGCGCAGATGATGGTTTATCCGGCACCATTAGAAGATAGGGTTAAACTAACATTTGCAGGAAATAAATGGGAGAACAGCATGGAATTTTTGGTCAATTGCGAAAAATAAATGGAAAAAATTGGTAGTAATATTGATGAAAACGAGAAAATAAATTTCCTTATTCGCCATTTCACAGATTCAGCAGCACAGTGGTACACTATCATACGTGATAATGTCACTACATATCAACAATTCCGTGACTCGTTTGAAAATAGGTATTGGAATATACATACGCAACGTCAGGTACGTGATCAGCTAGAATATGGTAAATTTAATATTCATGGTCGTCAGAGTATTGAACAGTATACAATAGCACAAATTGAAAGAGTGAAACATCTTAAACCTAAATTTTCAGAATATGAAATAATATCTAAACTGTCTTACCATTTTCAGAAAAATATCCAACTCGCTGTTAATACACAAGGTATTAAAACAATTGAAGAATTTTTAATACTGGTAACACAATCTGAAAATATCACTCGTGGTGAGAATACACAACACAATTATCAACCGCCCAGTAATAACAATAATAACCATAATCACAACGTTAATAATTATAAACAGCAAATGCAACACACCCAAAATAAAGCACATATTAACCTCATTCTCGAATCAACAACGACTCAGCGTGAAGAAGGCGTTCGTCAAGAGAGGGAGAGCGATCAGAGAGAGAGAGAACGTAGTGGTGAGAAGGGAAGCTATGTCTGGCTCACTTCTAAAAAGAAATTCCCTAACCCATATGATCGCTCAGTCAAGGCAATAAAAGCAAACAATAGAAACATGAAGAAGGGATGTGAACCGGAAGCGGCAAGTGAACATCGACTTCTCAACAATGACTGGAGACGCATACACAGCGGTACACAATAAACAATATATATGTCCTGTCGGCATACGAGACGAATTGCTTAGCACGGACGAGGGTATAAATCAAAAGGAACACCACACACATTGCCCTACTGTTAATGTTCATATAAACAACTGTAGAATTAAAATGTTGGTGGTCACAGGTAGTCAACTATCAGTTTTTTAACGCTGCCTGGATGCAACGAAATAAAAATTATTTTAAAAATACAGCGATATTACCTGTGAATAATATGAACATTACAACCATATTGCGAAGACAAATGAAATAAGTGTATGAATAATCGTGTTTGTAAAAGATGCCACGAGAAACCTATTCCTGTAGAGATTTGTCGAAACATGAAATTTGCACTCTAGAATATAAATACGCGAAGCACATCAGCCATGTTCTCCTTCTCGTTCAAACACAGTGGCAGCCGGCGTCTCTGCCCAACAACGGAGGACGAGGGAGCAGCACACTACATGGCATAAATTCTAGACGTAGAGAACGAGTCATCGGTCTTCCGATACGATCCGGAGGATGAAGAAAGGACCCAGGACTTCAAGACAATGCAGGATTCACGAACATCAAGGACTCAGGACCAGAAGAGGGTACGCTGAGGAACCACTACAATTAATGTGAAAGAAAGCCATGTATTCCTCATAACAAAAGACTTAATGTAAGGCAGATAAACATTGTGAAAAGAAACATAATAATTTCTAAATGTGTAATTTATAACTTGTAAATCTAAATGTTCTTGTATAGTAATTATAGCATATTTTTTGAATTGATACTTTATTGAAAATATTTAAATTGAATTGAAATTGTTGAATTATGAAAGCATAAGTTTGGAATTGATAATTTATTGAAAATATTTAAACGTAATTTTGAAATAATAGAAAGTTGCTAAAGTAATTAATATAAATGGCAAATGCATATGCAACAACAATAGGAATTATTTTAAAAAGAAAGATTTGAGAATATAATAAATTAATCATATTATACTGAGCAAGTCGAGAGCAATATTATATAATAATCAAATGTATTTATAATTATAAGAGTATTTTATGTTTCTATGGAATATGTGTTATTACGTGTAGGCTATGTAATCAACAAGTAAGCCTATAGGTACTGCGACTACCCATACACATGCAATAATAATGAAGTTATAATCCGCAATTAATTTTCAAATGATAATTAATAAATGTTCTAAATACTTTAAACAATTTTACATTGTTGTTATTATTACGATTACACCCATTAAAAAATATGACGTTAAAATAAAATGCGGTACCCAACGTGTGGCTCATAAACAAAATATACATCATATAACAATTAACGTTATAAATATTTGTCGCCCGAGACCAGGGTGGCGACCATGCCATTTAACTATTTTAAAATTTAAAAGTTAAATGTATGGCCTAAAATTAAATGTGTGTTAAATGAAAAAATATTTGTCATACCTATTATTTGTATGTTATGTTAATTGTTGTGTATTATATTAGCACAACTGGCACTCAACAGGTAATTATATTGTAAAAAGAAAAGGTTTAATTGTAATAGTAACGTTATTAATAATAATATTATTAACAATACAAAACAAAATAATAAATAAAGAGTAGTATAAACGGAATCACCAATAATAATTATTTTAAAAACATAATATAACAAATACATTATTCGACATGGCAGAACCAGGTAACTTCAGTATGGAGGCACTTCAAAATATGATGAAAGCCATGGTAGAAGAGTTAAAACAAGATAATGTAATACTAAAAGAAGAATTAAAACAAATAATGTAAAACATAATAGAAAATTTAAATGAATTAAAACAAGATAAAGTAAAACTAAAAGAAGATCTAAATGAATTAAAACAAGATAATTTAAAACTAACAGAAAATTTAAAAAAAGATTTAAAACAAGATATAATAGATAGTACTACACAGTTAGTGTATAAAATTATAGACACTAATACGCGCATAGATGCACTTGAAAATAAAGTTGTACAAGCCCTTCATGAATAAGCTGTTAGGATAGAAAACAAGCATAAAGAATTACGCGCGGAGTGGAAGAAAGATTTTAAAGACATACATAAATAAATAACTGTAAACGTAAATGAGAAAATAATTGTAACAAAGCATGAACAGAACAGTTAAATAAGGGATGTCCATGATCAGCTTCAAGCGACCACAAGTAAAACGCGTATTACGGTAATAGAGAATAAACTAGAAGAAACATCCAAGACTGCGAAAGATTATTCTGGAGAGATGTCCAATATGAAAGAAGAGGTGAAGACTGAAATGGATCAACTTCGAACGGAGCTATGTAGACGCCCTGCGCAGATGATGGTTTATCCGGCACCATTAGAAGATAGGGTTAAACTAACATTTGCAGGAAATAAATGGTAGAACAGCATGGAATTTTTGGTCAATTGCGAAAAATAAATGGAAAAAATTGGTAGTAATATTGATGAAAACGAGAAAATAAATTTTCTTATTCGCCATTTCACAGATTCAGCAGCACAGTGGTATACTATCATACGTGATAATGTCACTACATATCAACAATTCCGTGACTCGTTTGAAAATAGGTATTGGAATATACATAAGCAACGTCAGGTACGTGATCAGCTAGAATATGGTAAATTTAATATTCGTGGTCGTCAGAGTATTGAACAGTATACAATAGCACAAATTGAAAGAGTGAAACATCTTAAACCTAAATTTTCAGAATATGAAATAATATCTAAACTGTCTTACCATTTTCAGAAAAATATCCAACTGGCTGTTAATACACAAGGTATTAAAACAGTTGAAGAATTTTTAATACTGGTAACACAATCTGAAAATATCACTCGTGGTGAGAATACACAACACAATTATCAACCGCACAGTAATCATAATAATAACCATAATCACAACGTTAATAATTATAAACAGCAAATGCAACACACCCAAAACAAAGCACATATTAACCTCATTCTCGAACCAACAACGACTCAGCGTGAAGAAGGCGTTCATCAAGAGAGGGAGAGCGATCAGAGAGAGAGAGAACGTAGAGGTGAGAAGGGAAGCTATGTCTGGCTCACTTCTAAAAAGAAATTCCCTAACCTGTATGATCGCTCAGTCAACGCAATAAAAGCAAACAATAGAAACATGAAGAAGGGATGTGAACCGGAAGCGGCAAGTGAACATCGACTTCTCAACAATGACTGGAGACGCATACACAGCGGTACACAATAAACAATATATATGTCCTGTCGGCATACGAGACGAATTGCTTAGCACGGACGAGGGTATAAATCAAAAGGAACACCACACACATTGCCCTACTGTTAATGTTCATATAAACAACTGTAGAATTAAAATGTTGGTGGTCACAGGTAGTCAACTATCAGTTTTTAACGCTGCCTGGATGCAACGAAATAAAAATTATTTTAAAAATACAGCGATATTACCTGTGAATAATATGAACATTACAACCATATTGCGAAGACAAGTGAAATAAGTGTATGAATAATCGTGTTTGTAAAAGATGCCACGAGAAACCTATTCCAGTAGAGATTTGTCGAAACATGAAATTTGCACTCTAGAATATAAATACGCGAAGCACATCAGCCTTGTTCTCCTTCTCGTTCAAACACAGTGGCAGCCGGCGTCTCTGCCCAACAACGGAGGACGAGGGAGCAGCACACTACATGGCATAAATTCTAGACGTAGAGAACGAGTCATCGGTCTTCCGAGACGATCCGGAGGATGAAGAAAGGACCCAGGACTTCAAGACAATGCAGGATTCACCAACATCAAGGACTCAGGACCAGACGAGGGTACGCTGAGGAACCACTACAATTAAGGTGAAAGAAAGCCATGTATTCCTCATAACAAAAGACTTAAACAAATACAGATAAACATTGTCAAAAGAAACATAATAATTTCTAAAAGTGTAATTTATAACTTGTAAATGTAAATGTTCTTGTATAGTAATTATAGCATATTTTTTGAATTGATACTTTCTTGAAAATATTTAAATTGAATTGAAATTGTTGAATTATGAAAGCATAAGTTTGGAATTGATAATTTATTGAAAATATTTAAAAATAATTTTGAAATAATAGAAAGTTGCTAAAGTAATTAATATAAATGACAAATGCATATGCAACAACAATAAGAATTATTTTAAAAAGAAAGATTTGAGAATATAATAAATTAATCATATTATACTGAGCAAGTCGAGAGCAATATTATATAATAATCAAATGTATTTATAATTATAAGAGTATTTTATGTTTGTATGGAATATGTGATATTACGTGTAGGCTATGTAATCAACAAGTAAGCCTATAGGTACTGCGACTACCCATACACATGCAATAATAATGAAGTTATAATTCGCAATTTATTTTCAAATGATAATTAATAAATGTTCTAAATACTTTAAACAATTTTACATTGTTGTTATTATTACGATTACACCCATTAAAAAATATGACGTTAAAATAAAATGCGGTACCCAACGTGTGGGTCATAAACGAAATATACATCATATAACAATTAACGTTATAAATATTTGTCGCCCGAGAACAGGGTGGCGACCATGCCATTTAACTATTTTAAAATTTAAAAGTTAAATGTATGGCCTAAAAGTGAATGTGTTTTAAATGAAAAAATATTTGTGATAACTATTATTTGTATGTTATGTTAATTGTTGTGTATTATATTAGCACAACTGGCACTCAACAGGTAATTATATTGTAAAAAGAAAAGGTTTATTTGTAATAGTAACGTTATTAATAATAATATTATTAACAATACAAAACAAAATAATAAATAAAGAGTAGTATAAACGGAATCACCAATAATAATTATTTTAAAAACATAATATAACAAATACATTATTCGACATGGCAGAACCAGGTAACTTCAGTATGGAGGCACTTCAAAATATGATGAAAGCCATGGTAGAAGAGTTAAAACAAGATAATGTAATACTAAAAGAAGAATTAAAACAAATAATGTAAAACATAATAGAAAATTTAAATGAATTAAAACAAGATAAAGTAAAACTAAAAGAAGATCTAAATGAATTAAAACAAGATAATTTAAAACTAACAGAAAATTTAAAAGAAGATTTAAAACAAGATATAATAGATAGTACTACACAGTTAGTGGATAAAATTATAGACACTAATACGCGCATAGATGCACTTGAAAATAAAGTTGTACAAGCCCTTCATGAATAAGCTGTTAGGATAGAAAACAAGCATAAAGAATTACGCGCGGAGTGGAAGAAAGATTTAAAAGACATACATAAATAAATAACTGTAAACGTAAATGAGAAAATAATTGTAACAAAGCATGAAAAGAATAGTAAAATAAGGGATGTCCATGATCAGCTTCAAGCGACCACAAGTAAAACGCGTATTACGGTAATAGAGAATAAACTAGAAGAAACATCCAAGACTGCGAAAGATTATTCTGGAGAGATGTCCAATATGAAAGAAGAGGTGAAGACTGAAATGGATCAACTTCGAACGGAGCTATGTAGACGCCCTGCGCAGATGATGGTTTATCCGGCACCATTAGAAGATAGGGTTAAACTAACATTTGCAGGAAATAAATGGGAGAACAGCATGGAATTTTTGGTCAATTGCGAAAAATAAATGGAAAAAATTGGTAGTAATATTGATGAAAACGAGAAAATAAATTTCCTTATTCGCCATTTCACAGATTCAGCAGCACAGTGGTACACTATCATACGTGATAATGTCACTACATATCAACAATTCCGTGACTCGTTTGAAAATAGGTATTGGAATATACATACGCAACGTCAGGTACGTGATCAGCTAGAATATGGTAAATTTAATATTCATGGTCGTCAGAGTATTGAACAGTATACAATAGCACAAATTGAAAGAGTGAAACATCTTAAACCTAAATTTTCAGAATATGAAATAATATCTAAACTGTCTTACCATTTTCAGAAAAATATCCAACTCGCTGTTAATACACAAGGTATTAAAACAATTGAAGAATTTTTAATACTGGTAACACAATCTGAAAATATCACTCGTGGTGAGAATACACAACACAATTATCAACCGCCCAGTAATAACAATAATAACCATAATCACAACGTTAATAATTATAAACAGCAAATGCAACACACCCAAAATAAAGCACATATTAACCTCATTCTCGAACCAACAACGACTCAGCGTGAAGAAGGCGTTCGTCAAGAGAGGGAGAGCGATCAGAGAGAGAGAGAACGTAGTGGTGAGAAGGGAAGCTATGTCTGGCTCACTTCTAAAAAGAAATTCCCTAACCCATATGATCGCTCAGTCAAGGCAATAAAAGCAAACAATAGAAACATGAAGAAGGGATGTGAACCGGAAGCGGCAAGTGAACATCGACTTCTCAACAATGACTGGAGACGCATACACAGCGGTACACAATAAACAATATATATGTCCTGTCGGCATACGAGACGAATTGCTTAGCACGGACGAGGGTATAAATCAAAAGGAACACCACACACATTGCCCTACTGTTAATGTTCATATAAACAACTGTAGAATTAAAATGTTGGTGGTCACAGGTAGTCAACTATCAGTTTTTTAACGCTGCCTGGATGCAACGAAATAAAAATTATTTTAAAAATACAGCGATATTACCTGTGAATAATATGAACATTACAACCATATTTCGAAGACAAATGAAATAAGTGTATGAATAATCGTGTTTGTAAAAGATGCCACGAGAAACCTATTCCTGTAGAGATTTGTCGAAACATGAAATTTGCACTCTAGAATATAAATACGCGAAGCACATCAGCCATGTTCTCCTTCTCGTTCAAACACAGTGGCAGCCGGCGTCTCTGCCCAACAACGGAGGACGAGGGAGCAGCACACTACATGGCATAAATTCTAGACGTAGAGAACGAGTCATCGGTCTTCCGAGACGATCCGGAGGATGAAGAAAGGACCCAGGACTTCAAGACAATGCAGGATTCACCAACATCAAGGACTCAGGACCAGAAGAGGGTACGCTGAGGAACCACTACAATTAATGTGAAAGAAAGCCATGTATTCCTCATAACAAAAGACTTAATGTAAGACAGATAAACATTGTCAAAAGAAACATAATAATTTCTAAATGTGTAATTTATAACTTGTAAATCTAAATGTTCTTGTATAGTAATTATAGCATATTTTTTGAATTGATACTTTATTGAAAATATTTAAATTGAATTGAAATTGTTGAATTATGAAAGCATAAGTTTGGAATTGATAATTTATTGAAAATATTTAAACGTAATTTTGAAATAATAGAAAGTTGCTAAAGTAATTAATATAAATGGCAAATGCATATGCAACAACAATAGGAATTATTTTAAAAAGAAAGATTTGAGAATATAATAAATTAATCATATTATACTGAGCAAGTCGAGAGCAATATTATATAATAATCAAATGTATTTATAATTATAAGAGTATTTTATGTTTCTATGGAATATGTGTTATTACGTGTAGGCTATGTAATCAACAAGTAAGCCTATAGGTACTGCGACTACCCATACACATGCAATAATAATGAAGTTTTAATCCGCAATTAATTTTCAAATGATAATTAATAAATGCTCTAAATACTTTAAACAATTTTACATTGTTGTTATTATTACGATTACACCCATTAAAAAATATGACGTTAAAATAAAATGCGGTACCCAACGTGTGGCTCATAAACGAAATATACATCATATAACAATTAACGTTATAAATATTTGTCGCCCGAGACCAGGGTGGCGACCATGCCATTTAACTATTTTAAAATTTAAAAGTTAAATGTATGGCCTAAAATTAAATGTGTGTTAAATGAAAAAATATTTGTCATACCTATTATTTGTATGTTATGTTAATTGTTGTGTATTATATTAGCACAACTGGCACTCAACAGGTAATTATATTGTAAAAAGAAAAGGTTTAATTGTAATAGTAACGTTATTAATAATAATATTATTAACAATACAAAACAAAATAATAAATAAAGAGTAGTATAAACGGAATCACCAATAATAATTATTTTAAAAACATAATATAACAAATACATTATTCGACATGGCAGAACCAGGTAACTTCAGTATGGAGGCACTTCAAAATATGATGAAAGCCATGGTAGAAGAGTTAAAACAAGATAATGTAATACTAAAAGAAGAATTAAAACAAATAATGTAAAACATAATAGAAAATTTAAATGAATTAAAACAAGATAAAGTAAAACTAAAAGAAGATCTAAATGAATTAAAACAAGATAATTTAAAACTAACAGAAAATTTAAAAGAAGATTTAAAACAAGATATAATAGATAGTACTACACAGTTAGTGTATAAAATTATAGACACTAATACGCGCATAGATGCACTTGAAAATAAAGTTGTACAAGCCCTTCATGAATAAGCTGTTAGGATAGAAAACAAGCATAAAGAATTACGCGCTTAGTGGAAGAAAGATTTTAAAGACATACATAAATAAATAACTGTAAACGTAAATGAGAAAATAATTGTAACAAAGCATGAACAGAACAGTTAAATAAGGGATGTCCATGATCAGCTTCAAGCGACCACAAGTAAAACGCGTATTACGGTAATAGAGAATAAACTAGAAGAAACATCCAAGACTGCGAAAGATTATTCTGGAGAGATGTCCAATATGAAAGAAGAGGTGAAGACTGAAATGGATCAACTTCGAACGGAGCTATGTAGACGCCCTGCGCAGATGATGGTTTATCCGGCACCATTAGAAGATAGGGTTAAACTAACATTTGCAGGAAATAAATGGTAGAACAGCATGGAATTTTTGGTCAATTGCGAAAAATAAATGGAAAAAATTGGTAGTAATATTGATGAAAACGAGAAAATAAATTTTCTTATTCGCCATTTCACAGATTCAGCAGCACAGTGGTATACTATCATACGTGATAATGTCACTACATATCAACAATTCCGTGACTCGTTTGAAAATAGGTATTGGAATATACATAAGCAACGTCAGGTACTTGATCAGCTAGAATATGGTAAATTTAATATTCGTGGTCGTCAGAGTATTGAACAGTATACAATAGCACAAATTGAAAGAGTGAAACATCTTAAACCTAAATTTTCAGAATATGAAATAATATCTAAACTGTCTTACCATTTTCAGAAAAATATCCAACTGGCTGTTAATACACAAGGTATTAAAACAGTTGAAGAATTTTTAATACTGGTAACACAATCTGAAAATATCACTCGTGGTGAGAATACACAACACAATTATCAACCGCACAGTAATCATAATAATAACCATAATCACAACGTTAATAATTATAAACAGCAAATGCAACACACCCAAAACAAAGCACATATTAACCTCATTCTCGAACCAACAACGACTCAGCGTGAAGAAGGCGTTCGTCAAGAGAGGGAGAGCGATCAGAGAGAGAGAGAACGTAGAGGTGAGAAGGGAAGCTATGTCTGGCTCACTTCTAAAAAGAAATTCCCTAACCTGTATGATCGCTCAGTCAACGCAATAAAAGCAAACAATAGAAACATGAAGAAGGGATGTGAACCGGAAGCGGCAAGTGAACATCGACTTCTCAACAATGACTGGAGACGCATACACAGCGGTACACAATAAACAATATATATGTCCTGTCGGCATACGAGACGAATTGCTTAGCACGGACGAGGGTATAAATCAAAAGGAACACCACACACATTGCCCTACTGTTAATGTTCATATAAACAACTGTAGAATTAAAATGTTGGTGATCACAGGTAGTCAACTATCAGGTTTTTATCGCTGCCTGGATGCAACGAAATAAAAATTATTTTAAAAATACAGCGATATTACCTGTGAATAATATGAACATTACAACCATATTGCGAAGACAAGTGAAATAAGTGTATGAATAATCGTGTTTGTAAAAGGATGCCACGAGAAACCTATTCCTGTAGAGATTCGTCGAAACATGAATTTTGCACTCTAGAATATAAATACGCGAGGCACATCAGCCTTGTTCTCCTTCTCGTTCAAACACAGTGGCAGCCGGAGTCTCTGCCCAACAACGGAGGACGAGGGAGCAGCACACTACATGGCATAAATTCTAGACGTAGAGGACGAGTGATCGGACTTCCGAGAGGATCCAGAGGATGAAGAAAGGACCCAGGACTTCAAGACAATGCAGGATTCACCGAAATCAAGGACTCAGGACCAGAAGAGGGTACGCTGAGGAACCACTACAATTAAGGTGAAAGAAAGCCATGTATTCCTCATAACAAAAGACTTAAACAAAGACAGATAAACATTGTCAAAAGAAACATAATAATTTCTAAAAGTGTAATTTATAACTTGTAAATGTAAATGTTCTTATATAGTAATTATAGCATATTTTTTGAATTGATACTTTATTGAAAATATTTAAATTGAATTGAAATTGTTGAATTATGAAAGCATAAGTTTGGAATTGATAATTTATTGAAAATATTTAAACGTAATTTTGAAATAATAGAAAGTTGCTAAAGTAATTAATATAAATGACAAATGCATATGCAACAACAATAAGAATTATTTAGAAAGAAAGATTTGAGAATATAATAAATTAATCATATTATACTGAGCAAGTCGAGAGCAATATTAGATAATAATCAAATGTATTTATAATTATAAGAGTATTTTATGTTTGTATGGAATATGTGATATTACGTGTAGGCTATGTAATCAACAAGTAAGCCTATAGGTACTGCGACTACCCATACACATGCAATAATAATGAAGTTCTAATTCGCAATTTATTTTGAAATGATAATTAATAAATTTTCTAAATACTTAAAACAATTTTACATTGTTGTTATTATTACGATTACACCCATTAAAAAATATGACGTTAAAATAAAATGCGGTACCCAACGTGTGGCTCATCAACGATATATACATCATATAACAATTAACGTTATAAATATTTGTCGCCCGAGAACAGGGTGGCGACCATGCCATTTAACTATTTTAAAATTTAAAAGTTAAATGTATGGCCTAAAAGTAAATGTGTGTTAAATGAAAAAATATTTGTGATAACTATTATTTGTATGTTATGTTAATTGTTGTGTATTATATTAGCACAACTGGCACTCAACAGGTAATTATATTGTAAAAAGAAAAGGTTTAATTGTAATAGTAACGTTATTAATAATAATATTAATAACAATACAAAACAAAATAATAAATAAAGAGTAGTATAACCGGAATCACCAATAATAATTATTTTAAAAACATAATATAACAAATACATTATTCGACATGGCAGAACCAGGTAACTTCAGTATGGAGGCACTTCAAAATATGATGAAAGCCATGGTAGAAGAGTTAAAACAAGATAATGTAATACTAAAAGAAGAATTAAAACAAATAATGTAAAACATAATAGAAAATTTAAATGAATTAAAACAAGATAATGTAAAACTAAAAGAAGATCTAAATGAATTAAAACAAGATAATTTAAAACTAACAGAAAATTTAAAAGAAGAATTAAAACAAGATATAATAGATAGTACTACACAGTTAGTGGATAAAATTATAGACACTAATACGCGCATAGATGCACTTGAAAATAAAGTTGTACAAGCCCTTCATGAACAAGTTGTTATGATAGAAAACAAGCATAAAGAATTACGCGCGGAGTGGAAGAAAGATTTAAAAGACATACATAAATAAATAACTGTAAACGTAAATGAGAAAATAATTGTAACAAAGCATGAACAGAATAGTAAAATAAGGGATGTCCATGATCAGCTTCAAGCGACCACAAGTAAAACGCGTATTACGGTAATAGAGAATAAACTAGAAGAAACATCCAAGACTGCGAAAGATTATTCTGGAGAGATGTCCAATATGAAAGAAGAGGTGAAGACTGAAATGGATCAACTTCGAACGGAGCTATGTAGACGCCCTGCGCAGATGATGGTTTATCCGGCACCATTAGAAGATAGGGTTAAACTAACTTTTGCAGGAAATAAATGGGAGAACAGCATGGAATTTTTGGTCAATTGCGAAAAATAAATGGAAAAAATTGGTAGTAATATTGATGAAAACGAGAAAATAAATTTCCTTATTCGCCATTTCACAGATTCAGCAGCACAGTGGTACACTATCATACGTGATAATGTCACTACATATCAACAATTCCGTGACTCGTTTGAAAATAGGTATTGGAATATACATAAGCAACGTCAGGTACGTGATCAGCTAGAATATGGTAAATTTAATATTCATGGTCGTCAGAGTATTGAACAGTATACAATAGCACAAATTGAAAGAGTGAAACATTTTAAACCTAAATTTTCAGAATATGAAATAATATCTAAACTGTCTTACCATTTTCAGAAAAATATCCAACTCGCTGTTAATACACAAGGTATTAAAACAATTGAAGAATTTTTAATACTGGTAACACAATCTGAAAATATCACTCGTGGTGAGAATACACATCACAATTATCAACCGCTCAGTAATCATAATAATAACCATAATCACAACGTTAATAATTATAAACAGCAAATGCAACACACCCAAAACAAAGCACATATTAACCTCATTCTCGAACCAACAACGACTCAGCGTGAAGAAGGCGTTCGTCAAGAGAGGGAGAGCGATCAGAGAGAGAGAGAACGTAGAGGTGAGAAGGGAAGCTATGTCTGGCTCACTTCTAAAAAGAAATTCCCTAACCTGTATGATCGCTCAGTCAACGCAATAAAAGCAAACAATAGAAACATGAAGAAGGGATGTGAACCGGAAGCGGCAAGTGAACATCGACTTCTCAACAATGACTGGAGACGCATACACAGCGGTACACAATAAACAATATATATGTCCTGTCGGCATACGAGACGAATTGCTTAGCACGGACGAGGGTATAAATCAAAAGGAACACCACACACATTGCCCTACTGTTAATGTTCATATAAACAACTGTAGAATTAAAATGTTGGTGATCACAGGTAGTCAACTATCAGGTTTTTATCGCTGCCTGGATGCAACGAAATAAAAATTATTTTAAAAATACAGCGATATTACCTGTGAATAATATGAACATTACAACCATATTGGGAAGACAAGTGAAATAAGTGTATGAATAATCGTGTTTGTAAAAGGATGCCACGAGAAACCTATTCCTGTAGAGATTCGTCGAAACATGAATTTTGCACTCTAGAATATAAATACGCGAGGCACATCAGCCTTGTTCTCCTTCTCGTTCAAACACAGTGGCAGCCGGAGTCTCTGCCCAACAACGGAGGACGAGGGAGCAGCACACTACATGGCATAAATTCTAGACGTAGAGGACGAGTGATCGGACTTCCGAGAGGATCCAGAGGATGAAGAAAGGACCCAGGACTTCAAGACAATGCAGGATTCACCGAAATCAAGGACTCAGGACCAGAAGAGGGTACGCTGAGGAACCACTACAATTAAGGTGAAAGAAAGCCATGTATTCCTCATAACAAAAGACTTAAACAAATACAGATAAACATTGTCAAAAGAAACATAATAATTTCTAAAAGTGTAATTTATAACTTGTAAATGTAAATGTTCTTATATAGTAATTATAGCATATTTTTTGAATTGATACTTTATTGAAAATATTTAAATTGAATTGAAATTGTTGAATTATGAAAGCATAAGTTTGGAATTGATAATTTATTGAAAATATTTAAACGTAATTTTGAAATAATAGAAAGTTGCTAAAGTAATTAATATAAATGACAAATGCATATGCAACAACAATAAGAATTATTTAGAAAGAAAGATTTGAGAATATAATAAATTAATCATATTATACTGAGCAAGTCGAGAGCAATATTATATAATAATCAAATGTATTTATAATTATAAGAGTATTTTATGTTTGTATGGAATATGTGATATTACGTGTAGGCTATGTAATCAACAAGTAAGCCTATAGGTACTGCGACTACCCATACACATGCAATAATAATGAAGTTATAATTCGCAATTTATTTTGAAATGATAATTAATAAATGTTCTAAATACTTAAAACAATTTTACATTGTTGTTATTATTACGATTACACCCATTAAAAAATATGACGTTAAAATAAAATGCGGTACCCAACGTGTGGCTCATCAACGATATATACATCATATAACAATTAACGTTATAAATATTTGTCGCCCGAGAACAGGGTGGCGACCATGCCATTTAACTATTTTAAAATTTAAAAGTTAAATGTATGGCCTAAAAGTTAATGTGTGTTAAATGAAAAAATATTTGTGATAACTATTATTTGTATGTTATGTTAATTGTTGTGTATTATATTAGCACAACTGGCACTCAACAGGTAATTATATTGTAAAAAGAAAAGGTTTAATTGTAATAGTAACGTTATTAATAATAATATTAATAATTATACAAAACAAAATAATAAATAAAGAGTAGTATAACCGGAATCACCAATAATAATTATTTTAAAAACATAATATAACAAATACATTATTCGACATGGCAGAACCAGGTAACTTCAGTATGGAGGCACTTCAAAATATGATGAAAGCCATGGTAGAAGAGTTAAAACAAGATAATGTAATACTAAAAGAAGAATTAAAACAAATAATGTAAAACATAATAGAAAATTTAAATGAATTAAAACAAGATAATGTAAAACTAAAAGAAGATCTAAATGAATTAAAACAAGATAATTTAAAACTAACAGAAAATTTAAAAGAAGAATTAAAACAAGATATAATAGATAGTACTACACAGTTAGTGGATAAAATTATAGACACTAATACGCGCATAGATGCACTTGAAAATAAAGTTGTACAAGCCCTTCATGAACAAGCTGTTAGGATAGAAAACAAGCATCAAGAATTACGCGCGGAGTGGAAGAAAGATTTAAAAGACATACATAAATAAATAACTGTAAACGTAAATGAGAAAATAATTGTAACAAAGCATGAACAGAATAGTAAAATAAGGGATGTCCATGATCAGCTTCAAGCGACCACAAGTAAAACGCGTATTACGGTAATAGAGAATAAACTAGAAGAAACATCCAAGACTGCGAAAGATTATTCTGGAGAGATGTCCAATATGAAAGAAGAGGTGAAGACTGAAATGGATCAACTTCGAACGGAGCTATCTAGACGCCCTGCGCAGATGATGGTTTATCCGGCACCATTAGAAGATAGGGTTAAACTAACTTTTGCAGGAAATAAATGGGAGAACAACATGGAATTTTTGGTCAATTGCGAAAAATAAATGGAAAAAATTGGTAGTAATATTGATGAAAACGAGAAAATAAATTTTCTTATTCGCCATTTCACAGATTCAGCAGCACAGTGGTACACTATCATACGTGATAATGTCACTACATATCAACAATTCCGTGACTCGTTTGAAAATAGGTATTGGAATATACATACGCAACGTCAGGTACGTGATCAGCTAGAATATGGTAAATTTAATATTCATGGTCGTCAGAGTATTGAACAGTATACAATAGCACAAATTGAAAGAGTGAAACATCTTAAACCTAAATTTTCAGAATATGAAATAATATCTAAACTGTCTTACCATTTTCAGAAAAATATCCAACTCGCTGTTAATACACAAGGTATTAAAACAATTGAAGAATTTTTAATACTGGTAACACAATCTGAAAATATCACTCGTGGTGAGAATACACAACACAATTATCAACCGCCCAGTAGTAACAATAATAACCATAATCACAACGTTAATAATTATAAACAGCAAATGCAACACACCCAAAATAAAGCACATATTAACCTCATTCTCGAACCAACAACGACTCAGCGTGAAGAAGGCGTTCGTCAAGAGAGGGAGAGCGATCAGAGAGAGAGAGAACGTAGAGGTGAGAAGGGAAGCTATGTCTGGCTCACTTCTAAAAAGAAATTCCCTAAACCGTATAATCGCTCAGTCAACGCAATAAAAGCAAACAATAGAAACATGAAGAAGGGATGTGAACCGGAAGCGGCAAGTGAACATCGACTTCTCAACAATGACTGGAGGCGCATACACAGCGGTACACAATAAACAATATATATGTCCTGTCGGCATACGAGACGAATTGCTTAGCACGTACGAGGGTATAAATCAAAAGGAACACCACACACATTGCCCTACTGTTAATGTTCATATAAACAACTGTAGAATTAAAATGTTGGTGGTCACAGGTAGTCAACTATCAGTTTTTTAACGCTGCCTGGATGCAACGAAATAAAAATTATTTTAAAAATACAGCGATATTACCTGTGAATAATATGAACATTACAACCATATTGCGAAGACAAGTGAAATAAGTGTATGAATAATCGTGTTTGTAAAAGGATGCCACGAGAAACCTATTCCTGTAGAGATTTGTCGAAACATGAAATTTGCACTCTAGAATATAAATACGCGAAGCACATCAGCCTTGTTCTCCTTCTCGTTCAAACACAGTGGCAGCCGGAGTCTCTGCCCAACAACGGAGGACGAGGGAGCAGCACACTACATGGCATAAATTCTAGGCGTAGAGGACGAGTCATCGGACTTCCGAGAGGATCCGGAGGATGAAGAAAGGACCCAGGACTTCAAGACAATGCAGGATTCACCAACATCAAGGACTCAGGACCAGAAGAGGGTACGCTGAGGAACCACTACAATTAAGGTGAAAGAAAGCCATGTATTCCTCATAACAAAAGACTTAATCAAAGACAGATAAACATTGTCAAAAGAAACATAATAATTTCTAAAAGTGTAATTTATAACATGTAAATGTAAATGTTCTTGTATAGTAATTATAGCATATTTTTTGAATTGATACTTTATTGAAAATATTTAAATTGAATTGAAATTGTTGAATTATGAAAGCATAAGTTTGGAATTGATAATTTATTGAAAATATTTAAACGTAATTTTGAAATAATAGAAAGTTGCTAAAGTAATTAATATAAATGACAAATGCATATGCAACAACAATAAGAATTATTTTAAAAAGAAAGATTTGAGAATATAATAAATTAATCATATTATACTGAGCAAGTCGAGAGCAATATTATATAATAATCAAATGTATTTATAATTATAAGAGTATTTTATGTTTGTATGGAATATGTGATATTACGTGTAGGCTATGTAATCAACAAGTAAGCCTATAGGTACTACGACTACCCATACAAATGCAATAATAATGAAGTTCTAATTCGCAATTTATTTTGAAATGATAATTAATAAATGTTCTAAATACTTTAAACAATTTTATATTGTTGTTATTATTACGATTACACCCATTAAAAAATATAACGTTATAAATAAAATGCGGTACCCAACGTGTGGCTCATCAACGATATATACATCATATAACAATTAACGTTATAAATATTTGTCGCCCAAGAACATGGTGCGCGACCATGCCACATAACTATTTTAAAATTTAAAAGTTAAATGTATCGCCTACAAGTAAATGTGTGTTAAATGAAAAAATATTTGTGCTAACTATTATTTGTATGTTATGTTAATTGTTGTGTATTATATTAGCACAACTGGCACTCAACAGGTAATTATATTGTAAAAAGAAAAGGTTTAATTGTAATAGTAACGTTATTAATAATAATATTAATAACAATACAAAACAAAATAATAAATAAAGAGTAGTATAAACGGAATCACCAATAATAATTATTTTAAAAACATAATATAACAAATAAATTATTCTACATGGCAGAACCAGGTAACTTCAGTATGGAGGCACTTCAAAATATGATGAAAGCCATGGTAGAAGAATTAAAACAAGATAATGTAAAACATAATAGAAAATTTAAATGAATTAAAACAAGATAATGTAAAACTAAAAGAAGATCTAAATGAATTAAAACAAGATAATTTAAAACTAACAGAAAATTTAAAAGAAGAATTAAAACAAGATATAATTGATAGTACTACACAATTAGTAAATAAAATTATAGACACTAATACGCGCATAGATGCACTTGAAAATAAAGTTGTACAAGCCCTTCATGAACAAGCTGTTAGGATAGAAAACAAGCATAAAGAATTACGCGCGGAGTGGAAGAAAGATTTAAAAGACATACATAAATAAGTAACTGTAAACGTAAATGAGAAAATAATTGTAGCAAAGCATGAACAGAACAGTAAAATAAGGGATGTCCATGATCAGCTTCAAGCGACCACAAGGAAAACGCGTATTACGGTAATAGAGAATAAACTAGATGAAACATCCAAGACTGCGAAAGATTATTCTGGAGAGATGTCCAATATGAAAAAAGAGGTGAAGACTGAAATGGATCAACTTCGAACGGAGCTATGTAGACGCCCTGCGCAGATGATGGTTTATCCGGCACCATTAGTAGATAGGGTTAAACTAACATTTGCAGGAAATAAATGGGAGAACAGCATGGAATTTTTGGTCAATTGCGAAAAATAAATGGAAAAAATTGATAGTAATATTGATGAAAACGAGAAAATAAATTTTCTTATTCGCCATTTCACAGATTCAGCAGCACAGTGGTACACTATCATACGTGATAATGTCACTACATATCAACAATTCCGTGACTCGTTTGAAAATAGGTATTGGAATATACATACGCAACGTCAGGTACGTGATCAGCTAGAATATGGTAAATTTAATATTCATGGTCGTCAGAGTATTGAACAGTATACAATAGCACAAATTGAAAGAGTGAAACATCTTAAACCTAAATTTTCAGAATATGAAATAATATCTAAACTGTCTTACCATTTTCAGAAAAATATCCAACTCGCTGTTAATACACAAGGTATTAAAACAATTGAAGAATTTTTAATACTGGTAACACAATCTGAAAATATCACTCGTGGTGAGAATACACAACACAATTATCAACCGCCCAGTAGTAACAATAATAACCATAATCACAACGTTAATAATTATAAACAGCAAATGCAACACACCCAAAATAAAGCACATATTAACCTCATTCTCGAACCAACAACGACTCAGCGTGAAGAAGGCGTTCGTCAAGAGAGGGAGAGCGATCAGAGAGAGAGAGAACGTAGAGGTGAGAAGGGAAGCTATGTCTGGCTCACTTCTAAAAAGAAATTCCCTAAACCGTATGATCGCTCAGTCAACGCAATAAAAGCAAACAATAGAAACATGAAGAAGGGATGTGAACCGGAAGCGGCAAGTGAACATCGACTTCTCAACAATGACTGGAGACGCATACACAGCGGTACACAATAAACAATATATATGTCCTGTCGGCATACGAGACGAATTGCTTAGCACGGACGAGGGTATAAATCAAAAGGAACACCACACACATTGCCCTACTGTTAATGTTCATATAAACAACTGTAGAATTAAAATGTTGGTGGTCACAGGTAGTCAACTATCAGTTTTTTAACGCTGCCTGGATGCAACGAAATAAAAATTATTTTAAAAATACAGCGATATTACCTGTGAATAATATGAACATTACAACCATATTGCGAAGACAAGTGAAATAAGTGTATGAATAATCGTGTTTGTAAAAGGATGCCACGAGAAACCTATTCCTGTAGAGATTTGTCGAAACATGAAATTTGCACTCTAGAATATAAATACGCGAAGCACATCAGCCTTGTTCTCCTTCTCGTTCAAACACAGTGGCAGCCGGAGTCTCTGCCCAACAACGGAGGACGAGGGAGCAGCACACTACATGGCATAAATTCTAGGCGTAGAGGACGAGTCATCGGACTTCCGAGAGGATCCGGAGGATGAAGAAAGGACCCAGGACTTCAAGACAATGCAGGATTCACCAACATCAAGGACTCAGGACCAGAAGAGGGTACGCTGAGGAACCACTACAATTAAGGTGAAAGAAAGCCATGTATTCCTCATAACAAAAGACTTAATCAAAGACAGATAAACATTGTCAAAAGAAACATAATAATTTCTAAAAGTGTAATTTATAACATGTAAATGTAAATGTTCTTGTATAGTAATTATAGCATATTTTTTGAATTGATACTTTATTGAAAATATTTAAATTGAATTGAAATTGTTGAATTATGAAAGCATAAGTTTGGAATTGATAATTTATTGAAAATATTTAAACGTAATTTTGAAATAATAGAAAATTGCTAAAGTAATTAATATAAATGACAAATGCATATGCAACAACAATAAGAATTATTTTAAAAAGAAAGATTTGAGAATATAATAAATTAATCATATTATACTGAGCAAGTCGAGAGCAATATTATATAATAATCAAATGTATTTATAATTATAAGAGTATTTTATGTTTGTATGGAATATGTGATATTACGTGTAGGCTATGTAATCAACAAGTAAGCCTATAGGTACTACGACTACCCATACAAATGCAATAATAATGAAGTTCTAATTCGCAATTTATTTTGAAATGATAATTAATAAATGTTCTAAATACTTTAAACAATTTTATATTGTTGTTATTATTACGATTACACCCATTAAAAAATATAACGTTATAAATAAAATGCGGTACCCAACGTGTGGCTCATCAACGATATATACATCATATAACAATTAACGTTATAAATATTTGTCGCCCAAGAACATGGTGCGCGACCATGCCACATAACTATTTTAAAATTTAAAAGTTAAATGTATCGCCTACAAGTAAATGTGTGTTAAATGAAAAAATATTTGTGCTAACTATTATTTGTATGTTATGTTAATTGTTGTGTATTATATTAGCACAACTGGCACTCAACAGGTAATTATATTGTAAAAAGAAAAGGTTTAATTGTAATAGTAACGTTATTAATAATAATATTAATAACAATACAAAACAAAATAATAAATAAAGAGTAGTATAAACGGAATCACCAATAATAATTATTTTAAAAACATAATATAACAAATAAATTATTCTACATGGCAGAACCAGGTAACTTCAGTATGGAGGCACTTCAAAATATGATGAAAGCCATGGTAGAAGAATTAAAACAAGATAATGTAAAACATAATAGAAAATTTAAATGAATTAAAACAAGATAATGTAAAACTAAAAGAAGATCTAAATGAATTAAAACAAGATAATTTAAAACTAACAGAAAATTTAAAAGAAGAATTAAAACAAGATATAATTGATAGTACTACACAATTAGTAAATAAAATTATAGACACTAATACGCGCATAGATGCACTTGAAAATAAAGTTGTACAAGCCCTTCATGAACAAGCTGTTAGGATAGAAAACAAGCATAAAGAATTACGCGCGGAGTGGAAGAAAGATTTAAAAGACATACATAAATAAGTAACTGTAAACGTAAATGAGAAAATAATTGTAGCAAAGCATGAACAGAACAGTAAAATAAGGGATGTCCATGATCAGCTTCAAGCGACCACAAGGAAAACGCGTATTACGGTAATAGAGAATAAACTAGATGAAACATCCAAGACTGCGAAAGATTATTCTGGAGAGATGTCCAATATGAAAAAAGAGGTGAAGACTGAAATGGATCAACTTCGAACGGAGCTATGTAGACGCCCTGCGCAGATGATGGTTTATCCGGCACCATTAGTAGATAGGGTTAAACTAACATTTGCAGGAAATAAATGGGAGAACAGCATGGAATTTTTGGTCAATTGCGAAAAATAAATGGAAAAAATTGATAGTAATATTGATGAAAACGAGAAAATAAATTTTCTTATTCGCCATTTCACAGATTCAGCAGCACAGTGGTACACTATCATACGTGATAATGTCACTACATATCAACAATTCCGTGACTCGTTTGAAAATAGGTATTGGAATATACATACGCAACGTCAGGTACGTGATCAGCTAGAATATGGTAAATTTAATATTCATGGTCGTCAGAGTATTGAACAGTATACAATAGCACAAATTGAAAGAGTGAAACATCTTAAACCTAAATTTTCAGAATATGAAATAATATCTAAACTGTCTTACCATTTTCAGAAAAATATCCAACTCGCTGTTAATACACAAGGTATTAAAACAATTGAAGAATTTTTAATACTGGTAACACAATCTGAAAATATCACTCGTGGTGAGAATACACAACACAATTATCAACCGCCCAGTAATAACAATAATAACCATAATCACAACGTTAATAATTATAAACAGCAAATGCAACACACCCAAAATAAAGCACATATTAACCTCATTCTCGAACCAACAACGACTCAGCGTGAAGAAGGCGTTCGTCAAGAGAGGGAGAGCGATCAGAGAGAGAGAGAACGTAGAGGTGAGAAGGGAAGCTATGTCTGGCTCACTTCTAAAAAGAAATTCCCTAAACCGTATGATCGCTCAGTCAACGCAATAAAAGCAAACAATAGAAACATGAAGAAGGGATGTGAACCGGAAGCGGCAAGTGAACATCGACTTCTCAACAATGACTGGAGACGCATACACAGCGGTACACAATAAACAATATATATGTCCTGTCGGCATACGAGACGAATTGCTTAGCACGGACGAGGGTATAAATCAAAAGGAACACCACACACATTGCCCTACTGTTAATGTTCATATAAACAACTGTAGAATTAAAATGTTGGTGGTCACAGGTAGTCAACTATCAGTTTTTTAACGCTGCCTGGATGCAACGAAATAAAAATTATTTTAAAAATACAGCGATATTACCTGTGAATAATATGAACATTACAACCATATTGCGAAGACAAGTGAAATAAGTGTATGAATAATCGTGTTTGTAAAAGATGCCACGAGAAACCTATTCCTGTAGAGATTTATCGAAACATGAAATTTGCACTCTAGAATATAAATACGGGAAGCACATCAGCCTTGTTCTCCTTCTCGTTCAAACACAGTGGCAGCCGGAGTCTCTGCCCAACAACGGAGGTCTAGGGAGCAGCACACTACATGGCATAAATTCTAGACGTAGAGAACGAGTCATCGGTCTTCCGAGAGGATCCGGAAGATGAAGAAAGGACCCAGGACTTCAAGACAATGCAGGATTCACCAACATCAAGGACTCAGGACCAGAAGAGGGTACGCTGAGGAACCACTACAATTAAGGTGAAAGAAAGCCATGTATTCCTCATAACAAAAGACTTAATGTAAGACAGATAAACATTGTCAAAAGAAACATAATAATTTTCTAAAAGTGTAATTTATAACTTGTAAATGTAAATGTTCTTGTATAGTAATTATAGCATATTTTTTGAATTGATACTTTATTGAAAATATTTAAATTGAATTGAAATTGTTGAATTATGAAAGCATAAGTTTGGAATTGATAATTTATTGAAAATATTTAAACGTAATTTTGAAATAATAGAAAGTTGCTAAAGTAATTAATATAAATGACAAATGCATATGCAACAACAATAAGAATTATTTTAAAAAGAAAGCTTTGAGAATATAATAAATTAATCATATTATACTGAGCAAGTCGAGAGCAATATTATATAATAATCAAATGTATTTATAATTATAAGAGTATTTTATGTTTGTATGGAATATGTGATATTACGTGTAGGCTATGTAATCAACAAGTAAGCCTATAGGTACTACGACTACCCATACAAATGCAATAATAATGAAGTTCTAATTCGCAATTTATTTTGAAATGATAATTAATAAATGTTCTAAATACTTTAAACAATTTTATATTGTTGTTATTATTACGATTACACCCATTAAAAAATATAACGTTATAAATAAAATGCGGTACCCAACGTGTGGCTCATCAACGATATATACATCATATAACAATTAACGTTATAAATATTTGTCGCCCAAGAACATGGTGCGCGACCATGCCACATAACTATTTTAAAATTTAAAAGTTAAATGTATCGCCTACAAGTAAATGTGTGTTAAATGAAAAAATATTTGTGCTAACTATTATTTGTATGTTATGTTATTTGTTGTGTATTATATTAGCACAACTGGCACTCAACAGGTAATTATATTGTAAAAAGAAAAGGTTTAATTGTAATGGTAACGTTATTAATAATAATATTAATAACAATACAAAACAAAATAATAAATAAAGAAAAGTATAAACGGAATCACCAATAATAATTATTTTAAAAACATAATATAACAAATAAATTATTCTACATGGCAGAACCAGGTAACTTCAGTATGGAGGCACTTCAAAATATGATGAAAGCCATGGTAGAAGAATTAAAACAAGATAATGTAAAACATAATAGAAAATTTAAATGAATTAAAACAAGATAATGTAAAACTAAAAGAAGATCTAAATGAATTAAAACAAGATAATTTAAAACTAACAGAAAATTTAAAAGAAGAATTAAAACAAGATATAATTGATAGTACTACACAATTAGTAAATAAAATTATAGACACTAATACGCGCATAGATGCACTTGAAAATAAAGTTGTACAAGCCCTTCATGAACAAGCTGTTAGGATAGAAAACAAGCATAAAGAATTACGCGCGGAGTGGAAGAAAGATTTAAAAGACATACATAAATAAGTAACTGTAAACGTAAATGAGAAAATAATTGTAGCAAAGCATGAACAGAACAGTAAAATAAGGGATGTCCATGATCAGCTTCAAGCGACCACAAGGAAAACGCGTATTACGGTAATAGAGAATAAACTAGAAGAAACATCCAAGACTGCGAAAGATTATTCTGGAGAGATGTCCAATATGAAAGAAGAGGTGAAGACTGAAATGGATCAACTTCGAACGGAGCTATGTAGACGCCCTGCGCAGATGATGGTTTATCCGGCACCATTAGTAGATAGGGTTAAACTAACATTTGCAGGAAATAAATGGGAGAACAGCATGGAATTTTTGGTCAATTGCGAAAAATAAATGGAAAAAATTGATAGTAATATTGATGAAAACGAGAAAATAAATTTTCTTATTCGCCATTTCACAGATTCAGCAGCACAGTGGTACACTATCATACGTGATAATGTCACTACATATCAACAATTCGGTGACTCGTTTGAAAATAGGTATTGGAATATACATACGCAACGTCAGGTACGTGATCAGCTAGAATATGGTAAATTTAATATTCATGGTCGTCAGAGTATTGAACAGTATACAATAGCACAAATTGAAAGAGTGAAACATCTTAAACCTAAATTTTCAGAATATGAAATAATATCTAAACTGTCTTACCATTTTCAGAAAAATATCCAACTCGCTGTTAATACACAAGGTATTAAAACAATTGAAGAATTTTTAATACTGGTAACACAATCTGAAAATATCATTCGTGGTGAGAATACACAACACAATTATCAACCGCCCAGTAATAACAATAATAACCATAATCACAACGTTAATAATTATAAACAGCAAATGCAACACACCCAAAATAAAGCACATATTAACCTCATTCTCGAACCAACAACGACTCAGCGTGAAGAAGGCGTTCGTCAAGAGAGGGAGAGCGACCAGAGAGAGAGAGAACGTAGAGGTGAGAAGGGAAGCTATGTCTGGCTCACTTCTAAAAAGAAATTCCCTAAACCGTATGATCGCTCAGTCAACGCAATAAAAGCAAACAATAGAAACATGAAGAAGGGATGTGAACCGGAAGCGGCAAGTGAACATCGACTTCTCAACAATGACTGGAGACGCATACACAGCGGTACACAATAAACAATATATATGTCCTGTCGGCATACGAGACGAATTGCTTAGCACGGACGAGGGTATAAATCAAAAGGAACACCACACACATTGCCCTACTGTTAATGTTCATATAAACAACTGTAGAATTAAAATGTTGGTGGTCACAGGTAGTCAACTATCAGTTTTTTAACGCTGCCTGGATGCAACGAAATAAAAATTATTTTAAAAATACAGCGATATTACCTGTGAATAATATGAACATTACAACCATATTGCGAAGACAAGTGAAATAAGTGTATGAATAATCGTGTTTGTAAAAGATGCCACGAGAAACCTATTCCTGTAGAGATTTGTCGAAACATGAAATTTGCACTCTAGAATATAAATACGCGAGGCACATCAGCCTTGTTCTCCTTCTCGTTCAAACACAGTGGCAGCCGGAGTCTCTGCCCAACAACGGAGGTCTAGGGAGCAGCACACTACATGGCATAAATTCTAGACGTAGAGAACGAGTCATCGGTCTTCCGAGAGGATCCGGAAGATGAAGAAAGGACCCAGGACTTCAAGACAATGCAGGATTCACCAACATCAAGGACTCAGGACCAGAAGAGGGTACGCTGAGGAACCACTACAATTAAGGTGAAAGAAAGCCATGTATTCCTCATAACAAAAGACTTAATGTAAGACAGATAAACATTGTCAAAAGAAACATAATAATTTTCTAAAAGTGTAATTTATAACTTGTAAATGTAAATGTTCTTGTATAGTAATTATAGCATATTTTTTGAATTGATACTTTATTGAAAATATTTAAATTGAATTGAAATTGTTGAATTATGAAAGCATAAGTTTGGAATTGATAATTTATTGAAAATATTTAAACGTAATTTTGAAATAATAGAAAGTTGCTAAAGTAATTAATATAAATGACAAATGCATATGCAACAACAATAAGAATTATTTTAAAAAGAAAGATTTGAGAATATAATAAATTAATCATATTATACTGAGCAAGTCGAGAGCAATATTATATAATAATCAAATGTATTTATAATTATAAGAGTATTTTATGTTTGTATGGAATATGTGATATTACGTGTAGGCTATGTAATCAACAAGTAAGCCTATAGGTACTGCGACTACCCATACACATGCAATAATAATGAAGTTCTAATTCGCAATTTATTTTGAAATGATAATTAATAAATGTTCTAAATACTTTAAACAATTTTACATTGTTGTTATCATTACGATTACACCCATTAAAAAATATAACGTTAAAATAAAATGCGGTACCCAACGTGTGGCTCATCAACGATATATACATCATATAACAATTAACGTTATAAATATTTGTCGCCCAAGAACATGGTGCGCGACCATGCCATTTAACTATTTTAAAATTTAAAAGTTAAATGTATGGCCTAAAAGTAAATGTGTGTTAAATGGAAAAAAATTTGTGATAACTATTATTTGTATGTTATGTTATTTGTTGTGTATTATATTAGCACAACTGGCACTCAACAGGTAATTATATTGTAAAAAGAAAAGGTTTAATTGTAATAGTAACGTTATTAATAATAATATTAATAACAATACAAAACAAAATAATAAATAAAGAGTAGTATAACCGGAATCACCAATAATAATTATATTAAAAACATAATATAACAAATAAATTATTCTACATGGCAGAACCAGGTAACTTCAGTATGGAGGCACTTCAAAATATGATGAAAGGCATGGTAGAAGAATTAAAACAAGATAATGTAAAACATAATAGAAAATTTAAATGAATTAAAACAAGATAATGTAAAACTAAAAGAAGATCTAAATGAATTAAAACAAGATAATTTAAAACTAACAGAAAATTTAAAAGAAGAATTAAAACAAGATATAATTGATAGTACTACACAATTAGTAAATAAAATTATAGACACTAATACGCGCATAGATGCACTTGAAAATAAAGTTGTACAAGCCCTTCATGAACAAGCTGTTAGGATAGAAAACAAGCATAAAGAATTACGCGCGGAGTGGAAGAAAGATTTAAAAGACATACATAAATAAGTAACTGTAAACGTAAATGAGAAAATAATTGTAGCAAAGCATGAACAGAACAGTAAAATAAGGGATGTCCATGATCAGCTTCAAGCGACCACAAGGAAAACGCGTATTACGGTAATAGAGAATAAACTAGAAGAAACATCCAAGACTGCGAAAGATTATTCTGGAGAGATGTCCAATATGAAAGAAGAGGTGAAGACTGAAATGGATCAACTTCGAACGGAGCTATGTAGACGCCCTGCGCAGATGATGGTTTATCCGGCACCATTAGTAGATAGGGTTAAACTAACATTTGCAGGAAATAAATGGGAGAACAGCATGGAATTTTTGGTCAATTGCGAAAAATAAATGGAAAAAATTGGTAGTAATATTGATGAAAACGAGAAAATAAATTTTCTTATTCGCCATTTCACAGCTTCAGCAGCACAGTGGTACACTATCATACGTGATAATGTCACTACATATCAACAATTCCGTGACTCGTTTGAAAATAGGTATTGGAATATACATACGCAACGTCAGGTACGTGATCAGCTAGAATATGGTAAATTTAATATTCATGGTCGTCAGAGTATTGAACAGTATACAATAGCACAAATTGAAAGAGTGAAACATCTTAAACCTAAATTTTCAGAATATGAAATAATATCTAAACTGTCTTACCATTTTCAGAAAAATATCCAACTCGCTGTTAATACACAAGGTATTAAAACAATTGAAGAATTTTTAATACTGGTAACACAATCTGAAAATATCACTCGTGGTGAGAATACACAACACAATTATCAACCGCCCAGTAATAACAATAATAACCATAATCACAACGTTAATAATTATAAACAGCAAATGCAACACACCCAAAATAAAGCACATATTAACCTCATTCTCGAACCAACAACGACTCAGCGTGAAGAAGGCGTTCGTCAAGAGAGGGAGAGCGATCAGAGAGAGAGAGAACGTAGAGGTGAGAAGGGAAGCTATGTCTGGCTCACTTCTAAAAAGAAATTCCCTAAACCGTATGATCGCTCAGTCAACGCAATAAAAGCAAACAATAGAAACATGAAGAAGGGATGTGAACCGGAAGCGGCAAGTGAACATCGACTTCTCAACAATGACTGGAGACGCATACACAGCGGTACACAATAAACAATATATATGTCCTGTCGGCATACGAGACGAATTGCTTAGCACGGACGAGGGTATAAATCAAAAGGAACACCACACACATTGCCCTACTGTTAATGTTCATATAAACAACTGTAGAATTAAAATGTTGGTGGTCACAGGTAGTCAACTATCAGTTTTTTAACGCTGCCTGGATGCAACGAAATAAAAATTATTTTAAAAATACAGCGATATTACCTGTGAATAATATGAACATTACAACCATATTGCGAAGACAAGTGAAATAAGTGTATGAATAATCGTGTTTGTAAAAGATGCCACGAGAAACCTATTCCTGTAGAGATTTGTCGAAACATGAAATTTGCACTCTAGAATATAAATACGCGAAGCACATCAGCCTTGTTCTCCTTCTCGTTCAAACACAGTGGCAGCCGGAGTCTCTGCCCAACAACGGAGGTCTAGGGAGCAGCACACTACATGGCATAAATTCTAGACGTAGAGAACGAGTCATCGGTCTTCCGAGAGGATCCGGAAGATGAAGAAAGGACCCAGGACTTCAAGGCAATGCAGGATTCACCAACATCAAGGACTCAGGACCAGAAGAGGGTACGCTGAGGAACCACTACAATTAAGGTGAAAGAAAGCCATGTATTCCTCATAACAAAAGACTTAATGTAAGACAGATAAACATTGTCAAAAGAAACATAATAATTTTCTAAAAGTGTAATTTATAACTTGTAAATGTAAATGTTCTTGTCTAGTAATTATAGCATATTTTTTGAATTGATACTTTATTGAAAATATTTAAATTGAATTGAAATTCTTGAATTATGAAAGCATAAGTTTGGAATTGATAATTTATTGAAAATATTTAAACGTAATTTTGAAATAATAGAAAGTTGCTAAAGTAATTAATATAAATGACAAATGCATATGCAACAACAATAAGAATTATTTTAAAAAGAAAGATTTGAGAATATAATAAATTAATCACATTATACTGAGCAAGTCGAGAGCAATATTATATAATAATCAAATGTATTTATAATTATAAGAGTATTTTATATTTGTATGGAATATGTGATATTAGGTGTAGGCTATGTAATCAACAAGTAAGCCTATAGGTACTGCGACTACCCATACACATGCAATAATAATGAAGTTATAATTCGCAATTTATTTTGAAATGATAATTAATAAATGTTCTAAATACTTTCAACAATTTTACATTGTTGTTATTATTACGATTACACCCATTAAAAAATATAACGTTATAAATAAAATGCGGTACCCAACGTGTGGCTCATCAACGATATATACATCATATAACAATTATCGTTATAAATATTTGTCGCCCAAGAACATGGTGCGCGACCATGCCATTTAACTATTTTAAAATTTAAAAGTTAAATGTATGGCCTACAAGTAAATGTGTGTTAAATGAAAAAATATTTGTGATAACTATTATTTGTATGTTATGTTAATTGTTGTGTATTATATTAGCACAACTGGCACTCAACAGGTAATTACATTGTAAAAATAAAAGGTTTAATTGTAATAGTAACGTTATTAATAATAATATTAATAACAATACAAAACAAAATAATAAATAAAGAGTAGTATAACCGGAATCACCAATAATAATTATTTTAAAAACATAATATAACAAATAAATTATTCGACATGGCAGAACCAGGTATCTTCTGTATGGAGGCACTTCAAAATATGATGAAAGCCATGGTAGAAGAGTTAAAACAAGATAATGTAATACTAAAAGAAGAATTAAAACAAGATAATGTAAAACATAATAGAAAATTTAAATGAATTAAAACAAGATAATGTAAAACTAAAAGAAGATCTAAATGAATTAAAACAAGATAATTTAAAACTAACAGAAAATTTAAAAGAAGAATTAAAACAAGATATAATTGATAGTACTACACAATTAGTAAATAAAATTATAGACACTAATACGCGCATAGATGCACTTGAAAATAAAGTTGTACAAGCCCTTCATGAACAAGCTGTTAGGATAGAAAACAAGCATAAAGAATTACGCGCGGAGTGGAAGAAAGATTTAAAAGACATACATAAATAAGTAACTGTAAACGTAAATGAGAAAATAATTGTAGCAAAGCATGAACAGAACAGTAAAATAAGGGATGTCCATGATCAGCTTCAAGCGACCACAAGGAAAACGCGTATTACGGTAATAGAGAATAAACTAGATGAAACATCCAAGACTGCGAAAGATTATTCTGGAGAGATGTCCAATATGAAAAAAGAGGTGAAGACTGAAATGGATCAACTTCGAACGGAGCTATGTAGACGCCCTGCGCAGATGATGGTTTATCCGGCACCATTAGTAGATAGGGTTAAACTAACATTTGCAGGAAATAAATGGGAGAACAGCATGGAATTTTTGGTCAATTGCGAAAAATAAATGGAAAAAATTGATAGTAATATTGATGAAAACGAGAAAATAAATTTTCTTATTCGCCATTTCACAGATTCAGCAGCACAGTGGTACACTATCATACGTGATAATGTCACTACATATCAACAATTCCGTGACTCGTTTGAAAATAGGTATTGGAATATACATACGCAACGTCAGGTACGTGATCAGCTAGAATATGGTAAATTTAATATTCATGGTCGTCAGAGTATTGAACAGTATACAATAGCACAAATTGAAAGAGTGAAACATCTTAAACCTAAATTTTCAGAATATGAAATAATATCTAAACTGTCTTACCATTTTCAGAAAAATATCCAACTCGCTGTTAATACACAAGGTATTAAAACAATTGAAGAATTTTTAATACTGGTAACACAATCTGAAAATATCACTCGTGGTGAGAATACACAACACAATTATCAACCGCCCAGTAATAACAATAATAACCATAATCACAACGTTAATAATTATAAACAGCAAATGCAACACACCCAAAATAAAGCACATATTAACCTCATTCTCGAACCAACAACGACTCAGCGTGAAGAAGGCGTTCGTCAAGAGAGAGAGAGCGATCAGAGAGAGAGAGAACGTAGAGGTGAGAAGGGAAGCTATGTCTGGCTCACTTCTAAAAAGAAATTCCCTAAACCGTATGATCGCTCAGTCAACGCAATAAAAGCAAACAATAGAAACATGAAGAAGGGATGTGAACCGGAAGCGGCAAGTGAACATCGACTTCTCAACAATGACTGGAGACGCATACACAGCGGTACACAATAAACAATATATATGTCCTGTCGGCATACGAGACGAATTGCTTAGCACGGACGAGGGTATAAATCAAAAGGAACACCACACACATTGCCCTACTGTTAATGTTCATATAAACAACTGTAGAATTAAAATGTTGGTGGTCACAGGTAGTCAACTATCAGTTTTTTAACGCTGCCTGGATGCAACGAAATAAAAATTATTTTAAAAATACAGCGATATTACCTGTGAATAATATGAACATTACAACCATATTGCGAAGACAAGTGAAATAAGTGTATGAATAATCGTGTTTGTAAAAGATGCCACGAGAAACCTATTCCTGTAGAGATTTATCGAAACATGAAATTTGCACTCTAGAATATAAATACGGGGAGCACATCAGCCTTGTTCTCCTTCTCGTTCAAACACAGTGGCAGCCGGAGTCTCTGCCCAACAACGGAGGTCTAGGGAGCAGCACACTACATGGCATAAATTCTAGACGTAGAGAACGAGTCATCGGTCTTCCGAGAGGATCCGGAAGATGAAGAAAGGACCCAGGACTTCAAGACAATGCAGGATTCACCAACATCAAGGACTCAGGACCAGAAGAGGGTACGCTGAGGAACCACTACAATTAAGGTGAAAGAAAGCCATGTATTCCTCATAACAAAAGACTTAATGTAAGACAGATAAACATTGTCAAAAGAAACATAATAATTTTCTAAAAGTGTAATTTATAACTTGTAAATGTAAATGTTCTTGTATAGTAATTATAGCATATTTTTTGAATTGATACTTTATTGAAAATATTTAAATTGAATTGAAATTGTTGAATTATGAAAGCATAAGTTTGGAATTGATAATTTATTGAAAATATTTAAACGTAATTTTGAAATAATAGAAAGTTGCTAAAGTAATTAATATAAATGACAAATGCATATGCAACAACAATAAGAATTATTTTAAAAAGAAAGCTTTGAGAATATAATAAATTAATCATATTATACTGAGCAAGTCGAGAGCAATATTATATAATAATCAAATGTATTTTTAATTATAAGAGTATTTTATGTTTGTATGGAATATGTGATATTACGTGTAGGCTATGTAATCAACAAGTAAGCCTATAGGTACTACGACTACCCATACAAATGCAATAATAATGAAGTTCTAATTCGCAATTTATTTTGAAATGATAATTAATAAATGTTCTAAATACTTTAAACAATTTTATATTGTTGTTATTATTACGATTACACCCATTAAAAAATATAACGTTATAAATAAAATGCGGTACCCAACGTGTGGCTCATCAACGATATATACATCATATAACAATTAACGTTATAAATATTTGTCGCCCAAGAACATGGTGCGCGACCATGCCACATAACTATTTTAAAATTTAAAAGTTAAATGTATCGCCTACAAGTAAATGTGTGTTAAATGAAAAAATATTTGTGCTAACTATTATTTGTATGTTATGTTATTTGTTGTGTATTATATTAGCACAACTGGCACTCAACAGGTAATTATATTGTAAAAAGAAAAGGTTTAATTGTAATGGTAACGTTATTAATAATAATATTAATAACAATACAAAACAAAATAATAAATAAAGAAAAGTATAAACGGAATCACCAATAATAATTATTTTAAAAACATAATATAACAAATAAATTATTCTACATGGCAGAACCAGGTAACTTCAGTATGGAGGCACTTCAAAATATGATGAAAGCCATGGTAGAAGAATTAAAACAAGATAATGTAAAACATAATAGAAAATTTAAATGAATTAAAACAAGATAATGTAAAACTAAAAGAAGATCTAAATGAATTAAAACAAGATAATTTAAAACTAACAGAAAATTTAAAAGAAGAATTAAAACAAGATATAATTGATAGTACTACACAATTAGTAAATAAAATTATAGACACTAATACGCGCATAGATGCACTTGAAAATAAAGTTGTACAAGCCCTTCATGAACAAGCTGTTAGGATAGAAAACAAGCATAAAGAATTACGCGCGGAGTGGAAGAAAGATTTAAAAGACATACATAAATAAGTAACTGTAAACGTAAATGAGAAAATAATTGTAGCAAAGCATGAACAGAACAGTAAAATAAGGGATGTCCATGATCAGCTTCAAGCGACCACAAGGAAAACGCGTATTACGGTAATAGAGAATAAACTAGAAGAAACATCCAAGACTGCGAAAGATTATTCTGGAGAGATGTCCAATATGAAAGAAGAGGTGAAGACTGAAATGGATCAACTTCGAACGGAGCTATGTAGACGCCCTGCGCAGATGATGGTTTATCCGGCACCATTGGTAGATAGGGTTAAACTAACATTTGCAGGAAATAAATGGGAGAACAGCATGGAATTTTTGGTCAATTGCGAAAAATAAATGGAAAAAATTGATAGTAATATTGATGAAAACGAGAAAATAAATTTTCTTATTCGCCATTTCACAGATTCAGCAGCACAGTGGTACACTATCATACGTGATAATGTCACTACATATCAACAATTCCGTGACTCGTTTGAAAATAGGTATTGGAATATACATACGCAACGTCAGGTACGTGATCAGCTAGAATATGGTAAATTTAATATTCATGGTCGTCAGAGTATTGAACAGTATACAATAGCACAAATTGAAAGAGTGAAACATCTTAAACCTAAATTTTCAGAATATGAAATAATATCTAAACTGTCTTACCATTTTCAGAAAAATATCCAACTCGCTGTTAATACACAAGGTATTAAAACAATTGAAGAATTTTTAATACTGGTAACACAATCTGAAAATATCATTCGTGGTGAGAATACACAACACAATTATCAACCGCCCAGTAATAACAATAATAACCATAATCACAACGTTAATAATTATAAACAGCAAATGCAACACACCCAAAATAAAGCACATATTAACCTCATTCTCGAACCAACAACGACTCAGCGTGAAGAAGGCGTTCGTCAAGAGAGGGAGAGCGACCAGAGAGAGAGAGAACGTAGAGGTGAGAAGGGAAGCTATGTCTGGCTCACTTCTAAAAAGAAATTCCCTAAACCGTATGATCGCTCAGTCAACGCAATAAAAGCAAACAATAGAAACATGAAGAAGGAATGTGAACCGGAAGCGGCAAGTGAACAGCGACTTCTCAACAATGACTGGAGACGCATACACAGCGGTACACAATAAACAATATATATGTCCTGTCGGCATACGAGACGAACTGCTTAGCACGGACGATGGTATAAATCAAAAGGAACACCACACACATTGCCCTACTGTTAATGTTCATATAAACAACTGTAGAATTAAAATGTTGGTGGTCACAGGTAGTCAACTATCAGTTTTTTAACGCTGCCTGGATGCAACGAAATAAAAATTATTTTAAAAATACAGCGATATTACCTGTGAATAATATGAACATTACAACCATATTGCGAAGACAAGTGAAATAAGTGTATGAATAATCGTGTTTGTAAAAGATGCCACGAGAAACCTATTCCTGTAGAGATTTGTCGAAACATGAAATTTGCACTCTAGAATATAAATACGCGAGGCACATCAGCCTTGTTCTCCTTCTCGTTCAAACACAGTGGCAGCCGGAGTCTCTGCCCAACAACGGAGGTCTAGGGAGCAGCACACTACATGGCATAAATTCTAGACGTAGAGAACGAGTCATCGGTCTTCCGAGAGGATCCGGAAGATGAAGAAAGGACCCAGGACTTCAAGACAATGCAGGATTCACCAACATCAAGGACTCAGGACCAGAAGAGGGTACGCTGAGGAACCACTACAATTAAGGTGAAAGAAAGCCATGTATTCCTCATAACAAAAGACTTAATGTAAGACAGATAAACATTGTCAAAAGAAACATAATAATTTTCTAAAAGTGTAATTTATAACTTGTAAATGTAAATGTTCTTGTATAGTAATTATAGCATATTTTTTGAATTGATACTTTATTGAAAATATTTAAATTGAATTGAAATTGTTGAATTATGAAAGCATAAGTTTGGAATTGATAATTTATTGAAAATATTTAAACGTAATTTTGAAATAATAGAAAGTTGCTAAAGTAATTAATATAAATGACAAATGCATATGCAACAACAATAAGAATTATTTTAAAAAGAAAGATTTGAGAATATAATAAATTAATCATATTATACTGAGCAAGTCGAGAGCAATATTATATAATAATCAAATGTATTTATAATTATAAGAGTATTTTATGTTTGTATGGAATATGTGATATTACGTGTAGGCTATGTAATCAACAAGTAAGCCTATAGGTACTGCGACTACCCATACACATGCAATAATAATGAAGTTCTAATTCGCAATTTATTTTGAAATGATAATTAATAAATGTTCTAAATACTTTAAACAATTTTACATTGTTGTTATCATTACGATTACACCCATTAAAAAATATAACGTTAAAATAAAATGCGGTACCCAACGTGTGGCTCATCAACGATATATACATCATATAACAATTAACGTTATAAATATTTGTCGCCCAAGAACATGGTGCGCGACCATGCCATTTAACTATTTTAAAATTTAAAAGTTAAATGTATGGCCTAAAAGTAAATGTGTGTTAAATGGAAAAATATTTGTGATAACTATTATTTGTATGTTATGTTATTTGTTGTGTATTATATTAGCACAACTGGCACTCAACAGGTAATTATATTGTAAAAAGAAAAGGTTTAATTGTAATAGTAACGTTATTAATAATAATATTAATAACAATACAAAACAAAATAATAAATAAAGAGTAGTATAACCGGAATCACCAATAATAATTATATTAAAAACATAATATAACAAATAAATTATTCTACATGGCAGAACCAGGTAACTTCAGTATGGAGGCACTTCAAAATATGATGAAAGGCATGGTAGAAGAATTAAAACAAGATAATGTAAAACATAATAGAAAATTTAAATGAATTAAAACAAGATAATGTAAAACTAAAAGAAGATCTAAATGAATTAAAACAAGATAATTTAAAACTAACAGAAAATTTAAAAGAAGAATTAAAACAAGATATAATTGATAGTACTACACAATTAGTAAATAAAATTATAGACACTAATACGCGCATAGATGCACTTGAAAATAAAGTTGTACAAGCCCTTCATGAACAAGCTGTTAGGATAGAAAACAAGCATAAAGAATTACGCGCGGAGTGGAAGAAAGATTTAAAAGACATACATAAATAAGTAACTGTAAACGTAAATGAGAAAATAATTGTAGCAAAGCATGAACAGAACAGTAAAATAAGGGATGTCCATGATCAGCTTCAAGCGACCACAAGGAAAACGCGTATTACGGTAATAGAGAATAAACTAGAAGAAACATCCAAGACTGCGAAAGATTATTCTGGAGAGATGTCCAATATGAAAGAAGAGGTGAAGACTGAAATGGATCAACTTCGAACGGAGCTATGTAGACGCCCTGCGCAGATGATGGTTTATCCGGCACCATTAGTAGATAGGGTTAAACTAACATTTGCAGGAAATAAATGGGAGAACAGCATGGAATTTTTGGTCAATTGCGAAAAATAAATGGAAAAAATTGGTAGTAATATTGATGAAAACGAGAAAATAAATTTTCTTATTCGCCATTTCACAGCTTCAGCAGCACAGTGGTACACTATCATACGTGATAATGTCACTACATATCAACAATTCCGTGACTCGTTTGAAAATAGGTATTGGAATATACATACGCAACGTCAGGTACGTGATCAGCTAGAATATGGTAAATTTAATATTCATGGTCGTCAGAGTATTGAACAGTATACAATAGCACAAATTGAAAGAGTGAAACATCTTAAACCTAAATTTTCAGAATATGAAATAATATCTAAACTGTCTTACCATTTTCAGAAAAATATCCAACTCGCTGTTAATACACAAGGTATTAAAACAATTGAAGAATTTTTAATACTGGTAACACAATCTGAAAATATCACTCGTGGTGAGAATACACAACACAATTATCAACCGCCCAGTAATAACAATAATAACCATAATCACAACGTTAATAATTATAAACAGCAAATGCAACACACCCAAAATAAAGCACATATTAACCTCATTCTCGAACCAACAACGACTCAGCGTGAAGAAGGCGTTCGTCAAGAGAGGGAGAGCGATCAGAGAGAGAGAGAACGTAGAGGTGAGAAGGGAAGCTATGTCTGGCTCACTTCTAAAAAGAAATTCCCTAAACCGTATGATCGCTCAGTCAACGCAATAAAAGCAAACAATAGAAACATGAAGAAGGGATGTGAACCGGAAGCGGCAAGTGAACATCGACTTCTCAACAATGACTGGAGACGCATACACAGCGGTACACAATAAACAATATATATGTCCTGTCGGCATACGAGACGAATTGCTTAGCACGGACGAGGGTATAAATCAAAAGGAACACCACACACATTGCCCTACTGTTAATGTTCATATAAACAACTGTAGAATTAAAATGTTGGTGGTCACAGGTAGTCAACTATCAGTTTTTTAACGCTGCCTGGATGCAACGAAATAAAAATTATTTTAAAAATACAGCGATATTACCTGTGAATAATATGAACATTACAACCATATTGCGAAGACAAGTGAAATAAGTGTATGAATAATCGTGTTTGTAAAAGATGCCACGAGAAACCTATTCCTGTAGAGATTTGTCGAAACATGAAATTTGCACTCTAGAATATAAATACGCGAAGCACATCAGCCTTGTTCTCCTTCTCGTTCAAACACAGTGGCAGCCGGAGTCTCTGCCCAACAACGGAGGTCTAGGGAGCAGCACACTACATGGCATAAATTCTAGACGTAGAGAACGAGTCATCGGTCTTCCGAGAGGATCCGGAAGATGAAGAAAGGACCCAGGACTTCAAGGCAATGCAGGATTCACCAACATCAAGGACTCAGGACCAGAAGAGGGTACGCTGAGGAACCACTACAATTAAGGTGAAAGAAAGCCATGTATTCCTCATAACAAAAGACTTAATGTAAGACAGATAAACATTGTCAAAAGAAACATAATAATTTTCTAAAAGTGTAATTTATAACTTGTAAATGTAAATGTTCTTGTCTAGTAATTATAGCATATTTTTTGAATTGATACTTTATTGAAAATATTTAAATTGAATTGAAATTCTTGAATTATGAAAGCATAAGTTTGGAATTGATAATTTATTGAAAATATTTAAACGTAATTTTGAAATAATAGAAAGTTGCTAAAGTAATTAATATAAATGACAAATGCATATGCAACAACAATAAGAATTATTTTAAAAAGAAAGATTTGAGAATATAATAAATTAATCACATTATACTGAGCAAGTCGAGAGCAATATTATATAATAATCAAATGTATTTATAATTATAAGAGTATTTTATATTTGTATGGAATATGTGATATTAGGTGTAGGCTATGTAATCAACAAGTAAGCCTATAGGTACTGCGACTACCCATACACATGCAATAATAATGAAGTTATAATTCGCAATTTATTTTGAAATGATAATTAATAAATGTTCTAAATACTTTCAACAATTTTACATTGTTGTTATTATTACGATTACACCCATTAAAAAATATAACGTTATAAATAAAATGCGGTACCCAACGTGTGGCTCATCAACGATATATACATCATATAACAATTATCGTTATAAATATTTGTCGCCCAAGAACATGGTGCGCGACCATGCCATTTAACTATTTTAAAATTTAAAAGTTAAATGTATGGCCTACAAGTAAATGTGTGTTAAATGAAAAAATATTTGTGATAACTATTATTTGTATGTTATGTTAATTGTTGTGTATTATATTAGCACAACTGGCACTCAACAGGTAATTACATTGTAAAAATAAAAGGTTTAATTGTAATAGTAACGTTATTAATAATAATATTAATAACAATACAAAACAAAATAATAAATAAAGAGTAGTATAACCGGAATCACCAATAATAATTATTTTAAAAACATAATATAACAAATAAATTATTCGACATGGCAGAACCAGGTATCTTCTGTATGGAGGCACTTCAAAATATGATGAAAGCCATGGTAGAAGAGTTAAAACAAGATAATGTAATACTAAAAGAAGAATTAAAACAAGATAATGTAAAACATAATAGAAAATTTAAATGAATTAAAACAAGATAATGTAAAACTAAAAGAAGATCTAAATGAATTAAAACAAGATAATTTAAAACAAACAGAAAATTTAAAAGAAGAATTAAAACAAGATATAATAGATAGTACTACACAGTTAGTGGATAAAATTATAGACACTAATACACGCATAGATGCACTTGAAAATAAAGTTGTACAAGCCCTTCATGAACAAGCTGTTAGGATAGAAAACAAGCATAAAGAATTACGCGCGGAGTGGAAGAAAGATTTAAAAGACATACATAAATAAATAACTGTAAACGTAAATGAGAAAATAATTGTAACAAAGCATGAACAGAACAGTAAAATAAGGTATGTCCATGATCAGCTTCAAGCGACCACAAGTAAAACGCGTATTACGGTAATAGAGAATAAACTAGAAGAAACATCCAAGACTGCGAAAGATTATTCTGGAGAGATGTCCAATATGAAAGAAGAGGTGAAGACTGAAATGGATCAACTTCGAACGGAGCTATGTAGACGCCCTGCGCAGATGATGGTTTATCCGGCACCATTAGTAGATAGGGTTAAACTAACATTTGCAGGAAATAAATGGGAGAACAGCATGGAATTTTTGGTCAATTGCGAAAAATAAATGGAAAAAATTGGTAGTAATATTGATGAAAACGAGAAAATAAATTTTCTTATTCGCCATTTCACAGCTTCAGCAGCACAGTGGTACACTATCATACGTGATAATGTCACTACATATCAACAATTCCGTGACTCGTTTGAAAATAGGTATTGGAATATACATACGCAACGTCAGGTACGTGATCAGCTAGAATATGGTAAATTTAATATTCATGGTCGTCAGAGTATTGAACAGTATACAATAGCACAAATTGAAAGAGTGAAACATCTTAAACCTAAATTTTCAGAATATGAAATAATATCTAAACTGTCTTACCATTTTCAGAAAAATATCCAACTCGCTGTTAATACACAAGGTATTAAAACAATTGAAGAATTTTTAATACTGGTAACACAATCTGAAAATATCACTCGTGGTGAGAATACACAACACAATTATCAACCGCCCAGTAATAACAATAATAACCATAATCACAACGTTAATAATTATAAACAGCAAATCCAACACACCCAAAATAAAGCACATATTAACCTCATTCTCGAACCAACAACGACTCAGCGTGAAGAAGGCGTTCGTCAAGAGAGGGAGAGCGATCAGAGAGAGAGAGAACGTAGAGGTGAGAAGGGAAGCTATGTCTGGCTCACTTCTAAAAAGAAATTCCCTAAACCGTATGATCGCTCAGTCAACGCAATAAAAGCAAACAATAGAAACATGAAGAAGGGATGTGAACCGGAAGCGGCAAGTGAACATCGACTTCTCAACAATGACTGGAGACGCATACACAGCGGTACACAATAAACAATATATATGTCCTGTCGGCATACGAGACGAATTGCTTAGCACGGACGAGGGTATAAATCAAAAGGAACACCACACACATTGCCCTACTGTTAATGTTCATATAAACAACTGTAGAATTAAAATGTTGGTGGTCACAGGTAGTCAACTATCAGTTTTTTAACGCTGCCTGGATGCAACGAAATAAAAATTATTTTAAAAATACAGCGATATTACCTGTGAATAATATGAACATTACAACCATATTGCGAAGACAAGTGAAATAAGTGTATGAATAATCGTGTTTGTAAAAGATGCCACGAGAAACCTATTCCTGTAGAGATTTGTCGAAACATGAAATTTGCACTCTAGAATATAAATACGGGAAGCACATCAGCCTTGTTCTCCTTCTCGTTCAAACACAGTGGCAGCCGGAGTCTCTGCCCAACAACGGAGGTCTAGGGAGCAGCACACTACATGGCATAAATTCTAGACGTAGAGAACGGGTCATCGGTCTTCCGAGAGGATCCGGAAGATGAAGAAAGGACCCAGGACTTCAAGACAATGCAGGATTCACCAACATCAAGGACTCAGGACCAGAAGAGGGTACGCTGAGGAACCACTACAATTAAGGTGAAAGAAAGCCATGTATTCCTCATAACAAAAGACTTAATGTAAGACAGATAAACATTGTCAAAAGAAACATAATAATTTTCTAAAAGTGTAATTTATAACTTGTAAATGTAAATGTTCTTGTATAGTAATTATAGCATATTTTTTGAATTGATACTTTATTGAAAATATTTAAATTGAATTGAAATTCTTGAATTATGAAAGCATAAGTTTGGAATTGATAATTTATTGAAAATATTTAAACGTAATTTTGAAATAATAGAAAGTTGCTAAAGTAATTAATATAAATGACAAATGCATATGCAACAACAATAAGAATTATTTTAAAAAGAAAGATTTGAGAATATAATAAATTAATCATATTATACTGAGCAAGTCGAGAGCAATATTATATAATAATCAAATGTATTTATAATTATAAGAGTATTTTATGTTTGTATGGAATATGTGATATTACGTGTAGGCTATGTAATCAACAAGTAAGCCTATAGGTACTGCGACTACCCATACACATGCAATAATAATGAAGTTCTAATTCGCAATTTATTTTGAAATGATAATTAATAAATGTTTTAAATACTTTAAACAATTTTACATTGTTGTTATTATTACGATTACACCCATTAAAAAATATAACGTTATAAATAAAATGCGGTACCCAACGTGTGGCTCATCAACGATATATACATCATATAACAATTATCGTTATAAATATTTGTCGCCCAAGAACATGGTGCGCGACCATGCCACATAACTATTTTAAAATTTAAAAGTTAAATGTATGGCCTACAAGTAAATGTGTGTTAAATGAAAAAATATTTGTGATAACTATTATTTGTATGTTATGTTAATTGTTGTGTGTTATATTAGCACAACTGGCACTCAACAGGTAATTACATTGTAAAAAGAAAAGGTTTAATTGTAATAGTAACGTTATTAATAATAATATTAATAACAATACAAAACAAAATAATAAATAAAGAGTAGTATAACCGGAATCACCAATAATAATTATTTTAAAAACATAATATAACAAATAAATTATTCGACATGGCAGAACCAGGTAACTTCTGTATGGAGGCACTTCAAAATATGATGAAAGCCATGGTAGAAGAGTTAAAACAAGATAATGTAATACTAAAAGAAGAATTAAAACAAGATAATGTAAAACATAATAGAAAATTTAAATGAATTAAAACAAGATAATGTAAAACTAAAAGAAGATCTAAATGAATTAAAACAAGATAATTTAAAACAAACAGAAAATTTAAAAGAAGAATTAAAACAAGATATAATAGATAGTACTACACAGTTAGTGGATAAAATTATAGACACTAATACGCGCATAGATGCACTTGAAAATAAAGTTGTACAAGCCCTTCATGAACAAGCTGTTAGGATAGAAAACAAGCATAAAGAATTACGCGCGGAGTGGAAGAAAGATTTAAAAGACATACATAAATAAATAACTGTAAACGTAAATGAGAAAATAATTGTAACAAAGCATGAACAGAACAGTAAAATAAGGTATGTCCATGATCAGCTTCAAGCGACCACAAGTAAAACGCGTATTACGGTAATAGAGAATAAACTAGAAGAAACATCCAAGACTGCGAAAGATTATTCTGGAGAGATGTCCAATATGAAAGAAGAGGTGAAGACTGAAATGGATCAACTTCGAACGGAGCTATGTAGACGCCCTGCGCAGATGATGGTTTATCCGGCACCATTAGAAGATAGGGTTAAACTAACATTTGCAGGAAATAAATGGGAGAACAGCATGGAATTTTTGGTCAATTGCGAAAAATAAATGGAAAAAATAGGTAGTAATATTGATGGAAACGAGAAAATAAATTTTCTTATTCGTCATTTCACAGATTCAGCAGCACAGTGGTACACTATCATACGTGATAATGTCACTACATATCAACAATTCCGTGACTCGTTTGAAAATAGGTATTGGAATATACATACGCAACGTCAGGTACGTGATCAGCTAGAATATGGTAAATTTAATATTCATGGTCGTCAGAGTATTGAACAGTATACAATAGCACAAATTGAAAGAGTGAAACATCTTAAACCTAAATTTTCAGAACATGAAATAATATCTAAACTGTCTTACCATTTTCAGAAAAATATCCAACTCGTTGTTAATACACCAGGTATTAAAACAATTGAAGAATTTTTAATACTGGTAACACAATCTGAAAATATCACTCGTGGTGAGAATACACAACACAATTATCAACCGCACAGTAATCACAATAATAACCATAATCACAACGTTAATAATTATAAACAGCAAATGCAACACACCCAAAATAAAGCACATATTAACCTCATTCTCGAACCAACAACGACTCAGCGTGAAGAAGGCGTTCGTCAAGAGAGGGAGAGCGATCAGAGAGAGAGAGAACGTAGAGGTGAGAAGGGAAGCTATGTCTGGCCCACTTCTAAAAAGAAATTCCCTAACCCGTATGATCGCTCAGTCAACGCAATAAAAGCAAACAATAGAAACATGAAGAAGGGATGTGAACCGGAAGCGGCAAGTGAACATCGACTTCTCAACAATGACTGGAGACGCATACACAGCGGTACACAATAAACAATATATATGTCCTGTCGGCATACAAGACGAATTGCTTAGCACGGACGAGGGTATAAACCAAAAGGAACACCACACACATTGCCCAACTGTTAATGTTCATATAAACAACTGTAGAATTAAAATGTTGGTGGTCACAGGTAGTCAACTATCAGTTTTCTAACGCTGCCTGGATGCAACGAAATTAAAATTATTTTAAAAATACAGCGATATTACCCGTGAATAATATGAACATTACAACAATATTGCGAAGGCAAGTGAAATAAGTGTATGAATAATCGTGTTTGTAAAAGGATGCCACGAGAAACCTATTCCTGTAGAGATTTGTCGAAACATGAAATTTGCACTCTAGAATATAAATACGCGAGGCACATCAGCCTTGTTCTCCTTCTCGTTCAAACACAGTGGCAGCCGGAGTCTCTGCCCAACAACGGAGGACGAGGGAGCAGCACACTACATGGCATAAATTCTAGGCGTAGAGGACGAGTCATCGGACTTCCGAGAGGATCCGGAGGATGAAGAAAGGACCCAGGACTTCAAGACAATGCAGGATTCACCAACATCAAGGACTCAGGACCAGAAGAGGGTACGCTGAGGAACCACTACAATTAAGGTGAAAGAAAACCATGTATTCCTCATAACAAAAGACTTAATCAAAGACAGATAAACATTGTCAAAAGAAACATAATAATTTTCTAAAAGTGTAATTTATAACTTGTAAATGTAAATGTTCTTGTATAGTAATTATAGCATATTTTTTGAATTGATAATTTATTGAAAATATTTAAATTGAATTGAAATTCTTGAATTATGAAAGCATAAGTTTGGAATTGATAATTTATTGAAAATATTTAAACGTAATTTTGAAATAATAGAAAGTTGCTAAAGTAATTAATATAAATGACAAATGCATATGCAACAACAATAAGAATTATTTTAAAAAGAAAGATTTGAGAATATAATAAATTAATCATATTATACTGAGCAAGTCGAGAGCAATATTATATAATAATCAAATGTATTTATAATTATAAGAGTATTTTATGTTTGTATGGAATATGTGATATTACGTGTAGGCTATGTAATCAACAAGTAAGCCTATAGGTACTACGACTACCCATACAAATGCAATAATAATGAAGTTCTAATTCGCAGTTTATTTTGAAATGATAATTAATAAATGTTCTAAATACTTTAAACAATTTTATATTGTTGTTATTATTACGATTACACCCATTAAAAAATATAACGTTATAAATAAAATGCGGTACCCAACGTGTGGCTCATCAACGATATATACATCATATAACAATTAACGTTATAAATATTTGTCGCCCAAGAACATGGTGCGCGACCATGCCACATAACTATTTTAAAATTTAAAAGTTAAATGTATGGCCTACAAGTAAATGTGTGTTAAATGAAAAAATATTTGTGATAACTATTATTTGTATGTTATGTTAATTGTTGTGTATTATATTAGCACAACTGGCACTCAACAGGTAATTATATTGTAAAAAGAAAAGGTTTAATTGTAATAGCAACGTTATTAATAATAATATTAATAACAATACAAAACAAAATAATAAATAAAGAGTAGTATAACCGGAATCACCAATAATAATTATTTTAAAAACATAATATAACAAATAAATTATTCTACATGGCAGAACCAGGTAACTTCAGTATGGAGGCACTTCAAAATATGATGAAAGCCATGGTAGAAGAATTAAAACAAGATAATGTAAAACATAATAGAAAATTTAAATGAATTAAAACAAGATAATGTAAAACTAAAAGAAGATCTAAATGAATTAAAACAAGATAATTTAAAACTAACAGAAAATTTAAAAGAAGAATTAAAACAAGATATAATTGATAGTACTACACAATTAGTAAATAAAATTATAGACACTAATACGCGCATAGATGCACTTGAAAATAAAGTTGTACAAGCCCTTCATGAACAAGCTGTTAGGATAGAAAACAAGCATAAAGAATTACGCGCGGAGTGGAAGAAAGATTTAAAAGACATACATAAATAAGTAACTGTAAACGTAAATGAGAAAATAATTGTAGCAAAGCATGAACAGAACAGTAAAATAAGGGATGTCCATGATCAGCTTCAAGCGACCACAAGTAAAACGCGTATTACGGTAATAGAAAATAAACTAGAAGAAACATCCAAGACTGCGAAAGATTATTCTGGAGAGATGTCAAATATGAAAGAAGAGGTGAAGACTGAAATGGATCAACTTCGAACGGAGCTATGTAGACGCCCTGCGCAGATGATGGTTTATCCGGCACCATTAGTAGATAGGGTTAAACTAACATTTGCAGGAAATAAATGGGAGAACAGCATGGAATTTTTGGTCAATTGCGAAAAATAAATGGAAAAAATTGGTAGTAATATTGATGAAAACGAGAAAATAAATTTTCTTATTCGCCATTTCACAGATTCAGCAGCACAGTGGTACACTATCATACGTGATAATGTCACTACATATCAACAATTCCGTGACTCATTTGAAAATAGGTATTGGAATATACATACGCAACGTCAGGTACGTGATCAGCTAGAATACGGTAAATTTCATATTCATGGTCGTCAGAGTGTTGAACAGTATACAATAGCACAAATTAAAAGAGTGAAACATCTTAAACCTAAATTTTCAGAATATGAAATAATATTTAACTGTCTTACTATTTTCAGAAAAATATCCAACTCGCTGTTAATACACAAGGTATTAAAACAATTGAAGAATTTTTAATACTGGTAACACAATCTGAAAATATCACTCGTGGTGAGAATACACAACACAATTATCAACCGCTCAGTAATCACAATAATAACCATAATCACAACGTTAATAATTATAAACAGCAAATGCAACACACGCAAAATAAAGCACATATTAACCTCATTCGCGAACCAACAACGACTAAGCGTGAAGAAGGCGTTCGTCAAGAGAGGGAGAGCGATCAGAGAGAGAGGAACGTAGAGGTGAGAAGGGAAGCTATGTCTGGCCCACTTCTAAAAAGAAATTCCCTAACCCGTATGATCGCTCAGTCAACGCAATAAAAGCAAACAATAGAAACATGAAGAAGGGATGTGAACCGGAAGCGGCAAGTGAACATCGACTTCTCAACAATGACTGGAGACGCATACACAGCGGTACACAATAAACAATATATATGTCCTGTCGGCATACGAGACGAATTGCTTAGCACGGACGAGGGTATAAATCAAAAAGAACACCACACACATTGCCCTACTGTTAATGTTCATATAAACAACTGTAGAATTAAAATGTTGGTGGTCACAGGTAGTCAACTATCAGTTTTTTAACGCTGCCTGGATGCAACGAAATAAAAATTATTTTAAAAATACAGCGATATTACCTGTGAATAATATGAACATTACAACCATATTGCGAAGACAAGTGAAATAAGTGTATGAATAATCCTGTTTGTAAAAGGATGCCACGAGAAACCTATTCCTGTAGAGATTTGTCGAAACATGAAATTTGCACTCTAGAATATAAATACGCGAGGCACATCAGCCTTGTACTCCTTCTCGTTCAAACACAGTGGCAGCCGGAGTCTCTGCCAAACAACGGAGGACGAGGGAGCAGCACACTACATGGCATAAATTCTAGACGTAGAGGACGAATCATCGGACTTCCGAGTGGATCCGGAGGATGAAGAAAGGACCCAGGACTTCAAGACAATGCAGGATTCACCAACATCAAGGACTCAGGAGCAGAAGAGGGTACGCTGAGGAACCACTACAATTAAGGTGAAAGAAAGCCATGTATTCCTCATAACAAAAGACTTAATCAAAGACAGATAAACATTGTCAAAAGAAACATAATAATTTCTAAAAGTGTAATTTATAACTTGTAAATGTAAATGTTCTTGTATAGTAATTATAGCATATTATTTGAATTGATACTTTATTGAAAATATTTAAATTGAATTGAAATTGTTGAATTATGAAAGCGTAAGTTTGGAATTGATAATTTATTGAAAATATTTAACCGTAATTTTGAAATAATAGAAAGTTGCTAAAGTAATTAATATAAATGACAAATGCATATGCAACAACAATAAGAATTATTTTAAAAAGAAAGATTTGAGAATATAATAAATTAATCATATTATACTGAGCAAGTCGAGAGCAATATTATATAATAATCAAATGTATTTATAATTATAAGAGTATTTTATGTTTGTATGGAATATGTGATATTACGTGTAGGCTATGTAATCAACAAGTAAGCCTATAGGTACTACGACTACCCATACAAATGCAATAATAATGAAGTTCTAATTCGCAGTTTATTTTGAAATGATAATTAATAAATGTTCTAAATACTTTAAACAATTTTATATTGTTGTTATTATTACGATTACACCCATTAAAAAATATAACGTTATAAATAAAATGCGGTACCCAACGTGTGGCTCATCAACGATATATACATCATATAACAATTAACGTTATAAATATTTGTCGCCCAAGAACATGGTGCGCGACCATGCCACATAACTATTTTAAAATTTAAAAGTTAAATGTATGGCCTACAAGTAAATGTGTGTTAAATGAAAAAATATTTGTGATAACTATTATTTGTATGTTATGTTAATTGTTGTGTATTATATTAGCACAACTGGCACTCAACAGGTAATTATATTGTAAAAAGAAAAGGTTTAATTGTAATAGTAACGTTATTAATAATAATATTAATAACAATACAAAACAAAATAATAAATAAAGAGTAGTATAACCGGAATCACCAATAATAATTATTTTAAAAACATAATATAACAAATAAATTATTCTACATGGCAGAACCAGGTAACTTCAGTATGGAGGCACTTCAAAATATGATGAAAGCCATGGTAGAAGAATTAAAACAAGATAATGTAAAACATAATAGAAAATTTAAATGAATTAAAACAAGATAATGTAAAACTAAAAGAAGATCTAAATGAATTAAAACAAGATAATTTAAAACTAACAGAAAATTTAAAAGAAGAATTAAAACAAGATATAATTGATAGTACTACACAATTAGTAAATAAAATTATAGACACTAATACGCGCATAGATGCACTTGAAAATAAAGTTGTACAAGCCCTTCATGAACAAGCTGTTAGGATAGAAAACAAGCATAAAGAATTACGCGCGGAGTGGAAGAAAGATTTAAAAGACATACATAAATAAGTAACTGTAAACGTAAATGAGAAAATAATTGTAGCAAAGCATGAACAGAACAGTAAAATAAGGGATGTCCATGATCAGCTTCAAGCGACCACAAGTAAAACGCGTATTACGGTAATAGAAAATAAACTAGAAGAAACATCCAAGACTGCGAAAGATTATTCTGGAGAGATGTCAAATATGAAAGAAGAGGTGAAGACTGAAATGGATCAACTTCGAACGGAGCTATGTAGACGCCCTGCGCAGATGATGGTTTATCCGGCACCATTAGTAGATAGGGTTAAACTAACATTTGCAGGAAATAAATGGGAGAACAGCATGGAATTTTTGGTCAATTGCGAAAAATAAATGGAAAAAATTGGTAGTAATATTGATGAAAACGAGAAAATAAATTTTCTTATTCGCCATTTCACAGATTCAGCAGCACAGTGGTACACTATCATACGTGATAATGTCACTACATATCAACAATTCCGTGACTCATTTGAAAATAGGTATTGGAATATACATACGCAACGTCAGGTACGTGATCAGCTGGAATACGGTAAATTTCATATTCATGGTCGTCAGAGTGTTGAACAGTATACAATAGCACAAATTAAAAGAGTGAAACATCTTAAACCTAAATTTTCAGAATATGAAATAATATTTAACTGTCTTACTATTTTCAGAAAAATATCCAACTCGCTGTTAATACACAAGGTATTAAAACAATTGAAGAATTTTTAATACTGGTAACACAATCTGAAAATATCACTCGTGGTGAGAATACACAACACAATTATCAACCGCTCAGTAATCACAATAATAACCATAATCACAACGTTAATAATTATAAACAGCAAATGCAACACACGCAAAATAAAGCACATATTAACCTCATTCGCGAACCAACAACGACTAAGCGTGAAGAAGGCGTTCGTCAAGAGAGGGAGAGCGATCAGAGAGAGAGGAACGTAGAGGTGAGAAGGGAAGCTATGTCTGGCCCACTTCTAAAAAGAAATTCCCTAACCCGTATGATCGCTCAGTCAACGCAATAAAAGCAAACAATAGAAACATGAAGAAGGGATGTGAACCGGAAGCGGCAAGTGAACATCGACTTCTCAACAATGACTGGAGACGCATACACAGCGGTACACAATAAACAATATATATGTCCTGTCGGCATACGAGACGAATTGCTTAGCACGGACGAGGGTATAAATCAAAAAGAACACCACACACATTGCCCTACTGTTAATGTTCATATAAACAACTGTAGAATTAAAATGTTGGTGGTCACAGGTAGTCAACTATCAGTTTTTTAACGCTGCCTGGATGCAACGAAATAAAAATTATTTTAAAAATACAGCGATATTACCTGTGAATAATATGAACATTACAACCATATTGCGAAGACAAGTGAAATAAGTGTATGAATAATCCTGTTTGTAAAAGGATGCCACGAGAAACCTATTCCTGTAGAGATTTGTCGAAACATGAAATTTGCACTCTAGAATATAAATACGCGAGGCACATCAGCCTTGTACTCCTTCTCGTTCAAACACAGTGGCAGCCGGAGTCTCTGCCAAACAACGGAGGACGAGGGAGCAGCACACTACATGGCATAAATTCTAGACGTAGAGGACGAATCATCGGACTTCCGAGTGGATCCGGAGGATGAAGAAAGGACCCAGGACTTCAAGACAATGCAGGATTCACCAACATCAAGGACTCAGGAGCAGAAGAGGGTACGCTGAGGAACCACTACAATTAAGGTGAAAGAAAGCCATGTATTCCTCATAACAAAAGACTTAATCAAAGACAGATAAACATTGTCAAAAGAAACATAATAATTTCTAAAAGTGTAATTTATAACTTGTAAATGTAAATGTTCTTGTATAGTAATTATAGCATATTATTTGAATTGATACTTTATTGAAAATATTTAAATTGAATTGAAATTGTTGAATTATGAAAGGGTAAGTTTGGAATTGATAATTTATTGAAAATATTTAACCGTAATTTTGAAATAATAGAAAGTTGCTAAAGTAATTAATATAAATGACAAATGCATATGCAACACCAATAAGAATTATTTTAAAAAGAAAGATTTGAGAATATAATAAATTAATCATATTATACTGAGCAAGTCGAGAGCAATATTATATAATAATCAAATGTATTTATAATGATAAGAGTATTTTATGTTTGTATGGAATATGTGATATTACGTGTAGGCTATGTAATCAACAAGTAAGCCTATAGGTACTACGACTACCCATACACATGCAATAATAATGAAGTTCTAATTCGCAATTTATTTTGAAATAATAATTAATAAATGTTCTAAATACTTTAAACAATTTTATATTGTTGTTATTATTACGATTACACCCATTAAAAAATATAACGTTATAAATAAAATGCGGTACCCAACGTGTGGCTCATCAACGATATATACATCATATAACAATTAACGTTATAAATATTTGTCGCCCAAGAACATGGTGCGCGACCATGCCACATAACTATTTTAAAATTTAAAAGTTAAATGTATGGCCTACAAGTAAATGTGTGTTAAATGAAAAAATATTTGTGATAACTATTATTTGTATGTTATGTTAATTGTTGTGTATTATATTAGCACAACTGGCACTCAACAGGTAATTATATTGTAAAAAGAAAAGGTTTAATTGTAATAGTAACGTTATTAATAATAATATTAATAACAATACAAAACAAAATAATAAATAAAGAGTAGTATAACCGGAATCACCAATAATAATTATTTTAAAAACATAATATAACAAATAAATTATTCTACATGGCAGAACCAGGTAACTTCAGTATGGAGGCACTTCAAAATATGATGAAAGCCATGGTAGAAGAATTAAAACAAGATAATGTAAAACATAATAGAAAATTTAAATGAATTAAAACAAGATAATGTAAAACTAAAAGAAGATCTAAATGAATTAAAACAAGATAATTTAAAACTAACAGAAAATTTAAAAGAAGAATTAAAACAAGATATAATTGATAGTACTACACAATTAGTAAATAAAATTATAGACACTAATACGCGCATAGATGCACTTGAAAATAAAGTTGTACAAGCCCTTCATGAACAAGCTGTTAGGATAGAAAACAAGCATAAAGAATTACGCGCGGAGTGGAAGAAAGATTTAAAAGACATACATAAATAAGTAACTGTAAACGTAAATGAGAAAATAATTGTAGCAAAGCATGAACAGAACAGTAAAATAAGGGATGTCCATGATCAGCTTCAAGCGACCACAATTAAAACGCGTATTACAGTAATAGAAAATAAACTAGAAGAAACATCCAAGACTGCGAAAGATTATTCTGGAGAGATGTCCAATATGAAAGAAGAGGTGAAGACTGAAATGGATCAACTTCGAACGGAGCTATGTAGACGCCCTGCGCAGATGATGGTTTATCCGGCACCATTAGAAGATAGGGTTAAACTAACATTTGCAGGAAATAAATGGGAGAACAGCATGGAATTTTTGGTCAATTGCGAAAAATAAATGGAAAAAATTTGTAGTAATATTGATGAAAACGAGAAAATAAATTTTCTTATTCGCCATTTCACAGATTCAGCAGCACAGTGGTACACTATCATACGTGATAATGTCACTACATATCAACAATTCCTTGACTCATTTGAAAATAGGTATTGGAATATACATACGCAACGTCAGGTACGTGATCAGCTAGAATACGGTAAATTTAATATTCATGGTCGTCAGAGTGTTGAACAGTATACAATAGCACAAATTAAAAGAGTGAAACATCTTAAACCTAAATTTTCAGAATATGAAATAATATCTAAACCGTCTTACCATTTTCAGAAAAATATCCAACTCGCTGTTAATACACAAGGTATTAAAACAATTGAAGAATTTTTAATACTGGTAACACAATCTGAAAATATCACTCGTGGTGAGAATACACAACACAATTATCAACCGCTCAGTAATCACAATAATAACCATAATCACAACGTTAATAATTATAAACAGCAAATGCAACACACGCAAAATAAAGCACATATTAACCTCATTCGCGAACCAACAACGACTAAGCGTGAAGAAGGCGTTCGTCAAGAGAGGGAGAGCGATCAGAGAGAGAGGAACGTAGAGGTGAGAAGGGAAGCTATGTCTGGCCCACTTCTAAAAAGAAATTCCCTAACCCGTATGATCGCTCAGTCAACACAATAAAAGCAAACAATAGAAACATGAAGAAGGGATGTGAACCGGAAGCGGCAAGTGAACATCGACTTCTCAACAATGACTGGAGACGCATACACAGCGGTACACAATAAACAATATATATGTCCTGTCGGCATACGAGACGAATTGCTTAGCACGGACGAGGGTATAAATCAAAAGGAACACCACACACATTGCCCTACTGTTAATGTTCATATAAACAACTGTAGAATTAAAATGTTGGTGGTCACAGGTAGTCAACTATCAGTTTTTTAACGCTGCCTGGATGCAACGAAATAAAAATTATTTTAAAAATACAGCGATATTACCTGTGAATAATATGAACATTACAACCATATTGCGAAGACAAGTGAAATAAGTGTATGAATAATCGTGTTTGTAAAAGGATGCCACGAGAAACCTATTCCTGCAGAGATTTGTCGAAACATGAATTTTGCACTCTAGACTATAAATACGTGACGCATATCAGCCTTGTCCTCTTTCTCGTTCAAACACAGTGGCAGCCGGAGTCTCTGCCCAACAACGGAGGACGAGGGACCAGCACACTACATGGCATAAATTCTAGACGTAGAGGACGAGTCATCGGACTTCCGAGAGGATCCGGAGGATGAAGAAAGGACCCAGGACTTCACGACTATGCAGGATTCACCAACATCAAGGACTCAGGACCAGAAGAGGGTACGCTGAGGAACCACTACAATTAAGGTGAAAGAAAGCCATGTATTCCTCATAACAAAAGACTTAATCAAAGACAGATAAACATTGTCAAAAGAAACATAATAATTTCTAAAAGTGTAATTTATAACTTGTAAATGTAAATGTTCTTGTATAGTAATTATAGCATATTTTTTGAATTTATACTTTATTGAAAATATTTAAATTGAATTGAAATTGTTGAATTATGAAAGCGTAAGTTTGGAATTGATAATTTATTGAAAATATTTAAACGTAATTTTGAAATAATAGAAAGTTGCTAAAGTAATTAATATAAATGACAAATGCATATGCAACAACAATAAGAATTATTTTAAAAAGAAAGATTTGAGAATATAATAAATTAATCATATTATACTGAGCAAGTCGAGAGCAATATTATATAATAATCAAATGTATTTATAATTATAAGAGTATTTTATATTTGTATGGAATATGTGATATTACGTGTAGGCTATGTAATCAACAAGTAAGCCTATAGGTACTGCGACTACCCATACACATGCAATAATAATGAAGTTCTAATTCGCAATTTATTTTGAAATGATAATTAATAAATGTTCTAAATACTTTAAACAATTTTACATTGTTGTTATCATTACGATTACACCCATTAAAAAATATAACGTTAAAATAAAATGCGGTACCCAACGTGTGGCTCATCAACGATATATACATCATATAACAATTAACGTTATAAATATTTGTCGCCCAAGAACATGGTGCGCGACCATGCCATTTAACTATTTTAAAATTTAAAAGTTAAATGTATGGCCTAAAAGTAAATGTGTGTTAAATGGAAAAATATTTGTGATAACTATTATTTGTATGTTATGTTATTTGTTGTGTATTATATTAGCACAACTGGCACTCAACAGGTAATTATATTGTAAAAAGAAAAGGTTTAATTGTAATAGTAACGTTATTAATAATAATATTAATAACAATACAAAACAAAATAATAAATAAAGAGTAGTATAACCGGAATCACCAATAATAATTATTTTAAAAACATAATATAACAAATAAATTATTCGACATGGCAGAACCAGGTAACTTCAGTATGGAGGCACTTCAAAATATGATGAAAGCCATGGTAGAAGAATTAAAACAAGATAATGTAAAACATAATAGAAAATTTAAATGAATTAAAACAAGATAATGTAAAACTAAAAGAAGATCTAAATGAATTAAAACAAGATAATTTAAAACTAACAGAAAATTTAAAAGAAAAATTAAAACAAGATATAGTAGATAGTACTACACAGTTAGTGGATAAAATTATAGACACTAATACGCGCATAGATGCACTTGAAAATAAAGTTATACAAGCCCTTCATGAACAAGCTGTTAGGATAGAAAACAAGCATAAAGGATTACGCGCGGAGTGGAAGAAATATTTAAAAGACATACATAAATAAGTAACTGTAAACGTAAATGAGAAAATAATTGTAGCAAAGCATGAACAGAACAGTAAAATAAGGGATGTCCATGATCAGCTTCAAGCGACCACAAGTAAAACGCGTATTACGGTAATAGAGAATAAACTAGAAGAAACATCCAAGACTGCGAAAGATTATTCTGGAGAGATGTCCAATATGAAAGAAGAGGTGAAGACTGAAATGGATCAACTTCGAACGGAGCTATGTAGACGCCCTGCGCAGATGATGGTTTATCCGGCACCATTAGAAGATAGGGTTAAACTAACATTTGCAGGAAATAAATGGGAGAACAGCATGGAATTTTTGGTCAATTGCGAAAAATAAATGGAAAAAATTGGTAGTAATATTGATGAAAACGAGAAAATAAATTTTCTTATTCGCCATTTCACAGATTCAGCAGCACAGTGGTACACTATCATACGTGATAATGTCACTACATATCAACAATTCCGTGACTCATTTGAAAATAGGTATTGGAATATACATACGCAACGTCAGGTACGTGATCAGCTAGAATACGGTAAATTTAATATTCATGGTCGTCAGAGTGTTGAACAGTATACAATAGCACAAATTAAAAGAGTGAAACATCTTAAACCTAAATTTTCAGAATATGAAATAATATCTAAACCGTCTTACCATTTTCAGAAAAATATCCAACTCGCTGTTAATACACAAGGTATTAAAACAATTGAAGAATTTTTAATACTGGTAACACAATCTGAAAATATCACTCGTGGTGAGAATACACAACACAATTATCAACCGCTCAGTAATCACAATAATAACCATAATCACAACGTTAATAATTATAAACAGCAAATGCAACACACGCAAAATAAAGCACGTATTAACCTCATTCGCGAACCAACAACGACTAAGCGTGAAGAAGGCGTTCGTCAAGAGAGGGAGAGCGATCAGAGAGAGAGGAACGTAGAGGTGAGAAGGGAAGCTATGTCTGGCCCACTTCTAAAAAGAAATTCCCTAACCCGTATGATCTTTCAGTCAACGCAATAAAAGCAAACAATAGAACATGTAGAAGGGATGTGAACCGGAAGCGGCAAGTGAACATCGACTTCTCAACAATGACTGGAGACGCATACACAGCGGTACACAATAAACAATATATATGTCCTGTCGGCATACGAGACGAATTGCTTAGCACGGACGAGGGTATAAATCAAAAGGAACACCACACACATTGCCCTACTGTTAATGTTCCTATAAACAACTGTAGAATTAAAATGTTGGTGGTCACAGGTAGTCAACTATCAGTTTTTTAAAGCTGCCTGGATGCAACAAAATAAAAATTATTTTAAAAATACAGCGATATTACCTGTGAATAATATCAACATTACAACCATGTTGCGAAGACAAGTGAAATAAGTGTATGAATAATCGTGTTTGTAAAAGGATGCCACGAGAAACCTATTCCTGCAGAGATTTGTCGAAACATGAATTTTGCACTCTAGACTATAAATACGTGACGCATAACAGCCTTGTCCTCTTTCTCGTTCAAACACAGTGGCAGCCGGAGTCTCTGCCCAACAACGGAGGACGAGGGACCAGCACACTACATGGCGTAAATTCTAGACGTAGAGGACGAGTCATCGGACTTCCGAGAGGATCCGGAGGATGAAGAAAGGACCCAGGACTTCACGACTATGCAGGATTCACCAACATCAAGGACTCAGGACCAGAAGAGGGTACGCTGAGGAACCACTACAATTAAGGTGAAAGAAAGCCATGTATTCCTCATAACAAAAGACTTAATCAAAGACAGATAAACATTGTCAAAAGAAACATAATAATTTCTAAAAGTGTAATTTATAACTTGTAAATGTAAATGTTCTTGTATAGTAATTATAGCATATTTTTTGAATTTATACTTTATTGAAAATATTTAAATTGAATTGAAATTGTTGAATTATGAAAGCGTAAGTTTGGAATTGATAATTTATTGAAAATATTTAAACGTAATTTTGAAATAATAGAAAGTTGCTAAAGTAATTAATATAAATGACAAATGCATATGCAACAACAATAAGAATTATTTTAAAAAGAAAGATTTGAGAATATAATAAATTAATCATATTATACTGAGCAAGTCGAGAGCAATATTATATAATAATCAAATGTATTTATAATTATAAGAGTATTTTATATTTGTATGGAATATGTGATATTACGTGTAGGCTATGTAATCAACAAGTAAGCCTATAGGTACTGCGACTACCCATACACATGCAATAATAATGAAGTTCTAATTCGCAATTTATTTTGAAATGATAATTAATAAATGTTCTAAATACTTTAAACAATTTTACATTGTTGTTATCATTACGATTACACCCATTAAAAAATATAACGTTAAAATAAAATGCGGTACCCAACGTGTGGCTCATCAACGATATATACATCATATAACAATTAACGTTACAAATATTTGTCGCCCAAGAACATGGTGCGCGACCATGCCATTTAACTATTTTAAAATTTAAAAGTTAAATGTATGGCCTAAAAGTAAATGTGTGTTAAATGGAAAAATATTTGTGATAACTATTATTTGTATGTTATGTTATTTGTTGTGTATTATATTAGCACAACTGGCACTCAACAGGTAATTATATTGTAAAAAGAAAAGGTTTAATTGTAATAGTAACGTTATTAATAATAATATTAATAACAATACAAAACAAAATAATAAATAAAGAGTAGTATAACCGGAATCACCAAAAATAATTATTTTAAAAACATAATATAACAAATAAATTATTCGACATGGCAGAACCAGGTAACTTCAGTATCGAGGCACTTTAAAATATGATGAAAGCCATGGTAGAAAAATTAAAACAAGATAATGTAAAACATAATATAAAATTTAAGTGAATTAAAACAAGATAATGTAAAACTAAAAGAAGATCTAAATGAATTAAAACAAGATAATTTAAAACTAACAGAAAATTTAAAAGAAAAATTAAAACAAGATATAATAGATAGTACTACACAGTTAGTGGATAAAATTATAGACACTAATACGCGCATAGATGCACTTGAAAATAAAGTTATACAAGCCCTTCATGAACAAGCTGTTAGGATAGAAAACAAGCATAAAGTATTACGCGCGGAGTGGAAGTAAGATTTAAAAGACATACATAAATAAATAACTGTAAACGTAAATGAGAAAATAATTGTAGCAAAGCATGAACAGAACAGTAAAATAAGGGATGTCCATAATCAGCTTCAAGCGACCACAAGTAAAACGCGTATTACGGTAATAGAGAATAAACTAGAAGAAACTTCCAAGACTGCGAAAGATTATTCTGGAGAGATGTCCAATATGAAAGAAGAGGTGAAGACTGAAATGGATCAACTTCGAACGGAGCTATGTACACGCCCTGCGCAGATGATGGTTTATCCGGCACCATTAGAAGATAGGGTTAAACTAACATTTGCAGGAAATAAATGGGAGAACAGCATGGAATTTTTGGTCAATTGCGAAAAATAAATGGAAAAAATTTGTAGTAATATTGATGAAAACGAGAAAATAAATTTTCTTATTCGCCATTTCACAGATTCAGCAGCACAGTGGTACAATATCATACGTGATAATGTCACTACATATCAACAATTCAGTGACTCATTTGAAAATAGGTATTGGAATATACATACGCAACGTCAGGTACGTGATCAGCTAGAATATGGTAAATTTAATATTCATGGTCGTCAGAGTATTGAACAGTATATAATAGCACAAATTAAAAGAGTGAAACATCTTAAACCTAAATTTTCAGAATATGAAATAATATCTAAACTGTCTTACCATTTTCAGAAAAATATCCAACTCGCTGTTAATACACAAGGTATTAAAACAATTGAAGAATTTTTAATACTGGTAACACAACCTGAAAATATCACTCGTGGTGAGAATACACAACACAATTATCAACCGCTCAGTAATCACAATAATAACCATAATCACATCGTTAATAATTATAAACAGCAAATGCAACACACCCAAAATAAAGCACATATTAACCTCATTCTCGAACCAACAACGACTCAGCGTGAAGAAGGCGTTCGTCAAGAGAGGGAGAGCGATCAGAGAGAGAGAGAACGTAGATGTGAGAAGGGAAGCTATGTCTGGCCCACTTCTAAAAAGAAATTCCCTAACCCGTATGATCTTTCAGTCAACGCAATAAAAGCAAACAATAGAACATGTAGAAGGGATGTGAACCGGAAGCGGCAAGTGAACATCGACTTCTCAACAATGACTGGAGACGCATACACAGCGGTACACAATAAACAATATATATGTCCTGTCGGCATACGAGACGAATTGCTTAGCACGGACGAGGGTATAAATCAAAAGGAACACCACACACATTGCCCTACTGTTAATGTTCATATAAACAACTGTAGAATTAAAATGTTGGTGGTCACAGGTAGTCAACTATCAGTTTTTTAAAGCTGCCTGGATGCAACGAAATAAAAATTATTTTAAAAATGCAGCGATATTACCTGTGAATAATATGAACATTACAACCATATTGCGAAGACAAGTGAAATAAGTGTATGAATAATCGTGTTTGTAAAAGGATGCCACGAGAAACCTATTCCTGTAGAGATTTGTCGAAACATGAATTTTGCACTCTAGAATATAAATACGCGAAGCACATCAGCCTTGTTCTCCTTCTCGTTCAAACACTGTGGCAGCCGGTGTCTCTGCCCAACAACGGAGGACGAGGGAGCAGCACACTACATGGCATAAATTCTAGACGTAGAGGACGAGTCATCGGACTTCCGAGAGGATCCGGAGGATGAAGAAAGGACCCAGGACTTCAAGACAATGCAGGATTCACCAACATCAAGGACTCAGGACCAGAAGAGGGTACGCTGAGGAACCACTACAATTAAGGTGAAAGAAAGCCATGTATTCCTCATAACAAAAGACTTAATCAAAGACAGATAAACATTGTCAAAAGAAACATAATAATTTCTAAAAGTGTAATTTATAACTTGTAAATGTAAATGTTCTTGTATAGTAATTATAGCATATTTTTTGAATTGATACTTTATTGAAAATATTTAAATTGAATTGAAATTGTTGAATTATGAAAGCATAAGTTTGGAATTGATAATTTATTGAAAATATTTAAACGTAATTTTGAAATAATAGAAAGTTGCTAAAGTAATTAATATAAATGACAAATGCATATGCAACAACAATAAGAATTATTTTAAAAAGAAAGATTTGAGAATATAATAAATTAATAATATTATACCTAGCAAGTCGAGAGCAATACCATATAATAATCAAATGTATTTATAATTATAAGAGTATTTTATGTTTGTATGGAATATGTGATATTACGTGTAGGCTATGTAATCAACAAGTAAGCCTATAGGTACTGCGACTACCCATACACATGCAATAATAATGAAGTTCTAATTCGCAATTTATTTTAAAATGATAATTAATAAGTGTTCTAAATACTTTAAACAATTTTACATTGTTGTTATTATTACGATTACACCCATTAAAATATATAACGTTATAAATAAAATGCGGTACCCAACGTGTGGCTCATCAACGATATATACATCATATAACAATTAACGTTATAAATATTTGTCGCCCAAGAACATGGTGCGCGACCATGCCATTTAACTATTTTAAAATTTAAAAGTTAAATGTATGGCCTACAAGTAAATGTGTATTAAATGAAAAATATTTGTGATAACTATTATTTGTATGTTATGTTAATTGTTGTGTATTATATTAGCACAACTGGCACTCAACAGGTAATTATATTGTAAAAAGAAAAGGTTTAATTGTAATAGTAACGTTATTAATAATAATATTAATAACAATACAAAACAAAATAATAAATAAACAGTAGTATAACCGGAATCACCAATAATAATTATTTTAAAACATAATATAACAAATAAATTATTCGACAGGGCAGAACCAGGTAACTTCAGTATAGAGGCACTTCAAAATATGATGAAAGCCATGGTAGACGAATTAAAACATGATAATGTAAAACTAAAAGAAGAACTAAAACAAGATAATGTAAAACATAATAGAAAATTTAAATGAATTAAAACAATATAATGTAAAACTAAAAGAAGATCTAAATGAATTAAAACAAGATAATTTAAAACTAACAGAAAATTTAAAAGAAGAATTAAAACAAGATAATTTAAAACTAACAGAAAATTTAAAAGAAGAATTAAAACATGATATAATAGATAGTACTACACAGTTAGTGGATAAAATTATAGACACCAATACGCGCATAGATGCACTTGAAAATAAAGTTGTACAAGCCCTTCATGAACAAGCTGTTAGGATAGAAAACAAGCATAAAGAATTACGCGCGGAGTGGAAGAAAGATTTCCATTAGATAAGCCTATAGGTACTGCGACTACCCATACACATGCAATAATAATGAAGTTCTAATTCGCAATTTATTTTAAAATGATAATTAATAAATGTTCTAAATACTTTAAACAATTTTACATTGCTGTTATTATTACGATTACACCCATTAAAAAATATAACGTTAAAATAAAATGCGGTACCCAACGTGTGGCTCATCAACGATATATACATCATATAACAATTAACGTTATAAATATTTGTCGCCCAAGAACATGGTGCGCGACCATGCCATTTAACTATTTTAAAATTTAAAAGTTAAATGTATGGCCTACAAGTAAATATGTGCTAATGAAAAAATATATGTGATAACTATTATTTGTATGTTATGTTAATTGTTGTGTATAATATTAGCACAACTGGCACTCAACAGGTAATTATATTGTAAAAAGAAATGGTTTAATTGTAATAGTAACGTTATTAATAATACTATTAATAACAATACAAAACAAAATAATAAATAAAGAGTAGTATAATCGGAATCACCAATAATAATTATTTTAAAAACATAATATAACAAATAAATTATTCGACATGGCAGAACCAGGTAACTTCAGTATGGAGGCACTTCAAAATATGATGAAAGCCATGGTAGAAGAATTAAAACAAGATAATGTAATACTAAAAGAAGAATTAAAACAAGATAATGTAAAACATAGTAGAAAATTTAAATGAATTAAAACAAGATAATGTAAAACTAAAAGAAGATCTAAATGAATTAAAACAAGATAATTTAAAACTAACAGAAAATTTAAAAGAAGAATTAAAACAAGATATAATAGATAGTACTACACAGTTAGTGGATAAAATTATAGACACTAATACGCGCATAGATGCACTTGAAAATAAAGTTATACAAGCCCTTCATGAACAAGCTGTTAGGATAGAAAACAAGCATAAAGAATTACGCGCGGAGTATAAGAAAGATTTAAAAGAAATACATAAATAAATAACTGTAAACGTAAATGAGAAAATAATTGTAGCAAAGCATGAACAGAACAGTAAAATAAGGGATGTCTATGATCAGCTTCAAGCGACCACAAGTAAAACTCGTATTACGGTAATAGAGAATAAACTAGAAGAAACATCCAAGACTGCGAAAGATTATTCTGGAGAGATGTCCAATATGAAAGAAGAGGTGAAGGCTGAAATGGATCAACTTCGAACGGAGCTATGTAGACGCCCTGCGCAGATGATGGTTTATCCGGCACCATTAGAAGATAGGGTTAAACTAACATTTGCAGGAAATAAATGGGAGAACAGCATGGAATTTTTGGTCAATTGCGAAAAATAAATGGAAAAAATTGGTAGTAATATTGATGAAAACGAGAAAATAAATTTTCTTATTCGCCATTTCACAGATTCAGCAGCACAGTGGTACACTATCATACGTGATAATGTCACTACATATCAACAATTCCGTGACTCATTTGAAAATAGGTATTGGAATATACATACGCAACGTCAGGTACGTGATCAGCTAGAATATGGTAAATTTAATATTCATGGTCGTCAGAGTATTGAACAGTATACAATAGCACAAATTAAAAGAGTGAAATATCTTAAACCTAAATTTTCAGTATATGAAATAATATCTAAACTGTCTTACGATTTTCAGAAAAATATACAACTCGCTGTTAATACACAAGGTATTAAAACAATTGAAGAATTTTTAATACTGGTAACACAATCTGAAAATATCACTCGTGGTGAGAATACACAACACAATTGTCAACCGCTCAGTAATCACAATAATAACCATAATCACAACGTTAATAATTATACACAGCAAATGCAACACACGCAAAATAAAGCACATATTAACCTCATTCACGAACCAACAACGACTCAGCGTGAAGAAGGCGTTCGTCAAGAGAGGGAGAGCGATCAGAGAGAGAGGAACGTAGAGGTGAGAAGGGAAGCTATGTCTGGCCCACTTCTAAAAAGAAATTCCCTAACCCGTATGATCCCTCAGTCAACGCAATAAAAGCAAACAATAGAAACATGAAGAAGGGATGTGAACCGGAAGCCGCAAGTGAACATCGACTTCTCAACAATGACTGGAGACGCATACACAGCGGTACACAATAAACAATATATATGTCCTGTCGGCATACGTGACGAATTGCTTAGCACGGACGTGGGTATAAATCAAAAGGAACACCACACACATTGCCCTACTGTTAATGTTCATATAAACAACTGTAGAATTAAAATGTTGGTGGTCACAGGTAGTCAACTATCAGTTTTTTAACGCTGCCTGGATGCAACGAAATAAAAATTATTTTAAAAATACAGCGATATTACCTGTGAATAATATGAACATTACAACCATATTGCGAAGACAAGTGAAATAAGCGTATGAATAATCGTGTTTGTAAAAGGATGCCACGAGAAACCTATTCCTGTAGAGATTTGTCGAAACATGAAATTTGCACTCTAGAATATAAATACGCGAGGCGCATCAGCCTTGTTCTCCTTCTCGTTCAAACACAGTGGCAGCCGGAGTCTCTGCCCAACAACGGAGGACGAGGGAGCAGCACACTACATGGCATAAATTCTAGACGTAGAGGACGAGTCATCGGACTTCCGAGAGGATCCGGAGGATGAAGAAAGGACCCAGGACTTCAAGACAATGCAGGATTCACCAACATCAAGGACTCAGGACCAGAAGAGGGTACGCTGAGGAACCACTACAATTAAGGTGAAAGAAAGCCATGTATTCCTCATAACAAAAAACTTAATCAAAGACAGATAAACATTGTCAAAAAAACATAATAATTTCTAAAAGTGTAATTTATAACTTGTAAATGTAAATGTTCTTGTATAGTAATTATAGCATATTTTTTGAATTGATACTTTATTGAAAATATTTAAATTGAATTGAAATTGTTGAATTATGAAAGCATAAGTTTTGAATTGATAATTTATTGAAAATATTTAAAAGTAATTTTGAAATAATAGAAAGTTGCTAAAGTAATTAATATAAATGACAAATGCATATGCAACAACAATAAGAATTATTTTAAAAAGAAAGATTTGAGAATATAATAAATTAATCATATTATACTGAGCAAGTCGAGAGCAATATTATATAATAATCAAATGTATTTATAATTATAAGAGTATTTTATGTTTTTATGGAATATGTGATATTACGTGTAGGCTATGAAATCAACAAGTAAGCCTATAGGTACTGCGACTACCCATACACATGCAATAATAATGAAGTTCTAATTCGCACTTTATTTTGAAATGATAAATAATAAATGTTCTAAATACTTTAAACAATTTTACATTGTTGTTATTATTACGATTACACCCATTAAAAAATATAACGTTAAAATAAAATGCGGTACCCATCGTGTGGCTCATCAACGATATACACATCTTATAACAATTAATGTTATAAATATATGTCGCCCAAGAACATGGTGCGCGACCATGCCATTTAACTATTTTAAAATTTAAAAGTTAAATGTATGGCCTACAAGTAAATATGTGTTAAATGAAAAAATATTTGTGATAACTATTATTTGTATGTAATGTTAATTGTTGTGTATTATATTAGCACAACTGGCACTCAACTGGTAATTATATTGTAAAAAGAAAAGGTTGAATTGTAATAGTAACGTTATTAATAATAATACTAATAACAATACAAAACAAAATATAAATAAAGAGTAGTATAACCGGAATCACCAATAATAATTATTTTAAAAACATAATATAACAAATAAATTATTCGACATGGCAGAACCAGGTAACTTCAGTATGGAGGCACTTCAAAATATGACGAAAGCCATGGTAGAAGAATTAAAACAAGATAATGTAAAATTAAAAGAAGAATTAAAACAAGATAATGTAAAACATAATAGAAAATTTAAATGAATTAAAACAAGATAATGTAAAACTAAAAGAAGATCTAAATGAATTAAAACAAGATAATTTAAAACTAACAGAAAATTTAAAAGAAGAATTAAAACAAGATATAATAGATAGTACTACACAGTTAGTGGATAAAATTATAGACACTAATACGCGCATAGATGCACTTGAAAATAAAGTTATACAAGCCCTTCATGAACAAGCTGTTAGGATAGAAAACAAGCATAAAGAATTACGCGCGGAGTGGAACAAAGATTTCCATTAGATAAGCCTATAGGTACTGCGACTACCCATACACATGCAATAATAATGAAGTTCTAATTCGCAATTTATTTTAAAATGATAATTAATAAATGTTCTAAATACTTTAAACAATTTTACATTGTAGTTATTATTACGATTACACCCATTAAAAAATATAACGTTATAAATAAAATGCGGTACCCAACGTGTGGCTCATCAACGATATATACGTCATATAACAATTAACGTTATAAATATTTGTCGCCCAAGAACATGGTGCGCGACCATTCCATTTAACTATTTTAAAATTTAAAAGTTAAATGTATGGCCTACAAGAAAATATGTGTTAAATGAAAAAATATTTGTGGTAACTATTATTTGTATGTTATGTTAATTGTTGTGTATTATATTAGCACAACTGGCACTCAACAGGTAATTATATTGTAAAAAAAAGGTTTAATTGTAATAGTAACGTTATTAATAATAATATTAATAACAATACAAAACAAAATAATAAATAAAGAGTAGTATAACCGGAATCACCAATAATAATTATTTTAAAAACATAATATAACAAATAAATTATTCGACATGGCAGAACCAGCTAACTTCAGTATGGAGGCATTTCAAAATATGATGAAAGCCATGGTAGAAGAATTAAAACAAGATAATGTAATACTAAAAGAAGAATTAAAACAAGATAATGTAAAACATAATAGAAAATTTAAATGAATTAAAACAAGATAATGTAAAACTAAAAGAAGATCTAAATGAATTAAAACAAGATAATTTAAAACTAACAGAAAATTTAAAAGAAGAATTAAAACAAGATATAATTGATAGTACTACACAATTAGTAAATAAAATTATAGACACTAATACGCGCATAGATGCACTTGAAAATAAAGTTGTACAAGCCCTTCATGAACAAGCTGTTAGGATAGAAAACAAGCATAAAGAATTACGCGCGGAGTGGAAGAAAGATTTAAAAGACATACATAAATAAGTAACTGTAAACGTAAATGAGAAAATAATTGTAGCAAAGCATGAACAGAACAGTAAAATAAGGGATGTCCATGATCAGCTTCAAGCGACCACAAGGAAAACGCGTATTACGGTAATAGAGAATAAACTAGAAGAAACATCCAAGACTGCGAACGATTATTCTGGAGAGATGTCCAATATGAAAGAAGAGGTGAAGACTGAAATGGATCAACTTCGAACGGAGCTATGTACACGCCCTGCGCAGATGATGGTTTATCCGGCACCATTAGAAGATAGGGTTAAACTAACATTTGCAGGAAATAAATGGGAGAACAGCATGGAATTTTTGGTCAATTGCGAAAAATAAATAGAAAAAATTGGTATTAATATTGATGAAAACGAGAAAATAAATTTTCTTATTCGCCATTTCACAGATTCAGCAGCACAGTGGTACACTATCATACGTGATAATGTCACTACATATCAACAATTCCGTGACTCATTTGAAAATAGGTATTGGAATATACATACGCAACGTCAGGTACGTGATCAGCTAGAATATGGTAAATTTAATATTCATGGTCGTCAGAGTATTGAACAGTATACAATAGCACAAATTAAAAGAGTGAAACATCTTAAACCTAAATTTTCAGTATATGAAATAATATCTAAACTGTCTTACCATTTTCAGAAAAATATCCAACTCGCTGTTAATACACAAGGTATTAAAACAATTGAAGAATTTTTAATACTGGTAACACAATCTGAAAATATCACTCGTGAGAATACACAACACAATTATCAACCGCTCAGTAATCACAATAATAACCATAATCACAACGTTAATAATTATAAACAGCAAATCCAACACACCCAAAATAAAGCACATATTAACCTCATTCGCGAACCAACAACGACTCAGCGTGAAGAAGGCGTTCGTCAAGAGAGGGAGAGCGATCAGAGAGAGAGGAACGTAGAGGTGAGAAGGGAAGCTATGTCTGGCCCTGTTGCGGTTTGGAAGCTCTTGAATAATCGTGAGTTATTCCAAAGACGCTAATGAGGAAGGCTGGATTGTTTGTTAGAAAGAAGTGGACTGTATTAAAGATGATGAACATTCGTTTATTGAAAAAATCTGATTGTTAATTACGATCGGCACGTGCGGATGCATTTGAGGCAATAACGCCCGAAATTAATTTTGAATGAAATCGTGGTCCATTGTAGATGGACGCAGGTAGTTGAATGAAATGAAATATTATAAATGCATGCTAAAAAATAGCCAGAAGCCGCGGCTGTAAGAGAAGTGTTTTACGAGAGTTGCGCTCGGAGTCGTGTTATAAACTGAACTAAACTGGCTTGCAGTCGGCGGTGCTGGCCGGCTGCAACGTTTGATAAACGCGTGACGTCATCCGCGCGTGCCGTATACGGTGGTGGACCGTTTACAGCTGATAAACCAGTACAAAGTTTAAACATACTGCCCGCCAAAATCGGGACGATTTTGTACATTAAAGGTTAAATTGAACAATATAATAATTAAACTTACATGTCGTAAGCGATACAATAATTGGCGCACTGGCCAGAGAGCAATGACATAATAAACATAATATACTTAAAGACTTATACATAAAATTTGTAGAAAACAAAATTCATTAATCTAGCACAAAGCTTAAGTCAAAACAAAACAATTTCTGTGCTAGAAAAGGTATAACAAATAAAAAATCATGATAAAAATGAACCTTTACATAACTGAACATGATCTCTCTTGAAGCATAACATGTGGATAAAAAATACATATATTTAAACCTTGACAAACGTAAATAATAATCTTAAATTATATAAGAGAAACCATCTTGATCACTGCTTCATATATAGCAATAGAAATAATAGAAACATAATGTTATCATAATCGTATCAAAGTTCAATGGTACATGACATTGAAAAATACAATACACATATAGAATAATTGACACTATAAATGACACTTGTGGTTCTCAGAATTTGAATCACACAAACATATTGTTAATACACAACATCCATAATGATTGATAATACATATGAAACACAGTCACTATTGCAGTAATAGCTAGCGGCACGTAAACAATGTTACAATGCTTATGATACAATTGACTTGTATGCTCGCCCCGGGGAATGTCCCGGGCGTGTTCCATGTAATGTGACACGCACACACTCACACACACACACACACCTCGTATGGCACGCATACGATTAGCTTGTTGCCACCGGGAGGGGGCATAATTTGTGGATGGGTCGGCGTAAGATACCTAGCGCGGTGCGAACTTCTGCGACGCGTACTAAGGAATCTTGACCCGGAAAAACATTGGTAATTACCCCACGCTTCCATTCTAGAGGGGGGGAATTGTCATCCAAAATGAGGACAAGTTGTCCGACGTTCAAATTCTTTAATGGGGTGCGCCATTTATTGCGCTGCTGCAGCTGGTGCAGATAATCCCTAGACCACCGTTTCCAGATGGTCTGCGTAAATTTTTGGAGCAGAAGCCATCTGCCCAAATGAGTATTATTACCTTGTGTATAGTCGGGTTCCGGAAGTGCCGTCAGTGGAGCACCGACCAAAAAATGAGCAGGTGTTAAGGGTTCAGGGTCTCCAGCATCGTCGGACACCGCGCATAACGGGCGTGAATTAAGGCAAGCCTCAATTTGAGAAAGAAGAGTAGAATATTCCTCAAAATTCAATATCGTACTGCCAATTAGGCGACGTAAATGGAATTTAACACTCCTTACACCACTTTCCCACAAACCACCGAAATGAGGGGCTGAAGGGGGGATAAAGGACCATTTGATGCCGTGGAGACCGCAAAACTCCAGAGAAGATTGCTCAACTTCCTTGGAGGTTAAAAATTTGTACCAATCATGCAACGTGTGGTTGGCACGACGAAAATTCGTGCCATTATCCGAAAATATTTGCGCGGGAATACCTCTGCGCGATATGAATCTTTTTAAAGCCGCTATAAAGGCGTTGGAAGTGAGATCCGACACCAATTCTAAATGGATGGCCCTAGTACACATGCATATAAATAGAGCGATATATGCCTTGGTCGTGGACTTAGAGCGCTGCCCGCCATGGCGCAAATGTACAGGACCGGCGTAATCCACGGCCGACTGTGAGAATGGCCTTGACGGCGTGACCCTAGAAGAGGGTAATTGACCGAGTAATTGATTCGCGCCTTTAGCCCGGAAACGAAAACAAGTGACACACTTATGTATCACTGAGCGGATATAGGACTTATCGTGTATGATCCAATACTTACGCCTAAGCGAAGCTTGAGTTGATTGCACTCCAGCGTGCAACAAACGGATGTGTTCGTATTCAATTATTAATCTCGTGAGATGAGAGTGCGGGTGCAAAATTATTTGGTGTTTAGTCTCGTAGCTAAGTGGGGAGAATTGCAAGCGTCCACCCACTCTTAAAATGCCTGATTTATCCAGGAATGGGTTGAGAGCAAGAATTTTACTACTGCGTGGAAGGCACCGGTGTGCCTCAAGTTCCCTAACCTCCACGTCGAAATGCAACTTCTGTGATTGCCGGACAAAAATTAAGAGCGTGTCAGACAATTCCTGAGCCGACAAAAAGGGCGTGTCTCTATCAACCACCGCGAGCCTAGAATTGCGAAAAAATCGACGGCAATATGCGAAGACGCGAATAAGCCTCGTAAGAGATGAATAATTTTCAATGTAACTATGTGTTGAGGACGCGACAATTAGTGAGGTTTGAACCTGCTTGCGACGTTCCTCTTCAATGTCGGGAAAAGTACAGGGAGTATTAATGTCGAACGCGCTGACCGGCCATGAGGCCACATCACGAGCCAACCAGGAGGGACCATGCCACCATTGAGTATGACAGTGCAAACTACAAGGAAGGCAACCGCGCGATAAAACGTCGGCAGGGTTGTCATTTGATACTACATGACGCCAAATTCCCCTGCTGCTAACAAGACGCTGTATTTCCGCGACACGGTTGGCCACAAATACCTTCCATCGGGAAGATTGCTGATGTATCCAGTACAACGCTATCATCGAATCCGAATAAAGATATAGTCCGTCAAAATTGTAATCGACGGCATTTAAAACCTTGGAGGTTAATTGAGCCAACAATAAACAAGCACAAAGTTCAAGTCTAGGAAGCGTTATCTGTTTCAGCGGAGCGACCCTAGATTTAGCACACAACAAGTTTGATGATATGGCGCCGTTCGAATAGACCGCCCGCACATAAATGCAACACGCGTAACCTTTAGCCGAAGCGTCGGCGAATCCGTGCAGCTGCAATGAACTAACTGGGTAACTGTTCGAACTCTTAACCGACCTCGTAATCTCAAAATGAGTGTCGGAGACTAATTGAGCGTATAATTCCAACCATTGATTGGCTAATGATCCAGACAAGGGTTCGTCCCAATCAGTGCCCGCCAACCACAACTGCTGCACGAAATGCTTGCAGCAAAATGTGATGGGAGCGATTAAACCTAGTGGATCATAGATCCCGGCGATGATTGCCAACACGCTTCTCTTGTTGAAAACGGTTAAATTGTCATCACCCCTAACGGTGTATAAAAAGTTATCCCCCTCAACATTCCATTGTATGCCCAAGGTACGCACGTTTTGACCCTTACTGAAGTCACGGGTTACTTGGGCGCGAAGAGTCATAATCTTATGGTGGTTAGAGAACCATTTATGTAACGAAAAACCGTACCTCCTCAACAACTTCTCGATCTCGCATTTCATTTCAGCTAAGCCGTTCGGATCATCCGAACCCGTTATGAGATCGTCTACGTAAAAGTCATTTGCTATGGCCTTAGCAGCTGTAGGGTAGTCGGATTTATTTTCATATGCTATTTGAGCCAGACAACGCGTAGCAAGGAAGGAAGCACTAGCAGTGCCATATGTAACCGTCCTTAACGCGTAATGTCGCAATTCCTTATGCGGTGCATCACGCCAAACAATGCGTTGCAAGTTTGAATCCTTAGGATTAACAATGATCTGGCGATACATCTTTTCAATGTCCGCAATAAGTACGTATCGGTGGGTGCGGAACCGAACCATTATCGAAAACAGATCCTGCTGGATCGTAGGACCGACCATTAAAGTATCGTTAAGGGACAAATTATTGGTGGTTTTAGCGGATGCGTCAAATACCACGCGCAATTTAGTGGTTAAGCTAGAGTCTTTGAAGACTGCGTGATGGGGCAGATAAAAGATCTCTGACCTGTCAAGCGACAGATCGTATTCATTAAGCGGCGACATGTGGCCAAGTCTTAAGTAGTCACTCATGAACTCACTATAATCCTTATAAAGGGTAGGGTTCTGCTTGAATTTGAATTCTAACGATTGGAATCTGCGTATGGCTCCGCGGAGAGAATCTCCCAAATAAGATTTATCAGATCTGCGGGGCAGGGCTACCACGAATCTCCCGTCGCGATTGCGGCTAGTGTTTTCCACAAAATGCCTTTCACACGGCGAGTCCTCAGATCGGGCTTCGCGACTAGAGATCTCCTCCAACTTCCAAAATTCCTTTAGTTGCGAGGAAACCTGATTATCGTCCCTACAGACCATAAAGGAAGAAACCGTTTTAGTCATATCGACGTTGAATGGTAAGTCACCGGCCAAAATAAATCCTAACTTGGTTTCCTGAATTATAGGAAAGTGTGGTCCGCGCGTATATTTCATAGGTTCAATTAATTGGAGAAAATATTGAGCGCCGATTAATATATCGACTTGCGACGAGCAATGTAGGTGAGGATCCGCCAAGAATATGCGCTTGGGTAAATTTAAAGAGGCAAGATTGAACGACTCCGCCGGTAAATTATTAGTTATACTGGGTAATACGGCACAATGTACGTTTAACGTGAAGGGTTTATAGCGTGAATGTAGCCTTACATTAGTACTGAAGTCAGCCTGGGAAAGCGAGTTGTTTATACCCGTGATGGGCAATTGCGATTTAACCAATTGGAGGCCCATCCTGCGGGCGAAATCCATTGTGCAAAAGTTCGCTTGAGAACCGGAATCGTAATATCCTAACGGGAAATTTTTTGCCGACTTTATTGTATGTCATACAGACGGCGGTAGATAACAATACCGATTTATTGGTCTGTGATTTCAGTGAACACTGGTTGTTAACAGAAGTTACGTCCCTGTTGGGGACATGAATCGTTGTGTGGTGACGCCTAGAACATTTTTTACATGAGAATTTTGAGGGACATTTTGAACCCTCGTGTCCCGAACGGAGGCAGTTTAAGCAAAGTTTGTTTTTTATTAACGCGTTTTTTCTATCAGGGATAGACAGCGATGTAAATTGTGGGCAATCGCTAAGTCTATGTACACCGTTACACAGCCTGCATAAATTGTTTCTAATATGTGAGTGGAATGCGCCCTTTGGAGTGCTTATCTGTTTAACTGCCTTGCGATAAGGAGACTTATCGCTTTTGTTCAACCTGCTCGTTGGGCTAGTCGCGTTATCGAGATTTTGCAATAATTTCCTACGTGAATTTAGAAAATTTATAAAATTATTAAAATCAGGGAATTTATGCTCCGATAAACTCTCTTTCCACAAACGTAAAGTGTAATTGTCAAGTTTTTTGGCTAAATAATTTACGACAATAATTTCAAACGTGTTGACTGGCAGTTTGAGATTATTTAAAGCGTTTATATTTGCAGAGATTTGATCAATAAATTGCGATATGCTAACTTGGGATTCCTGCTGAACTAATGGTACGTCTAGGACATTCCACACGTGGTGAGCGGAAACAATCGGCTTACTATCATATCTATTCCTCAACAGATCGATAGCCACCGCGTAATTCTCATGTGTTATGGGCAACGATTTTATTACGTTAAGCGCCTCGCCATGTAATGACGAGTGCAAATAATGAAGTTTCTGTATATCTGTCAGATCTGCTCTGACATGAACTAGTTCCATAAAAATATGGTAATAATGTTGCCATTCCACAATACTACCCTCAAACCGTGGTAATTTTATTGGTTCCAATTGAATGGGGGGTGTTTTAGGCTGTTTACCTTCAGCATTAATTACTGGTTTTTGGTTCATATGCTCAGCTTGCTCTAGCAGGTGTTGCAATTTACATTCTATAATACAGAGATCGTCCTCCGTTTGCACTCTATCACTCGTTACCGCAACGTCTGCTTCCTCAGCCTCGATTTGTGACTGAATCTCGTCATATTTGGTGGATAATTCCATCAAATGACGCAGTTTTATTTTTAGCGCATGAGGATCGCTGTTTAACAAATCGAAGTTATCCGCGAAGGTATTTACTCGGGATATTGAGGCCTTAATTGTGCCTCGTTTTTTTATTAGAGCCCTTACATCGGCCATTATTACAGTTTAAGATAAAAAGGGAAAGATATTTATAAAGCAATTGAGCATAGAGCATGTGAAACACAAACTTAATTTTGAATGAGGTTAAATACGTTTTGGTAGCTAGCGATCGTTGTTTTGAACATAAACTTACTCTCTCTAACTAATCAAACTTGTTGGCAGTTAAATTATTGAAATTATGAATCTAAATGGTTACAAGTATATCTTTATCTTTAAAGTTCTGACTGATAATGAGCTGCCAACCATTTATTAATTTGTATTGTGTAATTAGTTATTTGTTTATATAAATGTGTCAAAAAATACCCACTGAGTGAAATATTATTAAAAATCAAATATAAGTAAAGTTTATAGTCACGTGGCCGTCGATCCATTCGTGATGAAGCTGGCTTCGATCCCGTTTGGAGCTGCTACACCTCCTGTCTCTGCCGGTCAGCCGATGCCTCATGTTGTACCTTCCATCAATTAAAGCTGTGGAATCTCGAAAATGTTGTCCTGTTTCGTCCCGTCGTCTCTGGTCTACTGCTTGGCTGAATCTTGTCGAGATGACTGCGACGTGATTCACAATAATGGTGTCGCTCAGGACGAAAATGATGCCCGTAGGGCGTGATTAACTTCAGATTGGTTTTTCCAGAAATGATGTGTATAAATAAATGCTGTCGCTTGTGTACACAGATATGAGAAATCTGTGCCGTGGGGACCAAAAATGATGTAGTTTTTTGGGCCCGAAAATGTGAAATCCTGCCTGGTTGGACCAAAAATGATGTCGTTTTTGGCCTGAAAATATGAAATCCGGCCCGGAGGAACAAAAATGTTGCGGTTTGGAAGCTCTTGAATAATCGTGAGTTACTCCAAAGACGCTAATGAGGAAGGCTGGATTGTTTGTTAGAAAGAAGTGGACTGTATTAAAGATGTTGAACATTCGTTTATTGAAAAAATCCGATTGTTAACTACGATCGGCACGTGCGGATGCATTTGAGGCAATAACGCCCGAAATTAATTTTGAATGAAATTGTGGCCCATTGTAGATGGACGCAGGTAGTCGAATGAAATGAAATATAATAAATGCATGCTAAAAAATAGCCAGAAGCCGCGGCTGTAAGAGAAGTGTTTTACGAGAGTTGCGCTCGGAGTCGTGTTATAAACTGAACTAAACTGGCTTGCAGTCGGCGGTGCTGGCCGGCTGCAACGTTTGATAAACGCGTGACGTCATCCGCGCGTGCCGTATACGGTGGTGGACCGTTTACAGCTGATAAACCAGTACAAAGTTTAAACAGGCCCACTTCTAAAAAGAAATTCCCTAACCCGTATGATCGCTCAGTCAACGCAATAAAAGCAAACAATAGAAACATGAAGAAGGGATGTGAACCGGAAGCGGCAAGTGAACATCGACTTCTCAACAATGACTGGAGACGCATAAACAGCGGTACACAATAAACAATATATATGTCCTGTCGGCATACGAGACGAATTGCTTAGCACGGACGAGGGTATAAATCAAAAGGAACACCACACAAATTGCCCTACTGTTAATGTTCATATAAACAACTGTAGAATTAAAATGTTGGTGGTCACAGGTAGTCAACTATCAGTTTTTTAACGCTGCCTGGATCCAACGAAATAAAAATTATTTTAAAAATACAGCGATATTACCTGTGAATAATATGAACATTACAACCATATTGCGAAGACAAGTGAAATAAGTGTATGAATAATCCTGTTTGTAAAAGGATGCCACGAGAAACCTATTCCTGTAGAGATTTGTCGAAACATGAAATTTGCACTCTAGAATATAAATACGCGAGGCACATCAGCCTTGTTCTCCTTCTCGTTCAAACACAGTGGCAGCCGGAGTCTCTGCCCAACAACGGAGGACGAGGGAGCAGCACACTACATGGCATAAATTCTAGACGTAGAGGACGAGTCATCGGACATCCGAGAGGATCCGGAGGATGAAGAAAGGACCCAGGACTTCAAGACAATGCAGGATTCACCAACATCAAGGACTCAGGACCAGAAGAGGGTACGCTGAGGAACCACTACAATTAAGGTGAAAGAAAGCCATGTATTCCTCATAACAAAAGACTTAATCAAAGACAGATAAACATTGTCAAAAGGAACATAATAATTTCTAAAAGTGTAATTTATAACTTGTAAATGTAAATGTTTTTGTATAGTAATTATAGCATATTGTTTGAATTGATACTTTATTGAAAATATTTAAATTGAATTGAAATTGTTGAATTATGAAAGCATAAGTTTGGAATTGATAATTTATTGAAAATATTTAAAAGTAATTTTGAAATAATAGAAAGTTGCTAAAGTAATTAATATAAATGACAAATGCATATGCAAAAACAATAAGAATTATTTTAAAAAGAAAGATTTGAGAATATAATAAATTAATCATATTATACTGAGCAAGTCGAGAGCAATATTATATAATAATCAAATGTATTTATAATTATAAGAGTATTTTATGTTTGTATGGAATATGTGATATTACGTGTAGGCTATGTAATCAACAAGTAAGCCTATAGGTGCTGCGACTACCCATACACATGCAATAATAATGAAGTTCTAATTCGCAATTTATTTTGAAATGATAATTAATAAATGTTCTAAATACTTTAAACAATTTTACATTGTTGTTATTATTACGATTACACCCATTAAAAAATATAACGTTATAAATAAAATGCGGTACCCAAAGTGTGGCTCATCAACGATATATACATCATATAACTATTAACGTATTAAATATTTGTCACCCAAGAACATGGTGCGCGACCATGCCATTTAACTATTTTAAAATTTAAAAGTTAAATGTATGGCCTACAAGTAAATATGTGTTAAATGAAAAAATATTTGTGATAACTATTATTTGTATGTTATGTTAATTGTAGTTTATTATAATAGCACAACTGGCACTCAACAGGTAATTATATTGAAAAAAAAAAGGTTTAATTGTAATAGTAACGTCATTAATAATAATACAAAACAAAATAATAAATAAAGAGTAGAATAACCGGAATCACCAATAATAATTATTTTAAAAACCTAATATAACAAATAAATTATTCGACATGGCAGAACCAGCTAACTTCAGTATGGAGGCACTTCAAAATATGATGAAAGCCATGGTAGAAGAATTAAAACAAGATAATGTAATACTAAATGAAGAATTAAAACAAGATAATGTAAAACATAGTAGAAAATTTAAATGAATTAAAACAAGATAATGTAAAACTAAAAGAAGATCTAAATGAATTAAAACAAGATAATTTAAAACTAACAGAAAATTTAAAAGAAGAATTAAAACAAGATATAATAGATAGTACTACACAGTTAGTGGATAAAATTATAGACACTAATACGCGCATAGATGCACTTGAAAATAAAGTTATACAAGCCCTTCATGAACAAGCTGTTAGGATAGAAAACAAGCATAAAGAATTAAGCGCGGAGTGGAAGAAAGATTTAAAAGACATACATAAATAAATAACTGTAAACGTAAATGAGAAAATAATTGTAGCAAAGCATGAACAGAACAGTAAAATAAGGGATGTCCATGATCAGCTTCAAGCGACCACAAGTAAAACTCGTATTACGGTAATAGAGAATAAACTAGAAGAAACATCCAAGACTGCGAAAGATTATTCTGGAGAGATGTCCAATATGAAAGAAGAGGTGAAGGCTGAAATGGATCAACTTCGAACGGAGCTATGTAGACGCCCTGCGCAGATGATGGTTTATCCGGCACCATTAGAAGATAGGGTTAAACTAACATTTGCAGGAAATAAATGGGAGAACAGCATGGAATTTTTGGTCAATTGCGAAAAATAAATGGAAAAAATTGGTAGTAATATTGATGAAAACGAGAAAATAAATTTTCTTATTCGCCATTTCACAGATTCAGCAGCACAGTGGTACACTATCATACGTGATAATGTCACTACATATCAACAATTCCGTGACTCATTTGAAAATAGGTATTGGAATATACATACGCAACGTCAGGTACGTGATCAGCTAGAATATGGTAAATTTAATATTCATGGTCGTCAGAGTATTGAACAGTATACAATTGCACAAATTAAAAGAGTGAAATATCTTAAACCTAAATTTTCAGTATATGAAATAATATCTAAACTGTCTTACCATTTTCAGAAAAATATACAACTCGCTGTTAATACACAAGGTATTAAAACAATTGAAGAATTTTTAATACTGGTAACACAATCTGAAAATATCACTCGTGGTGAGAATACACAACACAATTGTCAACCGCTCAGTAATCACAATAATAACCATAATCACAACGTTGATAATTATACACAGCAAATGCAACACACGCAAAATAAAGCACATATTAACCTCATTCGCGAACCAACAACGACTCAGCGTGAAGAAGGCGTTCGTCAAGAGAGGGAGAGCGATCAGAGAGAGAGGAACGTAGAGGTGAGAAGGGAAGCTATGTCTGGCCCACTTCTAAAAAGAAATTCCCTAACCCGTATGATCGCTCAGTCAACGCAATAAAAGCAAACAATAGAAACATGAAGAAGGGATGTGAACCGGAAGCGGCAAGTGAACATCGACTTCTCAACAATGACTGGAGACGCATACACAGCGGTACACAATAAACAATATATATGTCCTGTCGGCATACGTGACGAATTGCTTAGCACGGACGTGGGTATAAATCAAAAGGAACACCACACACATTGCCCTACTGTTAATGTTCATATAAACAACTGTAGAATTAAAATGTTGGTGGTCACAGGTAGTCAACTATCAGTTTTTTAACGCTGCCTGGATGCAACGAAATAAAAATTATTTTAAAAATACAGCGATATTACCTGTGAATAATATGAACATTACAACCATATTGCGAAGACAAGTGAAATAAGCGTATGAATAATCGTGTTTGTAAAAGGATGCCCCGAGAAACCTATTCCTGTAGAGATTTGTCGAAACATGAATTTTGCACTCTAGAATATAAATACGCGAGGCACATCAGCCTTGTTCTCCTTCTCGTTCACACACAGTGGCAGCCGGAGTCTCTGCCCAACAACGGAGGACGAGGGAGCAGCACACTACATGGCATAAATTCTAGACGTAGAGGACGAGTCATCGGACTTCCGAGAGGATCCGGAGGATGAAGAAAGGACCCAGGACTTCAAGACAATGCAGGATTCACCAACATCAAGGACTCAGGACCAGAAGAGGGTACGCTGAGGAACCACTACAATTAAGGTGAAAGAAGGCCATGTATTCCTCATAACAAAAGACTTAATCAAAGACAGATAAACATTGTCAAAAGAAACATAATAATTTCTAAAAGTGTAATTTATAACTTGTAAATGTAAATGTTCTTGTATAGTAATTATAGCATATTTTTTGAATTGATACTTTATCGAAAATATTTAAATTAAATTGAAATTGTTGAATTATGAAAGAATAAGTTTGGAATTGATAATTTATTGAAAATATTTAAAAGTAATTTTGAAATAATAGAAAGTTGCTAAAGTAATTAATATAACTGACAAATGCATATGCAACAACAATAAGAATTATTTTAAAAAGAAAGATTTGAGAATATAATAAATTAATCATATTATACTGAGCAAGTCGAGAGCAATATTATATAATAATCAAATGTATTTATAATTATAAGAGTATTTTATGTTTGTATGGAATATGTGATGATACGTGTAGGCTATGTAATCAATAAGTAAGCCTATAGGTATTGCGACTACCCATACACTTGCAATAATAATGAAGTTCTAATTCGCAATTTATTTTGAAATGATAATTAATAAATGTTCTAAATACCTTAAACAATTTTACATTGCTGTTATTATTACGATTACACCCATTAAAAAATATAACGTTAAAATAAAATGCGGTACCCAACGTGTGGCTCATCAACGATATATACATCATATAACAATTAACGTTATAAATATTTGTCGCCCAAGAACATGGTGCGCGACCATGCCATTTAACTATTTTAAAATTTAAAAGTTAAATGTATGGCCTACAAGTAAATATGTGTTAAATGAAAAAATATTTGTGATAACTATTATTTGTATGTAATGTTAATTGTTGTGTATTATATTAGCACAACTGGCACTCAACTGGTAATTATATTGTAAAAAGGAAAGGTATAATTGTAATAGTAACGTTATTAATAATAATACTAATAACAATACAAAACAAAATATAAATAAAGAGTAGTATAACCGGAATCACCAATAATAATTATTTTAAAAACATAATATAACAAATAAATTATTCGACATGGCAGAACCAGGTAACTTCAGTATGGAGGCACTTCAAAATATGACGAAAGCCATGGTAGAAGAATTAAAACAAGATAATGTAAAAATAAAAGAAGAACTAAAACAAGATAATGTAAAACATAATAGAAAATTTAAATGAATTAAAACAAGATAATGTAAAACTAAAAGAAGATCTAAATGAATTAAAACAAGATAATTTAAAACTAACAGAAAATTTAAAAGAAGAATTAAAACAAGATATAATAGATAGTACTACACAGTTAGTGGATAAAATTATAGACACTAATACGCGCATAGATGCACTTGAAAATAAAGTTATACAAGCCCTTCATGAACAAGCTGTTAGGATAGAAAACAAGCATAAAGAATTACGCGCGGAGTGGAAGAAAGATTTCCATTAGATAAGCCTATAGGTACTGCGACTACCCATACACATACAATAATAATGAAGTTCTAATTCGCAATTTATTTTAAAATGATAATTAATAAATGTTCTAAATACTTTAAACAATTTTACATTGTAGTTATTATTACGATTACACCCATTAAAAAATATAACGTTATAAATAAAATGCGGTACCCAACGTGTGGCTCATCAACGATATATACGTCATATAACAAGTAACGTTATAAATATTTGTCGCCCAAGAACATGGTGCGCGACCATGCCATTTAACTATTTTAAAATTTAAAAGTTAAATGTATGGCCTACAAGAAAATATGTGTTAAATGAAAAAATATTTGTGGTAACTATTATTTGTATGTTATGTTAATTGTTGTGTATTATATTAGCACAACTGGCACTCAACAGGTAATTATATTGTAAAAATAAAAGGTTTAATTGTAATAGTAACGTTATTAATAATAATATTAATAACAATACAAAACAAAATAATAAATAAAGAGTAGTATAACCGGAATCACCAATAATAATTATTTTAAAAATATAATATAACAAATAAATTATTCGACATGGCAGAACCAGCTAACTTCAGTATGGAGGCACTTCAAAATATGATGATAGCCATGGTAGAAGAATTAAAACAAGATAATGTAATACTAAAAGAAGAATTAAAACAAGATAATGTAAAACATAATAGAAAATTTAAATGAATTAAAACAAGATAATGTAAAACTAAAAGAAGATCTAAATGAATTAAAACAAGATAATTTAAAACTAACAGAAAATTTAAAAGAAGAATTAAAACAAGATATAATAGATAGTACTACACAGTTAGTGGATAAAATTATAGACACTAATACGCGCATAGATGCACTTGAAAATAAAGTTATACAAGCCCTTCATGAACAAGCTGTTAGGATAGAAAACAAGCATAAAGAATTACGCGCGGAGTGGAAGAAAGATTTAAAAGACATACATAAATAAATAACTGTAAACGTAAATGAGAAAATAATTGTAGCAAAGCATGAACAGAACAGTAAAATAAGGGATGTCCATGATCAGCTTCAAGCGACCACAAGTAAAACTCGTATTACGGTAATAGAGAATAAACTAGAAGAAACATCCAAGACTGCGAAAGATTATTCTGGAGAGATGTCCAATATGAAAGAAGAGGTGAAGGCTGAAATGGATCAACTTCGAACGGAGCTATGTAGACGCCCTGCGCAGATGATGGTTTATCCGGCACCATTAGAAGATAGGGTTAAACTAACATTTGCAGGAAATAAATGGGAGAACAGCATGGAATTTTTGGTCAATTGCGAAAAATAAATGGAAAAAATTGGTAGTAATATTGATGAAAACGAGAAAATAAATTTTCTTATTCGCCATTTCACAGATTCAGCAGCACAGTGGTACACTATCATACGTGATAATGTCACTACATATCAACAATTCCGTGACTCATTTGAAAATAGGTATTGGAATATACATACGCAACGTCAGGTACGTGATCAGCTAGAATATGGTAAATTTAATATTCATGGTCGTCAGAGTATTGAACAGTATACAATAGCACAAATTAAAAGAGTGAAATATTTTAAACCTAAATTTTCAGTATATGAAATAATATCTAAACTGTCTTACCATTTTCAGAAAAATATACAACTCGCTGTTAATACACAAGGTATTAAAACAATTCAAGAATTTTTAATACTGGTAACACAATCTGAAAATATCACTCGTGGTGAGAATACACAACACAATTGTCAACCGCTCAGTAATCACAATAATAACCATAATCACAACGTTAATAATTATACACAGCAAATGCAACACACGCAAAATAAAGCACATATTAACCTCATTCGCGAACCAACAACGACTCAGCGTGAAGAAGGCGTTCGTCAAGAGAGGGAGAGCGATCAGAGAGAGAGGAACGTAGAGGTGCGAAGGGAAGCTATGTCTGGCCCACTTCTAAAAAGAAATTCCCTAACCCGTATGATCGCTCAGTCAACGCAATAAAAGCAAACAATAGAAACATGAAGAAGGGATGTGAACCGGAAGCGGCAAGTGAACATCGACTTCTCAACAATGACTGGAGACGCATACACAGCGGTACACAATAAACAATATATATGTCCTGTCGGCATACGTGACGAATTGCTTAGCACGGACGTGGGTATAAATCAAAAGGAACACCACACACATTGCCCTACTGTTAATGTTCATATAAACAACTGTAGAATTAAAATGTTGGTGGTCACAGGTAGTCAACTATCAGTTTTTTAACGCTGCCTGGATGCAACGAAATAAAAATTATTTTAAAAATACAGCGATATTACCTGTGAATAATATGAACATTACAACCATATTGCGAAGACAAGTGAAATAAGCGTATGAATAATCGTGTTTGTAAAAGGATGCCCCGAGAAACCTATTCCTGTAGAGATTTGTCGAAACATGAATTTTGCACTCTAGAATATAAATACGCGAGGCACATCAGCCTTGTTCTCCTTCTCGTTCACACACAGTGGCAGCCGGAGTCTCTGCCCAACAACGGAGGACGAGGGAGCAGCACACTACATGGCATAAATTCTAGACGTAGAGGACGAGTCATCGGACTTCCGAGAGGATCCGGAGGATGAAGAAAGGACCCAGGACTTCAAGACAATGCAGGATTCACCAACATCAAGGACTCAGGACCAGAAGAGGGTACGCTGAGGAACCACTTCAATTAAGGTGAAAGAAGGCCATGTATTCCTCATAACAAAAGACTTAATCAAAGACAGATAAACATTGTCAAAAGAAACATAATAATTTCTAAAAGTGTAATTTATAACTTGTAAATGTAAATGTTCTTGTATAGTAATTATAGCATATTTTTTGAATTGATACTTTATTGAAAATATTTAAATTAAATTGAAATTGTTGAATTATGAAAGCATAAGTTTGGAATTGATAATTTATTGAAAATATTTAAAAGTAATTTTGAAATAATAGAAAGTTGCTAAAGTAACTAATATAACTGACAAATGCATATGCAACAACAATAAGAATTATTTTAAAAAGAAAGATTTGAGAATATAATAAATTAATCATATTATACTGAGCAAGTCGAGAGCAATATTATATAATAATCAAATGTATTTATAATTATAAGAGTATTTTATGTTTGTATGGAATATGTGATGATACGTGTAGGCTATGTAATCAATAAGTAAGCCTATAGGTATTGCGACTACCCATACACATGCAATAATAATGAAGTTCTAATTCGCAATTTATTTAAAATGATAATTAATAAATGTTCTAAATACCTTAAACAATTTTACATTGCTGTTATTATTACGATTACACCCATTAAAAAATATAACGTTAAAATAAAATGCGGTACCCAACGTGTGGCTCATCAACGATATATACATCATATAACAATTAACGTTATAAATATTTGTCGCCCAAGAACATGGTGCGCGACCATGCCATTTAACTATTTTAAAATTTAAAAGTTAAATGTATGGCCTACAAGTAAATATGTGTTAAATGAAAAAATATTTGTGATAACTATTATTTGTATGTAATGTTAATTGTTGTGTATTATATTAGCACAACTGGCACTCAACTGGTAATTATATTGTAAAAAGAAAAGGTATAATTGTAATAGTAACGTTATTAATAATAATACTAATAACAATACAAAACAAAATATAAATAAAGAGTAGTATAACCGGAATCACCAATAATAATTATTTCAAAAACATAATATAACAAATAAATTATTCGACATGGCAGAACCAGGTAACTTCAGTATGGAGGCACTTCAAAATATGACGAAAGCCATGGTAGAAGAATTAAAACAAGATAATGTAAAAATAAAAGAAGAACTAAAACAAGATAATGTAAAACATAATAGAAAATTTAAATGAATTAAAACAAGATAATGTAAAACTAAAAGAAGATCTAAATGAATTAAAACAAGATAATTTAAAACTAACAGAAAATTTAAAAGAAGAATTAAAACAAGATATAATAGATAGTACTACACAGTTAGTGGATAAAATTATAGACACTAATACGCGCATAGATGCACTTGAAAATAAAGTTATACAAGCCCTTCATGAACAAGCTGTTAGGATAGAAAACAAGCATAAAGAATTACGCGCGGAGTGGAACAAAGATTTCCATTAGATAAGCCTATAGGTACTGCGACTACCCATACACATGCAATAATAATGAAGTTCTAATTCGCAATTTATTTTAAAATGATAATTAATAAATGTTCTAAATACTTTAAACAATTTTACATTGTAGTTATTATTACGATTACACCCATTAAAAAATATAACGTTATAAATAAAATGCGGTACCCAACGTGTGGCTCATCAACGATATATACGTCATATAACAATTAACGTTATAAATATTTGTCGCCCAAGAACATGGTGCGCGACCATGCCATTTAACTATTTTAAAATTTAAAAGTTAAATGTATGGCCTACAAGAAAATATGTGTTAAATGAAAAAATATTTGTGGTAACTATTATTTGTATGTTATGTTAATTGTTGTGTATTATATTAGCACAACTGGCACTCAACAGGTAATTATATTGTAAAAAGAAAAGGTTTAATTGTAATAGTAACGTTATTAATAATAATATTAAGATCAATACAAAACAAAATAATAAATAAAGAGTAGTATAACCGGAATCACCAATAATAATTATTTTAAAAACATAATATAACAAATAAATTATTCGACATGGCAGAACCAGCTAACTTAAGTATGGAGGCACTTCAAAATATGATGAAAGCCATGGTAGAAGAATTAAAACAAGATAATGTAATACTAAAAGAAGAATTAAAACAAGATAATGTAAAACATAATAGAAAATTTAAATGAATTAAAACAAGATAATGTAAAACTAAAAGAAGATCTAAATGAATTAAAACAAGATAATTTAAAACTAACAGAAAATTTAAAAGAAGAATTAAAACAAGATATAATAGATAGTACTACACAGTTAGTGGATAAAATTATAGTCACTAATACGCGCATAGATGCACTTGAAAATAAAGTTATACAAGCCCTTCATGAACAAGCTGTTAGGATAGAAAACAAGCATAAAGAATTACGCGCGGAGTGGAAGAAAGATTTAAAAGACATACATAAATAAATAACTGTAAACGTAAATGAGAAAATAATTGTAGCAAAGCATGAACAGAACAGTAAAATAAGGGATGTCCATGATCAGCTTCAAGCGACCACAAGTAAAACTCGTATTACGGTAATAGAGAATAAACTAGAAGAAACATCCAAGACTGCGAAAGATTATTCCGGAGAGATGTCCAATATGAAAGAAGAGGTGAAGACTGAAATGGATCAACTTCGAACGGAGCTATGTAGACGCCCTGCGCAGATGATGGTTTATCCGGCACCATTAGAAGATAGGGTTAAACTAACATTTGCAGGAAATAAATGGGAGAACAGCATGGAATTTTTGGTCAATTGCGAAAAATAAATGGAAAAAATTGGTAGTAATATTGATGAAAACGAGAAAATAAATTTTCTTATTCGCCATTTCACAGATTCAGCAGCACAGTGGTTCACTATCATACGTGATAATGTCACTACATATCAACAATTCCGTGACTCATTTGAAAATAGGTATTGGAATATACATACGCAACGTCAGGTACGTGATCAGCTAGAATATGGTAAATTTAATATTCATGGTCGTCAGAGTATTGAACAGTATACAATAGCACAAATTAAAAGAGTGAAATATCTTAAACCTAAATTTTCAGTATATGAAATAATATCTAAACTGTCTTACCATTTTCAGAAAAATATACAACTCGCTGTTAATACACAAGGTATTAAAACAATTGAAGAATTTTTAATACTGGTAACACAATCTGAAAATATCACTCGTGGTGAGAATACACAACACAATTGTCAACCGCTCAGTAATCACAATAATAACCATAATCACAACGTTAATAATTATACACAGCAAATGCAACACACGCAAAATAAAGCACATATTAACCTCATTCGCGAACCAACAACGACTCAGCGTGAAGAAGGCGTTCGTCAAGAGAGGGAGAGCGATCAGAGAGAGAGGAACGTAGAGGTGAGAAGGGAAGCTATGTCTGGCCCACTTCTAAAAAGAAATTCCCTAACCCGTATGATCGCTCAGTCAACGCAATAATAGCAAACAATAGAAACATGAAGAAGGGATGTGAACCGGAAGCGGCAAGTGAACATCGACTTCTCAACAATGACTGGAGACGCATACACAGCGGTACACAATAAACAATGTATATGTCCTGTCGGCATACGTGACGAATTGCTTAGCACGGACGTGGGTATAAATCAAAAGGAACACCACACACATTGCCCTACTGTTAATGTTCATATAAACAACTGTAGAATTAAAATGTTGGTGGTCACAGGTAGTCATCTATCAGTTTTTTAACGATGCCTGTATGCAACGAAATAAAAATTAATTTAAAAATACAACGATATTACCTGTGAATAATATGAACATTACAACCATATTGCGAAGACAAGTGAAATAAGTGTATGAATAATCGTGTTTGTAAAAGGATGCCACGAGAAACCTATTCCTGTAGAGATTTGTCGAAACATGAAATTTGCACTCTAGAATATAAATACGCGAGGCGCATCAGCCTTGTTCTCCTTCTCGTTCAAACACAGTGGCAGCCGGAGTCTCTGCCCAACAACGGAGGACGAGGGAGCAGCACACTACATGGCATAAATTCTAGACGTAGAGGACGAGTCATCGGACTTCCGAGAGGATCCGGAGGATGAAGAAAGGACCCAGGACTTCAAGACAATGCAGGATTCACCAACATCAAGGACTCAGGACCAGAAGAGGGTACGCTGAGGAACCACTACAATTAAGGTGAAAGAAAGCCATGTATTCCTCATAACAAAAAACTTAATCAAAGACAGATAAACATTGTCAAAAGAAACATAATAATTTCTAAAAGTGTAATTTATAACTTGTAAATGTAAATGTTCTTGTATAGTAATTATAGCATATTTTTTGAATTGATACTTTATTGAAAATATTTAAATTGAATTGAAATTGTTGAATTATGAAAGCATAAGTTTTGAATAGATAATTTATTGAAAATATTTAAAAGTAATTTTGAAATAATAGAAAGTTGCTAAAGTAATTAATATAAATGACAAATGCATATGCAACAACAATAAGAATTATTTTAAAAAGAAAGATTTGAGAATATAATAAATTAATCATATTATACTGAGCAAGTCGAGAGCAATATTATATAATAATCAAATGTATTTATAATTATAAGAGTATTTTATGTTTGTATGGAATATGTGATATTACGTGTAGGCTATGTAATCAACAAGTAAGCCTATAGGTACTGCGACTACCCATACACATGCAATAATAATGAAGTTCTAATTCGCACTTTATTTTGAAATGATAAATAATAAATGTTCTAAATACTTTAAACAATTTTACATTGTTGTTATTATTACGATTACACCCATTAAAAAATATACCGTTAAAATAAAATGCGGTACCCATCGTGTGGCTCATCAACGATATACACATCTTATAACAATTAATGTTATAAATATTTGTCGCCCAAGAACATGGTGCGCGACCATGCCATTTAACTACTTTAAAATTTAAAAGTTAAAAGTATGGCCTACAAGTAAATATGTGTTAAATGAAAAAATATTTGTGGTAACTATTATTTGTATGTAATGTTAATTGTTGTGTATTATATTAGCACAACTGGCACTCAACTGGTAATTATATTGTAAAAAGAAAAGGTTTAATTGTAATAGTAACGTTATTAATAATAATACTAATAACAATACAAAACAAAATATAAATAAAGAGTAGTATAACCGGAATCACCAATAATAATTATTTTAAAAACATAATATAACAAATAAATTATTCGACATGGCAGAACCAGGTAACTTCAGTATGGAGGAACTTCAAAATATGACGAAAGCCATGGTAGAAGAATTAAAACAAGATAATGTAAAATTAAAAGAAGAACTAAAACAAGATAATGTAAAACATAATAGAAAATTTAAATGAATTAAAACAAGATAATGTAAAACTAAAAGAAGATCTAAATGAATTAAAACAAGATAATTTAAAACTAACAGAAAATTTAAAAGAAGAATTAAAACAAGATATAATAGATAGTACTACACAGTTAGTGGATAAAATTATAGACACTAATACGCGCATAGATGCACTTGAAAATAAAGTTATACAAGCCCTTCATGAACAAGCTGTTAGGATAGAAAACAAGCATAAAGAATTACGCGCGGAGTGGAACAAAGATTTCCATTAGATAAGCCTATAGGTACTGCGACTACCCATACACATGCAATAATAATGAAGTTCTAATTCGCAATTTATTTTAAAATGATAATTAATAAATGTTCTAAATACTTTAAACAATTTTACATTGTAGTTATTATTACGATTACACCCATTAAAAAATATAACGTTATAAATAAAATGCGGTACCCAACGTGTGGCTCATCAACGATATATACGTCATATAACAATTAACGTTATAAATATTTGTCGCCCAAGAACATGGTGCGCGACCATGCCATTTAACTATTTTAAAATTTAAAAGTTAAATGTATGGCCTACAAGAAAATATGTGTTAAATGAAAAAATATTTGTGGTAACTATTATTTGTATGTTATGTTAATTCTTGTGTATTATATTAGCACAACTGGCACTCAACAGGTAATTATATTGTAAAAAAAAGGTTTGATTGTAATAGTAACGTTATTAATAATAATATTAATAACAATACAAAACAAAATAATAAATAAAGGGTAGTATAACCGGAATCACCAATAATAATTATTTTAAAAACATAATATAACAAATAAATTATTCGACATGGCAGAACCAGCTAACTTCAGTATGGAGGCACTACAAAATATGATGAAAGCCATGGTAGAAGAATTAAAACAAGATAATGTAATACTAAAAGAAGAATTAAAACAAGATAATGTAAAACATAATAGAAAATTTAAATGAATTAAAACAAGATAATGTAAAACTAAAAGAAGATCTAAATGAATTAAAACAAGATAATTTAAAACTAACAGAAAATTTAAAAGAAAAATTAAAACAAGATATAATAGATAGTACTACACAGTTAGTGGATAAAATTATAAACACTAATACGCGCATAGATGCACTTGAAAATAAAGTTGTACAAGCCCTTCATGAACAAGCTGTTAGGATAGAAAACAAGCATAAAGAATTACGCGCGGAGTGGAAGAAAGATTTAAAAGACATACATAAATAAATAACTGTAAACGTAAATGAGAAAATAATTGTAGCAAAGCATGAACAGAACAGTAAAATAAGGGATGTCCATGATCAGCTTCAAGCGACCACAAGTAAAACGCGTATTACGGTAATAGAGAATAAACTAGAAGAAACATCCAAGACTGCGAACGATTATTCTGGAGAGATGTCCAATATGAAAAAAGAGGTGAAGACTGAAATGGATCAACTTCGAACGGAGCTATGTACACGCCCTGCGCAGATGATGGTGTATCCGGCACCATTAGAAGATAGGGTTAAACTAACATTTGCAGGAAATAAATGGGAGAACAGCATGGAATTTTTGGTCAATAGAGAAAAATAAATAGAAAAAATTGGTATTAATATTGATGAAAACGAGAAAATAAATTTTCTTATTCGCCATTTCACAGATTCAGCAGCACAGTGGTACACTATCATACGTGATAATGTCACTACATATCAACAATTCCGTGACTCATTTGAAAATAGGTATTGGAATATACATACGCAACGTCAGGTACGTGATCAGCTAGAATATGGTAAATTTAATATTCATGGTCGTCAGAGTATTGAACAGTATACAATAGCACAAATTAAAAGAGTGAAACATCTTAAACCTAAATTTTCAGTATATGAAATAATATCTAAACTGTCTTACCATTTTCAGAAAAATATCCAACTCGCTGTTAATACACAAGGTATTAAAACAATTGAAGAATTTTTAATACTGGTAACACAATCTGAAAATATCACTCGTTGTGAGAATACACAACACAATTATCATCCGCTCAGTAATCACAATAATAACCATAATCACAACGTTAATAATTATAAACAGCAAATGCAACACACCCAAAATAAAGCACATATTAACCTCATTCGCGAACCAACAACGACTCAGCGTGAAGAAGGCGTTCGTCAAGAGAGGGAGAGCGATCAGAGACAGAGGAACGCAAGGTGAGAAGGGAAGCTATGTCTGGCCCTGTTGCGGTTTGGAAGCTCTTGAATAATCGTGAGTTATTCCAAAGACGCTAATGAGGAAGGCTGGATTGTTTGTTAGAGAGAAGTGGACTGTATTAAAGATGATGAACATTCGTTTATTAAAAAAATCTGATTGTTAATTACGATCGGCACGTGCGGATGCATTTGAGGCAATAACGCCCGAAATTAATTTTGAATGAAATCGTGGTCCATTGTAGATGGACGCAGGTAGTTGAATGAAATGAAATATTATAAATGCATGCTAAAAAATAGCCAGAAGCCGCGGCTGTAAGAGAAGTGTTTTACGAGAGTTGCGCTCGGAGTCGTGTTATAAACTGAACTAAACTGGCTTGCAGTCGGCGGTGCTGGCCGGCTGCAACGTTTGATAAACGCGTGACGTCATCCGCGCGTGCCGTATACGGTGGTGGACCGTTTACAGCTGATAAACCAGTACAAAGTTTAAACATACTGCCCGCCAAAATCGGGACGATTTTGTACAACAAAGGTTAAATTGAACAATATAATAATTAAACTTACATGTCGTAAGCGATACAATAATTGGCGCACTGGCCAGAGAGCAATGACATAATAAACATAATATACTTAAAGACTTATACATAAAATTTGTAGAAAACAAAATTCATTAATCTAGCACAAAGCTTAAGTCAAAACAAAACAATTTCTGTGCTAGAAAAGGTATAACAAATAAAAAATCATGATAAAAATGAACCTTTACATAACTGAACATGATCTCTCTTGAAGCATAACATGTGTATAAAAAATACATATATTTAAACCTTGACAAACGTAAATAATAATCTTAAATTATATAAGAGAAACCATCTTGATCACTGCTTCATATATAGCAATAGAAATAATAGAAACATAATGTTATCATAATCGTATCAAAGTTCAATGGTACATGACATTGAAAAATACAATACACATATAGAATAATTGACACTATAAATGACACTTGTGGTTCTCAGAATTTGAATCACACAAACATATTGTTAATACACAACATCCATAATGATTGATAATACATATGAAACACAGTCACTATTGCAGTAATAGCTAGCGGCACGTAAACAATGTTACAATGCTTATGATACAATTGACTTGTATGCTCGCCCCGGGGAATGTCCCGGGCGTGTTCCATGTAATGTGACACGCACACACTCACACACACACACACACCTCGTATGGCACGCATACGATTAGCTTGTTGCCACCGGAAGGGGGCATAATTTGTGGATGGGTCGGCGTAAGATACCTAGCGCGGTGCGAACTTCTGCGACGCGTACTAAGGAATCTTGACCCGGAAAAACATTGGTAATTACCCCACGCTTCCATTCTAGAGGGGGGGAATTGTCATCCAAAATGAGGACAAGTTGTCCGACGTTCAAATTCTTTAATGGGGTGCGCCATTTATTGCGCTGCTGCAGCTGGTGCAGATAATCCCTAGACCACCGTTTCCAGATGGTCTGCGTAAATTTTTGGAGCAGAAGCCATCTGCCCAAATGAGTATTATTACCTTGTGTATAGTCGGGTTCCGGAAGTGCCGTCAGTGGAGCACCGACCAAAAAATGAGCAGGTGTTAAGGGTTCAGGGTCTCCAGCATCGTCGGACACCGCGCATAACGGGCGTGAATTAAGGCAAGCCTCAATTTGAGAAAGAAGAGTAGAATATTCCTCAAAATTCAATATCGTACTGCCAATTAGGCGACGTAAATGGAATTTAACACTCCTTACACCACTTTCCCACAAACCACCGAAATGAGGGGCTGAAGGGGGGATAAAGGACCATTTGATGCCGTGGAGACCGCAAAACTCCAGAGAAGATTGCTCAACTTCCTTGGAGGTTAAAAATTTGTACCAATCATGCAACGTGTGGTTGGCACGACGAAAATTCGTGCCATTATCCGAAAATATTTGCGCGGGAATACCTCTGCGCGATATGAATCTTTTTAAAGCCGCTATAAAGGCGTTGGAAGTGAGATCCGACACCAATTCTAAATGGATGGCCCTAGTACACATGCATATAAATAGAGCGATATATGCCTTGGTCGTGGACTTAGAGCGCTGCCCGCCATGGCGCAAATGTACAGGACCGGCGTAATCCACGGCCGACTGTGAGAATGGCCTTGACGGCGTGACCCTAGAAGAGGGTAATTGACCGAGTAATTGATTCGCGCCTTTAGCCCGGAAACGAAAACAAGTGACACACTTATGTATCACTGAGCGGATATAGGACTTATCGTGTATGATCCAATACTTACGCCTAAGCGAAGCTTGAGTTGATTGCACTCCAGCGTGCAACAAACGGATGTGTTCGTATTCAATTATTAATCTCGTGAGATGAGAGTGCGGGTGCAAAATTATTTGGTGTTTAGTCTCGTAGCTAAGTGGGGAGAATTGCAAGCGTCCACCCACTCTTAAAATGCCTGATTTATCCAGGAATGGGTTGAGAGCAAGAATTTTACTACTGCGTGGAAGGCACCGGTGTGCCTCAAGTTCCCTAACCTCCACGTCGAAATGCAACTTCTGTGATTGCCGGACAAAAATCAAGAGCGTGTCAGACAATTCCTGAGCCGACAAAAAGGGCGTGTCTCTATCAACCACCGCGAGCCTAGAATTGCGAAAAAATCGACGGCAATATGCGAAGACGCGAATAAGCCTCGTAAGAGATGAATAATTTTCAATGTAACTATGTGTTGAGGACGCGACAATTAGTGAGGTTTGAACCTGCTTGCGACGTTCCTCTTCAATGTCGGGAAAAGTACAGGGAGTATTAATGTCGAACGCGCTGACCGGCCATGAGGCCGCATCACGAGCCAACCAGGAGGGACCATGCCACCATTGAGTATGACAGTGCAAACTACGAGGAAGGCAACCGCGCGATAAAACGTCGGCAGGGTTGTCATTTGATACTACATGACGCCAAATTCCCCTGCTGCTAACAAGACGCTGTATTTCCGCGACACGGTTGGCCACAAATACCTTCCATCGGGAAGATTGCTGATGTATCCAGTACAACGCTATCATCGAATCCGAATAAAGATATAGTCCGTCAGAATTGTAATCGACGGCATTTAAAACCTTGGAGGTTAATTGAGCCAACAATAAACAAGCACAAAGTTCAAGTCTAGGAAGCGTTATCTGTTTCAGCGGAGCGACCCTAGATTTAGCACACAAGTTTGATGATATGGCGCCGTTCGAATAGACCGCCCGCACATAAATGCAACACGCGTAACCTTTAGCCGAAGCGTCGGCGAATCCGTGCAGCTGCAATGAACTAACTGGGTAACTGTTCGAACTCTTAACCGACCTCGTAATCTCAAAATGAGTGTCGGAGACTAATTGAGCGTATAATTCCAACCATTGATTGGCTAATGATCCAGACAAGGGTTCGTCCCAATCAGTGCCCGCCAACCACAACTGCTGCACGAAATGCTTGCAGCAAAATGTGATGGGAGCGATTAAACCTAGTGGATCATAGATCCCGGCGATGATTGCCAACACGCTTCTCTTGTTGAAAACGGTTAAATTGTCATCACCCCTAACGGTGTATAAAAAGTTATCCCCCTCAACATTCCATTGTATGCCCAAGGTACGCACGTTTTGACCCTTGCTGAAGTCACGGGTTGCTTGGGCGCGAAGAGTCATAATCTTATGGTGGTTAGAGAACCATTTATGTAACGAAAAACCGTACCTCCTCAACAACTTCTCGATCTCGCATTTCATTTCAGCTAAGCCGTTCGGATCATCCGAACCCGTTATGAGATCGTCTACGTAAAAGTCATTTGCTATGGCCTTAGCAGCTGTAGGGTAGTCGGATTTATTTTCATATGCTATTTGAGCCAGACAACGCGTAGCAAGGAAGGAAGCACTAGCAGTGCCATATGTAACCGTCCTTAACGCGTAATGTCGCAATTCCTTATGCGGTGCATCACGCCAAACAATGCGTTGCAAGTTTGAATCCTTAGGATTAACAATGATCTGGCGATACATCTTTTCAATGTCCGCAATAAGTACGTATCGGTGGGTGCGGAACCGAACCATTATCGAAAACAGATCCTGCTGGATCGTAGGACCGACCATTAAAGTATCGTTAAGGGACAAATTATTGGTGGTTTTAGCGGATGCGTCAAATACCACGCGCAATTTAGTGGTTAAGCTAGAGTCTTTGAAGACTGCGTGATGGGGCAGATAAAAGATCTCTGACCTGTCAAGCGACAGATCGTATTCATTAAGCGGCGACATGTGGCCAAGTCTTAAGTAGTCACTCATGAACTCACTATAATCCTTATAAAGGGTAGGGTTCTGCTTGAATTTGAATTCTAACGATTGGAATCTGCGTATGGCTCCGCGGAGAGAATCTCCCAAATAAGATTTATCAGATCTGCGGGGCAGGGCTACCACGAATCTCCCGTCGCGATTGCGGCTAGTGTTTTCCACAAAATGCCTTTCACACGGCGAGTCCTCAGATCGGGCTTCGCGACTAGAGATCTCCTCCAACTTCCAAAATTCCTTTAGTTGCGAGGAAACCTGATTATCGTCCCTACAGACCATAAAGGAAGAAACCGTTTTAGTCATATCGACGTTGAATGGTAAGTCACCGGCCAAAATAAATCCTAACTTGGTTTCCTGAATTATAGGAAAGTGTGGTCCGCGCGTATATTTCATAGGTTCAATTAATTGGAGAAAATATTGAGCGCCGATTAATATATCGACTTGCGACGAGCAATGTAGGTGAGGATCCGCCAAGAATATGCGCTTGGGTAAATTTAAAGAGGCAAGATTGAACGACTCCGCCGGTAAATTATTAGTTATACTGGGTAATACGGCACAATGTACGTTTAACGTGAAGGGTTTATAGCGTGAATGTAGCCTTACATTAGTACTGAAGTCAGCCTGGGAAAGCGAGTTGTTTATACCCGTGATGGGCAATTGCGATTTAACCAATTGGAGGCCCATCCTGCGGGCGAAATCCATTGTGCAAAAGTTCGCTTGAGAACCGGAATCCAGTAATATCCTAACGGGAAATTTTTTGCCGACTTTATTGTATGTCATACAGACGGCGGTAGATAACAATACCGATTTATTGGTCTGTGATTTCAGTGAACACTGGTTGTTAACAGAAGTTACGTCCCTGTTGGGGACATGAATCGTTGTGTGGTGACGCCTAGAACATTTTTTACATGAGAATTTTGAGGGACATTTTGAACCCTCGTGTCCCGAACGGAGGCAGTTTAAGCAAAGTTTGTTTTTTATTAACGCGTTTTTTCTATCAGGGATAGACAGCGATGTAAATTGTGGGCAATCGCTAAGTCTATGTACACCGTTACACAGCCTGCATAAATTGTTTCTAATATGTGAGTGGAATGCGCCCTTTGGAGTGCTTATCTGTTTAACTGCCTTGCGATAAGGAGACTTATCGCTTTTGTTCAACCTGCTCGTTGGGCTAGTCGCGTTATCGAGATTTTGCAATAATTTCCTACGTGAATTTAGAAAATTTATAAAATTATTAAAATCAGGGAATTTATGCTCCGATAAACTCTCTTTCCACAAACGTAAAGTGTAATTGTCAAGTTTTTTGGCTAAATAATTTACGACAATAATTTCAAACGTGTTGACTGGCAGTTTGAGATTATTTAAAGCGTTTATATTTGCAGAGATTTGATCAATAAATTGCGATATGCTAACTTGGGATTCCTGCTGAACTAATGGTACGTCTAGGACATTCCACACGTGGTGAGCGGAAACAATCGGCTTACTATCATATCTATTCCTCAACAGATCGATAGCCACCGCGTAATTCTCATGTGTTATGGGCAACGATTTTATTACGTTAAGCGCCTCGCCATGTAATGACGAGTGCAAATAATGAAGTTTCTGTATATCTGTCAGATCTGCTCTGACATGAACTAGTTCCATAAAAATATGGTAATAATGTTGCCATTCCACAATACTACCCTCAAACCGTGGTAATTTTATTGGTTCCAATTGAATGGGGGGTGTTTTAGGCTGTTTACCTTCAGCATTAATTACTGGTTTTTGGTTCATATGCTCAGCTTGCTCTAGCAGGTGTTGCAATTTACATTCTATAATACAGAGATCGTCCTCCGTTTGCACTCTATCACTCGTTACCGCAACGTCTGCTTCCTCAGCCTCGATTTGTGACTGAATCTCGTCATATTTGGTGGATAATTCCATCAAATGACGCAGTTTTATTTTTAGCGCATGAGGATCGCTGTTTAACAAATCGAAGTTATCCGCGAAGGTATTTACTCGGGATATTGAGGCCTTAATTGTGCCTCGTTTTTTTATTAGAGCCCTTACATCGGCCATTATTACAGTTTAAGATAAAAAGGGAAAGATATTTAGAAAGCAATTGAGCATAGAGCATGTGAACCACAAACTTAATTTTGAATGAGTTTAAATACGTTTTGGTAGCTAGCGATCGTTGTTTTGAACATAAACTTACTCTCTCTAACTAATCAAACTTGTTGGCAGTTAAATTATTGAAATTATGAATCTAAATGGTTACAAGTATATCTTTATCTTTAAAGTTCTGACTGATAATGAGCTGCCAACCATTTATTAATTTGTATTGTGTAATGAGGTATTTGTTTATATAAATGTGTCAAAAAATACCCACTGAGTGAAATATTATTAAAAATCAAATATAAGTAAAGTTTATAGTCACGTGGCCGTCGATCCATTCGTGATGAAGCTGGCTTCGATCCCGTTTGGAGCTGCTACACCTCCTGTCTCTGCCGGTCAGCCGATGCCTCATGTTGTACCTTCCATCAATTAAAGCTGTGGAATCTCGAAAATGTTGTCCTGTTTCGTCCCGTCGTCTCTGGTCTACTGCTTGGCTGAATCTTGTCGAGATGACTGCGACGTGATTCACAATAATGGTGTCGCTCAGGACGAAAATGATGCCCGTAGGGCGTGATTAACTTCAGATTGGTTATTCCAGAAATGATGTGTATAAATAAATGCTGTCGCTTGTGTACACAGATATGAGAAATCTGTGCCGTGGAGACCAAAAATGATGTAGTTTTTTGGGCCCGAAAATGTGAAATCATGCCTGGTTGGACCAAAAATGATGTCGTTTTTGGCCTGAAAATATGAAATCCGGCCCGGAGGAACAAAAATGTTGCGGTTTGGAAGCTCTTGAATAATCGTGAGTTATTCCAAAGACGCTAATGAGGAAGGCTGGATTGTTTGTTAGAAAGAAGTGGACTGTATTAAAGATGTTGAACATTCGTTTATTGAAAAAATCTGATTGTTAATTACGATCGGCACGTGCGGATGCATTTGAGGCAATAACGCACGAAATTAATTTTGAATGAAATCGTGGTCCATTGTAGATGGACGCAGGTAGTCGAATGAAATGAAATATTATAAATGCATGCTACAAAATTGCCAGAAGCCGCGGCTGTAAGAGAAGTGTTTTACGAGAGTTGCGCTCGGAGTCGTGTTATAAACTGAACTTAACTGGCTTGCAGTCGGCGGTGCTGGCCGGCTGCAACGTTTGATAAACGCGTGACGTCATCCGCGCGTGCCGTATACGGTGGTGGACCGTTTACAGCTGATAAACCAGTACAAAGTTTAAACAGGCCCACTTCTAAATAGAAATTCCCTAACCCGTATGATCGCTCAGTCAACGCAATAAAAGCAAACAATAGAAACATGAAGAAGGGATGTGAACCGGAAGCGGCAAGTGAACATCGACTTCTCAACAATGACTGGAGACACATAAACAGCGGTACACAATAAACAATATATATGTCCTGTCGGCATACGAGACGAATTGCTTAGCACGGACGAGGGTATAAATCAAAAGGAACACCACACACATTGCCCTACTGTTAATGTTCATATAAACAACTGTAGAATTAAAATGTTGGTGGTCACAGGTAGCCAACTATCAGTTTTTTAACGCTGCCTGGAAGCAACGAAATAAAAATTATTTTAAAAATACAACGATATTACCTGTGAATAATATGAACATTACAACCATATTGCGAAGACAAGTGAAATAAGTGTATGAATAATCGTGTTTGTAAAAGGATGCCACGAGAAACCTATTCCTGTAGAGATTTGTCGAAACATGAAATTTGCACTCTAGAATATAAATACGCGAGGCACATCAGCCTTGTTCTCCTTCTCGTTCAAACACAGTGGCAGCCGGAGTCTCTGCCCAACAACGGAGGACGAGGGAGCAGCACACTACATGGCATAAATTCTAGACGTAGAGGACGAGTCATCGGACATCCGAGGGGATCCGGAGGATGAAGAAAGGACCCAGGACTTCAAGACAATGCAGGATTCACCAACATCAAGGACTCAGGACCAGAAGAGGGTACGCTGAGGAACCACTACAATTAAGGTGAAAGAAAGCCGTGTATTCCTCATAACAGAAGACTTAATCAAAGACAGATAAACATTGTCAAAAGGAACATAATAATTTCTAAAAGTGCAATTTATAACTTGTAAATGTAAATGTTTTTGTATAGTAATTATAGCATATTTTTTGAATTGATACTTTATTGAAAATATTTAAATTGAATTGAAATTGTTGAATTATGAAAGCATAAGTTTGGAATTGATAATTTATTGAAAATATTTAAACGTAATTTTGAAATAATAGAAAGTTGCTAAAGTAATTAATATAAATGACAAATGCATATGCAACAACAATAAGAATTCTTTTAAAAAGAAAGATTTGAGAATATAATAAATTAATCATATTATACTGAGCAAGTCGAGAGCAATATTATATAATAATCAAATGTATTTATAATTATAAGAGTATTTTATGTTTGTATGGAATATGTGATATTACGTGTAGGCTATGTAATCAACAAGTAAGCCTATAGGTACTGCGACTACCCATACACATGCAATAATAATGAAGTTCTAATTCGCAATTTATTTTGAAATGATAATTAATAAATGTTCTAAATACTTTAAACAATTTTACATTGTTGTTATTATTACGATTACACCCATTAAAAAATATAACGTTATAAATAAAATGCGGTACCCAAAGTGTGGCTCATCAACGATATATACATCATATAACTATTAACGTTATAAATATTTGTCACCCAAGAACATGGTGCGCGACCATGCCATTTAACTATTTTAAAATTTAAAAGATAAATGTATGGCCTACAAGTAAATATGTGTTAAATGAAAAAATATTTGTGATAACTATTATTTGTATGTTATGTTAATTGTTGTGTATTATATTAGCACAACTGGCACTCAACAGGTAATTATATTGTAAAAAGAAAAGGTTTAATTGTAATAGTAACGTTATTAATAATAATATTAATAACAATACAAAACAAAATAATAAATAAAGAGTAGTATAACCGGAATCACCAATAATAATTATTTTAAAAAATAATATAACAAATAAATTATTCGACGGGGCAGATCCAGGTAACTTCAGTATAGAGGCACTTCAAAATATGACGAAAGCCATGGTAGAAGAATTAAAACATGATAATGTAAAACTAAAAGAAGAACTAAAACAAGATAATGTAAAACATAATAGAAAACTTAAATGAATTAAAACAATATAATGTAAAACTAAAAGAAGATCTAAATGAATTAAAACAAGATAATTTAAAACTAACAGAAAATTTAAAAGAAGAATTAAAACAAGATAATTTAAAACTAACAGAAAATTTAAAAGAAGAATTAAAACAAGATATAATAGATAGTACTACACAGTTAGTGGATAAAATTATAGACACTAATACGCGCATAGATGCACTTGAAAATAAAGTTGTACAAGCCCTTCATGAACAAGCTGTTAGGATAGAAAACAAGCATAAAGAATTACGCGCGGAGTGGTAGAAAGATTTCCATTAGATAAGCCTATAGGTACTGCGACTACCCATACACATGCAATAATAATGAAGTTCTAATTCGCAATGTATTTTAAAATGATAATTAATAAATGTTCTAAATACTTTAAAAAATTTTACATTGCTGTTATTATTACGATTACACCCATTAAAACATATAACGTTAAAATGAAATGCGGTACCCAACGTGTGGCTCATCAAAGATATATACATCATATAACAATTAACGTTATAAATATTTGTCGCCCAAGAACATGGTGCGCGACCATGCCATTTAACTATTTTAAAATTTAAAAGTTAAATGTATGGCCTACAAGTAAATATGTGTTAAATGAAAAAATATTTGTGATAACTATTATTTGTATGTTATGTTAATTGTTGTGTATTATATTAGCACAACTGGCACTCAACAGGTAATTATATTGTAAAAAGAAAAGGTTTAATTGTAATAGTAACGTTATTAATAATAATATTAATAACAATACAAAACAAAATAATAAATAAAGAGTAGTATAACCGGAATCACCAATAATAATTATTTTAAAAACATAATATAACAAATAAATTATTCGACAGGGCAGAACCAGGTAACTTCAGTATAGAGGCACTTCAAAATATGATGAAAGCCATGGTAGACGAATTAAAACATGATAATGTAAAACTAAAAGAAGAACTAAAACAAGATAATGTAAAACATAATAGAAAATTTAAATGAATTAAAACAATATAATGTAAAACTAAAAGAAGATCTAAATGAATTAAAACAAGATAATTTAAAACTAACAGAAAATTTAAAAGAAGAATTAAAACAAGATAATTTAAAACTAACAGAAAATTTAAAAGAAGAATTAAAACAAGATATAATAGATAGTACTACACAGTTAGTGGATAAAATTATAGACACTAATACGCGCATAGATGCACTTGAAAATAAAGTTGTACAAGCCCTTCATGAACAAGCTGATAGGATAGAAAACAAGCATAAAGAATTACCCGCGGAGTGGAAGAAAGATTTAAAAAACATACATAAATAAATAACTGTAAACGTAAATGAGAAAATAATTGTAGCAAAGCATGAACAGAACAGTAAAATAAGGGATGTCCATGATCAGCTTCAAGCGACCACAAGTAAAACGCGTATTACGGTAATAGAGAATAAACTAGAAGAAACATCGAAGACTGCGAAAGATTATTCTGGAGAGATGTCCAATATGAAAGAAGAGGTGAAGACTGAAATGGATCAACTTCGAACGGAGCTATGTACACGCCCTGCGCAGATGATGGTTTATCCGGCACCATTAGCAGATAGGGTTAAACTAACATTTGCAGGAAATAAATGGGAGAACAGCATGGAATTTTTGGTCAATTGCGAAAAATAAATAGAAAAAATTGGTAGCAGTATTGATGAAAACGAGAAAATAAATTTTCTTATTCGCCATTTCACAGATTCAGCAGCACAGTGGTACACTATCATACGTGATAATGTCACTACATATCAACAATTCCGTGACTCGTTTGAAAATAGGTATTGGAATATACATACGCAACGTCAGGTACGTGATCAGCTAGAATATGGTAAATTTAATATTCATGGTCGTCAGAGTATTGAACAGTATACAATAGCACAAACTGAAAGAGTGAAACATCTTAAACCTAAATTTTCAGAATATGAAATAATATCTAAACTGTCTTACCATTTTCAGAAAAATATCCAACTCGCTGTTAATACACAAGGTATTAAAACAATTGAAGAATTTTTAATACTGGTAACACAATCTGAAAATATCACTCGTGGTGAGAATACACAACACAATTATCAACCGCTCAGTAATCACAATAATAACCATAATCACAACGTTAATAATTATAAACAGCAAATGCAACACACCCAAAATAAAGCACATATTAACCTCATTCTCGAAACAACAACGACTCAGCGTGAAGAAGGCGTTGTCAAGAGAGAGAGAGCGATCAGAAAGAGAGAGAACGTAGAGGTGAGAAGGGAAGCTATGTCTGGCCCACTTCTAAAAAGAAATTCCCTAACCCGTATGATCCCTCAGTCAACGCAATAAAAGCAAACAATAGAAACATGAAGAAGGGATGTGAACCGGAAGCGGCAAGTGAACATCGACTTCTCAACAATGACTGGAGAAGCATACACAGCGGTACACAATAAACAATATATATGTCCTGTCGGCATACGAGACGAATTGCTTAGCACGGACGAGGGTATAAATCAAAAGGAACACCACACACATTGCCCTACTGTTAATGTTCATATAAACAACTGTAGAATTAAAATGTTGGTATTCACAGGTAGTCAACTATCAGTTTTTTAACGCTGCCTGGATGCAACGAAATAAAAATTATTTTAAAAATACAGCGATATTACCTGTGAATAATATGAACATTACAACCATATTGCGAAGACAAGTGAAATAAGTGTATGAATAATCGTGTTTGTAAAAGGATCCCACGAGAAACCTATTCCTGTAGAGATTTGTCGAAACATGAATTTTGCACTCTAGAATATAAATACGCGAGGCACATCAGCCTTGTTCTCCTTCTCGTTTAAACACAGTGGCAGCAGGAGTCTCTGCCCAACAACGGAGGACGAGGGAGCAGCACACTACATGGCATAAATTCTAGACGTAGAGGACGAGTCATCGGACTTCCGAGAGGATCCGGAGGATGAAGAAAGGACCCAGGACTTCAAGACAATGCAGGATTCACCAACATCAAGGACTCAGGACCAGAAGAGGGTACGCTGAGGAACCACTACAAATAAGGTGAAAGAAAGCCATGTATTCCTCATAACAAAAGACTTAATCAAAGACAGATAAACATTGTCAAAAGAAACATAATAATTTCTAAAAGTGTAATTTATAACTTGTAAATGTAAGTGTTCTTGTATAGTAATTATAGCATATTTTTTGAATTGATACTTTAGTGAAAATATTTAAATTGAATTGAAATTGTTGAATTATGAAAGCATAAGTTTGGAATTGATAATTTAATGAAAATATTTAAACGTAATTTTGAAATAATAGAAAGTTGCTAAAGTAATTAATATAAATGACAAATGCATATGCAACAACAATAAGAACTATTTTAAAAAGAAAGATTTGAGAATATAATAAATTAATCATATTATACTGAGCAAGTCGAGAGCAATATTATATAATAATCAAATGTATTTATAATTATAAGAGTATTTTATGTTTGTATGGAATATGTGATATTACGTGTAGGCTATGTAATCAACAAGTAAGCCTATAGGTACTGCGACTACCCATACACATGCAATAATAATGAAGTTCTAATTCGCAATTTATTTTGAAATGATAATTAATAAATGTTCTAAATACTTTAAACAATTTTACATTGTTTTTATTATTACGATTACACCCATTAAAATATATAACGTTATAAATAAAATGCGGTACCCAACGTGTGGCTCATCAACGATATATACATCATATAACAATTAACGTTATAAATATTTGTCGCCCAAGAACATGGTGCGCGACCATGCCATTTAACTATTTTAAAATTTAAAAGTTAAATGTATGGCCTACAAGTAAATGTGTGTTAAATGAAAAAATATTTGTGATAACTATTATTTGTATGTTATGTTAATTGTTGTGTATTATATTAGCACAACTGGCACTCAACAGGTAATTATATTGTAAAAAGAAAAGGTTTAAATGTAATAGTAACGTTATTAACAATAATATTAATAACAATACAAAACAAAATAATAAATATAGAGTAGTATAACCGGAATCACCAATAATAATTATTTTAAAAACATAATATAACAAATAAATTATTCGACATGGCAGAACCAGCTAACTTCAGTATGGAGGCACTTCAAAATATGATGAAAGCCATGGTAGAAGAATTAAAACAAGATAATGTAATACTAAAAGAAGAATTAAAACAAGATAATGTAAAACATAAAAGAAAATTTAAATGAATTAAAACAAGATAATGTAAAACTAAAATAAGATCTAAATGAATTAAAACAAGATAATTTAAAACTAACAGAAAATTTAAAGAAGAATTAAAACAAGATATAATAGATAGTACTTCACAGTTAGTGGATAAAATTATAGACACTAATACGCGCATAGATACACTTGAAAATAAAGTTGTACAAGCCCTTCATGAACAAGCTGATAGGATAGAAAACAAGCATAAAGAATTACCCGCGGAGTGGAAGAAAGATTTAAAAAACATACATAAATAAATAACTGTAAACGTAAATGAGAAAATAATTGTAGCAAAGCATGAACAGAACAGTAAAATAAGGGATGTCCATGATCAGCTTCAAGCGACCACAAGTAAAACGCGTATTACGGTAATAGAGAATAAACTAGAAGAAACATCGAAGACTGCGAAAGATTATTCTGGAGAGATGTCCAATATGAAAGAAGAGGTGAAGACTGAAATGGATCAACTTCGAACGGAGCTATGTACACGCCCTGCGCAGATGATGGTTTATCCGGCACCATTAGCAGATAGGGTTAAACTAACATTTGCAGGAAATAAATGGGAGAACAGCATGGAATTTTTGGTCAATTGCGAAAAATAAATAGAAAAAATTGGTAGCAGTATTGATGAAAACGAGAAAATAAATTTTCTTATTCGCCATTTCACAGATTCAGCAGCACAGTGGTACACTATCATACGTGATAATGTCACTACATATCAACAATTCCGTGACTCGTTTGAAAATAGGTATTGGAATATACATACGCAACGTCAGGTACGTGATCAGCTAGAATATGGTAAATTTAATATTCATGGTCGTCAGAGTATTGAACAGTATACAATAGCACAAATTGAAAGAGTGAAACATCTTAAACCTAAATTTTCAGAATATGAAATAATATCTAAACTGTCTTACCATTTTCAGAAAAATATCCAACTCGCTGTTAATACACAAGGTATTAAAACAATTGAAGAATTTTTAATACTGGTAACACAATCTGAAAATATCACTCGTGGTGAGAATACACAACACAATTATCAACCGCTCAGTAATCACAATAATAACCATAATCACAACGTTAATAATTATAAACAGCAAATGCAACACACCCAAAATAAAGCACATATTAACCTCATTCTCGAAACAACAACGACTCAGCGTGAAGAAGGCGTTGTCAAGAGAGAGAGAGCGATCAGAAAGAGAGAGAACGTAGAGGTGAGAAGGGAAGCTATGTCTGGCCCACTTCTAAAAAGAAATTCCCTAACCCGTATGATCCCTCAGTCAACGCAATAAAAGCAAACAATAGAAACATGAAGAAGGGATGTGAACCGGAAGCGGCAAGTGAACATCGACTTCTCAACAATGACTGGAGAAGCATACACAGCGGTACACAATAAACAATATATATGTCCTGTCGGCATACGAGACGAATTGCTTAGCACGGACGAGGGTATAAATCAAAAGGAACACCACACACATTGCCCTACTGTTAATGTTCATATAAACAACTGTAGAATTAAAATGTTGGTGGTCACAGGTAGTCAACTATCAGTTTTTTAACGCTGCCTGGATGCAACGAAATAAAAATTATTTTAAAAATACAGCGATATTACCTGTGAATAATATGAACATTACAACCATATTGCGAAGACAAGTGAAATAAGTGTATGAATAATCGTGTTTGTAAAAGGATGCCACGAGAAACCTATTCCTGTAGAGATTTGTCGAAACATGAATTTTGCACTCTAGAATATAAATACGCGAGACACATCAGCCTTGTTCTCCTTCTCGTTCAAACACAGTGGCAGCCGGAGTCTCTGCCCAACAACGGAGGACGAGGGAGCAGCACACTACATGGCATAAATTCTAGACGTAGAGGACGAGTCATCGGACTTCCGAGAGGATCCGGAGGATGAAGAAAGGACCCAGGACTTCAAGACAATGCAGGATTCACCAACATCAAGGACTCAGGACCAGAAGAGGGTACGCTGAGGAACCACTACAATTAAGGTGAAAGAAAGCCATGTATTCCTCATAACAAAAGACTTAATCAAAGACAGGTAAACATTGTCAAAAGAAACATAATAATTTCTAAAAGTGTAATTTATAACTTGTAAATGTAAGTGTTCTTGTATAGTAATTATAGCATATTTTTTGAATTGATACTTTAGTGAAAATATTTAAATTGAATTGAAATTGTTGAATTATGAAAGCATAAGTTTGGAATTGATAATTTAATGAAAATATTTAAACGTAATTTTGAAATAATAGAAAGTTGCTAAAGTAATTAATATAAATGACAAATGCATATGCAACAACAATAAGAATTCTTTTAAAAAGAAAGATTTGAGAATATAATAAATTAATCATATTATACTGAGCAAGTCGACAGCAATATTATATAATAATCAAATGTAATTATAATTATAAGAGTATTTTATGTTTGTATGGAATATGTGATATTACGTGTAGGCTATGTAATCAACAAGTAAGCCTATAGGTACTGCGACTACCCATACACATGCAATAATAATGAAGTTCTAATTCGCAATTTATTTTGAAATGATAATTAATAAATGTTCTAAATACTTTAAACAATTTTACATTGTTTTTATTATTACGATTACACCCATTAAAATATATAACGTTATAAATAAAATGCGGTACCCAACGTGTGGCTCATCAACGATATATACATCATATAACAATTAACGTTATAAATATTTGTCGCCCAAGAACATGGTGCGCGACCATGCCATTTAACTATTTTAAAATTTAAAAGTTAAATGTATGGCCTACAAGTAAATGTGTGTTAAATGAAAAAATATTTGTGATAACTATTATTTGTATGTTATGTTAATTGTTGTGTATTATATTAGCACAACTGGCACTCAACAGGTAATTATATTGTAAAAAGAAAAGGTTTAAATGTAATAGTAACGTTATTAACAATAATATTAATAACAATACAAAACAAAATAATAAATATAGAGTAGTATAACCGGAATCACCAATAATAATTATTTTAAAAACATAATATAACAAATAAATTATTCGACATGGCAGAACCAGCTAACTTCAGTATGGAGGCACTTCAAAATATGATGAAAGCCATGGTAGAAGAATTAAAACAAGATAATGTAATACTAAAAGAAGAAATAAACAAGATAATGTAAAACATAAAAGAAAATTTAAATGAATTAAAACAAGATAATGTAAAACTAAAAGAAGATCTAAATGAATTAGAACAAGATAATTTAAAACTAACAGAAAATTTAAAAGAAAAATTAAAACAAGATATAATAGATAGTACTACACAGTTAGTGGATAAAATTATAGACACTAATACGCGCATAGATGCACTTGAAAATAAAGTTGTACAAGCCCTTCATGAACAAGCTGATAGGATAGAAACCAAGCATAAAGAATTACCCGCGGAGTGGAAGAAAGATTTAAAAAACATACATAAATAAATAACTGTAAACGTAAATGAGAAAATAATTGTAGCAAAGCATGAACAGAACAGTAAAATAAGGGATGTCCATGATCAGCTTCAAACGACCACAAGTAAAACGCATATTACGGTAATAGAGAATAAACTAGAAGAAACATCGAAGACTGCGAAAGATTATTCTGGAGAGATGTCCAATATGAAAGAAGAGGTGAAGGCTGAAATGGATCAACTTCGAACGGAGCTATGTAGACGCCCTGCGCAGATGATGGTTTATCCGGCACCATTAGAAGATAGGGTTAAACTAACATTTGCAGGAAATAAATGGGAGAACAGCATGGAATTTTTGGTCAATTGCGAAAAATAAATGGAAAAAATTGGTAGTAATATTGATGAAAACGAGAAAATAAATTTTCTTATTCGCCATTTCACAGATTCAGCAGCACAGTGGTACACTATCATACGTGATAATGTCACTACATATCAACAATTCCGTGACTCATTTGAAAATAGGTATTGGAATATACATACGCAACGTCAGGTACGTGATCAGCTAGAATATGGTAAATTTAATATTCATGGTCGTCAGAGTATTGAACAGTATACAATAGCACAAATTAAAAGAGTGAAATATCTTAAACCTAAATTTTCAGTATATGAAATAATATCTAAACTGTCTTACCATTTTCAGAAAAATATACAACTCGCTGTTAATACACAAGGTATTAAAACAATTGAAGAATTTTTAATACTGGTAACACAATCTGAAAATATCACTCGTGGTGAGAATACACAACACAATTGTCAACCGCTCAGTAATCACAATAATAACCATAATCACAACGTTAATAATTATACACAGCAAATGCAACACACGCAAAATAAAGCACATATTAACCTCATTCGCGAACCAACAACGACTCAGCGTGAAGAAGGCGTTCGTCAAGAGAGGGAGAGCGATCAGAGAGAGAGGAACGTAGAGGTGAGAAGGGAAGCTATGTCTGGCCCACTTCTAAAAAGAAATTCCCTAACCCGTATGATCCCTCAGTCAACGCAATAAAAGCAAACAATAGAAACATGAAGAAGGGATGTGAACCGGAAGCGGCAAGTGAACATCGACTTCTCAACAATGACTGGAGACGCATACACAGCGGTACACAATAAACAATATATATGTCCTGTCGGCATACGAGACGAATTGCTTACACGGACGAGGGTATAAATCAAAAGGAACACCACACACATTGCCCTACTGTTAATGTTCATATAAACAACTGTAGAATTAAAATGTTGGTGGTCACAGGTAGTCATCTATCAGTTTTTTAACGATGCCTGGATGCAACGAAATAAAAATTAATTTAAAAATACAACGATATTACCTGTGAATAATATGAACATTACAACCATATTGCGAAGACAAGTGAAATAAGTGTATGAATAATCGTGTTTGTAAAAGGATGCCACGAGAAACCTATTCCTTTAGAGATTTGTCGAAACATGAAATTTGCACTCTAGAATATAAATACGCGAGGCGCATCAGCCTTGTTCTCCTTCTCGTTCAAACACAGTGGCAGCCGGAGTCTCTGCCCAACAACGGAGGACGAGGGAGCAGCACACTACATGGCATAAATTCTAGACGTAGAGGACGAGTCATCGGACTTCCGAGAGGATCCGGAGGATGAAGAAAGGACCCAGGACTTCAAGACAATGCAGGATTCACCAACATCAAGGACTCAGGACCAGAAGAGGGTACGCTGAGGAACCACTACAATTAAGGTGAAAGAAAGCCATGTATTCCTCATAACAAAAAACTTAATCAAAGACTGATAAACATTGTCAAAAGAAACATAATAATTTCTAAAAGTGTAATTTATAACTTGTAAATGTAAATGTTCTTGTATAGTAATTATAGCATATTTTTTGAATTGATACTTTATTGAAAATATTTAAATTGAATTGAAATTGTTGAATTATGAAAGCATAAGTTTTGAATTGATAATTTATTGAAAATATTTAAAAGTAATTTTGAAATAATAGAAAGTTGCTAATGTAATTAATATAAATGACAAATGCATATGCAACAACAATAAGAATTATTTTAAAAAGAAAGATTTGAGAATATAATAAATTAATCATATTATACTGAGCAAGTCGAGAGCAATATTATATAATAATCAAATGTATTTATAATTATAAGAGTATTTTATGTTTGTATGGAATATGTGATATTACGTGTAGGCTATGTAATCAACAAGTAAGCCTATAGGTACTGCGACTACCCATACACATGCAATAATAATGAAGTTCTAATTCGCACTTTATTTTGAAATGATAAATAATAAATGTTCTAAATACTTTAAACAATTTTACATTGTTGTTATTATTACGATTACACCCATTAAAAAATATAACGTTAAAATAAAATGCGGTACCCATCGTGTGGCTCATCAACGATATACACATCTTATAACAATTAATGTTATAAATATTTGTCGCCCAAGAACATGGTGCGCGACCATGCCATTTAACTATTTTAAAATTTAAAAGTTAAAAGTATGGCCTACAAGTAAATATGTGTTAAATGAAAAAATATTTGTGATAACTATTATTTGTATGTAATGTTAATTGTTGTGTATTATATTAGCACAACTGGCACTCAACTGGTAATTATATTGTAAAAAGAAAAGGTTTAATTGTAATAGTAACGTTATTAATAATAATACTAATAACAATACAAAACAAAATATAAATAAAGAGTAGTATAACCGGAATCACCAATAATAATTATTTTAAAAACATAATATAACAAATAATTTATTCGACATGGCAGAACCAGGTAACTTCAGTATGGAGGCACTTCAAAATATGACGAAAGCCATGGTAGAAGAATTAAAACAAGATAATGTAAAACTAAAAGAAGAACTAAAACAAGATAATGTAAAACATAATAGAAAATTTAAATGAATTAAAACAAGATAATGTAAAACTAAAAGAAGATCTAAATGAATTAAAACAAGATAATTTAAAACTAACAGAAAATTTAAAAGAAGAATTAAAACAAGATATAATAGATAGAACTACACAGTTAGTGGATAAAATTATAGACACTAATACGCGCATAGATGCACTTGAAAATAAAGTTATACAAGCCCTTCATGAACAAGCTGTTAGGATAGAAAACAAGCATAAAGAATTACGCGCGGAGTGGAACAAAGATTTCCATTAGATAAGCCTATAGGTACTGCGACTACCCATACACATGCAATAATAATGAAGTTCTAATTCGCAATTTATTTTAAAATGATAATTAATAAATGTTCTAAATACTTTAAACAATTTTACATTGTAGTTATTATTACGATTACACCCATTAAAAAATATAACGTTATAAATAAAATGCGGTACCCAACGTGTGGCTCATCAACGATATATACGTCATATAACAATTAACGTTATAAATATTTGTCGCCCAAGAACATGGTGCGCGACCATGCCATTTAACTATTTTAAAATTTAAAAGTTAAATGTATGGCCTACAAGAAAATATGTGTTAAATGAAAAAATATTTGTGATAACTATTATTTGTATGTTATGTTAATTGTTGTGTATTATATTAGCACAACTGGCACTCAACAGGTAATTATATTGTAAAAAAAAGGTTTAATTGTAATAGTAACGTTATTAATAATAATATTAATAACAATACAAAACAAAATAATAAATAAAGAGTAGTATAACCGGAATCACCAATAATAATTATTTTAAAAACATAATATAACAAATAAATTATTCGACATGGCAGAACCAGCTAACTTGAGTATGCAGGCACTTCAAAATATGATGAAAGCCATGGTAGAAGAATTAAAACAAGATAATGTAAAACTAAAAGAAGAACTAAAACAAGATAATGTAAAACATAATAGAAAATTTAAATGAATTAAAACAAGATAATGTAAAACTAAAAGAAGATCTAAATGAATTAAAACAAGATAATTTAAAACTAACAGAAAATTTAAAAGAAGAATTAAAACAAGATATAATAGATAGAACTACACAGTTAGTGGATAAAATTATAGACACTAATACGCGCATAGATGCACTTGAAAATAAAGTTATACAAGCCCTTCATGAACAAGCTGTTAGGATAGAAAACAAGCATAAAGAATTACGCGCGGAGTGGAACAAAGATTTCCATTAGATAAGCCTATAGGTACTGCGACTACCCATACACATGCAATAATAATGAAGTTCTAATTCGCAATTTATTTTAAAATGATAATTAATAAATGTTCTAAATACTTTAAACAATTTTACATTGTAGTTATTATTACGATTACACCCATTAAAAAATATAACGTTATAAATAAAATGCGGTACCCAACGTGTGGCTCATCAACGATATATACGTCATATAACAATTAACGTTATAAATATTTGTCGCCCAAGAACATGGTGCGCGACCATGCCATTTAACTATTTTAAAATTTAAAAGTTAAATGTATGGCCTACAAGAAAATATGTGTTAAATGAAAAAATATTTGTGATAACTATTATTTGTATGTTATGTTAATTGTTGGGTATTATATTAGCACAACTGGCACTCAACAGGTAATTATATTGTAAAAAAAAGGTTTAATTGTAATAGTAACGTTATTAATAATAATATTAATAACAATACAAAACAAAATAATAAATAAAGAGTAGTATAACCGGAATCACCAATAATAATTATTTTAAAAACATAATATAACAAATAAATTATTCGACATGGCAGAACCAGCTAACTTGAGTATGCAGGCACTTCAAAATATGATGAAAGCCATGGTAGAAGAATTAAAACAAGATAATGTAATACTAAAAGAAGAATTAAAACAAGATAATGTAAAACATAATAGAAAATTTAAATGAATTAAAACAAGATAATGTAAAACTAAAAGAAGATCTAAATGAATTAAAACAAGATAATTTAAAACTAACAGAAAATTTAAAAGAAAAATTAAAACAAGATATAATAGATAGTACTACACAGTTAGTGGATAAAATTATAGACACTAATACGCGCATAGATGCACTTGAAAATAAAGTTGTACAAGCCCTTCATGAACAAGCTGTTAGGATAGAAAACAAGCATAAAGAATTACGCGCGGAGTGGAAGAAAGATTTAAAAGACATACATAAATAAATAACTGTAAACGTAAATGAGAAAATAATTGTAGCAAAGCATGAACAGAACAGTAAAATAAGGGATGTCCATGATCAGCTTCAAGCGACCACAAGTAAAACGCGTATTACGGTAATAGAGAATAAACTAGAAGAAACATCCAAGACTGCGAAAGATTATTCTGGAGAGATGTCCAATATGAAAGAAGAGGTGAAGACTGAAATGGATCAACTTCGAACGGAGCTATGTACACGCCCTGCGCAGATGATGGTTTATCCGGCACCATTAGAAGATAGGGTTAAACTAACATTTGCAGGAAATAAATGGGAGAACAGCATGGAATTTTTGGTCAATAGAGAAAAATAAATAGAAAAAATTGGTATTAATATTGATGAAAACGAGAATAAATTTTCTTATTCGCCATTTCACAGATTCAGCAGCACAGTGGTACACTATCATACGTGATAATGTCACTACATATCAACAATTCCGTGACTCATTTGAAAATAGGTATTGGAATATACATACGCAACGTCAGGTACGTGATCAGCTAGAATATGGTAAATTTAATATTCATGGTCGTCAGAGTATTGAACAGTATACAATAGCACAAATTAAAAGAGTGAAACATCTTAAACCTAAATTTTCAGTATATGAAATAATATCTAAACTGTCTTACCATTTTCAGAAAAATATCCAACTCGCTGTTAATACACAAGGTATTAAAACAATTGAAGAATTTTTAATACTGGTAACACAATCTGAAAATATCACTCGTTGTGAGAATACACAACACAATTATCAACCGCTCAGTAATCACAATAATAACCATAATCACAACGTTAATAATTATAAACAGCAAATGCAACACACCCAAAATAAAGCACATATTAACCTCATTCTCGAACCAACAACGACTCAGCGTGAAGAAGGCGTTCGTCAAGAGAGGGAGAGCGATCAGAGAGAGAGGAACGTAGAGGTGAGAAGGGAAGCTATGTCTGGCCCTGTTGCGGTTTGGAAGCTCTTGAATAATCGTGAGTTATTCCAAAGACGCTAATGAGGAAGGCTGGATTGTTTGTTAGAAAGAAGTGGACTGTATTAAAGATGATGAACATTCGTTTATTGAAAAAATCTGATTGTTAATTACGATCGGCACGTGCGGATGCATTTGAGGCAATAACGCCCGAAATTAATTTTGAATGAAATCGTGGTCCATTGTAGATGGACGCAGGTAGTTGAATGAAATGAAATATTATAAATGCATGCTAAAAAATAGCCAGAAGCCGCGGCTGTAAGAGAAGTGTTTTACGAGAGTTGCGCTCGGAGTCGTGTTATAAACTGAACTAAACTGGCTTGCAGTCGGCGGTGCTGGCCGGCTGCAACGTTTGATAAACGCGTGACGTCATCCGCGCGTGCCGTATACGGTGGTGGACCGTTTACAGCTGATAAACCAGTACAAAGTTTAAACATACTGCCCGCCAAAATCGGGACGATTTTGTACATTAAAGGTTAAATTGAACAATATAATAATTAAACTTACATGTCGTAAGCGATACAATAATTGGCGCACTGGCCAGAGAGCAATGACATAATAAACATAATATACTTAAAGACTTATACATAAAATTTGTAGAAAACAAAATTCATTAATCTAGCACAAAGCTTAAGTCAAAACAAAACAATTTCTGTGCTAGAAAAGGTATAACAAATAAAAAATCATGATAAAAATGAACCTTTACATAACTGAACATGATCTCTCTTGAAGCATAACATGTGGATAAAAAATACATATATTTAAACCTTGACAAACGTAAATAATAATCTTAAATTATATAAGAGAAACCATCTTGATCACTGCTTCATATATAGCAATAGAAATAATAGAAACATAATGTTATCATAATCGTATCAAAGTTCAATGGTACATGACATTGAAAAATACAATACACATATAGAATAATTGACACTATAAATGACACTTGTGGTTCTCAGAATTTGAATCACACAAACATATTGTTAATACACAACATCCATATTGATTGATAATACATATGAAACAGTCACTATTGCAGTAATAGCTAGCGGCACGTAAACAATGTTACAATGCTTATGATACAATTGACTTGTATGCTCGCCCCGGGGAATGTCCCGGGCGTGTTCCATGTAATGTGACACGCACACACTCACACACACACACACACCTCGTATGGCACGCATACGATTAGCTTGTTGCCACCGGAAGGGGGCATAATTTGTGGATGGGTCGGCGTAAGATACCTAGCGCGGTGCGAACTTCTGCGACGCGTACTAAGGAATCTTGACCCGGAAAAACATTGGTAATTACCCCACGCTTCCATTCTAGAGGGGGGAATTGTCATCCAAAATGAGGACAAGTTGTCCGACGTTCAAATTCTTTAATGGGGTGCGCCATTTATTGCGCTGCTGCAGCTGGTGCAGATAATCCCTAGACCACCGTTTCCAGATGGTCTGCGTAAATTTTTGGAGCAGAAGCCATCTGCCCAAATGAGTATTATTACCTTGTGTATAGTCGGGTTCCGGAAGTGCCGTCAGTGGAGCACCGACCAAAAAATGAGCAGGTGTTAAGGGTTCAGGGTCTCCAGCATCGTCGGACACCGCGCATAACGGGCGTGAATTAAGGCAAGCCTCAATTTGAGAAAGAAGAGTAGAATATTCCTCAAAATTCAATATCGTACTGCCAATTAGGCGACGTAAATGGAATTTAACACTCCTTACACCACTTTCCCACAAACCACCGAAATGAGGGGCTGAAGGGGGGATAAAGGACCATTTGATGCCGTGGAGACCGCAAAACTCCAGAGAAGATTGCTCAACTTCCTTGGAGGTTAAAAATTTGTACCAATCATGCAACGTGTTGTTGGCACGACGAAAATTCGTGCCATTATCCGAAAATATTTGCGCGGGAATACCTCTGCGCGATATGAATCTTTTTAAAGCCGCTATAAAGGCGTTGGAAGTGAGATCCGACACCAATTCTAAATGGATGGCCCTAGTACACATGCATATAAATAGAGCGATATATGCCTTGGTCGTGGACTTAGAGCGCTGTCCGCCATGGCGCAAATGTACAGGACCGGCGTAATCCACGGCCGACTGTGAGAATGGCCTTGACGGCGTGACCCTAGAAGAGGGTAATTGACCGAGTAATTGATTCGCGCCTTTAGCCCGGAAACGAAAACAAGTGACACACTTATGTATCACTGAGCGGATATAGGACTTATCGTGTATGATCCAATACTTACGCCTAAGCGAAGCTTGAGTTGATTGCACTCCAGCGTGCAACAAACGGATGTGTTCGTATTCAATTATTAATCTCGTGAGATGAGAGTGCGGGTGCAAAATTATTTGGTGTTTAGTCTCGTAGCTAAGTGGGGAGAATTGCAAGCGTCCACCCACTCTTAAAATGCCTGATTTATCCAGGAATGGGTTGAGAGCAAGAATTTTACTACTGCGTGGAAGGCACCGGTGTGCCTCAAGTTCCCTAACCTCCACGTCGAAATGCAACTTCTGTGATTGCCGGACAAAAATCAAGAGCGTGTCAGACAATTCCTGAGCCGACAAAAAGGGCGTGTCTCTATCAACCACCGCGAGCCTAGAATTGCGAAAAAATCGACGGCAATATGCGAAGACGCGAATAAGCCTCGTAAGAGATGAATAATTTTCAATGTAACTATGTGTTGAGGACGCGACAATTAGTGAGGTTTGAACCTGCTTGCGACGTTCCTCTTCAATGTCGGGAAAAGTACAGGGAGTATTAATGTCGAACGCGCTGACCGGCCATGAGGCCGCATCACGAGCCAACCAGGAGGGACCATGCCACCATTGAGTATGACAGTGCAAACTACGAGGAAGGCAACCGCGCGATAAAACGTCGGCAGGGTTGTCATTTGATACTACATGACGCCAAATTCCCCTGCTGCTAACAAGACGCTGTATTTCCGCGACACGGTTGGCCACAAATACCTTCCATCGGGAAGATTGCTGATGTATCCAGTACAACGCTATCATCGAATCCGAATAAAGATATAGTCCGTCAAAATTGTAATCGACGGCATTTAAAACCTTGGAGGTTAATTGAGCCAACAATAAACAAGCACAAAGTTCAAGTCTAGGAAGCGTTATCTGTTTCAGCGGAGCGACCCTAGATTTAGCACACAACAAGTTTGATGATATGGCGCCGTTCGAATAGACCGCCCGCACATAAATGCAACACGCGTAACCTTTAGCCGAAGCGTCGGCGAATCCGTGCAGCTGCAATGAACTAACTGGGTAACTGTTCGAACTCTTAACCGACCTCGTAATCTCAAAATGAGTGTCGGAGACTAATTGAGCGTATAATTCCAACCATTGATTGGCTAATGATCCAGACAAGGGTTCGTCCCAATCAGTGCCCGCCAACCACAACTGCTGCACGAAATGCTTGCAGCAAAATGTGATGGGAGCGATTAAACCTAGTGGATCATAGATCCCGGCGATGATTGCCAACACGCTTCTCTTGTTGAAAACGGTTAAATTGTCATCACCCCTAACGGTGTATAAAAAGTTATCCCCCTCAACATTCCATTGTATGCCCAAGGTACGCACGTTTTGACCCTTGCTGAAGTCACGGGTTACTTGGGCGCGAAGAGTCATAATCTTATGGTGGTTAGAGAACCATTTATGTAACGAAAAACCGTACCTCCTCAACAACTTCTCGATCTCGCATTTCATTTCAGCTAAGCCGTTCGGATCATCCGAACCCGTTATGAGATCGTCTACGTAAAAGTCATTTGCTATGGCCTTAGCAGCTGTAGGGTAGTCGGATTTATTTTCATATGCTATTTGAGCCAGACAACGCGTAGCAAGGAAGGAAGCACTAGCAGTGCCATATGTAACCGTCCTTAACGCGTAATGTCGCAATTCCTTATGCGGTGCATCACGCCAAACAATGCGTTGCAAGTTTGAATCCTTAGGATTAACAATGATCTGGCGATACATCTTTTCAATGTCCGCAATAAGTACGTATCGGTGGGTGCGGAACCGAACCATTATCGAAAACAGATCCTGCTGGATCGTAGGACCGACCATTAAAGTATCGTTAAGGGACAAATTATTGGTGGTTTTAGCGGATGCGTCAAATACCACGCGCAATTTAGTGGTTAAGCTAGAGTCTTTGAAGACTGCGTGATGGGGCAGATAAAAGATCTCTGACCTGTCAAGCGACAGATCGTATTCATTAAGCGGCGACATGTGGCCAAGTCTTAAGTAGTCACTCATGAACTCACTATAATCCTTATAAAGGGTAGGGTTCTGCTTGAATTTGAATTCTAACGATTGGAATCTGCGTATGGCTCCGCGGAGAGAATCTCCCAAATAAGATTTATCAGATCTGCGGGGCAGGGCTACCACGAATCTCCCGTCGCGATTGCGGCTAGTGTTTTCCACAAAATGCCTTTCACACGGCGAGTCCTCAGATCGGGCTTCGCGACTAGAGATCTCCTCCAACTTCCAAAATTCCTTTAGTTGCGAGGAAACCTGATTATCGTCCCTACAGACCATAAAGGAAGAAACCGTTTTAGTCATATCGACGTTGAATGGTAAGTCACCGGCCAAAATAAATCCTAACTTGGTTTCCTGAATTATAGGAAAGTGTGGTCCGCGCGTATATTTCATAGGTTCAATTAATTGGAGAAAATATTGAGCGCCGATTAATATATCGACTTGCGACGAGCAATGTAGGTGAGGATCCGCCAAGAATATGCGCTTGGGTAAATTTAAAGAGGCAAGATTGAACGACTCCGCCGGTAAATTATTAGTTATACTGGGTAATACGGCACAATGTACGTTTAACGTGAAGGGTTTATAGCGTGAATGTAGCCTTACATTAGTACTGAAGTCAGCCTGGGAAAGCGAGTTGTTTATACCCGTGATGGGCAATTGCGATTTAACCAATTGGAGGCCCATCCTGCGGGCGAAATCCATTGTGCAAAAGTTCGCTTGAGAACCGGAATCCAGTAATATCCTAACGGGAAATTTTTTGCCGACTTTATTGTATGTCATACAGACGGCGGTAGATAACAATACCGATTTATTGGTCTGTGATTTCAGTGAACACTGGTTGTTAACAGAAGTTACGTCCCTGTTGGGGACATGAATCGTTGTGTGGTGACGCCTAGAACATTTTTTACATGAGAATTTTGAGGGATATTTTGAACCCTCGTGTCCCGAACGGAGGCAGTTTAAGCAAAGTTTGTTTTTTATTAACGCGTTTTTTCTATCAGGGATAGACAGCGATGTAAATTGTGGGCAATCGCTAAGTCTATGTACACCGTTACACAGCCTGCATAAATTGTTTCTAATATGTGAGTGGAATGCGCCCTTTGGAGTGCTTATCTGTTTAACTGCCTTGCGATAAGGAGACTTATCGCTTTTGTTCAACCTGCTCGTTGGGCTAGTCGCGTTATCGAGATTTTGCAATAATTTCCTACGTGAATTTAGAAAATTTATAAAATTATTAAAATCAGGGAATTTATGCTCCGATAAACTCTCTTTCCACAAACGTAAAGTGTAATTGTCAAGTTTTTTGGCTAAATAATTTACGACAATAATTTCAAACGTGTTGACTGGCAGTTTGAGATTATTTAAAGCGTTTATATTTGCAGAGATTTGATCAATAAATTGCGATATGCTAACTTGGGATTCCTGCTGAACTAATGGTACGTCTAGGACATTCCACACGTGGTGAGCGGAAACAATCGGCTTACTATCATATCTATTCCTCAACAGATCGATAGCCACCGCGTAATTCTCATGTGTTATGGGCAACGATTTTATTACGTTAAGCGCCTCGCCATGTAATGACGAGTGCAAATAATGAAGTTTCTGTATATCTGTCAGATCTGCTCTGACATGAACTAGTTCCATAAAAATATGGTAATAATGTTGCCATTCCACAATACTACCCTCAAACCGTGGTAATTTTATTGGTTCCAATTGAATGGGGGGTGTTTTAGGCTGTTTACCTTCAGCATTAATTACTGGTTTTTGGTTCATATGCTCAGCTTGCTCTAGCAGGTGTTGCAATTTACATTCTATAATACAGAGATCGTCCTCCGTTTGCACTCTATCACTCGTTACCGCAACGTCTGCTTCCTCAGCCTCGATTTGTGACTGAATCTCGTCATATTTGGTGGATAATTCCATCAAATGACGCAGTTTTATTTTTAGCGCATGAGGATCGCTGTTTAACAAATCGAAGTTATCCGCGAAGGTATTTACTCGGGATATTGAGGCCTTAATTGTGCCTCGTTTTTTTATTAGAGCCCTTACATCGGCCATTATTACAGTTTAAGATAAAAAGGGAAAGATATTTAGAAAGCAATTGAGCATAGAGCATGTGAACCACAAACTTAATTTTGAATGAGTTTAAATACGTTTTGGTAGCTAGCGATCGTTGTTTTGAACATAAACTTACTCTCTCTAACTAATCAAACTTGTTGGCAGTTAAATTATTGAAATTATGAATCTAAATGGTTACAAGTATATCTTTATCTTTAAAGTTCTGACTGATAATGAGCTGCCAACCATTTATTAATTTGTATTGTGTAATGAGGTATTTGTTTATATAAATGTGTCAAAAAATACCCACTGAGTGAAATATTATTAAAAATCAAATATAAGTAAAGTTTATAGTCACGTGGCCGTCGATCCATTCGTGATGAAGCTGGCTTCGATCCCGTTTGGAGCTGCTACACCTCCTGTCTCTGCCGGTCAGCCGATGCCTCATGTTGTACCTTCCATCAATTAAAGCTGTGGAATCTCGAAAATGTTGTCCTGTTTCGTCCCGTCGTCTCTGGTCTACTGCTTAGCTGAATCTTGTCGAGATGACTGCGACGTGATTCACAATAATGGTGTCGCTCAGGACGAAAATGATGCCCGTAGGGCGTGATTAACTTCAGATTGGTTATTCCAGAAATGATGTGTATAAATAAATGCTGTCGCTTGTGTACACAGATATGAGAAATCTGTGCCGTGGGGACCAAAAATGATGTAGTTTTTTGGGCCCGAAAATGTGAAATCCTGCCTGGTTGGACCAAAAATGATGTCGTTTTTGGCCTGAAAATATGAAATCCGGCCCGGAGGAACAAAAATGTTGCGGTTTGGAAGCTCTTGAATAATCGTGAGTTATTCCAAAGACGCTAATGAGGAAGGCTGGATTGTTTGTTAGAAAGAAGTGGACTGTATTAAAGATGTTGAACATTCGTTTATTGAAAAAATCTGATTGTTAATTACGATCGGCACGTGCGGATGCATTTGAGGCAATAACGCCCGAAATTAATTTTGAATGAAATCGTGGTCCATTGTAGATGGACGCAGGTAGTCGAATGAAATGAAATATTATAAATGCATGCTACAAAATTGCCAGAAGCCGCGGCTGTAAGAGAAGTGTTTTACGAGAGTTGCGCTCGGAGTCGTGTTATAAACTGAACTAAACTGGCTTGCAGTCGGCGGTGCTGGCCGGCTGCAACGTTTGATAAACGCGTGACGTCATCCGCGCGTGCCGTATACGGTGGTGGACCGTTTACAGCTGATAAACCAGTACAAAGTTTAAACAGGCCCACTTCTAAATAGAAATTCCCTAACCCGTATGATCGCTCAGTCAACGCAATAAAAGCAAACAATAGAAACATGAAGAAGGGATGTGAACCGGAAGCGGCAAGTGAACATCGACTTCTCAACAATGACTGGAGACACATAAACAGCGGTATACAATAAACAATATATATGTCCTGTCGGCATACGAGACGAATTGCTTAGCACGGACGAGGGTATAAATCAAAAGGAACACCACACACATTGCCCTACTGTTAATGTTCATATAAACAACTGTAGAATTAAAATGTTGGTGGTCACAGGTAGTCAACTATCAGTTTTTTAACGCTGCCTGGATGCAACGAAATAAAAATTATTTTAAAAATACAGCGATATTACCTGTGAATAATATGAACATTACAACCATATTGCGAAGACAAGTGAAATAAGTGTATGAATAATCGTGTTTGTAAAAGGATGCCACGAGAAACCTATTCCTGTAGAGATTTGTCGAAACATGAATTTTGCACTCTAGAATATAAATACGCGAGGCACATCAGCCTTGTTCTCCTTCTCGTTCAAACACAGTGGCAGCCGGAGTCTCTGCCCAACAACGGAGGACGAGGGAGCAGCACACTACATGGCATAAATTCTAGACGTAGAGGACGAGTCATCGGACTTCCGAGAGGATCCGGAGGATGAAGAAAGGACCCAGGACTTCAAGACAATGCAGGATTCACCAACATCAAGGACTCAGGACCAGAAGAGGGTACGCTGAGAAACCACTACAATTAAGAAAGAAAGCCATGTATTCCTCATAACAAAAGACTTAATCAAAGACAGATAAACATTGTCAAAAGAAACATAATAATTTCTAAAAGTGTAATTTATAACTTGTAAATGTAAGTGTTCTTGTATAGTAATTATAGCATATTTTTTGAATTGATACTTTATTGAAAATATTTAAATTGAATTGAAATTGTTGAATTATGAAAGCATAAGTTTGGAATTGATAATTTAATGAAAATATTTAAACGTAATTTTGAAATAATAGAAAGTTGCTAAAGTAATTAATATAAATGACAAATGCATATGCAACAACAATAAGAACTATTTTAAAAAGAAAGATTTGAGAATATAATAAATTAATCATATTATACTGAGCAAGTCGAGAGCAATATTATATAATAATCAAATGTATTTATAATTATAAGAGTATTTTATGTTTGTATGGAATATGTGATATTACGTGTAGGCTATGTAATCAACAAGTAAGCCTATAGGTACTGCGACTACCCATACACATGCAATAATAATGAAGTTCTAATTCGCAATTTATTTTGAAATGATAATTAATAAATGTTCTAAATACTTTAAACGATTTTACATTGTTTTTATTATTACGATTACACCCATTAAAAAATATAACGTTAAAATAAAATGCGGTACCCAACGTGTGGCTTATCAACGATATATACATCATATAACAATTAACGTTATAAATATTTGTCGCCCAAGAACATGGTGCGCGACCATGCCATTTAACTATTTTAAAATTTAAAAGTTAAATGTATGGCCTACAAGTAAATGTGTGTTAAATGAAAAAATATTTGTGATAACTATTATTTGTATGTTATGTTAATTGTTGTGTATTATATTAGCACAACTGGCACTCAACAGGTAATTATATTGTAAAAAGAAAAGGTTTAATTGTAATATTAACGTTATTAATAATAATATTAATAACAATACAAAACAAAATAATAAATAAAGAGTAGTATAACCGGAATCACCAATAATAATTATTTTAAAAACATAATATAACAAATAAATTATTCGACATGGCAGAAGCAGGTAACTTCAGTATGGGGGCACTTCAAAATATGATGAAAGCCATGGTAGAAGAATTAAAACAAGATAATGTAATACTAAAAGGAGAATTAAAACAAGATAATGTAAAACATAATAAAAAATTTAAATGAATTAAAACAAGATAATGTAAAACTATAAGAAGATCGAAATGAATTAAAACAAGATAATTTAAAACTAACAGAAAATTTGAAAGAAGAATTAAAACAAGATATAATAGATAGTACTACACAGTTAGTGGATAAAATTATAGACACTAATACGCGCATAGATGCACTTGAAAATGAAGTTGTACAAGCCCTTCATGAACAAGCTGATAGGATAGAAAACAAGCATAAAGAATTACACGCGGAGTGTAAGAAAGATTTAAAAAACATACATAAATAAATAACTGTAAACGTAAATGAGAAAATAATTGTAGCAAAGCATGAACAGAACAGTAAAATAAGGGATGTCCATGATCAGCTTCAAGCGACCACAAGTAAAACGCGTATTACGGTAATAGAGAATAAACTAGAAGAAACATCCAAGACTGCGAAAGATTATTCTGGAGAGATGTCCAATATGAAAGAAGAGGTGAAGACTGAAATGGATCAACTTCGAACGGAGCTATGTACACGCCCTGCGCAGATGATGGTTTATCCGGCACCATTAGAAGATAGGGTTAAACTAACATTTGCAGGAAATAAATGTGAGAACAGCATGGAATTTTTGGTCAATTGCGAAAAATAAATAGAAAAAATTGGTAGTAGTATTGATGAAAACGAGAAAATAAATTTTCTTATTCGCCATTTCACAGATTCAGCAGCACAGTGGTACACTATCATACGTGATAATGTCACTACATATCAACAATTCCGTGACTCGTTTGAAAATAGGTATTGGAATATACATACGCAACGTCAGGTACGTGATCAGCTAGAATATGGTAAATTTAATATTCATGGTCGTCAGAGTATTGAACAGTATACAATAGCACAAATTGAAAGAGTGAAACATCTTAAACCTAAATTTTCAGAATATGAAATAATATCTAAACTGTCTTACCATTTTCAGAAAAATATCCAACTCGCTGTTAATACACAAGGTATTAAAACAATTGAAGAATTTTTAATACAGGTAACACAATCTGAAAATATCACTCGTGGTGAGAATACACAACACAATTATCAACCGCTCAGTAATCACAATAATAACCATAATCACAACGTTAATAATTATAAACAGCAAATGCAACACACCCAAAATAAAGCACATATTAACCTCATTCTCGAAACAACAACGACTCAGCGTGAAGAAGGCGTTGTCAAGAGAGAGAGAGCGATCAGAAAGAGAGAGAACGTAGAGGTGAGAAGGGAAGCTATGTCTGGCCCACTTCTAAAAAGAAATTCCCTAACCCGTATGATCGCTCAGTCAACGCAATAAAAGCAAACAATAGAAACATGAAGAAGGGATGTGAACCGGAAGCGGCAAGTGAACATCGACTTCTCAACAATGACTGGAGACGCATACACAGCGGTACACAATAAACAATATATATGTCCTGTCGGCATACGAGGCGAATTGCTTAGCACGGACGAGGGTATAAGTCAAAAGGAACACCACACACATTGCCCTACTGTTAATGTTCATATAAACAACTGTAGAATTAAAATGTTGGTGGTCACAAGTAGTCAACTATCAGTTTTTTAACGCTGCCTGGATGCAACGAAATAAAAATTATTTTAAAAATACAGCGATATTACCTGTGAATAATATGAACATTACAACCATATTGCGAAGACAAGTGAAATAAGTGTATGAATAATCGTGTTTGTAAAAGGATGCCACGAGAAACCTATTCCTGTAGAGATTTGTCGAAACATGAATTTTGCACTCTAGAATATAAATACGCGAGGCACATCAGCCTTGTTCTCCTTCTCGTTCAAACACAGTGGCAGCCGGAGTCTCTGCCCAACAACGGAGGACGAGGGAGCAGCACACTACATGGCATAAATTCTAGACGTAGAGGACGAGTCATCGGACTTCCGAGAGGATCCGGAGGATGAAGAAAGGACCCAGGACTTCAAGACAATGCAGGATTCACCAACATCAAGGACTCAGGACCAGAAGAGGGTACGCTGAGGAACCACTACAATTAAGGTGAAAGAAAGCCATGTATTCCTCATAACAAAAGACTTAATCAAAGACAGATAAACATTGTCAAAAGAAACATAATAATTTCTAAAAGTGTAATTTATAACTTGTAAATGTAAGTGTTCTTGTATAGTAATTATAGCATATTTTTTGAATTGATACTTTATTGAAAATATTTAAATTGAATTGAAATTGTTGAATTATGAAAGCATAAGTTTGGAATTGATAATTTAATGAAAATATTTAAACGTAATTTTGAAATAATAGAAAGTTGCTAAAGTAATTAATATAAATGACAAATGCATATGCAACAACAATAAGAACTATTTTAAAAAGAAAGATTTGAGAATATAATAAATTAATCATATTATACTGAGCAAGTCGAGAGCAATATTATATAATAATCAAATGTATTTATAATTATAAGAGTATTTTATGTTTGTATGGAATATGTGATATTACGTGTAGGCTATGTAATCAACAAGTAAGCCTATAGGTACTGCGACTACCCATACACATGCAATAATAATGAAGTTCTAATTCGCAATTTATTTTGAAATGATAATTAATAAATGTTCTAAATACTTTAAACGATTTTACATTGTTTTTATTATTACGATTACACCCATTAAAAAATATAACGTTAAAATAAAATGCGGTACCCAACGTGTGGCTTATCAACGATATATACATCATATAACAATTAACGTTATAAATATTTGTCGCCCAAGAACATGGTGCGCGACCATGCCATTTAACTATTTTAAAATTTAAAAGTTAAATGTATGGCCTACAAGTAAATGTGTGTTAAATGAAAAAATATTTGTGATAACTATTATTTGTATGTTATGTTAATTGTTGTGTATTATATTAGCACAACTGGCACTCAACAGGTAATTATATTGTAAAAAGAAAAGGTTTAATTGTAATATTAACGTTATTAATAATAATATTAATAACAATACAAAACAAAATAATAAATAAAGAGTAGTATAACCGGAATCACCAATAATAATTATTTTAAAAACATAATATAACAAATAAATTATTCGACATGGCAGAAGCAGGTAACTTCAGTATGGGGGCACTTCAAAATATGATGAAAGCCATGGTAGAAGAATTAAAACAAGATAATGTAATACTAAAAGGAGAATTAAAACAAGATAATGTAAAACATAATAAAAAATTTAAATGAATTAAAACAAGATAATGTAAAACTAAAAGAAGATCGAAATGAATTAAAACAAGATAATTTAAAACTAACAGAAAATTTGAAAGAAGAATTAAAACAAGATATAATAGATAGTACTACACAGTTAGTGGATAAAATTATAGACACTAATACGCGCATAGATGCACTTGAAAATGAAGTTGTACAAGCCCTTCATGAACAAGCTGATAGGATAGAAAACAAGCATAAAGAATTACACGCGGAGTGTAAGAAAGATTTAAAAAACATACATAAATAAATAACTGTAAACGTAAATGAGAAAATAATTGTAGCAAAGCATGAACAGAACAGTAAAATAAGGGATGTCCATGATCAGCTTCAAGCGACCACAAGTAAAACGCGTATTACGGTAATAGAGAATAAACTAGAAGAAACATCCAAGACTGCGAAAGATTATTCTGGAGAGATGTCCAATATGAAAGAAGAGGTGAAGACTGAAATGGATCAACTTCGAACGGAGCTATGTACACGCCCTGCGCAGATGATGGTTTATCCGGCACCATTAGAAGATAGGGTTAAACTAACATTTGCAGGAAATAAATGTGAGAACAGCATGGAATTTTTGGTCAATTGCGAAAAATAAATAGAAAAAATTGGTAGTAGTATTGATGAAAACGAGAAAATAAATTTTCTTATTCGCCATTTCACAGATTCAGCAGCACAGTGGTACACTATCATACGTGATAATGTCACTACATATCAACAATTCCGTGACTCGTTTGAAAATAGGTATTGGAATATACATACGCAACGTCAGGTACGTGATCAGCTAGAATATGGTAAATTTAATATTCATGGTCGTCAGAGTATTGAACAGTATACAATAGCACAAATTGAAAGAGTGAAACATCTTAAACCTAAATTTTCAGAATATGAAATAATATCTAAACTGTCTTACCATTTTCAGAAAAATATCCAACTCGCTGTTAATACACAAGGTATTAAAACAATTGAAGAATTTTTAATACAGGTAACACAATCTGAAAATATCACTCGTGGTGAGAATACACAACACAATTATCAACCGCTCAGTAATCACAATAATAACCATAATCACAACGTTAATAATTATAAACAGCAAATGCAACACACCCAAAATAAAGCACATATTAACCTCATTCTCGAAACAACAACGACTCAGCGTGAAGAAGGCGTTGTCAAGAGAGAGAGAGCGATCAGAAAGAGAGAGAACGTAGAGGTGAGAAGGGAAGCTATGTCTGGCCCACTTCTAAAAAGAAATTCCCTAACCCGTATGATCGCTCAGTCAACGCAATAAAAGCAAACAATAGAAACATGAAGAAGGGATGTGAACCGGAAGCGGCAAGTGAACATCGACTTCTCAACAATGACTGGAGACGCATACACAGCGGTACACAATAAACAATATATATGTCCTGTCGGCATACGAGGCGAATTGCTTAGCACGGACGAGGGTATAAGTCAAAAGGAACACCACACACATTGCCCTACTGTTAATGTTCATATAAACAACTGTAGAATTAAAATGTTGGTGGTCACAAGTAGTCAACTATCAGTTTTTTAACGCTGCCTGGATGCAACGAAATAAAAATTATTTTAAAAATACAGCGATATTACCTGTGAATAATATGAACATTACAACCATATTGCGAAGACAAGTGAAATAAGTGTATGAATAATCGTGTTTGTAAAAGGATGCCACGAGAAACCTATTCCTGTAGAGATTTGTCGAAACATCAATTTTGCACTCTAGAATATAAATACGCGAGGCACATCAGCCTTGTTCTCCTTCTCGTTCAAACACAGTGGCAGCCGGAGTCTCTGCCCAACAACGGAGGACGAGGGAGCAGCACACTACATGGCATAAATTCTAGACGTAGAGGACGAGTCATCGGACTTCCGAGAGGATCCGGAGGATGAAGAAAGGACCCAGGACTTCAAGACAATGCAGGATTCACCAACATCAAGGACTCAGGACCAGAAGAGGGTACGCTGAGGAACCACTACAATTAAGGTGAAAGAAAGCCATGTATTCCTCATAACAAAAGACTTAATCAAAGACAGATAAACATTGTCAAAAGAAACATAATAATTTCTAAAAGTGTAATTTATAACTTGTAAATGTAAGTGTTCTTGTATAGTAATTATAGCATATTTTTTGAATTGATACTTTATTGAAAATATTTAAATTGAATTGAAATTGTTGAATTATGAAAGCATAAGTTTGGAATTGATAATTTAATGAAAATATTTAAACGTAATTTTGAAATAATAGAAAGTTGCTAAAGTAATTAATATAAATGACAAATGCATATGCAACAACAATAAGAACTATTTTAAAAAGAAAGATTTGAGAATATAATAAATTAATCATATTATACTGAGCAAGTCGAGAGCAATATTATATAATAATCAAATGTATTTATAATTATAAGAGTATTTTATGTTTGTATGGAATATGTGATATTACGTGTAGGCTATGTAATCAACAAGTAAGCCTATAGGTACTGCGACTACCCATACACATGCAATAATAATGAAGTTCTAATTCGCAATTTATTTTGAAATGATAATTAATAAATGTTCTAAATACTTTAAACGATTTTACATTGTTTTTATTATTACGATTACACCCATTAAAAAATATAACGTTAAAATAAAATGCGGTACCCAACGTGTGGCTTATCAACGATATATACATCATATAACAATTAACGTTATAAGTATTTGTCGCCCAAGAACATGGTGCGCGACCATGCCATTTAACTATTTTAAAATTTAAAAGTTAAATGTATGGCCTACAAGTAAATGTGTGTTAAATGAAAAAATATTTGTGATAACTATTATTTGTATGTTATGTTAATTGTTGTGTATTATATTAGCACAACTGGCACTCAACAGGTAATTATATTGTAAAAAGAAAAGGTTTAATTGTAATATTAACGTTATTAATAATAATATTAATAACAATACAAAACAAAATAATAAATAAAGAGTAGTATAACCGGAATCACCAATAATAATTATTTTAAAAACATAATATAACAAATAAATTATTCGACATGGCAGAAGCAGGTAACTTCAGTATGGGGGCACTTCAAAATATGATGAAAGCCATGGTAGAAGAATTAAAACAAGATAATGTAATACTAAAAGGAGAATTAAAACAAGATAATGTAAAACATAATAAAAAATTTAAATGAATTAAAACAAGATAATGTAAAACTAAAAGAAGATCGAAATGAATTAAAACAAGATAATTTAAAACTAACAGAAAATTTGAAAGAAGAATTAAAACAAGATATAATAGATAGTACTACACAGTTAGTGGATAAAATTATAGACACTAATACGCGCATAGATGCACTTGAAAATGAAGTTGTACAAGCCCTTCATGAACAAGCTGATAGGATAGAAAACAAGCATAAAGAATTACACGCGGAGTGTAAGAAAGATTTAAAAAACATACATAAATAAATAACTGTAAACGTAAATGAGAAAATAATTGTAGCAAAGCATGAACAGAACAGTAAAATAAGGGATGTCCATGATCAGCTTCAAGCGACCACAAGTAAAACGCGTATTACGGTAATAGAGAATAAACTAGAAGAAACATCCAAGACTGCGAAAGATTATTCTGGAGAGATGTCCAATATGAAAGAAGAGGTGAAGACTGAAATGGATCAACTTCGAACGGAGCTATGTACACGCCCTGCGCAGATGATGGTTTATCCGGCACCATTAGAAGATAGGGTTAAACTAACATTTGCAGGAAATAAATGTGAGAACAGCATGGAATTTTTGGTCAATTGCGAAAAATAAATAGAAAAAATTGGTAGTAGTATTGATGAAAACGAGAAAATAAATTTTCTTATTCGCCATTTCACAGATTCAGCAGCACAGTGGTACACTATCATACGTGATAATGTCACTACATATCAACAATTCCGTGACTCGTTTGAAAATAGGTATTGGAATATACATACGCAACGTCAGGTACGTGATCAGCTAGAATATGGTAAATTTAATATTCATGGTCGTCAGAGTATTGAACAGTATACAATAGCACAAATTGAAAGAGTGAAACATCTTAAACCTAAATTTTCAGAATATGAAATAATATCTAAACTGTCTTACCATTTTCAGAAAAATATCCAACTCGCTGTTAATACACAAGGTATTAAAACAATTGAAGAATTTTTAATACAGGTAACACAATCTGAAAATATCACTCGTGGTGAGAATACACAACACAATTATCAACCGCTCAGTAATCACAATAATAACCATAATCACAACGTTAATAATTATAAACAGCAAATGCAACACACCCAAAATAAAGCACATATTAACCTCATTCTCGAAACAACAACGACTCAGCGTGAAGAAGGCGTTGTCAAGAGAGAGAGAGCGATCAGAAAGAGAGAGAACGTAGAGGTGAGAAGGGAAGCTATGTCTGGCCCACTTCTAAAAAGAAATTCCCTAACCCGTATGATCGCTCAGTCAACGCAATAAAAGCAAACAATAGAAACATGAAGAAGGGATGTGAACCGGAAGCGGCAAGTGAACATCGACTTCTCAACAATGACTGGAGACGCATACACAGCGGTACACAATAAACAATATATATGTCCTGTCGGCATACGAGGCGAATTGCTTAGCACGGACGAGGGTATAAGTCAAAAGGAACACCACACACATTGCCCTACTGTTAATGTTCATATAAACAACTGTAGAATTAAAATGTTGGTGGTCACAAGTAGTCAACTATCAGTTTTTTAACGCTGCCTGGATGCAACGAAATAAAAATTATTTTAAAAATACAGCGATATTACCTGTGAATAATATGAACATTACAACCATATTGCGAAGACAAGTGAAATAAGTGTATGAATAATCGTGTTTGTAAAAGGATGCCACGAGAAACCTATTCCTGTAGAGATTTGTCGAAACATCAATTTTGCACTCTAGAATATAAATACGCGAGGCACATCAGCCTTGTTCTCCTTCTCGTTCAAACACAGTGGCAGCCGGAGTCTCTGCCCAACAACGGAGGACGAGGGAGCAGCACACTACATGGCATAAATTCTAGACGTAGAGGACGAGTCATCGGACTTCCGAGAGGATCCGGAGGATGAAGAAAGGACCCAGGACTTCAAGACAATGCAGGATTCACCAATATCAAGGACTCAGGACCAGAAGAGGGTACGCTGAGGAACCACTACAATTAAGGTGAAAGAAAGCCATGTATTCCTCATAACAAAAGACTTAATCAAAGACAGATAAACATTGTCAAAAGAAACATAATAATTTCTAAAAGTGTAATTTATAACTTGTAAATGTAAGTGTTCTTGTATAGTAATTATAGCATATTTTTTGAATTGATACTTTATTGAAAATATTTAAATTGAATTGAAATTGTTGAATTATGAAAGCATAAGTTTGGAATTGATAATTTAATGAAAATATTTAAAAGTAATTTTGAAATAATAGAAAGTTGCTAAAGTAATTAATATAAATGAAAAATGCATATGCAACAACAATAAGAACTATTTTAAAAAGAAAGATTTGAGAATATAATAAATTAATCATATTATACTGAGCAAGTCGACAGCAATATTATATAATAATCAAATGTATTTATAATTATAAGAGTATTTTATGTTTGTATGGAATATGTGATATTACGTGTAGGCTATGTAATCAACAAGTAAGCCTATAGGTACTGCGACTACCCATACACATGCAATAATAATGAAGTTCTAATTCGCAATTTATTTTGAAATGATAATTAATAAATGTTCTAAATACTTTAAACGATTTTACATTGTTTTTATTATTACGATTACACCCATTAAAAAATATAACGTTAAAATAAAATGCGGTACCCAACGTGTGGCTTATCAACGATATATACATCATATAACAATTAACGTTATAAATATTTGTCGCCCAAGAACATGGTGCGCGACCATGCCATTTAACTATTTTAAAATTTAAAAGTTAAATGTATGGCCTACAAGTAAATGTGTGTTAAATGAAAAAATATTTGTGATAACTATTATTTGTATGTTATGTTAATTGTTGTGTATTATATTAGCACAACTGGCACTCAACAGGTAATTATATTGTAAAAAGAAAAGGTTTAATTGTAATAGTAAAGTTATTAATAATAATATTAATAACAATACAAAACAAAATAATAAATAAAGAGTAGTATAACCGGAATCACCAATAATAATTATTTTAAAAACATAATATAACAAATAAATTATTCGACATGGCAGAACCAGCTAACTTCAGAATGGAGGCACTTCAAAATATGATGAAAGCCATGGTAGAAGAATTAAAATAAGATAATGTAATACTAAAAGAAGAATTAAAACAAGATAATGTAAAACATAATAGAAAATTTAAATGAATTAAAACAAGATAATGTAAAACTAAAAGAAGATCTAAATGAATTAAGACAAGATAATTTAAAACTAACAGAAAATTTATAAGAAGAAATAAAACAAGATATAATAGATAGTACTACACAGTTAGTGGATAAAATTATAGACACTAATACGCGCATAGATGCACTTGAAAATAAAGTTATACAAGCCCATCATGAACAAGCTGTTAGGATAGAAAACAAGCATAAAGAATTACGCGCGGAGTGGAAGAAAGATTTAAAAGACATACATAAATAAATAACTGTAAACGTAAATGAGAAAATAATTGTAGCAAAGCATGAACAGAACAGTAATATAAGGGATGTCCATGATCAGCTTCAAGCGACCACAAGTAAAACGCGTATTACGGTAATAGAGAATAAACTAGAAGAAACATCCAAGACTGCGAAAGATTATTCTGGAGAGATGTCCAATATGAAAGAAGAGGTGAAGACTGAAATGGATCAACTTCGAACGGAGCTATGTACACGCCCTGCGCAGATGATGGTTTATCCGGCACCATTAGAAGATAGGGTTAAACTAACATTTGCAGGAAATAAATGGGAGAACAGCATGGAATTTTTGGTCAATTGCGAAAAATAAATGGAAAAAATTGGTAGTAATATTGATGAAAACGAGAAAATAAATTTTCTTATTCGCCATTTCACAGATTCAGCAGCACAGTGGTACACTATCATACGTGATAATGTCACTACATATCAACAATTCCGTGACTCATTTGAAAATAGGTATTGGAATATACATACGCAACTTCAGGTACGTGATCAGCTAGAATATGGTAAATTTAATATTCATGGTCGTCAGAGTATTGAACAGTATACAATAGCACAAATTAAAAGAGTGAAACATCTTAAACCTAAATTTTCAGAATATGAAATAATATCTAAACTGTCTTACCATTTTCAGAAAAATATCCAACTCGCTGTTAATACACAAGGTATTAAAACAATTGAAGAATTTTAAATACTGGTAACACAATCTGAAAATATCACTCGTGGTGAGAATACACAACACAATTATCAACCGCACAGTAATCACAATAATAACCATAATCACAACGTTAATAATTATAAACAGCAAATGCAACACACGCAAAATAAAGCACATATTAACCTCATTCGTGAACCAACAACGACTCAGCGTGAAGAAGGCGTCCGTCAAGAGAGGGAGAGCGATCAGAGAGAGAGGAACGTAGAGGTGAGAAGGGAAGCTATGTCTGGCCCACTTCTAAAAAGAAATTCCCTAACCCGTATGATCGCTCAGTCAACGCAATAAAAGCAAACAATAGAAACATGTAGAAGGGATGTGAACCGGAAGCGGCAAGTGAACATCGGCTTCTCAACAATGACTGGAGACGCATACACAGCGGTACACAATAAACAATATATATGTCCTGTCGGCATACGAGACGAATTGCTTAGCACGGACGAGGGTATAAATCAAAAGGAACACCACACACATTGCCCTTCTGTTAATGTTCATATAAACAACTGTAGAATTAAAATGTTGGTGGTCACAAATAGTCAACTATCAGTTTTTTAACGCTGCCTGGATGCAACGAAATAAAAATTATTTTAAAAATACAGCTATATTACCTGTGAATAATATGAACATTACAAAAATATTGCGAAGACAAGTGAAATAAGTGTATGAAGAATCGTGTTGGTAAAGGATGCCACGAGAAACCTATTCCTGTAGAGATTTGTCGAAACATGAAACTTGCACTCTAGAATATAAATACGCGAGGCACATCAGCCTTGTTCTCCTTCTCGTTCAAACACAGTGGCAGCCGGAGTCTCTGCACAACAACGGAGGACGAGGGAGCAGCACACTACATGGCATAAATTCTAGACGTAGAGGACGAGTCATCGGACTTCCGAGAGGATCCGGAGGATGAAGAAAGGACCCAGGACTTCAAGACAATGCAGGATTCACCAACATCAAGGACTCAGGACCAGAAGAGGGTACGCTGAGGAACCACTACAATTAAGGTGAAAGAAAGCCATGTATTCCTCATAACAAAAGACTTAATCAAAGACAGATAAACATTGTCAAAAGAAACATAATAATTTCTAAATGTGTAATTTATAACTTGTAAATATAAGTGTTCTTGTATAGAAATTATAGCATATTTTTTGAATTGATACTTTATTGAAAATATTTAAATTGAATTGAAATTGTTGAATTATGAAAGCATAATTTTGGAATTGATAATTTTTTGAAAATATTTAAACGTAATTTTGAAATAATAGAAAGTTCCTAAAGTAATTAATATAAATGACAAATGCATATGCAACAACAATAAGAATTCTTTTAAAAAGAAAGATTTGAGAATATAATAAATTAATCATATTATACTGAGCAAGTCGAGAGCAATATTATATAATAATCAAATGTATTTATAATTATAAGAGTATTTTGTGTTTGTATGGAATATGTGATATTACGTGTAGGCTATGTAATCAACAAGTAAGCCTATAGGTACTGCGACTACCCATACACATGCAATAATAATGAAGTTCTAATTCGCAATTTATTTTAAAATGATAATTGATAAATGTTCTAAATACTTTAAACAATTTCACATTGTTGTTATTATTACGATTACACCCATTAAAATATATAACGTTATAAATAAAATGCGGTACCCAACGTGTGGCTCATCAACATATATACATCATATAACAATGAACGTTATAAATATTTGTCGCCCAAGAACATGGTGCGCGACCATGCCATTTAACTATTTTAAAATTTAAAAGTTAAATGTATGGCCTAAAAGTAAATGTGTGTTAAATGAAAAAATATTTGTGATAACTATTATTTGTATGTTATGTTAATTGTTGTGTATTATATTAGCACAACTGGCACTCAACAGGTAATTATATTGTAAAAAGAAAAGGTTTAATTGTAATAGTAACGTTATTAATAATAATCTTAATAACAATACAAAACAAAATAATAAATAAAGAGTAGTATAACCGGAATCACCAATAATAATTATTTTAAAAACATAATATAACAAATAAATTATTCGACATGGCAGAAGCAGGTAACTTCAGTATGGGGGCACTTCAAAATATGATGAAAGCCATGGTAGAAGAATTAAAACAAGATAATGTAATACTAAAAGGAGAATTAAAACAAGATAATGTAAAACATAATAGAAAATTTAAATGAATTAAAACAAGATAATGTAAAACTAAAAGAAGATCTAAATGAATTAAAACAAGATAATTTAAAACTAACAGAAAATTTAAAAGAAGAATTAAACAAGATATAATAGATAGTACTACACAGTTAGTGGATAAAATTATAGACACTAATACGGTCATAGATGCACTTGAAAATAAAGTTATACAAGCCCTTCATGAACAAGCTGTTAGGATAGAAAACAAGCATAAAGAATTACGCGCGGAGTGGAAGAAAGATTTAAAAGACATACATAAATAAATAACTGTAAACGTAAATGAGAAAATAATTGTAGCAAAGCATGAACAGAACAATAAAATAAGGGATGTCCATGATCAGCTTCAAGCGACCACAAGTAAAACGCGTATTACGGTAATAGAGAATAAACTAGAAGAAACATCCAAGACTGCGAAAGATTATTCTGGAGAGATGTCCAATATGAAAGAAGAGGTGAAGACTGAAATGGATCAACTTCGAACGGAGCTATGTACACGCCCTGCGCAGATGATGGTTTATCCGGCACCATTAGAAGATAGGGTTAAACTAACATTTGCAGGAAATAAATGGGAGAACAGCATGGAATTTTTGGTCAATTGCGAAAAATAAATGGAAAAAATTGGTAGTAATATTGATGAAAACGAGAAAATAAATTTTCTTATTCGCCATTTCACAGATTCAGCAGCACAGTGGTACACTATCATACGTGATAATGTCACTACATATCAACAATTCCGTGACTCATTTGAAAATAGGTATTGGAATATACATACGCAACTTCAGGTACGTGATCAGCTAGAATATGGTAAATTTAATATTCATGGTCGTCAGAGTATTGAACAGTATACAATAGCACAAATTAAAAGAGTGAAACATCTTAAACCTAAATTTTCAGAATATGAAATAATATCTAAACTGTCTTACCATTTTCAGAAAAATATCCAACTCGCTGTTAATACACAAGGTATTAAAACAATTGAAGAATTTTAAATACTGGTAACACAATCTGAAAATATCACTCGTGGTGAGAATACACAACACAATTATCAACCGCACAGTAATCACAATAATAACCATAATCACAACGTTAATAATTATAAACAGCAAATGCAACACACGCAAAATAAAGCACATATTAACCTCATTCGTGAACCAACAACGACTCAGCGTGAAGAAGGCGTCCGTCAAGAGAGGGAGAGCGATCAGAGAGAGAGGAACGTAGAGGTGAGAAGGGAAGCTATGTCTGGCCCACTTCTAAAAAGAAATTCCCTAACCCGTATGATCGCTCAGTCAACGCAATAAAAGCAAACAATAGAAACATGTAGAAGGGATGTGAACCGGAAGCGGCAAGTGAACATCGGCTTCTCAACAATGACTGGAGACGCATACACAGCGGTACACAATAAACAATATATATGTCCTGTCGGCATACGAGACGAATTGCTTAGCACGGACGAGGGTATAAATCAAAAGGAACACCACACACATTGCCCTTCTGTTAATGTTCATATAAACAACTGTAGAATTAAAATGTTGGTGGTCACAAATAGTCAACTATCAGTTTTTTAACGCTGCCTGGATGCAACGAAATAAAAATTATTTTAAAAATACAGCGATATTACCTGTGAATAATATGAACATTACAAAAATATTGCGAAGACAAGTGAAATAAGTGTATGAACAATCGTGTTGGTAAAGGATGCCACGAGAAACCTATTCCTGTAGAGATTTGTCGAAACATGAAATTTGCACTCTAGAATATAAATACGCGAGGCACATCAGCCTTGTTCTCCTTCTCGTTCAAACACAGTGGCAGCCGGAGTCTCTGCACAACAACGGAGGACGAGGGAGCAGCACACTACATGGCATAAATTCTAGACGTAGAGGACGAGTCATCGGACTTCCGAGAGGATCCGGAGGATGAAGAAAGGATCCAGGACTTCAAGACAATGCAGGATTCACCAACATCAAGGACTCAGGACCAGAAGAGGGTACGCTGAGGAACCACTACAATTAAGGTGAAAGAAAGCCATGTATTCCTCATAACAAAAGACTTAATCAAAGACAGATAAACATTGTCAAAAGAAACATAATAATTTCTAAATGTGTAATTTATAACTTGTAAATATAAGTGTTCTTGTATAGAAATTATAGCATATTTTTTGAATTGATACTTTATTGAAAATATTTAAATTGAATTGAAATTGTTGAATTATGAAAGCATAATTTTGGAATTGATAATTTTTTGAAAATATTTAAACGTAATTTTGAAATAATAGAAAGTTCCTAAAGTAATTAATATAAATGACAAATGCATATGCAACAACAATAAGAATTATTTTAAAAAGAAAGATTTGAGAATATAATAAATTAATCATATTATACTGAGCAAGTCGAGAGCAATATTATATAATAATCAAATGTATTTATAATTATAAGAGTATTTTATGTTTGTATGGAATATGTGATATTACGTGTAGGCTATGTAATCAACAAGTAAGCCTATAGGTACTGCGACTACCCATACACATGCAATAATAATGAAGTTCTAATTCGCAATTTATTTTAAAATGATAATTGATAAATGTTCTAAATACTTTAAACAATTTCACATTGTTGTTATTATTACGATTACACCCATTAAAATATATAACGTTATAAATAAAATGCGGTACCCAACGTGTGGCTCATCAACATATATACATCATATAACAATGAACGTTATAAATATTTGTCGCCCAAGAACATGGTGCGCGACCATGCCATTTAACTATTTTAAAATTTAAAAGTTAAATGTATGGCCTAAAAGTAAATGTGTGTTAAATGAAAAAATATTTGTGATAACTATTATTTGTATGTTATGTTAATTGTTGTGTATTATATTAGCACAACTGGCACTCAACAGGTAATTATATTGTAAAAAGAAAAGGTTTAATTGTAATAGTAACGTTATTAATAATAATCTTAATAACAATACAAAACAAAATAATAAATAAAGAGTAGTATAACCGGAATCACCAATAATAATTATTTTAAAAACATAATATAACAAATAAATTATTCGACATTGCAGAAGCAGGTAACTTCAGTATGGGGGCACTTCAAAATATGATGAAAGCCATGGTAGAAGAATTAAAACAAGATAATGTAATACTAAAAGGAGAATTAAAACAAGATAATGTAAAACATAATAGAAAATTTAAATGAATTAAAACAAGATAATGTAAAACTAAAAGAAGATCTAAATGAATTAAAACAAGATAATTTAAAACTAACAGAAAATTTAAAAGAAGAATTAAACAAGATATAATAGATAGTACTACACAGTTAGTGGATAAAATTATAGACACTAATACGGTCATAGATGCACTTGAAAATAAAGTTATACAAGCCCTTCATGAACAAGCTGTTAGGATAGAAAACAAGCATAAAGAATTACGCGCGGAGTGGAAGAAAGATTTAAAAGACATACATAAATAAATAACTGTAAACGTAAATGAGAAAATAATTGTAGCAAAGCATGAACAGAACAATAAAATAAGGGATGTCCATGATCAGCTTCAAGCGACCACAAGTAAAACGCGTATTACGGTAATAGAGAATAAACTAGAAGAAACATCCAAGACTGCGAAAGATTATTCTGGAGAGATGTCCAATATGAAAGAAGAGGTGAAGACTGAAATGGATCAACTTCGAACGGAGCTATGTACACGCCCTGCGCAGATGATGGTTTATCCGGCACCATTAGAAGATAGGGTTAAACTAACATTTGCAGGAAATAAATGGGAGAACAGCATGGAATTTTTGGTCAATTGCGAAAAATAAATGGAAAAAATTGGTAGTAATATTGATGAAAACGAGAAAATAAATTTTCTTATTCGCCATTTCACAGATTCAGCAGCACAGTGGTACACTATCATACGTGATAATGTCACTACATATCAACAATTCCGTGAATCATTTGAAAATAGGTATTGGAATATACATACGCAACGTCAGGTACGTGATCAGCTAGAATATGGTAAATTTAATATTCATGGTCGTCAGAGTATTGAACAGTATACAATAGCACAAATTAAAAGAGTGAAACATCTTAAACCTAAATTTTCAGAATATGAAATAATATCTAAACTGTCTTACCATTTTCAGAAAAATATCCAACTCGCTGTTAATACACAAGGTATTAAAACAATTGAAGAATTTTTAATACTGGTAACACAATCTGAAAATATCACTCTTGGTGAGAATACACAACACAATTATCAAACGCACATTAATCACAATAATAACCATAATCACAACGTTAATAATTATAAACAGCAAATGCAACACACGCAAAATAAAGCACATATTAACCTCATTCGCGAACCAACAACGACTCAGCGTGAAGAAGGCGTTCGTCAAGAGAGGGAGAGCGATCAGAGAGAATGGAACGTAGAGGTGAGAAGGGAAGCTATGTCTGGCCCACTTCTAAAACTAAATTCCCTAACCCGTATGATCGCTCAGTCAACGCAATAAAAGCAAACAATAGAAACATGAAGAAGGGATGTGAACCGGAAGCGGCAAGTGAACATCGGCTTCTCAACAATGACTGGAGACGCATACACAGCGGTACAAAATAAACAATATATATATATGTCCTGTCGGCATACGAGACGAATTGCTTAGCACGGACGAGGGTATAAATCAAAAGGAACACCACACACATTGCCCTACTGTTAATGTTCATATAAACAACTGTAGAATTAAAATGTTGGTGGTCACAGGTAGTCAACTATCAGCTTTTTAACGCTGCCTGGATGCAACGAAATAAAAATTATTTTAAAAATACAGCGATATTACCTGTGAATAATATGAACATTACAACCATATTGCGAAGACAAGTGAAATAAGTGTATGAATAATCGTGTTTTTAAAGGATGCCACGAGAAACCTATTCCTGTAGAGATTTGTCGAAACATGAAATTTGCACTCTAGAATATAAATACGCGAGGCACATCAGCCTTGTTCTCCTTCTCGTTCAAACACAGTGGCAGCCGGAGTCTCTGCCCAACAACGGAGGACGAGGGAGCAGCACACTACATGGCATAAATTCTAGACGTAGAGGACGAGTCATCGGACTTCCGAGAGGATCCGGAGGATGAAGAAAGGACCCAGGACTTCAAGACAATGCAGGATTCACCAACATCAAGGACTCAGGACCAGAAGAGGGTACGCTGAGGAACCACTACAATTAAGGTGAAAGAAAGCCATGTATTCCTCATAACAAAAGACTTAATCAAAGACAGATAAACATTGTCAAAAGAAACATAATAATTTCTAAATGTGTAATTTATAACTTGTAAATGTAAGTGTTCTTGTATAGAAATTATAGCATATTTTTTGAATTGATACTTTATTGAAAATATTTAAATTGAATTGAAATTGTTGAATTATGAAAGCATAATTTTGGAATTGATAATTTTTTGAAAATATTTAAACGTAATTTTGAAATAATAGAAAGTTCCTAAAGTAATTAATATAAATGACAAATGCATATGCAACAACAATAAGAATTATTTTAAAAAGAAAGATTTGAGAATATAATAAATTAATCATATTATACTGAGCAAGTCGAGAGCAATATTATATAATAATCAAATGTATTTATAATTATAAGAGTATTTTATGTTTGTATGGAATATGTGATATTACGTGTAGGCTATGTAATCAACAAGTAAGCCTATAGGTACTGCGACTACCCATACACATGCAATAATAATGAAGTTCTAATTCGCAATTTATTTTAAAATGATAATTGATAAATGTTCTAAATACTTTAAACAATTTCACATTGTTGTTATTATTACGATTACACCCATTAAAATATATAACGTTATAAATAAAATGCGGTACCCAACGTGTGGCTCATCAACATATATACATCATATAACAATGAACGTTATAAATATTTGTCGCCCAAGAACATGGTGCGCGACCATGCCATTTAACTATTTTAAAATTTAAAAGTTAAATGTATGGCCTAAAAGTAAATGTGTGTTAAATGAAAAAATATTTGTGATAACTATTATTTGTATGTTATGTTAATTGTTGTGTATTATATTAGCACAACTGGCACTCAACAGGTAATTATATTGTAAAAAGAAAAGGTTTAATTGTAATAGTAACGTTATTAATAATAATCTTAATAACAATACAAAACAAAATAATAAATAAAGAGTAGTATAACCGGAATCACCAATAATAATTATTTTAAAAACATAATATAACAAATAAATTATTCGACATTGCAGAAGCAGGTAACTTCAGTATGGGGGCACTTCAAAATATGATGAAAGCCATGGTAGAAGAATTAAAACAAGATAATGTAATACTAAAAGGAGAATTAAAACAAGATAATGTAAAACATAATAGAAAATTTAAATGAATTAAAACAAGATAATGTAAAACTAAAAGAAGATCTAAATGAATTAAAACAAGATAATTTAAAACTAACAGAAAATTTAAAAGAAGAATTAAACAAGATATAATAGATAGTACTACACAGTTAGTGGATAAAATTATAGACACTAATACGGTCATAGATGCACTTGAAAATAAAGTTATACAAGCCCTTCATGAACAAGCTGTTAGGATAGAAAACAAGCATAAAGAATTACGCGCGGAGTGGAAGAAAGATTTAAAAGACATACATAAATAAATAACTGTAAACGTAAATGAGAAAATAATTGTAGCAAAGCATGAACAGAACAATAAAATAAGGGATGTCCATGATCAGCTTCAAGCGACCACAAGTAAAACGCGTATTACGGTAATAGAGAATAAACTAGAAGAAACATCCAAGACTGCGAAAGATTATTCTGGAGAGATGTCCAATATGAAAGAAGAGGTGAAGACTGAAATGGATCAACTTCGAACGGAGCTATGTACACGCCCTGCGCAGATGATGGTTTATCCGGCACCATTAGAAGATAGGGTTAAACTAACATTTGCAGGAAATAAATGGGAGAACAGCATGGAATTTTTGGTCAATTGCGAAAAATAAATGGAAAAAATTGGTAGTAATATTGATGAAAACGAGAAAATAAATTTTCTTATTCGCCATTTCACAGATTCAGCAGCACAGTGGTACACTATCATACGTGATAATGTCACTACATATCAACAATTCCGTGAATCATTTGAAAATAGGTATTGGAATATACATACGCAACGTCAGGTACGTGATCAGCTAGAATATGGTAAATTTAATATTCATGGTCGTCAGAGTATTGAACAGTATACAATAGCACAAATTAAAAGAGTGAAACATCTTAAACCTAAATTTTCAGAATATGAAATAATATCTAAACTGTCTTACCATTTTCAGAAAAATATCCAACTCGCTGTTAATACACAAGGTATTAAAACAATTGAAGAATTTTTAATACTGGTAACACAATCTGAAAATATCACTCTTGGTGAGAATACACAACACAATTATCAAACGCACATTAATCACAATAATAACCATAATCACAACGTTAATAATTATAAACAGCAAATGCAACACACGCAAAATAAAGCACATATTAACCTCATTCGCGAACCAACAACGACTCAGCGTGAAGAAGGCGTTCGTCAAGAGAGGGAGAGCGATCAGAGAGAATGGAACGTAGAGGTGAGAAGGGAAGCTATGTCTGGCCCACTTCTAAAACTAAATTCCCTAACCCGTATGATCGCTCAGTCAACGCAATAAAAGCAAACAATAGAAACATGAAGAAGGGATGTGAACCGGAAGCGGCAAGTGAACATCGGCTTCTCAACAATGACTGGAGACGCATACACAGCGGTACAAAATAAACAATATATATATATGTCCTGTCGGCATACGAGACGAATTGCTTAGCACGGACGAGGGTATAAATCAAAAGGAACACCACACACATTGCCCTACTGTTAATGTTCATATAAACAACTGTAGAATTAAAATGTTGGTGGTCACAGGTAGTCAACTATCAGCTTTTTAACGCTGCCTGGATGCAACGAAATAAAAATTATTTTAAAAATACAGCGATATTACCTGTGAATAATATGAACATTACAACCATATTGCGAAGACAAGTGAAATAAGTGTATGAATAATCGTGTTTTTAAAGGATGCCACGAGAAACCTATTCCTGTAGAGATTTGTCGAAACATGAAATTTGCACTCTAGAATATAAATACGCGAGGCACATCAGCCTTGTTCTCCTTCTCGTTCAAACACAGTGGCAGCCGGAGTCTCTGCCCAACAACGGAGGACGAGGGAGCAGCACACTACATGGCATAAATTCTAGACGTAGAGGACGAGTCATCGGACTTCCGAGAGGATCCGGAGGATGAAGAAAGGACCCAGGACTTCAAGACAATGGAGGATTCACCAACATCAAGGACTCAGGACCAGAAGAGGGTACGCTGAGGAACCACTACAATTAAGGTGAAAGAAAGCCATGTATTCCTCATAACAAAAGACTTAATCAAAGACAGATAAACATTGTCAAAAGAAACATAATAATTTCTAAATGTGTAATTTATAACTTGTAAATGTAAGTGTTCTTGTATAGAAATTATAGCATATTTTTTGAATTGATACTTTATTGAAAATATTTAAATTGAATTGAAATTGTTGAATTATGAAAGCATAATTTTGGAATTGATAATTTTTTGAAAATATTTAAACGTAATTTTGAAATAATAGAAAGTTGCTAAAGTAATTAATATAAATGACAAATGCATATGCAACAACAATAAGAATTATTTTAAAAAGAAAGATTTGAGAATATAATAAATTAATCATATTATACTGAGCAAGTCGAGAGCAATATTATATAATAATCAAATGTATTTATAATTATAAGAGTATTTTATGTTTGTATGGAATATGTGATATTACGTGTAGGCTATGTAATCAACAAGTAAGCCTATAGGTACTGCGACTACCCATACACATGCAATAATAATGAAGTTCTAATTCGCAATTTATTTTAAAATGATAATTAATAAATGTTCTAAATACTTTAAACAATTTTACATTGTTGTTATTATTACGATTACAACCATTAAAATATATAACGTTATAAATAAAATGCGGTACCCAACGTGTGGCTCATCAACGATATATACATCATATAACAATTAACGTTATAAATATTTGTCGCCCAAGAACATGGTGCGCGACCATGCCATTTAACTATTTTAAAATTTAAAAGTTAAATGTATGGCCTAAAAGTAAATGTGTGTTAAATGAAAAAATATTTGTGATAACTATTATTTGTATGTTATGTTAATTGTTGTGTATTATATTAGCACAACTGGCACTCAACAGGTAATTATATTGTAAAAAGAAAAGGTTTAATTGTAATAGTAACGTTATTAATAATAATATTAATAACAATACAAAACAAAATAATAAATAAAGAGTAGTATAACCGGAATCACCAATAATAATTATTTTAAAAACATAATATAACAAATAAATTATTCGACATGGCAGAACCAGGTAACTTCAGTATGGAGGCACTTCAAAATATGATGAAAGCCATGGTAGAAGAATTAAAACAAGATAATGTAATACTAAAAGAAGAATTAAAACAAGATAATGTAAAACATAATAGAAAATTTAAATGAATTAAAACAAGATAATGTAAAACTAAAAGAAGATCTAAATGAATTAAAACAAGATAATTTAAAACTAACAGAAAATTTAAAAGAAGAATTAAACAAGATATAATAGATAGTACTACACAGTTAGTGGATAAAATTATAGACACTAATACGCGCATAGCTGCACTTGAAAATAAAGTTATACAAGCCCTTCATGAACAAGCTGTTAGGATAGAAAACAAGCATAAAGAATTACGCGCGGAGTGGAAGAAAGATTTAAAAGACATACATAAATAAATAACTGTAAACGTAAATGAGAAAATAATTGTAGCAAAGCATGAACAGAACCGTAAAATAAGGGATGTCCATGATCAGCTTCAAGCGACCACAAGTAAAACGCGTATTACGGTAATAGAGAATAAACTAGAAGAAACATCCAAGACTGCGAAAGATTATTCTGGAGAGATGTCCAATATGAAAGAAGAGGTGAAGACTGAAATGGATCATCTTCGAACGGAGCTATGTAGACGCCCTGCGCAGATGATGGTTTATCCGGCACCATTAGAAGATAGGGTTAAACTAACATTTGCAGGAAATAAACGGGAGAACAGCATGGAATTTTCGGTCAATTGCGAAAAATAAATGGAAAAAATTGGTAGTAATATTGATGAAAACGAGAAAAAAAATTTTCTTATTCGCCATTTCACAGATTCAGCAGCACAGTGGTACACTATCATACGTGATAATGTCACTACATATCAACAATTCCGTGACTCATTTGAAAATAGGTATTGGAATATACATACGCAACGTCAGGTACGTGATCAGCTAGAATATGGTAAATTTAATATTCATGGTCGTCAGAGTATTGAACAGTATACAATAGCACAAATTGAAAGAGTGAAACATCTTAAACCTAAATTTTCAGAATATGAAATAATATCTAAACTGTCTTACCATTTTCAGAAAAATATCCAACTCGCTGTTAATACACAAGGTATTAAAACAATTGAAGAATTTTTAATACTGGTAACACAATCTGAAAATATCACTCGTGGTGAGAATACACAACACAATTATCAACCGCTCAGTAATCACAATAATAACCATAATCACAACGTTAATAATTATAAACAGCAAATGCAACACACCCAAAATAAAGCACATATTAACCTCATTCTCGAAACAACAACGACTCAGCGTGAAGAAGGCGTCGTCAAGAGAGAGAGAGCGATCAGAAAGAGAGAGAACGTAGAGGTGAGAAGGGAAGCTATGTCTGGACCACTTCTAAAAAGAAATTCCCTAACCCGTATGATCCCTCAGTCAACGCAATAAAAGCAAACAATAGAAACATGAAGAAGGGATGTGAACCGGAAGCGGCAAGTGAACATCGACTTCTCAACAATGACTGGAGACGCATACACAGCGGTACACAATAAACAATATATATGTCCTGTCGGCATACGAGACGAATTGCTTAGCACGGACGATGGTATAAATCAAAAGGAACACCACACACTGTTACTTCATATAAACAACTGTAGAATTAAAATGTTGGTGGTCACAGGTAGTCAACTATCAGCTTTTTAACGCTGCCTGGATGCAACGAAATAAAAATTATTTTAAAAATACAGCGATATTACCTGTGAATAATATGAACATTACAACCATATTGCGAAGACAAGTGAAATAAGTGTATGAATAATCGTGTTTGTAAAAGGATGCCACGAGAAACCTATTCCTGTAGAGATTTGTCGAAACATGAATTTTGCACTATAGAATATAAATACGCGAGGCACATCAGCCTTGTTCTCCTTCTCGTTCAAACACAGTGGCAGCCGGAGTCTCTGCCCAACAACGGAGGACGAGGGAGCAGCACACTACATGGCATAAATTCTAGACGTAGAGGACGAGTCATCGGACTTCCGAGAGGATCCGGAGGATGAAGAAAGGACCCAGGACTTCAAGACAATGCAGGATTCACCAACATCAAGGACTCAGGACCAGAAGAGGGTACGCTGAGGAACCACTACAATTAAGGTGAAAGAAAGCCATGTATTCCTCATAACAAAAGACTTAATCAAAGACAAATAAACACTGTCAAAAGAAACATAATAATTTCTAAAAGTGTAATTTATAACTTGTAAATGTAAATGTTTTTGTATAGTAATTATAGCATTTTTTTTGAATTGATACTTTATTGAAAATATTTAAATTGAATTGAAATTGTTGAATTATGAAAGCATAAGTTTGGAATTGATAATTTATTGAAAATATTTAAACGTAATTTTGAAATAATAAAAAGTTGCTAAAGTAATTAATATAAATGACAAATGCATATGCAACAACAATAAGAATTATTTTAAAAAGAAAGATTTGAGAATATAATAAATTAATCATATTATACTGAGCAAGTCGAGAGCAATATTATATAATAATCAAATGTGTTTATAATTATAAGAGTATTTTATGTTTGTATGGAATATGTGATATTACGTGTAGGCTATGTAATCAACAAGTAAGCCTATAGGTACTGCGACTACCCATACACATGCAATAATAATGAAGTTCTAATTCGCAATTTATTTTAGAATGATAATTAATAAATGTTCTAAATACTTTAAACAATTTTACATTGTTGTTATTATTACGATTACACCCATTAAAAAATATAACGTTATAAATAAAATGCGGTACCCAACGTGTGGCTCATCAACGATATATCCATCATATAACAATTAACGTTATAAATATTTGTCGCCCAAGAACATGGTGCGCGACCATGCCATTTAACTATTTTAAAATTTAAAAGTTAAATGTATGACCTAAAAGTAAATGTGTGTTAAATGAAAAAATATTTGTGATAACTATTATTTGTATGTTACGTTAATTGTTGTGTATTATATTAGCACAACTGGCACTCAACAGGTAATTATATTGTAAAAAGAAAAGGTTTAATTGTAATAGTAACGTTATTAATAATAATATTAATAACAATACAAAACAAAATAATAAATAAAGAGTAGTATAACCGGAATCACCAATAATAATTATTTTAAAAACATAATATAACAAATAAATTATTCGACATGGCAGAACCAGCTAACTTCAGTATGGAGGCACTTCAAAATATGATGAAAGCCATGGTAGAAGAATTAAAACAAGATAATGTAATACTAAAAGAAGAATTAAAACAAGATAATGTTAAACAAGAAGAGTTAAACAAGATATAATAGATAGTACTACACAGTTAGTGGATAAAATTATAGACACTAATACGCGCATAGATGCACTTGAAAATAAAGTTATACAAGCCCTTCATGAACAAGCTGCTAAGATAGAAAACAAGCATAAAGAATTACGCACGGAGTGGAAGAAAGATATAAAAGACATACATAAATAAATAACTGTAAACGTAAATGAGAAAATAATTGTAGCAAAGCATGAACAGAACAATAAAATAAGGGATGTCCATGATCAGCTTCAAGCGACCAAAAGTAAAACGCGTATTACGGTAATAGAGAATAAACTAGAAGAAACATCCAAGACTGCGAAAGATTATTCTGGAGAGATGTCCAATTTGAAAGAAGAGGTGAAGACTGAAATGGATCAACTTAGAACGGAGTTGTAGACGCCCTATGTAGACGCCCTGCGCAGATGATGGTTTATCCGGCACCATTAGAAGATAGGGTTAAACTAACATTTGCAGGAAATAAATGGGAGAACAGCATGGAATTTTTGGTCAATTGCGAAAAATAAATGGAAAAAATTGGTAGTAATATTGATGAAAACGAGAAAATAAATTTTCTTATTCGCCATTTCACAGATTCAGCAGCACAGTGGTACACTATCATACGTGATAATGTCACTACATATCAACAATTCCGTGACTCATTTGAAAATAGGTATTGGAATATACATACGCAACGTCAGGTACGTGATCAGCTAGAATATGGTAAATTTAATATTCATGGTCGTCAGAGTATTGAACAGTATACAATAGCACAAATTAAAAGAGTGAAACATCTTAAACCTAAATTTTCAGAATATGAAATAATATCTAAACTGTCTTACCATTTTCAGAAAAATATCCAACTCGCTGTTAATACACAAGGTATTAAAACAATTGAAGAATTTTTAATACTGGTAACACAATCTGAAAATATCACTCGTGGTGAGAATACACAACACAATTATCAACCGCTCAGTAATCACAATAATAACCATAATCACAACGTTAATAATTATAAACAGCAAATGCAACACACGCAAAATAAAGCACATATTAACCTCATTCGCGAACCAACAACGACTCAGCGTGAAGAAGGCGTTCGTCAAGAGAGGGAGAGCGATCAGAGAGAGAGGAACGTAGAGGTGAGAAGGGAAGCTATGTCTGGCCCACTTCTAAAAAGAAATTCCCTAACCCGTATGATCGCTCAGTCAACGCAATAAAAGCAAACAATAGAAACATGAAGAAGGGATGTGAACCGGAAGCGGCAAGTGAACATCGACTTCTCAACAATGACTGGAGACGCATACACAGCGGTACACAATAAACAATATATATGTCCTGTCGGCATACGAGACGAATTGCTTAGCACGGACGATGGTATAAATCAAAAGGAACACCACACACATTGCCCTACTGTTAATGTTCATATAAACAACTGTAGAATTAAAATGTTGGTGGTCACAGGTAGTCAACTATCAGTTTTTTAACGCTGCCTGGATGCAACGAAATAAAAATTATTTTCAAAATACAGCGATATTACCTGTGAATAATATGAACATTACAACCATATTGCGAAGACAAGTGAAATAAGTGTATGAATAATCGTGTTTGTAAAAGGATCCCACGAGAAACCTATTCCTGTAGAGATTTGTCGAAACATGAATTTTGCACTCTAGAATATAAATACGCGAGGCACATCAGCCTTGTTCTCCTTCCCGTTCAAACACAGTGGCAGCCGGAGTCTCTGCTCAACAACGGAGGACGAGGGAGCAGCACACTACATGGCATAAATTCTAGACGTAGAGGACGAGTCATCGGACTTCCGAGAGGATCCGGAGGATGAAGAAAGGACCCAGGACTTCAAGGCAATGCAGGATTCACCAACATCAAGGACTCAGGACCAGAAGAGGGTACGCTGAGGAACCACTACAATTAAGGTGAAAGAAAGCCATGTATTCCTCATAACAAAAGACTTAATCAAAGACAGATAAACATTGTCAAAAGAAACATAATAATTTCTAAAAGTGTAATTTATAACTTGTAAATGTAAATGTTCTTGTATAGTAATTATAGCATATTTTTTGAATTGATACTTTATTGAAAATATTTAAATTGAATTGAAATTGTTGAATTATGAAAGCATAAGTTTGGAATTGATAATTTATTGAAAATATTTAAACGTAATTTTGAAATAATAAAAAGTTGCTAAAGTAATTAATATAAATGACAAATGCATATGCAACAACAATAAGAATTATTTTAAAAAGAAAGATTTGAGAATATAATAAATTAATCATATTATACTGAGCAAGTCGAGAGCAATATTATATAATAATCAAATGTATTTATAATTATAAGAGTATTTTATGTTTGTATGGAATATGTGATATTACGTGTAGGCTATGTAATCAACAAGTAAGCCTATAGGTACTGCGACTACCCATACACATGCAATAATAATGAAGTTCTAATTCGCAATTTATTTTAAAATGATAATTGATAAATGTTCTAAATACTTTAAACAATTTCACATTGTTGTTATTTTACGATTACACCCATTAAAATATATAACGTTATAAATAAAATGCGGTACCCAACGTGTGGCTCATCAACATATATACATCATATAACAATGAACGTTATAAATATTTGTCGCCCAAGAACATGGTGCGCGACCATGCCATTTAACTATTTTAAAATTTAAAAGTTAAATGTATGGCCTAAAAGTAAATGTGTGTTAAATGAAAAAATATTTGTGATAACTATTATTTGTATGTTATGTTAATTGTTGTGTATTATATTAGCACAACTGGCACTCAACAGGTAATTATATTGTAAAAAGAAAAGGTTTAATTGTAATAGTAACGTTATTAATAATAATCTTAATAACAATACAAAACAAAATAATAAATAAAGAGTAGTATAACCGGAATCACCAATAATAATTATTTTAAAAACATAATATAACAAATAAATTATTCGACATGGCAGAACCAGGTAACTTCAGTATGGGGGCACTTCAAAATATGATGAAAGCCATGGTAGAAGAATTAAAACAAGATAATGTAATACTAAAAGGAGAATTAAAACAAGATAATGTAAAACATAATAGAAAATTTAAATGAATTAAAACAAGATAATGTAAAACTAAAAGAAGATCTAAATGAATTAAAACAAGATAATTTAAAACTAACAGAAAATTTAAAAGAAGAATTAAACAAGATATAATAGATAGTACTACACAGTTAGTGGATAAAATTATAGACACTAATACGGTCATAGATGCACTTGAAAATAAAGTTATGCAAGCCCTTCATGAACAAGCTGTTAGGATAGAAAACAAGCATAAAGAATTACGCGCGGAGTGGAAGAAAGATTTAAAAGACATACATAAATAAATAACTGTAAACGTAAATGAGAAAATAATTGTAGCAAAGCATGAACAGAACAATAAAATAAGGGATGTCCATGATCAGCTTCAAGCGACCACATGTAAAACGCGTATTACCGTAATAGAGAATAAACTAGAAGAAACATCCAAGACTGCGAAAGATTATTCTGGAGAGATGTCCAATATGAAAGAAGAGGTGTAGACTGAAATGGATCAACTTCGAATGGAGCTATGTACACGCCCTGCGCAGATGATGGTTTATCCGGCACCATTAGAAGATAGGGTTAAACTAACATTTGCAGGAAATAAATGGGAGAACAGCATGGAATTTTTGGTCAATTGCGAAAAATAAATGGAAAAAATTGGTAGTAATATTGATGAAAACGAGAAAATAAATTTTCTTAATCGCCATTTCACAGATTCAGCAGCACAGTGGTACACTATCATACGTGATAATGTCACTACATATCAACAATTCCGTGACTCATTTGAAAATAGGTATTGGAATATACATACGCAACGTCAGGTACGTGATCAGCTAGAATATGGTAAATTTAATATTCATGGTCGTCAGAGTATTGAACAGTATACAATAGCACAAATTAAAAGAGTGAAACATCTTAAACCTAAATTTTCAGAATATGAAATAATATCTAAACTGTCTTACCATTTTCAGAAAAATATCCAACTCGCTGTTAATACACAAGGTATTAAAACAATTGAAGAATTTTTAATACTGGTAACACAATCTGAAAATATCACTCGTGGTGAGAATACACAACACAATTATCAACCGCTCAGTAATCACAATAATAACCATAATCACAACGTTAATAATTATAAACAGCAAATGCAACACACGCAAAATAAAGCACATATTAACCTCATTCGCGAACCAACAACGACTCAGCGTGAAGAAGGCGTTCGTCAAGAGAGGGAGAGCGATCAGAGAGAGAGGAACGTAGAGGTGAGAAGGGAAGCTATGTCTGGCCCACTTCTAAAAAGAAATTCCCTAACCCGTATGATCGCTCAGTCAACGCAATAAAAGCAAACAATAGAAACATGAAGAAGGGATGTGAACCGGAAGCGGCAAGTGAACATCGACTTCTCAACAATGACTGGAGACGCATACACAGCGGTACACAATAAACAATATATATGTCCTGTCGGCATACGAGACGAATTGCTTAGCACGGACGATGGTATAAATCAAAAGGAACACCACACACATTGCCCTACTGTTAATGTTCATATAAACAACTGTAGAATTAAAATGTTGGTGGTCACAGGTAGTCAACTATCAGTTTTTTAACGCTGCCTGGATGCAACGAAATAAAAATTATTTTCAAAATACAGCGATATTACCTGTGAATAATATGAACATTACAACCATATTGCGAAGACAAGTGAAATAAGTGTATGAATAATCGTGTTTGTAAAAGGATCCCACGAGAAACCTATTCCTGTAGAGATTTGTCGAAACATGAATTTTGCACTCTAGAATATAAATACGCGAGGCACATCAGCCTTGTTCTCCTTCTCGTTCAAACACAGTGGCAGCCGGAGTCTCTGCTCAACAACGGAGGACGAGGGAGCAGCACACTACATGGCATAAATTCTAGACGTAGAGGACGAGTCATCGGACTTCCGAGAGGATCCGGAGGATGAAGAAAGGACCCAGGACTTCAAGGCAATGCAGGATTCACCAACATCAAGGACTCAGGACCAGAAGAGGGTACGCTGAGGAACCACTACAATTAAGGTGAAAGAAAGCCATGTATTCCTCATAACAAAAGACTTAATCAAAGACAGATAAACATTGTCAAAAGAAACATAATAATTTCTAAAAGTGTAATTTATAACTTGTAAATGTAAATGTTCTTGTATAGTAATTATAGCATATTTTTTGAATTGATACTTTATTGAAAATATTTAAATTGAATTGAAATTGTTGAATTATGAAAGCATAAGTTTGGAATTGATAATTTATTGAAAATATTTAAACGTAATTTTGAAATAATAAAAAGTTGCTAAAGTAATTAATATAAATGACAAATGCATATGCAACAACAATAAGAATTATTTTAAAAAGAAAGATTTGAGAATATAATAAATTAATCATATTATACTGAGCAAGTCGAGAGCAATATTATATAATAATCAAATGTATTTATAATTATAAGAGTATTTTATGTTTGTATGGAATATGTGATATTACGTGTAGGCTATGTAATCAACAAGTAAGCCTATAGGTACTGCGACTACCCATACACATGCAATAATAATGAAGTTCTAATTCGCAATTTATTTTAAAATGATAATTGATAAATGTTCTAAATACTTTAAACAATTTCACATTGTTGTTATTTTACGATTACACCCATTAAAATATATAACGTTATAAATAAAATGCGGTACCCAACGTGTGGCTCATCAACATATATACATCATATAACAATGAACGTTATAAATATTTGTCGCCCAAGAACATGGTGCGCGACCATGCCATTTAACTATTTTAAAATTTAAAAGTTAAATGTATGGCCTAAAAGTAAATGTGTGTTAAATGAAAAAATATTTGTGATAACTATTATTTGTATGTTATGTTAATTGTTGTGTATTATATTAGCACAACTGGCACTCAACAGGTAATTATATTGTAAAAAGAAAAGGTTTAATTGTAATAGTAACGTTATTAATAATAATCTTAATAACAATACAAAACAAAATAATAAATAAAGAGTAGTATAACCGGAATCACCAATAATAATTATTTTAAAAACATAATATAACAAATAAATTATTCGACATGGCAGAACCAGGTAACTTCAGTATGGGGGCACTTCAAAATATGATGAAAGCCATGGTAGAAGAATTAAAACAAGATAATGTAATACTAAAAGGAGAATTAAAACAAGATAATGTAAAACATAATAGAAAATTTAAATGAATTAAAACAAGATAATGTAAAACTAAAAGAAGATCTAAATGAATTAAAACAAGATAATTTAAAACTAACAGAAAATTTAAAAGAAGAATTAAACAAGATATAATAGATAGTACTACACAGTTAGTGGATAAAATTATAGACACTAATACGGTCATAGATGCACTTGAAAATAAAGTTATGCAAGCCCTTCATGAACAAGCTGTTAGGATAGAAAACAAGCATAAAGAATTACGCGCGGAGTGGAAGAAAGATTTAAAAGACATACATAAATAAATAACTGTAAACGTAAATGAGAAAATAATTGTAGCAAAGCATGAACAGAACAATAAAATAAGGGATGTCCATGATCAGCTTCAAGCGACCACATGTAAAACGCGTATTACCGTAATAGAGAATAAACTAGAAGAAACATCCAAGACTGCGAAAGATTATTCTGGAGAGATGTCCAATATGAAAGAAGAGGTGAAGACTGAAATGGATCAACTTCGAATGGAGCTATGTACACGCCCTGCGCAGATGATGGTTTATCCGGCACCATTAGAAGATAGGGTTAAACTAACATTTGCAGGAAATAAATGGGAGAACAGCATGGAATTTTTGGTCAATTGCGAAAAATAAATGGAAAAAATTGGTAGTAATATTGATGAAAACGAGAAAATAAATTTTCTTAATCGCCATTTCACAGATTCAGCAGCACAGTGGTACACTATCATACGTGATAATGTCACTACATATCAACAATTCCGTGACTCATTTGAAAATAGGTATTGGAATATACATACGCAACGTCAGGTACGTGATCAGCTAGAATATGGTAAATTTAATATTCATGGTCGTCAGAGTATTGAACAGTATACAATAGCACAAATTAAAAGAGTGAAACATCTTAAACCTAAATTTTCAGAATATGAAATAATATCTAAACTGTCTTACCATTTTCAGAAAAATATCCAACTCGCTGTTAATACACAAGGTATTAAAACAATTGAAGAATTTTTAATACTGGTAACACAATCTGAAAATAGCACTCGTGGTGAGAATACACAACACAATTATCAACCGCACAGTAATCACAATAATAACCATAATCACAACGTTAATAATTATAAACAGCAAATGCAACACACGCAAAATAAAGCACATATTAACCTCATTCGCGAACCAACAACGACTCAGCGTGAAGAAGGCGTCCGTCAAGAGAGGGAGAGCGATCAGAGAGAGAGGAACGTAGAGGTGAGAAGGGAAGCTATGTCTGGCCCACTTCTAAAAAGAAATTCCCTAACCCGTATGATCGCTCAGTCAACGCAATGAAAGCAAACAATAGAAACATGAAGAAGGGATGTGAACCGGAAGCGGCAAGTGAACATCGACTTCTCAACAATTACTGGAGACGCATACACAGCGTTACACAATAAACAATATATATGTCCTGTCGGCATACGAGACGAATTGCTTAGCACGGACGAGGGTATAAATCAAAAGGAACACCACACACATTGCCCTACTGTTAATGTTCATATAAACAACTGTAGAATTAAAATGTTGGTGGTCACAAATAGTCAACTATCAGTTTTTTAACGCTGCCTGGATGCAACGAAATAAAAATTATTTTAAAAATACAGCGATATTACCTGTGAATAATATGAACATTACAACAATATTGCGAAGACAAGTGAAATAAGTGTATGAATAATCGTGTTGGTAAAGGATGCCACGAGAAACCTATTCCTGTAGAGATTTGTCGAAACATGAAATTTGCACTCTAGAATATAAATACGCGAGGCACATCAGCCTTGTTCTCCTTCTCGTTCAAACACAGTGGCAGTCGGAGTCTCTGCCCAACAACGGAGGACGAGGGAGCAGCACACTACATGGCATAAATTCTAGACGTAGAGGACGAGTCATCGGACTTCCGAGAGGATCCGGAGGATGAAGAAAGTACCCAGGACTTCAAGACAATGGAGGATTCACCAACATCAAGGACTCAGGACCAGAAGAGGGTACGCTGAGGAACCACTACAATTAAGGTGAAAGAAAGCCATGTATTCCTCATAACAAAAGACTTAATCAAAGACAGATAAACATTGTCAAAAGAAACATAATAATTTCTAAATGTGTAATTTATAACTTGTAAATGTAAGTGTTCTTGTATAGAAATTATAGCATATTTTTTGAATTGATACTTTATTGAAAATATTTAAATTGAATTGAAATTGTTGAATTATGAAAGCATAATTTTGGAATTGATAATTTTTTGAAAATATTTAAACGTAATTTTGAAATAATAGAAAGTTCCTAAAGTAATTAATATAAATGACAAATGCATATGCAACAACAATAAGAATTATTTTAAAAAGAAAGATTTGAGAATATAATAAATTAATCATATTATACTGAGCAAGTCGAGAGCAATATTATATAATAATCAAATGTATTTATAATTATAAGAGTATTTTATGTTTGTATGGAATATGTGATATTACGTGTAGGCTATGTAATCAACAAGTAAGCCTATAGGTACTGCGACTACCCATACACATGCAATAATAATGAAGTTCTAATTCGCAATTTATTTTAAAATGATAATTAATAAATGTTCTAAATACTTTAAACAATTTTACATTGTTGTTATTATTACGATTACAACCATTAAAATATATAACGTTATAAATAAAATGCGGTACCCAACGTGTGGCTCATCAACGATATATACATCATATAACAATTAACGTTATAAATATTTGTCGCCCAAGAACATGGTGCGCGACCATGCCATTTAACTATTTTAAAATTTATAAGTTAAATGTATGGCCTAAAAGTAAATGTGTGTTAAATGAAAAAATATTTGTGATAACTATTATTTGTATGTTATGTTAATTGTTGTGTATTATATTAGCACAACTGGCACTCTACAGGTAATTATATTGTAAAAAGAAAAGGTTTAATTGTAATAGTAACGTTATTAATAATAATATTAATAACAATACAAAACAAAATAATAAATAAAGAGTAGTATAAACGGAATCACCAATAATAATTATTTTAAAAACATAATATAACAAATAAATTATTCGACATGGCAGAACCAGCTAACTTCAGTATGGAGGCACTTCAAAATATGATGAAAGCCATGGTAGAAGAATTAAAACAAGATAATGTAATACTAAAAGAAGAATTAAAACAAGATAATGTAAAACATAATAGAAAATTTAAATGAATTAAAACAAGATAATGTAAAACTAAAAGAAGATCTAAATGAATTAAAACAAGATAATTTAAATCTAACAGAAAATTTAAAAGAAGAATTAAACAAGATATAATAGATAGTACTACACAGTTAGTGGATAAAATTATAGACACTAATACGCGCATAGATGCACTTGAAAATAAAGTTATACAAGCCCATCATGAACAAGCTGTTAGGATAGAAAACAAGCATAAAGAATTACGCGCGGAGTGGAAGAAAGATTTAAAAGACATACATAAATAAATAACTGTAAACGTAAATGAGAAAATAATTGTAGCAAAGCATGAACAGAACAGTAATATAAGGGATGTCCATGATCAGCTTCAAGCGACCACAAGTAAAACGCGTATTACGGTAATAGAGAATAAACTAGAAGAAACATCCAAGACTGCGAAAGATTATTCTGGAGAGATGTCCAATATGAAAGAAGAGGTGAAGACTGAAATGGATCAACTTCGAACGGAGCTATGTACACGCCCTGCGCAGATGATGGTTTATCCGGCACCATTAGAAGATAGGGTTAAACTAACATTTGCAGGAAATAAATGGGAGAACAGCATGGAATTTTTGGTCAATTGCGAAAAATAAATGGAAAAAATTGGTAGTAATATTGATGAAAACGAGAAAATAAATTTTCTTATTCGCCATTTCACAGATTCAGCAGCACAGTGGTACACTATCATACGTGATAATGTCACTACATATCAACAATTCCGTGACTCATTTGAAAATAGGTATTGGAATATACATACGCAACGTCAGGTACGTGATCAGCTAGAATATGGTAAATTTAATATTCATGGTCGTCAGAGTATTGAACAGTATACAATAGCACAAATTAAAAGAGTGAAACATCTTAAACCTAAATTTTCAGAATATGAAATAATATCTAAACTGTCTTACCATTTTCAGAAAAATATCCAACTCGCTGTTAATACACAAGGTATTAAAACAATTGAAGAATTTTTAATACTGGTAACACAATCTGAAAATAGCACTCGTGGTGAGAATACACAACACAATTATCAACCGCACAGTAATCACAATAATAACCATAATCACAACGTTAATAATTATAAACAGCAAATGCAACACACGCAAAATAAAGCACATATTAACCTCATTCGCGAACCAACAACGACTCAGCGTGAAGAAGGCGTCCGTCAAGAGAGGGAGAGCGATCAGAGAGAGAGGAACGTAGAGGTGAGAAGGGAAGCTATGTCTGGCCCACTTCTAAAAAGAAATTCCCTAACCCGTATGATCGCTCAGTCAACGCAATGAAAGCAAACAATAGAAACATGAAGAAGGGATGTGAACCGGAAGCGGCAAGTGAACATCGACTTCTCAACAATTACTGGAGACGCATACACAGCGTTACACAATAAACAATATATATGTCCTGTCGGCATACGAGACGAATTGCTTAGCACGGACGAGGGTATAAATCAAAAGGAACACCACACACATTGCCCTACTGTTAATGTTCATATAAACAACTGTAGAATTAAAATGTTGGTGGTCACAAATAGTCAACTATCAGTTTTTTAACGCTGCCTGGATGCAACGAAATAAAAATTATTTTAAAAATACAGCGATATTACCTGTGAATAATATGAACATTACAACAATATTGCGAAGACAAGTGAAATAAGTGTATGAATAATCGTGTTGGTAAAGGATGCCACGAGAAACCTATTCCTGTAGAGATTTGTCGAAACATGAAATTTGCACTCTAGAATATAAATACGCGAGGCACATCAGCCTTGTTCTCCTTCTCGTTCAAACACAGTGGCAGTCGGAGTCTCTGCCCAACAACGGAGGACGAGGGAGCAGCACACTACATGGCATAAATTCTAGACGTAGAGGACGAGTCATCGGACTTCCGAGAGGATCCGGAGGATGAAGAAAGTACCCAGGACTTCAAGACAATGGAGGATTCACCAACATCAAGGACTCAGGACCAGAAGAGGGTACGCTGAGGAACCACTACAATTAAGGTGAAAGAAAGCCATGTATTCCTCATAACAAAAGACTTAATCAAAGACAGATAAACATTGTCAAAAGAAACATAATAATTTCTAAATGTGTAATTTATAACTTGTAAATGTAAGTGTTCTTGTATAGAAATTATAGCATATTTTTTGAATTGATACTTTATTGAAAATATTTAAATTGAATTGAAATTGTTGAATTATGAAAGCATAATTTTGGAATTGATAATTTTTTGAAAATATTTAAACGTAATTTTGAAATAATAGAAAGTTCCTAAAGTAATTAATATAAATGACAAATGCATATGCAACAACAATAAGAATTATTTTAAAAAGAAAGATTTGAGAATATAATAAATTAATCATATTATACTGAGCAAGTCGAGAGCAATATTATATAATAATCAAATGTATTTATAATTATAAGAGTATTTTATGTTTGTATGGAATATGTGATATTACGTGTAGGCTATGTAATCAACAAGTAAGCCTATAGGTACTGCGACTACCCATACACATGCAATAATAATGAAGTTCTAATTCGCAATTTATTTTAAAATGATAATTAATAAATGTTCTAAATACTTTAAACAATTTTACATTGTTGTTATTATTACGATTACAACCATTAAAATATATAACGTTATAAATAAAATGCGGTACCCAACGTGTGGCTCATCAACGATATATACATCATATAACAATTAACGTTATAAATATTTGTCGCCCAAGAACATGGTGCGCGACCATGCCATTTAACTATTTTAAAATTTATAAGTTAAATGTATGGCCTAAAAGTAAATGTGTGTTAAATGAAAAAATATTTGTGATAACTATTATTTGTATGTTATGTTAATTGTTGTGTATTATATTAGCACAACTGGCACTCTACAGGTAATTATATTGTAAAAAGAAAAGGTTTAATTGTAATAGTAACGTTATTAATAATAATATTAATAACAATACAAAACAAAATAATAAATAAAGAGTAGTATAAACGGAATCACCAATAATAATTATTTTAAAAACATAATATAACAAATAAATTATTCGACATGGCAGAACCAGCTAACTTCAGTATGGAGGCACTTCAAAATATGATGAAAGCCATGGTAGAAGAATTAAAACAAGATAATGTAATACTAAAAGAAGAATTAAAACAAGATAATGTAAAACATAATAGAAAATTTAAATGAATTAAAACAAGATAATGTAAAACTAAAAGAAGATCTAAATGAATTAAAACAAGATAATTTAAATCTAACAGAAAATTTAAAAGAAGAATTAAACAAGATATAATAGATAGTACTACACAGTTAGTGGATAAAATTATAGACACTAATACGCGCATAGATGCACTTGAAAATAAAGTTATACAAGCCCATCATGAACAAGCTGTTAGGATAGAAAACAAGCATAAAGAATTACGCGCGGAGTGGAAGAAAGATTTAAAAGACATACATAAATAAATAACTGTAAACGTAAATGAGAAAATAATTGTAGCAAAGCATGAACAGAACAGTAATATAAGGGATGTCCATGATCAGCTTCAAGCGACCACAAGTAAAACGCGTATTACGGTAATAGAGAATAAACTAGAAGAAACATCCAAGACTGCGAAAGATTATTCTGGAGAGATGTCCAATATGAAAGAAGAGGTGAAGACTGAAATGGATCAACTTCGAACGGAGCTATGTACACGCCCTGCGCAGATGATGGTTTATCCGGCACCATTAGAAGATAGGGTTAAACTAACATTTGCAGGAAATAAATGGGAGAACAGCATGGAATTTTTGGTCAATTGCGAAAAATAAATGGAAAAAATTGGTAGTAATATTGATGAAAACGAGAAAATAAATTTTCTTATTCGCCATTTCACAGATTCAGCAGCACAGTGGTACACTATCATACGTGATAATGTCACTACATATCAACAATTCCGTGACTCATTTGAAAATAGGTATTGGAATATACATACGCAACGTCAGGTACGTGATCAGCTAGAATATGGTAAATTTAATATTCATGGTCGTCAGAGTATTGAACAGTATACAATAGCACAAATTAAAAGAGTGAAACATCTTAAACCTAAATTTTCAGAATATGAAATAATATCTAAACTGTCTTACCATTTTCAGAAAAATATCCAACTAATATCCAACTCGCTGTTAATACACAAGGTATTAAGACAACTGAAGAATTTTTAATACTGGTAACACAATCTGAAAATATCACTCGTGGTGAGAATACACAACACAATTATCAACCGATCAGTAATCACAATAATAACCATAATCACAACGTTAATAATTATAAACAGCAAATGCAACACATGCAAAATAAAGCACATATTAACCTCATTCGCGAACCAACAACGACTCAGCGTGAAGAAGGCGTTCGTCAAGAGAGGGAGAGCGATCAGAGAGAGAGGAACGTAGAGGTGAGAAGGGAAGCTATGTCTGGCCCACTTCTAAAAAGAAATTCCCTAACCCGTATGATCGCTCAGTCAACGCAATAAAAGCAAACAATAGAAACATGAAGAAGGGATGTGAACCGGAAGCGGCAAGTGAACATCGACTTCTCAACAATGACTGGAGACGCATACACAGCGGTACACAATAAACAATATATATGTCCTGTCGGCATACGAGACGAATTGCTTAGCACGGACGAGGGTATAAATCAAAAGGAACACCACACACATTGCCCTACTGTTAATGTTCATATAAACAACTGTAGAATTAAAATGTTGGTGATCACAGGTAGTCAACTATCAGTTTTTTAACGCTGCCTGGATGCAAGGAAATAAAAATTATTTTAAGGGTCTTTCACTAAATCCTGCGGCCAAAGACAACTTCCGTCTCCACGTTTGTATTTTTTTCTCCATAGTAGGTATTTTTAAAACTCCATATTTTATTGGAGTTTATTGGTACATATTTTATTAAAAGGGTGTATTTATTGGAAGTACAGAAATTAGTTTCCATTTATCGCACATAATTACGGTACAGAGACGTTTTTGGGAGGTTGTGTCTACGTTTAATTATCTAACTTAGATAGTAGGCTTCGTTATTGGTGCATATTGTATTGGGGTTTATTGGCACATATTTTATTAAAAGGGTGTATTTATTGGAAGTACAGAAATTAGTTTCCATTTATCGCACATAATTACGGTACAGAGACGATTTTGGGTGGCTGTGTCAACGTTTAATTATCTAACTTAACCTTTTAGATTTTTAAAATTAATTAGACTTAACAAACATTTCCTTACTTAGTGTACATTTAAAGGCTGTATTTATTGTATGGATAAAAGGCTGTATTTATTCGAAGTACCGGAATTAAAACCTACTTCCAATTTAGAACACAATACAATCTAACGTAGGCCTATAACCAAACAAGTACATTAAATTCCTTTTTTCAACATAATGCAATAAAAAGCAATGTGCAGTTTCTGTTAACACCCAAATGATTAAGTATTAATAATGGGTTAGAGTGGAATTCAATGTTACTATGGTCTAAATTGAAGACTAAAAATAAACATAATCTGTGTTTATCAACACATAAGTGATACATAAGTCAGTTGTTACAAAGATAAACAAAAACATGTCTAAGAGTAGGCTATAACCAATTATAAGTGAGAGAACCGTTTCTAAAACGGCTTAAGTAGTGCAAAGTTTTTTTCTTGCTTTCATTTGAGCAAACTGGTCAATAACATCTGACTGATAAATTAATACTGTTAGCCAATACATTTTTAATAGCTAAAATTGCCAAATTATTAAGCCTTTCTTGGTAGGTAGTGCTTCTCTGCCAAGTTTTCAGTGAATTCGCTAACCTGCTGAAAGATTTTTCAGGAGACGAAACTGTAACTGGAATAGTACAGAAAAGCCTATAGGCAAGACAGAAGTTCACAAATACAGCTTGAAGGTTTTTGGAGTAGGCTTAGTGGATTCTTTTCTGGTTCAAACTCTGTTTTATAAATGTTCTTCAAGTGTAATATATCTTCAAATAGATCCATTGCCAGTTCCTTTTTAAACTTGCTAATGAGAACTTTTACTTTCAATTCTAATTCATCCTTTTTTATGTCCGTAAAGTTCAATACTGGTGGAAACAAGTCACGAATTGAACTAATTGCAGTGAATCGTGTTTTTATGTTGCCCATTACAAACATGACATGACTGAGGTTTTAAATTTATTTTCTTGATCTTTGTTTACTGAAAAATCATTATTGGATTGATCTGTACTTTTTTCCAACCTTTTGGAAGATTCAGGAGGAACTTTTATTAGTTCTTTTGCAATTAAGTTTGGTTCTTCAATTATGCTGTCTGGATTATCACGCAACAATTTCAATTCTGTCAGCAAATCTTCCACTAGAGTTATTTCAACATGAGTGTGACTCCTTTGCTTTGAATAACAACATTTTTTTAGTCAATATATGAAAGCACTTTGAACCAAAAAGATGCCAACATTAAGCTCTTTGTGGAATTGAAATATTTCTTAAGCCCTAATATGATGTTGTAGGCAGAGGGAGTTAGACTAGAAGACATCTCTTCTAAAATATATCCAACAATTTAAGTACTCCTGGGTAGTGCTTAACTATCGGTTTGACAGCTTGGATCCTCTCACTTCACCTTGTTTCAGGGAAGCTCTGCAGTGATAAAGGAATGTGCTTTTTCAAAACTTCCCAACATTTTTGTCTAGGACTGCTAGAGAAAAATAAGTAAAGACTTGCAACATGCCCGAAAAATGTCATCACATCTGCATTGAGTTTTGCAGCATTAACACCCACATCTTTCAAGGAATGCGCCCCACATGGTAAAAATATTATGGATTCTTTCTTTTCAAGAATTCTACTTCCAATTTAGAACCCAGTACAATTTAACGTATAACCAAACAAGTACATTAAAATCCTTTTTTGAACATAATGCAATAAAAAGCAATGTGCAGTTTCTGTTAACATGCAAATGATTAAGTATTAATAATGGGTTAGAGTGGAATTAAATAATTACAGATTTTGTGGACTTGTGAAATTAGTAACACTATATACTAATGTGTGATTATCAGTTGAATTTCTGAATTCCTTTGATTCATTAATAAATTTTACTAATTTGTTTCTTTATGTCTATTTAATGATTTCTTATTAGTTTTTAATCTCTGTGTTTTCATTATTCGTTTGTAAATTCTTGGATTTTGTTGTCCATGACATGTCCATTGATTAACTAATTATCATTAAAACACACAGAGGACTGATCTTCTTTTTCAAGATCACAAGTATGTTTCAAGACCATTTGCAGGTCAGGCATTGTTCTGTCTGTTCACTTTCTGAAAGTGGTTGAGGAGCAAGGGGGAAGATGTCTCCATTAAAACACACACACTAGCACGCACACAATTCCTTTTTTTCTTTATTTAATTTGAATTCTGTATTAGAACAAATGTTTTCAGAGTTTACAAGTTTTTTTTTTTTTTAATTTCTTGGATCAAACAATGTACAATGTTTGATTTGTTCTTGTATTCCATACTTCCAGCAGTTTTACATGATACAATCCTAGCACGAATAAGAAAAGTTTAAATCTGCTGATGATCTAAAGGAGTGATAGTTATTTGCAGACTGACAGAGTTATAAAATAATTCTGAAAGAATTGTTGCTTTTACAATACCATCCTTTATCAAGTGGCTACTCAAATCTCCCAGTTTTTCACAGAAACTGATGTTTGATGATTAGATCCATCATGATGACCTAGTGATGCTCCAAACATTTCAAGGATTCTCCTAGCCTTAAAAAACTGGACTGGCCTCATTGATTGACATGATTAATGTTAAATTTACTTTGGGATACTTCCAAACATAATACAGTTTACAATAAACAAAAAAAATTGTATGCCAGTCTAATTTTTCCAGAACTTTATACACATAATTTGATCTGGATAGAACGTGTATTAAACAATAATACTATTTGATGCAAATAATTAAAATATCGGTGTGGAGAACCATACATGACTTCCATGTTTTAAGATTTATATTTAAAATCGTTTTAGAAATGAAATATTTCTACAGAAACTACTTCTATCTTCAGCCTCAACCACAGAATTGTGATCAGTAACATATACCACCTCACGTTAGCGCACTTGATTTTCACTGATGATGGCAGTCGATGGCACTTCCAAAACGTCTGGTTTTGCAGAAAACATTGGACCACGGCCAAACAGCCTGGAAAGGAATTTTATCAACAAACTACTTCATCATTGCTGATAACGTAGTACACATATAAAAAATTATCCCCTCCCCTTTACCTATCATTTTAAATTATAGAAAATTATCCCCTCCCCCTTCAACTTCCCCCTACCCCTTTTCATTTATGGATATTTCATCTACCTTTCTAGAGTGGATTATTATGACCTTTTCAGGATACTTTATTTATCAAAATTAAGTACTTTACTCTTGTTAAAACATAAAACGTTGCAGGTAAACTACCCCTTCTCCTTAACCGATCTTCACCAAAATCAACAGACCTTGAGTCCTCTACAATATGCAAAAAATTATTTGAATTTGCGGCAGTTATCGTTTGCCATAGACAAAATTCTACACACAGACATCTTTCAAAAAATTACTTCTTTATGTTTTGAGGGTAGTACAATCAGAATCAGCCCTTATCTCGAACACGATTTTTTTCGCCATCCATTTCCTTATGGAACATGGAAGTAAAAACAATATCCTTCTTTTTATAATATGTATTGCACATGTTTTCTAACACGGGACACTAATTATTAGATAAAATGTTTACCTTCATTTAAGCCAGCTTCCACTCACTGTGTACTTTCTCAGAGGCCATAACATGTTCTTTTTAACGTTGCCGAACATAAATTGATGTTGAATTAAAAATAAAGTAAAGGATTAGCACCTGAAGTTTGCAACGTGCAAGTTGAAGAATCTATTTAATTATTGCACTTAACTTGATATAAGTACTGATTACATTTCAGGATTATTATTTTCAGAAATAATGTATGTAAACCAGATTTCCCCATATAAAGTTAATTAAAATTCTTTAACGCATAGCATTCCAGGCCTTTATGGTAGTAGATTTGTATTACTAAATTTGAATTTACACAAATAATTCTCTTTGATTAACCAGAGTTACATACACAAACTAAATGCTGAGTGTCCTCCTAGTGTATAAATTCAGCTAAAACACTATTCCAAAAACTTACCTTGTTACTAGAATATGTGACATGATGAACTTTTCATGTTAAATAGTTTAAATACTTTGTGTTGAGAGTTAAGCAATTTAATAATTTTTATTTATGCAGGCGTATAGCAAAATCTGATCATCATGAAAAAGGAATAAGGCATTTTGTAATAGCAATTAACTGATTAGTTCCTGCTGTATTACTGACTCATATTACAAGACCAATTTTTGTTTAATTGAAGATATATTTTAACTGTTTCTTTTGGTGCAATCTGTAAATTCCATGACACACATCCATAAAGGTTTGAAAATATGCTTATTACAGTTTGATAGGAATACATTCTCAAAAAACTAATACAAATTTGTTATGTCTGATCACACCAGCTATCCTTTCTATTTGAAATGAGACTTTTATCCAAATTTATTACATAGTATTATGCCAAGATATATCACTACATTTGTATACTGTAATACAGTAGTGGTAGAATATTATCATTCCACTAATATTACCCTAACATAATAAATGAAAATACATTATATACACATCTTTTGACATAATCATCCTTTCACTTATCACTTTTTGCTTATCAATTTATTTGATGAATATATATTTAACGATTTATGTAAAATACAACAGGTGTTTAACGGACACGTACTATGTGTAGACCTCTTATTTCCCTCCTCGGCAGGTTGAAGCTCAACTGGCACTAGAGTTGGGTATGAAATTATACTATGCTCATAGTCTGTCTGTTAGCAGCTAGTGGCATCTATTGACATTCACTCATGTCAAATTACAGAGTCGGTAAAGGATGTTCGAAATTTGAATGTAAACAAATTAATAGTTAAATAATTAATATAATGGAAGTATCACATATATATAATGTATGTAAATGTAATTGTGAAAAAACGATGTAGGGCCTACTTCATATACAGACCAGAAGTAAATGATGAACTATTCTCTTTATGTAATAAGCCTTGTTACTAAACAATATATATTTTTAAAAGCTTCTTATCATATTGAGACGAAATGGAGCGGCATTTGAAACATCTCTTAGGTATAAAAACAACATAACGACCTTTACAAAATTTGCCGCCCGTAGACAGTAGCCTACTTTGCCTATGCATAAATCTGCCTCTGGTGTACATGCTAAATGCATCTGAACAGTAGTAAGAATGACTTAGTATCCTGTTGAGTTATTCACTGTTCTGACGGATGATACGCAAATACTGGAAGGTAGGATGTGAGAGCCAGCAATAACCTTAAATAAAACTCTCATATATTTCAGTTATTACACAGTGTTCTGTTCATTACAGACAAGTGCTTGATTTGATCATTTTTTTAAAATAAAATTGTATATTTTAATGTAGCTTTACAGTAGCTTGACAGAAAGTGTAAAAATGTAAAATAAAAACGACATGACTTAGGTGTAAATAAAAAGTGAACACTTTACAGTAGCACAAAAAATGACAAAAAACTGAGACAATGAAATGCTACAGTTCAGTTAAAAATTTTGCAAACTCCCTCACACAAAATTTTAAAGAATATCAACACAACAAAATTTTTTTTTGGAGCAAAAGGAAACACAATGGAAAGGCATCTCAGGTAGTATCGCTTTGAAATTATGGTTTCAAAATGTTTAGGGAAAAGAATAAAAAAATGCTAGCATTAACAATCCAACAATGTATCGAAAAGATCAGGATCTTGCTAGGTACATTATAGGGAAAATTGGTTTTGTAGCTGCTAGTGGATGTTTGTTTCTATAAAAAATAATTGCAGTATCTAATAAATTATGGTACATATTTAATCATTTATTGAATAATTTGTCATTTATATAATTTTGTTTTTTTTTAATTTCTATAGATACTTTTGGTGTGTTTGTTGCAATTTTGTGTTTTATATAATCTTTTGTGATTAAATTATTTGGTATAAAATGTTCCAGATTATAAAATACACCTCACACTTTTAACATACAATATATATAGTAACACCTCTATACATAGTAACAGGTATATCAATATGCCTGTAATCACAGGTATAGGAAAGTAATGGCAAATCTTGCATAATCTTGTTATCAGTTATTGTTATTATTCGGCTAGTGCTATTAAATTCATATTGGCCCAAAGTGATCACAAAAGGAATTTATTGTATTTGTTTATAGTCAACAGTGTAGATTCCGGTGATGATTTTTGAGATTTATATAAACTAATTTTCACTCACATGAATGAAGTTGCAACCGTAAAGAAATACAGAATATATTTTCTATGACAGCAGACAAGACAGAACACTTGTATTTTGCCTGTTATGAGTGTACTTACATTCAGACATAATTTATTTGGATTGACTCTGCACGCTTGAAATCAGATAACAATAATGTTTTATATTTTACATTAGTGTATATGTAAAATTATAATCCTCAACGTATAATATTGAATTAATTGGGATGTTTCGTTAAATTGTTACGACGGTCTCACCGATCGTCACATAGTACAGTGGAAACCAAAATAAAACACACTTATGAATTTGCTAATTTATTGGTGTTGTTACAGCTTGTTCAGTTTCATTACATTTTTAATTAGTGTTGTGTTGTAAGTAGCTACGATGGTTGAGTGTTATTGGTACAGAAGAGGATGCTGCAGTTTCTTTTCTTCAAGAAAAAGGTTTGGTTCACAATCCTCGTCAATGTGAACAAGGACACGACATGGTATTAGCCCTTGGGCAGCAACAGCGTTGGTGTTGCAATAAGACGACTTGCCGTGAGTATAAGGTAGTTCGCAAGGGCACATTTTTACAGGGGTCCAAATTACCGCTGGGAAAAATAATAAAATTTATTTATTTCTGGTGTGAAGGCGTAGTAGTGTGAAAAACAGTAAAAATCAACTGGAAATCGGCGTCAACACACACACAGAGTGGACGGCTTACTTAAGATATATCTGTGCCGTAACGTCATGAGAAACCCACGGAAAATTGGAGGACCGAATTTAACAGTTGAAATTGACGAGAGTGTGTTTGCCAAGAGAAAAAATAATGTTGGCCGGGTGTATCCACAACAATGGGTATTCGATGGATACTGCCAAGAAACGAAGGAATGCTTTTTGTGTAGTATGGAAGATAGATCAGCAGCTACCCTCCTACCTCTCATAGTGGCAAATACTGAACCAGGGTCTACTATAATGTCAGATGAGTGGCGTTCGTACCGTCAAATTGTTAATTTGCCACAACAGTACATTCATTTGACTGTAAACCATAGTTATAACTTTGTGGATCCTGAAAAGGGAGCGCATACACAAGGCGTAGAAAGCATGTGGCGGTCCTGTAAACGCTGAAACATGATTGAATGTGGTACGAGAAGGGAACGCTTAGATCCCTATTTAAGTGAGTACATGTGGAGGTCCGCAGAGGTCCAGAATATCTTTCCAGGTGATGTATCGAGAAGCGTATAGAGTCACCTCCTTACCGCTCACGACTACCTGTGGCTAGCTGGTGTTTCTGTAAAAACAATATTCAACGTCTAACATTTTCTAGATAAAGAAGGAACATGCATTATGGTTAATAAGTTAGTATTATTAAATACACAGTTTTAATAGGTTAGTATTACATATCTACCACTTTTTAGATAAAGAAGGAGTATGCACTACGGTTAATAGCTTATGCTACAAGAGACATGTGTTTATTTTAAAAATTAGTACAGTAACATACAAGACAGGTTACAAGAACAATTGCTGGAAGAAATGGAGAATAAACAGTTACAGTGAGGTCAAAAGACGTAGAATTGAGCACTACAGAGTCAATTGGGTTTGTAAAGAAACGTCAAACCCAATGTACTATCATTACACACAATAATGTACTATCATTACCTAACCAACCACAACACTCATGTAGAGTAGACATATTATTTAAGAAGTATCTGTGCCTCAACCCAGTACTAAATCCAGTATACTGTAACAGGATCTACTTTTCCACACTGTAAATAAAGAAGACAGGCAATAATATATATCTATGTGTAGGCTGAGGAGATTGGAATAGCTGTTTACTTACCACTTTACCTGGTATTTTGGTCACTTAACCAAATATCGGTATGGAGAACCATACATGACTTCCATGTTCTAAGATTTATATTTAAAATCATTTACGAAATGAAATGTTTCCATAGAAAATTCTTCTTTCCACTTATTGCTTCAGCCTTAACCACAGTACTGTAGTCACTAACGTATACCACCATACGTTATTGCACTCGATTTTCACTGATGATGGCAGTCGACGGCACTGCGGAAACGTCTGGTTTTGCAGAAAACATTGGACTACGGCCAAACAGCCCGGGAAGGAATTTTAACAACAAACTACTACTTTGTTGCCGATAACGTAGTACACATATAAAAATTATCCCCTCCCCTTCAACTATAATTTTCATTTATAGAAAATTACCCCCACCCCGTTCAACTAGCCTCTTCATTTATAGATATTTCATCTACGTTTCTACAGTGGATTATTAAGATCTTCTTATCAGGATACTTTATATCTAAATTAAGTACTTTACTCTTATTATTATATATATAAACTTTCACATATGAACTTACTTTGGTTATCACTTTCCCATACGTTTCAAGGTGATGTGCCTCTTCTTCAGTGGGAGTAAATACTGAATGTCATTGTTACAGAATGTTACAAACTAGCTGCCTTCAGAACCATGATACATAGACTTAACAACATCCCCTTAGACGAAAAAGACTATAAAGACGAACTAAACACGGTAAAATATCTAGTAGAATCTAATGGATATGACAGAACGATAGTCAGTAAACTCCTACACAAAACAAAAAACAAACAACAGACAAAGACAGAAAACAACAAATTCATAACACTAACATACATCAACAAACAAATTGAAAAAATAGCCCACAAATTTAAAAAAGCAGGATACAGAATCGCTTACAAAACTACTAACAAAACAGAACACACACTATCAAAACACACACACAAAGCACAAAACAAATTCGATCTACCTGGTGTTTACAAGCTAAATTGCTCAAATTGCAATAAATTCTACATAGGCCAGACAGGACGTAGCTGCAAACAGAGATACATTGAACACACAAAGGCACTCCACTCACCTACAGAATCCACCTTTCCAAACCACCTCATTGAAGCAAACCACACATATAAAAACATCGACAATAACATGAACATTCTACACATACACACAAAAGGCCAAAAACTAGACACTCTAGAACAATTGAAAATATACAAACACACAAAAACAAATAAAAACGACATCCTAAACGAACAGACACAATTCAAATCGCACACATTATTCGAACATATCTCACCCCACACACACAGCATCGATCTTTTGAAATTTGATTCCGTCACCCACAACAAGACGGACAGCGCTACCAGCGGCAGCCTCTGAAGAAGCCTTTTAAAGGAGAAAACCAGTTCAGGCTGTAAGGTAAAATTTTACGCTTTTACTTATAAAAAAAATAGTGTTCCGAGTCGTTAATGTAATAGTGATATTTAGTTAAGTAACGGACACGTCATGGACAACGAAATCCAAGAAATAACATAAGAATATAGAATAAAGTAATTTGTAAATATATTGTTATACTTCTGACATGTAAAGTAGTATACATCAATAGTCTACTCTCATACAGTATACGAATTTGTTGGAAAATATCAGGCACACTACTTGGCAAGTGTTCAACACTGATTTAAAAATGTTTTGTTTAATGCAAACACTGAAACACACTATACACAAGAAATAGAACTCATCATGAACATAACGTGATTATATTACTTCTTATGGTATAAGAATATGATATCGGTTTTTTGTTTAATATCCACTTGTAAAGGAAAAAATACAGCAGATAATTATTTTATAAATAACTTTGTTACAGCTGCTGTGAAGTTGTTTAGATTAAATAATGTAACGTAACCAACTTTTAAGTAGTGAATATTAAGTATAAGTATATTTAATCGTGAGAGAAAATGAACAATTAACACCAGTTTTTGAAAGAACCATGAAAGGAGAGAAGATGAGCTTGTGTACGAAATGCAAAGTGGAGTATCTTATGTAGAGATGAAAGCTCAAAAGTTCAAGGCAAATACATATGAATGGAGATGATTGGTAATATCTGGGACCTGTCACACAACAGAACACCATACAATGATGATACTGTGTATGTATGATGTAATGTGCCTGCTTTTAATATTTTCAAAGGATTTTAATACTTTGTTTTGACTGGTTTCACTGTGTAAATTACAAACCTGAATATAGTGCTGGAAGTTTCAGTTCCTCAGCCTGCGTAATGATGATGTAGGCCTAAATGTTTCTACCCTTTTCTTGTGCCTGCAAAGAAAAATAAATTAGGCCTACATCACCGGACACACAAAGTACTGACATATGAACATTAATCAATTATTTTGTTTAATCAGTCAACATTCTAGGAGACCAATATTAAAGGGTTTACAGATTATCGACCCGTCCACCAAAACACACACACACAGGTTCTGATATGTGTTACAATTGTGTCTTATTTTCAGCCAACCGTTCTTTTACAGGTGAAATCAGTACAATTATACCTCGTGAGTACAAGGTTAGTTTAATCTGTAACCTATGATATTAAAAATAATAATACACTGAACATGATTATTACACTTTATATGATATCAGCTTTTTGGCTTAATATCCACTTGTAAAAGAAAATATACAAAATGATTATTATTTTATAATTAACTTTGTTACAGCTGCTGTGAAGTTGTTTAAATTAAATAATGTTACCTAACCTACTTTTAAGTACTGAATACTTTTAATGTGTCATGTACTGTGTTCAATAAGGAAACAAAATACTTTTACAGAATACAGTACTTAAAATCCTTGAAAATGGTATTGGATTAAGCTTGAGCAATGAATAACTAAACTAAGCAAGTGATTTCAAAGTCAATATCATTATGAAAACGTATTCTAAATAGAACATACTTACCAAAATTGATAATACTTACCAAAATCATATTTGGTAGTAAAAAGGGGCCTCATATTTGTTGATGGTTTCCAGCATTTTCTGGAACAAATCCTCATTTCTATTTCTTGTTCGCCACATGAACTCACTTAAATAGGAATCTAAGCGTTCCCTTCTCGTACCACATTCAATCATGTTTCGGCGTTTACAGGACCGCCACATGCTTTCTACGCCTTGAGTATGAGCTCCAGTTTCAGGATCCACAAAGTTATAACTATGGTTTACAGTCAAATGACTGTACTGTTGTGGCAAATTAACAATTTGACGGTATGAACGCCACTCATCTGACATTATAGTAGACCCTGGTTCAATATTTGCAACTATGAGAGGTAGGAGGGTAGCGGCTGATCTATCTTCCACACTACACAGAAATCATTCCTTCGTTTCTCGGCAGTATCCACCGAATACCCATTGTTGTGGATACACTCGGCCAACATTATTTTTTCTCTTGGCAAACACACTCTCGTCAATTTCAACTGTTAAATTCGGTCCTCCAATTTTCCGTGGGTTTCTCATGACGTCTATGGTACGGATATATCTTAAGTAAGCCGTCCACTCTGTGTGTGTGTTGACGCCGATTTCCAGTTGTTTTTTTACTGTTTTTCACACTACTATGGCCTTCACACCACAAATAAATAAATTTTATTATTGTTCTCAGCGGTAATTTGGACCCCTCTAAAAATGTGCCCTTGCGAACTACTCACGGCAAGTCCTCTTATTACAGCACCAACGCTGTTGCTGCCCAAGAGCTAATACCATGTCGTGTCCTTGTTCACATTGACGAGGATTGTGAATCAAACCTTTTTCTTGAAGAAAAGAAATTGCATCCTCTTCTGTACTAATAACACTCAACAGTTCATCGTAGCTAATCATTTTTTAATTAAATGAATGTCAAACTCACAACACAACACAAAATGTAATGAAACAAGCGAACAAGCGTCACACCTATTCGCACATCAGCCATTGTAACAACACAATTTTACCACGTGGTGTACAAATGGCATTGGGTCTTTGGCTATTCTAAGCAAAATTCAAGAGCTTTAGGAAAAAACTTTAAAACAAATTTAAAGACTCCCTGTATTAAGTCATTTAAAGTCTACTAAAATTAACGTTTCTTTTTCATACATGTTATTTCAATTTATTTTCATAGCAATTAAAATTAAAAGTGCTAACTGAAGATAGCGACACACCATACATTTGCGGTTAGGTGGGGTAATTGTAAACGGAAAATGGATTGAAACATTTTGATTGATTAAAAATTGTGTTTACGTTTTAAAATTGAAATAACTGCAAATATTTCAACCTTTTGTTATTATGTTGCGTACAAAAAATTGTTTAAATATAAATAATAAATACAGCTCTAAAATTCAATTTACGGGTACCCCAATTTACAATTACCCTTGACATCTTAGAAGTAATTGTAAACAAGTGTTTTCTTTATCCTTTGAAACTAAAAAACTGACACTCCTCTTGAAATTGAAAAAAGGTTTTAATGTACTTGTTTGGTTATATGTTAGATTGTACTAGGTTATAAATTGGAAGTAAATTCCGGTACTTCGAATAAATACAACCTTTAATGTTATATACAGCCTTTTATCCATACAATAAATACAGCCGTTGAATGTACACTAACAAAAGAAATTTTTGTTAAATCTAATTAATTTTAAAAATCTAAAAGGTTAAGTTACAATGTTAAACATAGACACAACCTCCAAAAATCGTCTGTGTACCGTAATTATGTGCAATAAATGGAAACTAATTTCTGTACTTCCAATAAATACACCCTTTTAATAAAATATGTGCCAATACTCTGAATTCAAATTAAATAAAGAAAAAAGGAATTGTGTGTGTGTGTGTGTGTGTGTGTGTGTGTGTGTGTGTGTGTGTGTGGTTGAGGCTGAAGATAGAAGTAGTTTTTGTAGAAATATTTCAATTCTAAAACGATTTTAAATATAAAACTTAAAACATGGAAGTCATGTATAATTCTCCACACGGATATTTTCATTATTTGCATCAAATAGTATTATTGTTTAATACACATTCTATCCAGATCAAATTATGTGTATACAGTTCTGGAAAAATTAGAAATAAAATTTTTTTTTTGTTTATTTTAAACTGTATTATGTTTGGAAGTATCCCAAAGTAAATTTAACATTAATCATGTCAATCAATGAAGCCAGTCCAGTTTTTTAAGGCTAGGAGAATCCTTGAAATGTTTGGAGCATCACTAGGTCATGATGGATCAAATCATCAAACTTCAGTTTCTGTGAAAAACTGGCAGATTTGAGTAGTCAGTTGATAAAGGATGGTATTGTAAAAGCAACAATTCTTTCAGAATTATTTTATAACCCTGTCAGTCTGCAAATAACTATCACTCCTTTAGATCATCAGCAGATTTAAACTTTTCTTATTTGTGCTAGGAATGTATCATGTAAAACTGCTGGAAGCATGGTATACAAAGTTTCTATTATCCTTTTCAAGGTTGATGACCAAAACAAAAAGTACTACTTATAATTCATCATTGTAGCAGTTACACAGCAGTATACTAAACATCTCTTGGTTAATACCTGTACTCTGGTCAGGTAGCACACAATGAATCATTCAAAACAAGTACAATTCAGTGTCAATGTCTAGTGTTTATGTGTCACTGCTACCCATAGTGAATCATTTGTATTGTACATAACAAATAGTATGCTGACTGTACACGTTTTTCATCTGACAAGAATTTTATACTTAGGCAAACTCATTTAATGGTGTAACCTTCTGTAATATGTGCCAAACAAGTATTCATAAAATTAATATTTGTGTCAAATTGTGTTTTATTTATTTCAAACAAAATCTGTTTTGTGGACATAACTTTATGTCCAATACAATTATTATGTTATTTCTTTTTAGTATTCCTTATAGATTTGCGTGATCAAAACTTTTAATACTAAAACTTTTTTTCAGCTGATAACCATGCTTTGTTGAGATTATTAACGAAAAGTTTTGCTCATTCAGTGATGTGGCATCTTCAGTGATAAAGTTGAGTCTCATCGTGGTAAAACTACTGAAGACTTCATAGAATTGGAAAATTAATGAGAACAATATTCTTACAACCAGTGACAAGAATTATGAACTTAAAACAGTGGAATGAATTATTGAATACCAGATACTCTCAATTGTTAAACAAACACACTTATATTACAACAGTTCTCTTTATATAATTATCCAAGACACACTGTATAGCCTACAAACAGTAATAAAAAAATCACAATAGTTTACAACACAAATAAACAATTGATCATTTGTCACTTTCATTAAAAACTGCTGTCTAATATCATCCTATATGAATGCACAACCTACTACACCAACTTTCTAAAACTCAGCTGGTGGCAACATCCTAATTATCAGGCTAATGTGAGAAAGTTCCAGATGAATGCCAAGAGTGTGGCTCTAGAATATTCTGCAGTGCTGCTGATTAACAGTATGTGATCAGCATCACATAGAGTACTACACATTTAAGCTATCTAATTGACTTGGTATTACAATATTAGTAAAATGTGCTTGTTAACCAAATAGTGTGTTGTTACTCCTGAAAATCCCATTTCACTAAGAGCATTTTAGAAGTCTGGGTTATCTTTTATGTTTCACTCCACAAACATGCCTTTAGTTCAGCATTTCTTAACCTATTGGGCATGAGCCACTGCTGGGTCCCGAGAGGGGATTTGGAGGGTTGCAAAGTCAGGTTCGGAAATTTATTTACTGTGTCTTAAAAACCTACTACATGTAAATAACTAAGATATATCATTTTAACAATTTAAATTCAACCTGTTTTGTACATAGTCTAAACTGTACATTTTTGTTATTCATGCTCTACCATTGCTTTTTACCAGCTCTGATGTTTAACTCTCTATAACCAGATTGAAAGTTGCTTCCCAGAGGGATACAGTGAATTCAATTGGATTCAACACCCATTCTTGTATTTTGAAAGTTCTAAAATGTTCTCAGTAAAACTAAATGAGCAATTGTGTGATATCATCTGTGATGCTGGGATTAAAACTAAATTTTTAGTAAATTATTTTGTATAGTTAGTGATAACATGAGACATGTCATGGACAACAAAATCCATAAACTTTTAGATTCTGACTTAACAAAGTTCTGGATATCTTTAAGAGATGAATATCCTGAACTTTCGGAGTTGCTCATCCCATTCACCACCTCATTCTTGAGTGAAATGGGATTTTCATCTCAAGTGAAAAGCAAGCACACAAATAGACTTGACGCACACTCAGATTTATGACTTAATTTAACCACTCTTGAATCCAACATACCCCAGCTTTTGCAGAAAAAGCAGCTCCAACTGTCACATTAGTAACTAATGATTAGTTAGGCAAGTAAAAACTCTTTTGTTTTTAACTTCAGCATGTGTTTATTAGAGCAAATTAGTCTTTTGAATTACATATTTGCTTTTTGCTTTTCTATAATTAAGTGTATATATAATTTGTTTAAACATAAAAGAAGGCTTAAAGTTCTCAGTGTTACCAAAAATATGATTATAAAGTGGGTGCACACCCCTACAAGTAGTTCTGCCATGCACACCCCTACAAGTCTAATTAATTTTAAAAATCTAAAAGGTTAAGTTAGATAATCAAACGTAGACACAACCTCCCAAAATCGTCTCTGTACCGTAATTATGTGCGATAAATGGAAACTAATTTCTGTACTTCCAATAAATATACCCTTTTAATAAAATATGTACCAATAAACTCCAATAAAATATGAACGAATAACGTAGCCTACTAGGTTATACGTTCTAAATTGGAAGTACCGATAGGTTTTAATTCGAATAAATACAGCCTTTAATGTATAAACAGCCTTTTATCCATACAATAAATACAGCCTTTGAATGTACACTAACAAAGGAAATTTTTGTTAAATCTAATTAACTTTAAAAATCTAAAAGGTTAAGTTGCATTGTTAAACGTAGACACAACCTCCAAAAATCGTCTGTGTACAGTAATTATGTGCCATAAATGGAAAATAATTTCTGTACTTCAAGTAAATACACCCTTTTATTGTACACTAACAAAGTAAATTTTATTTAAGTTACATTGTCGTACATAACCTCCATAACCTGGCATTAGTTACTTGTGAAGAAAACAGTTCTTGTACACATCGAACCCGGAAAGAAATACAAACGTGGAGACGGAAGTTATCTTTGGCCGCAGGATTTAGTGAAAGACCCGAAAATATTAAAATGTACCAATTCTTTGGTTTCGTTGTCCATGACGTGTCCGTTGATTGACTAAATATTAGATATTTAACTTTTGATTATTTTTCATCACAATCGATTGCCATAGTTACAATAAAAACGTTCATTTTGTAATATCTAAATTTATTGGGAAGGCATAGGAGAAATTACAAATAGGTGAAAGGCAGCTGTTCAGTTCAGTCTTTTTTTCATTTTGTTTAACCTCGATGACAATGTGAGGTTACAAAACAAAGTATTGTTTTCTAGCCGTGCGGTGATGTAAAAATAGAAGAGGTTAAAATGGACAGAACAGTTATTGAAATTTTAAATAAAGTGTGGCGTTTTGTATATTATAATCAGTGTATATTTATATGTACGCAATTAAGATGCAGTTTAACCGTGCATCTTTTATAAGCAGAAATTTTGTAAGTACCTGTATTAATTGTAGATCTCATTATGATTCATTAGGAGTTACTCCACACGCAACACAAGCGGATATAAAAGCAGCATATTATAAGTTGTCGAAGGTTTATCATCCGGATAAAACCAAGGGCAGCAATGAAGCCATCAAAAAATTTAGAGATATTACTGAAGCCTATGAAGTCCTTGGAAACTTAAAGTTAAGAAAACTATACGACAAAGGAATACTGCATACTGCAGGACCACGGTTTCAGACTAGAGATGAACCAGTCGTTAGTGAAGACACATATAAACATGCAAAATTTTACCATTCTCGCAACGATCCTAAGCGTGTCCACGTTCGTATGCCAGACAACATTAATAAGGTGTATAATTTGGATGAATGGTCACAGCAGCATTATGGAAAAATGTTTGCAAAACGAGCAGCTGAAAAAAAAAAATATGAAGCGGACCTAGTAATGAAATCTTCTGTTAGAGGTGAGAAACAGCGAAATTTCCTAATGATAAGTGTTGCAATGTTCATTGGTTTTTGTGTTTCGCTTCATATAGTATATAGTGATAATGATAATCCACATTTAAAGCCAAAAACATAACGCAAAATATTTGGTAGGTCAATGTGTATATTGGAATACAGAAAGCTGTCTTAGATTTTTCAATATTTTTTTGACATTGTTAATACATTCAATAATATCAGTGTAATAGGCATTAAATTCATATTCATAGAAGTTACATTATTTTTTGTGGTATTGTGTGTTAACAGTCTTGTACCTTAAATTATAATAATTAGAAGTATTAATTAATGTTATTTACAGAGTATACTGCAATTAATTTGGTACCAAAAGTTGTACAAACCCTTAATAAACAAAAATTTTATTTTTATTTGTTTTATTGTATATGGATATTGTGCAGTATTTTGTCAAACTGAAACTTTGATGATGTTTATTGATATTGTGTCTGTGCAATACATTTTAAATTACCGTATTTGCCCACTTGATTTGTAAACAAGTGGACTTCAGTCATATTAGAGTTTTTCAATAGTAGGCCTAAACTGAAGTTAAAAGAGTACAGTTACAGTTTGAATTTAGAGAACGATTAACATACAGTATAGACATTATTAGCAAGTATAGCGTATTATTGCATTTCATAAGTGTTGAATAATTAATTAAAATTACTGGTCCTATTGTAACATACCGTTGGAGTTTGTATCATGTATATTAAAAATGAATTTGTTGCTCAATTCTGTTTAGGCCTAACAGTTTTTTAAATTTATGGAAACTAAATTTCAGATATAACCCTCTTCCTTTCTTTTAACTTTATATCAGTTTTCATGTTAAGATTTCTGTTTGTTGTAAATGTGACAATGTGCTCATATTAATCCCCCCATATTGCACATACATTATCCTCATATTATGCTTCAGTATCCCTTATTCACATTGGTTTACTGAGGAAAATATTTTTATAGAAAATATGAAACATATGTTTAAACATTCACCAAATCTTAATCTATTAGATAATGTCATTATCTGTCAATAGTCCTGCTTAGTTTCCTCCAATTACATTTCTAGCACTCTGCAATAATTTTACAAAATCAACCACTGTAATATGTTATTTTAGTATTGTGTCAGTATAATGGAATGAAATAATGATTTTTGAATTTTTGAAAATTTCAAAAGAAGTATCAATGATTAAATTAATTGTAAAATGGAATAAAATAATGTTTTAAATTTGTTACAATTTCAGAAGTACAGTAATAATGATTAAATTAATTGTAAATTGGAATGAAATAATGTTTTGAATTTGTGAAAATTTCAAATGAAGTAACAGTGATTAAATTAATTGTAAAATGGAATGATGTAGGGCCTAATGTTTAAATTTGTGAAAATTTGAAAATGGGTAACAATGATTAAATAAATTTTAAATTGGAATGAAATAATGTTTTCAATTTCTGAAAATAACTAATGATGATTAAATGAATAGTAATATGGAATGAAATAATGTTTCCAATTTGTGAATATTTCTAAATAAGAAACGATGATTAAATGAATTGTAAAATGGAAAAAATAAATTTTTTTATGAGGGAGACTGTGGTTTGCTGCAGGAGGTTTGCATTCCTATGGTGTGTGGGACTCGCACCCACCAAAACCACAAACCCTGTTGTCCACAACATGGATCCACCTTGAGACTCAGCTTTCGCAATACTTCAAGGTGGTGCCATTTGTACTTCGTCCTGTGGACGTTCATCTGTTGTAAACCTTCAGCGGGTCCACGTTACCTGTTTTCTGATATTATGTCATCAGCCCTAGCAAGATCATCACCTGCTTCCTTCTTTTGCCTTAGTACCTTCTGTATGTAGGCTGCTACCTAATCCTAGTGGTGTTCGCTTTCCAACATTATTCCAATGAGAATTTCAGCCGAGATCAGTCCCACTACTTTTTCCAGGGTTTTCCTCTACTCTTTCCATCTATCACAGATGAAAAACATGTGATTCACATCGTCTAACTCCTGTGTAAAAAAAATGCAGTTTGGTCTGTCTGCTTTCCCCATCCTATATAGGTAAACCCGGAACAAGCTGTGGCCAGGTAGAAACTGCGTTATGAAATAATTAATCTCGGAATGTTTGTGGTCAGTCCACTCAGCTAACTGTTTTATGAGCATAAAACAGCTGTAACATAAACATTGTTAAACAGTAAACATAAGCAGCTGTTTTATGAGCATAAAAGCAGGGTCCATCTTCCCATAGTATAGGCCCCAGCATCCTTGTGAGCTTGTACAGTATCTACTTGGGCCTTCCTCTTGTAAACCAATTTCTGTTCCTGTGCCAGCAGATTGATTGGGATTATTCCTGCGATGACAAGAACTGCGGACTCCGAAACCATGCAATAGGAACAAGCCACTCAGACCATGCCACTCCGCTGCACTGCTGGTATGTGTCGTCTGTATTTCTCGAGTTTGAGTGCATCAGCCCATATCTCCACACCATAAGGTAGTATTGAATGCGTACCCGACATAAGTAACCTTCGCTTCAAATGTTTCGGCCCACTGATGTTCACCATAATTCTACTCAGCGTCGCGGTCACAGTTGCAGCCTTATCAGCCACCTGTTTTATTTGTGGCCAAAACGTAAGCTTTCTGTCTAGCAGTATACCCAGATACTTAATTGCGGCTTTTGTGTGCACAGGTTCTTCTCAGACTTCCCCAGGGGCTCACAACTTGTGGGTATGGGCGTGGCAAGCCCAGGGCACCTAGCTGGATTCTCACTTTGCTTCAGCTTGTCTTGGGTGAGGTCCCTATGCTTTTAGCTGTCCTGTCGGTCTCCCTTGACCACCTCTGGTTTTTCCAGTCCCGACGCTGTTAGAGTATTTGATGGCTAGGGATCTTTACTTTCCTCACTACTCTCTTTTTAAAATCAGTACAGCATGGTCAGTGAGTAAAACGAATGGAATAAAATAAGGTAACGGTGATTAAATTAATGGTAATACAGATTGAAATAATGTTTTGAACTTTTAAAAATTTCAAAATAATAACAATGATTAAATTACTTCTAAAATGGGATGAAATAATGTTTCAAATTTGTGCAAATTTGTGAAGAAATAACAATGATTAAATAAATTGTAAAGTAGAATGAAATAATGTTTCGAATTTCTGAAAATTTCAAAATAAGTAACCGAGATTAAATTAATTGAAAATGGAATAAAATAAAGTAATGGTGATTAAATTAGTTGTAAAATGGAATGAAATAAAGTAACAGTGATTAAATTAATAGTAATACAGAATGAAATAATTTTTTGAATTTGTAAAAATTTCAAAATAAGTAGCAATGATTAAATTAATTCTAAAATGGGATGAAATAATGTTTAATTTAAAATGGAATGGCGTAAAGCTTTGTATTGCTGAAAAATTTCAACGCAACGATGATTAAATTAACTGTAAAACAGAATGAAATAATGTGTAGAATTCATGAAAAATAAGTATGTGAATTTATTTTTCTGTGAATTTCCAAATAAGTAATGATGATTAAATTATTTTAAAAAGGGAATTAAGTAATGTTTTGAATTTCGTAAAATTTCAAAATAAGCACCTCATTTGAAATACTAAAGATCATTAAATTAATAGTGAAACTGAGATAAATAATGTTTTGAATTTTTGAAAATTTCAAAATAAGTAACAGCGATTAAATTAATTCTAAAATGGAATGAAATAAAGTTACGGTGATTAAATTAATTGAAAGATGGAATGAAATAATGATTTTAATTTTTGAAATTTTCAAAATAACTAACAACGTTTAAATTACTTCTGAAATGGGATGAAATAATGTTTCGAATTTGTGAAGAAATAACAATGATTAAATTAATTGTAAAATTGAATGAAACAATGTTTCAAATTGTGAAAATTTCAAAAGAAGTAACAATCATTAAATTAATTATAAAATTGAATATAATTAAATTATTTTTTGTATAATGGTATGAAATAATGTTTTTAATTAATGAAAATTCCAGTATTAACAGTGTTTAAATTAATTGTAAAATGGAATGAAATAATGTTTTGAATTCCTGAAAATTTTAAAGTAACTAATTGAATTAATTATAAAATGAAATGGAATGATGTTTTTTATTTCTGAAAATTTCTAAATAAGTAACGATAATTAAATTATTAATAATAAGCAAAAAATAATGTTTTGAATTTGTTAAAATTTCAGAAGTAAAAATGATTAAATTAATTATAAATTTGAATGAAATAATGTTTTTAATTTGTGAAAATTTCCAAATAAGTAACAGTGTAGTAACAATGATTAAATTAATTGTAAAGTGGAATAAACTAAAGTAATGGTGATTAAATTAACAGCAATACAGAATTAAATAACATTTTAACTTTGTGAAGATATAACAATGATTAAATTAATTGTACAACGGAATGAAATAATGTTTTGAATAACTGAAAAATTTCTAAATAACTAATGATTAAATTAATAGTGTAACGGATTGAAATGTTTTGAATTTCTAAAAATTTCAAAATAAGTAACAGTGGTTAAATTAATTGAAAAATTGAATAAAATAAAGTAACAGCTCTTAAATTAATAGTAATATGGAATGAAATGTTTTGAATTTATGAAAATTTGAAAATAAGTAATGGTGATTAAATTAATTGTAAAATGGAATAAAATAATGTAATGGTTATTAAAGTAATAGTGATACAGAATGAAATAATTTTTTGAATTTGTAAAAAATTCAAAATAAGTAACAGTGATTAAATTAATTCTAAAATAAGATGAAATAATGTTTTGAATTTGTGAAAATTTCAAAATATGTCACAGTGATTAAATTATTTGTAAAATAGTATGAAATAGTGTTTTACGTTAGTGAAAATTTCAGTATTAACAGTGTTTAAATTAATTGTAAAATGGAATGAAATAATGTTTATATATCTGAAAAATTCTAAATAACTAAAGATCATTAAATTAATAGTGAAACTGAGATAAATAATGTTTTGAATTTCTGAAAATTTCAAAATAAGTAACAGCGATTAAATTAATTCTAAAATGGAATGAAATAAAGTAACAACGGTGATTAAATTAATAGTAATACGGAATGAAATAATGTTACCAATTTACAAAAAATTCAAAATAAGGAACGATGATTAAATTAATTCTAAAATGGAATGAAATAATGTTTTTAAGTTCTGAAAAATTTCATAATTAGTAACAATGATTAAATTAATTGTAAAGTGGAATAAACTTAAAATAACGGTGATTAAATTAATAGTAATACAGAATGAATAACATTTTAAAATTGTGAAGAAATAACAATGATTAAATTAATTGTAAAACGGAATGAAATAATGTTTTGAATATCTGAAAATCTCTAAATAACTAATGATGATTAAATTATTTGAAAAAGGAAATTAAGTAATGTTTTGAATTTCGTAAATTTTCAAAATAAGCAACAGTGATTAAATTAATTGAAAGATGGAATAAAATAAAGTAATGGTGATTAAATAATATGATTAATTGTAATATGGAATGAAATAATGTTTTTAATTTATGAAAATTTGAAAATAAGTAATGGTGATTAAATTAATTGTAAAATGGAATAAAATATTGTAACGGTGATTAAATTAATAGTAATACAGAATGAAATAATTTTCTGAATTTGTAAAAAATTCAGAATAAGTAACAGTGATTAAATTAATTCTAAAATATAATGAAATACTGTTTTGAATTTGTGAAAATTTCAAAATATATTACAGTGATTAAATTATTTGTAAAAATAGTATGAAATAATGTTTTACATTAGTGAAAGTTTGGATTAACAGTGTTTAAATTAATTGTAAAATGGAATGAAATAATGTTTATATATCTGAAAATTTCTAAATAACTAAAGATCATTATATTAATAGTGAAACTGGGATAAATAATGTTTTGAATTTTTGAAAATTTCAAAATAAGTAACAGCGATTAAATTAATTCTAAAATGGAATGAAATAATGTTTAGAATTTGTGAAAATTTGTGACAAAATAACAATCATTGAATTAATTGTAAAATGGAATGAATTAATGTTTTTTTTTGTATATCTGAAAATTTGAGAATAATTTACAATGATTATATTAATTGAAAAATGGAATGAATGAACGTTTTGAATGTCTGAAAATTTCAAACGTGTTACAGTGGTTAAATTATGTGTAAAATGGTATAAAATGTTTTAAATTAGTGTTTCAGTATTAACATTATTTTAATTAATTGTAAAATGGAATGAAATTATGTTTTGAATTCCTGAAAATGTCAAAGTAACTGATTATATAGTGAAATGGAATAATGTTTTTAATTTCTGAATATTTCTAAATAAGTATTGATGATTAAATTAATAGTAATAAGGAATGAAATAATGTTTTGAATTTGAGAGGATTTCGAAATGTGTAACAATTATTATGTTAATTGTAAAACGGAATGAAATAATGTTTTAAATTATTGAAAATTTGAAAATAAGTAACAATGATTAATTGGTATTGGTATGTAATAATGTTGTGAATTTCTGAACACTTCAGAAGAAGTAAGAGTTACTAAACTGATTCTAAAATGGAATGAAATAATGTCTTGCATTTTCTAAAATTTTGTAAATTTCTGATAATTTCTAAATACGTATTGATGATTAAATTAATAGTAATATGAAACGAAGAAATGAAATAACAGTATGAATTTGTGAAAATTTCAAAATAAGTAACAGTGATCAAATTAATTGTAAAGTGTAACAAAATAATGTTTTGAATTTATGAAAATTTCAAAATAAGTAACAATGATTAAATTAATTCTAAAATGGTATGTAATAATGTTTTGAATTTTTGAAAATTTCAAAAGAAGTAACAATGATTCAATTAATTGTAAAATGGAATTAAATAATGGTTTGTATTCCTGAAAATTTCAATTTAACAGTGATTATATTAATTGTAAAATGGAATGAAATAATGTTTTTAATATCTGAAACTTTCAAAGAAGTTAACAATGAATTATAAAATTGAATGAAATTATCTTTTGAATTTGTGAAAATTTCAAAAGAAGTAATTTCAAAAGAAGTAACAGTTTTTAAATTCATTGGAAGCCAGTTATGTGTATCATCTTAATTTTATATATTTTGAACAGCTATTGTATCAGATCCCTTTGTGACACGAAAACATATAGTTTAAATTTGAAAATAATGGCTGTGTAGTTCTGTTATTGTTGACATCTGTCAAATAAATATTTTATTTTCATCAGTTAGTAAAATTGTGGTTTATTGCACATCACTGTATAGCTTCAAAAAAAAAAGAAAAAAGTAGCCCACATATTTGAAGTTCCTCATATGTTATTAGCAGCATATCAGTACGCAAAACATGGTGTGGGAGTGTAGATAACCGTACTTTAAACTAATTAACATCTAGAAGAATCACTTCATTTGGAAAGTGAACAATAATATCTTCAATTTTTAGCATAGTGTAAATATAGTGATTACATTATGTACATGTGTATAGTGTAAATGTATAGTATATATTTGTTCCATATTGTATTACTTTGTGTACCTTTTATTTTTCAAAAAGACTGTCAAACATATTCGTTTGCCCTGATTCCATGTTCTAATTCTAATAATTTTATTCTAATGCTATGACAGAGAGAGAGAGAGAGAGAGAGAGAGAGAGAGAGAGAGAGAGAGAGAGAGAGAGAGAGAGAGAGAGAGAGATCTGGTATTATAAATTATAACTGACACAATAATACACCATTTTGTCAGTGTATCTTACCCCATTACATTTTGGTGTGCACATGTTCGTGTATTGGACATTTCTTTAGTACATTATGGACCTAACTAGGATGTGTGATTTGAACTTGTTTGAGTTGTGTCCAGAAACTGCGTCATGTATGAAGATTGATGTTCTACAGAGGAGAGAGTATTGTGAAATGAAATAATTAAGATAACGAGAAAGATTAAAATTGTGTTTGATTTAAAACGAAGCTAAACATTTTAAAATTCATACCCCTTCTTATAAGTGTGCACATACATGTAAATAGTCATTGTGTGTGGTTTTTGTAACTTTGTATCATTTGTTTAACAGAGTAATAAGCAAATAATTACTCTGTCACCATATACACACACAAATCCGCACCACTGTGAGTTTTGTGGTTGCATAACTTGTGCACAACCCATTGATATACAATGTTTTCATGTTGTGTTTATTGGTTTTACATATTTTGTGAAAGTGTTTTGTTTTGCATGTGTCTAGTTTTCAAGTCTGTAATAGTTTTCAAACGCACACTAGTGTTTAACAGTGTATACAAAAATTTCATTCCTCGTGATGTTGCATCAGGTGACACATCTATCCGAGATTGTTAGTTTTAAAACTGTATAGGGTATAGGGTGTTCAGTAAGTTTTTTGTTTTTATGGTTGTTATAATTTACATAAGCATCATTGTGTATTATTCATGCAGTTTGTACTGTTGCTTCCCAGACAACTTCTGTAGGTTCAGATTGGGATGTTCAGGTGGCAGACAAAGTGGAATATGGCCTTTTGTCAACAACACATGTTTTTTTTATAGTTAAATGATGTCACTTTTTCCAGCAACCGAGATTTCATCAATGTGATGTCCATTTTAACACTGTGATTCACAAGCCAGTCAATTATTCCGTGTTTCAGTGAACTCTAGGTCAGTCTTTTATCATTTTCTACACAGTGATATTTGCCATTGCCCATCCCTATTACTGACCTGTTTTGGAGTAGATAGCAATTTTTCTGATAGCCACTTACTGAGATTAAAGTCATTGCCTCAAATATCCTCGTTCACATTCATTGACTTCATCTTCCTTTTGGGATTGTAATAAATTCTTTATCGAGGGGGAGACTTTTTTGACTGCATAAAACCTGTGCACCTTTCTCCTTATTGCACTTATCTGTGAAGGATTCCACTTCAAAATTTTTTTGTGAGCCTGCGATTGTCGTTTTAGAGTAAAAACATTTCTTTCACAGCCAGAAGTGGTTAATTTCTTATCTTCTTTTAGAATTTTGTACACAGTCACTTTTACTGGTGCCAATATTATAACCTAAGTTGTATTCCTTTTTTGTTTTTTAAAATATTCTCCCACATTGAAAACAATTTCTCTGGCTTGATTTGGTAGAGGTCTGTCAGAAGCTAGCTTACTGTTCGATGATGATACCATTTATCTAAAAAAATAAAATAAAATAACATGCTACAGTAACAACGGGAACATGAATGATATGCAACGTATAAAAAAAGCAACATAAACCAAAGTACATGACACACTATGAATTCTAATTAGTATAATAAAATACTAAATGAGAACTAAGTATATTTGTAAAGACACACCATAAATTAAAACAATCACAAATTATTCATAAATGCATATATACATTTAATTGAACAACACAGTGCTCTCTACAACTGCTTACACAGCCTTCAAGGTTGTTGGCGAATATGGTGCGAGTGGGAGCCATCACTGCCAAGCCAGCATGGGCACGGGAACTTTTTTCTCTGTGGTACACCAGTACACCAATAGTATGGCACTATTTCCACAAAATAAAATAATATATTACAAACTAACGTTTGCTGAGGTGTGTGTGTGTGTGTGTGTGTGCGTGCGTGCGTGCATGTGCTTGCTTGTGTTTAACAGTGCCTTACCACAGATGGTGAATTTTGTATCCTTGCTGGTTTCTCCTAATTTATTGTTTGGTATACATTATCTACTATAATTAGGCCCCATTACATTGTAACCTATCTATATAACATTTAGCAAAATATGTAAATCCATTGTATAGTACAGCAGGTATATTCCAAATGGAGGGATATATCCATAGTTTAAACAATTCAGAGCCGGAAAATGTGTTTTATGTGTTTCAAGGGAGAATCAAGCTTATATAAAAACAACTCTTACTTAGAAAGGACAATAAACTGTCATTGGATGAATGTGTCATGTACACAGTTATTTCAATTAAACAAAAAAATGTTTTTAAATGTCAAGAATTAAAATATGTATCATTAATTAACTTTATCTAAATAAATAACACAAATATATATTGTTATAAGCATAGAATGGATAGAAATTTTAGATCAGTGCAATTATTATTAAAAGAAATTAGCACTAACAAGCTGTATTTACACTCCTATAAAACAATCACATACTTGCATTATGTTATACAGGTGGGTGTCCAAATGCACTATGTAATACAAATAATAACTGCCATTAACTAAACAAATAAATTTACAAGACACAGTTATTACACATACTTTGATAAAATAAGTGAAGTTAATCCTTTCTGGAAAAATGCCGTGGTTAACGTATTGTCTGAATGGTAGTTGTGATATTTACATGCATGTGTTAATTTCTTATTGTACTTTCATGACACTCTGGACGTGTCCGTGCGCGCGCGTGCGCGTGTGTGTGTGTGTGGAGGTGGGGGGGGGGGGGGTATGTGGGTACAACACAGATTTACAATGTACACAAAATACATTTCCATGCCAACATCAACATAATATGATGACACGTACTTTCCAACTCTACAACCAATAAATATTACAGTTAATCTGTACAACCTTCACAGCCATGAAATATCTTAATTAATTACATTCAATCAAAATATTTTGCAACAACCAACAAGTAGCCAAGAAATGATAAAGTCATTAGTAGGAGTGAAGTTATCTTCATAACATTGTTTCCAGTAGGAATGGTGGCCATTGATGCTGACAGTGTTTTCCTCAAAACTGCTTATGATTGGCAGCCACCTAAAAGATTTAAACATCCCATGAATACAACACAAATACCACAGCAGCAGGATGGAACTTGACTAATGTACACTGTTTCACAGTGTACAAAAATGATAGACAATCTATCACACAGTGGCGAGGCGTGAGTTTTTAGAATGTGTATGCGGTAATACCTACCTCAGCCATCAACAAATAAAAACCCCTTCTTCTCTCTCTCCGTGTGATAATCAAACCCAGCCAACAGTATTAACAACAGATAAGAAAAGAGTAAATATTACAATTTTTCCTTTTTCTGATAGAGACCAATATAATAATAGTAATTATATAAATTGTTTTAGTAAATCAAGCAGACTGTATTAGGAACTTACCAGTACGATGAGTGGCGTCTGGTGGTACCGATTCATCTGTTATTTCCACTTGATTTAATCACATAAAGCCACATAATCCATAAATAAACACACTGCACAATTATTTATTAATTTAAAATAATTTATAATATCTTGTACCTGCTGTTTAATGTCATACGTAAACAATACAGATTCATAATGGTAATTAAAATCGTCCACAACGCCACTAATTCATTCATTGTAACGGCTCACAATAATTTATTATTTACTTTATCGTTAATTATTACGCTAGTTGTAGGAGTTATTTTTTAAACATTATTTCTATGCGCCTGGTTTTTTCAGCGAATAAGTCAACAACCATATCGTAAAAAGCAAAATTAGTTTTCAGTTTCAAAAGAAGCGGTTTTTCAATATATAACACTGACAGAGCCGAAAGCCTGTGTTCAATTTGCGAGTTACATAAATACGTTTTTATTCACTTCAAGGCTGAAACCGAACTGTCTGTTGAAGAGCTTGTAACTGGAATTGTCATTATAAGGTTTACAAGCCTCCACACTTGAGAAATGGTGTCACTCAGATCTGCTGATGTTAATTACTTTGACAAGTCACTAACACTATTTTTACAAAACTGCTCATTTGAATAAACTACAGAAAGCTCACTCCTTAGTAACGGAAAATCAAAATACTGCCCATAAGCGCGTTTCAGAGATTCAAAGTGCTCTTCTGGAAACTTTTTAGAAAATTCTGGAAAACATCGTGACCTATATCTGCAAACCTCTGATTAAGTCTACATTTTACTGAATCAATAATTTCAGTTTACAGCCTACGATATTTCCAAATCCGACTTGTTATCAGTACGTAATCTTTTACTCCTGTGTGTAAAAGGTAGGCTTGTCTCACCGTCCTGTTGGAACATTCTGAATTTCATTCTGGTCACTCCGGAATTTGTTGTAGTTATTCCTTAAACTATTAAGGTATTTATCAAAGTCTTCAATGTGTTTCATACAAAAACTGATTTCAGAACTTTTTTTCTGTAAAATTTTGAATATGGAAATCCACCTGTGGTAGTATTGAACCAAATAGATGAAGTAAAAATGTGAAGTCAAAATCTTGAAGAGTAGCAACAAACCGTATTGCTCCAGTATAACTTTCGTTGTTCCACTTATCTCCATTCTCAGTCATAGACTCGAAGACACTTATGATGTGAGCCCTGTGTTCTATTACAGTGGCCACTAGTCTGCTGTTGCAGTTCCATCTAGTAGGTCCAACTGATGGAAATCGCTTCTTTACTTGTTGATCAAGTGCGTGAGTTCGTCTGGATGATTTTGAAAAAAATAAAGCTAAACCAGATAACGTGATAAAAAATATTTTACATTCTTGAATGTAATCTACTGAATTTTTCAAGACCAAGTTCATTTTATGAGCATAACAATGGAAAAATATTGCTTGGTTGCACTTACTTTTGACCAGGGCCAGTAACCCTTCATGTTCACCAGACGTAACAATAGCAGCATTGTACGTTTGTGCAACTAATTTTTCTTCACAGTCGTATTCAGTCAGGACATTAAATACGTAGTTTGCCAACGCGTTAGCTGTACGATCATCACTAAAATCGCTAAAACCGATAAATCTTTCCTGAACGGCTCCGGACTTATCGACGTAACGAAACACAGTTGACACCTAGCACGTATTTGTGATATCTGTTGTTTCGTCCATTATTATTGCTACAAAGGGACTTTGTTTTATTTCTGTTAATACAATTTGAGAAATGGAGTTAATCCAGTCATTTTGAATATCGGTAAATAAACCAGAAAAAACTGTAGAGTTTTTAAGGTGGTTTCTAAAATTCCGTCATAATTTCGTAACAAATTTAACAGCCCTACATAATTTCCTCGATTTGACGATGCCACAGATTCATCATGTCCACAAAAAGGGAGTTCATTTTCAGCCAAAAAATACGTACACTATTTCAATTAGACAATGAAGAATGTACCGGTTTTGTTTTACCATGTCACTGTGCTGTATGATGTTAATTTTAAATTGCTCACTAAGAGCGTATTCAATTCTGGTTTTGCCGAACTGTTTTAAAGCAAGAAGGGAAGCAACATGACTCTGTGAAACCTCAAGGCGTTTTTGTAAATTAAACAAATTGTTCAAATCAGAAACTCCTGAATTTGTTAAGACATTTTTTTTTCAGTTGAAAAATAATGCATGCCCAACAGTATAATTTTAAAGTTTTTCTACAGCCGCAAAGCCACGTTTTTACTTCATAATGTTGTTCCTTTAGCTGTGTATAATTTTTTTTTTTACGTTAGCGTGGGAATTAATGGGGTTGGTCTACCACTAGAAGTAATGTTCAGTTTATCTGTAAAACCTCTGTTACTGAATGGCTCTATAAATAAACTTTCAGTTACACAATTGCACTTAACTACACACGACGATGATGTTCCCGCCACAGGCTCTACTACAAACGAACTCATTATTAAACTTTAAACAACATGGTCTGCCTACGCACTAAGCACTGCACTGTATCCCGTATGCAGAAACAGTAACGCATAGCGTTACAGCTATTCACACAGTGTTCTAATGTAGGGAGTGGGAGCGCATGTCAGAACGGCTGCCTGTTCAAATCTGCTGCATGGGTTAATGACCGCTATCGAGAAAATGTATTCGTTAGCTACAAAGCATACTACTTTCCGCTTGGTTGTAAACGGTAATGCTTTATTAACTGTTGCTATATCGCTCAAGTGAAAATTAAGTTTTGGCTTTTGAGATGACAAACTTTTACGTCTCAAATAATTTAAAATTAATTACAAAACTTTATACGATTGTACATACAGTTTTAAATTGTATGCGCCGCATATATGGACGCTTCGCCACTGCTATCACAAGCTACTTCAAAAGAAACCTGTTAACCGGTACTGTAAAACACTTTCTGATCAGAAGTCAAGGTATACGCCCTTTCTATAGAAACCTGCAGGAAACTATTCACCATTTAAACAACCAAAAGACTATCCATCATATCTATCACTGGGGTGTACAGGATTGTTAGTTAAGTCTTCACTATTGTATACCCACACGAGAGCTGAACACTGACTGCAAAGGGTCGCAAAGTCAGAAACATAAGTATCAAGCACAGAATCACAAAAAATTCGCTCATGTTAGAATACAACCAAACAATTTAGTGTTTATAATATAAACTACTTAAATAAAATAGAAATAAGAATTAAGCCATCACACAGAAGAGCACACAAATATATAATATACAAGATGGTCACACCAAATAATCCAGCACTAGGCCTTTCAGTTATGCAAAAAAATCATGATGCCACAACATGCAAAAAATCATGATCTACATTCTGTGGATAAAACCACTGTGTAAATTTAAACTGGTACAAAGTATATAATATAGTCACACTAGAGAACAACCTTCTTATGCCATTTTGCAAACGTGCCTGACATAGACCAACCCTTTCAGAAAACAGTCACAAAGTTAGATAGGTATATATCTGTAATAAAACAAACCATAGACTATCAGAATCAAGGAATTATGATATGACCTGCCTACTTTGATGTTTTACAAGGAAACAACAGGGAACCTCAATAAAACACATTGGTACGCGTAATGACCTTGGAGAATTCAGGACCATGCTGGCACAGCCCATAAATCAAAACATCATGTTGCTAAACTTTCTCTCCAGTCTTAACAAGTAAATAACCTAATGAGTGATGTGCAAATTTATATTGTCATACAGAATGCCAGTGGTTTATTAAACCACAAAATTGAACTAACTAGCTTCTTGCAAATTTGCACTAACTACACCTTATGAACAAGAGAAAACGTACTAAACAGAAACAGAGTAATTCTTTTGAATAAGAATTGTATACAGACATTACTTAAACCAGTGTAACGGGACTAAAAGGGAGGGGTTTTTATTTTATTAAAATATTTTTAAATTCATTTCATCCGCATGATCAGTCCCATGGCAATATAAATCGTAGCTAACAAAGAACAGTGAGGTGAACTAAGTACAATGGAATGTGTCGTGTTGCACACAACTTTGTAATTCTCAGAACTGTAAAACAGTGTAATGCGCACAGACGCACAACCACCGGCGGAGCGCATAACCCACGCTAACAAAAGGCGCACAAGATGGCTTGAAGATGATTTTTCCCAACATGTGCTCTCAACATGACGGAAACATAATTGTAAGTCATGCCCATATGTGTGACGAAACCAGTGGACAACAGATTTCGTCGACGTCCAACACACGGGAATTGCACGTGTTGCCTGAACAGTAACTATGACTTTAACGCACAAGGCATTGCTTTCCGTCTTGTCCAAAAAATGTAAGTGGTGGGGACTTGGTGAACGCTCTTCGCAGTACCTCACCGACGCTCGCCTGCGCAGGCAGCCTGCCAAACAGGGCTCATTAATAAAGTCTCAATATCAAGTAAATGTGAGTACAGTTTTCAGAAAATGCGGAAGTGAGAACAGTTTTCGGAAGAGAATAAAAAGCGTAAATTGTTTCGGACAAATAGAGTGAATTTTGTAAGTGAGGAGCCACGAGGTCGGAGAAACACCACGTTTCTGGCAAGGGTACTACGTAATGTATCCAAACAAGTATATAAGTAATCTGGAATAAAATGGGCCTATCTAATTAAAGGGGTAAAATTTGTCAATGGTGTGAATGTGTGTGTGAGCAGGCTGGGCGGCCACTTTAAGGTAAGATGTTTAATTGTAGTATTGTAGTATATCCAATCATGTCATAAATATTATAAAAAGTTTTATTTATTTTGAATTTCTGGCAAGAAGTAATAGATTGATGGAAAGAAATTGAGGTAAAGAAATGAATAATTAATAACGAACATGTTGAAAGTTTTAAAGAAAAGAGTTTAATAAAATTTTATTTGCTTCTCTTACTAAATGCGAGTTGTGTACGTTATTAATACAACCTTGAAATCATACTTGCATTTCCACGTTCGTGTGACGAACTCTGGGCGAAGAAGAAGACTGGGTAAAATTTGAAGGTAAGTGGAGAACAAAATATTTTTTAGATTTTAATATATTAATAAAAGGAAAAAAATATCACAGATGGCGCGTCCGAAGCAGGGACAGTTTTTATAAATTACAATTAAAATATAAAGACCACACCTACAAATAAAATGCAAGTGTGATTTAAATTCAAGTAACGGTACGTAAAAAATTACGTAAAGTACGTAAAACAATAAAGTAAGGTTCGATCAAATAGACGATGTTGTAAATGTAAGTTAAAGGTTAGTGAAACAAAATTTAGTAAATTTACAATTTAAAAATGGCAGGAAACGAAAGCGATATAAATGAAATAACTAGTGTTGACAATTGTGATGAACAAATATTATGAGTAATTTTGAGATACGTTCGACTCCAAGTGCGAGTCAAGATAAAATAGAATTAAATTTAACAGATCCAAGTAATGTGACTGAGGACTCGGGAGTACAGTTGACTCCAACCTCAACAAAATATAGTAACAAAGTAGAAAATGATATGATGAGTGTTATACTAAATCAATTTGAGAAAATGAACAGTAATTTTAACAATAAATTTGATATACAGAATAGTAAATTTGATGGTATAAATAGTCGTTTTGATAATAATGATATAAAATTTGAGGAACAGAGTAGACAGTTCAAAGAACTTAAAATTGATATTAATGAGGTCAAAATTAAATGTGAGAGTAACTTTAACAAATTGAAATACGAACTAAATGAAAAGTTGAGTCATTCATTAAAAAGTATGAATAATAGAGTTGATGAAATGGAGAGTAGTATGGTAGAAAAAATCGATAAACAAATACAGGAAGTAACTGAAAATTTTGAATATAAAATAAATGAATGTAATGCTAGTAGTGAGTACAAGTTTAATTGTGTAACAGATAAGATTCAGACATATGAAACTAATACTAATGTTAAAATAAATTAAATAGAAAGTAAGTGCAAGTCAGAGATACAAACTATGCAAGATACAGTAAATACTATAGATAAAAATAATAAACAATTGAATGTCTAAATAATGATAAATTTGTATTAATGGAGCAGAGTATAGTCAATGTTAAAGATGAATTGAATGTAGCCCTAAATAAAAAACTTAATAGGGTTACTGAGCAAATAGTGATTACTAAAGATATGAATAGCGATATTGATTTGGAGTTGTTTAATTGTGAAAACAGGGGGGTACACCCTATGCAGTTTTTAAATAGAGTTAAAGAATTTAATCAGTTTTGTAGAAGTAGTTGGGAAGTACAGCTGTTGAAAATAATGAAGTGTTTTAGAGGGAATTCCGCGGTATGGGCGGAGGTACATAAAGTAGAGTGGGTAAAATTATCAGAGTTTTGAGACGGCCTTTAGAGAGAAATATTGGTCGGAAGAAGAACAAGAAATATTGCGGAGTAAAATTATGGGACCAGGTAATTTTGGGACCCAAGGGGGTAACGTGACAATGTACGTCATGCGACTATATAATGAGGCAAAATATTTAGAGCCACCGTTACCGTTTCGGTCATTCGTCCGTCACATAAGTAAGCATTTGCCTAGAGAAATACAGATTACGTTAATGACCCGAGAGATTCTAGAGATTACGGAACTAGAGAAAATATTGGATATATTTCAAAATATAAGAGAACGTGATATGAGTAGGCAGATAAACACACCAGTAACACATATAAATGGGAATTATAATCAATCCCGGGGAATGCCAAACTTTCACAGAGGGGCACGTGGGGGAAATTATGATAATCGAGGCGAGGGTTGGAGATGCGCCGACTGTAATGTTGATAACTATTCAATAAGAACCACATGTTTTAGATGTCACAAACCGAGAGAATGTCAACGCAGTGAGAGAATGTATCAGCCACAAAATCAACCGCAGTGAGGAGTCGAGAACACCAGAGGAGCACCAAGGGCAAATGGAAGCGGAAACAGAGGAAGAGGAGGATATAGCCAGGCAGTAGCAGGCCCATCCATGGGAAACTAGAAGAGACAATGGGGAACAGGGCCCATCCATTGTCGGAGGAGAACCTGGGGGTCCAAGAGGAGTGTAACTACCGCAGCAACATAATTATCAAAGACATGGCGGAATAGTTACTGGAGTAGGACGCTGCAGAAATGACAGAAACCAAAACTGGACTGACGGAGGTATTTGTAACCATAGAAGGTAAGGATTATAAAACATTGATCGACACAGGTAGCGAGATATCAGTAGTTTCAGAGAATGTACTGGGTGAATTACAAAGGGTAAATAAGAATATTCCATCATTACCAGTTGCGGGAGTAACAGTAGTGGGGGTGACTGGAGTACGAAGTAAACGAGTCACTAAACAAGTACAATTAAACATATACATTAATGAAATAGAATGTGAGAATACTTTTCTAGTAGTTAAGGGTTTGAATTTAGATATAATTCTGGGAAATGATTTTTGGAGAGAAATAAAGCAGTAATTGATTTTAACCAGAGAATAGTAGAATTTAACAAGGGGCATGAACCAGTCAGGGTAGATTTTAAGAGGGTGTAGATAAAGTTAGAGTTACGGGTGTAAAGATGATACAAAACCGAGTAGGCGAGGGAATTATAGAAACAAGAGTGAATGTGTGTCAAGAGAGTGAGAGTTTGGAGAATGATGAGAGAGTATGGGAAACTAGGGCAGATAAATTTTTTAATGAGGGTGGAGTTGTAGGGAGTCCCCAACGACAGGAGTTGTGGGCAGTTATTGAACGTTTTAGAGATGTGTTTGCTGAGTTGCCTGGAAAAGCCAGGGACTACGTATGCGAGTTGAAGATTCGGGAGCACTCACCCTACATGCAGAGAAGTTATCCAGTGCCATTTTCGAAGAGGAAAGCCGTTCAAGAAGAGTTGGACCGCATGATGGAAGGGGACATCATTGAAAGATCCATATCGCCTTACTCTAATCCATTGGTAGTGGTCATCAAAAAGGATGGAAAGGTAAGATTGTGTTTAGACGCCAGAAAAATTAATCAGATTATAATACCTGACCGGGAGTCACCGGAAGCCATGAATGAAATTTTTCAAAAGTTTAGTGGAGTCAGATATATGACGTCCTTAGATTTAACAGCAGGCTACTGGCAAGTTCCATTAGCGCCAGAGAGCCGGAAATTTACTGCATTTCTTTTCAATGGTAAGAACTAAGAACTATCAATTTAAGCGTCTGCCATTTGGACTAAACACTAGCGTAGCCAGTTTTATAAAATGTTTAGATATGATTTTACAACCCAAGGATTTAGATTTTTTAACTGTATATGTTGACGACATACTAATAGCATCAAGAACATTCTCTGAACACTTAGAACACATAGAATACGTTTTAAATAAATTGCAACAAGGGGGATTAACTGTTAATTGGGAGAAATCAAAATTTTTACAAACTGAGATACACTTTTTAGGTTTTATTATCACTCTCGAGGGTATTTTAGCAAACCCAGACAAAGTAGAAGCTATCATACGTTTTCCAGAACCAAAAAATATTAAACAGTTGCAGAGCTTTTTAGGATTATGCAATTTTTATAGAAAATTTCAGAGAAACTATGCGCATATTACCTCTAAATTAAGTGCGGTTTTACAAAAGAATAAACAATGGAAATGGGGAGAGGAGGAAAGAATTGTTTTCAATGAGATTAAAGAGAAATTTATAAACATGATAATGATGAATCACCCCGATTTTCAGAAAAAGTTTTATTTACAGACAGATGCCAGCAACATAGCCCTCGGCGCAGAACTTTACCAGGGGGGTGAGGTTATGTTCAATCACCCATTTATAAATCAAGTTGTTATGAATAATTGAATCACCCAAGCTAATTGAGAACGAGAATGTTAAAAAAAGACAATCATAGTTAAAATGTAAAATTAATTAAAACAAGTGACAAATTTTAAGAGAATTTGAGAATAATGTAAAGCTATAAAATGTGTAATTTTGATTAATTTAAATGTCAGTTTTATTGGTAATTGAAATACAGTAGAGTCTCGGTTATCCGCCGTTCCGTGTTATCCGCCGCCCAAGCGGCATAAAAAAACGTAAACGTAACAAATATTTTCTTTAATTACTGCAACGAAAATAGTGTGCCAATAGTTTGCGGGAGTGAGTGTACGTGCTCTCTTTGTGATTGCTCCTGACTGTACCGCAGGAATTTGGCATACTGCCCATCGCCTATTATAGCCTAGCTGTGACTCATGTGTCATTCACCCCACCCCACCCACAACATCCAACGCTATCGCTCACATGCTCATCGCTTAGTAGACTGCAGTTTCTTGTTGTGTGCTGTAGTGAGCAGTGAGGCTATTTTTACGCGGTGTGTCCGTGAGTGACTAGTGCAGTTTTGGTGAAAGCGTCATAGTGTAGTCTTGTTAATAGTGTTGCGATTATGGCTACGAAAAGGAAGAAAATTGTTTTATCAATAAAAGACAAGCTTGAGGCATTAAAAAGACTGGATAAATGGGAAACACTGCAGAAGGTGGCTGACCACTACGGCGCCGGTCATCGCGCAGTTGGAGATTGGAAGAAGAGACGATTAGAATTAGAAAAATGGTGTTCCTCACGAGTTACTGAGACTGCTTTTAAAGATAGAAAAACTATGAAAAATAGTGATTATGAAAAAGTTAGCGAAGCGTTGTAAATTTGGTTTACACAGTTCAGGGAGAAAGGCGTGCCTATTTCGGGACCTATCTTAAAAGAAAAGGCGTTGCAGTTTCAAAAAGAATTTAACGAAGGTGATGCAGATTTTACAGCAGCGTTGGCTGGCTTGATAGATGGAAGAAGCGTTATGGAATCCGTCAGTTGAATATTTGCGGCGAGAAACTGTCATCAAACTTTCAAGAAATGGGGCAGTTTAAGAAAAAATTTCAAGACTTTGTTGAAACTGAAAGCTTAACAGCAGATCAAGTATTTAATTGTGATGAAACGGGCCTTAATTTCAAAATGTTACTGAGTAAGAGCCTTGCAGCTAGAACTGAAGCTGCAGCCCCTGGCTATAAACGTAGTAAAGAGAGAGTGACTATTTTAGCATGCAGTAATGCCACAGCAAACCATAAAATGGACCTGGCAATGATTGGAAAGTCCAAAAACCCTAGGGCTTTTAAAACCATTTCAAAACATGCTCTTCCAGTAAAATATTTCAATCAAAAAAGTGCATGGTTGACTAGTGAAATTTTTAAGGAATGGTTTTTTAAAGAGTTTGTTCCTTCTACAGAGAAGTTTTTAAAAGACAACAACCTACCCAGAAAAGCAGTTTTACTGCTAGACAATGCCCCAACTCACCCTGATCCAGACGAACTTAGAAATGGGGACCAAATGTGAGTGCCATTTGTCAGCCTATGGACCAGGGTGTTTTGGAAACACTTAAACGAAACTATCGAAGAAAGCTTCTGTCAACAGTCATACAAGAAATTGAAGATGGGCAAAACTTGATTAAGAAGTTGAAAAGTATAAATTTGAAGGATGTCGCTTATTGGGTCGCAAGGGCTTGGGGCGACGTCAGGGCACAAACAATTGCGAAGTCGTGGCATAAGCTGTTGGGCGAGGACGAAAATATGGCTGAAAGCATGCTGGATGAACTTCATGAAAGTATTTTGCCCTTGGTGCAACGTATCCCTGGATGTGAGGATGCATCGTTGGATGAAATAAGGAATTGGCTTTCAGGAGACGACCAATATGAAATAACTGACGAAGAAATTGTAACACTTGTTAATAGCGATGATGTTGTTGAAGATCAAGACTCTGAAACTGTTGAGCCCCAAAAGATCACACACAAACAAGGGGTTAAAGCTCTTGAAGCAGCCATTCAGTACGTTGAGCAGCAAGACGAAGCCAGGGTTGTCGACATAATGATGCTCCAAAGATGGCGAGACTTGGCAGCAAAGAAGCGGGAATCATCAGGGAGGCAGTCGAAGATCACTCATTTTTTTCACTCATCATGAACTGAACTCTCACTTCCAACATTTCTGACAGTGTAAGTCAATTTTATTACGTACACATTAGTCTGATTCTATATTTACTTTTAGTAAATTTTTCTTGTTAAAATTTACTGAATTCTTAAACTTGAAGCGTGAAGTACTAAAGTAGGAGTAATTGTTTTCTCTTTTTTTGTAAGTGTATAACTTTAATATTGTTGCTTGTTCTCTAAAATGTTTTACTATAATTTTGTAATATAATTGTACAGTACTGTATTGTTTTCTCTATTGATTTGTTGTAAAACGTGATGTTTATTAATTACATTTACAAAATTACAACGTAATTTTATGATAAATTTGCGTTTTATTTAACTCTCCCTATTATCCGCCATTCCAGCTTATCCGCCCTTCCGCCAGTCCGTTTATGGCGGATAACCAGGACTCTACTGTAATACTATGTTAATTTTAAATGTCTTATTTTATTATGTTTTGTTGTGTTTAAAGATAAATAATTTTGAAGATGTTCTATGTACTTTATGATGTAGTTCTGTGTATAACATAGGTATGTCAAGGTCGTTGACTTGACCCAGTGTGATCAGCTGATGGTTGATGTTATAAACTAGACCAGTTTTTGGCAATTGCTTGATGCAAATTTTGTCGTTTAAGTGATTTAAATAATTTTAAATTTTTCCGAAATTGATAAAAATAATATTTTGATAAATTTAAATTTTTTTTTATTTTTTGTGCCTGCCATCTAATTGATGTTTTGAGTTTTAAGTGTATTATTGTTTGTGTATTGCGAGGGTTTTATTGAATATATTGTTTAGAATATGTGTGTAAACAAATGTTAGAGTAAATGAATTCATGTTTAATAAGGTATTCAATTTGTTTTCTTTAGGATTGTTAGTAGTAGTGAAGAGAATTAGGGATTAAGGTAAAAGGTTTTCTTATTGCGATTTTTGAGGAAGTACAATTTGAGTTTAACGTAAATGAATTTTGAATATAAAGAGAAATGTTTTGAAAATTTTAAAGGATAATTTTGTTTAGTGAGTAATTATGAGTGTGTGTACGAGCCCAGTAACTGCTAAAGGCAGCCCAGTGTGCATGGTAAGGGGGAACATATCGGTTGAGGATCTGGCAGGGAATAAGGCCAGGGATTTGGATCTTTTGGGGTGGCATGTTAGAATGTTAGGTGCGCTGTGGTGCGTATCTGTTCGATTTTATGGTGTTGGGATCTCAAATAGAGAAGTCCAGTAATCTCGTTCAGGTGCAGCCATGGTCGCCAAGCCAGGGGGGTAGTTTACCCATGATGTATAAGAACTAATGGAGGGTTGTTGGCACCATATCCTCACCGATCCTCTTAGGGGTTTAGCAATGAGATTTCTTCTGTTTCGACAGAAGATCTCTCATTGGGGGGGTATTGTAACGGGACTAAAAGGGAGGGGTTTTTATTTTATTAAAATATTTTTAAATTCATTTCATCCGCATGATCAGTCCCATGGCAATATAAATCGTAGCTAACAAAGAACAGTGAGGTGAACTAAGTACAATGGAATGTGTCGTGTTGCACACAACTTCATAATTCTCAGAACTGTAAAACAGTGTAATGCGCACAGACGCACAACCACCGGCGGAGCGCATAACCCACGCTAACAAAAGGCGCACAAGATGGCTTGAAGATGATTTTTCCCAACATGTGCTCTCAACATGACGGAAACATAATTGTAAGTCACGCCCATATGTGTGACGAAACCAGTGGACAACAGATTTCGTCGACGTCCAACACACGGGAATTGCACGTGTTGCCCGAACACTAACTATGACTTTAACGCACAAGGCATTGCTTTCCGTCTTGTCCAAAAAATGTAAGTGGTGGGGACTTGGTGAACGCTCTTCGCAGTACCTCACCGACGCTCGCCTGCGCAGGCAGCCCGCCAAACAGGGCTCATTAATAAAATCTCAATATCAAGTAAATGTGAGTACAGTTTTCGGAAGAGAATAAAAAGCGTAAATTGTTTCGGACAAATAGAGTGAATTTTGTAAGTGAGGAGCCACGAGGTCGGAGAAACGCCACGTTTCCGGCAAGGGTACTACGTAATGTATCCAAACAAGTATATAAGTAATCTGGAATAAAATGGGCCTATCTAATTAAAGGGGTAAAATTTTTCAATGGTGTGAATGTGTGTGTGAGCAGGCTGGGCGGCCACTTTAAGGTAAGATGTTTAATTGTAGGATTGTAGTATATCCAATCATGTCATAAATATTATAAAAAGTTTTATTTATTTTGAATTTCTGGCAAGAAGTAATAGATTGATGGAAAGAAATTGAGGTAAAGAAATGAATAATTAATAACGAACATGTTGAAAGTTTTAAAGAAAAGAGTTTAATAAAATTTAATTTGCTTCTCTTACTAAATGTGAGTTGTGTACGTTATTAATACAACCTTGAAATCATACTTGCATTTCCACGTTCGTGTGATGAACTCTGGGCGAAGAAGAAAATTGGGTAAAATTTGAAGGTAAGTGGAGAACAAAATATTTTTTTGATTTTAATATATTAATAAAAAGGAAAAAAATATCACACCAGCCCTACCTAATTTTAAATGATACTTAAAATAGGGGTACTATACATCCTCGTCTGCCCCCGGACTGTCCTCGTTTTTGCCACATTTAACTTCAATTCCTATTAATAGAGTTTTTTGAAAAAATCATAATCATGTATGATTGATACAAGATTTTGATATTGATAGTGTCACGGCCAGGGGGGGGGGACCAATATTTCCCAAAAGTTAAATCCTGAATAACTCATTATTCAAATTAATTTTTCATTTTTTACACAAAGTATTAGTTGAATACAAATAAATTCAGTGCCATTGATGCACCAATTTTTGGCCCAATGATTTATTTTGTTTGTTTTATTATATAGAGATGATAGGTTCCAAGTAATGTTGACAGCTAGAATGCAGGTTTGACAGTTTGTTAACAAGATGACACTGCTATAAAAATGTAAACATGGGCAAAAGAATAACACCCCACCAGACAACCCTGCGTCCACTATACTCCCATTCTTCCGAATGCAGTGTGTACCGATTCGGCTGCCAGTCTGTCTAGTGTCATTTTGCCGTGTTATTTTGTCTCTATTTCTGTTTATCTGATGATATTTCACCTGTGCACGCCAGCAATCGACGTTCTCGTTATTTGATGAGTAATTGTCATAGGTTTTATGATTATAGCTTTCGTTTTCAGTTAGTTTGTATTTGTTACTCACTCTATATGTAGTCACACTAGAGAACAACCTTCTTATGCCACCTTGCAAACATGCCTGACATAGGCCAACCCTTTAAAAAAAAAGTCACCAAGTCTAATTTGGTTTCAGTATAATTCTGTTTTGTATTGGTATAATGAAGAGAGGTAGTGGGGGTAAAGAGGAACTCAAGAAACAGGGTTCAGTTAAATCTTAGCTGAAGACATCGACATGTAATATTAAGAAGAGGAAGCTTCTGACGTGAATTGAACATAAAAATGGTAAGTGGAAGAAAAATTATTAGTCCACTCATTTACATACAGACAAATTTTATAATGTAGCGCTTTAAAGGTTATTTGAAATGCACTGCTTTGATATTTTTGACTCAGAAAATTACTGATTTTGGACCATAAATTTATGATGGATCACAGGATCTTATTGTTTCTAATCTCGAAACGTTTTGGTAAATATATGAAAAGTGCTTTGTTTGGAATGAATATCAAATCCATATTTCTCACTTCACAAATCTATATTTTATACAGTGATTAAAATTTTGCAACCAGTAAAAAATGCTATCTAAATTAAATCAGGCTTATAGGCCTTGCACATCATAAGCTTCTGAACGTGTCTGTGTAATATAAGGAAGTAAATTTTATAAGGAGCTAGAACCAAAAACAGTCAACTCTCGTAAAACGACAAGAACTGGAGTATGCAATTAAAAGGAATTTTATGCAGACACGAAAGTACAAGGGCTATTTGATATAATCAACTACAGACTGGATGGTATGCATGAATAGTTTGCAATAGAAAACCAATGAATACACAGTTACGACCATTATCCTTTTGCATTTTAACTCACCAATTTGCAAGAGCCTGTCATTACCTCTCACGTCAACTGTAAGGTGTATTCTGGTGTTTATTGAAACCTTTCGTCTCCTGCCAGATACGTTCGATACTGTACTCAGAATTGATCGACAACATCAGTCGAGGAGGTTCTTGACCAATTAAACGCAAGAGTCTGAATGCTGCTGTGTCAGTATGCAACCGTGCCCCTCAACAATCCAGTGTGGACGGCAGTCATCCCAACCAATCACTGTCGAATCATGTTAGTACAGAGTGCTGAGTTTTTTATGTGTCATCAGACTGTCAACCCCCCTTTGCTGGGAACCCGCCGACATGGGCCTAACAATTGCTGAGGGCAGGCTCCATGTACCAAGAGGCTACTCCTTCAGGAGAGTCCATACTTGGGAACTTGCAGGCAATCTTTTGCATGTATTGTTGATGACCGAAGCGAGGCTGGTATACCATCAGAGCTAATCTGGGGAGTGATAATCTTGTTATACGGATGAAAGTGTGTTTGATAATCTCAGTCTTCAAAACCTTATCGATGGTATCAAATATTTGCTGGATACCTTGGCAGCAGATTTTCTGACGAGGCAAAAGCTGGTGCTAAAATATGATAACTGCCTGATCATAAACATGGGTAGTGATGGTGTTATGACTACAAACAAAAGGAATATAGATATGAACTAACTTTTTCCATTTTCTTGTGAACCAGTAGGAGATTGATTTTCGAATCACCCTCGTAATATATATTCCTAATTAAATTTATATTCTTAATCCCACAAGTACAATATCTTTTATTTCCAGATCCTGGGTCATTGCATGAAAAATTTCTACTTCCTACTGATGAATCTCGAGTTTCAAAATTTCGCGAAAGCTTACCATAACCAGTGGCACCAATGGCTGCAGCATGTGATCTAATTACACCCGAAACTGAATCAGCATGTCTTCCGTACCAGCCTGAAATTTTACCTGATGGTTTTCAATTCATCAGCATCTTACAGGATGAGTATTAAGTTTTCAGCAAAATTGGTACTGGTACACAAAATTTCCGAGGCAGCGTGTATCTGCTGTTATTACTGTACAAAATATGTTCAATTATGTCCAGATAAAACACTTACAACCAAAGCAGACTTGGCTTGTAGTGGGAAAGGATTCAAAAACTGGATAGAGTCAATTGAAAGATTTAAAAGTCATTAAAAGAGTGCTGCTCATACCCAACCTGTATTTAGCCATGCTCAACAGGAAGCCCCTAATGAATGACAGTTGTGAAAAGCTGAGGAGCAAAAGGTAGCTTCAGAGTCATTAATGCTTATTATTAGTTCTCTTAACTATCTTGTTAGATGGGGATATAAATTTAATCTATTAGAGGTCATATAAATTTTGAAGGAAACTTCATGGCTTGCTGAAAGTTTGCAGTGAGGACAAGCCAGTGGTTCCAAAAAAAAAAAGAATTATATACACACCCTCTTGGTATTTACGGAGGGGATGAATGGGACCAGACCTCTTTTTTGAATATACAAACAGGTATATTACACAACATCTGTGTATATGTTTGAAATATCAAATATAGGAAAAGCAAGTCAGTCAATAAGTATCTTCTATACAGAGTTTCAATAATGCATATTTTATTGTGTTACCGGTATTTCCTTTTACTTTAATGGAATTAATTTTTACGATGTTATTACACGTTTTTCAACCATTTTAAAGATAGTAATATTGATTAGTCTTGACTTTTTTTTCATTTGCATGAAGCCGACTCGATCGGACCCCCCTCCCCCCCACCAAGACCAAATTCTAGATAAGCCATTACACACCCTGCCCTACAAAATGAAATCATCCAGATCCCAGGAAATGAAATAGTTGCTTAATCACTACAAAATCCCCACTAACAAATACTTTAATTTATTCAGCGATTTGTGATGGTTTACAAGATATTTCAGGAGATGAACAAGAGATTATCTGTGTTTGTTGGTGTGATGTTAAACTGAAACCTGAAAAAAGTTTTATGGGTTTCTATAAAACTGGTGTAACTTGTAGTTCAGGCATAGCGTCATTCATTTGAACTGACAGACCTGTGACAAGCTGGGAATATGAGTGGCATCAATAAAGGTGTACAGGCCAGCATAATCTAGAAGCAGGCTTTGGTTGATTATGTGCACTATGGTGCACATTGCTGTAATTTAGTCATGAAAGGAAGTTGTGAATCTTATAGAACAGTAAAAAATACTATAGAAGGGGCCTTGTTTTCAAACACTAAAGGAAAATCTGTGTTTATGCATATCCAAGAAAATGTACTCGAGGGTCTTACTCATAACATTGCCAAGATCAAGTCACTGTGTTCCACAATATGGCTTCATTGCCGGTCACAAATAAAGGATATTTTGAATAGTTATGAATTGGTAAATATAATACTAACCAAATTAGGATAATAAGGATATGGCGGCGGTTGTCGACTTAGTGTATATGAGAATGGAGCTTGGCTTGATCATGGATGAGACGGAATTGAACTTCTAGAAATTTTAAACAACTACTTCCATGTGAATAACAGAACTGTGGCAGGGCTGTATAAATGAGTTGAACACATTGGTGGGTTGAATGCCCTGAGGACAAATGAAAAGGTTTCATCTGTATTTAAATAATGCAGTGATGAGAATTCTGAGCTTGGTTTTGGAAGAGTTGAAACTTCCGAGTCAAAGTAAAGTACCAAAAAGAATTGGTGGAACAACTGACCTACATGTACATATATTATCAGTCATGTGAAGACTACTGTAGGCAAAGGTATTTTGAAGTCATATATACAGCTGTAGCAGGTAGCAGGGCTTCATTATCAAATTCTGAATCAGCCTAGTGTGAAGGAACAGTTTTTGCTAGAAAACATTCTTTTGTAAAAGGAAGGATGTGAAGAATTAGCCCCTTATCCAGAAACTTATGCATCATCATTTAAAGTTTCTACACCTGATCTTAATCTAGTGAATTAAGTTACAGTCTTAAAATTACCTGACAGTGTAAAAGTAATTATATATGTGTATAGTACTATATCAATTACATCAATAATATTTAAAGATTAAAACTTACAAAATAGAAAAGAATTCCCCTAGTCTTTCAAAAAATTTGACCACACACCAGATATTCAATATTACCATAATGTTCCCCCCCCCCCAATAATTGGGCACTGGTGACGCCCATGATAGTGGGTGTGTGTGTGTCTAATGAAATAGTGCTGTTTTGGTCAGCACACTGGGGGCTCATGGTATTCATGTTATTTCAGCTATGTTAGTGAAAAATTCATCAATTTTAATTTTAGTCGATTTTTAATAACTTTTGTTAATGATACTGAAAAAATATGCATTCAGTTGGTGTTTAAAAGAATAGTATCCATTTATTGTGCAGATTAGTGGTCCGAATGATAAACTTGCATGTTCAATTTTCCAATCGGAGAATAGGTGGCGTTGAGAAAGACGAAGTATAGATGTAGGAAAGAAAAACTTTGTTTAACATCAGGTATGATTCAAAGTAGCCTACAGCTGAAGTATAAAATTATTTTTACATAATGGAATGAGAATACAAAATATATAGTGCAGAACCTTCCAGTCACAAAAATTAAGTAGGCCCAAGTAAATTAATTAATTAATATGTAAATTGTAATTCAGTTTATAATTTAATGTTTTATAATTATATATGGCTGTGAAATGATGAAAATATTGGGTTTTACTTAGAACATAACAGACAATTCCCCCTCAGTCAGCACCAAGCATTTTAACAATGTGTCCTCAAATATCCTTGTTTTGGATCTGAAAAATATGGTATCCCTACTTAAACCAACCACCAACATATTTACATAACTACACTACAAATTATACAAAATTGCTACTCCAACCAGGAGTACAGCAGAGATCATTCTGATGATGTCACGAAACACGTCTTTTGTGTCAAATATTTCTTCTGTTACATTATTATAATAGTGTTAACAAAAAAGAAACAAAACATTGCAACTTCATTTATTGTTGTATTGGAGTGTTAGTGGTCTCAAATATTTCTACTAGTAAATTTATACAAACTACTATGTTGTCTTTGGTATTGATGAGCGCTTTCAGCAGTCAAGCCATCTTCAGGTCATTTACCAACAGAGAAATATGAAACCGTTCACTTCTTATATACCATTTTACCGGACCTATCTAGCCCCGCCCCCTGACGGAGTAACGTCTTACTTAGCTCCACCCATAGTGGGTTGTTTTACATTACCAATTTTGTAGCCGTTACATTTTACGTTAACTCACTCTTTTGTGTTGTCTAATAAGCTGCTAAATATTTCTTCATTTTCAAATGTGGTTTTTATATTCATTAGTCGTTTTTCATCTTTATTTCTTATTTTTAATATTTCCACTTCTTCCTTTAATTTCCTTTCTTTACTCATCACTTTTATTCTATTTGTAAAAACCGCCCAGATTTATGGAAGGATCAAAATTTGGAAATTGCACCCTGATAATGCATTAGTATGCACGTCATTGCTTGTTCAGACAAAGAAACATCTGAAAAGTACTACAAAAGGACAACATTTCTCGACTGTTAAAACAGAAATCGCTAAGCGATCTCAAGGCTATATACCACAAAGTGCATTTGAGAAATGCTTGTAAGAATGGAAAAACTTCATAATCATGTTATATCTCACAGAGACTCTCTGAAGGGAGGAATTAGACATTGATGAATTAAGACATAATTTTTCAACTAAAATTTGCAAGAACTTATTATCAAACCTCCTAATACAATAACATTATGGTATTCAATAATTTTTGTAGTGACAGTAATAATTTTTTTTTGCTAGGGCTGTGGGCTCAATGAATGTGTTCAGGAAATCAAAAAGATTAGGTACAGTTATTGTGACTATGTAAGTATGCAAAATAGTGTGAAGCAAATGTCTTAGTGATTTCAAAAAATTCGTTTATGAAAAATGTGTACAAAAATGTATAGGTTAGGTAAGTACATATATGTAGGCCTAGAATGAATTATATGTGCAGATTTATTGCAGCAGTTAACAGAGCATTGCTGTATTTGTATGGTACGGATTCTTTGGATGTGGAAATTACAATCTTAGAGAACCTTATGTACAGCATGACAAGAAAATTAGTATTAAAAGAAATGTACACGTAGTCATTATTATTCCTTTATTAACCACATCATCTTGTGAGAGGTCTTTTGTGCTTTAAAAGACCAAAACCCCACTTAAGGAACACAATGTATGATGAACAGGTCAGCAGCATGTCTTAAAATTATAACAACTGAAAGGCAATTGGCCAAAATTTGATTGGCTAGTATAGTAGATAAACATTGATTCTATTTGACAGGAGTGTAAAAAGTGAATATTTTGATGTTTGTATATTATGCACTTTACTTCTGACATTTTCACTTCTGACTTCCATACTCTTGAGGCAGAAGAGTACAATACTAAAAAAATATAAGTGTACAGAAATAATATACTAGAGTAAATAATAATATACAGTGGATTGGTCGCAGGGGTGAATGCCACCCATTCTTGTTGCAGAAACACATTATGTAGCTTTTAACACATTGACTGCCGACTACTTGGTCTCCCAACAAGAGCGCTTTACTCGCTTCATAGTATCTGCGGTATGTGAAATGTTGTTTAGTCTGAACTCAGCTCTTGTGGTAAGTGGACTGTATGTCATGAGCAGTCAATATGTTAATTGCATTTGTGAATTCTTACAGTATGGCTCATCCTTGCTTTGCAATTCTGGAGCCATCACTGCGTCTGTGCATCATAAATAACATTATATAATTCATAGCAACATGCTGTAAAGAATGTTTTAAAGTAGAATTTACTACTAATGACTTGTCAGTTAGTGGTATGTGTGGTCAACAGGTAGAATGTATGAGCCCCTTTAAGGCAGGCAGCCTTCTTGGAGAATATAAAAGAACAACTGAATACAGATTTTATTGTTTATCTTCCTGACTACTTTGTTTACTTTACTGGCATTCTTTATTGATACACAGAGGCAAAAACAGTTGAGTTAGCAATTAGTTTTGCAGGATTACTGCACATATTATTTAGGAAGTTGTATCAGTCTTTTTTTCTTAGTTGTTCATTTACTTATTTGATATTTATAATCGTCAGCTGTCAAGGAGCAATAAGTAACTCTATTAAAAGTACAATACAATTTATAGGTAGAAGCCATCCAGTGATGGCAGTACCTTACTTAGCAACACTCAACAATGCTGGAAGAATAAAAGTCTTAGGCTTTAAGGCCACTTCAGTCTTCGTGAAGTTATGGGTGGATCATGTAAACTGCTGACTGCGTCATTTTGATGCAAACAGAGCTTGCTGAAATATTTGCATATTAGCGTTTAGATTTATTTATAAGTGGTTGGGATTTGTATGTCATGATGTGTAGTCTTTTATGGTCATATCACGGAGAATCCAAAAGAGTTTGTAGAAGTTTTGATTGCACTCTCTGGATAATCTTGTGCTGGATGAATCACCGCTACCTTACAGTTGGGCTCTGTAAGACAAGAAAGGTTTGATGGTATTTTTTTTTATAAGCATATTTTGATCTCAACAGATAATATTGCCTTTCATCCAAGAAACCAGCAACATTGGAGTTTAAGTTTGATCTGTGATTTTTTTTTTTTGCTATAGTGTGTGATTTCTAGTTAAGTTTTATGTTATTTAGTTAAGTTTAGGCCCAATCTTATTTTAAACTTATTAAAATTTTAACCTTTTAATGATCTCATTTTTCACGGGAAGCATACATTTTTATTTTTACTACACGGCACTCAGTATGGTGAGTCATGAGGATGACTTGTATAGACTGGTTTATTTTATTTGCCATGTGACACGCCAAGTTTCAAGTAGACTTAAATGTTACTGAAGATGTTCTTCATACGGGAGTCAAAGTTTGTGGCTAAGACAAAAAATTAACAGGTAATAAACCTGAACACTATTATTAGATTTTATTGTTCATGACGTGTCTGTTGATTAACTAATTATAAATATATAACTACTGATTCACATCACTTATTTTTTATTGGTAATAAACCAATAAAAAATTAGTCAGTAGTTACATATGTATAATTATTATTATTAGTTTCAACACTCTTATTAACATGAAAGAATAGTTTGTTTCACTTACATATTAACTCTAGCCTTGTTTCTTTTATCGAAAATCTTTCAATTGCTTAGTAGTAAAAAAGTCTTTCAGTCATAATTTTTGTAACATTTCCTTTTCGATTGAAATAAACTCAAACCACTCAAATAGTCTTGACCTTGTGGCACCTGCAATGTATTAATACATTTTAAGTCAGCAAACAAATGTTCTGTAGAGCTTGTAGTACTGGGGATTGTCAGTGTAAACTCAGCTAGTTTGTACACACTTCTCTAAGCCCAGATACTAGATTGTTATCTTTTGTAGACTTAACAGGTTCATAAATAGGCATGCCATGGAATTCACGGTACACATAAATTATGCTTAGTTCACTTTTAAGTAAAACGTACTCAAATGTGGTTCCATAAGCTAATTTAGACTATTTATAAGTTTATCAGGAAAGGTTTTCCTTCAGTTGCCAAATTTATTGTGACAGAGGATGGAAAATGAGTTTTGAAAATGAACTACGAGGGGGTACCCAAAAATAACAGGGATTTTTTTTAAAGCTATGTATTTAATTTTTTTTACAAAACAACCTTATCACCTTCAAAGTACTCTCCATTACACTTAATACATTTGTCCAATCTGCGATCCCATTCCTGGAAACATTTTTCAAACTCGTCTGTTGTGATGACCGACAGCTCCTGCCTCGTTTTTTTCTTTACCGCTTCCACGTCGTCAAAACGTTGTCCTTTCATGTCCCTCTTCATTCGCGGAAACAAGAAGAAATCGCACAGAGCGTGGTCAGGTGAGTAAGGGGCGTGGGGCAAGGGATCATGTTGTTTTTTGCTAAAAACTGGCACACTGAAATGGCTGCGTGAGCAGGTGCATTGCAAATTTTGCAGTGACCCTTCTTATCCCCAAATCTTCTGACAAAATTCGCTGAACTGAGCTCCAAGTTATTCCAGATAACTTACTAATCTCTTCAATGGTCCGTCATCGGTCTTCAAGCATGATTGCATGAACTTTTTGAACATTTTCGTCAATTCTGGAAGCTGACGGACGTCCAGAACGAGGTTTGTCATCAATTGACATTTCACCTTCTTTGAAATGAGAAAACCATTGGTACACTAGAGTTTTTCCCATAGCACTATCCTTGTAAGCTGTTTTCAACATCACAACAGTTTCTGCGGCGTTTTTCCCAAGCAAGAAGCAAAATTTCACAGCAGCGCGCTGTTCACTTAAATCCGCTATGACAAAAAACGAGGAGCAAGCGAAACTGCTTTTACAAAACGAATTACTGTGACCGGACACAACTTTCCCAGGCGACAACAACGATGGCACTGAACTCGGAACGAGTTGCGCTACGCTCGCCTAGCGGGAGAAGTGCGTACTACATAAGCTCCGCCAATCGCAGCGCTATTCCGGTTATTTTTGGGTACCCCCTCGTATACCTCATTTGTATTTGTTACAAAATATTTATAATGCAGTTGCCTGTAAGACATTATTCTGCTATCATAACAACCTCTTTTACTATTTGGCTCAGTGTTACGTTCACTTTGAGATGTTGCTGGGCTCAAAGTATTTCGAATGCATCCTGCCTGTCATCTTGTAATTGACAAAGTGTCATTCACTTTATTATTACAGCTACAATATCCACCGTTGCAGTTTGGAGTATGTCGTACAGTACATCCATAGAAGAAAGCAACTTTGAAAATACTTTCAGCAGAAAAAAGTGTTAATACTAGTAAGAAATGACAAAAAACATCTTGCTTTCATAATATAACCTCCATCTCATTCATCAGCATTATTAACTATAAAACTGAAAAAATCTCTTAAGTTGCTCACAGTATTCTTTTACCGTTTGAACTAACCCAGATGTAAAATTCCATCTGGTGGGTGCCACGGATGGTAATTTTCTCTGGACAAAATGTTAAAGCACTACTTTTCTCTTTGACGAATTTGAAAAAAAAGGTTGTCACTCTACTAAGAGTTTGAAAAAATCCTTCACTCCTTAATATCTGACAATCTGTAATAAAAAAAATTTAACATGTGGGCATAACAGTGTGTAAACAAGCAATTGGATATTTTTCTAAAATTTCACTCTGAAGCTCGTTTAAATGGCCATTCATCACTGAAGCCCCATTATAAGTCTGCCTGACTAACTTGCTACCGATTTTAAACCCTTTCACAATGTTAGTGATGTGACCAAATAGTCCACTCGCAGTTCTGTCCGCGCTTACGTCGGTAAACTACAAAAAAAATTTCAAATGAAACGCTTTCTTTCACATAACAAGCACAGTATATCACATAGGCACATATGATATCACTCTGAACAGCTGGAGAAGTGCCACAAAAAACAGTTGCATTTATTAAACGTGTGTCAAGAAGAGGATCGTGAGCTCTAAGGGTCTTCAAAAATTCCAAATAATTTCCTTTCTTAAATAATTTCTCTAATTCATTATGGCCTCTTAAGAGGAAGTTCTTGTTTGCTTGGATAAGTAGCAAATTACATCGATCAGTCTTTTAAGAATATCTGTTTATTTTTATTTGTTCACTGTGTTGACTTATGTTTGATCTAAGTTGAGAGTCAATCATAGCTTCAATTCTTTATTTGCCAAATAATTTGCATTTTACAAATGAATCTACATGTGACTAAGGTCAGAGAAGACATTTTTTGTCCATACTACACTTTCACTCAAAAATAATAAAACAGGGTCAGTAGAACAACTTATTTAATTTTCCACAACCTGTAATACAAAGAATAGATGTATACTGGGAGACAGAAAAATGGTGAGTGTATTCTTTTTTGCCTTCAGTAGTCAAGTTTGGTAACTCGGGGCAAGGTCATCCATTCCTAATAATTTCTAATTTTTCTTGACAAGTTGTCACTCAGAATCTTTGTTAAAAGATCTTCTACAAGCACATATAATCTTCCATATTTAAAAAAAAACCTACTTCAAAAAGTACCTAAACACTATTTAAATAACCATAATTAATCACAAATCAATGAATATAGGAATTACTTTTTAACACAGCACAATGTTAACAACTACAAGCTTCCCACTCCACAGTTTGTGTAGTACCAGAATTGCACATTAGGGTGGAATGAAAAAATAGTTTTATTAATTTCGATATGTAATAGTGATAAAAAGTTGTCTATTGCCTTTGTTAAGACAGTGTTAAAGTATGTTCACAAATATAATATATTTAGAGTTGCCGTAAAAGAGTTGAAAATATGTATTTTTAAGTAGATTTTACGAATTTTGACAAATTTGGTAAATTAAAAAAAAAATTATTTTAAATACCAAATGCCTGTTTTAAAGGTTGAAATTATACACATAAACTACTCTGTAGTAGATAATTACAGTATTATACTGCAAAACTTTAATATTTATGCTACTAAATCTTGCATCTTTTAAAATATATTTTTTTTAATTTTAACAATATTTTGCAATAGTAAGGATTCACCTTACTTTTTAATTAAAAACATAGCAAAACATTCTTTAGTTCTGTAAACCAATAGCCAGAAGCAGAACAGTAGGTGGATTGAGGTGACCTTGAGCTAGGCATATTGTTGGCTGGTGTAGGGTGGGGGGATGGGGGAGAGAAGCCTGTTGTAACTTGTCTGTCAGTCTGTTGTATGTCCGTCTGTCATCTCTGTCTGGTTGTATGTTGGAACAGAGAATCCTTCAGATAACCTTAAAAGAGTATGTTGTGAAGGTGTATGCTCCCATCTGGTTTCATATTAAACTTAAACCATCATGTGTAAATGGTTCCAAACATTTTTGGAGACTGATAAAGTTTTCACGTTACCTTTGTGAGCAACATCTAAAAATAATTGTCCCAGTTATTCAAAGAAATGGTTACTACGCTCACCCAGAAAACGTGCTTCTCTGTATGTTATGTGACGAGAGAAAACGCATAAGAGAGCTAGGTCTTCGCAGACTTCTGAAGGCAAGATTGGAACACAAAAATGGCGTAAGGAAGTTTGTGGTCCCCAAGCTCAACTTTCATGCTGAAGATTTCATTGATATGATTAAGTGGACGGATATAACAATCACAGAGCCCCCAATGACAAAACACATAACTGATGAGGACTTAAAAAAGTATATAAGTGAAGCAAGAGAACCTAGTTGCCAGATGCAATCTATAGATTTCCCTGTCACACACAAGTGGTAGAAAGAGTTATAAAGCTTGTGACAGAGTCATCACTAAGTGTCTGTGGTCCTGAAGCAAGAGATGGCTTTGTTAAAGCAAAAATTGCTTCGCAAAAGATGATGCCAAAATTTGAGACCAAAAAACATTTTATCTAAGTTTCAAGAAAAGTTGAAAATCAAAGAAATGTGAAACTAATGAACTAATGTGATATTATTATTTTTTAATGTTTACTTTGTTTCAATGACACTGGTTATTAATTATGTCATTACCTTTGTTCTTTTTTCTTCAATTATAGTGAGTTGGTAACTGTTTATGTTGAATGTTTAAGTTTAATCCCTTTCTAAAACCTCTTTATAAAGCAAAACACCCGAAACAATCGGAAGTTTATTATTATTATTAATCAGTTATTTTAAGTAGTTTTAGATACTATTATTTTAAAAACTGTGTTTAAACAACAATTTGAAAGTAAAAAAGTAATTATAATAGATCAATTCAAATTGGATTTTACATTTTGATTTTTAGGTAAAAAGCCCATTTATTTAACTTTTGCGGAAAATCAAGGTATAAATTTAGAGCAACCAAACTTCAGATCATTGTTGTTATAGTAAAGAAGCATCTATTGATTGCTATTAAAAACAATATTTGATTAAAAAAAATGTAAAACTAAAGTAGAGACAAAATTTATAATTTTATGTTAAATTTGGATTTTTTGTAAAAAAAAAAACCTTATTTTTAAGGCTCTTGTGGCACCTCAAGATCTAAATATAGAACAACAAAACTTCGTAGTGTTATTGTTGACATAAAAAACCAACTTTTAAATGCTATTAGAAAGTTATTTGCTGAAAAAAAATTTTGCCCTATACTTTCATTCCACTCTATTGCACATAGGCCAGCTGTGACAGCATCCCCACCACACTTCCCCTCTGTCCTTCTCACCGTTTTCCAACACCTTCAACAAAGACACAGTGTGTAGTCATTTTACTGCATGTTCAGTAGTTAGATTACAACATACACTGGTACATCGATTATTCTGGTGATAGTTTTTTAATATATTTCATGCATAGTTGTTCAATATAATTTATCTTCTAGTTAATATGTACACTCCCAAAATGTGTATAAAAAGTTGTAAACATTCAAGACTATTGCAGGATGTACACCACACACATTGGGCTTATAGAACATACGCCATTGCATTAATGTTTCTGTTACAATTTGTAAATTATCTATAAACTGACAGAACACAGTCTGCAAAATGAATTGGTTTTTCCCTTGTCATCTCTGACCCAGTTATCACCTTACATTTTGCAGGGAGAGTATGCTCTTATTGAGTGTTATGTTACTTTCACTTTCCATAGTTGTTCACTTCTTTAGTGCCCTTCAAGTTATTCAGGAACTCTTGTCTTTCATACCTGAATAGTCACTGAGCAATTTTTATTTGTTATAGCTCCAACAAGGTTTTTTGTATTACTATGTGCACATGAATTCTGTCATTTCGTACTGGTTCACGTTTTTCTTCAACCAAAAGGTCTTACCTAGAGCTCTTAAAAGAGTGCATCAAAAAACAAACTTCTCAGTCATACAAAATTATATTTATTTTCTTAAAAATAATTTTGTTTTTAAGCGTCTAAATTTCATAAAGGATCCTTTGTCCTTTAATCAAAAAGGATTTCACAAATACATAAACAAGGTGCACTGTTTAATTATTAACAATGTTGTAACAAATTTAGTAGAAAAGAACATGAAACAATGTTATTTTATATTACAAGAAAATTACATACTAGGATTCATAGTGTACGTAATAAATATATCCTATGTGTTTGTCCAAGTCAACCAATTTGGTGGCAGTTATGAAGAGCACTTATTTTAAGATTCATGACTTTATTAATGTAAATAAGACTTTTTAATGCACAAAAGATTTATAAATTTTAAATTAACCAAGAACATAAAAAGATAAAAATGTATGTATAATATACCAAATCATGGCCAAGACAAAACACTTAAATTTATAATATATAATGTAATGGATGACAATATAAGAATGAACAACCCATTTCTTCACCAACAAACAAATATTCTTTTTCATTTAACTTTTTCTATAATGCAATGATTAGCAGTATCAAAACTGTTTCCTAAAATGCCTCAATACAACATCATGTCTCTTAAATTGTTTAACATTTTATGTAATATTATACTTCTGGTTTTTCTCCAACACATACAAGACTAGCTCTATGGCAGAGCTATTATACTTTGAGTTGTACAGATTTAATAAACTTGACTAATATTTAATCACTGTACATTTATTTCCTTAAACAGAATTATCTTATAAACACCAATACTTTCAAATTACTTCTCCCAATATGTAGTCTGTAAAGAAAACAAGTATGTCACTGGTAGCTTGTCACATCATACTACAGCCAATACGATTACATAAAATACAATGAATTCACAGTCTGATTATGAATATTTTATTAGTTAGCGACATTTAACAGTGCTTCAAAAGCAGCACTGTTGATAACTACAGAAAAAAAGGCAAAAATTTCAGACACATGAAGTTGTGTCTAGCTCTGTGTGTGTTATAATTTACACAGGGAGTTCTAATACACGGGTTAAAAACACTGGCTCAGAAACATTATATGATGTACTTTGTAAACTACAGAACACAATATTGAAGGTAATTAAAATTTTTACCTTAGACTAAGCAAGCTTCTGGGACCCAAGGGGAAGTGATGCGGTAAAAGTCGGTGAGTCCTAAACTGTTGGGGGGGGGGGGGAATTATGTACAGACATTTGTTTGCAGTTATCTTGTACCTATTAAATAACAAATGCCTAGATGAAGCCGTTGGGGGTAGTGGAGTCAGCCACAACCAATGTTCATAAAATACAAAAATTATATCTAGCATGACAGCCCATTATGGACCTACATTTACCAGACAGTTTTTTTATAAGAAGGGAAAAGCCAAAGCCTATTGCTTAGTCCCCCCCCCCCAACCATAATTATTCTGTAGTCTTGCCAAGTGGATGATGTACAGACTTCTCACTGGACCATTAACCTGGAATCTCATGCACCTGAAGGGCTATAGCCAGTAGACCATACAAGAGATCCTTATGGTAAGTGCAACACATGTAATCTGACAGTGTCACAATTACCGTGGTTGTTTATGAAAAGTGTCTAAGTAGTAACACGTGCAGGAAAACTAAAAGTTATGGTTTTCCCATAAACATTTTATTGGTGAAACTGTATACCCTTCTCTATAAATTTAATTTTTAAAAATACGAAGGCGATTTGAAAAGTTCGCAGCCTACCATAGAAACGAATGTGTGGGGTTTCTGTTTTTTACTGCATCATGACGCCTCATTTGCCCCATGAACAGCTGTGAAGCGTCAAGACAGCCTGGAGAAACAGCTGTATAAATAAGGTTATCTCACAGCAACTCTGAAAATGGACAGTGATCATGCAGTGATCAAAATATTTGAACATCGTGCTGTGATCAAATTTTTTGTTAAGAACAGTTTAATGCCAACAGAATTTTAAAGAGATGAAGAACGTGATGCTGGAGCTTCATTTACTACAGTGAAAAAATGGGCCGCTGAATTTAAACATGGTCGTGCAAGTTTCGAAGATGACCCGCGTACTGGGTATCCAAAAAGTGCCACTACACCAGAAATCATCAATAAAGTGCATGATTTTGTTTTGGAAGATTGCCGTTTGAAGGTGTCTGAAATTGCTAAGACTGTGGTCATCTCAGATGAAAGGGTACATCACATTCTTACTGAGGAATTAGGTATGAAAAAGCTGTTTGCAAGATAGGTGACGCATTTGTTGACAACTGACCAAAAATGCATGCGAATGCAAGCTTCCCAGGAATGTTTGGACAATTTTTAAAAAAATCTGAAAGATTTTATTCGTAGATTTGTAACAACTGATGAAATCTGGGTCCATTACTTCACTCCAGAAACAAAACAATGAATGCATAGTAATTCGCCGTCTCCAAAAAAAGGCAAAATCAATTTTGTCGGCTGGAAAGTGTATGGCTTCAATTTTCTGGGATGCTAAGGGAATCAAACGATATGCTTGAAAAGGGTCAAACGATAAATGGAGAGTATTATGCTAACCTTTTGGGCCAATTAAATGAAAAATTTCGAGAAAAAAGACCAGGTTCAGCAAAGAAGATCATTCTCCATCAGGACAATGCACGTCCTCACACATGCGTTGTATCTACGGCAAAAATCACAGAGTTGAAGTACAATCTGTAGCACCATCTGCCTAATTCACCTGATTTAGCGCCACCTGACTTTCATCTATTCCCAAACCTCAAACAATTTCTTGGTGGGGAGGAGCGATTTTCCTCAGATGACGAGCTGAAAGCAGCAGTAAATGGTTATTTTGAGGACTTAAAAAGAATCGGACTTCATATGGGGTAAAAGTGCTGGAGCATCACTGGACTAAGTGTATGGAACTACGGAGACTATGTTGACAAATAAAAATGACTCCACAAAGAAAAGGTAAGTCTTTCATTATCAGGCAATGAGCTTTTCAAATTGACCTCGTATTACTGAATATATGCAGCATGTAAGGTATAGGAAAAAGAAAAACAGATTTATGGTTTTTGTATATATTCTCAGGTACACAAGAGACTACGGTAATGAGGTTTTAAACATTATCCACACTAAGAGAGTGATACAGAGTAAAAGTGCACCCTAAAATAAGCCTTTGACAACAGTAACACTGTCATGAGTTGAGATCCCTATTTTACTGTGTCCAGAAGTTTCTCTGTTCCAGTAGAAATACTGATTTTTAAAATGCTATGGTATTACTTTTCTTAGGAGACATCACCTTACCAGAATATATATGCAGCATGTAAGGTATAGGAAAAAGAAAATAATAATATATATATGCAGCATGTAATATATTACCAGAGAATATATGCAGCATGTAAGGTATAGGAAAAAGAAGAAGATTTATGGTTTTTGTATATATTCTCAAGTACACAGAGACTACGGTAATGAGGTTTTAAACAACATTATCCACACTAAGAGAGTGATCCAGGGTAAAAGTGCACCCTGCTAAAATAAGCCTTTGACAACAGCAACACTGTCATGAGTTGAGATCCCTATTTTACTGTGTCCAGAAGTTTCTCTGTTCCAGTAGACAATACTGATTTTTAAAATGCTATGGTATTACTTAGGAGACATCACCTTACGAGACATCATACTGAAAGGAGGTGAATGAAAAACAAATGTGGTAGGCCTTTACAAAATTGCAATAATTACACTGTTCTGTTCATACTTCAGAACAAATAGATCAAACAGAGCCAGTATATAATTAGGTTTTCGGAATTTAAATTTTACCACACACACACACACACACACACACACACACACACACACACACACACACACACACACACACACACACAGAGGAAACCTGCCAGCAACAGGAAGATAATTAATAATATAGAAATTTTTCTTATAGTACATTATTTACAAACTAATATACAAGTTTCTTAAAAAAATTGTGGTAAATATAAAAATTAATACTTTTATAATTAAACAAAAAATGACTTAACTGATTGTATACAATCAACCAGTGTGTATTTAATGAGATTACTTACACTGTATAAACTTACTATATACACTATTTTACACTGTACAATCATAAACTAAACGTAACTATCACAATACCTTCATTTACATATAATGTATAAAAAATTGTAACACATTGAAAATGTAAAAAATGCTGAACTGTATAAAAATTTGCATAATCATATTAACTTTGGTCAATCAACAAACACATTCTTGGAATGTTTAAAGCTGCATTTTACTGGTATTCGTGAATTTGTTAAGTTACATGGTAAGTTATTTAACAACCAACAAAAATAATACACATTACCATCACCAAACTGAAATTTGTGTCAAACATTATCTGTATTTATGTGTGAAAGACACATTATAAACAGATTTATGAAAAATATTGCTGTTTGTCGATAGAAGAAAAAAGTAATAATTTGAAATCTACGTCAAGATAGGTGGAAGAAGTTAGATATGTGCGAGTTTGTTTCTAAAGTCCAGACCCTTCGGTATGCCGTGTTCCTATACTTACAACCTGGGGGAAAAAGAAGCCTAGAGCAGCCTTGGCAGGTCTGATCCAGTGTCAAGACCACATTTTTTTTGTTATTAATAAAATCCTACAGAAGGACTTGTTCTTCCTGGACAACTGTCAATCAGTGGTTTTAACTGGAGGTATTAAGGACACTATGTGTAAAGAAAAAGCATGCTAAGCAGTGGACCTGGGTGTATTTATAATAAATTGTTTAAGAATATATAGCTGATGTATCTAAACACTGTATGAAAATTGTCTCCAAACTGAAAATTATCTGCAAGACAAGATAATTGAAGATATGACTATGATTAAGAGTCTTACATATCCTATAGAGTCAAAAGTTTAAACATTCCCAGTATGTTATTATATATCCAAGCAATTATTTCCTTGAGGATGTTTTTGTAATTGGGTTATCAATTTTTTTTTTTCATACCATTAATAAGATTAGATATTACAACAATAAAATATTGTACTGTACATTATATTTCACTAACAGTATACAGTATAAACAATTGTTAATGGAATGCAGAAAAACTTTCAAGATTATTCAAGTTTTTTCTGTGTACCTATAAATCATATAAATTTTGTTACTCCATCCTACAAGAAATACTTGCTTGCGTTATGTATTAACGTTTAATTTGTTACAGCCAGCATTTTTAATCAGTCTAACAAAAATTATTACATTTTTTACTGTAAACATTATAGATATTATAGACAATAATAATTTCAAAAATTTCATGGACACACACTTATATATGTGCAATTTCATAAACTTAATGTCACTAGGAACTGTTCTGTTTTAAACAATTTACAAAACGAAAATTATTCTGAATAATGTCAGCATATAACTGATATAACATTATTTAGTAATTTTAATAATATATTTATGTATTTAATAATAATTTATATAACAGTTTATTAACCCCTTAATGGTTTGTGATGAAATAATATGTCACTATGATTCGCCAACATTATTTTGTTTTCTGATGAAATATTCCGACATGATGATTCCACACTTTGCCACAATGATGTACCTACCCTATTTCAAGTCATTCCTTTTTGCATTATATAATTGAGCACCATCTTGTGTCAGATATTACATCACGGAACCAGACCACATGGATTGTTCCGGTTTCTGTTTGTTTACATTTGCGGATGTGTTAGTTTATTTTGTATGATTTTCAAAACTCTTTTTCTGCAAAATAATGTTAATAAAGAGTTTATTTTACAATGATCAGAACCCATGATGTCAAAAATTCATGTAAAAGGTGAGTTTTCCATTGTTATACACCATAATTATAATTTTTTTAGTAGTACTTTTATAATAACAAGATGGAATATACACATTAAAAAAATTGAGCATTTTTAGGTCAAATAAATGAACTGTTAAGGGGTTAATAATAAAAATTATTTTTTTTTTTTAATAGCATAGCTCCTCTTTTGCCATGTATTTTGGATCTGTAACCATACACCATGGATTAAACTCTACTGTGGGAAATAAAAAATAGAAATATAATTATACTCAAATAATTTTTCTATAATTATAATTTGTCTTATGATTAAAAATGATGTATATGCCACAACATACTTCTGACACATGCATTTACAAGCATGTACTTATGAATACTAGTCAAAGAGCAATGTCAGTAAATATACTACTCGTAATGGTAAAGTTTAAACACAAGTGTATTAACAGTAGTAGAAACTACTACATGTCACTAAGTATGGAATTTTAAGTGTTTTTTTTAATGATTTACTTAATTCTTACACTAACTTTATACACATTCACAAATGTTGCACTTCATGTGTCCCTGAGAAATAAAATATGCTACCACTGTTTAAAGCATTGCTTAAAATTTAAATCACAATTCACTACACTAGTGTCACAATTCTGTGCACATAACGTTTACTTTTCCCCTGTTTAACAAACAACCATGGTGTTGTGAAGCTTCAGTCTATACCCTGCAAAAACACAGTTAAAAAAATGAAATCCACCTTATTTTAACTTGTAATACAAAAGTAAAAATACACACATTTGTACTAAAGATTAGTATATAAATTAGTATATATTATTTTTTTTTATAAGCCTCTGATGATACTGATACAATCAGTGAAATGTATCTAAAGAACTATTCATAATAAAGATTAGTAATACATGGTATTCCTGATTTACACAGTTTGTATATTAAAAATAAACAAGTACCAAATTTAAAAAAAAAATAGTAAAACTCAACTTCAAGCTTCTGTTTGTTGAAAATATTCACGCAGTAAATTAAAGACAAGAAAAGTACCCAGGAGCAAGCTGTCATCTGGAGGGCCAGTGAAGAGTTAATTACTCCACACTTGTAAATGCATGTAGAGTTTTTCCTAATGTGTATTGTTGTATTAAAGTATATTAACGGCATTAGTAAGTATAATAGGATGACCCGTAACTGAGGGGCAGCATAATCATCCCTTATGTTCATGGAATGTCTGAAAAATTTGGAAGATAGTTTCTGCATTTGGGGCATGTACTATGCTTCACTTTCACTATATGTTAGGAAAATTATTAACTTTCAGAAACCACTTGAGCCTGTGTTTAATACAAAAATATTATTTATAGCATCCTCTGTGAATGTAATGGGTGGGGGGGATGTAATACTTCACATTAACAGTTGGCTGAGCATGTATAGGAGACGGAACAGAAAGCCTTATGGAATGAAGCAAAAATTAATAAAAAGAAAATAAATGGTTTGGATGCAGACTTAAGGAAATTGCTGATATTACTAATAATAATATTTGTATTAGTCAGATTAGCAACAAGATAAATATATGGCTTCGTTGCATTCAAAAAATGCTTAGTAATTAGTGGGCAGGGTAATGTGAGATACTGTGGATGGGCATTAGTTTGGTGCCTGCTGCTACTGCAGTACCAGCTGTGCCTTGGTGACTCCTGTCACACTGTTCGGTTGACATGTGTGCAGTACTACTCCATGTGTATATTGTGTGTGTGGTGTTTTGTATGTGTTATACTTATTAATACATTTGGCAGGTTAGTCTCATTTAGTTACAAGATTTAGCTATATAAAAACCTATTACATGTTATGTTAATACTTATTTAAATACTGATTATAACTGGAGTGATAGAGTAATGATTAGTAATTTTCAGTTGTAATGTTTTAGTTCGTATTTAGCCTGAAGATGGCTGCTGACTGTCTGAGTAGCCTAAAATGTCACTTTTTAAATACTACCAATGGTGGCAAAAGTCCATCCATTGAAGGCTAATATTCATCTTTTATTTCGTTATATTACTTATATCAGATAAAAATCTTTATTACAGATAACACACACCGACAGTAAACTCCCGATTATCCATGTTGAGAGTTTTCCAGGGACACGCAGTTTTTTTTTAATAAGCAGAAATAAATTTCAGCTGAATAATAAAAGCTTCTGTTCCATTAAACTTAATACAATATTCAGTATCTACAATTAACAATATTGTATCAAAATTATATAAAGCTATGTCCAAGTGATGGAATGTGTTGCCTCTCACTGAGAGACACAGGATTATTTGACACTTGGCATTTGGCTACCATGAGTCATCCATGCATATGTACTTTTTTACTATGACTCGGGAACATTTAGTTTTCTCAGTATGTTTGTCTTTATGATCAGGCAGTATAAATGAACACTGTTGTGCTCTGTTAGCTTAGTTAATGGATATGAAAAATTGGATACTGATGTTGAAAGCCACCTGTGATGTTTGCCAACAGGTCGGCATTTATACTTCACTGATATGTATTTTTCTGACATTTTCTAATTCATATGTTTGCAGTAACTCATTCCTAAATCGAATCCCTGTTGCACATGAAAAGATGGGAGACATTCACTTTGGTATTGTATAGGACTATGTAACTTCTGGACATATGAATGTAGTAACTTCAGAAATACCCAGTGTAGATACACCGATGATACACATAAGACAATTTATCAGTACTTGTTCTGACAAATTGTCAGTTCGTGTGAATTAGTATTTAAACTACATAGAAAATATGATTATTAGTTAACACAGTTTCAGTATAAATATATTGCTATTTGGTAATATACCGCTTAACATGCGGTTTTCCTGGGATCCCTTGATGAGCGTTTTAATGGGGTTTTACCATTTTCCTTTACTTTAAATAAACAGCTAAGGTTAATAAACAATTTTCATTACTTACTGCCCTTTTTTGTACACATTATGGATTACCTGCAGAGATCCAGCAAACAATCGTTTACTGTATACATATATTGTTCAGTATTTCAGTTACTGACTGCTATAGTAAGTTATCATGTGAGTGCAACAATGCAAAGCCAACCAGTTATGAAGAGATGTCACAAAACAAAAGATACCAGAGATGTTGACAAAATATGTTTTGTATATAAATTAACAAAAAACTCATAAAGCAAAAAAAAGAGTGGAAGTTCTGTATCTCAAATTTTCAAGGAGATCTGAAAACAATTCGGGGCTTATGGAAAAATTCAACTTACCCATTTGGAAACATAAAAAAAGTTAGCAGATACGCTTTGCTGGGGTACAAGTGCTTTATTAGTAATATATCCTATCTATAATAAATTTGTTCGGGCTATATCAATAACCTTGCCTCTCTTCATAAAAGAAGAGTATTATGAAATATTGTATTCGTAAGATAGGACATCATTCCCGTTCTCTAATAGTGATATTTTACAACAACAAAATGTATAATGTTATACTACAATACAGAAATACACGTTTCATAGCCTCAATTAAAAAAAAGTGTCTGTACAAAAACAAAAAAAGTAATTTTAGTCAACCATTTCTGTAACTCAATCATTGTAGAAAAAACACTATTTATGGTACAATTTTTGAAGTCACTGAACTGAATCAAGATTAGTAACTTTGTGTAATAATGGAGTTGGTGTAAGTTTGTCATCACATCATCATCTGAACCAGGGTCAGTTCTGTTTTTCAGGGTATTTATTATATCATCAGCTGGCATTCCTGTTGCTATCAAATCACCATCTACCATAACATAATCGTAGTATGTTACACCACCTGGCATATTTTAAATGTCTCTGATGAACATTACTGTCACAGTATGGCTAGTCTGCACTTATCAATTAATCATCACCAATTTGAATGAACTACCCCCATTTTCTATTGATTTTATTTTTAAATTGAGCATTTTTAAAACAGTTGGCCATTCATGTCATACCAAGCTTCCTGAACTTCTCTTTCACACTTGAGTAAAATAATTTTGTTTTTATTAAGTTCAGTAATCACTAGCACTTTTTTAATAACTCCCTTCTGCACCTGTATTATACTTCCGCTGTAGTTTGGAAGCAACATTAGTGGGTAAGATTAGAAAGCCCATTTTACACACAACAGTACATTTGTGAGTGATATTCCAGGGGGAGGGAGGCTACACAACTGTTTATTAATTTTTATTTTATTTTATTTATTTATTTATTTTTTTTTTTTTTTGAGAAATAATGATCAGACCCTTGCCTTTTACTTACTTTGTACTGACAAAGTAAAGATGTAATGTTGGCACACCAGGTTTCCAACCATGAGTGGTTGTAAGTTTTGTGTCTCTGTCATGGTAGCTCCTTAAAGTACAGCGACTTGGACTTCACTTCTGTGCCCACATGCCATTTATCTACTTCCAACTGCCTCAACATGAATTATCAAACGTGGGCAAAACGTGTTTATCCAAATATTACAAACTTCCATCATTTGCGTTGGCAATTTCTTTGCAAAATCAAAATTTTTGGCCTTTTCATACAAAATTGTTCCAGTGATCAGTAAATTTTGTCATGAGTGTTTTTGAACCATAGCAAAACAGTATTTTCAATGTCAGAATACTTAACAGTTTTGTGTGTTACAAGGACTGCTGTCTTACAAAATTTTTCCTTCGTTTTTATAAATGGTTAGTGTGTTTGTGGGATACTGAATTGAACTGTGAAAACTTACTTTTTCTTTTTCCCTTAATGAACTTCTTTAACAGGTTTTAGTTTATCATCTAATAGCAAAGTTTTTAATTTTCTTTTGTCCATTTTCAGTTCACAACATTTAAAAACATCACTTACACAATGAAACTATCAAAAACCAAGAGTACCAAATGTATGCAGTAGCAATAATGTTACAGCAGTAACTAAAAGATGTTATTCTTCATATGAGCAGGTCATGAAAGCAGAGAACAACAAGAAAACAAAAGGACTGTTACTCTCACCAGAGTAAAGATTTATCTTCCTCTGAATGTGTTAGCCACTGACATACAAGTATTAAAGCCTTACACCTGCACTACTGATGCTATCTAGCCTATCATAAACAAAACAAACAAACACTCCATTTTGCAACATATATCTTTGCTTTCAAACATAACATAAAATTACTAAAAATTAAATTAAACCTCCGCTCAACAGTCCGTTAAGGACCAAGGCGTACCGCACGGCTTTTGTGTTAGTGTGACGGTGTATGGCTAGTACTACGCGCCACCAGCCGCTAGTTGCGGTATTCACAGCCAGGAGGCAGCACTGTTATCTCAGCGCCTACTCAGTTTGCCTCACGACGCTGAGTGCACGCCGTACAGAACCTCCGCCGGGAATTGAACCCGGGACCACGAGCACATCAATCGCCCACGTTAGCCACTAGACCACCTGGAGGCTCAACATAAAATTACTAAAAGAAGTATATTGTGTATTTTAGTTTTAGTGCAGTACTATTACAAATTCTTCACTGACTGAAAAATAATACTGGGAAACAAATTTCTTGGTTTTAGGACCAGCATGTTCATATCAAGTTAAAGGAATCAAACTGTCATATACAAATGTACAGCTCAGCCAGGAATAATAGAAAACATGAATTCTACTGTATTGAAAATCTCTGTGAATACGAAAAAATATAAAATAAACCAAACCAAAGAGGAAAAGGAAAGTAATTTACTGTAATCAAATTGATTCTTGCTTCACCCCTTCCCCCAGCAAAGGTTCCACTCGATATCGATAAAATACTGTCTCTAAATATTGTTTCAGTGCAGACTTGCTTTATTTGATCTTATCTAAACACAATACATGGTTTTTGAGTTATGGCAATGTTAACATACCATGTGTGAGACAAAAGTAATTGTTGGGCTCAAATAATTTAGTAAATAGAAAATTTACTTCAAACTAGTGGACAGCTTCATTCATGCGTTAAAGAAGACAATTTTTATATCAAGAATTTTTTTAAGTGTTCTTTTGAGTAAGTGACTTGTATCATAACTAATTCAATAGTGCTTTCCAAAAAACAATTTGTAATCACATTCAAATAATTTGAATGAGATAGTTCATTATGGTGTTTAATTCATTCTAAACCTGTAACAGAAATTGCAACTTCTAATCATGTATCTAATCATAGTTTGAAAAGAAATTAAATACAAAATTAGTATTAATCTTGAATAACAATGTGTTAGAAGAAGTCAAGAGTGATAGTAATTAGACAGAATATCAGTACAATTTATTTTAAGGTCAAGTTATATAACGATTTTACTTTTAGTGCAACTAATAATACTGTTTTGGTTGTGGAGTTTGTGTGTTTAAATAAATATGTTATGTGAATTTCGAAGCACATCAAAAGAAATTTTGTATGATAAAAAATCTTGTCCAACTCTCGAAAACACAATGTTATCAATTACTACATTATAGATAATTCCAACAAGCAAACTGTCATGCATTATTTTACTATCTATAGGCAAATTAGTTTTGAAATTATGCTAATGAATATAATTTACCTTTTTTTATACGGGGTTTTCATCAGAATCGCTTAACTCTATTGTAACTAATGACTGCTGGAACTCTGAATCAACGGCGAGTGGATCTTTGATACTGTCATTGTCTGGAAGAATAATATCTTCTTTACTAGCAGACATACTACCTCCTATTTCTGGCCAAAATGTTATAGACTGTATGTGCTTTTTTGGATATGGCGTTGTAGATTTCCGGGCAGTTTGCTTAATTCTCCTTGGAAGTGGACCTATACTGCTGGACAACAAGTGATGTTTTGATCCTTCCAAATGTTTCTCAGGCACTGTATTTGAGGACTGTTCTGTTTTCTTATTTTGTGAATTTGTATGGTCATTTTTATTGTGAGATATAGTTATCAAAATACTTTCCTTTATAATTTGCATGTCTCTATTTGAGAGTTTGTCCACATTGAACTGAGGTTCAAGACCTTGGTGTTTAGATGCCATATGACAATGTCCGTCAGCTAGATCCATAAAATCCTCATCACAATAAAAACATTTATGAACTACCCCATGAGTCTTAATATGACTGAAAATTCTCGTATGACTATTGAATGTGCCCATACAGAGTGGACACTGATAAGTTTTATCACGAAACAATAGTGTTGGATGCATGTAGTCTGATTGTGTAAAATCCTGATCGTCAAGCACAAAACGTGCTGCTTCCTTTCCATGCACTTCTGTAAAGTGTTTTGTTATTTCATTAACAGAGAAACACACTTCACAGCATTCTGAGCATTTGTATTTTGGTATCGAATATACATGAAACTGCTGCTCAGGATGTGCACGAAGATGGTGTTCTGCAAGGTCTGTCATTATTCCAGTAACTTTACACCACCTACATTCATACGGTTTGTCTGAATCAAAAAAATAAGTTTTGTAAGAAAATCTAACTCCAGTATTTAACTTCACAATGTTACCTTCAGAGTATTGTTTACATTTGTGTGTACTTTTCCAATGGTTTTTCTGAACTGTTATAGAAAATGCTATAAAATTACAATAGACACATCTGGTAAATTTATTTCTATGTGTTGGTGCCTTCAGAGTTCTAGCACTGGCAGGTTCGTTACTATCCAAATATGTGCTAGGCCCTTCAAGTGGGTCTTTTGCAACCACCCCTTCCTCAACCATAGTTAGACCTTTATGCATTTTATTATGATGCAATTTCAGAACTGCTCTGAAATCCGTTGACAGAGTGCAGTAGCTGCAACAATACCTGCAAAAACAAAAGGTATTATATCAACATTTAACTATCGTTCGTTTGGAAACACAGTGACTAGTTTATATAAAACGTTCTGTTCAACTGGCAAGAAAATTACAACTATAATATAGATGCTTAGCAAGATTCAAAAAATGTTCTTCAGTATTTTCCACAAATATAACTTTTAAATTTATTTTAGTTGTCTTTTTGAATCTTCCTTAAGTGTGTACATCTTACGAGACAGTTAGTATGTTAAAAAAATGTTTAACACCTTAAAGCTTTCCAGGAAACAAAAATAAAGGAGTGAAAAATTTTGGAAATGACACTACACACCTAAATCATTAAATATATTCTTTAGTCTTATACACATTATCTGTTCTAATTTTAACCAACACTATCAAAGAGTGTTTGGATATTTAATCATTTACAATTAAATATCTTTAATAAAACCCACATGAGAAAAAGCTGTATTTTAATTAGCCTCTTAAATGTAGCTCCTAAGCTAACACACACACACACACACACACACACACACACACACACACACACACACACACACACACACACACACCTATTTTATATTTACAGATATTTGAAATACTTTCACAGATTTTTTCAATATTCACTCAACTTGTATTACCAGTTTTGTAATTTTCCAAATATATTGCTATCTCAATACTACAACGTTAATTACAGCTACTATTAATTAGCACTACGCTAAATACAACGTTATCTTTACTGGGTGTTAATTAGTCACGTGTTTGTGTGTAAAATACAATGTTAAGACAATGTTAATTAATAAATTATATGATTTATATCCAGCAATGGTAATTAAAGTTACCATGAATTCTACTGAAGCTACAGATAATTTTATTAGTTTACCTATGCTTGATGATTATACATACTATGTTATTCTGTAGAATAATGATAGTTGTTCCCTATCTCAGGTAAGTATTAAATAAATAAACGCATACACAAATTTCAGTATACTTGAGGCATTTATTATTCTCATCTACTTCTTATTCAACATATTATGCTCATTTGCAATATTAAATACACTCTACTTCAATAGGAATTCATCTTACGAGCTCTATATCTCAAGGTTTTAATTTGAATTTCAACGCTAATATTTATTAATTTTAATAATTACACATAATTTATCTAAAAATGGATTCATGTTTTTAAGATATGAGATTTATCTTTACTAAGACACACATGAGTGTTTTTAGTATGCCATAATTTTTACGTGAGTTCTTTTAATAGGACAGACAGGTGTTTCCTAACTATTAAATAATACATAAAATTTTACTTTTGGTAAGTTATCCATATTCTACGGCGTCTGATCTGCGTTGAGTTCATCGCTCACTCGACTGGTGATGTCATTGAAGGTACGTAACTCATCTCGTGATTTATCCTTGTATACACACTTCACTTAGAATATCATACCCCGGCATCTTCCGATATTGCAATAGAATACTGACAGGTAACCAGTTATAGCGTTAATTTTTGTAATTCAATTTACAGTCTTCACAAGACTGTTATAGACACATATTGCGATCTTATTCATTTTATAAGTTATGTATTACTATATTCTTAGTTCACACTTGTTAATATCGATCGTATTGCATACGTTGTTGTCAACTTTGTTCTATGAAATAACGTATAAGTGACACTGCTTCACAATCATTTATACATATCAGATCTTAGTACGTTTTCAGTTAATTTGCGGACTTTCACTATCAACCAATTCTGAACTTCCGTCACGACTCCTAACTGTTAAGTTATGCTTTTAAGAAACTTATATCATACTTCGTCAACACTCACAACCGTCTCTTCGAAATAATACTGTTACTAGAGTCCATCAACACTTACGACCGTCTCTCCAAAAATTTACTATTAGACTTCTGACTCTCTCTCTCTCTCTCTCTCTCTCTCTCTCTCTCTCTCTCTCTCTCTCGAAAATTTATCTTAAGACTCCCTCGTTCGCGTTCTCGGCTTATTTTATATACTCAATCCACCGAATTCCCACTCTAGACTCTCTTCGCCCATCGGTTCCTTCCCATTGGTTATCGTTTGTCTCTTCCATGGGAATTCCCTCCTATTTTCCCTCATTTGATACTCTGCCAAATTCCCATTCGTTTTCGTTCTAGTTTTCTTAGAAACTTGCTCTTGGAAACCCACCTCCGTTGAGCTCTGGCTTCTGATAGGATACCTCATTTTCCTACCCCATCACCTTTCTTTTTTGGATACACCCCTCGTCTCTGGCGGTAGTCAGATTTCATGCATGTCAATCATCCTGACATTTTTTCTTCTGTTCCTTTTAGACAAATTTCTCTAATTGCCACAGCTGCATCTGCTTAACAAGTACACTTAACGTCGCTATAAATTTCCCAGTCTTACCTTGTCATGCACAAGCTGACTTCTGTTACACACAAGCGTGACCAATTTCTGCATTGTCTTATTCTGTCCATCTGCGTCCCTGTTAGTTCTCACGTGCTTGGTGTGGTTGTTTCTAAGTAACATGCTCCATCATCTCTGCTGCTGTTTCTCTGTGTCTTAGCTAGAAACCTCTCACTTTACTTCGCTTCCCGCTGTCTTTGTTAATTGGTTCACCCATTGTAACCGTATCTTACTGGATATGTCCTTTGTTCGTAATACATCTGGTCGATCCCTTCCTTTCAGTGAGTTGCCTCATTGATGAGTTTATATATGTGGTGTGGCCTGTTCTTGTCACTCTGTTTCTGCTATCCACGACTATAGCTTTCTCAGTAATACTCCCGTGACTCTTATGCCTTTGTTTTCTAAGCTTATAGCTCGACACCCCTTAATTTCTTTAAGTGACCATCTGCTATCTCGGATTTATGGTCTGTCCAGCACCATGCTCTGCCGTTGCTAAAGGATTTTACGCTCCTTTTGTCCTAACTGCATCTGGTAATGTCCTTTCATTCGTCACTGTCAAACCAACAGCTGCCTCTTGTATCATCTTGCCTTTATAATTTTTTTTTTCAGTTTTGGCTTTACAACTGTCCACAATTTGGGTCCGTTGAGACAGCCTTTAGACTCCAAAGGATCCCACATTTACGCCCTTTACATGATGCTTTAAATTATACCTTAAGTGTTCATTATCCTATGAATGTGGTGTAGTATGTGTGTCAAACACCTGTATTTTTACCTAATTTCCGGTTACATTATCAATTTCGATGGTTTCTATACAGTTACTTATTTTATTGCTCTCGTATTATAATCATGAATCCAATTTTTACAATTTAACTACTAATTTACACATTTATAATAGCATTCATCGATAAAATCTTACATCTACTTCTGTCTATGCTTACCTATGATTTTATTGCCACTTGTTACAATCGTCAATTTCAATTGGTACTCAATATATATATATATATATATATATATATATATATCCATCATTTTCTATATAAGTAACTCGATTATCAGTTATTTTATTTTACATTAAAATCGATACAAATTCGATTATTCGTTAATTTTATATTAATAGAATTATTTCGATTGTTATTAATTCACTTAGAAACCTCTGATGATACTGATATTTTTCAGTGAAACGTGCGTCAGGTGTTAAAAAGAATATACAATATTATCTACTTGCAGAAGAAACAAATTGAAAACATCACAAATTATATATATGCCTATGCAAAGTTTAATTAAAATTACAATTAGCTATGATTTTATTGCTACAAGCTACAATAATTGATTTCAATCAATGTCCAACCTATGCAAAACCTTATCTATATTACAAGTTAGAATACACATAATAATCATATTAGTGTCCTTCCATAATTGGATTGTCTCTGCACATGTACACACTTAATGCATTTTGGTTTTGTGCCAAAAGATTACATAATAAATGAATATCAACTTACCCTATATTTTCTTTTATCATGAAAATATGTCCATTTAAGAATAGCAAACAAACTTTTATACATTTACTGAATTATAATTTAATGTTAAATCTACTTTATTAATTACCTCCTTTACCATTAATATAATTACTACAGTTACTTATACAAATTTTTCATTTCAAAAATTATTTAATGCCATCTTATATTTTCTCTACTTATGTGTTAAAATTTTACAATAAAATGAATATAATTATAAAATCAATAATAATTATCATTAGCGTTTCCTAACAATAAATTTGACATTTAATATAAACTACAATTTTACGTGTTAACAATTTATTGCTAAATGTTTGACAATGGAAAATAAAATTTTATTAACTACCAATAGTTATAGTCCTATTGTTCTAACATGGTATTCTTATTAGACATTCCTTATCCTAACTATAAACATGTCACAAGATTAATTTATTCACATCGATAGTCCATGAATTAATAAACTAGTATAGTACATTACATGATAATTCAAGTAACATTTTACTTTTTATAAAGGTAATTTTATTATTCAGTTAAGCAGTCTGAATGATATGGTTTTAATTGCCTCACATTAAAAACCCCACGGACTACTTTACTATCAGTGCCGTCTTGTAACAGGTACGTCGCACTCCTGATTTCTTGTATGATAACATATGGTCCTTCATACAGTGCACAAAACTTGGAAATTATGTTTTGTGTTGCATCAGAAAGCTTATAACGCACTAGCACCTGATCTCCAATTTTAAATTTCATTATTTTATTGGATTTGTTGATCCTGTCTGCTTCCTTATTACCTTTTTCTTTATGCAATATGCAAGTGTATCTTGCTGATGTCCACCTTCTCAGCACCAACCACCGTAGGATCGATATATTTCTCCCAGTCCCTAGTTGGTTTAATCTCGAATTGCGCTTCGTATGGTGTCATCTTTATGGTCTCTTGGTAAGTTTCGTTGAGGCATGCTTTTATAACTTTGATGGAGGTAGCCCATTTAGTATGCCTCTCTCTAACGAATATCCTAAACAGGTTACCTAATTGTCTGTTCCATCGTTCAGTAATATTTGTGCATGGATTACGTATGGCTGTGAACCTTGGCTTTATATTTAACTCTTCGAGACCTTGTGTCCATTTGCTTGACGTAAACTGCGTCCCATTGTCAGTAAGTATGCTATCTGGCTTGCCATGGTCTGCGATGTATTGTTGAACTCGCTTCAAGGTGGCATTTGTTGTGGCTCTCCGCAGCGCGTACAACTCTACATATTTTATGAAATTGTCGACCATAACTAACAGATATTTCACACCACCACTGGATCCCGGAAGTGCTCCGTAGTAATCCATGCTGATTACCTCTCCTTTATGTCTCGGTACTATAGGTCGAGTTTCACCGGTAATAAATCTGGTTCTGCTGTCTTTACATTTTTGACAGATATCGCAGTATTTTATTACATGGCTAATTGTCTTGCACACTGAGTCCATAGTGAAATATTCTTTTATTAATTTTACTGTTTTCTTTGTTCCTGTATGTCCGTGAATTTGGTGAATTTCTTTTATGAGCTCAGTCTGGAATTCCTTAGGTATATATAACTTCCAGTTCCCTTTACATTTTCGGTATAATTTATTATTGATAATTTTGTAATGATGATTCATTCGGTTGTCATCTCCGTCCTGAACTTTTTTTATAATTTCTTTTAAATTCTCATTCGCCCTTTGTATTCAAACGTCCCTTAGCTTGCTGGCAATATTCTTATTTAATTTCACTTCTATCCCATTGATGTGGTATTTGTATTTATCTTCTATAATTTCATTACTGTCTTGGTTTTCCGGGTATCTGCTACGATGTTCTCCTTTCCCTTGCAGTGTAAGATTTCAAAGTTGTACTCCTGTATGCTGAGGATCCATCTCGTTATCCTGGTATTATTGAGGTGGCACTTCTGGATGAATGTTAACGCTTTATTGTTAGTAATGATGGTAAGTGGTTGTCCCAATATGTAAATTCGGAATTTCTGTAAACACTGTACTATGCCAAGTAGTTCTCTTTCGGTTGCAAAATAATTTTTCTCGGCGTTTTTAAATGTTTTACTTGTGTCAGCTATTACCGCAACCTCCCCGTCATCATCGATCTGGTAGAGTTGTCCACCATATGCATAATTACTGGTGTCGCATTGCAGGTAAAATCGCCTGCCTGGTATGGGAAATTTCAGCATAACAGTATTTATAAATCACTTTTTCACTTTTTAAAATTGTTCCTTCATTTCTGAATTCCATTTGAATTTCTGACCCTTTTGTAGTAACTTCAATAGTGGTTGTGTACACTCTGAGGCCTAGGAATCCTTTCAGCTGCTTAATATTTTTCGGTGTTGGAAAGTTTAGTATTGCTGTTACCTTGCCGGGTGTTGTTTTAATCCCGTTGGTTGTTAGGCAATACCCTAGGTACTGAATTTCTTTTTAAAGAATTGTGACTTTTCTAAATTGACAGTCATATTCGCATTTTTCAGATTCTCCAATAAATTTCTCAAATGTATTAAATGTTCTTCGTTTTTTGAAGAGCATAGTATGTCATCTACATAAATAATAATGTTCTTTTTCACTTCTTCTGTTTGTATGTAGTCTAGTCCACGTGGTAACTAGCGAGACTGGTGCTTAGCCCAAACGGTGTGACTCTAAATCTGTAACACTTTCCTTCATGTAGGAAGCCAGTATAATTTCGACATGGTTCTGATAGAGGTACTTGCCAAAAACTACTCGTCAAGTCGATTGTTGGCATTACCCTTATGTTGTTGCACCTGGCCAATATCTCATTGATTGGTGGTGGTCCCTCATAGTCAGGTGTAGTCACACTGTTTATTTTTCGAGTGTCCAGACATAGGGGAACTCTACCATCCCGTTTAATTGCTGTTACCAGCGGATTAATATAGTGGCTCTGTGCATGTTCTATGATTCCATACTCCAGCATCCTCCTAATTTCTGCTTGTACGGCCTCCTGGTATTTAATTGGTATGGGCCATCCCTTCTGTAAATACGGCGTCCTATCGTTCACTTGGAAATAATGTTCATAACCTCTGATGCGGCCTGGTTTTTCATTGAACACTTCCTTGTAACAATATAAAAGCTGCTCCAGCTGGCTTCCCATCGTAGAGTCTGCACCTTCTATCTCGTTTATTTTCCTACTTATTTCTTCATCTATGCTATCAACATGTTCTCTTATTAACATTAGTGGTATTTCATACGCTTCTTCATTTTCAATTGAATTCACTTCTGTTTTCAGCCGGATATTCTTCTTCTTTATATCTATTCGGCTGTCTGTTTGTTTCAGAAAATTCATTCCCAGTATACACTCCCTTATAAGACCAGGGACTATTAAAAAAATACAATCGAATTTTAAGTTATCATTTATATTAATTTCACAAAAGATCTGCTTTCTGATATGCTTTGATCTTCTCCCCTTTGCACTAATTATGGTGGTATTTTTTTAACACTAAGAACTTCATGCTTACCGAATTTATTCTTATGATTATTGTACCAACTTTCAGACAGTTGATTGCACTAACTGTGTCGATTAAAGCGTGCACCTGTATTTTATTTATCTGAACAACTAACTCTGGGATTTTAATAAATGTTATATTAAGATTTTGTTGGGATTCTTCCAATAAATCTTGTCTCAAATCTGGAAATATTACGTTTACCGCCGTTTCAGGTCTATCAACCATTTCAGTCTGTTGACACACATTAGGGTGTATTGACCTTATCGGTAGTCACTGACTGTTTGTTTTTGTGTTACTGGTACGCTCTCCCTTACTCCCCGTCGCCTGGCTGTCAATCACAAGAGAATTTATGACTGGTGGGCCGTTTACTCCCTTGTGTTTTGGTGAAAATTTGGGTCGCCACCCCTTTGCTCCTCCAAACTTTTTTTTTGGAAAGTTGTTGCGTTCATCGAGCTGTCTTGGGTTCACTTTCTGAAAGTCGTTATGTTTTCGGTTACTTACACTCATGTATTCCCGTAACAATACTTCGAAACTATTAATTGTTATCATGCCTCTAGTCACTACGGTAATTTGGATTTCCCTGTTGTAGTGCAGGGCTAATTTCTTAATTAAATGACGATCCGACATGATAGGTATCAATTGCCTACATTGTAATACAAACCTCTCCATATACTGAATCATGCTAAGTGTACCATGTGGATTAAATCGGCCATACTCCAATTGGTCACAAATCCATTCTTGCTGAGTTGCTCTCCAGTACTTTTCAACGAAGATGTCTTCAAACTCCTGAAACGTATTTACTTGGCTTCTTACGATACGCCACCAGATGGCTGCTTCTCCAGTCAAATGTCTGTTGTGCCATCTCGTGTTTTCTGCCGGATAATGTCTCTTGTAGTTCCGTCAACTCTTTTAAAATGTCCATCGGGAAACTGTCCTCACCGTCAAATGTAATGTCTTTATTACCATTGTTCCCACTCATTGCGGCGACTGGTCGTTGTTCGATCTCTTCTAACCTACGTTGCACTCTCTGCTGATTTTCTTTCACCGTGGTTAGTGTGTTAGTCATTTCGTCCAGCCTTCTGCCTTTTTCTATCGATACACTGTTTACTTTTTTTTCATTGTCATGTTGAGCGTCTTTTATATTTCGTACTTGTTGTTCTATCACCTCCACTTGTTGTTCTATCACCTCCACTTGTTGCTTGTGTTGTTGTTGCGTATTAACAATTGCTTCTTGCCATTCTCGGCGGTCCTTCTCGCGCAAGTCTTTATTTTCTTTAATATGTTATGTTTCTTTAATTCTTTATTGATTTCTTTCATTCCACTTTCATTCTTCTTCTGCAACTCGCCAAGTTTTCCTTCCCACTTCTTGGTTTGTTCTTTCAATTCTACATTTATTTTATTGATTTGACCCTGGAAATTCTCATTCATCATTGCTATATTTTCTTCTAATTTTTTAAATTCTTTCCTCTAATTCCCCATTTGTTCTTCATTATGTTGTTTTATCTCTTCTTTCATTTCTTTATTTTGTTGCCTTTGTTTCTAACTTTGTTGTTCTATATTTTCCTCAATTCTTCTTTTTGTTGTCTTTGTTTCTCACTTTGTTGTTCTATCTTTTCATTTATTTGTTTTAGAAATTCCATCAACAAACCGAAATCCATTTCGCGAGGTTCCGACCCTTGTCCCCACGCCCTATTTTGTGTATTCTCTGCACTGGCGTTGCCACTTCCATTACTCTACATTGTATTGTCTTCTAATCCCTCGGTACCTAATTGGTTATTAATTTCAACTTCTTGGCATCCAAAATTATTAGCCATTCTAGCACGTCTCCGAGTTATCATTCAGACTTACTTACAGATTATATTATTCTACATCTACCTACTTACTTCTAACACATTATTATGCACACTGCCTGTCCTCTGCCTGCTCAACAATAATTATTGCTTGTTTGTCAAGCCGGGCGTATGGGCGCCACTTATAACGTTAATTACCGCTACTATTAATTAGCACTATGCTAAATACGTTATCTTTACTGGGTAATTAATGCTTGATACCTTTACTTGGTGAAAATCCATTGTAAATTATAGTAAAAAATAAAACCATAAAATAGTTTTAGTGATTTCCACTCGTCAATTTATTAAAATTATAAAACCATGACAGCTGTTTCGGCAGCACAGTGCCTTCATCAGATGGTGTAAGCTGACTAATTTTCGTACAAACAATACAGAATATAAAATATAATACAAGTGCTGTTGTATAGAGAGCGATAGTAATCTCGTGTCAATAAGATTTATACACATTACACAAACATATAACATAACATATACCAAGTCTATTTATACAAATTAAGCAGAGGCGAGCTATTTAGATCTAACTGATCATTTAATAATACATTTAAATATTTGTGTTTATTAATTTCAAGGGTTTCTAATAAATCAAGCTTTGGACCTTTATCAGATAAATGTAAAATTTCAAAATTGTCATTATAACTATGGTCTTTTTCTAACAAGTGATTTGCATAATTTGATTTGCCATCATTATATCTAAAACTATAATTGTGACCATACATTCTTTTTTCGAAAGATCTACCTGTCTGTCCGATATACACTTTATTACAAGACCCACAGGATAATTTGTATACACCAGACTTTTGCAGTTTATCTGTTTTACTCTTGTTATTTTTAATATATTTTCCCAAAGAAGACTGCGTCTTAAAAGCTATATTTACCAATATTATCAGAAGCAGAACCTATGTAAGTGAGAGTGTGATATCTTTTAATCTGTGTTGAGGGAGGGTAAACTAGTTTTAAAGCTTGTGAATAAAATTTTTTGTTTAACAAGTGATCTATGAGGCTAGGTTGGTAACCATTGTTGACAGCTATTTGTTTAATAATGTTAAGTGCTGATTGGAAATTTGAGTCTGATAACGGAATACTAACTAGTCTGTGAATAAAACTGTGAAAAGCAGCCAATTTATGTGAGTATGGATGTGTGGAAGTAATGTGTATTGTCATATCTGTATGTGTAGGCTTATGAAAAATACCGAAGTCTAATTTATTATTGCATTTTGTTATTGTAAGGTCTAAAAAATTGATACTATTGTTATCTTCTAATTCTAAGGTAAAGCTAATATTTTTGTGTAAATTGTTAATAAAATTAAGAAAGATCTGTAATTGTCTACGTGTACCTAGACAAAATTGCTAAAATATCGTCCACATATCTATACCAAAAAATAAACAATTTGAAATAAGGGTGTGCTCTAATTTTAGTTTCTATGTAGTCCATAAAGATTTCAGCTGCCAAAGGGCTAAGTGGATTTCCCATTGCAAGCCCTTCTTTGCCAATATAGATCTTTCCATTAAATTCAAAGTAGTTTTGATTAAGGCAAACCTTCAGTAAATTCAAGATATCCTCTCTCATAAAAGGGTTATTACAATTTTCAATTAATAATTTTTCTACAATATCTATTACATCAGTCGGTGGAATACTCGGAAACAAATTTCTCACATCAAATGATAATAAAACAGCTTTGTCTGGGATATGTGAATCTTTAATTCTGTTAATTAAGTCTAGTGAATTTTTAATACTATGTGTTGATTGAAATTTGCATTGTGTTTGTATAATCTTAATTAGTCTTTTAGATAATTTAACAGAAGGAGCAGTTACATATGATACCACTGGTCTAATTGGATGGTTATCCTTATGCAATTTAATTAAAGAGTAAAGCTTTGGTGGCTGAGGATTCATTACTGATAAAAAATCCAAATCTCGATTATCAAAGAAAGAACAATTCTTTATAGCCTGTTTAACATCTATTTGAAATTTAAAAGTCGGGTTAATATCAATGGGTTCAAAAGAGTTCAAACATTCAAGTGTCTTGTTTACATATTCGCCTTTGTCGATAGCAATAACAGTATTGCCCTTGTCAGCGCGGGTAAATATTATATTATTAACCACAGATTTTCTCTTAATTGAATTAACAGTTAGTCTATTTTTATTGTTAAATGGTAGAGTCTTAATTTGTTTAGCATAAAGAGAAGTTAATTTATCCGCTACAATGTATTTGTTCAATGGTATTGATTCGGAATTTTCATGAAATTTATTGTACTTATTACAAGCTAACTCACAATCCACACCTAAAATTTCAGACTCCTTATTATAATTTGACGGTTGTATATTATATTTGAAACCCTTTTCGATCAGTTTAGTTTCAAAACTATTAAAAGTTACGTTGGTCAAATTCATAAAACGTTGATAAAATATATGGTTAGAAAATTTGTTATTATGCCCGCATTGTCTATTATTATAATAATTACCGCTATTACTAACCTTAAACATTTTCAACTTGTTTAACTTACATAACTGATTTAAGTATTTATTATGAATAATTCTTTGAACATCATTTCGCACTTTACGGTCTAGCAAGTCAAGTTATATATTATGCAATCTACGTAATAATTCTGTATGTATAAACTTAAGGTAAATATTACAAACGTCTCTTTTATTGTATTGAATCTTCATGTCGTATAACAGCCATTTTCTAATGCCAGCTTCAACCCCTTTTATCGCTGATAAACTTTTGTTGTTCGCCTTCAAACTCATGTAATGTGGTGTTAAGTTGTCCATTAAGCACTTTTTGAAGAACCAAATATTCTGCGATGTAATTTTTGTACGGAGTAACACTTTAAAATGCCACAAGGCCAACATGCTAGTTGTAGCATCTTTCAAATAAATAATGCTTGATACCTTTACTTGGTGAAAATCCATTGTAAATTATAGTAAAAAATAAAACCATAAAATAGTTTTAGTGATTTCCACTCGTCAATTTATTAAAATTATAAAACCATGACAGCTGTTTCGGCAGCACAGTGCCTTCATCAGATTTTAGTGGAAATCACTAAAACTATTTTATGGTTTTATTTTTTACTATAATTTACAATGGATTTTCACCAAGTAAAGGTATCAAGCATTAATTATTTGAAAGATGCTACAACTAGCATGTTGGCCTTGTGGTATTTTAAAGTGTTACTCCGTACAAAAATTACATCGCAGAATATTTGGTTCTTCAAAAAATGCTTAATGGACAACTTAACACCACATTACATGAGTTTGAAGACGAACAACAAAAGTTTATCAGCGATAAAAGGGGTTGAAGCTGGCATTAGAAAATGGCTGTTATATGACATGAAGATTCAATACAATAAAAGAGACGTTTGTAATATTTACCTTAAGTTTATACATACAGAATTATTACGTAGATTGCATAATATATAATTTGACTTGCTAGACCGTAAAGTGCGAAATGATGTTCAAAGAATTATTCATAATAAATACTTAAATCAGTTATGTAAGTTAAACAAGTTGAAAATGTTTAAGGTTAGTAATAGCGGTAATTATTATAATAATAGACAATGCGGGCATAATAACAAATTTTCTAACCATATATTTTATCAACGTTTTATGAATTTGACCAACGTAACTTTTAATAGTTTTGAAACTAAACTGATCGAAAAGGGTTTCAAATATAATATACAACCGTCAAATTATAATAAGGAGTCTGAAATTTTAGGTGTGGATTGTGAGTTAGCTTGTAATAAGTACAATAAATTTCATGAAAATTCCGAATCAATACCATTGAACAAATACATTGTAGCGGATAAATTAACTTCTCTTTATGCTAAACAAATTAAGACTCTACCATTTAACAATAAAAATAGACTAACTGTTAATTCAATTAAGAGAAAATCTGTGGTTAATAATATAATATTTACCCGCGCTGACAAGGGCAATACTGTTATTGCTATCGACAAAGGCGAATATGTAAACAAGACACTTGAATGTTTGAACTCTTTTGAACCCATTGATATTAACCCGACTTTTAAATTTCAAATAGATGTTAAACAGGCTATAAAGAATTGTTCTTTCTTTGATAATCGAGATTTGGATTTTTTATCAGTAATGAATCCTCAGCCACCAAAGCTTTACTCTTTAATTAAATTGCATAAGGATAACCATCCAATTAGACCAGTGGTATCATATGTAACTGCTCCTTCTGTTAAACTATCTAAAAGACTAATTAAGATTATACAAACACAATGCAAATTTCAATCAACACATAGTATTAAAAATTCACTAGACTTAATTAACAGAATTAAAGATTCACATATCCCAGACAAAGCTGTTTTATTATCATTTGATGTGAGAAATTTGTTTCCGAGTATTCCACCGACTGATGTAATAGATATTGTAGAAAAATTATCAATTGAAAATTGTAATAACCCCTTTATGAGAGAGGATATCTTGAATTTACTGAAGGTTTGCCTTAATCAAAACTACTTTGAATTTAATGGAAAGATCTATATTGGCAAAGAAGGGCTTGCAATGGGAAATCCACTTAGCCCTTTGGCAGCTGAAATCTTTATGGACTACATAGAAACTAAAATTAGAGCACACCTTTATTTCAAATTGTTTATTTTTTGGTATAGATATGTGGACGATATTTTAGCAATTTTGTCTAGGTACACGTAGACAATTACAGATCTTTCTTAATTTTATTAACAATTTACACAAAAATATTTGCTTTACCTTAGAATTAGAAGATAACAATAGTATCAATTTTTTAGACCTTACAATAACAAAATGCAATAATAAATTAGACTTCGGTATTTTTCATAAGCCTACACATACAGATATGACAATACACATTACTTCCACACATCCATACTCACATAAATTGGCTGCTTTTCACAGTTTTATTCACAGACTAGTTAGTATTCCGTTATCAGACTCAAATTTCCAATCAGAACTTAACATTATTAAACAAATAGCTGTCAACAATGGTTACCAACCTAGCCTCATAGATCACTTGTTAAACAAAAAATTTTATTCACAAGCTTTAAAACTAGTTTACCCTCCCTCAACACAGATTAAAAGATATCACACTCTCACTTACATAGGTTCTGCTTCTGATAATATTGGTAAATATTTCACACAAAGGATTGTAATTATAGCTTTTAAGACGCAGTCTTCTTTGGGAAAATATATTAAAAATAACAAGAGTAAAACAGATAAACTGCAAAAGTCTGGTGTATACAAATTATCCTGTGGGTCTTGTAATAAAGTGTATATCGGACAGACAGGTAGATCTTTCGAAAAAAGAAAGTATGGTCACAATTATAGTTTTAGATATAATGATGGCAAATCAAATTATGCAAATCACTTGTTAGAAAAAGACCATAGTTATAATGACAATTTTGAAATTTTACATTTATCTGATAAAGGTCCAAAGCTTGATTTATTAGAAACCCTTGAAATTAATAAACACAAATATTTAAATGTATTATTAAATGATCAGTTAGATCTAAATAGCTCGCCTCTGCTTAATTTGTATAAATAGGCTTGGTATATGTTATGTTATATGTTTGTGTAATGTGTATAAATCTTATTGACACGAGATTACTATCGCTCTCTATACAACAGCACTTGTATTATATTTTATATTCTGTATTGTTTGTACGAAAATTAGTCAGCTTACACCATCTGATGAAGGCACTGTGCTGCCGAAACAGCTGTCATGGTTTTATAATTTTAATAAATTGACGAGTGGAAATCACTAAAACTATTTTATGGTTTTATTTTTTACTATAATTTACAATGGATTTTCACCAAGTAAAGGTATCAAGCATTAATTATTTGAAAGATGCTACAACTAGCATGTTGGCCTTGTGGTATTTTAAAGTGTTACTCCGTACAAAAATTACATCGCAGAATATTTGGTTCTTCAAAAAGTGCTTAATGGACAACTTAACACCACATTACATGAGTTTGAAGATGAACAACAAAAGTTTATCAGCGATAAAAGGGGTTGAAGCTGACATTAGAAAATGGCTGTTATACGACATGAAGATTCAATACAATAAAAGAGACGTTTGTAATATTTACCTTAAGTTTATATATACAGAATTATTACGTAGAGTGCATAATATATAATTTGACTTGCTAGACCGTAAAGTGCGAAATGATGTTCAAAGAATTATTCATAATAAATACTTAAATCAGTTATGTAAGTTAAACAAGTTGAAAATGTTTAAGGTTAGTAATAGCGGTAATTATTATAATAATAGACAATGCGGGCATAATAACAAATTTTCTAACCATATATTTTATCAACGTTTTATGAATTTGACCAACGTAACTTTTAATAGTTTTGAAACTAAACTGATCGAAAAGGGTTTCACATATAATATACAACCGTCAAATTATAATAAGGAGTCTGAAATTTTAGGTGTGGATTGTGAGTTAGCTTGTAATAAGTACAATAAATTTCATGAAAATTCCGAATCAATACCATTGAACAAATACATTGTAGCGGATAAATTAACTTCTCTTTATGCTAAACAAATTAAGACTCTACCATTTAACAATAAAAATAGACTAACTGTTAATTCAATTAAGAGAAAATCTGTGGTTAATAATATATTTACCCGCGCTGACAAGGGCAATACTGTTATTGCTATCGACAAAGGCGAATATGTAAACAAGACACTTGAATGTTTGAACTCTTTTGAACCCATTGATATTAACCCGACTTTTAAATTTCAAATAGATGTTAAACAGGCTATAAAGAATTGTTCTTTCTTTGATAATCGAGATTTGGATTTTTTATCAGTAATGAATCCTCAGCCACCAAAGCTTTACTCTTTAATTAAATTGCATAAGGATAACCATCCAATTAGACCAGTGGTATCATATGTAACTGCTCCTTCCGTTAAATTATCTAAAAGACTAATTAAGATTATACAAACACAATGCAAATTTCAATCAACACATAGTATTAAAAATTCACTAGACTTAATTAACAGAATTAAAGATTCACATATCCCAGACAAAGCTGTTTTATTATCATTTGATGTGAGAAATTTGTTTCCGAGTATTCCACCGACTGATGTAATAGATATTGTAGAAAAATTATTAATTGAAAATTGTAATAACCCCTTTATGAGAGAGGATATCTTGAATTTACTGAAGGTTTGCCTTAATCAAAACTACTTTGAATTTAATGGAAAGATCTATATTGGCAAAGAAGGGCTTGCAATGGGAAATCCACTTAGCCCTTTGGCAGCTGAAATCTTTATGGACTACATAGAAACTAAAATTAGAGCACACCTTTATTTCAAATTGTTTATTTTTTGGTATAGATATGTGGACGATATTTTAGCAATTTTGTCTAGGTACACGTAGACAATTACAGATCTTTCTTAATTTTATTAACAATTTACACAAAAATATTAGCTTTACCTTAGAATTAGAAGATAACAATAGTATCAATTTTTTAGACCTTACAATAACAAAATGCAATAATAAATTAGACTTCGGTATTTTTCATAAGCCTACACATACAGATATGACAATACACATTACTTCCACACATCCATACTCACATAAATTGGCTGCTTTTCACAGTTTTATTCACAGACTAGTTAGTATTCTGTTATCAGACTCAAATTTCCAATCAGAACTTAACATTATTAAACAAATAGCTGTCAACAATGGTTACCAACCTAGCCTCATAGATCACTTGTTAAACAAAAAATTTTATTCACAAGCTTTAAAACTAGTTTACCCTCCCTCAACACAGATTAAAAGATATCACACTCTCACTTACATAGGTTCTGCTTCTGATAATATTGGTAAATATTTCACACAAAGGAATGTAAATATAGCTTTTAAGACGCAGTCTTCTTTGGGAAAATATATTAAAAATAACAAGAGTAAAACAGATAAACTGCAAAAGTCTGGTGTATACAAATTATCCTGTGGGTCTTGTAATAAAGTGTATATCGGACAGACAGGTAGATCTTTCAAAAAAAGAATGTATGGTCACAATTATAGTTTTAGATATAATGATGGCAAATCAAATTATGCAAATCACTTGTTAGAAAAAGACCATAGTTATAATGACAATTTTGAAATTTTACATTTATCTGATAAAGGTCCAAAGCTTGATTTATTAGAAACCCTTGAAATTAATAAACACAAATATTTAAATGTATTATTAAATGATCAGTTAGATCTAAATAGCTCGCCTCTGCTTAATTTGTATAAATAGACTTGGTATATGTTATGTTATATGTTTGTGTAATGTGTATAAATCTTATTGACACGAGATTACTATCGCTCTCTATACAACAGCACTTGTATTATATTTTATATTCTGTATTGTTTGTACGAAAATTAGTCAGCTTACACCATCTGATGAAGGCACTGTGCTGCCGAAACAGCTGTCATGGTTTTATAATTTTAATAAATTGACGAGTGGAAATCACTAAAACTATTTTATGGTTTTATTTTTTACTATAATCTTTACTGGGTGTTAATTAGTCACATGTTTGTGTGTAAAATACAATGTTAATTAATAAATTATATGATTTATATCCAGCAACGGTAATTAAAGTTACCATGAATTATACTGAAGCTACAAATAATTTTATTAGTTTACCTATGCTTGATGATTGTACATACTATGTTATTCTGTAGAATAATGATAGTTGTTCCCTATCACAGGTACGTATTAAATAAATAAACGCATACACAAATTTCAGTATACTTGAGGCATTTATTATTCTCATACTACTTCTTATTCAACATATTATGCTCATTTGCAATATTAAATACACTCTACTTCAATAGGAATTCATCTTACGAGCTCTAAATCTCAAGGTTTTAATTTGAATTTCAACGCTAATATTTATTAATTTTAATAATTACACATAATTTATCTAAAAATGGATTCATGTTTTTAAGATATGAGAGTTATCTTTACTAAGACACACATGAGTGTTTTTAGTATGCCATAATTTTTACGTGAGTTCTTTTAATAGGACAGACAGGTGTTTCCTAACTATTAAATAATACATAAAATTTTACTTTTGGTAAGTTATCCACATTCTACGGCATCTGATCTGCGTTGAGTTCATCACTCACTCGACTGGTGATGTCACTGAAGGTACGTAACTCATCTCGTGATTTATCCTTGTATACACAATTCACTTAGAATATCATACCCCGGCATCTTCCGATATTGCAACAGAATACTGACAGGTAACCAGTTATAGCGTTAATTTTTGTAATTCAATTTACAGTTTTCACAAGACTGTTATAGACACATATTGCGATCTTATTCATTTTATAAGTTATGTATTACTATATTCTTAGTTCACACTTGTTAATATCGATCGTATTGCATACGTTGTTGTCAACTTTGTTCTATGAAATAACGTATAAGTGACACTGCTTCTCAATACATATCAGATCTTAGTATGTTTTCAGTTAATTCGCGGACTTTCACTATCAACCAATTCTGAACTTCCGTCACAACTCCTAACTGTTAAGTTACGCTTTTAAGAAACTTATATCATACTTCGTCAACACTCACGACCGTCTCTTCAAAATAATACTGTTACTAGAGTCCATCAACACTTATGACCGTCTCTCCAAAAATTTACTATTAGACTTCTGACTCTCTCTCTCTCTCTCTCTCTCTAAAAAATTTATCTTAGACTCCCTCATTCGCGTTCTCGGCTTATTTTATATACTCAATCCACCGAATTCCCACTCTAGACTCTCTTCGCCCATCGGTTCCTTCCCATTGGTTATCGTTTGTCTCTTCCACAGGAATTCCCTCCTATTTTCCCTCACTTGATACTCTGCCAAATTCCCATTCGTTTTCGTTCTAGTTTTCTTAGAAACTTGCTCTTGGAAACCCGCCACCGTTGAGCTCTGGCTTCTGATAGGATACCTCATTTTCCTACCCCATCACCTTCCTTTTTTGGATACACCCCTCGTCTCTGGCGGTAGTCTGATTTCACGCATGTCAATCATCCTGACATTTTTTCTTCTGTTCCTTTTAGACAAATTTCTCTAATTGCCACAGCTGCATCTGCTTAACAAGTACACTTAACGTCGCTATAAATTTCCCAGTCTTACCTTGTCATATACCTGCTGACTTCTGCTACACACAAGCGTGACGAATTTCTCCATTGTCTTATTCTGTCCATCTGCGTCCCTGTTAGTTCTCACGTGCTTGGTGTGGTTGTTTCTAAGTAACGTGCTCCGTCATCTCTGCTGCTGTTTCTCTGTGCCTTAGCTAGAAACCTCTCACTTTACTTCGCTTCCCGCTGTCTTTGTTAATTGGTTCACCCATTGTAACCATATCTTACTGGATATGTCCTTTGTTCGTATAACATCTGGTCGATCCCTTCCTTTCAGTGAGAACAGTGTCTAGTTGCCCCGTTGATGAGTTTATATATGTGGTGTGGCCTGTTCTTGTTACTCTGTTTTTCTATCCACAACTATAGCTTTCTCAGTTATACTCCTATTCACTACTGAACACGCAACTAGTAATACAGTATTTATTAAAAGATTAAATTTTAATTCCTAAACTTGAAAAAAATTAAAATTAACTGAAAACTTGATACGGTATTTTCATAGTTGCCTTGTGTTCTTCAATAACTCATAAATGAGTCTACTGTTTACACTGACACAGTAAATAAATGCCAAGTCTGACAATAATCATGGTTTGGAAATAATTTCAATGACTTTAAAGAACACTTTGCTTAATAAAGGATTGTCATTTAATGTGATTGTGTGCTGATGGATGTGACCAGAAAGTAAAGAGCAACACCTGAAGGATTTAGTGGACTATATATTTTTGTTTTCCTGTAAATATTATGAAACAACAGGATAAACACCAGATAACTGCAGTATGTTTGTCTCAGTGCGTAATGATGTTCCAGCTTTTGGTTGAGACCATTACAAAGGATTGCCCATGTATTTTAAATGGATGAAAACAAGTTACTATCCACCCTGAAGAAATCATTATTTTGAAGATCATACTCTTGTTACTTTTTTCTTACATCTTTGCTATTATGAAATATTGGCAAAGGCAAGGTGTTGTTGTTAAAACTAACCACATTATCAGTATGGTGGAAAACCACTGTAGACTATTTATGGAAAATTAATTCTTTTAGCATAAAATTTCAAATTTATGGAAAAAGATTGTGACTTTAAATTATAATCATCTAACATTTGTTTTTTAAGAGATAACTCAACAGTGTAAGCGAAATGATTTTAGTAGTAAGTCAGTACTTCATAACAATTTTTAAAATAATTCTGATCAGAAGACAGGTGCCAAGATAATGAATAGTTTGTGTATGATATAATGTAAATAGCTTGCCACTCTTACTTTTTTTAACACTCATTAATTAAAATTAATTGCAAAATACATTTCAACATCAAGTATATTTTTAAATGTAATGGTTTATTTTTACAGGAATCCAAAGATATCATTCTTCTGTGTATTTGATCTATCTTTACCTTCTGAATTTAAATTACATCCATTATTTTTTGACGTAGTGTTATGTGCTAGCGAACACATCGTTTATCATAATAGCAAAAATAAACTGATCATAATAAAATTACACTTTTTACAAGATCCTCTCAGCAGTAATACTAAAATAATAATTTTAAAAATATTTTAATCGCATAGAGATTTTATAAGAATGATATTAATAATTAAAAAAAAAAACAATTTCAACTTACCTCCCTTTTGTTATGATAAATTCTGATTTTTTCATTTTTGGTGCTGTCTTTGGTCCTAAAAAATATAATTCATAATTATCAATCAAGACGTATATGTAATATTATAAAATAAATTTTCAATAAAGTATTATTTTTAGAACTGAAGAAAATAAAAACTATTTGAACCTTGAAAGTTACAGTAAAATGTTACCTGAGCATAAATAAATTCATAATAAATTATAGCAAATACAATTGTTTTATTATGATTTTCAGAAAGTATACAAAAAGTCACTAATACCTCAGTTACGCCTAGTGCTTTTGTTGGCACTGTTTGACCTGTGCCTTTGAAGAACAATATTGATGAAGTATGTTTTATAAATAAAAACTTATCCTCGGAGGAACGGCTTACCTTAATTTTCACACATTTATTACACCTATGTCTTATTTTACAAAACTGAAAAAAACAAGTAAAAAAAACAAGCAAATAGAAATGGAAGGCAAATGAGTAAACTTTTTCAAAGGGGAACTTAAATAATGAAGAAACTTGTCCAAAGTGGACAAATTTTATAGTCTCAGTAAATGTTATGAGGTTTTGTATATTATTCACTTATATAATGTGGAATCTACCGAATGTGGAAACAAATTAATAATGTCAGAAGAAAAGGTGTATAATACGAAAAATTCAAATTTGCTGAGTTTTCTACCTGTTTCCTATACAAGATTTATTTTTATTTTTTCGTGCTTTGTCATTAAAGTCACTTGCAGCACTTCATGGAAAAAACTATACTATGGGTAAAATGTCAGAAGAAAGACTTACTGTTTAGTATAGAAATATGGCAAGGAAAATGAAAGAAATCTTTAGAATTTCCAAAGTCTGTGACACAGAGATGTTCTTAATACTGAAAATAAAATATTAGTATGATACCGGTTATATGGTAAATGGTGAAACAGATAAACGCTCATAAGAACACATCTGAAAACATTTTGGTTTTCTATAATGGTTGCCATAATATCCTCTGCGCCAATCTCTCCCGTAAATGTGAGACTTCTGTGGATGCCCATTTGAGACAACTTTTATGGTTTAAAGTAAAATTCGGGGTAAAAAAAAAATGCATCACAGTGAACAATGCATTTCAATGCAGCATTCAAAGTTACATCCATCAAACAATAAATTCAATAAAACGCCAATAACTGTCAAAAACACTGGTTAAAATTTAGAGTACATGATCTATGTTAAAACTGCCAATAAACTTATAAAATTTAATGACAAAATCCTGTAAGGGATTTAATTTGTATTAAAATTTTGTAATTAAATACCTACAAAAATAAACAAATGATGTTTTCACACATTGGCACCAGGACCTTAAAATGTCCGTCCTTCACCCACACCAGCCCTTTTTGGCATTCACTTAAAATGTTGTGGTTTTTTACACCACACAATAAAAATATGTATTACCGATCTTTTAACACAGATCTAAATGACCTGTTTTTAATGTGTGCTGTAATATGATTTGGGGGTCTGTGTTGCCTATAATTACTCACTGTAATTGATATTATTTGTTACAAACACATTGTTATATAAAGTTTCTATTATATACAGTTCTATAATTTACATATGGACTGTGTTCTTCAGTTCTTATGAAAGTAAATGCCAATGTGCTCTAGCAGTTAATTTAAATACTGTATTAACATGTTTTGTTCCAAACAGCTCCAATTATGTTCAACAGTACCAAAGTGTTAAAAAATCTAATTTTATGAAATCCACTATTGAACGCATGTAGAACAACAACTAACAACAGCTGGAAATGATACGTTCATTTCTAAATGATGAAAAACAAAGGGAAGCATGATTTTATGATTATGTACTCTTCTACTTGGGAGATCTTTGTTTATGTTTAAATATTACAACCTCGGAATTTCCACTGTACAATTATAAATTAAAACAATATCTGCATATGCTTCCATTTGAAAACTGGAATGGTATCTTTACAGTATATTCAAAAACACAACCCAACTTCAGTATACAGCTGGAACAGGCTGTTCGGTGTATATACAAATATGGGGTGAGTATACATGATTGGCAATTGTACTGTTACTGACTTGTTGATATTTTCTTATCTTAATAATACAGCGTGACTAATTGAAAACAATAATGCAGGGAAAATAATTAAATTTCAACTAATATATTACAAGAAAAGAATAATTTCTTTCCTTTTTGTTGTTTTGTATACAAAACATATGATTTTGTATTACGGCTAATTATTTTATTTATGTATGGTGTGTATATAACTATAAAATAAAAATCTCCAGGACACCAAATAGAAGCAGTTGTCATTTAATGTTCATATCTCTTTTAAGTAAACTTACTTTTTGCCTTTGTTGGTTTACTCAAGCCTTCCTCGTTCATATTTTCCGATGACACTGTACGACGTTTACGGCTGGCAGTTTTCTTAGCTGGTTTATGGATGTCTTCACCAAGTTTAGGATTTCCATTATCATTTACAGACACCATTAAATTTAACTGGGTCTCCAGCACACCATTAACCTTTAAACAAACCATTTGGTAAAATTTGTAAGTTTAAGATTTTTAACAACATATAGTTAAATATGTATTTCACAAACTACAACTTATTTGTCAATAGATTTTCTTCTGCCACTTATTTTCTACAAAGCACAGAGTCTGGTTGACACAGAAATAAAACAAAAATTTAGGAATACTGTCCAAATACATGTGGAAATGTTTTGAGACTACATATAATATATGTAGTCATATATGTATGATATATATATATATATTTCATTACTTTCTGCTACAGTCCGTTTCTTGATGTATATAATACTATAATACTTATAACTATTTTAGCTCAAGATGTATTTTTTCCTTTAGGGACATGTTTCGGGAGATCCTGTTCTCCCATTTTCAACCTTCGCCATCTTGCTTCTGGTGCAGTATTTGTGTGTTGGCTTCTGGATGTTATTATGGTGGTTTGTTGGTCTTTGGTCCTTCAATGTTGCATTATTGTGTGTGGTTGTGGTATCTGTTTTTGTATTTTGTGTATTTTCGATGTTGAGTGCTTTGAATATTGTGTCATGTTTTGTACTGATTTGTATTTGTTCTGGTATTAATTTGTTTTGTGTTTTATGTTTGTAAATCTGTAAATTTTCCCATATGTTCATTATGGTGCCTTTGTGTGGTATATGTTTTATTAGTGTTACATTGGTTATGTCTGGGAATTCATGTCCTGTGTTTATTGCATGTGTGGCTAAATTAGATTTATATATGTTTGGTTTTTTGTATGCATTTAGGTGTTCAAAATAACGTTTTTTCAGCTGTTTTTTTGTTTGTCCTATATAACATTTATTGCAATCTTGGCATTCAATTTTGTATATACCGTTGGTTGTTGTATTATCTTTGTTGTGTGAGTTATTTAGATTTTGTAATTTATTTTTATTAGTTTTGTATGCTATTTTTATATCTGTGTTTTTAAATAGTTTTGTTAGTTTTGACATTTTATTATTTATATATGTGAATGTGGCCCATTTTTTGTTGTTGTTATTATCGTTAATCAAACTGAACAACACATAAATAATAACAACAACAAAAAATGGGCCACATTCACATATATAAATAATAAAATGTCAAAACTAACAAAACTATTTAAAAACACAGATATAAAAATAGCATACAAAACTAATAAAAATAAATTACAAAATCTAAATAACTCACACAACAAAGATAATACAACAACCAACGGTATATACAAAATTGAATGCCAAGATTGCAATAAATGTTATATAGGACAAACAAAAAAACAGCTGAAAAAACGTTATTTTGAACACCTAAATGCATACAAAAAACCAAACATATATAAATCCAATTTAGCCACACATGCAATAAACACAGGACATGAATTCCCAGACATAACCAATGTAACACTAATAAAACATATACCACACAAAGGCACCATAATGAACATATGGGAAAATTTACAGATTTACAAACATAAAACACAAAACAAATTAATACCAGAACAAATACAAATCAATACAAAACATGACACAATATTCAAAGCACTCAACATCGAAAATACACAAAATACAAAAACAGATACCACAACCACACACAATAATGCAACATTGAAGGACCAAAGACCAACAAACCACCATAATAACATCCAGAAGCCAACACACAAATACTGCACCAGAAGCAAGATGGCGAAGGTTGAAAATGGGAGAACAGGATCTCCCGAAACATGTCCCTAAAGGAAAAAATACATCTTGAGCTAAAATAGTTATAAGTATTATAGTAATATATATATATATATCATGATACGTATGATGACTACAGCGCTCTCTAGTCCTTAATTTAATAAACATAATGTGACTGTTTTATAAACAGAATCAATTTGTGAACACCTATCGATACGCACACAGGATTGATGCACTTCTGTGTACAGCAAAATAGCTGTGTATTCTGGATCAGAACAAGTTTTCAGACAAAAATTGTCATATCCATTTTTTAATAACAGTAATTTAAAGAACACTGTAATTATATTCATAATATCATGTAAATATTAACTGTATAGTCGAATAAAAAAATGATGAATTTTTATTTTATATTTAACTTGTGTATGCATGTGAACGCTCACATCCAAAAAATAAAGTGTTGGGAAAATTTACAACCATAGCCAGTCTGTACAGAGTAAAACAGTAACTGTACACTCAGACTTGTCAGTGTTAATGGTGATAACGTTGTTGTTGTCAACCAACACAAATATATTTACACACTATACACAATTATGGCTACCTGTTGGGTCTGTACACTTAAAAGATTAAGTTTTGGCAGTTTATTTCATACATTTTATCCAAGGGACATCGTATGGACACACTTGAAAATACGAGATTTACAAGGCATTTAAAACCAATCCTGGAAATGTTCTAAATGATCAGTTATCTTTCAAATCACATTATTTATTTGATACGGCTCTTAAGTTCGAGACACAAGATAATACTAGATAACATTAATAAATATACACCTTTGACCTGAGTTCTGATAAGTCTGACAGTATGAACTGAACCTCCATACAGTGCGCACTGTGCAATGTGAAAAGGCCTAAGTTTGTAGTATAAATTATGTGTATGTGTCATTAATTTTTAACGTTTGACGACGGAAGAGTGATTATCCTCTGAAGATGAAACCTTAGGTTTTGAAACACGTCAGGACAAAATAAGGAGATGTCGCAAGACGTTTAATAAGGTAATTTTTAATTATTAACACTTTATCCGTAGGGCCACATCAGTGATTTCAGCAATTTAAGTATGGATTATAAAACACAAAAGCTGATAACTAACATCTAATTCTGTGTCCTGTATGAAACTCGATAAAACTGGAATAGAGATATTCCAAATGATTTGGGAGGTTTATTGAAAAGAAGCTGTTAAGTCAAAGGTAGCACTTATCCTTCAAGAGAAGAACTGGAAGACAAGCCAGGCAATCTTCCACAATTCCTGAAAATGCTGACAAAGTCAGGAAACATGTGTTATGAGGACTGTTGGAGAACCATTCAGACATTGGTGACATCATCAGCGTATCATCCAGAACAAGTATATCTGATGTGAACATGCACTCCCCAAGATTCTAAGCCTCACCATTTCGAACTCTATCAGAATGTTCATCAGGAGGGCTTGAATGATGCAATAATCATCACTGGGTCTACAGGTTTGACCCAGAATGGAAATACGATTTCCTAGTGCAAGAATTCAGCTCCGAATGCAAGTCAAGGTGAGATAAGTCAAGAATGCAACAAAGAGCATGCAATGGGATTGTTCCTGATGGTCAGGCAATCAATATTTTGTTGCAATAGTGTGAGGCACCTCAGAGAGAACATTTGAAACATGTGAAAACACAAATGTGGCTGAAGCTTCATATCTTTCCTGAAAGAATATGAAGGAATAACATAAAGTTCTTTTCTCCATCATTCTGAATATGTTGTGGTATGCTATAAAAAGTACAAAGTTTTTTAGTTAATTAATAATTCAACACATTATCATTAAACTATTATCATTTTCCCGTCTGAATTAATGCTAACATTCTCTAAGTAAAATAAAATATAACAAAAGGTAACTTTATCTTTACTACAAATTGTAGCATCAAAAGAATGTAATCATTATACTATGTGGGACTAACAGAAACATCTGTGAATAAAAATAATTTTCACTGGGTTCAATGGAAAGCAAAGCACTCAGATTTCATTATTTAAAATAACATTTATCTCAAAGGCGCACTTCTTACATCTCTAGCTAAAATGTCTGAAGACTCGAAGGTAACTGTTGTAACAGTATTTATATACGCCAGCATCAGATTTACGTATGCACAATCTACAATTGTATGCACTTTATTTTTGTTATCAACACATTTTACAGATGTAAGTCATGGTACTACAGACGAAGGAAGTTAATAAATAGTTTGGATGACCCCCCCCCCCTACATATGTGCACACAAAATCTTTTATCCATAAAAGTACAACATAAATACGAACAGTATTGTAATTACTTATACAACAGAACTTGTGTGTTAGAGATATTATTTGCTGCCACAAAATTTAAAATAATTCCTCAGTAGAATAATGAATATTTCTTAAGACATACTCTATAAACAGGAACCAAAAGGAACTCACCCATTTTTCACAATCAGCTTCTTCACAATATGTGACTAATGCATCTGGCAAGATATCTTTGGTTTCCCTTACATGTGCTTTTGAAACATGCTTAACTGCCAGTACTCGAGTCAGTGAAGTCTGCCCACATATAGTGCATAACCAACTGTCAACAGAACATGTGTTTTAATTTTTAAAAAACCTACAAATTAAAGAGCAAACAAAAATTTAAATGCTTAATGTGTCCATTTTACAAATCCGAACTCTATAAATATCAATCATTGGTGTATAAATTTTATACTAACAGGTCATTAAAATAATTTACAAATGTTAGAAATGCTTGTGTATTAAAAACAAATAACATAGCAAGTCTGTGAAAGTAGGTGTTGGTGATAGTGTTAGGTATTAAACAGTCTTGGACAGATACTGAAATGGGAAAAATAATAGTATTAAAAAAAAATAGTATTAAAGCTTACAGTACATATTTTACTAGACACAAACTGTTGATTAAGCAACTCTGACGTCTGATATATGTGGTGGGAGTAAAAGTATGTCTAAAACCCTCCGCCAATCACGTTACAGAAATTCGTTCATGTCACCATAATAATGGCCTGTAACAGTACTGTGTTACCACGTTCTTACCCAGATAACCATGTGGTCAGTTTTGCACTGCGCAGTGCTTGGTAAACATATAGGTTCTTGTGTACTGTTGGCCATGTCACAGTGAAATGTCAGAGTCACTTACTCAACGGCTTGAGTAGACATTTTGCCCTATAGATATTCTTAGAACTATATATTTCTCTTTAGTTCAAAACACATTGGAAGTATGGTCTTGTTTGTGGGGAGATACTTATTATACGAGGGCTGTCCAGAAAGTAACTTACGTTTTAGAAATAAATAAAAAAATTAGAGAAATTTTTTTAATTTACACAGTTGAAAACTACATTCTTAAGACTATTTTTCCATGCAGTCTCCATTAATTTCAAACACTTTTCGTAACGATTTACAAGTTTTTCAAAGTGCTAATTGTAAAAATCTGCCATCTGCGATTTCAACCATTCATTAATGCATGCCTTCTGCTCTTCGTTATCTTCAAAGCGCTGTGTTGCCAGCCACTTTTTCATATGCATGAACAGAGGATAATCGCTCGGTGCCAGATCAGGGCTGTATGAGGGATGATTGAAAATCTCCCACCCAAACTTTCCCAAAAGTTCTTCCGTTCGTGCTGCTGTATGCGGTCGGGTGTTGTGGAAGAACAATACCCCGGAGCTCAACTTACCGCGTCACTTGTTTTGGATTGATCTCTGCAGCTTTTTTAAGGTTTCACAGTAAGCCTCGGAGTTGATTGTGGTACCCCGTTCCATAAACTCTACCAGGAGAATTCCTTTTCTGTCCCAAAAATCTGTCACCATCATTTTCCTTGCTGACAAGGTCTGCAAACACTTCCTCGGTTTTTTGGGCAAGCGAGTATGGCCCCATTCCATAGATTGTTTTTTTGTTGTACAATTAACATACCTAACCCAGGTTTCATCCCCCATTACAATATGGTCCAGTAGAGAATCATTATGCTTGTCGTAGGCCTCAAGAAATGACAATGCTGATCCTGCCCGCTGGTTTTTGTGCAATGGTGTATGCAATTTTGGGACCCATCGCGCACAAAACTTGTGGTAACCAAGCTTTATCATGACACCTTCATGAAACAAACTACAAGAAATTTGAGGAAACTCATGTGTTAGCTCAATAATCGTAAAGCGGCGATTTTCACTGGGTATTTAATTGATTTTCTCCACCAATTTGTCAGTAAGAACACTTGGCCGGCCACTCTGCTCATCATCATGCACATTGGTGTGGCTATTTTTAAACATAAGACACCACTGCCTTACTCCTCCCTCACTCATAACAATTTTCCCATACACCTCACACAGTCGCCAATGAATGTCCACCGGTCTGCAGTTTTCTGCTTGCAGAAATCGTATTACTGAGCGCACATCACAGCTCGTGGGATTTTCAATCACAGCACTCATTTTAAAAATTATTAGTGAAGCACAGAAACACAGCACAGACCTATACTGGCCCCAGCTGGATGCGTACTGAGTCACACCACCCAGTTGTAATGGGGCAAAAAGGGGTTTTTTATTTTTTATTAAATTTATTTAAACTTGTTTGTAGTCAACATTGCAAGTCCCATGCGAAATACAGTTCTATTCAGACAATGAACAGTGACATAGCTTTGTGAGCGAGGTGTGGCAATAGAACGCAATATTGTTTTGATAAATCAAGTGTTTTGTCACGGACTAGTACGTGCAACACCAGCATGTGCGCAGAGGCGACGCTTGCAGCCTCGACCCACGCCACGAAAAAATGGCTAAGCGGTAAGACTTTATTTCCACGTGCTTTTAAGACGGCGGAAACAGTAAAAGCTCCTCCCACCGGAGCCTCCTCCATCGTCTCCGTTCGACAATAGTAGCCACGTGGCCTATAGACAAATACGTACACTATGAAAGACGACTAAATCTTCGTAGCATGAAGACAGTGAGGTTCCTGTTTAGAAAAAACCAGTAGTGGGGAATCTTTTTCGCAGATGATGAGGAGTCGACGATTAGCAAGTAAACATAACGGACGCGGGTAGTAGCATGCTGTCACCGGCCGGGGTTAATTTTTATCTAAAATGTGAAAACAGTAAAACCAATTCGAATAGCTACGCTTACCCGGCCGGGAGCACAAAAGAACTTGTGCACATCACAATTTTGTCTTTAACTGTAGGAGGTGACAATAACACAGAAACAGTAAAACCGTCTCTCAGAATGAAGTAAGTGAAGTGAAGGAAGCAAAATTAAACATGTGGTGAATTGGAAAACTTTTGGACATACACTCAGTGCAGCACGAAACGGGGAAGAACGCCGATGGTTGAGTAAACCCAAATCAACTTGACTGTATTAATAATTGTATTTTAAAGCGCTCTAAAGAATGGGGATGTAAATTTGTATGAATGAGCGAATGAGCAAGCTCGGTCGTCTTACTGAATACCGTATATTAGAATAAGCATACGATATTAAAATGAATGTTTTGTTTTACTTATGTTTGAAAGAAATAGTAATATGATATTTAGAGAGAAAAGGTGAATAATTCATGAATTTAAAAGAGTATAAAGAATGAAATAAAATTTTAGTTTTTACACAAATGCGAGTCGAGTATGTTACTGATATAAGCTTGAACCAATGCTTGTATTCACAGTTCGTGCGAAGAACCCTGGGCTAAGTTAAGGTAGGTGAGAAAGATATATGTATTATTATATAAATGTATTAATAAATAATAGCACAAAGGGCGCCTCGAACTTGTGACGAGTTTTTTATAAATTAAAATTTATACAAAAACTGCACCTACGGTGAAGTTTTTTATAAATTAAAATTTATACAAAAACTGCACCTACGGTGAATACAAGCATGGTTTGGAGGTTAAGTAACAATACGTAAAAATTACGTAGCATACATAAAATGGTACGTCAGTGTGTAAGTGTTAAGAGTTAAGTGTTAGATGTTTTTTATGGAAGCAAATTTATATCAGTAAATTTATAAAAATGGCAGGAAACAGTGAAAATGAGATAAATGAAATAGTTGAATTTAATGAATCAGCTGTTATGAGCGGCCTTGAAGCCTATTCGACTCCAAATGTGGGTCAAGATAAAATAATTGAATTAAATATAACAGATCAAACAAATGTGACAGAGGATTCAGGGGTTCAATTAACCCCAACCTCAACAAAATACAATAAAGTTGATAATGATATGATGAGTATTATATTGAATCAATTTAGTGAATTAAATAATCGTAATGATAAACAATTTAATGAATTAAATACCAGAGTCAGTGGTATAAAGAGTGAGATCGTAAACGAAATAAATGAACGGTTAATGACATTTAAGGAACAAGTGGTAGTCAGTAGAGGAACAGATTAAAAGTAAGGTAAATCAGATACTTAATACAACAGTAAGTAACAGTGGTAGTAATATGACGAAAATTAGTGAAGGAATAATTAACAAGGTGAGTAATAACGATAATTATAGTAATAAGGTAACAAATGATAACAATGATATTAAAAATGGTGATGTAATTGAAAACGTGGTATCAGAGAGTGATACATTGAATAATGATAGTGGCGATGAGAGTTTAGTAGGAGTAGAAATTAGTGATGAGGTAGTAGTTGTTAATGAGTGAGAGAGAGCGTGAAGAGAGGTTAGGTGAATATGGAGGGCAAAGGGCAAATTTTCCCTGTAGTATAAGTGGAGTAAAGACTCCACATGTGTTTTATGAGGACAAAGGTTCCTCCAGAGGTTATGTGGGAGACATGGTGTCTCCAAAGGGTCCCTTAAGTTGTTGTAGTGATGTATCTGGTAAAGCCAGGAAGTATTTTAGTGATTTTATGTTGCCCTTTGCATGGAATGAGTTGGTTCAGGGGGGTAGTGACAGGTGTCATGATGATGAGAGATGTTTTGAGAGAGAGTTGTGTGCAGATAGGGAGATAGAATTATTTCAGTTAAAGAGAAATTATGAAGAGTTGATAGAGAGGTTAGAAGTGGAGAAGATAAACAATATGAAATGCTTACCTTATGAAATGAAGATTATCATTATTTTGATAATACTGCTGTAAATGATAAAAACTTACCTTATGTTGTGATTGATATAGTAAATGAATATGATGATACAAATGACATGGGAATAACAAATAATTTTAAGGGAGACTGGACAAAATTAACTAATGTTGACAAGGTTGATGAAATAATAAAAAGGGACAATCCTATAAATTATAATGGTATAATGAATGACATAGATTTAATGGATTATTTTTTTTTTAAACATTTTTCTTGCCTCCAGAAACGATTAAGACTATAAAATAGGTTATTTACCTTCTGTCGACGTTTCTTAAAATCCTTTTAGGATGACTCGAGTTTCAACACCATTTGGTGTCATCATCAGATCGGTGAATTAGGTTAAAACATTTCGATGCATTGTTGATGTTATGTGTTCGAAAACATTTTGATGTTATGTGTTGTTTTTAATCTTTTAAATATCTAACGAGATGCATATGCATCGAAATGTTTTAACCTAATTCACCGATCTGATGATGACACCAAATGGTGTTGAAACTCGAGTCATCCTAAAAGGATTTTAAGAAACGTCGACAGAAGGTAAATAACCTATTTTATAGTCTTAATGGATTATTACATTAATAATAAGACTGTGATGTATGTGGATAAGAACGACTTGTGTTATAAAAATATTAGATTATTATATGATGACAGGGGTTAGATAAAAACTCAGTGAATGGACATTTTAAATATTTTAGTTTATGGTAATGACCTGGCTAGATTATGAAATGAGGTGTGGTAAACAAGAAAAATAATGACAAAGAATTGTAAATAAATATATAGTGAAATTAATTGTGTTTGTGTTGTAAAATGTATTTTATGTAAACAATGTATGCATGTAGTAGAAATCAATTTGATAACAATAATAATATTTTGGCAGACTAAATAAATAATGAGAATAATTATGAAGGTGATAATGAATTAATTGTAATTGTTTCGGAGTAAGGTAATTAAAATAACTTGTGTTTGCAATAATTGATCGAGTTAAATAATTTGAGATGTTTAAATATTTTTGATTGATTTAAAATGTTATATAAAGAGATTTTGATAATGAATTTAAATGATTTTAGGAGATTGGAACTTGATAATAAATGAATAAATGTAGAACGTATTTAGTTGTGGAATCATATGTTTGCTATAATGTTTCAGAAGATAAATGGACAAGGTGTTTACAAATTAAAAATGTAATGACTGCAATAGTTTCTACATCGGCCAGACAGGAAGATCTTTTTCATCCCGTTATTCTGAACATTTAAAAGCTCTAACCAACAACAATATACACTCCGCATTTGCCACACACATACACACAGAAAACCACAATTACACCAACATAGACACCAATCTCGAAATTTTACATTACTTACCTAAAGGCCGAAAACTCAACACAACTGAACAATACGAAATATATAAACACCACACAACACAACCAAACAACATACTCAACGATCAATTACAATATAAATCACATACACTTTTTGACACAATTTTACAAAAAACAAACATCAAGTTGAATCCCTGCACCAATCCTCTTCCTCCACACACCACCCCCACTACACCTTCCACACAAAAACCGTTACGAAATGATGGCAGTCTGACCAAAAAGCTGAAGAAGGCGGATACCTAAGCCGAAACGCGTCCGACGAAAAAAGTAAGTTTTTCACAAGATAAAGTTCATTTTTAGTAAAGTGATAGTGCTGTGAAAGAAGAGATGAACAATCACGACAACTGAGATAAATGGAGTTGTGTACATGATTTGGTGGTAACAAATGTTTATATGTGTGTCTATGACAGTATGTGAGTGATGTAATGTAAGTATGAATTTTATAATGCAATTTAAATAAAGTAATATAATTAAATGTTTAAATAATAAATTTTTTCAATGTGTTTAAAATGTTTTAAGTTAAGTGATGAAATTAATTTGCGATAGTTTTGAATTTTCAATGGGTAATAAACGTTAGAATTTGGGTGATAAAGATTTATAGACGGCAATTGAATTAGTCAGACTTAATTTTAGATGGGTGTTAAACAGAATAAGATTCTTGGGAATAAAAGTAGTATAGAAAACTGAGTATTAATAGTGACACAGTAGCGATAGGGAGTATATGTAGAGTAATGAGAGGGATGTAATTACAGAGTAATTAGATGATAGAGGAATTTTGTAAAGGGGGTGGTGTGATAAGGAGTCCTCAACGAAAAGCGTTGTGGCGGGAGGTGAACCGTATGTGCGCTGGCGGGGTTACCTAGGGGGAACCAGGAACCAATAAAGGGATGAGCATAGGGAGGGAACACACATCCCAAGTACAAAGAGGGTAGAGAGTAATTTGTTATAAGGGTAGAATGATGTGAATGGAGTTAGAGAATTATTGGTCAATATTTTGAGTGAGTGGTGTCATACTATGTAAATCTGTTAGTAAGTGTTAGAGTCAGAAGGGGGTTGAGGCTATATTTAATCACCCATTTATAAGTTGAATTATTATGAATAATTAAGTCACCCAAAATAATTGATAATGAAAATGTTAAAGAAAAAAATCATAGTTAAAATGTAATAATAAACGAAACTAGTGAAAAATTTGATAGAATTTGAAAATAAAATAAAGCTGTAAGGTGTGTAAATTATGATCAAAATTAAATATGAATTGTTTATTAACAATTTTATGAAGGTAACATATTAACAATGTTTATTATGAAGGTAATAACAACAAGGTAAATTGTGAGTGTTCTATGTTTTATTATGTTGTATTATGTTTAAATGTAAAAACTATAAACATGTGACGTATTTTACCTTGTATAATTTTTGAGATGTATCTAGGGCAAGGTCATTCCTTGACCCAGAGAGATCAGCTGATGACTGATGTTGGATAGATAGTGTGTTTTTTACAATTGATTCGTAGATTTTATTTGTGTATTCATACTGAAATGATTAAAGAATAGATTTTGTTGACAAAATGATTCTTCTTTGGAATCAAAATTTTTTTGAAAAAATTTATTTTTTGCTTGAAGTATAGAGTGTGTTTTTGTGTCCAGGATGTATTGTTGATTATATGTTAATGTGTTAACTGATTTATATTATTCATATTGTAGCGGGTCAATTTTGGGTCATTTTATTTTTCTTTCAGTAAGGGGCATTTATATATTTATTTATTTCATTTTGGGCGGGCTTGTCTAAAATTGTGAAAATTATGGTGCAACCAAATTCATTCCATTGTAACAGACCACATGTTAACTGAACAGTTTGAGACAAAGGCGATACGCAATTTCAATTGTGTAACGCGGCAAGCGAAGAATGTACCACCCTAGTTTTCTGAGAACTAGGCGAGAGTGTGGCAGTGCGCACCTATGCGTTTCACCAAGCATGGGCGCCGACCCACGCGCTGGTAAGAACTCAAGATGGCCAAAGCGCAAGAGTATTCATTGTCTTCTCAAAGACCTTCCGGAAATGCTGCTCAAGTCCGGCCCACTTTTATGACGTCAGCCTACGCCTAGATGAGATCGTGGGCTATATTGACTAAAAAACTACATGCATGGCATGGGCCGAAGCTTCGGCGACGACGCCCAAGGCAGTGAGTTCCCGTATTGAAAAACTGTGGAGAGGGAACCGAGAAAAAACTTATGCCCAGTACCTCTTACTAACAGACCGCATGCGGTCCATCTAAATTTTTGTTAACAGTTTTCTTTCCAAGGTCGGCCGACCTCACCGTTAAAATATGGAATATTAGTCAAAAGTGCACGAGTGAAATAGCAACCGTTGTGAGCGAGTCGAAATGAAGAAGATGAACTAATAGTTTTGTTTTTTTTTTTGGACACGTGAACGAGGACTTGGTGTGGGCGCGATGACCGCGTGGTCGACGTAGGGGGATTATTATAAAAAATGTGTTAAGGGAGAAATAAATTTTGTGTGTGTGTTTGGGGTATACAAAATATGCAGGCTGGGCAGTTTTGTGAGTGTGTGTGTTTGAAAAAGTAAGGTAAGCGTAGCGTAAGTTAGTTTAAGGATGATCATGTAACAACCAATATATATTTTCTAACTAATTTATTTCAAAGGTAAAGTTTATAAACCGTTTTCTTAAATGATTTGACAAAATTAAAATTATCAATTCTCTTCTTAACGATGTGTCGAGTCAATGATTTCACTAACCTATGAAACACGTTTGCATCTGTGGTTCGTGTGAATCGGATTTCTGGACCCATATAGGACCTTTGCAGGTAGATGAAAGTAATTTGGGTTTTTATATATTTTAATAATGATAATAACAGAACAAACGGCGCCCGTAACAGGAACGAATTTAATTTATTGTTAAAAGTTAAATTCCACACCTACGAAGATGCAAGCGTGTGTTTTAGGGTTGGCGGAATAAAATAAAAATGCAATAACTTACGCAAAATTAACATGAGGTAGAAAATTTTACAATAATTTTAGATATAATATGAATGTGTAATATTTATTATACGAAAACATTTTTTTTGAAAGTAATAGAGATATTTAAACAAAAGTTAAAATGGCAGATAACGAGAACGTCAGTCTAGCTGACAATACCAATGAAAGCCAGACAAGCGCAACTGAATCACAAATTATGAGTGGAGAAATTATTCACTCAACGCCAGTCCCAATTAACAGGGCTGATGAAAATCAAATAATAAAAATGATGCAGACGCTTTTTAATATACAAAATAATAAGTTCGATGAGAAATTCAGTAACCTAGATGAGAAATTTAGTAACCTAGATGAAAAATTTAGAGAACAGAAAAATGAAATTAGAAATATCCAAAATAATCTTAACATGCAATTTGATGAAGTGAAGAAAGAAATTAAAGAACAAGGCTGTATTTACGATAAGAAATTGAGTGAAATAGAGACGCGGCTAGGCGAAATAGAATTAGAAAACGAGAAAGTCATAGATAAATTAAAATCAAACAAAGATAACGGGGTAAGTAGTAGTGGGAATGATAATTTAAATAATGGGGTTACAAGTAATAACAATGACAATACAAATAAAAATATGGTGTTAGAAAATGACTGTATAGATGTTGAAGTTGATAATGAGATGTTAATGTGTGTCAGTGAGTTAGAGAGAGAGAGGAAAAATAATGTGGTAGTAGAGTGGGGACAGAGGGGAAATTTTCCCTTTATTATTTATGATGTTTATGATGATAATTTAATGTGGTCACAAGTGTTGGTGAAGGGCAAGAGTCCCGTATTGATGGATGAATTGAGGTGTTTATTTTTGTTGAGTAATTGTGTACCCTCTGTCCGGAATAACTGTGAGAGTGTGGTGTGGTGTTATGAAGAAAGAGAATTAAACAGAGAATTGTGTGTGGAGAAAGTAACGGAATTGTATTTTTTAAATAGAAAGTATGAGGTAATAGAAGTTAAGATGAAGAATTCGTATGTATTGCAGAACAGAGAGACAAGGGAGATAGTAGGGACACACAATGCTACAAATTTGAAATTGTATTGGTCATCATAGGAATTTTACCATGATTGTTATTAATTATTATTGTGTGAATGAAATTTAATCTGATTTTATATGTTTACAGAAGGGAGTCTCCCCCATTTTCGGGCGGTCACGATCTTACCAGTCCTGGCCGTGGAATTCGGAACTCGGAGGCGGGCCATGGTTGGCAGATCTTCCTTCGGGCGGTGAAAGCAACGATGGTCCGGCTCCACCAAAATTGGTACAAACTAGAAATTTAACCATGCATATTTGAACGGGGAGGGGGACCCATAGTTTCGTGGAAAGGTAGTATATATATATTTTAATTTTTTTTTCTCTCTTCATGAACTATTTTAGTTTTATTTTAGAAATTGTAAAATGAAACGACCAAAAATATGGAATTTGAATACTTAAATTTTCAAAAAATTGTTTTCCCTCAGAAAACAACACAAATGTACTTTGTTTCTATGTAGCTGTATAAGATGATTCATTGTGGTACTTATGATTTTGTCAGAAAGAAAATGATAGTGAAAAGTGAAAGATTGGACTTGCAGAAGTGTCTATGTGAAAACTTTTAAAAAGTAAATAAAAGAACTTGTTATTATACAAGATTAAAGGGTAATTTTAGGGGGTTGATTGGTGCTCAATGAAGTGATAGAACAATGGAGTGTGGAACGGCCAATGTAGAAAGTTTAATTATCAATGTTAATAATTAGTTAGTAAGTTGCTATTGCGGGGGTGGCCTGTGCTCCCGTAGATAGTGAAATGGGTTGGGGGTAACAGAGAGTGTTACCCCCATCGGAGGCGAAAATGTGCGGCACACCTTATTCGTGTAAAATAAAAGTTACACACTTCTAAACGACCGTGTCGCACATATTAGTAATGGATATAACAGGCAGTCAAATTGAAGTTTAGATTTCCTCGACTTTTCGGGCGGTTACTGCCTTACCAGCACTAACCGTGGTTTTGGCTAGCGGCCAGCTATGGTCATATCAAGTCCCTTGACCATAGCTGACTTGAAATTGGTATATATTAGAAATTCAATGGGGGGTGACAATTAGAGGAAATCTCCCGGAACTATGAAACAGCGGCTGCCACTCTGCCCGCTTGGGGGTAGCAGAGAAAGGTGGTAGACCCGCATTAAGGGTGTATAATTATAACAAGAACATGTTGATGTTCAATACTTTCAAACGTAATAGCGGAAGCAAAGACACGGAGAGGTAAAACCTGCTCCAAAATATACAGTCTTTGTCGAAGCGCCAGGGCGCCATAGTCCTCCATAATTTGAAATAGTGTGTGTGGCTGGGAGGTGACTCAAAGGAGTCACGAATGTAAATTTTATAACATAAAAAATTTCTTTACTAATTCAATTTTGATCCAATAAAACTGCTTGTGCTCTGCTAAATAACAAGATGCTCATATTTTCAATACAAGTTGTTCATGCTATAATTCTAAGTGTACCTAGTTTAGATCAGCTGATGAGGTCATACACCTACTAAGCTTGTATAGTAGGAAGTCAATTTTAATTTGTTTATTTAATTGATTTAAACCAATTTTTAAATAATTTTACATATAAAGGAAACATTTAAATAAATTTAAATTTTTTTTTGAATTTTAAAATTTTAATTTTTTTTTGGAAAAAAAAAATCTTGATTTTTCGCCTGCCAGCGGGTAAATAATTTTGAGTAATGATTATTTTATTATGTGTGTATTAACCATGTTTATTTTATTGTATTGCATTGTATTGGTAGACTATAAATGGTTCTCATGTTAGAGTAAGGATGTGTTTAGATTAGTAGAAATGTCTAAGTTGTCATTTGAAACAAAAATTAGAAAAACAAGGAAGAGAATTTTTTGATAAAATATTATTTTGAATTTTCTAAATTTTTTATAAATCTTAAAAGATAATCTTTCTATTTTACTATGTGTTAAGTCCACATGTAATGTGAGTGTGTGTGAGCCCAGTACCTGCTAAAGGGAGCACAGTTTGCATAAAAGGGGAACCATATCGGTAGAGGATCTGGCATAATTTAAGCCAGGGATTGAGGATTTTGGGGGTAGCATGTTAGAAGGTGAGGTGCGCTGTGGTACGAGTCTGCTCGATTTCTCGGTGTTGGGATCTCTTACGGAGAAGTCCAGTGATTTCGTTCAGATGAGTCCATGGTCGCTGAGCCAGGGGGGTCGTGTACCCATGCAGACTAAGAACAAGGGGGTTGTTGGCACCAGTTCCTCACCGGTCCTCTTCGGGGTTTTATCGATGAGATTTCTTCTGTTGTGAACAGCAGAATTCTCATCGAGGGGGTATTGTAGCGGGTCAATTTTGGGTCATTTTATTTTTCTTTCAGTAAGGGGCATTTATATATTTATTTATTTCATTTTGGGCGGGCTTGTCTAAAATTGTGAAAATTATGGTGCAACCAAATTCTTTCCATTGTAACAGACCACATGTTAACTGAACAGTTTGAGACAAAGGCGATAAGCAATTTCAATTGTGTAACGCGGCAAGCGAAGAATGTACCACCCTAGTTTTCTGAGAACTAGGCGAGTGTGGCAGTGCGCACCTATGCGTTTCACCAAGCATGGGCGCCGACCCACGCGCTGGTAAGAACTCAAGATGGCCAATGCGCAAGAGTATTCATTGTCTTCTCAAAGACCTTCCGGAAATGCTGCTCAAGTCCGGCCCACTTTTATGACGTCAGCCTACGCCTAGATGAGATCGTGGGCTATATTGACTAAAAAACTACATGCATGGCATGGGCCGAAGCTTCGGCGACGACGCCCAAGGCAGTGAGTTCCCGTATTGAAAAACTGTGGAGAGGGAACCGAGAAAAAACTTATGCCCAGTACCTCTTACCAACAGACTGCATGCGGTCCATCTAAATTTTTGTTAACAGTTTTCTTTCCAAGGTCGGCCGACCTCACCGTTAAAATATGGAATATTAGTCAAAAGTGCACGAGTGAAATAGCAACCGTTGTGAGTGAGTCGAAATGAAGAAGATGAACTAATAGTTTCGTTTTTTTTTTGGACACGTGAACGAGGACTTGGTGTGGGCGCGATGACCGCGTGGTCGACGTAGGGGGATTATTATAAAAAATGTGTTAAGGGAGAAATAAATTTTGTGTGTGTGTTTGGGGTATACAAAATATGCAGGCTGGGCAGTTTTGTGAGTGTGTGTGTTTGAAAAAGTAAGGTAAGCGTAGCGTAAGTTAGTTTAAGGATGATCATGTAACAACCAATATATATTTTCTAACTAATTTATTTCAAAGGTAAAGTTTATAAACCGTTTTCTTAAATGATTTGACAAAATTAAAATTATCAATTCTCTTCTTAACGATGTGTAGAGTCAATGATTTCACTAACCTATGAAACACGTTTGCATCTGTGGTTCGTGTGAATCGGATTTCTGGACCCAGATAGGACCTTTGCAGGTAGATGAAAGTAATTTGGGTTTTTATATATTTTAATAATGATAATAACAGAACAATATTATATGTGTTGTAAACAAATGTAATGATAAGTGAATTTATGATTTAATAAGGTGTTCAGTTTATTTGTTTTTTTATGATTGTTCGTAGCTAGTGAAGAAGAATTGTAGATTCATGTAAAAGGATTTTGGGGTTTTGATGAAATTAATGGTAATATGACATTTTGATATTGGACGTAGATTAATTTCGTTGAGTTAACAGAATTTAAATGATTTAAGTGGATTTGTTTAATTTATTTTGAGTTGAAACTGTAACGTCCAATCGATAAAATATTAAGAGAAGTAATTGAAGTTCAAGTACGACATATGTTTATAAATTTTAAATCAACAAAGTAGTGTATAAATATGATATTCAGTAATAATGAGTATGTATACGCACCCAGTACTTGCTAAAGGCAACCCAGTATGCATGTAAGGGGGAACATATCGGTTGAGGATCTGGTATGGTATAAGGCCAGTGGTTTTGATTTTTGGGCGGAATGATAGAAGGTTAGGGGTACTATGGTGAGTATCTGTCCGATTTTTATGGTGTTGGGATCTCGAACAGAGAATTCCAGTAATCTCGTTCAGGTGCAGCCATAGTCGCCGAGCTAGGGGGGTAGTTTACCCATGATGTGTTAAGGATTAACGGGAGGTTGTTGGCGCCATATCCTCACCGATCCTCTTAGGGGTTAGCAATGAGAGTTTTTATGCTTTTGGGCATAAAACCTCTCATTAGGGCGGTATTGTAATGGGGCAAAAAGGGTTTTTTATTTTTTATTAAATTTATTTAAAATTGTTTGTAGTCAACATTGCAAGTCCCATGCGAAATACGGTTCTATTCAGACAATGAACAGAGACATAGCTTTGTGAGCGAGGCGTGGCAATAGAATGCAATATTGTTTTGATAAATCAAGTGTTTTGTCACAGACTAGTACGCGCAACACCAGCATGTGCGCAGAGGCGACGCCTGCAGCCTCGACCCACGCCACGAAAAAATGGCTAAGCGGTAAGACTTTATTTCCACGTGCTTTTAAGACGGCGGAAACAGTAAAAGCTCCTCCCACCAGAGCCTCCTCCATCCTCTCCGTTTGACAACAGTAGCCACGTGGCTATAGACAAATACGTACACTATGAAAGACGACTAAAACTTTGTAGCATGAAGGCAGTGAGGTTCCTGTTTAGAAAAAACCAGTAGTGGGGAATCTTTTTCACAGATGACGAGGAGTCGACGATTAGCAACTAAACATAACGGACGCGGGTAGTGGCGTGCATCACCGGCCGGGGTAAATTTTTATCTAAAATGTGAAAACAGTAAAACCAGTTCGAATAGCTACGCTTACCCGGCCGGGAGCACAAAAGAACTCGTGCGCATCACAATTTTTTCTTTAACTGTAGGAAGTGACAATAACACAGAAACAGTAAAACCGTCTCTCAGAATGAAGTAAGTGAAGTGAAGGAAGCAAAATTAAACATGTGGTGAATTGGAAAACTTTTGGACATACACTCAGTGCGGCACGAAATGGGGAAGAACGCCGATGGTTATGTAAACCCAAATCAACTTGACTGTATTAATAATTGCATTTTAAAGCGCTCTAAAGAATGGGGATGTAAATTTGTATGAATGAGTGAATGAACAAGCTGGATCGTCTTACTTAATATAATATATTAGAATAAGCATACTATATTAAAATGAATGTTTTGTTTTACTTATGTTTGAAAGAAATAGTAATATGATATTTAGAGAGAAAAGATGAATAATTCATGAATTTAAAAGAGTATAAAGAATGAAATAAAATTTTAGTTGTTTTACACAAATGCGAGTCAAGTATGTTACTGACATAACCTTGAACCAATGCTTGTATTCACAGTTAGTGCGAAGAACCCTGGGCTAAGTTAAGGTAGGTGAGAAAGATATATGTATTATTATATAAATGTATTAATAAACAAGAGCACACAGTGTCACCAAGATGGCGCCGCTAGCCCCACCCCATCGCCACCCACACTGAAATGTAAGTTAAAGCAAAATTGAAAGTTAAGGGCATATGCGCAGAAACCAATTTATGGATGGACGCGTCCACTTTGAAATTATGAATGGCGGGAGGGTAACGGAGAATCAGCTGGTATGCAAATGGAGGTGTTGCCAACTTGTGCGTGATGTTTTAGTTACCAGTACATTGTCAGTTACTGTGTTACGTGCTATCTCAGTCTTCCATTTGTTATTATTATCTCTATTTATTAATTGTATCGTTGTTTTACAGTCACTCATTTTTTATTAGTTATTTAATTTTTTAGTTAATTTCTATTGGTAGTTTTTTTCTGTAATTACGTATTATCATAATTATTTGCTATCACCCAGTAACGGGATTTTTTAAAATGGATACTTCTCCTTCAACTAGTAAAGACAGCAAAGTTATTCATAGTCAAGCACGAGAAGTAATTTTCAATGTTTTACCATTTATGAGAAGAGAAGCGACTGAAGGAATAAAAATTCCAGTTAAAAGTGTTTTCGAACGGGTTACTGCGGCAACTGGAATATCTACTCGCACATTATCTCGCAAAGGAGGGAGAAAAATTAGGAGGACAGTTTAAGAGCCCAAAAAAGACCAAACCCCAGGTTAGTCCCAAGACAAGTGTGGACGACTTTGACACCCACGTTATACGTCGGACTGTTAATCAGTTCCATATCACTCACAAGAGGGAACCAACGGTAAGCACACTGCTACTTATTGGTACAGAAAACATTAACTTTAAGGGCCAAATTAGTTCCCTCAGAGTTCTACGAAAAATTGGATACATCGTCAAAATACTAACCTTAATACTAGCCTGAGCGTCAAGTCAAAGTACACTAACTGAATAACCTTTTTTAAAAATGAAACTATTCATGCTAGCTTTCGCACATTCTTGAATGAGTCTGAAGGTGTTTTATTAAGGTCTTGTGTTTCTTTAAAATAAATTTAAATAATTATAAAAAGAACAGAAATAATAGTAGAATACTAGTTGTATTATAATGAAAAATATATGTATCGTTATGTGTATGTATGTGTGCACGGTCAAATTTTGCATAATAATAAAATGAAATAGATTACTGAAAAGAAAGAAATTTCATAGATATTGACCATTGCATGTTATAACTTAAACTTTTCGCTTTATTTACGATAAAACGTTCTTTGCCAGCTGGTAAAACAAATTATCTCCTTTCTCATTCATCTGTTTTTTTTTTTTTTTTTTTTACTGGTTGTAACACTTTTAGTGTTAAAAGATTTGAAAGGTATTCTTTTCTTAAAATTCTGTATTGAAATTACTTGCTTTTTACTTCTTCTAGAGACAGTTTTTTGTTGTCCAGGATTAAAAAGATTCTTCCAATTAAATTAATACGAAGAACGCGTTCCTTTACGTAATGATTAGGGGGTGGATTTTTATGATATGTCATATTTTTTCCTTGACATTATTTCAGGTTTGAGCTTGATTTAAACTTGATTCTAAGTATTCTGATGAAGATTGATAGTGTTTTATTGGGCATATAATTGCATATTTCAGTAGTTTTTAAGTTTTGTAGCACATTTAGCACTAAAATGCATATGTAAGTTATATTTTTTGACTTTCTATATGCATATTTAGACATTTATGAAGTTTTACAGCATATTTACAGTGAAAATGGATTATAATGGAATTTTTTCATGTATTTTTCACACGAAAATGCATTTATTCCTTCCGTAACAAATTGTGGTGTGTTAAAGTAGTAAAACCATCTTTCAGGAAATCCTTAAATACCTATATATTTGGAGAAATGGTGAATAAGGTGTGAAATGTCTTTGGAATGCGGATATTCAAGTAGGCCTACTGTTAGGCCTATCCGTGAGCGATAATGCCAGCAGGTAGAAGTGAAGGGAGGTGGAGAGTTTTTCTTACATTTTGTTAAGTGTTTTTAACTTTCACCTTCCCCTGTAATGGTCATTCACTCATTCCATGTGTCCACAGTTTGTTTCCATCATGCCTAGAATAAAGAGTTCGGTGAATGAAAAGTTGCGCGGTTTTATTCGAGAATTTGGTGATAAAATATTTAGTACCGATGGCACTATTTTATTTTGTAAGTTGTGTGAAGTTAAAGTTGCCGCTGAGAAACGTTTCACTGTGCAGCAACACTGTAATACAGCAAAACATAAAAATTGCTTACAAAGACTGCCAGCAGTCGAAAGTAGACAACTTCTATTATTCGAAAAATCTGGTAGTACTTCAACTTCATCTATTCCAACACTTCAGAGTTCACGAAGGATCTCTGCAGGGCGATGATTTCTTCCAACAACCCACTGAAAAAGGTTAACAATCAAAGCTTGAGACAGTTTCTGGAGAAATATACGAAACACCCGGTTCCAAATGAATCGACGCTGAGGAAGAACTATCTGATTGGGTGTTACGAAGAGGGTTGGATAAAATAAAATGTAGTGTGGGGGACTGTAAAATATGGGTTTCACATGATGAAACAACAGATGTTGATAGAAGGTATGTTGCAAACGTGATTGTTGGAACACTAAAAGAAGACAGACCTGGAGAAATATTACTCCTAGCATGTGAAGTGCTAGAGAGGAAAAATCATTCAAGTATTGCTGTCTTATTCGACGATTCTTTGAATGTACTGTGGCCAAATGGGGCAAAAAGAGAATGTTCTTCTCTTTATTACTGATGCGGCTCCTTATATGATGAAAGCAGCCAAGGAATTAAAGATGTTATATCCGAAGATGATACATGTAACATGCCTTGCGCATGCTTTATATAGAGTTGCCAAAGAAATTCGCAGTAACTACCCGGAAGTGGATAAATTAATATCAAATGGAAAGAAAACCTTTAAGAAATCACCACTCCACCTGCAGACATTTAAAGATGCAGCTCCTTCATTGCCCCTTCCTCCCCAGCCTGTCCTAACACGCTGGGGTACCTGGATTGAAGCTGCGGTATATTACTGCAACAATTACGACACCGTGGAGAAGATCATGAACTCCTTGGACCCTACAGATTCTTCGTCAGTGAAAATAATGCAAGATTTGTTTTCATGTTCCACTATAAAAACTGACCTGGCTTACTTGAAATCCAACTTCGGTTTCTTACCGAGCAAAATCACCCAAGCTAGAAGCTTCAGGTTCTGAACTAAGTGATGCTCTGAATATTGTAAAATACACAGAACAAGAGTTAAAATGTGCAAAAGAAAAAGTAGCAGCCAAAGTCTGTGCAAAATTGGTGAGTGTACTGGAGAAGAATCATGGATTTTTGCAACTGTGTGGCATAAGTGAGATTTTGTGTGGAAATGAACCAGGTTCAGACTTCGAAAATGAATTTTCATCCTTTGACCTCAGTTTATTTAAGTACGCCCCCATTACTTTGTGTGATGTGGAGAGAAGTTTTTCTCGCTACAAGACCATTCTCAGCGACAACAGGAGAGGATTTTCATTTCACAACCTGAAAATGCATGTCGTCATCAACTGCAACAATTCAGCTGATAATGAAGACTGAGATCAGGTATGAATATTTTTAATAGGGGTGTTAAATGGAATTTGACCACGTAAAATTATTTAATTACTTTTCTCTCCCTTACAGGGTTGGTGCTGTTTTCCAGAATGCAGTTAAATGAGTTCGTGAATGCTCCATTGTGTGACTAAAAGACACTCATTTGAAGTAGATAAATAAAAATAATAATTATCAGCTTAATAAATAAAAAATATTTAATAAAATAAAATAAAAATAACACATACGTGTCATTAATAAAGTCATATTTTGGATTTTATTGGTCATGTTTTAACGTTTTTTAGGTCATAAATGCATGCATATTTCCTACATTTTTTGGCCATAGAAATCCGTCTCCTAGTAATGATAAACTGGAGAGATAGTCGAGTGTAATTAAGGAGTGGAAGTGTAGTTTGCAAATTCCATTGTGATAAGAACGGTCAGGAAGGCTGTAGTTTTTTACGTCTCAGCAGTGCACAATGGCAGAACCAAATAACTCTCAGATACGTTTATAAAACATTCTGATGTGTAGCAGCAACAAATAGGCATGAACACGCGAACACATACACATACACACACACACAGATAGAGATTCGTGGTGACACATTTACAAACAAACCTTAACAGTCGCGAGTTTTTGTTACTATTAGAAGTAACATTCATAGGTTGGCTGTACTGTCGCTGATAACAACAATTCTCTTCTCACATCTCACAGCGACTCCCTCCACATCGCCTTTCCCCTCTGACCATAAGCGTTTTGTGCATTTCCATGACCTTAAGTTTCGGCAGCCCTCATATGTTATCATTGTGTGTTATATATAAGAGATATGATATGTTGTCACTGAATATTCTTATAAAAGAAAATATTCTGAATTCACTTTTTAATTTTTAATATTCAAGCTTTTTTAATATAATAATTAATAAATCGATGATTTTATAGTTTTCAATAATTTAATTTGTTATTTCATGTCATCAACATCTCACTCCTCTACTGTGCAACAATTATACTTAACACAACAAACACACAAAATTTTACAACCTAGCCAGAATTTTTTCCAAAACAATACAGTTGCATTGGGTGTAAACACACAATTTTATTCATTAATAATATTATTTGTAATGTTCACTATATAAATTAACAAATAAACAATTGAAATTTACATTTTAAAAAATTAGTATTAGTTTTTCATCATAAAATACTACAGTATTCTTTAAATAAGTTCTCAGATTTTTATTCATGCTGATATGTCAGTTAAAGTGTATGGTGAAGTGTAAGCGCGCGCGCGCACGCACACACACACAAGTCATTTATATATATATCACAATTCTGAGCACTGACTGAAGAAGAAATGATTCACTGTTAATCCCAGGTTTATCCAGCTCGGCCAACTCCCACATTAGGCTGGATAGTCGAAGGAGTGCTGTACTTATCCTATTATAACCCAGTGAAAACAGTTTATAAGAGTACTCTTTTTAAGAAATATTTATGAACCATTTCGACCATTACTGATATTTTCTTTGACACACACACACACACACACACACACACAATTTGTGTTTATTAATAAAAAATGGATATTTTATTTTAACTGGTAACCTTCCAGTAAAGATGGTATTTTCCATGGGAAACTAAGATGTGCAAAAATAGTTTGTGTTCCACCACCATTTACATGTTTCAAAAAGGTTGTATATATTGAGCACTAAAAATATTTAATTTTCTTCCATAACAGTATAAAAATGTTAACAGTTTAAATTGGTTTCAAACCAAAATTAAGGTATAGTTATTTTATTTAGAAAAGGAAGAACGCATTTCATTTATTAACGCATGAATTGTAAACTTACATAGTTTCTTACATTAATCAAAACACAGAGGAAAATACAGATTTATGTAAGTAAATGAAACACTTGTTAAAAATGTATTGTTATTTGGTAATATGCGAAAAGTATTAAAATTACTTGTCATACACATACACGCGCACGCACGCATGCCAAAATTTTCTTGATTTATAAAGTACTAACAGCTACTGTTATTTTACTCGAATGGAACCTCAAAACAGGCTGAGCCTTTGAGAAGTATCATTGTTATTGTTTTATTGCTAGTTGGGCGGCAAATGAGAATTAGTTTGTCTAATTAAATGATAGTTTTAAGATGTTTATTTTTTCCCTTTTATTAGTATACAGCTGTCTTTGGAACTGACTATTCTAAAATTAAATGAATAATTTACTTTGTGTATTTACTTTAAGTAATATGTAATGTTATATAGTTGGTTTTGTGCCCACTGTAATCACTGCAATACTGGTACTTGCACTTTTGATCTTTGAGGAAAATAAATATTTTACTCAGTACTTACGGTTTATAATTTTGTTCTTTGCACAGATGAGTTTTCATGGCTACTGGATCTTTTGTTTTATATTTTGCACACAATGGACACACATAATATGAACCAGGTGCAGGATACCCATGGGGGGGAAACCTTCCGTCTTCTGGATCCATGTTAGTGATTTGTTCCAGCGTTGGAGTTGCAATAGGTGCTTGTGCAGTTCCTTCTTCATCAATAAATATACCTCTTATGTGACGCACTTTATTTCCACCTCGCTGCCACAAAGGTGTTGAATCTCCAAAAAGTGCAGCTGAAGTAGATGCCTCACATAAACCATCACTTGATATGGGTATGAGTGGAATTTCTTCAACCTTTTAATGAAAACAAAATTTAATTATAACTAGAAATACTTGCTTAGTTAGGGTGACCGATAAACCCAGAAATCTGGAATTCATTAATAAATATTTGTCCCAGTGTCCTGGAAAAGCATTACCATGACTGATTTGGCCTGGATTTTAAATACTGTAAAGAATGGGGGAGGAGGAAAAGAAAGAAATCAACCACAAAAGAGTGAAGATTTCTTTTATGATTGTAAGGGTAAAGAACAATCTCCTCTGAACTTGCAAAACTATAACTACAGTGGAATTTGTTTATAACAAATGAAAAGGGAACATGTAATGTTTTTGTTATAATCTATATTCATTTTACCCGAGAAATATGGGATATCTGAAAATTTTCGCATAAGAGATAGGCTTTAGAATGACAAAAGATAATTTAAAAAAAAGGTGTATAAATTACAGAATTTAATATTAAACAATAAATTAACTAAACAAATGCATAAACTACAAAATTTAATTCTGTAAATTAACATTTGTGGTTATTACGCTATACATTAAAACAATTATGTTACCTGTAATTCACTAAAGTATCATAGATAAGCTCAAGTAAATTTAAATCTAATACTATAATTCAAATGCAGGAACAAAAACTGAAACTAACTGCCATTGAAGTACTGCTCAATGCATGTTTGATGACTTTTTCCACTTAATGTCATGTCTGTAAAATTTTTTTTTATTTCACTGAGAGATTTCAACACTTATCACTACAATTATATTACAATTAGTGACCATAATCACTATTGTCTGTATATTCTTGAGGATTATTACAAATGTTAAGATTTTACATTCTGTTAGTATACCCAAAGTTGCAACACCATTATCCACATCTGCAGTCATCTTAGGTCAGTACAATTATCAAATATGATTAATGTTTTTGGCTTTTAGCCACTGTGATAAAGGAATGTTATCTTCATTATCGTAGTCTTCATCCAGGTTGAAATGTCCTAAGTTTGCTTGTTTAAAGCATTTCCGTAATGTTAATGGGGTTACTAAGTTGACACGTCATTCATTAGTAGATGAATCACTTCCACTACATTTATTATATTTACTGGTAAATTTGCTTTCTGGATGGCGACTTGAAATACAAGCACACAATGAAAATGAGATTTAAAACATCTGATAACACCTTGAGCCATAGGTTGCAAAACATATGTAACATTCAGTGGTACAAAACAGACTTTTATGTTGCTTAAATTTGTCAATACAGGATGGGCAGGGCAGTTATCTATCAATAACAATATATTTCTCTTTTCTTTATGAGAGCTTCATCCCATTTACTAATTCCATTTTGATACGTTTTCAATGTCAAAAATGCTTTCCTATTTGATAAATAAGTAACTGGAAGGCTTTTTACTTTATTAAAACACCTGGGCTTTGCCGACTTTCCAATAACAAGAAGCATTTGTCTGTCATGTACCTGTCATGTTTACACAGATTAAAACGTCTTCTCATGCTTATCTCTTACAGATTTTTTAACTGTAGTGTCTATCAGGAGTTAAATTATAAAAAACGGCAGCTTCATCTGTATTATAGATATCGCTGTCTGAGTAGTTTTATCTAACAGTCTAACATCCAACCAAACACTTTTCACCCAATCACTAGTAACAATTTGATCAGCGGATGATGCTTCACCACTAATTTTTGCGTACACAATACAGTTTCTGTTTCTAAAACAATCAATCCATTCATTGCTGCAAATTAAATCCTTGTGCAGAGTTCAACTCTGAATTTTAAACCAGCTCAAGAGAGACTTGTCCAAGTCTTTTTTTTTCACATTTTAAAACTTTTTTATATTTTGTTTGATTGTTTTGAATTGCAGACAATATGGTTTTTTGGTCTTTCCATATTGTTGATACAGTACAAGCCAAAAGACCATATTTCTTCAACACTGTTGAATTAGATATTTTTAAATCCTAAATTAATCGAACTTTTTCAGAAACCTTAGATTTTACATTTGATGCCTTATGAATTTTAAATACACTGTACACTGCACACAAAATTACCTTAACAGATAGATGGTCAGATTCAAACTAACTTGTAAGTGAAAGTATCACTCTAAAAGTAGTTAGAAAGTTCTACGAATACAGTAACTATTCTTACGCCTACAGTATAGTAGGTAAAAGATATGGTATACCTATGGTATAGCAGTAAAACAACAAGCAGTAAAACAACGATATGCAGGTAACATGTTGCAATAGTAGGTAAAACATATGGTATACCTACGGTATAGCAGTAAAACAACAAGCGATATGCAGGTAACTTGTTGCAAACACTTAAGAAATGGAAAATACTGAAAAATATGACATGTCGATCATTCCATGCAAAATGTCTTGTTTTACAATACAACAAGATATACTGTATACACATTACATAACATTTTATTTCCAGAATAAATTCATGGGATAGTGTACAATGTCCAGTGATGAGCACTTTACTATTACATGAAAATGGATGTTTTTAAAAATAAGTATCTGTGGTACTTGTGAAAAAATTAACTCTTTATAGTGTTAGCAGCACAATAACATACGGTATTTATAACCCACTCAGCAGTACTGAGTAAACTACATTATACTTTTTTCAGAATTTCTTTTTTAAAAAATTAATTTCCTGTTACTTATTTAGATAAATGTTGTTCATTATACCTGACAAAACGATTTCATTTTACATAGGAAACTAGTCTATGTAAATCCACAGAAACCAAATATTTTACTAAAATTTGTTCATTTTAACTGAGAGTTCTTATTAACTGAGATTATAACCAAATTCCACTGTATTTATTTCATTACAGTCTCACAATGTAAACATAAATAGAACACTCTTGTATATGAACATTCAATAGTTTGATGACAACTGTAGACTAGAACTGCAAATTAACCACTGACTTGGATTCTTCACATTCTCTACAGTTTTCAAATGGACTGTGAAGAATTTTGTGACTATGTTTCTAACTTAACATACCCACCCACATTATTAAAAAACGCTTGGACACATGGAAATATGCTTGAAACCTTTAACATAAGGAGCATTAAAATCTAATTAATAATGCATGCATGTGTCTAACAGTAAACGTAATAACAGTAGTGAAATAATAACATTGGGTTTAATACAATATTAATAATTAACAGTTGTAGAAAAATAATGTGTATGAAAAATAGTTTAGTAAAAATGTTTTGTGAAAAAGTCACTAAAAATGTCTCAGATTTTGGCTCAGGCAATCTCATCAGTCTGCATTAACTCCAAAAATATTTGGCAGTACACAACTGAAAAGTGAAATTATTTTCATTAATATCTCATTAGAAATTTTTTGGAATTTAGTGCCAGTGCCCTCCTAGATCTGCCTACAGAAAACACAAAAAATTCACCAACTACTTCACAAGTATAACTGCTGAAAAAGATGTTCTAACATTGATCATGTAACACCAGTTATGAGCTGACTCCTTTGTGCCGTGGACGCAGGGAATGGACTTGGGTGAAACCCGATAATAACGTCTACCTGTTAAACATTTCCAAGAAGTATGAATACAGAAAGTGGACATGTAGTACGTGTGTAAACACTGAATTTTCTATTTTCATAATGTTGCGTGAGTGTGGGCTGATAAATCATACCTTTACTTGATTCCTGGTTAGTACAGAACCAAACTACAAAAATAGTACTGGTCTGGCCATAAGTGATGTTAGGTGGTGAATGTTATACTATGTAATTACTGACAGAGTACTGAGAATGAAGGGTTATGCTCACTATGTAATCTGTACTTATTCAATAAACAAACGTTCAAGATAAAATAACTTAAAACAAAAATGTTGAAAAACATTTATATAGTGTGAACTAAAATTTTTAACATATTAATAATTAGTTTCTGACTGTTAACCAACCAAACAATATGAACCATACACCTATTTTCATTCAAAAAGAGATACTGTACGGTTTTTAAATGTTTAGATTTATAATTAATGATATACCACCCGATCATATTAATCATATTTGTCATCCAAATAGAAAAGTTGGACTTGTTACTTGTTTAATATGTGATAGTGTTTTCTGCAAGTCTGATTTTACAAGAGAAGTGAACGAAGGAAAAGGATTCTTTATCTCTAGACACATAATTGTGTGCCCTGTACATCTTAACCTATCTTTTGTTGACATTCAACCATGTGACCAGGATACTGATATTGAACATAGTAATGTCAAAAAAAATTGTTAATTATTCAAAAACATCTAGAAAATATTAAAAATGGTCTAAGTGTGACTCAAGATGGTGTAAGTGATAATATGGATACAGATGATAAAGGTGAGGATGATGCTGTATCTATCGTATCAATTGCCAGTGAAAAAAATAAAAACCGTAAGTGTGAACAAAATTTTGAATGTGAGGATTGTCAGGACTATATAAAAGAATTAAACTATGAAAAAAAAATTAATAGTGAATTAGTGAAACAAAATAATGAGCTACGTGAACATAACCATGAGTTGCGTGAAAATAACAGTTTCTTAAGATCATCTGCTTGTAAATGTTGAAAAAAATTATGTAGACATTAAAAATTCGTATGCTGATGCTGTGCTAAATTTACCTAAAAAGCAAGAATGTGCTCGTTTGACAATAAAGCCAAAGGAAAATTTCAAAGGCGATGTCCTAAATATTATCAAAGTGCAAATTTCAACCAAAACTAATGCCAAAGTTCTAAAAATTAACAAAGTCAATAATGGTACAGTTTTTCTAAAGTGTATAAATGAGCAAGATTCTGAAAAAATACTAAAGGTTATAAACAGTGAAAACAGTGAAATATTGACAGCTGAAGCATGTGTTAAAAAAAATCCGCAAATAAAAATAACAAACATATCAGAAGATGTCGATAAAGTAGAACTCGAGAATGATATCATACATAGAAATGAATTACCATCAAATAGTGTAAACATTGTACACAAATACAAACAGAGAAACAATAATTATGCTGCGCTAGCAGAAGTAACCTCTGATGCATATGCCAAGATAATGAAGAATAAATCTGTTTTTATTGGATATGAAAACTGCAGAGTGTATGACAATTTTAATATCAAATGTTGTAAAAACTGTTGTGGGTATAACCATTCATTGAGAAAGTGCAAAGACACTTTTAAAAGACAACAATCATGCTACAAATGTTCAGGTAACCATGATGCTACAGTATGTACCTCTGATATAAATAAATGTATTAATTGTATTAATGCTAACAAATACTTAACTAAAAAAAGATCCATAGATCATTCTGCAAATGATATTCAAAACTGTGAAAGTTATAAAGTAAGATGGGAGCAGTATATTTGTGATACAAACTACCCCTGGAAACCAGAACCTCCATTTAATTACGTTAGGCCTACAACTAGTTGATAGATAAAATTTTGTATTTAAAAGGAAAAATCAAAACTAACCTATAAATAAATTTTTTATGGAAATACAAGAATATAACCTTAATGATGAATTAATTTTTAATAATACAGAAGAGATAAATCTCAACCCCATTTTTTGTGACTCTGAGCTTCTGACCCTACATGTCAACATCAGAAGTATACAGAAAAATATTTTAAAACTTGAAACTATGTTAAGTTCTTTTAAACATAAACCAGATGTGATAATATGCACTGAAGCTTGGCTCATGGATAATATTAAGCTTATAAATATAACAGGTTATACACATTTTAAAAATAACAGCAGAATAAATAAAGCAGATGGAGTGATTATTTATGTAAAAAGTAACCTACAGTATCAAACCATTAATGAACAATTTAATGATTTAAAAATCACTAGTCTGCTCATAGAATTAACAAATAAAAGTATTTTCAAAATTTCTGGACTATATCGTTGTCATGATTATCAGATTGACAAATTCATTAAAGATCATGAAAAATTTATCTTAAGTAACAAAACTGTTGCAAACCACATGATTTTGGGTGATGTTAACTTAGATCTCATTGAGTTTAATGAAAAAACTGAGGATTATATCTACCAATTACTGCAAAATGGTTATGAATCGATGATAAATACTTGTACTCATCCTATAAAGAATTATAAAGATGGAACTTGCATTGACCATATTTTCATGAAAGGAATATACACAGCAAAATCTGGTAAATTAATTGACTCAATCACAGACCACTACCCCGTTTTAATATCACTACATGGAAACAACATAAAATGCAAACTTACAGTATCTTTTGAAATAAACAAAAAAAGATTTTTGGAGCTGTGTGCTTCAGAACAATGGCAACAAGTCTGTAATACACCAAATAACAATGAAGCATTAGAATTGTTAATAAACAAGATTCAAACTATCAATGAACTTTCACACAAAACTAGGCCAAAAATTCAAAAACCAAGAAAGACCTGGATTACCCCTGCTCTCATTAATTCAGTTAATAACAAAAACAAATTATATAAAGCCTGGAAGAATAGTCAAGACGACTTGCTAAAAAAAGAGCTGTACTTAAATTACGAAAAACGACTTAAATCATTACTTAGGACTACTAAAAATAGGCATGAAGAAAAACAACTACAAAACGCTGATTCTAAAAAAATGTGGAGATATGTTCATCTAAAATTAGATCGTAATTCAAAAAATAGACAAATAAATGATATTTTGATTAATAATAAACTTAACAGCAATGACTGGACAAAGGCTAATTATTTTAATGAATTTTTCAGCACAATAGTATCTAGGCTGAATGAAAGTGCGACTCCTCCTATTCTGCAGCATGAAATACCAGATATATCAATTAATCAGCATACTATGTTTCTAACACCAACAAATGACTCAGAAGTTTACCAAACTATTCGTGAACTCAAAAATAAACCTGGTGGGTGTGATGAAATTCATGCCTATACAGTTAAGCTAGCTGCTCCGTTCATAACTCCTGCTTTGACTCACATTATTAATACTGCTATGATACAAGGTACATGTCCATATCAATTTAAGAAAGCTGTAATTTGTCCTATATATAAGGAAGGTGTAAAAAGTTTGGTTAACAATTATCGACCGATCGCACTGATATCAAATCTAGCTAAGATTTTTGAAAAAATTATTTTTACCAGATTATTTAAATTTGTAAAGAACCATAACCTGTTAAGTGCTAGACAATTTGGCTTTCTCAAGAAGAAAGGTACAGATGATGCTATAGCCCTACTTAGCAAATTTATTTATGAAAATCTAAGTATTAGCATACCAACTGTTGCAACTTTTTTGGACTACTCCAAAGCTTTTGACACTGTCGATCATGGCATACTTATATCCAAATTACAGAATATGGGAATAAGAGGTGTAAGCTTATCCCTGATAGCCAGTTATTTACATGACAGGACACAAGTTGTAAAGGTGAATGGGACTAGAAGTCAGCCTATTAAAACAAATATTGGAGTGCCCCAGGGCTCTATATTAGGACCTTTATTGTTTATTTTATATATCAATGACTTACTAGTGTTACAAGATGTATTAATAGCATATGCTGATGATACAGCAGTACCAATGAAAGCAAAGACATGGCCTGAACTTGCTACAGATATGTCAACTAAATTAGATATTATATACTCTTGGCTCTATCACAATAATCTAGTACTCAACATAAGCAAGTCTGTTTTTATCACCTTTGGAAATTATAGAGACTCTGTTCCGCATGACTTTGAAATTAAAATAAATTGTCAAAAATTGAAAAGAGTTAAATCTAGTAAATATCTAGGAATAACATATGACTTTAACATGAAGTGGGATGTACATGTGGCTAACATTGTAAAAAAAACCAAATACTTAGTCTACGTTTTTTACAGACTTAAACAAATTTTATCAAAAAAGCAACTAATACAAATATACTATGGACTATTCCATAGTGTGGCAGGGTATGCTATCATAGGCTGGGGGGGTCTATATAAATCATCTCTAGACGCATTGGATCGGCTGCAAAAGTGTATTCTTAAAATTATAGGAGTCAATGAACAAGATTCGAATAAACCATTAAATATTAAACAGGTGTTTGTAGTGAATTCTATAGTTTATCAATACAATGATCTAAAAAGTGAGTTTTTACAAAATCGAATCAACACACGGTATAAAAATATTATATTGCCGCGACACCTATTAAGTATTGGGCAAAGAAGCTATGTGTATTATGCCATAAAATATTTTAATACTAAAAAAAAATATTAAAAATATTTTAATATTTTAATGAACTGAAAAATCTAAGTGTAAATATAAAAGTGCTTAAAAATAAAATCAAAGAAAAAGTTAGGAACATTGTTATTGAATAATCAAAAAAACAGTCTATTATGATATGGACCTTTTTTTTCATTTATTTATTGAATTGTGTTATAGTACAAACTAAAATTTTGTTAAAATTGAAAAATAATTTATTTTTAATATTTACTATGATCGGTGAGGTAAAACTCACAATTAGTATTAAGTATATAAATATTAATTTTAAGGACCAACCTATGTACGGGCATTTATGCCTCCTATAGGTCCTTTATTGTATAATTTTTATTATATGTAAAGGAAAATTGGTAATAAATATTATTATTATTATTATATTATAATTCATCAGCTTTATTCTTAATTATTTAATTGTTTACTGTATACTACATTTATGTATATTTCACAAAAAGTAACTTTTTATTATTTCACAATCTTACCCTCCTTACACAAAAGAACCTATAGATTTATATAATGTTACAGAATCAACTTTTTTTAATTTTTTCACCATGTCAGAACAAATACCTGAAAACTTTATTTTTCATTACCCCCTTACAGACACTAGGAACATTATTTCATATTTTAAAATTATTATGTACCTTTCCATATAATGAAACAATCTGCGTTGGTAACTTATCATGCTTTTCTGCAAAGTGGGCATCAAAGTCTGAATCATTGTCACTAGTGAAGGCACACAAACCACATTTGAATTGGCTTTTGATTCCATGAACATTTCCACAATGTGTCTTCATATCCTCTTCATTGCTGGCTCGAAATTTACACAATTTGCAGTGTATCTGCTTAGATCCAGATCTGACAACACCTAAATATTAAATTTTTCAAAATTTATTTTTATTATAAAAACCTCTTATGACTTGGATTGATTAATGAAGTATTTGGATTGAGCTGATACTTCTACATACAAATTAAAACTATAATGTACGAAAATTAGATTTTAATCCATATTTTCATTTTTATTTATATACAAATTATATACTACTTTAACTGCCAGGCTCATCATTTGTCAAATAAGCACTTTCATATGGAGTAACTGTGCACTATTTCAATGTTTTTCAATGTACAATTTTTTACACATTTTTATTATGCAAAATTTATTTTATGTTTACATATTTTCTTGTCCAAGACTTTCTTGGACAATATGTATAATTTTCTCTTGCAATTTAAAATCTTTGTTATTCCTTTAGTTACTTTTTAAAATTACTGACATGAATGCACGTAATATTCTATTTGTTGCCCAGCAGCCAAAACAGATAGCATGCCAAACAGAAACCAGAATGTTCTAACATTTTCACTGACTCACTATGACTGGAAAAACCTGGAGTAAAAACACATACATGCTGTTAAAGACCTTCAGATTTTGGCTTGTTTATTTCCCACCAGTACGCTGACTACTATCAACTGGGTAACACCACGCTTTTGGCAGAAACTGATTGCAGTAATCAACATATTCTGTTATGCGCAAAATAAAAATACAAGCCGCTGTTACACTAACATATACAATGGCTGCTGGACAACTGATGCATTCTATAACACAGGCACACTAGGTACTACTGCTGTCTTCTATCAAGTTTTTATGACTCACACTCAAATACTTTTTCAAAAAACCAAATGTGGTCAGAATCTTTTTGAATAGATCTTGTAAGTCAATCACATAATCAGCCAAACCACAACAAAAAACAAGTTGACACAAATCACTGTAAGTAGCTACACATTCATTTAGAAGTCACATGACACAATGGGGAAGATATGGAAATATACTGTGTACATGGGTTTTTACAACTGTAGTCAGTTATAATCAAATGGACATTATTATCAGCTTACTATAAGGCCGTCTAGTAAAGTAGTATTTATTTTTTCAGTTTTTTATTCTTTTAATCTTAATAATCTTTTAATACACTCTTCATTAATTAAAATAGCACTCAACTTGACAGGTTTGCCTACATTTTACACAATATGGTGTGTAGCATCAGCCACTTTGTTTTCCAAAATTTCATATCTTTGTTGGCACTTCGAAAATCAAGACAAGTCATTTGATACGTCATCTGTCAAAACTGGTCCAGCCATTTTAGTGTTAACGAGGAACAAACAAACTATTTGCGTAGAAGATAACTAAATAAGCTTACTTAACAGAATATGATGCAACAGATCAAACTTTATTATTCTAATAAGGATATTGTGAGTGTGTAAAAATCGATACAAGTCTATTATGGAGATGAAAAATTATTTATTATATACAAATATTGTTTATAAAGATGTATAATGTATTTTAAATTGTCATGCATTGATAGTATATTAAATTGTTTGTATTGTTCGATTAATATGAATCGATTTTACTTGTTTGCTGCAATGTCCTCCTCTTGTCTCGTCGGTCCCGTCTTGGCATCCTCTTCTTCCTGTCCCTCCTTCTTGGTGTCCTCTTCGTCCTGGCATCCTCTTCGTCTCGTCGTCCTCTTCTACAGCTTCACTCCTTCCTGGTGTCCTGGCGTCCTCTTCGTCTCATCGTTAACTTGTACAGCAAGCGGCTCCAGCGGCGATATTTCACAGAGTCTCGTAGTTATGTTTAACTGCTTCCACGATATCTTGTAGTGTCTTTAAGTTCCCTATGTGGATATCTTAACTTACACGACACAGCACTGTATTTTATTTTAAATTTTATTTAATTATTTATTCTCTTGGTTCTTACCGCAAAACTTCGTTAAGAATTTCAAGGTTTATAGTTTACTTTATATAAAATATTCCTACGTTTGTAAGAGAACAACTCTCTTACCCGGGCACAACTTCCCCTAGCAACGTCGACAGACAGACTGTGTCCAACCTAGCTCTGCAACATATGAATCTCACTGAATTTGGTGTAATCTATATGCTTATCAATTTTTAAATACAAAACTTATGACTAAAAAACAAAATATTACACAAAACAAATTTAAACAAGAATATGCTCGTCATTCATGTACTCTGATATAAACAGCATATCTTGTCATCCTGTGTTCTGTTGCAGGATTAACCCCTCCACGTGTAAAAAAAAAATTTTCTGGTACTGTATACTTGACTGCTAGAATTTGAATTTCACTTCTGGTCGCGGAGTACTGTTCTTCGATGATGGGGGGGATATCTACTCAGAGTATCAGCAGTTTTATTCTCACTGGCTTTACAATATTTGATGCTGAAATCATACTCTTGGATCGCCATGATCCAACGCGATATCCGCGCATTGGTCAGTTTACAATTAAGCATGAAAGATAAAGCCTGATTATCTGAGAGAATTTCAAAGTGTTGACCCACCAGGTAATATCTAAGTTTACTGATACAATACACAATTGCAAGAATCTCTTTTTCAGATGTAAAATAATTTCTTTCGGCACCTTTTAAAGATCTACTTACATGTGCAATCACCTTACGTTCTCCTTTATTATTTCGTTGATATAACACACCACCGTTCGGTAGTCTGAAGCATCACAGTTGAGTACATACGTTCCTTCTTTTTCCGGGTGGAACACGTGTAAGTTCTTGCTGTATAATTCTTTTGTAGCATTGAAAGCTGCCTCATGTCGCTCTTCCCATCTCCATTTGGTGTTCTTCTTTAACAATTCCAGCAGCGGTTCTATGGTTTTTGAATATTCCGGTGTGAAACAGCGAAAATATCCAGTCAATCCAAGGAATGCTCTGATATCTTTCGCTTTAGTTGGATTTGGAAATTCCGTAATGGCCTGAATTGTCTCCGGGTCAGTACTAACACCATCTGCAGAAATAATATGCCCGAGGAACTTTATTTGTGACTTTCCAAATTCGCATTTTTCTAAGTTGAGCGCAAGGTTCGCATCCCGTAACTTGCGGAAAACGATATCCAGGTGCTGCATATGTTCCTCGAACGACTTCGATATAATAAGTATGTCGTCAACAAACACACTCACAAAATCATCGACCTCAGGCCCTAATGCCAATTCAAGACACTTAACCATAGCAGCAAGGCTGGTAACCAAATCAAAAGGTACTACCTTAAACTGGTAACATTTATTTTTATATAAAAAGGCTGTGAATTTCCGACATTCTTTGGCTAACGGAATCTGCCAAAACCCACTTTTTAGGTCAAGACGCGACATGTATTTTACTCCTTGACATTTTACAAACAAATTTTCTGCATTGGGAGCACAATCGTAACATTTTTGTGTTATATTATTAAGATTTCGCATATCTAAGCAGATGCGTATATCGTTATTTTTTTTCTTAACGACCACCATCGGGTTTACAAAATTACTATCTGCCCGTTCAATAATATTATTTTCTAACATCGTATTTATTTCGCCTTCAACCTGTTGCTGATAATGTAATGGGATCGGATATGTTTTTCTTATAAATTTATTCTCGTCGCTTACTTGTATTTTATGTTCATAAGCGTTGGTAATTGTGTGCTGTGTGTTGAAAATTGATTCATATTTATTTAAAAGATTATTTAAATGCTTTCGTTGACCATCCGTTATCTCCTTATCAGGTCCACCACCCTTAGCTGCTATCTTATCTAAGCGATTAACAGCTGGCTTCTGTAAGTCGACGGGACTATATCGGTCAACCACATTGTCACATTCACTTCCCTGACTAAGGGAATAACCCCACTTAATTTTGTTTTGACTTTTTAACTGTGCATTCAAGCGTTTTATTAGTAAAATCAATTGTAGCGTGTATGTTTCTTAATGTCTCCGTACCTACTATGACGTCATACACTAGATTTTTGACTATAAGAACAGGTATTTCCATTTCCATCCCTTGTGAATTTACTGTGATAAGTGCTTGCTTATTAATAGTTTGTGAATCACCTGTGGCTGTTGTGACAAATGTATTGTTGACAGGTAAGATCGGTGTTTTTTTTAATTGGTGTTTACGTTTGTTAATGAATTTTTCGCTGATTAGAGAAATTTGCGCACCAGATCAAATAATACATTTCCGACACATCCATTTATTTTCGCTCTCACAACAACCTCATTATCATTCTTATTTCTAACATTTTCCACATCATCATCAACCCAATTGTTATATATTAATTCATCTTTAACGTCTATAGGATATATGCCTGAAGCAATGTATATTTTCTCACTACTATTATCATTTACATAAGATTTTCGACACTGGTGTTGGTTATGGTATATTTTATTTATAATTTTCAATTTATCGCACGGATTCATGCCGTACAACCCTACTCGTTTTTTGTTTGCTCTTCGCTGGTACTTGCTTCGGCAATTGCCGATACATTTCTTTGATTGCACTTTTGGAAATTAGGTTTATTTTTAAATTGTTGTGGTTGTTTTTGTTGTTGTTGTGGCTGAAATTGTTTACGAGCCGGTTCACTATTATTATTACTATTACTTTGACTGTCAACATTATCCCATTTTGTTAACAATAGGAGTAGTTCCTCCAATGACTTAAGACCTTGTGTAATTACGGCGATTTGAATACCTCGTCCGAAATGATGAGCTAATTTATTAACTATCTCTGACTCTGTAAATTCTGGTTCAAGATATTTCGCACGAGATATGAGTTGGATTAAATAATTTTCTTTAGACCCTTTTAAACTGGAATACCTACCAAACTCCAGCTGTATGCATATTTTTCGCTGTATTTCGAAGTTCCAGTATCTCGCCCTAAAATGTTGTACCAGATCTTGATATGTGATTATTTTATCTTGTACTACCGTGAACCACTCAGCTGCAGTACCCTTTAATCTCCTGACTACATAGTTTATTTTATCCATCTCACTCAGGTTGTCGCATATTGTGTCCATTTCTCGCTGGCAGTTATTCAGGAAGAGAAGCGGATTTCGGATTCCCTGCCGAAGAATTTCAACTGTGAATTGTTTTCTTCTAAAGTTTGTTCCAGCTCCTGTATTCGCTGATCTTGTTCAGCTGCGAGCTCACTCACAGTAGACGTGTGTTGAACTACTCTTTCTTCTATTCCAGTGATTTTAGCTTCACATTCACTGATGCGAGAATTGTTCGCTTCTAAAGCAGTCTCAATATTGCTCCAAATTATTTCTACCTTTTCGCCTATACGTTTTTCGGTTGACTCTTAAAAGTTGTTTATTTTGTTTAGCCTGTTCATGAACGGCTGTATAAATTTTTTTATTCTCATCGTGAAGCGATTGCAGTGATCTATTTTGTTTTACTGCTTCGTCTTTACTAGATTTAATTTCTTCCGACATTTTCTGCAGATTAGATTTACTTTCTTCTGACAGCTTTTGTATATTAGATTTACTTTCTTCGGACAGCTTTTGTATATTTGCCAATAATGCCGCCAATGTATTTTGTAATTCTAGTGATTCGGCCATATTGATTATTTATTTTTATAAATTTAATAAAATATTATAGTTTTATTTATAGTAACGGCAATATTTTTTTAAACGTATTATTTCTAATAACGTCCGTTTATGTTATTTATTATTATAGTCCAGTCTCTCAATCAAATGTAAACAAGCTTAATCTAATACAGATAACAATAATAATTCAACCTCCATACAGATAATAACTATTGTTCAAATATCTGATAAGAGAGAGTATTCAAACTTTTATCTACACTCCCTGATAACATAGAACAGCACATATAAATAATTCAATGAATTTAGTCTCTACACACTCAAATAAATATTTCTTTTTTTTTAAATTAATTCAAAAATCGAGCCCAACGTTGGCAAGTGCCAAATATCCTTATGCAACAGATCAAACTTTATTATTCTAATAAGGTTATTGTGAGTGTGTAAAAATCGATACAAGTCTATTATGGAGATGAAAAATTATTTATTATACACAAATATTGTTTATAAAGATGTATAATGTATTTTAAATTGTCATGTATTGATAGTATATTAAATTGTTTGTATTGTTCGATTAATATGAATCGATTTTACTTGTTTGCTGCAATGTCCTCCTCTCATCTCGTCGGTCCCGTCTTGGCGTCCTCTTCTTCCTGTCCCTCCTTCTTGGTGTCCTCTTCATCTCGTCATCCTCTTCTACAGCTTCACTCCTTCCTGGTGTCCTGGCGTCCTCTTCATCTCGTCGTTAACTTGTACAGCAAGCGGCTCCAGCAGCGATATTTCACAGAGCCTCGTAGTTAGGTTTAACTGCTTCCACGATATCTTGTAGTGTCTTTAAGTTCCCTATCCGGATATCTTAACTTACACGACACAGCACTGTATTTTATTTTAAATTTTATTTAATTATTTATCCTCTTGGTTCTTACCGCAAAACTTCGTTAAGAATTTCAAGGTTTATAGTTTACTTTATATAAAATATTCCTACGTTTGTAAGAGAACAACTCTCTTACCCGGGCACAACTTCCCCTAGCAATGTCGACAGACAGACTGTGTCCAACCTAGCTCTGCAACGTATGAATCTCACTGAATTTGGTGTAATCTATATGCTTATCAATTTTTAAATACAAAACTTATGACTAAAAAACAAAATATTACACAAAACAAATTTAAACAAGAATATGCTCGTCATTCATGTACTCTGATACAAACAGCATATCTTATCATCCTGTGTTCTGTTGCAATGAATTTATGAAAATGATTATAAACTACAGATTATAAAGTAAAATGTAACTATTATAATATGTAGCAATTATTAACTAGTAACCTAATACGATGAAGAAGAAGTAATATAGTCTTATGCATTGCAAACATAGTGCTTGTTTTATAGGCCTACTTAGTGCTTAAATAAATGATTATTATTCACTGTAAAACATTTTTTATAAATTATAAAATACTCAAGTAAATGTTATAAAATGTAATACAGTAATTTATGTTCTGTCATGTTTGTACACTTATGGCGCCAAGGGCTGGCTAGGTGTTTACTTAACGCTAGAGCGTTATAGATAGAAACCCTGTTAAGCTAGAGCCTTACAAACTGAATAAAAATTAAATTAAATCAATTCCAATAATTTAATTCACTGATAGTACATACTTATCTCTAAACAAGTTTTTCACAAACCAACGTTTTTCATTTTGTAATTTGAAAAAATCTTAACCAAATGTTTGCATATAATTTTGTTTTGATTAAGTATGAAAAGCATAGATAAAAATTAAAATTCCATCATTTTACTGGTACATTAAGCTACAAATTGAAACAAAACGATCCATTTACGTCAATTAACAATAGAAATACAATGTTGTTTTTTATTAAATTTCAATAAACTGTTAAACTGTAGTTTTTTGCTTTTCTACTTTTTACAGCTTTGTTTATGGCTAAAATAATTTTAAAATTTGTAGAATGATGCAGAATAACGAGTTTTTCTTTTTCAGTAAAAGTTTTGTGATGGTACAATTCTGGTACAATCATACTTTTATAAAAATTAAAAATTATAATCCTATAAATTTAATTGTTGGATTGTTCATGTTGCTCAGTACATACAAGGAGAAAACCCATATACGCAGTGTATTTCCCTATCTTCCCTATTGCATCACATGACTTCTGAAGACCGCTAAATTCTGGTCATGGAAAAAACAAAGAACGTGAAGAAAAAATGTGCACATACCACACATGCAAGAAAATACTGCAAAAAGCTACACAATAAACAACAGAAAGAGTTCAAATTAAAAAAAAAATGCACATGGATTGTGTATTTCATCTGTTGTATCAAATAATGAATACTTCACTAATTAATAAACACATTGCAGTGGATTAGAATAAACTGAATTTATATTAGAATCAGTTATAATTTATAGATTTATATGCCACCTGATTTTAATTTTTCTTAGCCGGTCACTGAAGTGTAGCAAGCACGAGAAAAGTCATGTTAAGACTGGTTGAATCACACACACACACACACACACACACACACACACACACACACACAATAATAATAATTCTGTAACAACACATAATATACAGTAATATCATTTACATAGCTGTATTATTCATGGTAATGTAAAATGGTGCCATTTTCATGATGCTTTCTCCGTTAGAATGTTGTTTATTTCCCTTTAATACATATTATGCAGTTTTTGTTTATATTCAAAGTGCTATGTGTATGTGCACATTCCACTGTTCAGTTTGTTTCATGGATGACACACAGCTCACAACCTTTTAGCTAAGGCACACATTGAGCTGCGTGGCGCAGTATGGGCAGGGTAGACCAGGACAGGGCAGCATGAAAAAACTGTGGCACAGTTCTTCACGTATACTGGATAGCAGTTTGACGAAGGTAGGAGCCGTGTTGCAACCAAAATTTTGTGCGTGTAACCAAAATCATGTTGGCAGAATACCTTGATTTGAGCTCTGAGTCAGATTCGGATGCAGAGTTAGAAATATTATTATGACTCTATCAGAAGTCAAGGAAGGAAGTGAGTACATGAAAGAAAGAGGAACTCACGGGGAATTCACACTAACATGAGAATTCTCTAATGAACGATTTGTCAACTATTTCCGTCTGAATCGAGCAGAGTTTGAAGAAGTACATAGCATGATTCAACCTAGTATCGAATGTTTTCTGTGTCAGATCCACAAGTGTGGGATTGGCCACGTGTGGCGCAGTGCTGCCCTGCACTGCTCTGCATCTCAATTCGTGTGACTCCCCTTCATAAGATGGAGTCACAGAAACTGAGCTCCCCTGCCTACGTCACCTGCGCGTCAATGTGCGCCCGGCCTTAATGTCTTGTTACCCCAACGATTCTTTTGGCTTCTTTATTCCTACATTTTTTCCAGAATTACTTTAGAGGTAACGTAAAACAACTTACTGTATTTATTAATCTCCCACCACGTGCCTTACAGCTGATATGGCGAGTTGTAAGTGAGCAGTGGTTCCTTGAGTACTGTCTGGCCACAACTGGATGATCGAGGCTGCTCTCCCCCACCACATGGCCGCTTGTAAGCGAGGTAGGGTGAAATATGTGTACTAGTGGGTTTACCCCCACTTAGCCTACCGTAGTACCCGGCCATGCTTCTCCCACCTTACACAATGTTCAATCATCGAATTGCAGCCAGACAGTAAGTAAGGAACAGTGATTCCTTCCATGAAACATCTATTTCACATTTTGTTAGTGTATTATATCATAACTCCCAAACGGAACATCTGATATTCAATATTTGTTATATTTACTTATGGTTAGGGTGTGAACTCTTATACATTATTACAATATGTTTTATCCTTATTTATGGTCAGCTTGTGAACTCATAAACATTTTCACAAACTGATCATATTGCAGTATTGCAGTAACACTTTAAAATTGGATTTCAAACAATTAAAAATATTTTAAAACTAAATATTATTAAAACTCTATCCATATTTTATTCCATGTAACCAGAAATAATTTGAGGAAATGGACAATGACAGGCTGACCTCCCACATACACAACAAATTTCCCTTTCAATGTTATAGCCACTTGTAAAAACTGTTTATAAAATATTTAATGCTATAGTACTGGGATGGTCCACAATGATGACACTATAAGGCTTAAGTTTAGGAAATATTTTATCAAATAGCAATTTAAACATTTTCCCCTGTCATTTCTTTATAAGTCTGATGTTCTTTTGGACCTGAAAACTAGATCCCCACCTTCCATGCAACCAAACTCAATTCCTCATGGATTTTTAAGACTTGTGATACACTCACACAAAAATCGTTGTTGCTTGGATTTCACATTTGAATCAGAACATATCTTAGATGGTGAGTGCACTTGGTTAACCCAACTCGCCCACATAATAAATTTTCATCCTTGTCTCTTACATTGGGCCCATGTTGTCTTTGCCACAAAATAATCTTATCCCTCTCCACTATATAATACTTTTACAACTTCTGTTCGCAAATTTAAACCCTGTATCTTTTTAACTATCATGTGAAATGATGATCTTATTAAGTTTTGCAAATCCACGTCATTATTAATTGCACATAGCACTTTGTTAAGTGGCTTGTTCTTAAAAAAGAACTGATGAGCCTTATAATGTATAAGGTGACCGAACAAGCTCGTCTCCAGTTTTGTTCAAAACAATTCTTGTATGCTTCCATTTTTTTTCCAGTGCTGAACACTTTGTTTCTTGCATTATATATATGGTTGCTTTACACATACCAGAAAATTCTGATGACAGATTAACAATTTTTTCTAAAGTCAAAATCTGGTGTTTTTCACAAAATTTGTGGCAAACATTTCACAACATTGTTTTCTCACCACTTTTTAAAGGATTTCCTTGTTTATGATTACCAATATATGAAGTATTATTCACTACTAGTATTAGCAACAGAACTGTCAAAAGGAAAGTACTGTACTTCACTTTTAGAAGCCATTTAGTATCACAAAACCATAATATGCACGATATACACTGTTCATGCACATATGAGAATTTGAAAGCTCTCATACTTAAGTTTTCTATAATTTCAAATATTATTTAACAATAAAAACAATACTATTGTTTAATCTATATGATTATTTTGATCCTCATTTAATTCTGACACTAATTTGAAATTAACCATATTCATGGAAGAAATAGTGCAAAGTGTACAGCAGCCACACAGAACGCTCCTCAAGTAAAATCTACTCTTGGCTTTTTTTACTTTTTCTTTAAATCAATGCATACCAAGGTAGGCTATAGAAGTTTCTGATTTGTGCTTTCATTAATCTAGTTTGATTAAATTATGTAGTTGATGCATATCTGTTCATGGTTTGATTATTTCTTATCAGATATTATATGTGCTGTGTCTATATAGAGTGGACACTCGATATAACGCCCTTGCGATAAAACATGACCCTTGATGTAACGCTCATTTTTCATGGTCCCGGAAAATTCTCCATATAAACAATGTAAAATAAACCTTAATATTTCGGCCCAGTTTTGTATCCACCCTTGCCAGTTTTATCTACCCTTCTTTTGTAACGCTCCTTTTGCCTATGACGGACGGAAAGGAATTTTCGGAAGCCATAATGTCCTTCATTTGTTCCAAAGTCCAGGGCCGTCGTAAACAGGGGTGTAAGTATGCACTGCAACACGAGTGGCACAGTCAGGGGGGCGGTAAATTACACAGTTACAAGGGGTGGCAGGGAGAATGTGTGAAGTTTGTGAAAACTGCAATCGTGGGTTCTTGTATAGCATCATTAAATCGGGTAAGCCATTTACAGTATTATTATGTATAGCACACTTAAATTATTTTTATTTAATTAATTTGATAATTTTTTAAAAGGGTATAGTCTTAAAAATGTATTACTGTGGCGAAATTTATAGTTGAATTAACCAAAAATAATCTGCATGTAAATGATAACATTTTCGATAACTCCACTAATTTTTTTCTCATGAATTTGACTAGCGATTTACTCTCGTGTATTACAAACCCCCTCTTACTCTCTCTCTCTTAAAAGAGTTGTCAGGTAGTTACGTTGTTAATACGTTCCTACACAAGAATGGGATGTTCTATTGAAGACAATAAACTTGGGTTGACGCATGCTAATTATGGCAATCTGGACTCAGTATAGTAATCTCATCTTACTAAGGGTGCACAGAGACAGGGTCTGAAAGTGGTGTGCAATTAAGAACATGTTATTACATTGAAAGCTTCTGAATGTTAATCTTTCCATTAACTAGCACCTGTTTATCTTTTTTCTTCCCGTAATTTTCTAATTTTTACATATTAAGTATGGTCACAGTAGAAAAAAAGTAATTCCTGGAAAAAAGTCAGTTATTGTGCAAAGTAATTTAATAATTTATTGTAAATGGTAAAATAATATGCAGGAAAATTGGAACAGAGTTACTGAGAGGAAATTTGGTATTTTAAGAAGCACATGTGTGATACTGGTGAAAAGAAAAGGAAGCCATTATCAATAATAATACGTAACAATAACAATAAATATGTATTACGTTTTTCTCATGTGCGTCACATATTTTAACACAATTTACCCTTAAAAGTGTTAACAATATTTAATTTCAGTGCATATGGTAATTTTCAACCATATTCAGAACTAAGCTAGTTGGAAATTTTTTGTTATGGGTACCAAAGGATTTTTGAATTACATTTCATCAAACGATTTATCGCAAATTGCTCAGTTCAGTGAAAGATCAACAGGCTGGTTGTGAATTATTTCTTGTAAAAAAGCTGAATCTTTAAAACTGTTACAGCAATGCCACATTTAAAGCAAATTATTATTGTATTATATTCTCACATAGATCTGAGGATACACATTGTAATATGAGTGAAGGATTGTCATACAAGAGATCTTTGATGTAGTCCACATACAGGAAGAAGACTTCATAAACATATTACTGTATTGTAACTGACGTAGGCTGAACAAAAAAAATCTGTATAATTTATTGTATTTGGGAACAGTAACACCAGCTCCTTTTTAGTAATTTTAATATAATTATAAACAGTTTTAAGCACTGTTTTAGCTGTTCAGAATAGTCGCGTCACTCAGTGGTAAAAATATATACAGGGAAACTCCCCGAAAACATGATCCCACATTTAACGATGATTTGTGAATTCCCATCAAAATCCCCATAAGAGCAATTTTGTAACGTCTTCTATAAAACATTCTATTATTATTAACCCAAATATAGCACGATTTTTGATACCATGCATTTCATGTTTTCAAAAACAAATGCAAGTGGAAGTTGGCAGTATGGAAGTTCTGTTCATTGTTTTGTCTGTACCTTGTTCTTTGTTTAGTCTGGGCCTTGTCAACAATAGGCCCACTCTGTTTGTACAGTTAGTCAGGTAGAGAAAAGTCACTATTGGCTAAAAATAAATTTTTAACTTGTTTTTATTCAGTCTATGGGAGGCTAATATTCTGGTAAGTCTAATGGTCAGAAGTTTTCATTCCCCACCCCTAAACTACATTTGTTACCTTATTCAAACTGTTACAAACAGTGATTGAAAGTGGCTGTGATAAGCCAAAACCATTCACCAGTTGAAGTTTGTTGATTTTCATATTTATGTAGCATTTTAACAATGATTATCTTTTGTACTGTATAACATTTTGAGGTAGATACTAAAACTGTGCAACATTTTTAGCTGACACTGCATAAAAATTCATTCCATAAGAACTTATTACAGCAAGCCTATCGCACCTATTGGTTATAGATTTATTATTAGCCGGGGTCCTACAGTCTATGCCGCATCCCACATTTCGATCGCCATTTCCCCCTATCTTTACAGTCATCGTCTTCAATAGCTCAATCTCTCATGCTTTTCCTAATTCCTGTTCTCCATTGTGTTGTCAGTCTTCCTTTTCTTCTCCTGTTTTGTGGTGTGCAAGTCAATGCTTTCTTTGGCCATCGCTTCTCCTCCATCCTCATTACGTGACCATACCATAGCAACTGTCTGGATTCTATTCTTTCTGCTGTTGTAAATATGTGCCCTGTTTTCCTTCTTATATCTTCGTTTCTAACATGTTGCATTCTAGAAACATTACAAGCTCTTCTTAAGAAGTCCATTTCCACAGTTTCTATCATCTTTTTCTCTTTACCTGACAGTTGCCAGCATTCGCAGCCATAAGTTAAAATAGGCTCCACAATGTAGACTGTCCGTTTAGTTTGAAGTTTCATTTTGTTAGACCAAAGAAATGAGTTTAGTAAACGAATAGCCTTTTTTCCCTGTTGTATCCTATTTTTGATGTCATTTTTTGTTGTTCCATCTTCTGAAAAAATGCTTCCCAAATATTTGAATTAACTACACATTCCGATTCTATGGATTGCAGATCTGGGTCTTCTTCTTGCATGTCTCCTATTTTCAGATATTCTGTTTTAGTAGTGTTATGTTTAGACCCCATTTTTCGTACTCCTCTTTCAATTTTCTAAACATATAGTCTGTGTGGTCCTCGTCACATGCTATAATTACCTGATCGTCGGCAAATAGGAGAGTTGTTAATCAATGCTCATCCATTTGAATTCCCATTCCTGATGTTTTTCTTCTCCAGTTACTGATGGCTTCTTGGATATATATTTTAAACAGGGTAGGTGACAAGGTGCACCCTTGTTTAAGCCCTTTTGTGGTAGGAAACAATTCTGACAGAACATTTCCCACTCTCACCAAAGCGTGAACATAAATTTTGCTCAGGCCAAAATTTGTTAATGTTTAAAAAGTCTTTTTAAGGGTACTGTGTCGTAAGCTTTCTCTAAATCGACAAATATGAGGTGTGTAGACAGATTGTGAGACTTTCATTTTTCTAGTATTTGTTGTAATACAAATATTTTGTCAATACATGATCGTCCTGCATGGAATCCAGACTGCTCTTCTGTGTCTTCTGTATTCGTTTCAATTCTATGTTTTAGTATTCTGCCGTACAACCTCCCCATTGCACTTGTCACACCTATGCCTCTATATTTTTGGCATGCCTTCTTATCGCCCTTTTTGTAAACTGAGCTAATATACGCTATGTTCCAGTCTTCTGGGATATCATCACCATGTAACAAGCATTTATTAAATACGTTTGCTACAATTTCAAGCAATATATCTGGTCCATATTTAATCAATTCAATGGGGATGTTTCCAGGCCCTGCAGACTTTCTGGTTTTTGATTTTTCCAAGCTTCCTTTATATCTTCCACAGTTATTTCGATCACTTTGTCATTTTCGGCTGTTTCGATGTCTATCTTCGTCGTTTCAAATTATTTTCTATTTTCAGTAAGGAATGTTTTATAATAATCTACCCATTCTTTCAAACTTGTCAAATTTAAATTGTTCTGTTTTCCTTCTTTTCTTAGACTTCCTATAGTTTTCCATGCCTCTCCCCCCATATATTTGTCTATTTCCTCACATTTCCGTTCCCACATTTCATTTTTACTCTTTGTTATTTCTTTTTTAACTTCTCTATTCCAGTGAGCGTATGTTCTTCTATCTTCTCCTCTATTTGTACTTAGCCAGGTGTTATAAGCTTTCTTTTCAACAAGGTCATCTATCTTTTCCGAATACCATTCTGGAGTACCTTTATTCTGTTTTCCTTTATAACCTAAAGCTTCTTTCGCCGCTTCATGTATGCAACCTTTAATTTGTCCATACAACTGGTTTGCATTTACATTATCTTAACTTATATTTTGTAATTTTGTAGCTAGTCTTAATTTGTACAGGAACTGAGTTGACTCTTGTTTGAGGCTTTCTAAATTATATTTATATTCATTCATATTGCTCTGATGTTGTTGATTATTTTGTAATGAGGTATTTGTCTTTCTATAATTTACTATTATGTTGGCCACAACTAGATGGTGATCTGACCCGCTATTGGTTATAGATCCGTATAAAAATACATGTAGGCCTAATCAGCAAAATATTGTTTAGAAGTGTTGTATAAAAATAATTTTTACTTATACATTTTACAGTTTTAATTTTGCGTCGTTAATTACTATTGTTATAGATGTGTCAGTCATACACAATTATGTACTTATTTGATTTTGTCAAGGTATTCGACTCATCTCAAACTCAGACAGACTATTTTGATTTGCTTGTTTCTATAGAAAAAAATTTTACTTAATTTACTAGTCAGCAGACTAGTGTTCGTAAAATGTAAATGCATATTTAACTTCACATTTTACTAACGACTCATAAATTACCGTTCTGAATGAAACAGTAAAACCTCGATGATCGATTCTGACGGGGATGGAAAATGAAAGTGATTAATATAGGAATATAATAGAAGCAGAAACCGAATAACAATTTAAAGTTAAGAATAATATAATAACGTTTACTGTAGAGCTGTGCCTGTCATTCATATTACCTTTGACTGCTAAAAAACGCCCACTACAAATTTGGTTGGAATAATGAAATTTAAACAGGTATTTTAAAACATTATTTCTTTTCGATGAAAATATATTTTCGAAGTTTTAATTTAAAGCGTTTGGATAGCAGGTAGTTGTGGAAAATAATTTACGTCACAATATTCCTTCCGCTGTGAGCTTGTGCCACTGTGACCTTCAGCAAGAGAAGGTCAGTTGCCACATTCATAAAATTATGCTGATAAGTTGCTGTCAAACCAAGCACAATGTTTCCCCTTTTCACTTCTGACCTTGATTTTTTATGTTGGGAAGGAAGATATTTGGTGTAAATTGTCGATAAACCTCTCTTTCTTTCTCTTTATTTTCCCCCTCGTATAAATTTGACCCCCATATAATGCTCTTTATTGAGGAGCACTATATATGGATTTTACTGTATTATACAATTGGTGATATCACCTGGTCAACTCACTGTTTAATTGATGCTATAACAAAGGAACACTGTTTATTGACAAGGCTATAGTATGATTGTTTATGGAGTCCGAAGCAACGTCAAAACACGTGTCAATCTGATTTGTGTTTGTAGTCATGGTTTTCTGTACTGCTTAATTATGCGCGTGACTCTATAAGAGTAGACAATGCTTCTTTGTTAACTTGTGTTGTGATCTGATCCAAGTCCCCCTAGCATACTGTGTCAGCGATTACAATCAAATACTGCAGAATTGAAGCTGACGAATTCCGCCAATTGATAAACAAGTAAACGTGTGAATTCAAGTTGTCCATATGAACAAATGCATTTGTGGCCAAAAACGTATTCATTTTAAAAGTTACCAGGTGTCATACTGAAGCTCGTTCAGTCCCATACATGCGCACGCGTGCACACACACACACACACACACACACCATTAAGAAGTGACCGGCTGATAAATCACTCCCTAACAGTTTAAGATAGCCCGTTCCTGAGATAGCGTGTTTCAGGACGCCCCATTAAAGTTAACAGTCCTTAAAATCGTTTGTTAATGGAGAGAATTTTGGTATGTAAAGTAACTAACGGCCATTAAAACAGCGATAGAAAAAACTTGAAATTTTGTTAGGTGTCGCATTGATGTATGTTGTTAATTACTCGTTAAATAAAATTATATGCAAAAATCTGGTCACTTCCCGTGATCAGAAGTTTGAACATTCAGTGTTGTTTGAAAAAAAAAAAATGCAATCACAAAGCCTAATATATACGAAAATACATAAAATCTTTTTCAAGCATTTTTCAAAATTTGTTGTAATATTTTTTAACATAAACTAGTCAGAACAAACAGAAACTAAAAAAACCAAACCAAAATCAAACTTTAATTACAGAAAATAATTACAAAATACACACAAAAAGAAAGAAAATTAACAAAGGTTCGTGAAACGGGGAATTAAAAAGTCACTTTATAGGCCTGATAATTTGTAATCATGAGCCTATTAAACACTTTCTTACATAAATAGAAGCACCATGACAAGTATAGCGGAATAGGCTTGTAAGCGAATGGGACCAAAGGGCCGTTAATAATACCGCCATTAGATAATATTAACAATTAAGATGATCGTTATCATACTAACACAGGGCTGTCATATTTCCAACTCTAGAAACTAGAGTTTTTACCTTTTTTTTTGTCTACACAATAACACTACTATTTTCGGTGTATTACACCGGCCAGATCGCAGGATTTTTTTTCTCGTTCACATTTAATAAAAATTCAACTGGGTTTTCTGTTTTCAAACCTTTGAATATTAGTTTGGTCCATTCCTCTATTTGTGTTGGATACATCATCATCAGTGCCGGTCATCTCTTGATCTCCGTTCTCAGACGTTCTACTTCTCCACGTAGATCCTCCTTAAATTTGTTCATTTCACCTGAGTAGTCCTTGGTGGATTTTGCAGACTCTACTACAGCAGTTTCCAACGTCGCCGTTCTGGCTTCTAATTCCTGCGTTTTATTAATGTTTTCCCGGATTTGTTCACTAACTGTTTTTATCCTCACATCTTGTTCCTGCTTTGAAACTCTAAACTTGTCATTCCAGTGTTCAGCTAATTGTTTAATACTTTCTTTTAATTCTTTTGACCATTCTGTTTTCTGATTTTTAAATCTATTCTCAATCTTTAAAGCTTGTTCGTTTAGTGACTGTTCTACTCTAGTTTCTAATATTTCTATTCTGGTATTCGTTTCTTCGAGTTTTGTAGTCACCTGTTCTTTAAACTCTTTGAATTCAGCTTTAAATTGGGTTTAACTTCATCTTTACTTTTCGCTAATTCAGCTTTAAAGTCGGCCCTACTTTCTTCGCTATTCTTTTGCATTTGTTCTTGGAGACTCAATAGCCTCAATATCAACTCCTATCTGTGGTGTAGCCATTTTATTGTATTAGAATTCGTTTTATTATTAATTATTATTGGTAAATCGCGACTCTATTGGTTTTTATTTAATATTATTTATTTATGTTTATTATTATTATTATTATAAATTATCTCATACCAACAATTTCTCTCCTCTTTTAGTTTTGTTGAGTGCCAGTTGTGAAATACACAACAATATTACATTTACAATATAATAATATTAATAACAATACTGTTACGACGGTCTACTCGATCGTCGTAGGTACAGTGGAAATAAAATAAGTACAAGACACCAATTAAGTCACTAATCACACCTTTAACTGTTACAGTAAAAATAGTTCGTAATTAACAACACAGTCTCTACAACAAATCAAATGAAAATTGTACACACGTAATAAAATGTCCACAAATATTAAAACTCAAATGTATTACAATTATACCGTCTGATTATAAAACGCAACACTTCAATAATAACTACTTGAATGTACACAGTAATAACTCGAACCGCTCTGGAAATATATTGCACTAATACTCTCGAACCGCACTAACCAATATCTCGCATGGAACTAAAAACTAAGGCTGCTACCCGATGTATTTATAGTCACGCTCACATACCAGAAACTTCCAAACTGCGTCTTATCTCTCGTGAACTACGTAATTACTACGGCCTTGACACAGTCCGAGCGCCGGAGCGAAGCCCGGCAGTCGAGAAGATTCTCACAAAGTGCGTCTAGTAGCACGTACACCACACGCTTACATCGAGATCTTTCTGGCACATTTGATAAACGCGTAGATTGTTCTGTGCTGTCATAGCACTGCCCCCTCCTTAAGCCTGTTCGTCCCGAACTGGCAAAGCGTCTCTAAATTTGTATTTAGCCAGGCGATCTAGGTGGATGACCTTGAACTTTCGCTGTCCTTCCTGTTGAATCCGATAAACAACATCGTTAATCCTTTTTTTTACAGTGTAGGGTCCTTCCCAGTTAGACTGAAGCTTAGGTGAGCGACCACGACGGCGCTTTGGATTGAACAACCAGACCTGATCTCCTTCTTGGAAACCCACACTATTGCTGCGAATGTCATACCGAGTTTTCATTTTATCACTGGCAATCTTCAGCCGTCCTCTTACCAAGCGATTCATTTCTCGCAGTTGGTTTTCTAATTGCGAGGAATAGTTCTTTGGCTCTTGGGACTGAGTCTCAGGTGATCCAAACATCAAGTCCCCAGGAAGACGAATCTCCCGCCCAAACACCAATTTTGCTGGAGTCATGCCAGTTGTGTCATGTACTGATGACCTATACGCCATAAGGAATAGTGGTATACGTTGGCCTCAGTCTGTTTGGTTCTCGTCAACAACTTTCGAAAGATGCTGCTCAAGTGTCCTGTTGAATCTCTCAACCATCCCGTCCAACTTAGGATGCAGAGGCATTGTCCTGGTCTTTCGAATTCCGAGTAGACGGCATAATTCTTTAAACACTCCTGATTCGAAATTTCTCCCTTGATCCGTATGGATTTCCATAGGGGCTCCATAACAGCAACAGAAGTTGTGAACTAACTGCTTTGCCACAGTGGTAACCTTCTGATTTGGAATTGCGTAGGCTTCCACCCACTTAGTAAAGTAGTCACCTACAACCATGATGTACCCGTTTCCATCGTCAGTAACTGGGAATGGTCCAGCAATGTCTATGGCAATTCTCTCGAAAGGTTGTCCAACGTTATACTGTCTCATTTTTCCCCTGCTTCTGGTTTGTGGGCCCTTGCTTGCAGCACATATTTCACACGTCCAAACCCATTCCTCTACGTCGTGGCGAAGATGAAGCCAATAGAATCGCTTCCGTATTTTGTCAAGGGTTTTGTTAACGCCAAGATGGCCTCCAGATGTTCCATAATGCATCTCCTTCAAAACAGACTGCACTTTACTTCGGGGAACTATCAACTGCATGACCACAACTCGTCCATCTGCACTTTCCCAAGCCCTTTTCAGCAATCCGTTTTCTAAGGTGAGAGATTCCCATTGTGCCCAGTAGCCCTTCGGAACCATGGCAGATATCTTGCTAATCCGGGCGGCGACCTTCCTCTTTTGCTGTCAAGATCGGTCCAATGTCTTCATCAGTCATCTGTTCTTGTCGACAGTCTTGTGTTGTCCAGCCATCAGCCAGGAAATCTAGTGATGGCTTGAACATGTTCGCTTGAGTTTTGTTCTTCCTTTCTGTGGCAATGTCGGCAGTCTTCCGGGCATGGTCTTCGTGATAAGCCATCTGCATTACCGTGCAGGCGCCCCCGCCGAAGTTGTACCTTGAAGTTGTACTCTTATAGGCGTTTGAGCCACCTTGCCAACTGTCCTTCCGGATTTTTAAATCTCAAGAGCCATGCAAGTGCAGCATGGTCAGTCCGTAGTGAAAACTCTCTCCCATAGAGGTATTTATGGAAGTGCTCCAAAGCTCTGACAATTGCCAACAACTCTCTTCTTGTAACACAATAATTTCTCTCTGGTTTAGAAAGTGTCTTGCTGTAATACGCTATTACTCGTTCTTCACCGTTCTGCACTTGAGACAAAACTGCTCCTAGACCAGTATTGCTTGCATCTGTGTCTATGATGTACTTCCCTTCGGAAGCTGGAAAAGCGAGAATTGCCTGCGAACATAATGCAATCTTCAACATTCTAAATGCTTGTTCACACTCTCTCGACCATTGGAAGTTTCGTTTATTTTCCGTTAGCTCATGTAGCGGTTTAGCAATAGTAGCGAAGCCTTTCACAAAACGTCCGTAATATGAGCATAACCCCAGGAAACTCCGAATTCCGTGTTTATTCTTCGGAACTGGCCAGTCTCTTACCGTGTATACTTTATTAGGATCCATGCTAACGCCCGCTGCCGAAACCAGATGGCCCAAATACTGTACTTCCTTCTGGAATAGAGAACACTTCTTCGGGCTCAGCTTCAGTTGTGCACCGTGAATTCTAGTTAGAACTTCCTTAAGGTTTTCCAAATGATCTTCGAAAGTCTTCCCGATCACTATGACATCGTCTAAGTAAACAAGGCAAGTTTTCCATGTCAGGCCTCGGAGTATCAGGTCCATCAATCTCTCAAATGTTGCCGGTGCATTACAGAGTCCAAATGGCATGACGTTAAATTGGAATAAGCCACTTGGGGTCGAGAAAGCGGTCTTTTCCTTGTCTTCTTGATGAAGACCAACTTGCCAATATTCACTCTTCAGGTCCAATGTGGAAAACCACTGTGCTCCGGACAACGTGTCGAGTGTATCGTCAACGCGAGGTAATGGATAGCAGTCTTTCTTTGTAACGTCATTTAACCTCCGGTAGTCTACGCAGAAACGCAATCCACCATCCTTCTTCGCTACCAGCACTACAGGGGAAGACCAAGCACTTGACGAAGGTTCGATTACTCCCTCTGTCAACATGTCCTGTACTAACCGAGACATCTCCTCTTGTTTAGATAATGGAGGCCTTCGAGGAGGTTGGCGTATCGGTGTTGTGTCCCCGGTATTGATGTGATGTTGCACAAGAGAGGTTCTTCCCAGTGACTGTCCCCAAACTGCAAAACAATCTTTGAATTCGTGTAGAAACTGTCCAAGTTCTTTTACCTCACCACTTGAGAGGTCGTTAGAAGATCTGTTCAATAATTCTTGCAGTTCCTCTGGTAATTTAGAAGTATCTGAAGAACTGGATCTTCGTTGCGTTATTCCGGCTACCCAGGCCACAGGAGTCAATTTGCCTAGGAGCGTATTGCTTTGTAAAGTGATAGCTTGATCCAAAATATTCGCCACTCTAATAGGTACGTTTCCGGTTTCGTCAGGTTTTACTAAACTTCTGGCAATTAGTATGCCCAGTGTGCTGACTACCTGGGGTTCGAATATAGAGCACTGATTGCCCCTAGTATCTACCACAGTTCTAATCATGATGATCTTTTCGGAGTTTGGCGGAACAGTTACGGCCACTTGGTTTATGACGTCCATCGATTTTTCTGCTGTCGTCATTGTTGATAGCATTACCTCTTCGCCTCCGATTCTCAAGACATTGTTTTTGAAATCCGTATGCGTTCATAATGTCCACACCAAGAATTGCTTCATCCACAATGTCTGCAACAAGTACTTGATGATTAAACTCAAGTCTACCGAGGTGTAGGTGTCTCTCCACTTTTCCATACACTTTTACAGGCCGTCCAGTAGCTGTTAGCAAGCTGCAAGAGCACCAGATTGGCATGAGATCTTTCACCACGTCGGGGCGCACAATAGAAACTGTTGCGCCTGTGTCAACTGTAATCGAGGTTGGCCTTTCTTGAACAAATCCGGTAACTACCAAGCTCCCGCTGTTTTTCTGAAGTGTAGAAATTGCGTATTGTCTAGGGGCTTCATTCCTCCAGTTAGTCAGCACACGCCCCGTTGTACCGACTACTGCTCGTTTCCCTGCTGCTGAATTCTAACCCGACAATCTCGTTGTAGATGTCCAGGTTTCCCACATCTATAACACTTCGGTCTTCCATCCTTTCTTATTTTATTCTGTAGCGCCGACCGTTGAGTCTCTGTTCCCTGTTCTTCTTCCTCATCGTCTGTGCCGTCGCGATCTTTTAGCGCGCACACTTTATGACTTGTCCAACCAGACGCTGATTTGGCGGCCTCAAATTGCAAAGCATGTACCAGGGCATCCGCACTGTTCTGGTGTCTTCCCATTCGTAACACTTGCTGTAGTTCGTTATCTCGGACACCGGCAGTAAATGTCTGCATCACAAAACGCGTTCGAAAATCTTCTGGCGCTTCAGGATAGGCCAGTCTAATTAGTCTGTCGATACTTGCTTCAAACTCTTGAAGACTCTCCCCTGAATGCTGTCGCCTTGCTCTCAACTGGGTGCAGTACACATCTCGCAAATGTTTATCACCATACCGTAATTCTAGAGCTTTTATCAACTCGGCATAGCTGTTCTGGCTGTCAGGTGGCACTTTCTGTAGTAATTCTGCCGCGGGTCCTTTTAATGCAAGAACGAGTTAGACTGCCTTGTCTTTCTCTGTCCAATTATTTGCGCATGCAGCAGCTTCAAATTGGCGGAGGTACGTTGCCCAGTGACTGCTTCCGTCAAAGTTTGGAGCTTTGACATGAACTGTCCCCCTACTGAAGGCAAAGTTACTTTCTCTATTGACTTATTTTCTGCATCTTTTTCTGTCTTTATCATTGGTACAGTCTGTTCACAAAGTTGTTTTGGTTGTAATTTCAGACACTGCTCAACTTCATTTTTAATCTGCTCTTTTATATTTGTAATCGAGTCTTCTACTGCAGATATTTTTGTTGACATAGTTTCTTCCACAGTCAAGACAGATTTTTCTACTTCAGATATTTTTGTAGACATCGATTCTTCAACACTCGAGACAGATTTTTCTACTTCGGCTATTTTTAATGTCATTGATTCTTGTACCTCCGATATTTTAGTAACTTGTTTATTAAGCTCACCTCGTAGGAGACCCAATTCTGCGGTACTATGTTCTTGCAACTGTTTCTGCATAGTTTCAAAGAGAGCTTCCGTTTTATCTTTTTGTCTTTCTTCTGTTTCTAGCATTAGTGCTTTCTGACGTTCCTCAGCCTCTTCTCTTTCCTGTCTTCGTTCTTCCTTTTGTCGTCTTTCTGCTTCTTCCTGTGTCTGCCGCAGCAGTGTTTGTAAAGCTTCCATCATCTGACTGGGATCCATGTTTACCGATTAATTACGAATCACACTCGTCTTGTACAAAGTATCCACTGTTAACCGTTCTATCCCACTTCTGACACCACTGTTACGACGGTCTACTCGATCGTTGTAGGTACAGTGGAAACAAAATAAGTACAAGACACCAATTAAGTCACTAATCACACCTTTAATTGTTACAGTAAAAATAGTTCGTAATTAACAACAGTGTCTACAACAAATCAAATGAAAATTGTACACACGTAATAAAATGTCCACAAATATTAAAACTCAATTGTATTACAATTATACCGTCTGATTATAAAACGCAACACTTCAATAATAACTACTTGAACGTACACAGTAATAACTCGAACCGCTCTGGAAATATATTGCACTAATACTCTCGAACCGACTAACCAATATCTCGCATGGAACTGAAAACTAAGGCCGCTACCCGATGTATTTATAGTCACGCTCACACACCAGAAGCTTCCAAACTGCGTCTTATCTCTCGTGAACTACGTAATTACTACGGCCTTGACACAGTCCGAGCGCCGGAGCGAAGCCCGGCACAGTCGAGATTCTCGCAAAATGCGTCTAGTAGCACGTATCACCACACGCTTACATAGAGATCTTTCTGGCACATTCGATAAACGCGTAGATTGTTCTGTGCTGTCGTAGCAATACTCTTATTAATTCTGAGCACTTATTAACATATATCGAGCACGCCAATTTATTATGGCATGTTAAATATCGAGCCCCACTTTTGGCACGCCAATTTATTATGCAACGTTACAACAATTATACAAATATATTATCATGTACTCAACGCAACTATAAAGTGTATTACACCAGCCAGGTCGCAGGATTTTTTTCTCGTTGCGTCAAGTATATGTGGTTGCACAATAATTAAATAATTTTTAAAGAGGAGTGAAATGTTGTTGACATGAAATAATCATTTAAAACCGTTTCAAAATAATCATTCTATGATTTATTAATTAACAGAAAAATATTCAAATACGAAAGTTTCAAATATTAGACAAAAAAATATTCACTTTTATAAGCTTTACAAATAAACTGTAACCTGCTATGCTAATCATAATATACAACAAAAATAAATACCCATATAATCTTACTAGCTAAACAAACATGTTAAACAAGTTATTTAAATTCTTTTTATTTTTGTGTCTGAAAATAACTCAAATTTTAAATAATAATAGCAACTCATTTACAAACAAAATACTATTAAAACTCAAGAATGAATTTATTGTTGCTATAAACAAAATAAAAATAATCTACCATTTACTTCCAATCTATTATTTATCTCTACTGACACACTCAAAAATACAACAAAAGATTGGTATTTCTTTTCTAAATTATGTTGTTAAATTAAATTCTCTTATTTCTAATATTTAACTTACTAACTTTAATTATAATTATAATAATAATTATTTAATGTTTATAGTTCAGTAGTTTTTAAGAGCTCTTTTCACAATAAAAATAATATAATTGTTTTGTTATCACCTGTGTATATCTGCCGTTACCGTTGCGTGTGTGTGTCCAGAATCCTGAGAGTATGATGATGATGATGATGATGATGATGCTGTGTTCGTTGTCTCTAAGGGTTGTTGTTGGTGATGCTCCAGAATTCCTCCTTACGTCTTGGTGTGACTGTGGTAGAGTGTGTGTCCAGGTCGAGCTGCAAACGGGCAGCGTGACGTCATGAGTAGATTTCTTGAGTCTGAGTGTGTACCGCCCAAAATTGCCAGTGGTATTTATACTGGAGGCGATTTGACAGGTTCAGGACTGTTTTCGACATGTCAGATATTGTCCGTTCATGCAAAGCGTCCTTTTTATTACACTCACTTTTTGGTTAATTATCGCGAACTCCTGAACATACTCGTCACATGAACGATATCAATGTTTGCGTAATTTTTCTCTGGTCACTCACATATACCACACATATTCAATTACCCTAGTAATTAATATTAATTAATTAGCATCTTTAATATTGCACATTTGGCAATAATTTTTATATCACCATATTCACTAATAATTCCTTTATGTAATGGTGTCTTTATAATTGGGGTAAGTCTTTGTTTACAGGTTTAAAACGTATAATTAGTTTATTTTAATCCTGTTAAAACCTGATTAATTGACAACCAACAATTCTTATGCGTCTCCCCTTTTTGTCGTTCAATCCAGGTCGGAACTGGCTTAACACACACATAGACACAGATGCTGTATTTTACGCTAACAAAGCAGGTGTCACTTTTGACAGGCTCCAGCCGGTCCGTTCCCGCACAAAACTGTTCATCTTATTCTTTTTCACATTAATTACTATACAAACATACCGCCCTGGGCAAATATGCAAATATATGTACTGTATTGTTGCACTACTATTATTCCCATTTAAATTCTTTTGTTACCTTGATTGGTTTCTACTTCTGGTTAATTTTTGCTTCTAATACTACCCTGCTGATCAGGATGTTTATTGTACAAAATACTTCTAAATTCCTGAACATTTTATAATAATTACATTTCTTTCGTTACTTTTAACATTTCCTTAAAAGTATTTTAAAGTATTTATTAAAAGTATTTTAAAAGTGTTATTCTCTGTACATTGTTTGTTATTGTAATTAAAGAATAATGAATAAATGTTAACAAGTTTTTTTCTTCATTTTTCATGTTTTCATCCCTAAATTTATTTCTCGATTTTTTAGGATAACAGATTGTCTATGATTTACAACATATATTATTTTTGTTTACATAACATGTAGTAATATAAATGCACGATACACTATTACTAGTATTGTACAGTATTTGCACGACAGGGATATGGTTTGCAAGGAGCTCAGTTTTATAAGAATTCTTAGAAGAAATCATCCCAAACTAACTCTAATAATTATGAAGTTTAAGTTGCCAAGTGACACTCACTACATATGATGTAAACAAATTTTTTTAGACATTTCTCAAGTTAAACTTAGGACCTTTATATAAAGTGACCCTCGATATACAGCGCTTTTTGGCAGGTCCGCAGAAGAGCGTTATATAAAGGTTTCACTGTATTATATTGCCATTGGTTGAAAGTGGAACCAAGTCTAGATTGTCTTGCTAATGTACATCCAAAATTTGTAAAATAAGCAACAAATGCCGATGCCAGAAAACATTTTGGATGCAGGCTGAAATTTGTTACCTTTAAATTTTGAGCATCAGAGTTACACTCCAAACTGTGGTAAATATGGTTAACTCTTTATACTGTAATGAGACAGGTTCCAAAGACAAGAAACAAGAGGCAGCAAAATAAGGGACTTCAAGAAATAATGCTGTTAGAACCTTCATACATCTGGACATTGTCTTCAAATATGAAAAAAAAACAAGGTTTCTGCACAATAAGCACCAGAAAGTGAATGCAAAAATAGTAAACCTATGTAAATTATCACAAGGTTATTTACAAACATTGAATCTAATACATGTGGGTGAATCTATTACTAAATATGTTTTGAAGTTTAATTCTCCCTAGTCCTAATCTCTCACTCATTCACAAACACACAAAATACACGTCTACAGTACAGTACTTTTAACGAGGTTTTTTTCAGTACAGTACTTTTAACGAGGTTTTTTTCAGTTTCATCAGATTATGTATTCAAAAAAAACTTTTTTAGTACCTTCTGCTGTTTGTTGTGCACTAGGACTGCCCTCCTTAGTATCGGTTTCTGAAGAACTTTCTGCATCAGGATCCTTGTCTCTTACAACAATAACAAATGGTCTTTTCTCAGGATGCTTTTCAGTAACATGGCGTTCAACAACATGCCTACACAATAAATGCAAATCATGATACAGATACTATTTAAACTAAATTTAAATGTAACCTTTATTCTGAAAAGATCGCACCATACCTTGTATAATGATAGTATGCACAATGGCTACATTTGAACAACTGACTGTCATGTAATTTCATATGTGCACCGATGCGGTCTATCGGCACCACAAATGATGAATTTTCTGGACAATGCGGACATCTACAACAAATGGCATTGAAGTTTAAAATTATCAGAATTCTTATAAGAAAGTTAAAAAAAAATTATATATAGTGTAACATAATATACATTAAATTTATAAAAAATAATAGATGCAGTTTTTTCTTTACAAAAAGAAACAACATTCAAGTTGATAATTATCCATGTAACTATCAGAAATAAATCAGTAAAGAAAAATCAGTAGAGCAAACTGTGTACAACTATTATTGAAGTATGCACAACAACATGAATAATTAACTTAGTGGCAGTATGCTATTGCTAATTACTGGTAGTCTATCATGGGATCATAATACTTTAAATTATAGCAACAAAGTCTTGCTACAGACACTAATACAGGTATGATACTATGGTTCGGGTACACAGAATATATAGTTTGACAATCCTGTGCAGAAGGTACAAGTAAAGGCAGGCTAAAGAAGAGATGTTGGATGATGTGGAGGAGGACCTTCATTGTATACAAATCTGAACTTGGAAGAGAAAAGAACAAGATCAATTAGCAAGGGAAGAAGTTGTTAAGGAACAAAGGCTCTATAAAGTAAACTTCGTTACACTAATAACATTTTATTATACTACACCACATAATTTAATATCTCTAATAACTGGTAATGAAACATTTACCTGTAATGACTCTGATTATTGTGCAATGAGCGTATATGATAACGTAACATAGATTCTGAAATTGTAACATAGGTGCAATCTATGAGACTGCATACGTATCTCTCATTTATTGGTACATATGCCGGCAAGTGGTTTACTTCTCCATCAGTCTTCTCATCTGTCTTGGCAACCTGATTTAGGTGCAAATAAAAATAAATTAAATACAAATACAGCAATGTATTAAACAAATTACAACCTAAACAAACTTTTAAAATAAGTGATACAAAAAAGTGTTTTTATTAAAAGTGTAAGGGTTTTTAAAAATTTAGACCTGTTAGATTTGCGTCTTTCTGATTTTTTGTTTACTAATTAGAACTTGATATGTTGGCAGAGGTCTCAAATATGGCAGGCACCTGAGGTACTTCTGCACGCTTAACACCCTAACACCCCTCCCCCTCAAAAGGTCATCTAATCTAACACAAATTATATGCGTATATATCAGGCTATAGAAATAGGAGAGATATCTGGTAAGACTATATACAAAGAATAAATACTACAGTAGAACCCCATTAATATGCTCATCAAGAGACTGTGGTTTAAACGCTTAATAAGCAGGACAGCGCTATAGACGGGAAATGATTTGTGAGATGGGAAAACAATTTGGACACCACTTCATAGGAAACAATTACAGTACTGTGTTTTATTATTACTGTATTACAGTATTATTATTATTACAGTACTGTATTTATAATTACAGTATTGTTCATTAGTTACAATGCAAAATGCAAATTCTAGCTCATTTCCTATTAAAAAAGTCTCCGACTGATGTTTGTCAAGTGTGTACTACTGTTATGAATGATTACATTTTCTATGCGGTTTAAGTAGCTATCCACGTCACTTGATACGCCGCCAGAAGTAACAGTGACATTGTATTTTCGGAGCAGATTTATTGCTCCGAGAGCTTCATTTCATGTGGGGACATTTTCCTCCGCAGATTCAATTTCCTCATCACCGTCTTCATCTTGGATGGTAGTGGCAGCATGATCCGCAATCATGTCGTCAACATCGCGGATTTCTGATGTCACTAGACCATTGTCAACTGATACAAAATCTTCCAAGTTAACATCTCCTAACTTCTCCTGTACAGCAGTCTAATCCTCGTCATTATCAATTGTGACAGGGGCACTTGTTTCACCGGGTGTTACACCATGTCCCTAAGAAATGAAAAAAGAAAATTAACCCCCTGTCGAAACAAAAAAAGTTTTATAAAATTGCTAAACTGCTACACTTTTTGTTTAGACAAAGCTTTTCGTCATCTCTGACATCATCAGGTCATCTGATGATCATCATCAAAGCTTTGTCTAAACAAAAAGTGTAGCAGTTTACCAATTTTATAAAAGAAATAGTAAGGATGGCTGCTAATTTAAATAATATGGAGAAAAAAAGTTTTATACAGAAGCTCGATAATAGCCTAATCTAACAACATTTAGAATCTTACCTTAAAAAAGCCTGCTTTATTGAAGCAATTGGCAATGGTCTGCGCATCGATCCCTTCCCATGCAGCGGAGATGAAATTCATTGCGTCCAATATGGTGATGCGGTTTTCGGCTCCACTGTTGATGCACTGCAGATATCGTAGAACACGCTTTCGATAAAAATGCTTGAGCACTTTTATGATCCCCTGGTCCATTGGTTGGAGTTTACTGGTTGTGTTGGGAGGCAGGAATGCTAGTTCTACATTTTTCAGATTCACATTTTTCGGGTGAGCTGGACAGTTATCGACAAAAAGCAGGATTTTGCGATTGGTTTTTACAATTTTTTTGGTCTGTTGGGAGACAGGAATGCTAGTTCTACATTTTTCAGATTCACATTTTTCGGGTGAGCTGGACAGTTATAGACAAAAAGCAGGATTTTGCGATTGGTTTTTACAATTTTTTTGGTCCAAGTCTTTGAGCCAAGTGACAAACAAGTCACCAGTCATCCAGGCATGTGCTTGATTTTTGTATTCACAAGGCAGTCGTTTAATGTTTTTAAAACATCGGGGTCTAGGTGACTTCCCCAACATTAACAGTGGTAATTTTTCAGATCCATTGGCATTTGCAGCAACAAGCACAGTTACCCTTTCTTTGCTTAATTTGTCACCGTGACATTTCTCCCCTTTGAACACATATGACTTGTCGGGCATTAGCTTAAAGAATAAGCCACATTCATCCGTGTTAAACACATCACGCGGCGCATAATTATTAATGAGCCTAGGTAGCACTTCACTTTGCCAGTCATTTACATAACTGACTCTGATTGACTACTGATTTGCTATTTATATAATATATATATATATATATATTGCAACGAATCACAGGATCATGATAGGCGGGGCAAGTTCATATATTACACAGACAATGGACATTCACATTATATTGGTAGATGGTTAAGTTTGGTTGTTATCAATTGTATTTAGTAAAGTTAAGGGTTTAGTTTAAAAAAAACTGTGCATTATTATTTATGGTTATTCATGTACTGTGTTAGTGGAAATGTGTGCGCGTGCGCGAGTGGGAATCGTTTCCCGGGCGGTGCGTGAAGTATTATCGTTGTTTTGACATTAGCTGAACTGAGACATGTGTATCGCTACAATCCCTATACCTGTCGGACTATTGTTTACGTTCATGTATATTATTAGTATGTAGGCAGTCATGCATGAGATACGAGTAGTCTGATTACCGCTATGCATGCTGTTACAAAGTAAATGCACTCTACTGCATGAAAAGTGCATGGTCATTTATACTAACCATGTGACTTCCATCCACCAATAGAATGCGGACTGGTGGTTGGAAATTTTCTTAAGCCTGTCGTTACACAGGCAGTTCTTCTACGCCATCTACCGCGAACGGGTCGTGCACTCCTTGTACAAGAATTCTACCGCTTGCAAGGTGTTGTAAAGACTATTCGTCGATAATGAAACGGGAAGGCTCAGAACTGTGTATGTAGTACATCTGCACGCAGGAGTGTTTAAACGCATTACGCGTATAATTACGACAGTTCTTCTACGCCATCTACCGCGAACGGAACGTGCACTCCTTGTACAAGAATTCTACCGCTTGCAAGGTGTTGTAAAAACTATTCGTCGTTAGTGAAACGGGAAGACTCAGAACTGTGTGTGTAGTACATTTGCACACATCAGTGTTTTAACGCATTGTGCGAAAATTTACAAGCAGTTCTTCACTGCTGCTACCGCAAACGGTACATACAATCCTTGTACAAGACTCTACCGCTTGCAAGGATTTGTTAAGACTTTTCGGGGATAGTAACGCGTGTGACGCATTACAATTGATTTTATATCTTTACACACGATATTAATATTGTAGTATTACGTATGTAAGAAGTGAGTGTAACTGTATCACTGTGCGAGATTTTCCGCAGTGACAGTATCATTAATTGTTACGCAATTGTTCCATCAAGACGTTTCCGTGCTAGTGCAAGATTTCCTCATAGGGTGGTCTGCTGATCGCGGTAGACCTTGGTATTCGCGAGAACACTTAAAGAAGCCGGAGAGGTATAAGCTCAATATACCGTTATTGATTAAACTCACTGTCACCTGAGATATTACTTGGTCTTAAACTCTATATAAGTTTTGCGAGTAATAAAATCCGTAGTACCGTTGTGTGTGCGAAGTGTCGGATTCATCGTGGGTATTGCAGGACATCAACCCAGCTGTTGCAGGACATCAGCCCAGCTGTTACAGGACATCAGCCCAGCTGATATAGGACATCAGCCCAGCTGTTATAGGACACCAGCCCAGCTGTTATAGGACACCAGCCCAGCTGTTATAGGACCAGCCCAGCTGTTACAGGACGCCAGCCCAGCTGTAAACGTTTCTGGTGAAACGTCTGTCATTTGTAAGCCACACCTGACGAACCATCTATACCGCAAAGACCGGCCCTTCTCTTCAACAACATCATCGTGGGAGTCTTCTTATGTAACGTATCACGTCTTGCGTATGAACATTATTTAACATTTTAAAAGAAAGACTCTATATCAAACATTACATTCTGTACATTTCAAATATACCATATAAACTATAACTTGTGTTTGTACAATAAATAATCTTAAACCCTCCAATATAGACTTGTAATTTGAAATACACATACTATAATATCCTATGCGCCAATAGTTTAGTAATTTGTGTTGTCGCATAGAGATATTTTGGCGCTTAGCAACGTAGGGCTCGTTAAATAGCGATTAATTTACGCTATTACATATTTGTCTATGAATATAAAATTTGTTGGAAAAATCCGACGTATAAGTATAATTAACGTAATAATTGTATGTGTATTGTTCATATGAAAATCTGAGGATATAATTTTTCATTTGTGCATATTCTCTTGTATATCATATATGAACAGATTTTATCAGTATATTGGAGGTAGATTATTAGTTGTTGTATGTTAGATAAGGTATTTACATGTTGATATTTTGAACTGCTTTTTCTGTGTGCGCATAAACTGGTTACCATATGTTCTAATCTTGTGGTGATAATAACTTGCTTTGCGTATAAATCAATAAACTTAAATTTACTAAATTTTAAATTAAATTTTAATCATTATGGCGGATACTGCTGAAATCAAGAATGCTTTAGCGGCCTTATTAGAAGAAATGAAAGCCAATAAAGAAGAGCGGAAAGCTGATAGAGAGGAAAATAAAGCCCGTCAAGAGGAGGTGAAAATGAGTCTACGGGAATTAGCGGAAAAAATGAAAGCAGAAGAAGAAGAACATGACGCCAGTATGCAGAAATTTTGGGAAGAAATGGAAGCTGGTAGAGAAGAGACGATGGCGAAACTACAGGAAATGTCAGCTGATATTGAAGTAGATTTATCTGTTGAGAATATTGTACCTTGTGATAATTTTGAACTACCAAATGTCCTTGTGGAACATACTCTCAAAGAAAGTAATATGGAAGTTAACCAAGATGTTACATCTGGAGGATTAACGGAGAACAGTAGCGTAGTAGATGAAATTGAAAGTGATTATACAGAAACAACCTTATTAGGGCCTAGTAGTTCATATCTCGGTAAAGTCGAGTATTTAGATTCTGCATTAAATTGTAGTGAAGATAACAGAAATGAAATTAGTAGTAACAACACTATTAGTCTGGAACATACTTCAGGTAAGTGCTATGATGAGGTGATAGTTTATAGTGTAACAGATATAGCATGCGAGAACCGTGAACGTATGATAGAATCTGAAGCTATCATGGATGCGGACAGTGTATGCATAACACATAAAAATCCCGAACCAGTAGTAGAGCCTGGAACTAGTATGGATACTAACGGTGCAGGTATTTATGACACATGGCCAAATGATGAGGTACTAGATGAATCTATATCAGGTACTGAGGTGTTTACGGAGGATGGAGAGGTAAATGATACGGGTGACAATAAGGTGACAACAATTATGATAAATAATAATGAACCGCCGCGTAATCAGTTTCATGTTCAAACACCACAAAATCAGCCGCAATCACAACAACATAAAAATACAACTCAGCAAATTAATACCAACTTATTAGCAACAGTTACTGAAAATGATTCAGTTGAAAAGCAGTTCAATCAATCAAGTATGGAAAATGTTAGTTATAAGAATAAAACTGTTATGTATGGCCTATATCCTGCCGAAATTAGGGATAATTTAATGTGTAATAATGATAATAGTAATAAACATGAAGGAAATATGAGTATTGAAAATTGCACCGACCTTATTGTCGAAGCAAAAATCAGTGGTTATGTTGACGAGATGTTGGTCGACAGCGGCACAGGAATATCGCTGTTGGACGAGCAGTTACGTAAGAGGTGTAAAAACCACTTTATAGAAATGCCGATTCTGCCGGTAAGTCACACAAGGATAAGATCAGCAGCGTGTGAGTCGCAGATAGTTGAAAAACAGGCACGTATAACAAGATATGTGCAGGGAACGGAAATAGATGCGACCGTCCTTGGAGTTAAAAAACTCGGACATAATATGATTTGGGAAGTTGATAAATTGAATAAACGGCATGCTGCATTGGAAGTTCAGAAAGAATTATTGCCAGCTAAAATTGATTGTCGACCTCACGTTATCAGGCTGGGACGCTCGAAAGATAAGATAACGAGTAACTCACCGACCCCCAAGGTTCAGTTAATGAGTTGCGAGATAAGGCAATTACGGCGTATATTAAACAAATTCAAATCTGTATTTCCAAGTAAACGTGTGCGTTTCAAAACTGAGAAAAATTTATACAAAAAACTCAGAAATAAATGTCAGGATATAGGGGTAAGAATGTGTAGTGATTTAAATGTGTCAATTCAGGTTTAAATGTTGTATGTAAGATGGCTCTGTGAATGAACAATAATCTAGTTTTGTTAAGGAATGTTGTCTGTGTACCCTATGACCCTGCATAAGATTTCGTTATCTGTGTGTCAAGAACATGTGTGTTTGTCTTGGTTTGAAGGTTACCACGTGTCTTTTGATTTGATGCTTCTGTCAATGTGACAGTTGGAAAGGTTAGTATTAATTGAGGATGTTTATTTGATTTTAGTTTGAGGGTATTATTATTATTTCAGGATTAAGAAGTTGTTTTGGGTATATTAAAAAAAAAAAAAAATTTTTTTTATTTTTTGTTAGTTAACTAAAGAAAAAAAAAAATTTTTTTTTTATGCGGGAAGGAGTTAATCCTGCAACGAATCACAGGATCATGATAGGCGGGGCAAGTTCATATATTACACAGACAATGGACATTCACATTATATTGGTAGATGGTTAAGTTTGGTTGTTATCAATTGTATTTAGTAAAGTTAAGGGTTTAGTTTAAAAAAAACTGTGCATTATTATTTATGGTTATTCATGTACTGTGTTAGTGGAAATGTGCGCGCGTGCGCGAGTGGGAATCGTTTCCCGGGCGGTGCGTGAAGTATTATCGTTGTTTTGACATTAGCTGAACTGAGACATGTGTATCGCTACAATCCCTATACCTGTCGGACTATTGTTTACGTTCATGTATATTATTAGTATGTAGGCAGTCATGCATGAGATACAAGTAGTCTGATTACCGCTATGCATGCTGTTACAAAGTAAATGCACTCTACTGCATGAAAAGTGCATGGTCATTTATACTAACCATGTGACTTCCATCCACCAATAGAATGCGGACTGGTGGTTGGAAATTTTCTTAAGCCTGTCGTTACACAGGCAGTTCTTCTACGCCATCTACCGCGAACGGGTCGTGCACTCCTTGTACAAGAATTCTACCGCTTGCAAGGTGTTGTAAAGACTATTCGTCGATAGTGAAACGGGAAGGCTCAGAACTGTGTATGTAGTACATCTGCACGCAGGAGTGTTTAAACGCATTACGCGTATAATTACGACAGTTCTTCTACGCCATCTACCGCGAACGGAACGTGCACTCCTTGTACAAGAATTCTACCGCTTGCAAGGTGTTGTAAAAACTATTCGTCGTTAGTGAAACGGGAAGACTCAGAACTGTGTGTGTAGTACATTTGCACACATCAGTGTTTTAACGCATTGTGCGAAAATTTACAAGCAGTTCTTCACTGCTGCTACCGCAAACGGTACATACAATCCTTGTACAAGACTCTACCGCTTGCAAGGATTTGTTAAGACTTTTCGGGGATAGTAACGCGTGTGACGCATAACAATTGATTTTATATCTTTACACACGATATTAATATTGTAGTATTACGTGTGTAAGAAGTGAGTGTAACTGTATCACTGTGCGAGATTTTCCGCAGTGACAGTATCATTAATTGTTACGCAATTGTTCCATCAAGACGTTTCCGTGCTAGTGCAAGATTTCCTCATAGGGTGGTCTGCTGATCGCGGTAGACCTTGGTATTCGCGAGAACACTTGAAGAAGCCGGAGAGGTATAAGCTCAATATACCGTTATTGTTTAAACTCACTGTCACCTGAGATATTACTTGGTCTTAAACTCTATATAAGTTTTGCGAGTAATAAAATCCGTAGTACCGTTGTGTGTGCGAAGTGTCGGATTCATCGTGGGTATTGCAGGACATCAGCCCAGCTGTTACAGGACATCAGCCCAGCTGATATAGGACATCAGCCCAGCTGTTATAGGACATCAGCCCAGCTGTTATAGGACACCAGCCCAGCTGTTATAGGACACCAGCCCAGCTGTTATAGGACCAGCCCAGCTGTTACAGGACGCCAGCCCAGCTGTAAACGTTTCTGGTGAAACGTCTGTCATTTGTAAGCCACACCTGACGAACCATCTATACCGCAAAGACCGGCCCTTCTCTTCAACAACATCATCGTGGGAGTCTTCTTATGTAACGTATCACGTCTTGCGTATGAACATTATTTAACATTTTAAAAGAAAGACTCTATATCAAACATTACATTCTGTACATTTCAAATATACCATATAAACTATAACTTGTGTTTGTACAATAAATAATCTTAAACCCTCCAATATAGACTTGTAATTTGAAATACACATACTATAATATCCTATGCGCCAATAGTTTAGTAATTTGTGTTGTCGCAATATATACATGTATTATATATATATAATACACCCTTCGCTGTATCGGTAATAGGATCCCTATTTTTTATTATTGTTCTTAAGCTGGATGAAGGGATTCCCACAGATTCAGAAAAATCCTTTTGATTCAGCGTAGAATTTTCGTCGTACTTACAGAGGATTTGTAATTTTTCACTTATAGAAAGAGATTTCCGCTTTGCCATTTTTGCACTAATCACAACTGCACTGCCAAGAATTCAAAGAACGACTAATAAGAAAGGATAGAAATGTACTGTATTGACAGGGAGACTTTTGAGTGTTAAATTCCTTTCATGCAAAGGAAAGTACCGTTAGGTACAATTCCCGACACTGCTGGCAGGAGAGTTTCTTCAGGTAAAGGGTGGAATTCCTTTCGTCTACTTGGGGTGTAATGACCTTCGTACAGTCAGAGCAACAATTTCTTCACCACGCTTTTAAAACATCTCAAATACAGTACTGTTTCACAACTTATACGGAATGTTTCCTCATTTTCGACCAGGAAAAAAGCACTATAAGCGGGACTTGGAAGCGTTATAAGAGGTTAAAATTTAAGGGGTATGTATATGAAATGTCCAGGGACCGTAATGGATGGGATAGTGTTATAAGCGGGAGCGTAAATACGAGGTTTTACTGTATATTTAAATACTAGTTACCATAATTTGTTCCCACTATATTTCTGTCATTCTGTAAAATAATGTTGTTGAATATTATACTGTTGTCAACTTGCATGTTCAGTGTAATGGCAATTCAAGGATAGCAATTTTGACAAACCATTATAACTTATGCAAAAATGGGTACCATGTTATAAATTGCCTTTGTCTTCCAAAATGTATATTTAAATCATACATGACTTCCACGGCTCATCAAATAAAAGCCTGTTACTATTTGTTTTCAATTGTCAAAACTTATGAAGTATCATACGAATATCTGTGACATTAACTAACATTCATTATGTTATTAATATCATTCTTATGATAAGAAACCCCAGACATCACAAATGTAAAGTGCATTGCTTTTATTTTACTTATGTTAACAAACATGTATATAATTTGTTAAGCCATTAATTTGTTTTTAATTCATTTAAAACAGATGAGTTCACAATGAAGAATGACACTGCCACAAATTTTGAAAAATTTCTACAATTACAAGTTATGATATTGCAAACAAAATTCTTAAGTTATACTCAAAAATATATATACGTTTTGTATAAAAGAACTCACATAATCATTCACCATGAAGACAATTTTCCTAAATAAACAAGTATATTTCTTATAGAATATTATGGGTTTTGTGTTCAATGAATGCAACAGCCTTTACTAGGCATGCTTTTGTAGGTGTTAAAACTAGTAATTTTCCTGATGTGGCCATGGGTGTTTTTAATTGTAGGAGAAACATGAACTGAATGTTGCTGTTACGAACATAATAATTCAGATTAAAGGTCATGAAGTAAAAAGATAGAAACATTTCAAAAGAACAGTTACGGGGGAAGGGGTAATGGTTAGCGACATATATTTACTCCCTTTATAAAGCCTGCTGTTAACTGAACTCATATTAAAAAGACAATGAAATTATTGAAAATTTACCTCCTTATGGATAAACAAATCAGCGCATGTTTCAGTTAATATTAGGTTCATTATTGAAATTTACCTCCTTATGGATAAACAAATCAGCGCATGTTTCAGTTAATATTAGGCTATCACATTACTTACCAACATTAAATTGTTTCTACAAACAAGCAGGGTATCTGGACTCCTAACAACAAACAAATGCTTATTCTTGTTCCCAAATATATGAATGTAATTAACAAAGTTCCACTATCATAAATATAAATATACTCTACTGTCTATAATATTCTAAGATACAGTTTGGACTGTATTTCAATACTGTAATACATATTGTAAATTGTGTAATAAGCACATTATTTATCTTACAGTCTAAGTGATTACTATACAATTAAAACAAACACTAAGCAAATGAATAAATTTAAAGAAATATATTTGATATTATAGTAAAGTATCATGAAAAGCTATAAAATATTTACTCCATCTGAACTTTAATTAGGAATTTAGTTGTAAAAATACTGTCACTGAACATTTCCTATTCTTGTTTTCCCTTAAACATTATGAACAAACCATGCAGATTAGTGTTTTCTTACTTAAAAATTGTAAATATTTGTTTGCTTTGATTTCATGAATGTTGTATTGTTAGTCTTGATACAAGACAGCAACAGATCTTGAAGAGATGGTAGGTGTTTTCTACTGCCCAACTAGAGTGGCTATTTTGTACTGTTGCCAAATAATTTTACCTTTACAGTAAAATAACTGATGTAATTTTTCAAAAGTACAATAGTTTTTATGTTAAATATTGTTTTAGATTAACAGGCATTTCATGCTAGTAGAATATGGTTACATAACTTGGTCTGTACTTAATTTTTTCAGAAGCAAAACATTTTTTCTAGTTCATGCCTGTCTCACAATTATATTCAACAATTTAATGCAATATATAATTGAATTATAAACACCATGGTTACTGGTACTAGTAAGTGTGAATTAGTTATGTTGAAATACGATGGTTCTTTATGTAAACCAAATAAAATGATATTTCAATACAAATTAATTTACTTCTTCATGGAGATCAAAATATATGAATATCACAGACTGACAATCTGGGTATTCATACACACTGTAGTAGTAGTAGCAGCACTTTTGTAACACTCGCATAATCATTCAGTATGAAGAAAATTTTTCTAACAAGAACGTTTCTTATAGAATATTGTGTGCTTTGTGTTCAATGAATGCAAAAGTCTTTACTATGCGCGCTTTTATGGGTGTTAAAACTGTCAAGCGTAAAGTGTTAAAGTCCTGATCTGTAAAGGGCTGTTGTCTGATGGGTAAGGTATCTGGGATGATTGTTTAGTTTTAATTCTTTTGTACAGTATGATACTAAAAACTCCCAGTACAAAATGTGTTGGATATTTCAATAATGCATGTAGTCTGATGTTCGAAACAGATTTCACCCAGTGCATTATACATTCATTATTTATCCAGTCGTTTGATTGCACCTGCATAATAATTCTTTGTGGTAATTTAAAGACCTTTAGGCATTAGCTTTCTAAGAAAATAACACAGGGTGCCAACTGGTTTCCATTAGCTGCTGCTATGGCCAGCATTACTGTACAACATAAATTATACCACAGCATAAATATATGTGGCTGACCACTACTTTTCTGAAACTGTTTTTTCAAAATATTTTTCTATCTTGTTACTCCATGACCTTTAATCTGCATCATTATGTATATAAGACAGTCACCTTCAATTCATGTTTCTTCTATAAAATTAAAAACATCCTTGTCTACATTAAGAAAAATGCCAGTTTTAACCCCTATAAAAGCATGCCTAGTAACTATGTTTATTAATTTATTTTTAATTTTATGGCAGCCAAACATGAAATTTTTCAGTTGCTGAAAATGTCATTCAGCTGTTCTATTCACAGGCTTCTTTTGTAAGCTCAACTGTTTTAAATTATAACTAGCAGTATAGCTTTTATATGTCGCCATTCTTGAGACTCAAAGGAATGTTACAAATAACTACTGATATAAAACTGCTTCCAGTAAACATAAAACACTATTAGATACACACAATGTTTGCTTTGTTTTTTAATTTTTAATTTGCATTTTCCAGTTCACAAGATTATAAATATCAGATATTTATAGCTATTAACTTTCCGCCATTTTCAGACCGCTTAAACTTAATTCAGTTTGAAGTGCTAGTACGTACCAGCACCCTCTACTCTAAAAAATGTTGTCAGTTTTAGAAATCTGGACTTTCGTTTAAACATTTTATAATTAATGCAACACCTGAATTGTAACTATATTACTGAAATCACATGCTGTCTTACCATGTAACGGGGCAAAAAGGGGTATTATTTTTATTGTAATTTCATTCGGTTTTATTTCAAATTATACGGGTCCAAAACAGCGAGGCACCTACATAGAACGGCTCAGTGCGTTGGGTGCGGCGGTCAACAAGAGTTAATTCACAGAATGCCAGTGCGCACGTGCCTGTGCTTTCCGTTGGTGAGAAGAATAAAAATATTGGTAACTAACAACCAGCAACAAAGGAATGCGTCCGAGGTGCAACGACGCAATACCATTCCAAGAACTGTAGTGCTGAGTGCCACGCGCAAACACCAGCAGGCGCGCCACCGACGCCGAGATGGTAAAACAATATGGCTAATTTTATAAAATCTGTTTGCTATACTGCAGTGAGACGGCGGAAGTCTTGACAAAATCCCGCCTATCTTTGTGACGAAACCAGTGGCAGTGAAATTTCGTCGACGCCCAAGACACACAAATAACACGTATTGTGTGTGCAATGACCAAGACTTTAACAACGAAGGCTGGGAACAGTGATGAAATTTGTTCGCAGGCAAGGCAGTGATGTCCGGGCCTCATGTAAGTCCAGTCGACTTCCAGCATAGACCGTGCACGGTCGCTTAAATTGTCTACCCGGGTAATATAATGTCGGCCGACAGTAACAGCATCCATAAATAACTAAATATAATTAAAAGTAAAGTGATATAACCAGTGGTGAAGTGTAACTTTCAACAAACCAATGAAACTATAATTTTTTCTATGGAAAAGAAATCGTGTGGGTGAATTGCCATGCGGTTACAGGAGACGCCATGGTAACTGTAATTATATCCAACACAAAATTATTGTGATCATGTATAAAAGGTGGTTTTGAAGTAATTATATATAAATGAATATGGGGTTTTATAAATTGGTACAAATGTGAGCGTGTGGCAAGCTGGGTTCGCCTGAGTAGTAGAATATATATATATATATATATGTTAGAATAGGAATATGTTTCCATAAATGTACATGTTTATCTAATTTTGAGCTAATTGAAATTTATTCAAAATGAAGTAAAGCCAATAAATTTTTGAATTCCATCAACAAATGAGTGTAGCGTACGTTTGTTGCGTAACCTTATGATCACTCTTGCATTTCAACGTTCGTGTGACGAACTGGGCTGGAGAAGATTTTAGAGGTAAGTGGAAGATAAATAATTTTTATGATTTTAAACAGGGATGTGTCGGTTCTCGGTACCGATTCCCGGTACCACCGGTTTTTGGGGTTAGGTACCGGTATCGAGAACCGGTGCTACAAAGTTGGTATCACTACTTTTACATGTTTTATCCTTCGTTTTTGCATTAGACCATTTTCATAGTCATTAGATTGTCGGTACTTTTAAAACTTTCACACTGTACACGGAAAGCGGTTTGGTGATTCGGAAGTACCACGGTGGCGTTATTTAAACACCACAGGTCGTGGTCGGATTCAGCCCAGTCGATGTAAATTTCAAGGAAATCGCAACGCGATGGCTGGAAACACGAAAAAAATGCAAAAGACCGAAGCCAAGATTCGTAGGTTAGAGCGTCGCCAACGGAGCACAAGGTGCGTGTTTGACACGGACAGGCAGTTATACAGTGTTTGTATAATGTATGCGTGTGAAAGCAAACAAAGTCAGGTAGGCAAAAGCGTTGCCACAAATAGCACTGCCACAACACAATGCTTTTATCCTAAGGTTTGCACGGATTACAGTAATAAATCTAATCCCCTATTCTGCGAATCGGCAAGCCACATGCTACAATAGCCTCGTGTTTAGACTTCGTGGTAGGAGCAGCAGTTCAGTTGCTTATCTGCTTTGTGAGAAGTACACGTTATTAGTTTGTCTTGTGCGAAAAATATTTTACCAGGGACTTTTCAACTCTGTCTAACTTTAAGTTATCCATCTTAATTACTGTATTCTGTTCAGTATCTGTAAGGCTATATTCCGCTGTACTACAACATTGTTTATCGCATAATACAAATAAGGAATTTACACAGAAAAAACTACTTAAATTAACCAACAACTTACATAGTTAAAACTGTAGACTAAATATCGGCGAAAACAATATAAATATAAGCTTATTTAACCGAAAATATCTGTAAATTTTAAAAATGATTTTATTTTCTTTTGACCTTTTGACATGTAATGGTTATGTTTGTATACAAATGGTAGATTTAGGAATATCGAATTAGTAAATTCTAGTCACCGTTTGCAGATTTTAGTTCCTACTCCTAGATTTAAGGAACGTCTATAGTAAACTTTGGTTTTGCTAGTATCTACAGAATTAAGGAGTCAAAATTCACTAATTTAAGCAGAAATTTTGTAGAATTAAGTAGTTTTATTTTTCCGTATAGGTTATGAAGAAAACTCGTAACGTGTCCTAAATTGGGGAGGTCTCGGGTTCTCAAATTGGAGAGCAAACTTTGCCCTATTAGTGGTTTCAGTTTAGATAAGTTTAATATTTATAATTATTTCGAATTTTAGAATATTTTTAAGAGATGTCATCCCAGATTTGGAAGTATTTTAAAACTGACGCTGCCGATAATCGGTTTGCCAAATGCAATATCTCCAGTAAATTAATTTCGAGAGGAGGTGGAAGTAAGAGTACTTCAAATTTAATGAAACACTTTAAAACGCATTCTAAAAGTAGGCCGAATGCTCCTACTAATAAAGAGCCAGCCAAAACTCTGAGTATACCCAGTGGATCCACTTTAAGCAATTATTTTAGTAAAAATACAAATTTAGGCAGTAAAACTTCCAGCCCAGATATGGGCTTAAATGTAGATGAAATAAGTGATGATAATTTAAGCCTAAGTGTTGATGTTTCGGATACAGATGATCCAAACCCTCTGATGACTTCTCCAAATTTATCTGCTGTGTCACCAGCATCAACAACAGACCTAGGTGATAGTTGTGAGATTCACACTTCACCTAGATTCAGCCCTTACCCCAAAACCATTCATAAATAAGTTTTTTACTTTAACATCATTTTATAGGTCTACTCCACAATTAAACGCATTTTAGAATTAATTTTGTTGATGTTTTTCTTTTCCCTCTAGCCCTAAAATACATTTTTAATTTTTGTTTTTAGGTACCGGTACCGAGAATCGGGAATCGATTCTTATGGAATCGGTACTGGTACCGGGATCGGAAAAATTTGGTACCGACACATCCCTAATTTTAAATGTATTAAAAGGTAATTAACTTCACAATTGGCGCCTGAACAGGGACGAATTTTAGAAATTAAATTTCATTAAATTCCACACCTACAACGAATGCAAGTTTGATTTAAGGTTAAGTAACGATACGCAAAAAATACGTAAAAGTACGTAAAATACGTACAGTTTGAACGATATGTAGTATACTTAATTATACAAGATTGAAATGGTGTTATGATTAAGTAAATCGATTAAATTAAGTTAACAAATATTATAAAGAATAAATAATGGATACTAATGAGAGTATTAAGAACGAAGTCAGCTTCACTGACAGCCAGACAGAAAGTCAAATAAATAGCAATTCTGGTATTCAAACAGAGTCACTGTCAATAAGTGACAGTAATGTAGACGGATCTGTATTAATTAGTGAAGCGGGAGCAAATTCCACTCCTATTACAACTAAAACAAATATAAAAGAAAAAGAATTGTCATTAGAGGACATATTTGATTTTATGAAAACTAATTTCAGTAAAGTGAATAGCAATTTCAATAAACAAAGAAATGATTTTGATGAAAAATTCGATAAAATAGATCGTCGTTTTGACGTTAAATTAAACGAGCAGAATGATAAGATTAAAAGTAACTTTGATGATAGATTCAATGAGATCAGAAACGAAATTAAGCAACAGAATGTCAAGTTGAATGAGCGAGTAAATGTAATTAATACAAATTTAAATAATATGAAAGAACAGGTAATAAAATCTATAAATAATAATTGTGAGAAGATGGTTAATGAAGTGAATAAAAATCTAGACAGAAAATTAGATCAGATAATAAATAAGAAGTTAGATGACAATGTTACGAATATTAATAATGACAAAATAGTGGAAGAGAATAAAATATTGAATAGTGATGAGATAGAGATAGTGAGTGAGAGTGAGAGAGTAATGGGAGTAGTAATTAGCGTTGATGAATTAGAGAAGGAGTGGCAAGAGAGATTAGATGAGTATGTAGGGCAAAGGGCAAATTTTCCCCAAGTTTATGTTGAAACAGAGGTTTCACAGGTTGTTGATGAGGACAGAGTTTCCTCCAGTAGTTATGTGGGAGACATGGTGTCTCAAAATGGTCCCTAATTTTTTTGTGATTTAGCTGGTAAAGCCAGGAGATGTAATAAGTATTTTGTGTGGCCCTTTGCATGGAATGAGATAGCTCAGGGGGGTAGTGACAGGTGTTGTGATGATGAAAGATGTTTTGAGAGAGAGTTGTGTATTGATAGGGAGATAGAATTATATCAGTTGAAGAGAAATTATAATGAGTTGAAAGAGATGTTAGAAGTGGTGAAGATAAATGATATAAAATACTTACCTTACAAAATAGAGAGTAATAATTATTTTGATGATACCTGTATAAATAATAACAACTTACCTGATGTTTTAATGAGTATAGTAAACGAATATGATGAGAAAATAAATTGCTGTAGGATGACCAATAATACTGATGGAGACTGGACAAAAATAACTGATGTTGACTTGGTTTATGACAAAATAATAATAATGGGAGATAACCCTATGTATTATTATTGTGGTAGAATGGATAAAATAAATTTTTATGGTTATTACACAAAGGATAGCCATATGATGTGCATAAATAAAATTGAAAAATGTTATGTGAAAACAAGACTAATTTTCGATGATGGAGGCTGAACATAAACTTAATAAATGGACATTTTAAATATTTTGATTTATGGTTCTGACCTTGCTGACTTGGGAAATGAAGTGTGGTAAATTGAATAATAATGACAAAAGTTTGTAAATAAATTTTAGTGAAATTAGCTGTGTTTGTATTGTAACAAGTAGGTAATATAAACAACATGTGTATGTGGTAGAATTTGTTTAATAATATTAATAATAATTTTTTGTCAGATTAAATAAATGATTACGAAGGTGGTAATTAATGAATGATAAATTGTTTTGGAAGTAATGTAATTAAAAATGTGGTGTTTTCAATATTTAATGGAATTAAAGTAAGTTGAATTGTTTAAATAAATTTGATTGATTTAAAATGTTATATGATTGAATTTTTCTAATGATTCTGAATTATTTTATGAGATCTAAATTTGATAATAATTAATAAACGAATAAATGTAAGATGTATTTAGTTGTGGAATCATATTATCATTATTGTTTCAGAAGGTAATGGAGATGTATTGTTTTGGAATCATATGTTTTGAATGATGTACTGTGAGTATAAAATTTTATAATACAAGTTAAATAGAGTAAAATGTTTACAGGTGTTGAAAAGATTTTAAACTCAATGATGAAACTAATTTGAGATAATTGTACTAAATAGAAACCATAGTCAAAAGGTAGTAATAACTGAAATATGAGATAAAATAAATGTTTATTTTGTTTAATGATTGTTCTATTGTTCTAAAAATAAATAATTGTTTGTCTAATGTGAATGTAGCAATGCTAATGATCAAGGTTAATGTCTATTTGTTTATTATGTTATTATATTGTGTTTAGTAGGTCTTATTGTGTTCTTCTTTTATTATGTTAGGATATAAGGTTTGTAAACGTGTAATGCATTTCCCATGATGTAAAGTTGGGAATGTAGTTAGGGTAAGGTCATTCACCTTGCTAAGAAAATCAGCTGATCAGCTGTAGAGTATCACTTATGAATGATTTGCAAAATGTTCAAGGTAGTTAAAGGATTGAATATAATGAAAATTGAATATAATTTATGTTTGAATAATATATTTCAATGTGGTTAAAGATTTTAATTTAAATGATGATAAAATGAATTGAGATAGTTAAGAATTTTAAATGGTTTGTAAAAAGTGGTGTACAATAATATTTTAAAAGATTGAAAGTAAGACGGCTTTCTTACTTGATAATTTAATAGCCTCTGGTGAGCTCTATAGCAGCAGCATGCAGAATTGCTAACAAGACGTAAATAATATAAAAATGACTTACCGTAATCTCACGACTGGGTAGATCCTGACACTCAGGCAGGATAGACTGGTTGGGAAGAGGATGGGTTACATGCACGGATTTCTACCTGCCGAGGAGTCCCGACTCGTGGATGATGACACTAAGATGGCTGGCGTGCGACAAAAGCTACAAGTCCATTGCATGCATGAGCCCTACAAAAGCCATAGTGCCAACTTCGGAAAATGAAAATAATGACCGGTTCGATCCGAAATATCGAACACGTGGTAAAGTTGATTTTGGGTGATTAATATTGAGTTAGGACATTTAGATCAGTCCATGTTGAATTTAAAGGGGTACTAGAGAGAATAATATTGTGGGAATAATGTAATGTAGAATTTGAGAAGTATTGATAGTGACACAGCAGCTATGGGGAAAATATGTAGAGTATTGATTGATATATTGAGTTAATAAATAAGTGGAGATATTTTGTAGATGAAAGTGATGTATTGGGAGAGTAATTAGTTGATGGGTAATTTTGTAAGGGGGGTGGTGTGATGATAAGGAGTCCGCAACGACAGGCGTTGTGGCGGGAAGGGACCGATTGGCGCCGGAAAGGGTTACCTAGGGGAAGTCCAGGAACCAGATAAGGGAGTGAGCTTTGGGAGGGAAACACACATCCTGAGTACAAAGGGGTAGAGAGTATTTTTTTTATATAAGTGTAGAATGATGCGATATGAGTAGAGTAGTAAGTTGGGATTAGAGAATGTTTCATAGATGTTTTTGATAGAGGGGTGTCATGTTAGTTAAAGCTGTTAGTGATTATTAGAGTCAGAAAGGGGATTAAGAGTATATATAAATGCCAAGTTGTAAGTCAAGTTATTATGAATAATTAAGTCACCCAAACTAATTGAGATTGCGAATGTTGAAGAAAGTAAATCATAGCCAAAATGTATAAAATTAATTGAAACAAGTGACAGCTTTTAATAGAAGTTGAAACTGATTAGAGCTAAAAAAAGGTGTAAATTTTGGTTAATTTAAATGTCAATTTTATTGTTAATTGTAATAATAACTATGTTAATTTTAAATGTCTTATTGTATTATGTTTGAAGGTATAAATTTTAAAGATGTTTCAGGTATTCCATGATGTAACTTTGTATAACATAGATATATCAAGGTCGTTGACTTGACCCAGAAAGATCAGCTGATGGTTGATGTTATAGACAAGACCAGTTTCTAGCAATTGATTGATGCAGTTTTGTCGCTTAATTGAATTGAATGATTTTGATTTATTCTGAGATTGGTAAAAATGATATTTTGATAAATTTAATTTTTTTTGAAAAAAAAAAAAAAAAAAAAAAATTTTTGATTTCTTTCTTCTGTCAGATAGGTGATGTTTGAATTTCAAGTGTATTATTGTTTATGTGTATTACTAGTGTTTTATTGAATTATGTCGTTTGGAATATATGTTAGAGTAAATTCATGTTTAATAAGGTATTCAATTTGTTTTCTTTAGGGTTGTTATTAATATTGAAGAGAATTACTAGAGTTGATGGGTTCATGTAACAGATTGTTTTATTTTTATTTTTGAGGAAGTAACTTAAATGATTTTATTTTCTGAATTTTCAGTAAAAGAATGTATTAATGAGTATGTGTACGCACCCAGTACTTGCCAAAGGCGACCCAGTATGCATGAGAAGGGGGAACGTATCGGTTGAGGATCTGGCATGGTATAAGGCCAGGGATTTGGAGTTTGGGGTGGCATGTTAGAAGGTTAGGTGCGCTGTGGTGCGTGTCTGTTCGATTTTATGGTGTTGGGATCCCGAATAGAGAAGTCCAGTAATCTCGTTCAGATGCGGCCATAGTCGCCGAGCCAGGGGGGTTGTTTACCCATGCTATATAAGAACTAATGGGAGGTTGTTGGCACCATATCCTCACCGATCCTCTTAGGGGTTTAGCAATGAGATTTCTTCTGTTTCGGCAGAAGATCTCTCATTGGGGGGGTATTGTAACGGGGCAAAAAGGGGTATTATTTTTATTGTAATTTCATTCAGTTTTATTTCAAATTATACGGGTCCAAAACAGCGAGGCACCTACATAGAACGGCTCAGTGCGTTGGTTGCTGCGGTCAACAAGAGTTAATTCACAGAATGCCAGTGCGCACATGCCTGTGCTTTCCGTTGGTGAGAAGAATAAAAATATTGGTAACTAACAACCAGCAACAAAGGAATGCGTCCGAGGTGCAACGACGCAATACCATTCCAAGAACTGTAGTGCTGAGTGCCACGCGCAAACACCAGCAGGCGCGCCACCGACGCCGAGATGGTAAAACAATATGGCTAATTTTATAAAATCTGTTTGCTATACTGCAGTGAGACGGCGGAAGTCTTGACAAAATCCCGCCTATCTTTGTGACAAAACCAGTGGCAGTGAAATTTCGTCGACGCCCAAGACACACAAATAACACGTATTGTGTGTGCAATGACCAAGACTTTAACAACGAAGGCTGGGAACAGTGATGAAATTTGTTCGCAGGCAAGGCAGTGATGTCCGGGCCTCATGTAAGTCCAGTCGACTTCCAGCATAGACCGTGCACGGTCGCTTAAATTGTCTACCCGGGTAATATAATGTCGGCCGACAGTAACAGCATCCATAAATAACTAAATATAATTAAAAGTAAAGTGATATAACCAGTGGTGAAGTGTAACTTTCAACAAACCAATGAAACTATAATTTTTTCTACGGAAAAGAAATCGTGTGGGTGAATTGCCATGCGGTTACAGGAGACGCCATGGTAACTGTAATTATATCCAACACAAAATTATTGTGATCATGTATAAAAGGTGGTTTTGAAGTAATTATATATAAATGAATATGGGGTTTTATAAATTGGTACAAATGTGAGCGTGTGGCAAGCTGGGTTCGCCTGAGTAGTAGAATATATATATATATATATATATGTTAGAATAGGAATATGTTTCCATAAATGTACATGTTTATCTAATTTTGAGCTAATTGAAATTTATTCAAAATGAAGTAAAGCCAATAAATTTTTGAATTCCATCAACAAATGAGTGTAGCGTATGTTTGTTGCGTAACCTTATGATCACTCTTGCATTTCAACGTTCGTGTGACGAACTGGGCTGGAGAAGATTTTAGAGGTAAGTGGAAGATGAATAATTTTTATGATTTTAAATGTATTAAAAGGTAATTAACTTCACAACCAATCATATCACTCAGTCTTAGCACATTTTTATGTTAGGGTACAGAATGTTACTCAGCCTCACAAGTGGTATGTTTGGGATTAAATAAAATTCATCACAAAATGCAGTGTTCTTATAATTATCTTTCTTGTTCATGTAAGCTTAGTTTCTTGTCTGCTTCTCATACTGACAGATCAGCATAATATCTTACACTACACCCACTTCCCCAACAGGTACACAATGAATGACTGCCCCAAGTAAATAGCCAAGCATACATGTTTCTTCATCCCTGTAGCACGCTACTGCACTTACTGCATTTGTGCTCACATTTCTGTCTTCCCAAATTACAATTTTCCAATTATTTTGGATTTTACTTCACTTACATCACAGGCTGTAACATGACTAAGTGGAACTTATTTCCTCTAAAATTACTTTCTTTAAGACTGAGAGAAGGCTAGTATGAAACTCCTAACTGTTCTCCTGATACTAAATCATAGTCACTGAAGAGATTTTAACTTTTTTTATAAAATCATATTTTATGATGCATATTGCAATACTCTTATTCCTTAATGTGCATTAGGACCTGTTCCTCTGTCTTCCTAAGGCCATTCAGACACTATAGTTTATAACAGAATGGCTGTATCTGCATTATTCATATGATATTCTACAACTGAATGTGTGTGTGTATGTGTGTGTGTACAGAACACGCGTGCGTATATATAAAGAACTGCATTTTCAACTCTCAACTAAATACTGTATTTACTTAAATACATTTTATGAGAATGAAAGTAGTAATTATAAATATCCATAACAATGGCATCAGTTCACTTTACATACACACTAAGCACCAAATTTTAACAAACCTGATTATTCCTGTAAGACTGTGTGAAAATTCCAGAACAAAGAAAATCTCAAGTGTCTGTAATTGAAAACTAAACACATGCGCTAGTACACTTGATCTGCTGAACTAACAAAAGTAATAATAGTAGAAAAAATTAATACAAATTCTGGAATTTTCCAGTCGTATAGTACTATCAGGTCTGTAATAACCACCATTCTCTTACATCACATTTCATACCTTTGGTACATTTTTGTGTGAACTGCTAGCAAGGTTCATCATTTTATCAAACATCATTTCATCCTTCTCAAGGCATGGCACAGGATTGACCACTTCTGCATCTGGCACATCACATTCTTGTGCAGCAGAATCCAAATGTAGGTTTAAGTGTATCATTAAATTTGTTCGAACCTTACTTGAATATTTACATCGTGAGCATTTAAGAGGTTTTGGAAATACAGGAGCAAGTGGAAGTTCATTAACTTCATCTGGCGAGTATTCTGCTTTAATTCGGCTGTTTTCCTTCTTTGGTTGTAACAAAGGTTTCTGAGCACCCTTTTCCTATAAAAATAATGAAACTCAATTCAACAGACACTTATTTCACTACAGTTTCTACAATGATAAAAATGACTGTTAGAAAAAACTGGGACACTTTACTTATAAAAATATGATATACACAAAACTTGTATGAACAAAACTGTATGTCCAGGACAGATTAAAAATGTCTAAGTACATGTTACCAGTAAAAAAACAGGATCTTTAATACTTCCATGTAAAACTACATTATCAAATGTTTACTCACTGAAAAAGTACATTTATTTCTATAAAACTAATATGCCCCTAGTACAAATAAATAATCATGGTAACGTACTGACCTTGTAACTCTATACTTAATGTACTGACCATTACTATATGCCATTATATATCAAACAGAAGACAAAATTATATCCCAGAGTTTAAATTTAAACTTCGTGCGGAAGTTTAGTATAAGTACACAACAAATAAGTCACCAGAGTAACAGCAGACAATTAACAACATAAGTTCAAATTAAAATGTTTCCAGATGAAAGGACAACTGCTATCAAATGGCACTATGTCTACTAGCTGATAAGGGTGGTAGTTGTTTGAAAACTGTCTTAGCAGTTGGTGTGCTAAAAATAGAAGGGTGTACTCCCCAAAAAACCTTAACTCATTTATAAAAAATTGTGTATTTATTTATACATTCTGAAACTTCAAATTTCTCTCCATTTGAATCAATACATTTGTCCAAACGTTTCTTCCACTATGCAAAACATTTTTTAAACGCATTGGTGTTGACACTTTTTAGTTCTACCATTTTTTGTTTCTCCTCTTCATCAGCAAAACTTTGTTCTTTGAGGTCTCTTTTAATTTGAGGAAGTAAAAAGTCAATCATAGCAAGATCAGGTGAATATGGGGGATGAGACAAGGGAGTCTTAACAGTCAGCACTGTGTGGGCAACCTGGGACTTTGACATGATGGACGAACCAGACATCTATTTGCCACAAATTGGGGTGGGGGAGGGAAAAAATCATGATGCAACCTTTCCAAAACTTCCAAATAAAAACTTTGTTTGACTGCTTTACACTGGGGTAAATTCTGAATGTACAATCCTGCTCACATCAAAGAAACAAAAGGAGCATTGTCTTCACATTTCATTTAATTTGTCCTGCTTTCTTGGGACAAAAAGACTTGGCTTGGCAGTTTTCCCTTGGCTGGATTGCTGTTTGTTCTTTATCATAACTGTAGCATCAAGATTTGTATCCGTTTATGATTTTTAATTAAGAAAGTTGTGGTAGTGGTTATAATCACAAACAGAATTATCACTGTTGCACACCACTATGAAAAAATTATTCCGATTAGCGCTTTCAAGCTTCTCAGCTCATCAGATCAGATTTTTCCGATCTGACGATAAGCTGAGAAGCTTGAAAGCGCTAATCAGAATAATTTTTCTATAGTGGTGTGCAACAGTGATAATTCTGTTTGTTTATGATTTTGGAAAAGAAATCAGGGCCAGCTTCCAATTGTTCCTTCAAAGCATGGTACACAGGTAGGTAATTGTCTTTCTGATCAGGGGTTAGCAGGCAAGGCATGAATTTTGCTGAAACTCTTCTCATACCGAATTCCTGCACTGACAGCCCAATAAATTCCATAAAAGTTATCAAAGGTTCAATGGTGACCTTTCTGAATTGTTAAATGAAGTTTGGGAACATTTTAGTCAGTCTGGGCAGTCGAAGGACGTACACATTGAGGTGAACACTACCCAACAGCAAAAACCTGTACTACAAGTGCTCCATCCTCCACAAGCCAATTCCAGGTTTCTGTGAGTACCCCCCCCCCCTCATATAAGTGCAAAGATTGTGATGCTCAGAGTATGCTATCAGAATGTGTTAATTCTAATTTTAAATATATATATATATATATATATATATATATATAATTTTGGGTACAGAAAAGAACATTACAACAAAAATCTCAATTTAATAATCCTTCATTAAATTATTTATTTGGATTTTATAAATACAACTGTACAGTTCCTTCACTGTTTGTATTGAAAATTACACAATTTCAGGCACTCAGATGTTTTTGTTTTACATATTATTGAATAATAAATAAAATTCTTTTAATAAGCTTTATTTAAACTGCCGTGTTACTATACAGTATATTTTGACAGATTTTATATTAAGTCCATCTTCGGATATATACACTTTTTACAGACACAACAAAAATAAGTTCTCTGCTAATTCAATAATGACTCAAATGGCTCAATACGATAATACTGTGTTGGTCTCTATAACCAAAATATGCATTTGCTTGATACCCTTTTACAGTTTTGACCTGATATCTAGAAAACTTATGGACAAGTAAATTTTCTGTAAAACCTGACGCCTGTCAATTTTACTTTCATTTTTGAACTTGTGTAACATCATCTGTATTGATAATTTATGGGTTTCTGTTGCTTGTGCATGCCTAAGGGAGTTTGTAGTTGCCACAGTAGCACATGTCACACTTCTGCTGTCCTTTAATACTAAATACCACATCACACAACACAGGCTCCCATATAGTGCATATTTCTCTAGTTTATTTATCAATATTGATTTGAAAATACCTACTGTTATTAGGACATTTAAATGAGTTATACTTAGTGTATTATTTAGAGACAGCATAAAATTTTAGCTCAGCAGGTCAAACAACTACTGAAAAATTGCATAGGCTTTTCCAGAAATATTTTTCAAAACCGATATGACAAAGTGAGTGGAAAAGTAACATGATGGAATTTTTAAAGTTTGTCATATAGGGAAGTCCATCACTGGTAAAAGAATCAGGATGAAAGCTGCAGGCTATTGTGAAACTGGTAATGTCAGTTTGAGCTATACCGACTTTTATTTAGCACACTACTGCACGTAGTGTTTTGTACTATATTTTTGTCCATGTATCCAAAAAGGTTAAGTTTTTACTGTATATTAATAATAAATGACATTTTATTATAGTGAAATTTTTTATTATTTATTTTCAAAAGATGCTTGTTAAATTTTCCATCTAAAAAGAAACATTACTTTTATGTTTCATAAAACTGCAAACGCTACATATTTAACTTCACAATGTCCTTGATGTTCAGACCAAACTTACAATTTCAAAAACTCTGAAATTGTAGAGGACAGCCACACATAATGTAGCTAGATATTAAAAAATAACCATGTGCAACAAACTAAATGCGAAGTGTTAACAATTTGTTTGCCACAACTATAATGAAGCTGTGTACACAGCAATTTACGTAATTGTGTCATGTTTACTGGTACTGATAAGCTGACTTCTTAGCATCAGCTGGATCAGACATATTACTTATAGAAACCAGCTAGAATTTCAATCCACATCTATCTGTTTAATCAATGTCATCTTCATCAGATATGTCTAACAATGCATATATTTCTGACTTAATCAGTTTATTTTCATCAAAAATAAAGGAATATATTCTCATTCTGACATTTTGTTAAGACAATTTTAAAACTAGACTGGAGTTGGACTTTGTAAGTTAAGGAAAAGGTTAAAGCAGAATGTAAACAAACGGAATATAAACAGAAAATTAATATTACCAAATGCTTCTAAAAAAAGGCATTGCAAATAATGAAAGATGAAAGAAAAATATACCATCCTACAATAACTCACTATAAGAAATGCCCAACAAGTGTCAAAATTAATCAAACTGTCAATTCAGAACATGAAAAGTCGTAACTGCCTATTAATTGGTGTGGTGAGTCCATATTCTCTTTCCTTCTTCTAGTTCACATCATCTGCCTTGCATGATAACACTCGTAAATGTCAACACTGGTTCAATGGCTTTCAGTAGTAGACCCACCAAACAGTTGAGTTAGATTTATGCATTACATATATTTGTGACAACTACACATATAGGACCATCATAACTAAGTTACAATTTAATTTTAATGAGAATTTTGGAATATCTGTATGTCAAATTTGCAAAGAATTATATACCACAAGCTGACTAAGAATTCGAAACACCGATTTACAATTGGTGAAATACAATTTATCCTTCTGCCAATTTAACTGAACAGAGCCATTCAGCTGAATATTTGTTATTAAACTTTGTTTTTTTTTTTGCTTTTTACATGGCTCAACTTCACATCTCAACAATTTTCATGTGTTTAAGGAAACAATCCTTGATTAAGGTACAGTATAATCCACCCACAACAATTACCTCAATAATTACTATTACTAAATATTTTGTAAAAAAACTTATTACAGAAACTCTAAAAGCTGTATTAATCACACATAAACTTGATCAACAAACACTGATAGAACTCAATAATATTATTTCTTAAAATCCCGTTTGCATATCGAATCAGTGCAATAAACACAGTGTCAACTAACAAAGTAGACTGACTAAAGGTTTCTAAAGGTGGTCATAACAATGGACAAAACTAGTTACAAAAAAAACTTTTGATTCACAGCTGTTGGGTTTAATATGCATGGGCAGCAGGTAATCTTTCTTCCAAAATATGTCAACTCCACTGCATCTAGATAAGGCCTATTTTATTGCCTGCATGACAATACGAGAGGAAAATGAAACCTAATTTTCAATTTAAAGACATCAATAAAATTAAGCCTTATAACAGTACAAGTAGAAGGAAACATAAAAATATATTCAACAGGAATTTAACAATTCAAGTCACAAATCGCATTCTTATCTGTTTCTCATAAACTACTGAAGGCTTACACCATATTTTCTGAATTTTGTCGGAATCTTGCATACCACCATAATTTTACCAGGTTTTCCATTCAAACTACAGAAAATCTACACCAGTTTGCAGGTATGGACACTGGGCTATACAACATATTATTTTAATTGTATCCAACTTAACAAGACCAGAATAAAGTCAAAGTATGACTGATATGGTATGTGAATACCAAGGTACTTGTACCATGTTTGTTAAATACTTGAATAACACAATAACACTACACTTCAACATATGTGTACAACTCCTGATTAAAAGAGAAATCATGACAGAGTGTCATGAGTGTTGAAATGAAATGAATTATTTTAAAATATCAATTATTTTACTATCAAGGGCACAAGGATACATACATTTTCTTCAAAAAGTATTATCTACAAAATTCGTTCTTTAATTTAACATTCTTTGACAATTTTCACACAACTAATGATAAATGATTTGAATATATGATATAATAAATAAGCTAAATGGATTGATTGGATTTACTAGTGTACTAATTTTTTCAACACTAATAATTTTCATACTTTCAAAACTAACATTTTATTACCAAAAACCTTGTGTTTCTGATCGCAGTATAGAAGAAAGTGTCATAGGGTTAATTCATACAGTTGAAGTTTTACGTACAATTGTAAATTATAGTAAACTGCTGTAGCAGTAACTGTAAATTACATACACAGTTTTGAGACTATGAGTATAATATCCGAAAGCTATAGATAACTAAAGACAATTAAAAATACTTTCACTTAGATTTTATAAAATCAGAAGTAAAGCAGATTATGGCACCCTTTATTGGTTGTCCCTTGTATTTCCTGTATACTATTGTGTGTGTGTGTATGCGCACGTGCGCACACATGCACATGTTTTACACCCGTTACTTGGAAAAATAACAAACACTTACCTTTGGTACAAGAACAAATTGTGCATTTTCACTGTTTTTATTCTCTGCATTCGCTGGAACAATATTAGTACTGCTAACTTTGTGGACTTGTTTCATATGTGTTGCAATCCTGCTTTGCACCGAATCTTTAAATTCACAAAGTGAACACATATATCTAAGAGGGCCATGTGTACGCAAATGTTCCATAAGATTTTGTGAATGTTTCAATATTTTGGGGCAGTGTGCACATCTAAGGACTGATGCATACAGTGCTCTTTCACATGTCTGAAAGTGACTTTTTAATTCAGCAGAATCAATCCCTCGGTAGTTACAGCCTGTAAATAAAAGAAAAATTATCAAATTCTTATGTCTTATGTAAAACCACAGGTGAGATAAATTCAGTGATGGTGATGATGATTATTATGACATAATGTTTACTGATCTCGTGATCTGAATAACATTATTGTAAACGATAAAATGGTTTAAACAGAAATGTACAGACAACTTGAGTCCACACTGATACCAATTTTATTAATTTTAGATGGTTTTCTATTTTCAAACAAACAGAAATGGGGTTTCCTGTTTAATTTGCAAGAAATTGGCAAAAGCATACCAACATCATGTTACTTTGTATTCTAATTAATGACACAATTAATTTATCTACTTATTATGACACCATTACACATCTTCAATTCTCCAAATTATATGACTAACTGGTAGACAAAAAACCCAACCTAATTTAGAAAACACAATTAATTATTAGTTGCAAAGACATTTAATTAGACGCTTGCCAAGTACACAACCAATAAAAGTACACTTGCTAAGTTACTTTCTAGCTGTGGGTATAAAGGGCTGCTTACACTTATTCTTATTACACGGAACTCATATAAAATTATATGTTAGGCCTACAAGTTAAGTACGTCAGAATTTTGTCAATAAATGTTTAAATCAATCTAGAAATGTTTTATCTGTATTTTTAGAATTAGATTCAGATTGGACATTTTGTCATTTAACTAATGTGAATTGTTTACTCATTAATAATATGAGTTGATAAACGTGATAAAATATGACTAACCTGAGTATGGTCAGATTGTTGCTTACATATTTGTATAAACTATTATATACCAAATCATCACAGCATATATACGATATTATCTGAAGTTGCATAATTTGGTCCTTGCTGGATAGTACTGAATATAATGATTAACATTTCATAACGTAATATTTCAAACTGAATATGTCAATGATATTTTTATGTAATGAACTAACCGGAACTTCAATTATTTCTTAAGTTATTAGTAATTAATTATATAATAAGGGCTAATTATTTAAACAAAACTTAAATTTTGTATGGATTTGAATAAAATGTGAGCTTCAATGGATATGAGTCAAGTTATTTAAAATCTCACCTTACCATATTCCATTCTGTCTTCAATGAGTTCACCTAGAAGGTCATTGGGGGGGGGGGTTCTAATAAGGAAGATTTTGAAAGTCTGTTTAAACAGGAATAGTGCATTGGTTATGATATACAACTGCCAAATATGGTTGGCAACCCTAGGGCCCTGTGTTTTATGTTTTTAAAGAGCTTTGTGTGATATGTCTATGGGTCTTATTTGAATCCTAACCTTTGTCACCGGACAAAAGGCTTGCCGCATGACAACTGGCGCCAATCGTACACACTATCGTTTTTGGTGGCCCTAAAAAGGACCGAGTGGCGAGAACGGTGATGTTGGTCGTGCCGCGCTGAGGTGTTCGGCGGCTGCGCCCGCTGATCGTGGCGTACTGCAGTCCTCCTCTTCTTTCGGCACCGGTTGTAGAGTCGGCTGCCGGCCCAGCGAAATCCATCGCTGGCGCGGAACGGGAGTGCGAAGACGCAAGAACGGCGGTGGTTCTATTCTTCGGCTGTTCCTTCCGGCTGACTCCGCCCCGATGTCGTCCGAGAGAGGAGAGGAGATGAAGTGCGTTCGATGGCGTGGCGATGAAGAGTGCGTAAAATTTTCTGCCGGCCCGGGTTTTATTAACTAACCGGCATCGCTGATTGGCTAGCTCCGAACACGAAGTTGGTCACGTCTCGGCGGCTGCTGATGCCGGATTGGCTCGCTCCGAGCACGTAGTTGGTCACATCTCGGCCGCTGGTAACGGAGAGCAGATGTTCGCATACCGCTGCCGTCACACCTTACAACAGTTTCTTTGATTATTACGTATACTGAAAATACTCCACCTTACTTAACAGTTTCAAGATTGCTGTTTTCCCTTCACATCATTCCTTGGTGACCACCATTTTTACCGTTATTTCAAAAAATTTTAACTAATTTATCTTCTAACATAATAATGCTAACATTATATCAATTTTAAGCTCTACACACACACACACACACACACACGCACGCACGCACGCACGCACGCACGCACGCACGCACGCAGTATACAGGATATGAAGTTCATTTAAGTGGAATATTAATGCTATATAACATTTTCTGATGGCCATAGACATGTTTTAAATTGATTTTGTTCTTTCTTTGTAAATTAGTCATACGTTTTGAACCAAGTTAGGTTTAAAAAAGTATGTTAGGTCAAAATGTTCACAATTTTATTCTCTTTTATGTCATGTGAAATATTTGTGAGTAAGAGCGTGGGTGCGCGTGTGATTTACATTTTATTTAATAACTTCGACGAAAATTAACATTTCGTTCTGAAACTTGGACAGAGTATTTTCATGGTTATAAGCTACCACTTTCCATATACTCAGTTCTCCACACCTATAATTTTTTTTTTTTTTTTAATTCAATCTTCTTTTATTCTCATTATCTTCAAGAAAGTAATACAATTTATAGATTCAATCTAGACAGGCCTTTGCAGAATCGGACAGAGTTTAAGCCTGATTTCAGTCTATCTGTGTTCTCATCTGTGACGTTTGCTAAAGTTTCAACCAATCAGAGGGTCTAAAATTTATTCAGTTTGGTCCTCTGTCAAGAACACTTCGCGCAGTTTTCTTCTACGGACTTGTTATAGAAAGACGTACTACTCGTCACAAGTTTTTCGGGACAAGACAGGTCGTTTTCCTGTAGACTTACAAGTTGGTTCACGGTTCGAGGTCTTCGAAACCAATACCACTTAGGAAACTCAAGTAATAAAAAATAGATCAGTCTAGTGCTTTTTGCGTATAGTGGAAGATATCCGCTACTTACAAAATATCTACAGAGATATTTTGAGTTACGCAAGAACATGTCACGAATCCGGAGTTGGTGTAAGATCAATACACCCAGATCTATTTTACCCAGTTTTAAAATCTGAGATTAATTAAATTTAAATTGTAAACAATAACAGTTCGTATCACAGTGTGCATGGGTCTGCATACGTGAATTGTCTGCATTAGTGATCTTCGAGCGGTCGACGGGCAGAGTTGTAGCAGTCATCAGTCGAGCTGCGTGCACGGAGCGTCGAGTGGCTACGCAAACAGTGGATTTCAACACATCAAGTAACATAATTGTAAAGCAAGCCAATAGACTCAATTTTGAAAGACAAATTTTTAAATAAACAATTTTATAGTATACTGTACATCAATAAGACAATAGTAAATTTTAATGATTTAATTTAATAAATTTTCCTACCTCCAGATATAGACTGTTGTACTAATTTCTATATTACCTATCTATGCAGTTTTAAATTGTATCGTTGCAATATATATTCTGGAGACACAAAATCCGGAAGGCTGAGGATGGGTACAAAATAGTACCCGAAACATGTTCCTAATAAGGAAAGAAATATCTTGAGGTAAATTCATTACAACAATTAAATATACTATATATATATATTGCAACAGTACAACCATTAACGGTACTGTGCATTGCCAAAATAAATGAAATAAATAATAAAAATAAATAAATATGAATTAATAAACATGATTCAGATTGCATAAGCTGGATCGTAGTTAAAAATAGGGAGCGCAGAATTCATGCATGGACATGCATTTTCGACACACCTGTCGTTAGGGTTGTGTACACGCGTATTTTGTTTGTGTGTGTGTGAAGCCTGTCTGTTCCTGAAATGTAATCAACCCTTTTCAAGTAGAATAGTTGTGTTTTATTTTAATTATAAGAAAACTATGTACGATAGGGTAAAACAAAAGACACCAAAGTGTATAGAAATTAAGGTGAATAAAGTGTTAAAAGACCGTACCGATGTGACGAAAGATGCAATTACTATACGTAAAAAATGAATAGCTCTTTTTGTGATTAACATAAAGAAGTGTAATTTACGTATAGTAAACATATAAAAATTAGTGATCGATTGAGCATCGAGTGATGTGAAACAAACTTCGTAATTCGCAAAGATAGGCAAAAATGGTGAATTGAACCACCAGAGTGGGAGAAGTGACGCTTCGACAGAATCTGACAGGTTAAATATTGTTCAGACATGAGTTTTTGCATGACCTGACTATAAATACCAGGTCGCGCTAATAAAGTTTTTTCTTCTCAATTCAACCGTTGCCACAGGAGGCTATGTCAGTCGACGACGCTAATTCACATCTATAGTAAGTCACAGGACAAACTAGATGTCCAACCAGAGCAACAGAGTACATACGATGAAGTCTATGGACACGCCGGCAGCATATGATGTGAGGCGAGACAACTATTAAACAATACATGCAGGAGAACACGACCAGAGGACCAGAAGGACACGGAGGACACGACCAGTGGACCAAAGGAGGACGTACGGATGATTAACCACGTCAAACGAGGTGATAAAAAACCATTGTAATTATAGACATTTGAAAGACACTAATTAAAGTTGGAATGAAAGACATTCAACCAGTATTAAAATAGATAAATTGTACATAAATGTAAAAGCGGAATAAAAGTTAGAATAATAATTCTTGTATTAAAGTTAGTAATTGAGAGTAACGTAAATGATAAGAGAAATATTTACTTTTTGAATTAACGTAATTAGTAAAGTCTTGTTGACAAAGGAGAATGCATATGCAGTAGAAAGTTAAAACAAATTAATATAAAAGAAATTTGAATACAAGTAAACTCATTATTGAAGCAAATCAATCAGCAATTGCAAAAAGATGAGCACACAATGAGTAAGCCGAGAGCAAAATAAATATTTAATTAATTAAAATTAGATAATAAAATTTATGTATAACTTGTGTATGTAATTTGTTAGCAATAAATTGCGTACGAAAGATTCGTACAAACGATATAATAATGAGTCAATATTTAATATGCGAAATGAAAGATTTTGTTTAATAAATAAATAATGGAACAATTTTAAACTTAAATAACGTATTGTTACGGCATCACGAACAATCTACGTGTTTGTCGAACGTTCCAGAGAGATCCAGAGTGTACGCGTGTGGTGTACGTGCTTGTATATGCATCTACGAGAAACTTCTCGATGCCGCCAGCCGTGCAGACTATGTCAAGGCCGCAGTTAATTACGTAGTTCATACGCACGCTATGACGCAATTAGGAATCGTCTAGATATTCAACTGGCTATAAATACCGGTACTCAAACGACGTTCAGTTTAGTATGAGGCGAATTTTTGACTGTGCGGTTCGGGAGTATTAGTGCGATATATTTACAGAGCGGTTCGAGTTATTACTGTGTACGTTCAAGTAGTTATTAGTGAAGTGTTGCGTTTTATATTCGGACGGTATAATTGTAATACAATTGAGTTTTAATATTAGTGGACATTTTATTGCGTGTGAACAATTTGCATTTGATTTGTTGTAGACACTGTTGTTAATTACGAACTGTTTAACTGTAAAAAGTAAAGGTGTGATTAGTGACTTAATTGTTGTCTTGTACTTATTTTGTTTCCACTGTACCTACAACGATCGAGTAGACCGTCGTAACAGTATCAACTTCTTATTACGATTACACCCATGAATTCAATACATTATATAAACGCAAATTGTGTTGTAATAATGTGTGTGTGTGTGTGTGTGTGTGTGTGTGTGTGTGTGTGTGTGTGTGTGTGTGTGTGTGTGTGTGTGTGTGTGTGTGTGTGTGTGTGTGTGTGTGTGTGTGTGTTCTTAGTATTCTGATCATGTGTATATAAGTTTTAATAAATTATTCTTAAACATAATCTTTCATCACAAAAAAAATAAATCTTTGTTATTTAAACTTATGGGTGATCATGTTTACACTTTAATTTAATTAGACTCTGTTATAAAATAATGATAAACAGATAAATTCTGAACAAGTTTTATCAACTGGCATTATTATAGCATATTCTTATTCAAAATCAGAGTGCTGACTGGATATCATTATCAGTATCAATGTTATTACCATGATTTCCTCCCCTCTGCAGCATTGGTTCTTCTTGTGATGTATTTGCATTCAAGAAAATTCAATATAAGTAACCCATTTATGTAACATGTATGAAGTTGTATTTCTGTTTCATAAATGGAAGATTCATCAGTTTTGTAGGAACATTCTTATCATGTCATCAATTATGAACTCTGACTGATAGGAATTTCCATCATGTATCCATCCATCAAGTACAAATTCATGTCTATTTGACATTTCTTAATGTTAGAAATACCACATGCCTCGTACGGGCAACAGTTGAATCTGCACCCTGAACACATCACTGGTTTGTGGGAGATATCTACTGGCAAAATTTTAAACTAAATTATAACAGCAGGCTATGTAACCACATGCTTACATGCTACAGACTTTTATTGGACAGCGCACAAATACATTTATTTAAACACATGAAAACCAAATGTATGTACACCATATGGGCATATGGTCTAGTGCGGTAATTGTGTGATATGTCCACACTGGTAAGGACCATAACAATAGTGGGAATTATACAAATATGGTAGGTTACATTGCTGTCTTCTGAGAAAAGTACTTCTCTACAATTACACAGTTGGCAGATATGAAGTAGAGAACTTACAATCATCACTTTACTGTCTATATGTACAAAGTAATGTACAGAAAAATGCATATCACTTACCCTCATACGCACAGCAGTATAAATCCATTCCTTTTAAACCAGTTACGTAAGTCTTTGTACGAGTCATAGTTTGCTTTAACTTTTCTGTACTGGTTGATTCATCAGCTGCAATTACTGATTCACAACTTTTACTGGGACCGCTTTTCGCAGTAATTTCACCTGCAACCTTTACTTCTGTGCTTGGTTCAACATGTACATTAGATGTAGAACTAATGCTCATTACAGTTATTTGTTGATTATGCAATTCATCTGAATTCACATTTGTGATAGATGTTTTGTTGGTTGTTCTATGTGCAACTGTTTCAGTGGTAAGAGGAGAATCACTGCCATGACCATTGTCATAGGTATCTGAATTGCCTTTACTCACTGGTAAATCATCTTCTGCCAAAACTATTTTCTGTGGTAACATTGGTTTACGAGGTGCAAATGATTTCTTAGATGAAACTGCATTCAGCGGTACAACTTTATTAACTGGCACAGCAGCTTTCTTAGGTGAAACTGTTTTCAGTGGTACAACTACCTTCTGAGGTACTGCTGTTTTTTGTGGTACAGAATGAACCTGAGGTGTGTCACAGTTCATGTCTTCCAAAGGTGGTGGTGGTGAACGGATACACTTCTTATCAATTTCTTCATTGAATACAAGTCTTTTCAAATTTTCAGCTCTGTCGTAACCCTGAACACAAAAAGGAATACAATTATTCATGAAAAAATAACTTAACATATTTCACTAACTATGGTTGACTCTTGTAACAAAAAGAAATAGAAAAATATTATGATAATACATAAATGAAATAAAACACTTAAAGGGCACAAAAAATTTGAAATTTCATTATGAAACTTCTATAATACAATTATGATACAAGGTTGAAAATTTTAAACTATTTATTTACTTATTACCACTCAAAATTTATAAACACACATACACAAAACTGTTGGTATGTTTTAGTTAGAACAACATACGCCTACTTGTGAGATTAAATTATTTGTTAGTGTCAAAAATGTAGCTTAAAATTTAGCACAGTACAAAATTTGTCAGGCCTGTATAATGACATCCCACCCAATTAGAAATTTTGTTTTCACTTAAGCAGCAGATAATATCAAACAGGCAATGAATAATGTCTATTTTGTTGAACTAATTGACTTTTTCTTTGTTGATTTTGAACAGCACACATAGGGAATATTCGATCCTGGTGTTCCCCAAACAGTTTAAAACAATGATGGGAAATACCATGAATTTGTGAAAGCTCATGTTGTTTTTACAAATTCGGGCAACAACATTGCAATAGAATTCTTTTTACTCCATTAGTGAAGGTTGTGTCTTTAAAATCTAGGGTTTTATATTACTATGCATATTTTTGTTGTATAGTAATTTACAGACCAATCCATTAGACATTACGTTATGCTCTGTTATATAATGCTTAGATTTAAATGGTTTCATAATTCCCGATATCATAACTGCTTTCATATTCACAAGACAAAGATGTAACACATGCCATAACAAACTCAAGGCAATGCAGAAAATTCCAGCTGCCTGAGAACAGAAGACTCATAAGAGTATTATTTTCTGAGGGCTTACAACCACATATAATCACTGTGTTACAGAGTTGGAATGGTCTGTTTACTGTGAGCAGCCTGACAACTAGTTAAGCTGACACTACGAGTTATACAAGCTTCACCACCTCTTCACATAATTAATACAAAATTATTTCTACATTATTTTCTATTTTTTTCTGTAACTACAGTAATTATTGTTTGCTATTTAAAATTTTAAGCTATTGTTTGCTATTTAAAATTTTAAGCACTGCTTACAGTGTATGTATGGAAACTGCCACAAATAAAGAATAAAAAGTAATATAACAGAAAAGATCATTTTCAAGTTAGTATCCCCTTATTATGCTGCCACCTGTTAACCACTCTCCGAACCATCCTGACAAGACAACTGAGTGACAGTTGTAGTATCACTTGTTGTAGATAGTTTCCCACTTGTAGTCATTTACAAAGGTTTCAGTTTTGATCCTCCTTCACACAATCAAAAGCATTACAAGAGATAAAAAGCATATACACATTATGTTTAATTTTATCCTTTGGTTAAAGTTGCTCTTGGTCCTTTACTACCTGCAAATTCAGCGTGTTCATCTGCACCAGAATGAACAGCTTCAACAAATTTAATTCACAATAAAAAAGAATACCTTTACTCACACTAAATAATTGGTCTACATATTATAATTTTGATGCTTTCTAGCTATTTCCATAGAACATGATAATTTTTTTCTCATCCATATGCGCATGTGTGTGTGTGAATCCTCTCTCTGCTTTATGCAGTTCAGTGTATTATTTACATTTCATACTGTGCTACACACAGTCAACATCATTGCTTATAAAGCTTCCATATTCATGAGCATGGAAACTTATTTGAAAAGAGAAGACAAATGTGCATTCCTACAAACAGGAACTAAGTTGAAAAACACGTTTTACACTTATTAACCAACGTACATATAACCAGACATTTACACAACCGGTTAAAAATTAAAGGAGCTTTTTATTTTAATGTCACGACATTAATACCCAAAACTGTTGGGATTAATGAAGTTTTCTCAGATAATGGCTTCTCTTTCATTACTGTTTTGTTCGACATATAAAGTCTCCTGCTAATTAAAAACAAGATATCCCAGCAACTATCTGTATGTTTCACATCCCAGATTGTGTCCTAGCCTTGAATAATACTGAGTTTATATGTAATATAATTTGTAGTTGTTAATGTTTACAGCTGTTTATATATTCTTATGCCTATGAGGTGGGTAAATTGCGTAACATGCATTTCATTGGTCGGCTAACATTGCAATTCTGAAATGTTCTAGATCAGTGGTTCCCAACCCATGGGCCGCAGCCCACTTGTAGGCCGCGGGCAGCGTGGTACTGGGCCTTGGACGCTGGTCGAGAGTCAAAGCCAAGATAAATATTATTAAGCCAAATCAGCCCTACACATCTAATTGAGCGCGCGCGACTATGGTGACTCATCGCCTGCTGGCCGAGTTTTGTGCCGAAATTCTGTGCTCGCTGGTCAAGGTCAACGCTCTCTTCCCTCCTACTCTCTTCCCCCCCGCTCGCCACCACGCCCATGTTCCGCACTTGTTTGACCCGTTAGTCAGTGGTTATGTGTTGATGTGTCGTAGCGTTGTGTCTGCTGTGAGTTACTATAACTTCACGTCAATATGGATGCTTGGTTTCGGACGGGGTCTTGTCGTAAGACGAAGCTGTCAAGTGATGAAGGAACTTCCACATCTGATTCTACAAGTAGTGAGATTGTTAATAAGTCAATGTCGAGTCCAAGTTGTAGCAAAATAGCAAAGAAAACTAAAACATATTTTCATAAACATAACCCTGACTTTTTAAAATGCGGGTTTGTGTTTTCTGGTGCTGAGGAAGAGCCTATGCCTCAATGTGTCATTTGTTTCAAAACGCTATCCAATGAATGTATGAAACTATCAAAACTTGAAAGGCATCTATCAACTAAACATCCTGAATGTGTAGGAAAGTCTCTCGATTTCTTTCAAATCAAGAAAAGAAATTTTTCTATGACTAAATCCACCATGGAAAAATCTTCAAAACAGAACAAACTAAATACCAGAGTTTCTTATGAGCTATCTTTGTTAATCGCAAAGAAGGGGTCAGCTCACACCATGGGAGAAGAACTTATTATACCCGCAGCAAAAGTAATAAGTAATGCTTTGTTTGATGAAACATGTACAAAAAAAATTAATGAAATTCCGTTATCAAATACAACTGTGAAAAGAAGAATTGATGAAATGTCGGAAAATGTGAAAGAAGCTGTCATGACTGTTTTGAAATAAAGTGAATATTTTTCGCTGCAACTTGATGAGAGTACAGACGTTGCTGGCCAGGCTAATTTATTAGCTTTTGGTCGTTTTGAGTTGAATGGCAATATTGAAGAAGAAATGTTGTTTTGCCAGTCTTTGCCGACAAAAACAACTGGCGAAGAGATTTCAAATCTGTTGACAATTTTACAAAAGAAAATGAAGTAGATTGGTCAAAGTGTGTAGGTTTGACAACTGATGGGGCACATGCTATGTCTGGAATTCATACTGGTTTAGTCGCCAAAGTTAGGTTAGTTGCTCCCTTGGTTCAATGGACAACATTGTAGCATACATAGAGAGGCTCTTGCAGTTAAAGGTTTGGACGAGTGTCTCAAAAAAAACCACTTAACGATGCAGTAAACATCGTAACTTTATTAAAACAAGGCCTAAAAACTCCAGACTGTTTGGTGTTTTGTGTGATGAAATGGGCAGTGAATACACAGAGCTTCTACTTCACTGCGAAGTTCGGTGGCTGTCGAGAGGTAAAGTGTTGTCAAGATTGTTCAACTCCGCGACGAACTCAGGGTTTTCCTTATGGAGGGAGATTATGATGGAAAACTTGCAAGTTCCTACTTATACTGTGTGACCGATGAAAACTGGTTGAAATGGTTGGCATATTTGGCGGATATTTTCGGCGCCCTCAACGTTCTTAACTTAACTCTGCAGGGCAAGGACGTTCATATAAGTTTTTTGTGCAAGACAAAGTAGAAGCAATGATAATCAAACTTCAACGATGGGCTCAAAAAGTGGAACAAGATTCCTTCGACGTATTTCCAGTCCAACATGATTTTCTGGAAACCGACGAAGTCAAAATTGATAAAACAGCTACAACCATAAAAGATCACCTCAAATCTTTAGCCTCCAACCTCAGGTAATTTAAAATTATATATTTTTCTAAATTTTATACTAATATTTTTTTAACAGGCCTAATTAAAAACATTAATTTTCTTAAAACAGTAACTTTTTTAAAACAGTAAATTTTTGAAACAGTACGATTTTTAAAACTAATAATAATTTATTTTAGTTACTTGTCTTATACTGTGATTATACATTTTATTCTTCATTCATATGAATGAGAAATCTACTAACTAGACTTACTAGAGCAGTAACTAAGCCTTTTCATAATTCTTTTAGGAACTACTTCCCTAAAATTGAAGGTGAAATCCAATGGATCAGAAATCCCTTTGAAGAAGATTACTTAAAAAATTGAAAATATCATCAAGTGAAGAAGACTCGTTAATTGAACTATCATGTGACCAGACTCTAAAATCGGTTTTTAAAACAACACCATTGGTCCCGTTCTGGATAAATGTTCGGCAAGAGTATCCAGCAATTGCCAAAATTGCACTGAGACACTTGATGGGCTTTTCGACAACCTATCTATGTGAATGAGCCTTTTCAACTTTACTTTTTTTGAAAAATAAATACAGGAATAAATTGAATGTTGATAGTGATTTGAGGCTAAAACTAACCAGTTTTAATCCAGATATTGACTCTCTTGTGGGGGACAAACAATGTCAAAAATCCCATTGAGTTTTTTTTTAACTTTGACCACGTGTTTTTGAGTTTTCTTATAGTTGTGACAGCTAAGTGAATACAATAAAGTTCTTTTCTTTATAAAAAATTATTTTTTAATCCTTCTTGTGCAGTATGTTTTACTAATTACTGACATATGTGCACATTATAGATATATATATACATACATCATACGTACATAGGTGTCTATTTGTGTGTGTGTTTATATTTTTTACTTGTATATTTAGTTAGTGGGCCTCAGTTTTTTTACAAAATAGGTGGTCCACACAACTAAAAAGGTTGGGAACCGCTGTTCTAGATATTCTATGCCTTCCACAGGTTAGTCAATAACTGTCCACACATCACCAAGAAAATTGTACAATCATCTCGCAACCTTGGCAGGATATAAATAAAGGTGTATTAAAAGACTTGTGATTCAGTGCATGAGGTCTAACGTAAAGTAATAATTATGAATTATTGTGTGAGGACATCCATGACTTGTATTATTTATTTTGACAGTTTAAATTACGTGATATTTACTGTCTGTTATATTAGTGAATGTTGGACAATCAAATTTGAAGAATTGTTGTATACAAGTGTCTTTGATAATTGAGATTTATATTAAAATTGTTTAACTGATTCTCAGCTGTTCAATTATTTTGTTTCTGCTGTTTCTGTGAGACCATTGTAACAATATTAACAAACTTACAATTACTTAATAATTAACAGAACAATATATACTTACATAAAAACAAGTAACAAGTGCAATTTATAAAACCAATAACAATGTGGACTTAACAATATTTTTCATTTAATACAGCAATAAAGGGCAGGTAAGACACACACACACACACACACACACACACACACACACACACACACACACACACACACACACACACACACACACACACACACACACACACACACACACACACACAGGATACAAAAGCAGAAATGCATTTATCAGTTAAATGTTTTAACTTATGTATGACAGGAAAATTAATCACTAATATTTTCTTGAGATTTTTAAATCTGAAATGTGAATTTCCCAAAAGTAAATTTTGCATAGTATCAAAACCCTTCAAATGTTTTATTATTATGATATATAATCTAAAAAAGACTATAAATGACAAATCACTGTTAAGTGACAAGAGTAAATAACATCAATTTATTTATTCAAATTAATTTCAAACCAATTTTCTTTGAATTTATTTTATTTATTCAAACAAATTTATATAGGTTTCAAATATTACACCTGTGTCATTCCTCATACAAAATAATTAGAAATGTACTTACACTTTCATTACTAGTCTTGACACGAGCAACAGCAGCTGGAAGAACATCTGTATGTATGATACATAAATGCTGTCTAACAGCGTCTTCTGTGTCAGCACCGAACATACAGTGAAGGCACTGAAACTCATTAAAGCGGTGTAATTCCTTAAAGTGCTGAAAAATCCCCAAAACAGAAAAACATGATAACAAATTTCAAAGTGCATCTGGGTAAGACTGTATTTATTAAATTCTTTAGAAACACTGAATATCAACACTCTTGGATCTAAACTTCCAAATAAATAAACAATCCAAGGTCTGTTCTCATTTTTATAAAACAAATTAAAACACCACTTACTCTAAACAGCAGACTGGTTCCAATTGTCTGAAGTTTACACACGTAACAGGCAAAGAATGATGCTTGCTTATGTTGTGTCTTCAGGTGAGAGTCAAATGCATCGAATAAATATGTGCGGTACATACACTGACCTAAATGAAGATACACATTTTTATGTTTTACATCAACATATCTCACAATTTTATCGATACTGTGAACCTACAGAATACCATGATTTTTTTACAGGAAAACTCGTGTAATTCTTCTGGTGTTTAAGTTTATCATATTACATCAGTGAATATCTCACTTATGTTAAGACAAATGTTATGTTAAATTTAAAACAAATATATTAAATTTGTAGCAATGTTATGTTACCGTTTTTGTGACATTCACATATATAATTCCCAAGCAAAGCAAGATTGTAATTAACTAAATTACCACATTACGCTATATTTTAATCATTGTCCATACAGCTGTGTGTGTGTGTGTGTGTGTGTGTGTGTGTGTGTGTGTGTGTGTGTGTGTGTGTGTGTGTGTGTGTGTGTGTGCACAAATTAAGGATATAAGGAAATCTGAACAATAGGACAACAGGAACAATCTTAACAATATCAGAGAATGAGAAAATTTAATTTGAACTTTCTGACAACAGTGGTAAATTTTAAGGATAGACAAAGAGTTCCTGGTCAGAAGCATGAGGGCAATACATACGTACTCTGTTATGAATAATATAGTGGCAGGCTAGTATTAGACAAGACAGATACAAAAGTAGTCTCACCGTGGAGTTATAATTGCCAAATAAAGAAAGTATCAAAAAATCTAAGAAATAATGAAATATTTAAATGGTATTAATAAGTATGTACAATGGCAAAAAAGAAGAAAAAGTAACAAGGAATAACTGGGGAAGTATGCAGTTGGAGGTAGGAATTTTAAAAAAAAGTTTTTTAATATTTGAATTTAGTGAAAAACATACACTAACTGTAGGAAATACAGTATTTAGAAACAATGAGTGGTTGAGGGTACAAATGAACACGATCAGAAGGTCAGAGTTCAGAAGGCCTGAGAGCACATATCAGCCAGGTAATCTAGACGTCAAATAAGGAACTTTCTATGAACTATAAGGAAGTATACAAAGTCTTATCATAATTCTGTGATGACAAACCAAGAGATATGAAAGTTATGAAAACATCTGAAAAGCTAAAAAAAAAAAGAAAGACATTTGATCTTGATATACTAAAAGTAACATGCAGAACAGCTTCAAAAAGGCAATAACTGTACAGGGCAGCTCAGCACAAGTAAACTACAATGTAGAGGGGAATAACTAAAGCTAAAGAAAAAAACATCAGGCACAGTCCAAGATAGGTGGCAAGAATATATTACTATATAAAAAGGAAAAATTCATTTACTATACAGACTACAAAGTGGACAGCCAGTTTGTACTGCATTTGTCAATTACAAGAAAACTTTTGATTCAATCTATACAAAACAATATGTTGAGATAAACTTTATGGAGTACAGTTCATTTTCTACCAAGGAAGTAAAAGTGATACAGAATTGGTTGAGGAAGGGGCATATAAAGATCAAAAGCATCCTAGCTACAAGAGGGCTTTGTTCTAGAAGAGAGAAAGTTAAATACACAATAAAAGTTAATTATGGCTAGGTACATAATGAGAGTGGCAGCTACAAAATAGGAGCAACACTAAGAAGAAAATGTCTGAATTATGGTGCAATGGACCCATCAAGTTAAGACTGAGAGAAACCCACTTTTATGGGAAACATGACTAAGACATATGAACATCGTCTTAACATATACTAAACTAATTTAAATGGTGGATGGAATAAATTTTGAAGACAGAGCTCAAATTATACAAAGCATATTGCTGCATGGCTGGGAGTGTCAACAGTATGGAGTGAAGTGATTAAAGGATAGCTGAGGCTGACATATCACTGTTACAAACAGCTCTCTGTTACACAATATTTTTGTAATAAATAATTTTGTAGTATTAACCACTAAACTGCATACAGTAACATAAGTATTATTATAGCACTATATTAATATATTATTAAACTTATAATATTACATTATATTAGTATTTGCATATATGTCAATTGTAGACGATTTCTGCAAACAATTATATATAAAACTGAAAATTTAATTTGCCTTTGAATTTATAAGTCATGAATCAGAGTATGTCACAACATTTAATTGACAAAATAATATATCATTCTTAATGTAATAAGTTAAATAACTAATGTCCATCATACTAGTATCAGTGCACTATAAAGGGAATTTATACAGAAACAAAGTGTTTAATAAAATTACTTCATACCTTGGGCACACATCAATGGTTTCACAAACGCATGTATATTCAAACCCATTGTACGTGGAGGAATGTTATCAGACATGGGACACTTTAGTAACGAGAACGATTCTGTTTTGTGATGTGCTTTCTGTAAGAGAAATACCATAATAAAACACAAAATTAAATATAAATATATTTCTACTCAAATAATTTTTTTCTTACTATTATATGTAATTTTAAATAAATAAACATGTAATTTATTTGCAAAGCTCAGCCAGGAAGGAAGTTCAGAGGTTTGAACAACCTTGACAGGGCTGGCAACATATCATTTCAACCAGCTGACAATGGCAATCCCACAGTAATTTTTAACAAAGAAGACCATTGCTGGAAGAACTCAGGAGCCTCTGGATCCTGATAGGTACAGGAAGAGGTTCTCATGTGTGGTGTCTATGTTAAGAATGACCAACTTATTACTGAAACAATTCCCATTGGCACTGGAGCTTCAGAAGTCACTGGAAAGAAGTGAGCTCCAGACACGAAGACTCTACATTCTGCTACAAAGTGGATGTTCTTTAGAGACCAATAGTAGTGAGTGCTATTGGGTCTGCCAAATACAACTTGGCTAGATCTCTAGATGACCTCTTGCAACCGTTCATCTGTGGACTGATACCTACACATGAGGTTCAAGGCACTTAATTTACAAGTTTGAGCTGATTGCCTCCTACGAGGGTCATTCAAATATGAACCGGATTTTTTACGTGTGGACTCAGGAAGAGGAGTGAGTGAGGTGGGGCACTTGATGTAGTTAGGCAGGGATGTGTGGAGGTGGGAGAATGCCCAGCCATGCCAGCAGAACATGTTCCTGCGTTAGTAGCACAACGTCTGACCACGAGGTACCTTCGTCTGTTGCGCAACGAGTAAGTATCCGATTTCTCGCCAATGAAGGTGTCAAATCAACTGAGAATTTGACCAGACTCCAGGCACAGTTTGGAGACGCTACTCTTTCAAGAACACAAGTCTTTGATTGGGCCAAAAAATTTTGAATGCAGTGGAGAATCCAAGTCACAAGCGTCGTCTGCAGTCCAGCATCAATGCTGACAACACTCGAGCTGTTCGTGACCTTGTGGGAGGTGACCGCCGCATAACTGGTGCTGAAATTGCATCAGGGGTGGGCATAATTGTTGGGAGTATGCACACAATTCTTTCAGACGAGCCTGGATTCAGCAACGTCTCGGCGAATTGTATACTATGAAATGATGCTCATGAAAACACAGTATCTCAAATATCTAGGCAATCGATATCGCTTACATAATCGACACGTAATGACACAATCGATGTTAGTGTGTTTGGTCAGTGTATTTGCTCTGTAATTTTGGGCTCTGTCCCATGTCTTCTCACTGAGGCGCAGAGAAATGTCTGAAAAAACATCTGTCAGCAGCTTCTGAATCACTTTGAGGAAGGAGAGGCGTTTTTTAACCAAATTGTGACCTACCACGAAACATGGGTCCACCACTACACCCCGGAGAACAAAAGGACGAGTATCGAGTGGCAGAAAAGTGGAGGGGGCACCAGTCAAGGCAAAAACTTGCCTGTCAGCACGGAAAGTTCTGGCAACTGTGTTTTGGGACTCAAGAGGTATGTTGCTGTTTGATTTCCTTCACGATTAAAAGGTGGTGAATGTGGCATACTACTGCCAGCAGCTGGATGACAACAGGACCGTTTATCACAACAAACGACGCCACCAACCAATTTGCGACGTTCTGCTTCTCCATGACAATGCACGGCCGCATACTGCAGCTCAAACTCGCAATAAACTCATTGAAATTCACTGGACACCTCTTGAACACCCTCCTTACAGTCCAGACTTATCTCCATGAGACTGCCACATGTTTGGTGTGCTGAAGGAAGCGTTAGGAGGGGAAAATTCAACAACGATGCAGAGGTTGAGCAGTATGTGTGCAATTGGTTGTTGGAGCGCCCGTCTTCTTTTTTTGATGAGGGGATGGAGAAAATGTATTTCTGTTGAAGGAAACTATGTAGAAAAATAACATATTTTTTTGTAATTTTATCTGTCACCAACAAATCTGTGAAAAAATTCCAGTTTATATTTGAATAACCTTCATATTTCCAATGGGATGGTCAGTTCTATAAACAGACAGATGGCATAACTACGGGGGGAGGGGGCGCTCAGCCTGGTGGTTGCTACTTTTTTACAGGCACACCTAAACAGTATGCACTGCAAACAGTCCGCATAAGCTAGCACATTGGTTCTGTTATGTTCACGACATGTTTTTTCATCTGGTGTCACCGTGAAGACCTCAAGAGTTGCTGATTCACCTCAACAGCATCCATCGAAGGATACAGTACACTATAGAGAAAGGGGAGGGTGGACAACTACCCTTCCTCGATATTCTGGTGATAAGAAAACGCAACTTGATGTTGGTCATTGTTTTATCAAAAACCAACAAACATGGGCCTCTAACAGCACAGAGAACACAACCATCATTCAGGACAAAAGTACAACCAGTCCACCGCCGAGTTCCATCAGCCCTTCCTGACAGCCACAAATGTAACAGTAAAGTTAAAAGGAAATGTTAATTATATATAATTGTAACGATCACTACACTGGCCAATAGACAAATACTTCCACACAATGTCATACTAAGGAAAACAATGCCCAAAATGAAAATACCTTTATTACTACAATAAAATGGGCTGAATGATTATTGACCTCATTACAGATTGGTTAAACTGCATGTGAAATAAATAGGTGTTTCAATAAATACAATATATTAGTGTTAGACACATTTTGTGGTCACACTACAGACAACATAAACATTCTTAATCAAAAAGTGAAGAGCCTCCAGGTGGTCTAGTGGCTAGCACGCATGATTCATGTGTGTTTGGTCCCGGATTCAATTCATGGCAGAGGCTCAGTACAGCACGAACTCAGTGTTGTAAGAAAAACTGAGTAGCCGTTGAGATAACAGTGGCTGTGAATGCCAAAACGAACGGCTGGTGACGCGTTTTACTAGCCCTGCAACTGTCCCATTAAACACAAAAGTCGTGCGGTATGCCTTCGTCCTTTACGAACTGTTGAGCAGAGTTTTATTTTATTTTTATTTATAATCAAAAGTGAATGCTTGAGTTTATAATTATTGCCAGAGAAATTACCAACCAATTACAGACATCTGCACTGTAGTAAATAAAATTATTAAAGGAAATAAGCATATATGTTATGATAGTACTCAGCAATTGCATCAAGTGGGAATGAGAAAGAATTATTACAGAATTCATAATCCATGGAACCACAAGATAAAAAATAGTTCTTAGATTAGATATAATACACAATAGTTATAATAGTAAAGTATGAATAATAATAATAATAATAATAATAATAAATAGTTATGTAATAGTCTGTTTTATGTAGAGATTTCTTTACCTTAATAAAGTTAACTAATTTTGATTTAGAGTGTTATTTTAATTTTCTTACATAATTTTCAACAAAATTTTAGAGTGTGGCTTCTAATCAGAACAATATGAAACACCACAAGTAAATTATTCACTTTTTGTTATGTACAGAGTAGAAATAAACATACCAGGTTATAAAATATATGGACATTAGGCTTAATGAAACACATCCTTATCACATAAACACAAGATATTTTACTTTATTCATTGTTACTTTATGTTTGTATTACACTAAATAAAACAACATACATGTATCAACCACCAGAAACATGCCTGACCACAGACTGCCAGCACCAGGAGCATCAGCAGTTTAAATATATTTTTAAAAATTAACAGCAAGTAGATAATTTACAAAATATAACAAATGTTAGAGAATTATAAGTATAATATCACCGACTCAGAACACTTAAGTTTTTTGTGAAAATGTAAAATTTTAAATTTAATTTAATTTTACTATTCGAAAATAACACACACACACACACACACACACACACACACACACACACACACACACACACACACACACACACACACACACACACACACACACACACACACACACACACACACACACACATCTTTGAAACAACGGCGCCGATGCCAAGAACAAGATGGACAGGGCTCCTAGTGGCAGCCACTGACGAAACTTGTAATAAGCGAAAACTGGTTCAGCTATAAGGTAAAATTTTTACATTTTTACCAATAAAACTTAAGTGTTCCGAGTCAGTAATATTATACTTATAATTAGTTAATCAACGGACATGTCATGGACAACAAAATCCAAGAAATGTTAGATAATATGCTGTAACAAGAAAATAACATAACACTAGAACAACAAAACAAATTCAATTAGAAACTGCTTATAAAAAAGTTAGTGTTTGAAATTTTGACTATTGTATGTAACACAATATCTGAATTCTTATTTATAGATCTATGAATTGGCTGGGCCTGAAAATTGCATCACTAAATGTTATATCACTATGAATGATTTCTACTTATATGTAACTTCTATACACTGGACATGTACCTTGAAAGGATGTAACAGAAACCAGACACTACAAATCCACACTGGTAAGCAAACATAAATGAAAAAGTGACATTTCCCAATCTAGCACCTATGTATTTAGTACTATAGCATGCAGGGACTCCTCAAAGTAAAAATCACAATTAAAACTGGGTAATCTTCTGACTTGTTCCCTTCTCTCATAAAATGCTCTCTTGACAAAAACCAAGCATATTTAGAATTACTACATTAAGACAAATCAATATTTTCTGGAGATGTGAAAGTAGCCTACAAAATACAGTTTATGGAGGATGACAGCAAAGCATAAACAGTCTATAAACAGCAAAGATAAAGTATATGAGACATTACTGAACTTAATATTCATGTTGAATGCGGTATCCAAGTCACTTGTACGAATTAATAACTAAATTTACCTTATTTTGTCTGCCTTGTGACGTCTTATAACTTTTCCATGACGCGCTTCAGAGCTTATGCTCCATCATCAGATATATATTAAAATATACAACTATCACTCTTAACGAGGTCGTCACATGATATAAATGTCAAAAATCTTTACATACAAATAGCGCGCGGAAGTAGGGTACGAAATTTATACAAATTTAAACAATTTTTTTTTAGTTTTAAGGAGTTTGAAATTTATAGTGCATACGCTGACCCAAGCAGTCACAATTGCGTGTTGAATGATCAACTAAACTTTGCTTCAAACCACTTGTACGATACGGCCTTGAAACTGCTCGCCGGTAATAAGATAAGTTAGCGACCACTCAGTGGCAAATTGAACGTGAACGGGTGCGCACCCTACTTCCGCACGCTGTTTGTATGCAAAGATTTTTGACATTTTATATCATGTGACGACCTCGTTAAGAGTGATAGTTTTATATTTTAATATATATCTGATGAAGGAGCATAAGCTCTGAAACACGTCATGGAAAAATTATAAGTCACAAGGCGGACAAAATAAAGTAAATTTAGTTATTACTGAGCTTACAACATTTATGAAAGCTGATCAATGCAATACTGACAACTGTTTATTATAGACAACACATTTTTATCACATGACATGAAACAAAAATTTGTTGATATATTCACTTAGAAAGAATATGTTTAGGGTTATGGTATTACAGTTGGAAAATCAATATAGTACACGATGAAATCATTAGCATAAAGATCTAAGCAAGTTGGAAAACATACCAACAAGTTTGTTGTCACTGCCTGAATAGGTTGCCTAAAGTTATAGAATCAGAGCTGCTGACATACAGAGAGTACTTCATAATTTAGAATGATAACAGTAAGATGACAAAGTACAAATCCCTATATGGAGACTGCACAATGGCAGACCAACAAGCAACACACTATGTACATATACAAGGAAAAGTGAAAAGAGAACCTTAAAATGCTTGCTTTGAAACAATGACAACTATTCTGAAAGTTGACAACAGCAATACTCATAGTTTGAAGAGTGGCCAACACGTACCAGCACAATACAGGAGTGATAAACAATGACTTGGCAACAGTGAAGGGATAAAAACTATTAAAATTCATAAGTCTGCAACAGTTTTTCCTTGACCATGTCACGCAAACTGAGTAGCAACAACATCAGAGACCACTGCAACAGCTGAAAACATTGTGAGGAACACTGGTGCGCAACAGTTGATGAAACAGCTACCTTTATGGATCAGATATGGACATCAGTCACTGATCAGCACACTATATCTTCCATGATGTTCTACATTTGAATAAGTGCCTGCAAGATGGATGTCATGCCTGCTGACCACAAAATTGAAACATTAACATGCTAATGTATGTAAGGAACTACTACAGTGCTTTGAAGTTCAAGGAGATAGCTTTCTACGAAGAACTCACTGGGGACGAAACTTGCATTCATTCACTACTAAGCAGAAACAAAAAAGCAAGCAAAGAATGGTGCTATAGCTCCTCACCAAATCAAAAAAATTTCCACACAACCATTGGCTAGAAAGGTTATGCTGACTTTCTTTTAGGGTGAACAAGGTGTAATTTTGGAGCTCTACACACCCAGGGGAAAAACAATTACCAGTGCAACATATGCCCATCTTCTTAAGAACCATCTACATCTGATATCAGGTCCAAATGATATGGATTTTCGAGTACTGGTGTTTTGTTGCAACACTATAATGCTTCACCCCATAATGCTCTCACAATACCAAGATGCAACCATCCAAGATCTGAAAATACCAAGATGCAACCATCCAAGATCTGAAACTTGAGTGTCTATCACATCCACTGTAGTCTCCAGACCTCTCATCTAGTGATTTTCATGTGCTGGGTCCACTCAAATTGGTGCATGCTACAATCACAACCTACAGAGTTTTCTTCTAGGCATATTCACGCACTTCCAAAATGCTGGAACACTTGTATAATGCATCATGGAGACTACACTGAAAAATGATATCAGTGTATGGAGGGTTAGGTCAGCCAATTACCATCGTTAGAAGTTAGCACACAACGTTTCAACCACTAAACAATCTGTGGTCGTCTTCAGGCATGTTAACCTAGCACATTAAATACAAACTTAAGCATATCCAAGATTCATTCACTAACAAGCGTGAACTGTCCAAAAAAAATTAATAAACTACCACTACCTACATAATTAAACACAACTATAGAAAAATGTATTAAAAGCACAGCTACTTACCCTTTTAAGTCCTCTGGACAGAACCAGAACCAGGAAGCACAACCACACTAACGCAAGTTCACACAACATTCTGTCCAGTGGACTTACAGAGTAAGTAGCTGTTCTGTTTATATAGTTTTTCTACAGCTGTGTTCAAATTTATAGGTGTTGGTGGTTTAAATTTTTTTCTTTTTGATGGTGAATGCTTGTTAGTGAATTAATCTTGGGTAGGCTTAAGTTTGTATTTAATGTACTAGGTCAACTTACACCCGAAGGTAACTACAGATTGTTTAGTCATCGAAATGTTGTGTGATTCTAACGATGGTAATTGTCCACCCTATCCCTTTTGATAATATTCACATACCATCGAAAGTTAGGTTTAAAGTGTATTTCTTTGATTATCAATAAATTACAAGATTAAAGCTATTTAACGTTTGTAAATCAAGTTATAAGCTATACTTTGTTTATTTTACATGTTTCATACCTGATGAAATACAACATTTGCTACTGAAGCAGATCTATAGAAACAGTATGCACACTGTATATTTGACTGTCCATGTTCTTTTCTTAAATGAATACAAAATTCCTTTGAACCTTGAAATGTTTTGAAACAATATGCACATTTAGCCCAGTGTTTTTTATCACCTGGTACACCTAAAAACACAAAGTTATGTCCTCATTAATATAAAACATCATATTTAGCAAAAATAAAATTTAGAACTATAAAATATTAACACTTAGCATCAAAATTAAGCATAAATCGTAAAATATGTATGGCTTTATACTTCAGTCACAAGTTTATATTCACTGTATAACCAGAACACTTCTATACAAAAGCAGTGTCATAAGTAAAAAATCTTTGCAATCTATCAATTTATACATTTTATTTTTAGTTTTTTACTTATGGACATTTTATTTTTAGTTTTTTACTTATGGACACAGTTTAAGTTTCATTTTGTGTAGAGTTTCCAGGTGTTCGCGTATGGTCCACAGTTAGATGTTTTTTCAGACAAGGTGAATTTGGGGTGTTTAGCTGGCCACTTTTGATGGCAATGTTACGAAAACAACTGAAGAAACATAAAACAATGAATCATAGTCTAACACCAGGAATGTGTATAATAATTTTAGTAATGAAGCATTATAATCAGAGTAAATCATCAGAAATTAAAAACTTTATAATAAAGTATATTATAATGACCATTATATGGTATTGTATGGTTATGTTATGTTGTTTAAAATGTTGTATTCATCATGTAAATTATAACTTTCAGACTAGCAGACAGATAACACTAAAAAATACAAACTTCTATATCTAACAATAAACCACATCTGGGCATACAATAATTGAATCGGCACATGCTAAAAGGGCCTCAGTCACAAAAAATGGTAAATTGAGTTATTCATGAGAATCCCATCTTTGAGGATAGCTTCATCATTCTGTGCTAAAAGGGCCTCAGTCACATGCATTTTTGGTATAGAAAATGGCTGATGAAAATATCAACATATGCTAGAAGGGCCTCAGTCAGTGACTGAGGTCCTTTTAGCGTGTGCTGTTGTCTACACTGTCTTGATCACCTGTCATTTTTCTTGCAACTGCCTCAGATACCAGTGCAGGAGACCTTCTATCTCAGTCAACTGTCAACCAGTGTGGTTTGCATACATGATGTAAAAAAACCAAGCTGTGATATCTATCACGAAGGTACTGCTAAGAAAGGACCGAATGAGGTTTGCTCATTAGTTTATGACTTCTTGAAGAAAGTCCCCCCACAGTACACAGAGCTATATGTGTATTCAGATAACTGTGTGGGGCAAAATGAAAACCATGCTTTATCAAGGTTATTTTTAGTGTTAACAGACAATAAGCGATTTGAAAAAATTGAACAGCTTTTCCCAATCAGGGGTCATTCATTCCTCCCCTGCAACAGGGATTTTGGCATATCAAAAAAAGTTAAAAAACATGATAGGATTTATAGCATTCACGAACTGACCAACCTTATAATACAATCAAGTAAATCCCAAAAGTTTATGGTTAAAGAAGTACAATCTGAAGAAATACTTGAGTCCAAAAATTGGTGGCCTAAGTTTTATAAAAGAAAATGTATATCTGAAGAATGTAAAACCAGGAATGTTCCACTAAATCAGAAAGTGTGTTTCATGATTAGCTCATTAATGCATTACAGCTATGATTCCAGGTTTCGCTCTCGGATTGTGGGTAGAAACTTTATTGATTCATTAGTTTCCCATACTTTTTGCCTCAAAACACCAGGAACTCAAGCAATCGTGCTTCCAGATAAGGTTGCTTACCCTTTGGAAAAGGTCCCAATAAAATGTGCTAAGCTAAACGATATCAGGAAGCTATTGCCATATATTCCTCATGACCATTCGGAGTTTTTCAACCAGATTTTGGACTGGCCAACTACTGAGGACAATGCTGAAGATGATGATTAATATTTCATTTATTTCATTGGCACATACTTTCATTAAATCCAATAAACTATTCCAAATGTATGCTTTAAAAAACCATGTTTTATTGAAAATCCTATTCCATGCTAAAAGGGTCTAAGTCAAGCACTTTTAGGAATTTTTTTAAAAATAATTAAAAGTCACAAACAAATTTACATAATAGGAAGATAAAGCAATGTAAGTACTAGCTTCTGGTAATTTTTATTTATTTTAATTGATGATTGGATGTGGTAGAAAGTTTTTTTCGTTTTTCTCAAAACGGGGTCTTCTTGACTGAGGCCCTTTTAGTATGTGCCGATTCAATTAGAAAAACCACATCTAGTCATACAAGAATTAGAACTAACAGCCCAAAAGATATTCTATCCACAAAAAGAAAAAGAAAAGTTTAACCATCACACCAGTAAGGTAATAGCAAGAAGTAATGCTACAGTCCCCCTCCAGCTTTTTCAACATGAATCTCATGTTAAAAAGTATAAATATTTGTGTTAACTGTAACATGATGAACACACAAACACAAGTTATTTATATTATACTCACTTCCTAATCAAATCAGCAGTCTGTATGTGGTCTGTCCACATACATCATGATTTATCATGCAATTACATTTTCATACAAACACATTGTTATACCAGTGCACCATACTACTAAACTAGCAGCAGTGTTACATTTCAGTAATGCTAGTGCTGAACTATACAAAAAGCAGCTTATGGTTACATATTTCACACACCTAAGTTAACATAATAATGAATGAAAGTTTCTAGATATTAAATAAATACAGCTCACAGTGTGCAGTTTTAGGTTGCAGACTACTGTAACATGGTGACTTTTGAGTACAGTACTTATTAGATATATGTATAATTAAAACTTTAGCAATACAAGTGTGCTGTTTCACAGAAATTTTAAATAAAGATTTTAGCAAATTGCAAAAAGTAATTTATTCTACTGTTATATATCGTGATTCTTTAACAATGGTGTCAGACCTAATCTCTATTCAAAAGGAGAGCCATAAATTTAGAAATTTATAATTTTCATAATACCTGATATAAAAATTGAATCACTGTTGAAGTCCTTGCATATTTCTCTACTTGACTACGCACTTTCTTATTTTTTGCACTTTTAATTAATTTACAGCTGGGCACTTTGTGTCAGAAATCACTGTTTTTTCACTCATCTATTGCAAGTGTTGACTTTGTCTTAACAATTGTTATTAAAAATTTCCTGTCAAGCAGTTGTTTAACATTGTCCTATGTAACATGTAAAATTTTATACTTTTCTCTATTTAATCTGTTAAAAGTTATTAATTTTATTTGTAAACGTCTGACAATTCCCCATAATGATCACACCTTTAGGAAGTATTTTTAGCACTATAAATGGCAAACATTTATACTAATGTGAACTAACAGACTAAAAATTAAGCACATCTTCCTAATTTATATAAATTAATATTCTAATTATTATTTTGCAGAATTTCAAAGTGATGTTTGTGGGTGCTTATACAATCTGTTCTTTACTGGGACAATTTTTACCTAGTGTCAAACGGAGTGTGCAACATCAACAGCAGGGGAATAGCATACTCCCATAGTTAACTTTATTTTGTTATTGTGTAACAAATAAATTAAATCACATGCACACTGGGTATATTCACACGTGCATGCACGCACACAGTGTTTTGATTCAGTATTACAGTTTTATAATAAAACGCCTGGTTGACCAAATATACTGTTACTCACCGTCTATGGCCTTTCCGTGATGTTATTTCGTTGTTTACATGTTTCGAGGCACTTGCCTCATCATCAGAACTTTATAAAAACTAATGTATGTCATCAACGATGACATGTGTCAAAATACTAAAACACAATACGGCATTAAACCATGTACAGAACTTGCTTTAAAAATGAGCACGTCAATGTTAGGTGTGCCTTGCAAGACAACACGCGCCGTACTGACGAAATCTAAGTTTTATCTCGACCATATCGTATAGCGGTATCGTACAGTATATTTGATTTATATTGTAATTGGTCGTTCAACACGTGTGGCTTGGTACTGGCGTCGTTATATGCTTTATAAATCTCATATTCTTCAATGGCGTTCAAATAACGCCCTTTATTGCAGAAATGAAGGGGTATTAGATTCGAGCTAAAATCCGTGTAACTGTGATTGTTGTCTATAAGGTGCCTGGCGAAATTTGACTTGATGTCAAAGTTGTAAACTCGTGTAGGGGGTCTATGTTCAGAAAATCTTTTCAAAAAACCTCGACCCGTCTGGCCCACATAAAAAGCCTCACAGTCGTTGCAGACTAGCTTATAAACTCCTGTTTTATTTTCAAGACTGGTATGTTCACGGTTGCGGAGATTATTTAAGATGTTATTACTGGTCTTATAGGAAACAACTATGTTGTTGACTTTATTAATGGTTGACTTAAAAATTCCTGGCATCAAATGCGTATAAGGTGCCGCAATGTACTTGCGTGCCTTTGTTTCGAGGTTCTCATTTCTATTATTTATATCTTTAGTTTTATTTTTAATAGCGTTACTCTTCTTTTTCTTTTGTTTTTTTTTAATATTATCTATTATTTTTTCGTTGTACCCGTTGTTAAACGCAATGACTTTAATGGTGTTTAATTCTTCGACGTAATCCTCGATGCCAAGGGGTATAGACAATAGGCGATGTATCATGCTATGGAATGCAGCTAATTTCTGTGAAATGGGGTGGAACGATGAGGCATGTATGACAGCGTCAGTCATCGTGGGCTTCCTAAATATATTAAAACATAGTTTTTTAGTAACAAAGTCCTTAGTTACTGTCAAATCCAGAAAATGTAATTGACCTCTAACTTCATTCTCCAAAGTAAACTGTATTTTGTTATTAATGCCATTCAAGTAATTGTGGAGATTGTCAATTTGATGATTTGTGCCTTTATACACCATAAAAGTGTCGTCGACATATCTACCATAGAACACCACATTGTAATTATGTGTAGGGTTTGCAAACAAGAAAGAATTTTCAAAGTAATTTAATTTTAAAATATAAAGGCACAAATCATCAAATTGACAATCTCCACAATTACTTGAATGGCATTAATAACAAAATACAGTTTACTTTGGAGAATGAAGTTAGAGGTCAATTACATTTTCTGGATTTGACAGTAACTAAGGACTTTGTTACTAAAAAACTATGTTTTAATATATTTAGGAAGCCCACGATGACTGACGCTGTCATACATGCCTCATCGTTCCACCCCATTTCACAGAAATTAGCTGCATTCCATAGCATGATACATCGCCTATTGTCTATACCCCTTGGCATCGAGGATTACATCGAAGAATTAAACACCATTAAAGTCATTGCGTTTAACAACGGGTACAACGAAAAAATAATAGATAATATTTTTAAAAAAAACAAAAGAAAAAGAAGAGTAACGCTATTAAAAATAAAACTAAAGATATAAATAATAGAAATGAGAACCTCGAAACAAAGGCACGCAAGTACATTGCGGCACCTTATACGCATTTGATGCCAGGAATTTTTAAGTCAACCATTAATAAAGTCAACAACATAGTTGTTTCCTATAAGACCAGTAATAACATCTTAAATAATCTCCGCAACCGTGAACATACCAGTCTTGAAAATAAAACAGGAGTTTATAAGCTAGTCTGCAACGACTGTGAGGCTTTTTATGTGGGCCAGACGGGTCGAGGTTTTTTGAAAAGATTTTCTGAATATAGACCCCCTACACGAGTTTACATCTTTGACAACATCATAGACCCCCTACACGAGTTTACATCTTTGACAACATCAAGTCAAATTTTGCCAGGCACCTTATAGACAACAATCACAGTTACACGGATTTTAGCTCGAATCTAATACCCCTTCATTTCTGCAATAAAGGGCGTTATTTGAACGCCCTTGAACAATATGAATTTATAAAGCATATAATGACGCCAGTACCAAGCCACACGTGTTGAACGACCAATTACAATATAAATCAAATATACTGTACGATACCGCTATGCGATATGGTCGAGATAAAACTTAGATTTCGTCAGTATGGCGCGTGTTGTCTTGCAAGGCACACCTAACATTGACGTGCTCATTTTTAAAGCAAGTTCTGTACATGGTTTAATGCCGTATTGTGTTTTAGTATTTTGACACATGTCATCATTGATGACATACAATAGTTTTTATAAAGTTCTGATGATGAGGCAAGTGCCTCGAAACATGTAAACAACGAAATAACATCACGGAAAGGCCATAGACAGTGAGTAACAGTATACGGTGGTTAACAAACACGTGGCTTGGTGACTACAATAGGAGTTATTCCATTTAAAGCCTGGTTGACATTTAGAAATATCGTGCTAAATGGTTACAGACATGCCTAAGTACACATTGAGCTCAATACACAATCTTGTAGATCTGTAGTGTCTTATGCATTTTTTTTTTTAAATAAATTAATAAATACCTGAACAAATACAAATCGATACAAAACATGACACAATTTTCAAAGCACTTAATATCGAAAATACTCAAAAAGCTAATATATACACCACAATCATACACAATAATACCAATATAAAATACCAAAAACCAACAGGAAACCATAACAACAACCAACCAAAACACAACGATACTCCACAAGACATAAAATCAGGAAGGCTGAGGATGGGAACAATAGGATTCCCAAAACATGTACCAAATAAGAGAAAAAACATCTTAAGGTAAAGAATTTATAAATATTAAATAAATTATATATGCATCAAGAAATAGACTGTAGCAAAAACTGTTTGAATTTAATAAACTAATATGTAGACTTGCTTATTATAGACAAATATATTACTTAAACATGCATTAATACTTCACATGCACAAGTTCTTGATAGAAGATACACAAGTAAGAATAAAAACATTACTACAAGCAAGAGCATGCACATGCACATACATATTTATTTATATGCTTATAAATTAAAGAAAATTATTGTATATCAATAGTAAAGGTTTGTGAAAATGTAAGAGGATTTTCAACACTCTAAGGAAAGTAATGCATTTGACTGGTTTTGTAAACTAACATTTTATGCTAAATCATAAAACATACTGGTTCACAAGAAAAATTCATATGGAAAAAATAAAACTTGAACCCATTGTCATTAATTACCTTCTTGGATTAAAAAAAAATGCTACGAATTTAATAAACGAAATTTTTGTAATTCAGAAGTGTTTTGTAGTCAGTACATTAGGCCTGTAATGACTAGTGAGTCAGGCTATGCAATCTGTACTTCCATGGTAAACAACTCAGAATGTTCTCAATGACGTTCTTCACACTGACATCGACTTAAATTTTTCTGCAGTAGTTTGCTGACTGTTGGCCTTCCGTTTGGTTACTCCTTGTATTTCTTTGCGAATTTTGTGCACATCATTTTTTCCTAAGTGTATTTTGAGGACAGTTTTGTTTGAGGTTTTAATAACGGTAAACAAATCGTTTTATCAAGTAATTTATTCAACTTTAAAAACAAATGTTAAGTAAAAAGAGTAGAAATAGTCAAGATAAGTCATGTGGATCTTCTGACCAAACATATTTCAAAAATATTTTGAAATCAAGAATGAAAACATTAAAACAGCTGACGAGTCTCTAATATCTTACATAAAAGATAAAAATTTACAAGTAAGCAAATCAACATTTATGTTAGTTTGTGTATCCTTGTGTACTTTATTTCAATGTAGTACACAAGTATGCGAGTGTACTTTTCCTCTCGTAGCACATTAATTTTTGTGTTTCAGATATCTATCTGATTGAAGATTACTAATAGTTATATATTGCTGACATCTGAAATTCCTTGTAGTAAATATGTTGTTTAAATCAAACTAAAATTTAGACCTGTATCATTTTCAGGTGACACAATAACATGATACAATAAAAACTTTAATAATGTTTAATATATTATAGGTACAAAAATAAAATTTTCAGGTGTAATAGAGACCATATGTACAAATCACACTAACAAGTTTCTTCTGACTCTTGATTTACTCACAGTAGCTCAACACATATGTCAGAAAGTAGGGAAAAAATTACAACTTTTTTCAGATTTCAGTGCAATATAAAATAACAAAACCTCTAAGAACGTGAAACTAAAATAGTCACATAGAAAGAAAAATAGTCGAGGATTAAGACTGTCTATTTAGTTATTTTTTAAATCCCATATGTTGAGAAGTTATACAGATCTAAAGTTAGGGCTCTCTATGTTTGAACAGAGTATACCCAGTGACGTGGGAAGCAAGTGCCACCCCACCGCAAGTGAAAGTGCTCACCCCACCCCATGTCACTACTGACTGACGACACGCTAACTGCAATTATTGTTTAGAGTAGCTGTTAATATTTAATTGAATCTAATTTTTAATGAACAAAATTAAAATTCACTGGATTTATCTAACGTGACTAAGTAGACTGACTTTATACGCTGTCACTGCTACAGTAGGTGAAGCAGGTTCGTCACAGCTTGAGGCAGCCCTGTGTAGAAAGATGCGCACATGCGTAGAGCAAGATAGAAAACCACCACTGCATGGTAGCGAACTGAAGCTAGCTTGAGTTCAGTTGGACTGCATGATGTTGAGTTTGCTGGTATCGCTGTGCGTGTTATGTTTTATATAGAACCATGTTTAAACCATATGCGTTATCCATTTTTAACATTTGAAGTTATAGTCATACCTTATTAAATTGTGCGTTTACATTTTTATTTACAATGAATTTAAACATTATACATTATATTTGAAGTTACAGTTATATACTTTAGAATAGTTTCAGTGTTGGTTTCAATACTTTCTACAATGTCAGTTTGTATAATAAAAGACCATTTCACACAGTCTTTTTCTTCCTGGATATTTAACGAAAAAACTGACATTATAAAAACTGGTAGGCCAACCCCGGATCTTTCAAAATCCCAACAAACACACAGGAAATGTGAGTGGTTGGCTGATAGAGCTGATCTTAATGCGGTATTTTGCTGGTATTGTTTGTTGTTTGGAAAGGACAGGAACACTAACTGGATTCAAACATTTAGAAACCTAGTTAAATCTACTGCTGGGCATGAAATTACTGTGAATTATCTTTGTTCATCATTGTGTTTTACTGCTGTCGATCAGAGTAGAATAGAAACTAAGTTCTACGAGACTAATTAACACTGTCTGTTTGCTAGATAAACAAGAATTACCATTTCGGGGACACCACAAAACGGAAAAGTCAGTTAATCAAGGCAATTATGTAGGACTTCTAAAGCACCTGCCAAATATGGCCTTCTTTTTGCGGATAGTATGGAAACATCTACTGTATTCAGGGGACTATCTAACTGGATGAAAAAATGATCCCATTAAAGCAGTTAGCTCAGCTCCTTTAGTGGCTATAAAAAAATGAAATAAAGAGGCAAGCTTCGTAGCTGTATTAGTCGATGAAACGTTTCAAATAAAACACAGTTATCTGAAGTTTTGCATTATCGGTATGCTTACGACGGAGAAGTAAAAGAGATTTTTAGGATTTACTGACGTAAGTTGTAATCGGCATACCCAGGCTATTACAGAGCTCATTCGCCAGTTGCTGACCGAATTTGAATTTGCAGTGAAAAACTAGTCGCTTAAGCGTATTATGGGGCAGGAACAATGGCAGGAAATTTCAATGAAGTACAGACTGAAGTATGGTATCGGATATACCTCAGCTTCACCAAAATTCTTCCCCACCGCACGCCACTGAGTATATCTGTGGTGTACGTGTAACAGTGAAAAGAACATAGAATGGACACACCTATTTTAAGAGGTTTTGCTGTGGGCTGATTAATAATCATTTGTAAAGTAGATAAGAGTCAGATGTTATCTCATGGTTTCTAAGCCTATGATCCACGACCAAGAAGGCATCAAAGAGAAGAATACCATTGAGAAAAAACAACAAGAGAAAGAAGAAGCAGAAAAATAGCAGATTATAAATACAAGTATGAAAACCACGAAGTGAAGGTGTCCATAAATTACTATTACTGTAAATAGAGGAATGACAGACGGTAGTGTCATTAGAAGTAGAACCACAATAAAAAAAAGACAGGGAGCAAAGAAATGCAACCACATGGCAGAACAATGCAGAAAACATAACATATTTTTTTAGCTATGGAAAAGATAAAAGTATGTACCATAACAGAACTAGGTCTCCTGCAAGTGAATGATTAAGTGATTAGTTTTCTATAGCAGAGGAATTAATTGTCCAAAAAAATGTCTGAAGTAGAATGACTGTCAATTAAGATATCTGAAGATTAAGGATTTGTGGCAAATATGAAAGAGGTCATTATCATTATGAAAGAATTATTTGCTAATTTATGAGCACAAGGAAAGGCCGAAGTCAAACAGGCAGTACCAGTAACAAAAAAACTCATGACAGAAGCACAGAGAAAATGTTTCACTCCCTTGCAATAGAGCTCATGCATGTTAAGGCCCCCAAAATTTTATGGAAGCATTTACTGGGTCTTACCTCCATCACTTTGAATCTGCTGCATGTACAAACTAATAGGCAGAAAAAGAGAAAACACTTTCACTCATTCTTGCTCCAGAAGGCCCACAGCAGGCTCTTTTACATAGAATACTACATGAAAACTAGAACACCCATGGCAAATTAATAAACACTCTGGAACTACACTATGTGGACCAGCAAGGCTACAATACATACCGTGCTCAAATAAAGTAAGACATCCTGGGGAGTCTGACTGACAAGACTGATACATCCTGGAGCAGCAGAGGATTTCCAAATGAGATCTGTGCTTCATACATTTCATACATTTTTTGACATGATTAGAGACTGTGAGATACAGCAAACTCAAAGAGTGGTGCATCACAATAGTAATGAAGACATTCTTGTGCGTGCCCTCCAGTTAGAAGCTGACAAACGAGTGTCCTTGGCAATGTTGTCACATTGCAGTAAAATATTTCCAAGAATGGAATATCAGTACAATCAACATAGTAAATAAATGACGCAACAGAAACAATATAAGAAGTCAATCGTGCAACAATGGTTTTGAAGCAAGAGAAAGAAAGGACAAATATAGGAAACGTGACAATGTTGAGAGACTAGGAAACAAAGAGAACTGCATGAATGTATCAAACAAAGGGGGGTAAAGCCTCAGGTCAGCACACAGTTTCTACATTTCAGAAGATCAGAGGAAACCTAACTGTTAAAGCATTTGTCTAATTTATTCCACTGTTTAAAATCACTTCCACGTGATCTCTCCAAGAATATGCAATTCTTCAACTCACACCTGTTTGTTTTTGAGGAACTCATTATAATTTTGTGCACTTCTATAAGATCTTTATTTGTGGATGACAATATAGGTCAACTGTCAACAACAGAGGTAATCATTGGAAGTGTTATGATGACTTGTTTTCAAATAATTGTATAATATGGTATGAGCTTGATGGTGAAACAAAATACTTTATTCACACAAGGTACTTTTAGCATTGTGACAGATTACTGTATATTTTCTGTAGGTCTAAAGTTAATAATAGCATTGATGTAGTTTCAATTGTTCCCATAATGAGTGTTGTTCTAACATCCTTGTACTTAATTTGTAGAAGTGATTAGAACTCTGTCCATATTAATGACAAGTTTAACGTGGGTCTTTTGTCAGAACTACGGGACCAAGTAGCAAGTAGCACAAATGGCAATGCTTGCCACTGGTTTCCCCGTATAAGGCTGGGGATGAAAATAGCTGGATGAAATAGCAAGAAGATTAACAACAAATACATTTATTATCAAAGAGAAGTTATAAAAACAAAAAAAAAAAATTGTTGGAATAATAAAACATATTACATATTGAAACGATGGAATGCTCTCAAACAGCTGAGAACGTCTTTCCACCTGTTGCTAGTCAAGTAGGTGTAGCCTCAGTCAAGGCCACACTCAAGAATGTTCCAGAGTGTTCAGGAGAGCACTTGAAATACACATTAAGCTGGCACCACAGTAAGGATGAAAAGTTATTCTGGAACACTTGTGCGACCTAAAAAGCCACAGCAGCTGGCTTTGTCTGTCAGTTTTACAACGAGTGATTTCTTTAGCATGAATCAAGTTGTTGTTGAAATATTGTGAGAAGTGAGTACTGTGTTATATTTAGTGCAGAATTCTATTACTTCACATTATTACTGGGTGTGTACAAATTTATCTTGAACTGTTGCAAGAGACTACCTTGTTGATTACAAATTATTAATTGTGATTAATTAAAGCTGGTAATTAGTGATTTCATTGGTGTGTGTATTTTGTTTTCCACTGTACCATACGACGATCAGTGAGACCGTCGTAACAGTGGGTCAGAATCTTTCACAGTGGAAACAGAGGACACTTTGTACAAGACTAGCGTTATTTATAATTTATCTGAAAACATGAATGCCAGTCAGATGATGAAAAATTTCCAGACGCTCCTGTTGCAGGCAGAGAAACGACAGGATGAGAAATGGAGACAGTAGACAGAAGAAGCATAAAAACGACAGGATGAAAAATGCAGGCAGGAAAGAGAAGTGGCAGAAAGCACTGTTACTTGAGTTGGAAGATCGACAAGACGAGAAACGTAAGCAGGAGGCAGAGGAACGGAAGTGTGAAACTGGTGACATCAGAGCGTTGATAGATGAACAAAAAGCAGATGCAAGCACATACCGCTGCAGAGCTGGGCCTATTATGAAGTGAGCTTAATAAACAAGTTATTAGTATATCAGAGGTACAAGAATCAGTGACATTAAAAATAGTTGAAGTAGAAAAACCTATCTTGAGTGTAGAAGAAGCAATGTCTACAAAAATATCTGCAGAAGAATCCGTGTCAAATAAAATGTCTGAAGTAGAGGAGACTGTAACAACTATAAAAGAGTCAACTGCAAACATGAAAGAGCAAATTAAACGCAAAGTCGAGCAGTTAATGAAGATACAACGGTATGTTTCAAAACAAATTGCTGAATAGACTGTACCTCAGGTAAAGACAGAAAATAAGACAATAGAGAAAGTCACTTTGCCTGCAATTGGAGCAGTTCATCTCAAAGCCCTAAACCTTTGATGGAAGCACTCACTGGGCCATGTATCTTTGGCAATTTGAAGCTGCTGTATGCGCAAATAATTGGACAGAAAAAGACAAAGCAGTTTCACTCGTTCTCACATTAAAAGGACCTGTGGCAGAACTACTATAGAAAGTGTCACCTGCCAGCCAGAACATCAATGCCAAATTGATAAAAGCTTTAGAATTACGGTAAGGTGATAAACATTTACAACATGTGTACTGCACTCAATTGAGAGCAAGGCGACAGCATTCCGGGGAGAGTCTTCAAGAGTTTGACGCAAGTAACGACAGACTAAGTAGACTGGGCTATCCTGAAGCACAAAAGATTTTCAATTGAGGTATGTGATGCACACATTTACTGAAGGTGTCCGACATAACGAACTACAGCAAGTGTCACGAATGGCAAGACACCAGAATAGTGCAGATGCCCTGGTGCGTGCTTTGCAATTTGAGGCTGCGAAGTCAGCATCTGGTTGGGCAAGTCATAAAGTACATACTAAAAGATTGCGACGCCACAGACAATGAAGAGGAAGAACAAGGAACTATCGGCGCCATAGAATAAAGTAAGAAAGGATGGAAGACCGAAGTGTTATAGATGTGGGAAACCTGGACATCTACAACAAAATTGTCAGGTTAGAGTTCAGCAGCAGAGAAACGAGCAGTAGTTGGTACAACATTGCGTGTGCTGACTAACTGAAGGAACGAAGCCCCGAGACAATACTCAATTTCTACAATTCAGAAAAATAGCAGGAGCTTGGTAGTTACCAGAATTGTTCAAGAAAGGCCAACCTCAATTACTGTTGACACAGGCGCAACAGTTCTCTATTGTGCGCCCTGATGTAGTGAAAAATCTCAAGCCAATCTGGTGCTCTTGCAGCTTGCGAAGAGCTACCGGACGGCCTGTAATAGAAATTACTACTATAGGTCAATTAATCCAGAAAAGTTATGTAAATTTTGTCCTGTCAAAAAGCCATCTAAATAAATATTAAAGGAAATTTATATTTAGTGTAATTACTAGCTAATAAATTATCAGGAATAACGAGTACTATATAATTTAGCAAAGCTTTAACATCTCTTAATTTTTGAAACATCTAGCTTCAATTTTCTAACCTCGGCAAATAGCTTAAACAAAATCTAATCAACGAATCCCCATACAGATAGATTTGACAGACATGAATAAAACATTTTTGTGCCAACAGTGCAGCTAATGCTGTGTGCATGCATCAGCACAAAACCATAGCTCAGTCTTCTTTGACTAGCCATAGAGATTACTGCCTTCAAACTTTGCAAAAACGTCAGTTTTTATAAAAAGTGTAGCATTTATTTCGATTAGTTTATTGTTATACTTTCCAATTAGTGAAGTGAACTGGATCAGTCTACAGCGCCTTCGTCTATGACTTCTATAAAAAGAAAAGTCATACATAGTCAGGAAATAATTTATAACACATTCAAGTTTATGAAATCAAAAAATAAAGAACTATCAGAAACAAAGTTACACAAACAGGTAGCTCAGGACTGCAGTGTGTCTCTAAGTAGTGTTTTTAAAATTATTAAAGAGCATAAGTGTACATGGGAGATACAAAATCTGTCAGCACTCCCCATAAAAGCACCCAATGAAGGAAATAACAGATTTGGACAATTCTAACAAGTGTATTATTCAAAGAATTATTTATATATGTCACATGACAGAAGGGGAAAGGCCAACTTCAAGATATTTAAAAAAATAAATTAATTATAATGGTACTGTATTTAGTCCAAGGCACATTATTCATCAAATGGGACTTCAATGATAATGTGACAAAAGCGGTTGGGAAATTTTTGTAAAAAATAATGACACTCAAAATTTAAGAATTTGTTAAATAACAGACAGGCAGAAGCACAACACACCCATTAGCATACACAGACAACAAAAGTGAAAACCCCAAGAACACTAGGTACTTGAAGTTCACACTGGTGGTCAAAAACGGGTGTAGGCTCCAAGCAAAGTGAGTATAACATGGAACTATGAAAATGGTTTAATGAAATGCTTATTCTGAACCTGAATAAAAGCAATGCAATAGTAATATACCAATACACAATGCCTCATACCATAATTTACAAATAGACCACCCTCTACATCATCAACATAAAAGGCAGATACGATCAAGTGGTAAGTGAACCATGGCATTCCTTGTAGGTCTTCTATGTTGAAGAAACCTGAGCTCTATGCACTAATTAAACAAAATAAACCCACTCAAAAAATTGTTTAAACAGATGCTATTTTGGCAAAACATGGATGGACATTCTCTTCTATGACTTCTGTAGTACAATTCCGGTTTTAATCCTATAGGAAAGATTTGGTCATCATGAACGAGCATGCTACAAGAAAAGAGTGGATTTCTGCCACAGACTAGATATCAAGATGTCACCCATCATATAAATTGAAAATGACTACGTGAGCGCAGGCAAAACAATGGATAATGCAAGTGATTGTTTCAAAATTAATATTGGACAGGATAGCCGCAGAATATGATTTGAGTGATAGTGATAGTAACAGTGAAGGAAACATTAGTGGGGTGGAAGAGCTGAGTTAAATATTTGTAATTGCATAAGTAAATGTTTTCTATATTACTTTTACAGTGTTAGTCTAATTGTTGTATTAATACTGTTTCTGCTGTTCTGGGTCCATAGAAGAATCAATAATATATATATATATATATATATATATATATATATATATATATATATATATTTCAATCACTTTCTGCTACAGTCCATTTCTTGATGTATATAATACTTTAATATTTATAACTAAATTTACCTCAAGATATACTTTTTTCCTATTAGGAACATGTTTCGAGAGTTCCTGTACTCTCATCTTCAGCCTTCGCCATCTTGTTTCTGGTGAAGTATTTGTGTGTTGGCTTCTGGATGTTATTAAGGTAGTTTGTTGGTCTTTGGTCTTTTAAAGTTGCATTATTGTGTGTGGTTGTTTTAAAAGACCAACGAACTACCTTAATAACATCCAGAAGCCAACACACAAATACTTCACCAGAAACAAGATGGTGAAGGCTGAAGATGAGAGTACAGGAACTCTCGAAACATGTTCCTAATAGGAAAAAAGTATATCTTGACTTAAATTTAGTTATAAATATTAAAGTAATATATATATATATATATATATACTTACTTCATACACACAGACACACATATGCGCACGCACATGTTATTGATGTTACATATTCAAACAAATTAAGATGAAAGTCTATACTGATGACTATACATTACTACACTTTCTCAGAATCATAACATACACAAAACATAAGTCTGTTAACACTTAGGAAAAACAGATTATGTATTGAAATCAGCAACAGGTACCAACAGCTCTGTGATAAACAAAATATGCCAAGCTAATATTTACAAAATAATTGTAGTGCTAATCTTTTTACTTAGAACTCGGTGGAAATCACTGAATTAAATTCTTCTCTCTTCTTACAAAACATCTTTGTTTTTGGTTATGTACGTAACTACAGATACTGTATGTAAATTAGATTATGTAGAGGGGCAAGCAAAACATTTTATTAATAAATTTTATATATGACTTTCTTTTATCAAAAGTCACCCACGATTAGCCTGTTATTATATTATGACTATTAATTCTGAGTTTCTCTAGTTGTGGTATGGTGTAAACGCCCTCTTATCTGAAACTTTTGGTATATAACCAATTAAGCTCCCAGTTACCTCTGCTAGAATGAGTCCTACATTGTAGTTTTGAACAAGTATTGATTACAGAGCTATAAGAGCCATTTTTTTAATCATTTGGTGTAACTTCTGATCTGTATTGAGTCCTATCTTTGGACAACATTGTATCTCTGTGATAGATCATGTCTTCTAGCCAATTCATTTTTGATTTGCCCTAACAGGACCAATTTCATCAGAGACTGATCTTGAATTATTTCAAGAAGGATTGGTCAGAACACTTTTTTAAAACGGCTGAATGCTCTGCACTAGTATATTCATAGCTGCTGAAAGTATGGTGTATAGACACTGCGTACCCTGCTCATCCATACTGTGCACAGGAACGGGTAAAAACAAAGTCCGCATAACAGTATATGAACAAACTTTCTGCAGAAAATAAAAATCAGAACTTATGTATGTAGACACTCACTCAGGGAGCAGGCTACTTTCCTCTTATGTGGGCTATACTGTTCCTGCCTTATCCCCAATACAACCTGGATGACTACTTAAAGTCTGATATTATGAGTTATAACACACCTGTTTGGAGACCTCTAAAAAACAGAATTAACACTGTTGCACATCACTACAGAAAAATTATTCTGATTAGTGCTTTCAAGCTTCACCGTTCATCATCAGATCAGAAATATCCAATCAGATTTCTGATCTGATGATGAGCTGTAAAGCTGGAAAGCGCTAATCGGAATAATTGTTCTATAGTGGTGTGCAACAGTGTTAATTCTGTTTGTGATTATAACCACTAACACGACTTTATTAATTAATCTAAAAAAGTACATGTTTCATCAATAATATTACTGTTTTTACAATTTTTGGTGAGACATTTCAACACTATAAATATCAGCACTTGAACATTCTCAAAAATATTTACAGTTTACAATGGAATTCCATTACTGAAATTAATTTTTTAAATCCTATAATAACTTTAATTAATTTTAACTTTTCATATTTCTGATTATTTTCCAATTTCTGAGTAGCCCATGTTATTGTCAATTCTGAATTAGAGAAGTTTCACTATACCTGACTATGGAAGAATATAATATATTATAATCCAGTAAAAAAATTAACAAATGTATACATTTTTAAATTTAAAAATACTAATTTTCTGAACACACATGCATTTTTGCCAAACTTATTTCCCAAAACTACCACTGACATGCTGTTATTTCCAACATGCACACAAAATCATAAAATCCACTTTTTGATTCTTAACTTGTAGTGTGTGTGTGTGTGTGTGTGTGTGTGTGTGTGTGTGTGTGTGTGTGTGTGTGTGTGTGTGTGTGTGTGTGTGTGTGTGTGTGTGTGTGTGTGTGTGTGTGTGTGTGTGTGTGCGCGCGCGCGCGCGCCAAGCTATAATGGTAAGGTTGAAAGTATAAATCTGTATTACTCCACATTATGCTTATTACAGTGTATAGCTATAGTGCAACTAAACAGGACACCAGAAACTTAATTATAACCAAATTACAATGATATCAAGTTAAAACTTACCTGCTCTCTCATCCATTGCCTTATGGTTTTCCAGATGGGTTACAAAAGCCTTCCCACACAGGCTTGAAAAACTGCAGTCATGTGCCATGCATTTATAGAAACGGCAAACATTTTTAAATAGCAGCATTTCTTTATAAGCTGCAAGATCTTTATATTGAAGAATGGTCTTTGAGATATCATCTGTAAAATCCCTTGTTGCCATAGATTTTCGTTTATTTACCAAGGACTTCCTTGCGGGAACAGTTACATTAGGATTCTTGTTAGATATCTGGTCAATTTGTTGCTGCTGAACACACTGAAGTACAGCTTGGAACTGCTGTGGTGACAGTGTATTCACTGATGGCTGACTAGTTTTACTTGGTGGTAAATGGGAAGTTGTTACAGCAGTAACTATTGGGCATATAATCTGTCCAGGACTCCCGATATCGACACCACGTGGTACTTTCATATTCAGTATTTTACATCCCAGAAGGGAGTTACTACTAACAAACTGTGTGTTGGGAGGAAGCGTACTATTAAGATTTGGTCTAATTAATCGGGGAACTAATATCTGATTGACCGGTAATGGTTTTGTAATGTTCTGATTAGTTGGCAAGTTGAAGGGCTTAAAAATAGATTTTGTTGAAAGTACTCTCACAGTACGTGATGAACCAGCTGTCTGTACTTTGGTCGGAGAGTCAGTAGTAACAAATGTTGTATTAGTAGATGAAGCTGTAGAGGGTACGTCACTTTGCTGTACCTGCATTCACAAAACATATTCACACACTACTCAATTCAACTTCAATCATATTAAAATTGTACAAGTAGCGACATAAGAAAATTTTAAATTCTACTATACTAAACTACAATGTAAGCTTAAGAGTGTTAGTGCACTACAAAATTTAGAGTTAGTAATAACGTGAAGATTCTTCAAAACTGTAATAGGATGTCTAATGTTATGGGAATATGAAAGGTTGGACAAATTAAAATATAGTATCTAACCCATAACACACACAAGAAAAGGAATGAGTCCATGGATAATAAAAATGACAGCCTGCACTGGAGACAACCCATCCTGTACACCGTCGACGTCATGGGGTGACAAACACACCCCAAACAGCTCAGTAAACTAACATAGAAACAGTATTAATTGTGGAAAAAATTGCAATGACCAATGAAACATAAATAACATAACGAGGGAAGGGACTCCTTGCGCCGGGATTTGAATTTTCCCGGCATGACTTAAACTTGGAACGCTGCCAAAGAGTGACAGTGGGGCCGCCCAGCTGGGTTGATCAAGGTTGCCGCACTACGGCGATGTAATTTAGCTACCCGCATCAGCTGTTTCTCAATCCTCAGCAAGTTCTTTTTGTGGCATGGTCAGTTAGAAGAACAAGCTGTTTGCTCTCATTTCATCTCCATCCTTTCGACGGAACGTTTCGAGGTATGACGGCGTGACAAACAATTTGTTCTACTATGAGTTCGTACTTTTATAAAGTGCCTCAGGTGAGAATCATCACATTATTCGCTGTTAATTTAATAAGGGGTTATTTGTGTGTGTTATTCTAATTTAATAATGAGAATGCGTGCTAATTGGTGTATGTGTGTGACTCACACGTTACTTCCGGTATATGGGAACACTTGGCGATTTGCGCTTAACTGCTTGAGAGATTTAAAAAGAAAATGTGAAATGTAAAAGAAGTAAAAGTAAAAGTGAAACTAATTCTAAAAGCAATTTAATGTAAAAGTTTTGAATGTTGTACACGTTAATGAAAATGTAAATGTAAATTTTCAAGCTCGCTTATTGCACAGAACAGTATTGTTAATGACAGAATAGTAGTGTGGATAAAATTGTGACAGTGTGTGTGTGGTGTCCGAGGCGAGAGAGAATTGGGATAGTTGTATTTCCTGACGGCCCATTACAATAAGAAAATGTTCGCCCAGCCGAGAGAAAGGGAAATGCAGAGATGATGACAACAACATCCGTCACCATCGGCAGAGCTGTACACTAGAACGCTCCCCATCGCTGTCAGACTTAGAGATGCTCCACAACACCAAAAGACAACTGCCTAGAAGGAGATAAGCAGGAGTTCGGAACTCACCAGCACCATTACCACACTCTTCTTCACAGGCTCTAACGGGTATCACCAATTCTTCAAAAGTACAGGTGGGAGGATTCCATTTATTAACCCTCGACAACAACACTCCACCAGTTTTCAATTTTCATAGAAGAAAGCATACATATAAACAGTATTTTCATATTTAGAGTGATTAAAATTTTGTTAGAACAAGTCCTATGCATATACATTATATTTGTTGATATAAAAAGCCTACACATAAACCGTATTTTCACATTTGTAATGATTAAAATTTTGTTAGAACTGTGTATTAAAATTATATTCTTAACTGTGGTAAAAAGCATCCACTTGTTATATTGCTTGATTAATTTTTATTGTTAATAGTATTGGTAATTGTGATTAAGACAGATTGAAAATATATATATACATATACATATATATATATATATATATATATGTGTATATACACACAGTAGAGTCTCGCTAATCCAGACTCCGCTAGTCCAGACATGCGGTTAATCCGGACAGACCTCAAAAAAAAATCGTCAGAAACCGTGCATAAATTTTAAAACCTACGTTACCTTAAACTGTATTTATGTTCCATTTTAACAACTCGTAAACAAACTAGGTCTACTACTACTGTATATAGTACGCCTACATTAACGTTGTGAAACGTGCGGTGCGTATGTCGGCGTGCAGCCTGTTTTCCGGGAAGTGACTCACTGATGGGAGTCCCCGCGCGCCCACGAACTCCTTGCACCATCAGCATCAGCCGTCAGCCATGCGTGTCAGCCAAATTAGCTGTAAATACACCTTCATATCGGCGCGCAGCCTGTTTTCCGGGAAGGGACTCACTCCCCGCGCGCCCACGAACTCCTTGCGCCATCGGCATCAGCCGTCAGCCGTGCGCGTCAGCCAAATTAGCTGTAAATACGCCTTCATATCGGCACGCAGCCTGTTTTCCGGGAAGGGACTCACTCTACCTGCACAGCTGATTGTCGTTTTGTTTTGTTTCCTTCAGTTGATACTCGTACTGGTAACCGTGCAGTCCGTTTTAAGGCCGTATTTTTATTCAGTGCGTGTGTTTTATTGTGTGCGCTTATTAAGAGCAACGTAAAATGGCAACTAAACGTAAGAAAGTGACTGTAAGAATGGAACAAAAACTCCAAGCTTTGTTTCGTATTGATGCTGGTGAATCATTAACTAAAAACACGCAAGAGTTAGAGTGCGAAAACAAACTGTTTCTGACTGGAAAAAAAATCGGCAAGAAATTGAAAATTTTTGTGCGGAAATGGTGAGCAAGGACAGTTTGGGTAACAGACGCACGTTAAAAAAAAAAGAAACTTTAGACGAGGCTTTGTACGTTTGGTTTTGCCAACAACGTGAACAGGGAGTTCCACTGTCGGGCGTAACGTTACAAGCGATCGCGCTCAAACTCAATGAAAAATTAAAAGGTGGCCCTGCTTTTACTGCCAGTGTGGGATGGTTGTCTCGGTGGAAAGATCGACATGGCATTCGTGAACTTGGTGTAAGTGGTGAAATTTTGTCAGGTGACAATGTTGCAAGTGAAAACTTTAAGGTAAAATTTTAAGTTTGTTAGCGATGAAAACTTACAGCCTTGTCAAGTGTTTAATGCTGACGGAACTGGGTTAAATTACAAAATGCTTCCAAAAAAAAACATTAGCCTCAAAGCTGGATTCTGTAGCCAAAGGTCATAAGGTAAAGAAAGAACGAGTGACTTTGCTTCCTTGCAGTAACATTTCTGGCGATTTAAAACTTCCACTTTTGGTGATCGCGAAATCTGCTAAGCCTAGGGCCCTTAAAAATGTTAATGTAAATGCTTTTCCAGCCCAGTACACCTCACACAAATCTGCATGGATGAATGGAAAAATTTTTAAAGATTAGTTTTTTGACAAATTTGTGCCTACAACATAGAAGTTCTTAAGAGAGAGAAAACTCCCAGAAAAAGCTGTGTTATTCATAGACAATGCACTGTGTCACCCTAGTGAAGAGGAATTACGAGATGGTGAAATTTTTGTGAAATTTCTGCCACCGAACGTGACCGCTTTGATACAACCAATGGATCAATGGATCAAGGTGTGATTGAAGCAACAAAACGGCGATATAGGGAAAAGTTGATCTTGTCTCTTTTAGAGCAACAAGAAGCAGACCTGTCGGCTAACTTCATGGATCTTCTTAAAAAAGTGACAATAAAGACTGTCATTTATTTAGCCACAGAAGCGTGGGAAGAGATTAAGCCGTCAACTCTTCAAAAAAGCTGGAAAAACTGTGGCCTAGCATCGCACAAGAAAACCAGGGACAAGATGAAAATCAACCAACTGCAAATGATGACGCTGATTTCGTTCAAGTTTTTCAACAGTTGGAGGGTTGTGCCGACGTGGAAGAAAGTGACATTTCAGAGTGGATGGACCGTGACAACGATATTGGTCATCAGGTGTTAAGTGAAGATGAAATCGTGGAGGCGTGCACTGCAAACACGGCAACAGAAATTGACAGTTCAGAAGATGATGATGACGGTACGGAGGAATCAGTTAGCCCAACTCACGGTGAAGCGACTACAATGCTGGAGGGGTTGATGACCTACTTCGAGAAACAAAGCGACTCATCATCTGGCGAGCTACTGACCTTGAGGCGCCTACAAGATCGCACGGCGAAACAACGTTAGTCTTTATTAAAACAAAAGAACATTACGGACTTTTTCAAGTGAGTTCAAAGACTTAATTCTTGTCTTCAGTTGTACAGTACATACATATGTACATATACATAGTTTCATTTTATCTTACAGTCCTGTACAGAATTTAAAATTTATTTCGTTTTTACACTTTTTAATTACCTGTATGTAACAGTAATGTACTGTAGTTTTCTTTAGTACCGTACAATCAATAAACTTTAAATTTCAGTCAATAAGATGTTTTGTTTTTTATCCTAAATCAATTTGTACGTTAAAAAAGTAGGCCTACGTTATAGTATTGAGACTGAAAAAGTCATTTTTATGATAAAAACATAGATTTTAATAGTTTAACCCATCTAAAACTTGTTTTACAGACATTTTAAAGCTGATTCCATTTAATCCGGACTTTCAGTGATCCGGACGGGGTCCGGTCTCATCAAGTCCGGATTAGCGAGACTCTACTGTATATATTTGTTGATAAAATGAAAACTAAGAACTGCTATGAATTACCCAAGAATTCAATCGTTTGAACACTGTTATTATAGTTGTACTCAATACTTGGTTATTGCCTGTAACATGAAACTTATTAGTTACTTATTATATCTATTGCTCATATTCAATCGTTTGAGTAAAATATGTTTTCATTATGAAATGAGAAAGCACTAATAAAACGTTGAGCACTAATAAAAAGTTGTTACAGTTTAAATGAGTGTTTTATCGCAAGTCCTGTCACTCTGGGCTCCAGCACATTTTTGCTCCATCTAGACCATGGGTTCTCAACCTGGGGGTGTGCCCCCCTGGGAGGGCATAGGAGAATTTCAGGGGAGGCGTGGTAAGCAATGAAAATATACATAAATTAGCCAAACAATAAAAAGTTGTAACAAACACAAACCACTCATGCACGGCCTTAGAAAAGGAACTTCTGCAAATAGTTCTCTCCGTCACCGCTAGATCTAACTGCATTCAGGCACACGTCTTATTTACACTGGCCTATACCCAAATAGTTCGCCCCGATACCGCTAGATCTCTCTGCATCTCTGTTGGAAGCAGACAAACAGTGTTTCTAGGGAAAACTACCGTGGCTAGGGTAATTTTACTACCGTTTGGTTGCAACACTGCACAAAACAGACGATTGATGATTGTTATTGTGTTCCAGTCATTTGTCCGAGTGATTGTCATGCGTAGTAGTGCTAAACATGGCTAAATCATTACCAAAGAAAAGACTGTACAGTGATAACTATATAAGGTTCGGCTTTACGTACATTGAGAAGAACAATTATCATTTACCTCAATGTGTTATTTGTCGCAATGTTCTGAGTAATGATTCAATGCGACCAGGGCGTTTAGAACGCCATTTGACTACCATTCATCCCGGCTTGAAAGACAAACCAAGGGAGTTTTTTGATGGAAAGAGAAACTCGCTTAAACGAATGAAACTCGATTCAACTGGAAGTTTTCAAGTGGAGAATGAAAAGGCCGTTGAAGTTTCTTACAAGCTCGCTTTGCTTATAGCAAAAGACAAGAAACCACATACCATTGGTGAGTCACTTATAAAACCATGTTTACTAACTGCATGCAGTATTTTACTTGGAGAGGAAATGTTTACATGCCACCCCATATATCAGTGGTTCTCAACCTTTTTGGGCCTGTGCCCCCCTTTGCGTAATCAATTGGGCCACACCCCCTAGACCTAATGAATTGAAGTAAAAAAAGTTCTACTGTGCTATTAGGGTTAATAAATCTAACTCAAAGAATGTTTTATAATGCTTTTATTATTATAGATATAAAAAAAATATACTAATACTTGTTTTTTTGAGAGAACATTTTAATTAATTAAAAGTACTTAATAGGACTACATTACAAAGGATTCTGCCCTCACTGCAGTTAAAATTTCAGGCTACATTATTTGGTTTTATTTCTTAAGAACACAATTAATGAGAGGGCTGGCACTGTTTTTCTTTCACAAGTTTTTGAATGTTTGGTTCCAACTGTGATAATGCACACCTCACATCACTTTCAACATCCAGCCGTGCTCGGTATTTTGATTTGATATAAGCCAGCGTAGAAAACCCAGACTCACATAGATACGTTGATGAAAACTGCACCAACAATCTTGCAGCTTCCGTAGCAACTTGTGGGTACACAGGAAAATAGTTTAACCAAAACTCTTCAACAGTCATGTTTGGGAACCCCACTTTTGCTTGAGAATCACATTTTAGGTTGATTGCCTGCTCCTGAAGGGAATCAGGAAGCATGTCCACTTCGATTTTGAACGGATCTTGTGTCAACTGAAATTGCCAGCTATCTGAAGAAAGATCTGGAAAGTAGCATCCAATTTCGGTTTTCAAGGATGCCAAATATTCTGAAATCAAGTTCTTCAATTCACTTTTCAAATTTAATGGAAGATTTTGTGTGACATCAAGAAGGTCGTTAAGACGTGGGAAGGACGAAAAGTTGGGTTCTGAACTCTGAAGGCGACGTTGCCACAAAGATATTTTTTCCAGGAAACCTTTCATTGCATCATAAGTCTCCAAATGTTTTTCTGTCCTTGCAGTTTCAAATTCAAAAGGTTGATTGATTAAAAGAAGTCTGATAAATACACCAAGTGGTGGATACATTTCTCATCTGTAAATTGCATGTACAGATCTTTTTCATTTGAACTCATCAAAAAGATTTCAACTTCTGATTTCAGATTGAATAGCTAGCGAGCACATTACCTTTTGAGAGCCAACGAACTTCAGTGTGGTAAAGAAAAGTTTGTTGGTCACTATTCAATTCGTAACATAAAGCCTCAAAAAGTCTAGTATTCAGAGCACTAGATTTGACAAACTCTACTTTGATTACCAATTTCAAAACAGTATTAAGTGTTTCAGGCAGTCTTACAAGCCAAAGCTTGTTGTGTATGATACAATGAGAACCAATGATGTTAGGGTTCTGTTTTTTTGCAAGCATAACAAATCCAGAACGGCATCCTGTCATGGCTTGTGCATATTCCAACAACATTCTCCCAAGGAAGATTATTAGCTGTCAAAAAGTTACACAGAGCAGAAAAAACATCCTCAGATTTTGTGGTTGTCTGAAGAGTTTGGGAAAATAATATTTCCTCTACGAAGCGTTTTCCGTCAATATATCTACAGTAAAACAACTGAGAGTGCTTTGAAATGTCAGTTGTCTCATCACATTGCAGAGAAAAGAACGGAGATTCCTTTAACTTTTCTATTACTTGCTTTTTTAAATCTTGTGCCATTTCATCAATTCTACGTTTTACTGTGTCATTTGAGAGCGGTATTTTTGCAATTTTATTGCAACTTTCCTCTCCAAGTAAAGTACTGCATGCAGTTAGTAAACATGGTTTTATAAGTGACTCACCAATGGTATGTGGTTTCTTGTCTTTTGCTATAAGCAAAGCGAGCTTGTAAGAAACTTCAACAGCCTTTTCGTTCTCCACTTGAAAACTTCCAGTTGAATCGAGTTTCATTCGTTTAAGCGAGTTTCTCTTTCCATCAAAAAACTCCCTTGGTTTGTCTTTCAAGCCGGGATGAATGGTAGTCAAATGGCGTTCTAAACGCCCTGGTCGCATTGCGTCATTACTCAGAACATTGCGACAAATAACACACTGAGGTAAATGATAATCGTTCTTCTCAATGTACGTAAAGCCGAACCTTATATAGTCATCACTGTACAGTCTTTTCTTTGGTAATGATTTAGCCATGTTTAGCACTACTACGCATGACAATCACTCGCACAAACGACTGGAACACAATAACAATCATCAATCGTCTGTTTTGTGCAGTGTAGCCACCAACCGGTACTAAAATTACCCTAGCCACGGTAGTTTTCCCTAGAAACACTGTTTGTCTGCTTCCAACAGAGATGCAGAGGGATCTAGCGGTATCGGGGCGAACTATTTGGGTATAGGCCAGTGTAAATAAGACGTGTGCCTGAATGCAGTTAGATCTAGCGGTGATGGAGAGAACTATTTGCAGAAGTTCCTTTTCTAAGGCAGTGCATGAGTGGTTTGTGTTTGTTACAACTTTTTATTGTTTGGCTAATTTATGTATATTTTCATTGCTTACCACGCCTCCCCTAAAATTCTCCTATGCCCCCCCCCCCAGGTTGAGAACCCATGCCATAATATATGAAGTCACAATGATATTTGTTATGATATAATTTACATGTACCTAGTTATAGACATATCACCGTTTCTTGGCATTACAAGTTATGATGTTTGACTGTCTTTTCACAGCTCTGGCATTGTCACTGTATTCATGTATTACTCTGTGATTCAGAATTTTAAACTTTTACAGACAGACAACCACTCAAGACATATTTTGTTAATGCAGTGTACACTCTGGTCCCCCTATAATAAAGTACAAGAATACACTTACAAAACTTTTTTTTCACTGCTCACCTGCTCATAAGACCTGTCAGTGCATTTGGATTGTCATGTACATAATTCTCTTATACCCACTATATGTGACAAAAGCTACTGTACAATACCTTATTTTCACTTGATATTTCCTGACTTGCTGACGGATTTAGACTGACAACATTTTCAATTCTGAGGAAACCACCTACTTCTTTTGACGCTGCTGGCGTGCATTCTACTTGACCAATCACAGTACCTGTAAATTAATTAATAATGTAATTCTTAATATTTGTGTAAATTAAATATATACACAAAAAAGAAAAATGTGAAAAACTATAACTCCCCTACATCATCTATTACAACTCGCATCATATAATTAAAACATTTATTAACATATGATACTACAGAGTGAAACATTTTCTTCCCTGATGACATAGGTCTTAAAATAATAAACTACATTTTATGACATGCTCATATAATTTAAATAAATTGTGCTACCATAGTTTCTTTACAGATTTCCAAGTTCATTTGTGGATGTTGGATGTAATGATTGGACGTAATGAGTACATATTATTGGGAGGCTTCTTATACCCTAATTTTTCAGTTTTTTTTTTTTTTTTTTTTTTTTGTAGAAACTAGCAAAAGTTGTACGTATGTGTTTATCAAATATAACATTAGTATTATAAATATGAGTATGTCAAACTTCAATTACTACAGCATTAACTAGCATCAATCATTAGATAAAGCTAACCAGTAATAAGTAAAGAAGATACTGAAATAAATTCAAGCAAATATCAACTAATTAAAACATGAGAAGATGTTGGGACTAACATGATCACACTCAGGAAGAAGTCTGACACATCATAACAAGACATAAGAAGGGGTTGGGATTCAAACAGGACCTTCATACAGCACAAAATCAATGACTCACAAGAGAAGTTAACAGAAATGTAATGTTGATACTGACAACATTAAGGAAAATAAAAAAGTAATTTATTTGTCTTCTTCACCACAGATCACTGAAGCAAATATAAATTAATGTTACATAATACACTCATAGATTCAAATAAATTAACACTAGTAGCAATACATCACATATAGATTTTTTTTTAACTCAAAACATTATTTCGTTACCATATTGCATTCTGATACAGTAGTTAAATTAAATAAGAATTACAAACATTCTAGTTTTGTTTTATAAAGAGAATTTTAATGTTTCCATTGTAAATAATTTGTTTAAAACAACAGGAATACAATTCTAAAATAAATATTGTTGAATATGTTATTCCTTGCCGAACCTGCACTTTCTAAAATCAATCTTACATACGGGTATTAAATACTCACGATTTACAGTGTACAATGTAGAAAAAACATAATTTGGAACGTTAATAAGAAATACTTGGAAGGTACGTCCATCAATTCACATAGTGAAAAGGAATTGGAAGAAATGTTGAATGTTGTGTATATGATATTAGAGGAATATTATGGGATGAGAATTAATACAGATCATAGTAAAGTGATAAAATATAGCAGGAGTAATACCAGTAATAAACCAGATATTATAACAGGAAATGAAAGTGCAAGAACTGACTAAATTCTGAGACTTAAGGAGTAAAATCACAAAAGGAAATGTAAAGAGTAGGGTTGTACAAGCAACGACAGTTTTATTTACGAAGAAACCCTCCCCCCTTCAAACCCTTTGTGCTAACCTCAAACCTGGATTTAAATTCAGGAACTAATTAGAAACAATTTTTAAAGCTCTATGTCCTATCAACCTTTAGGCCCGTTACACACATAGCCACCACGTCGTTCCATTGCGGTAAATTGTTTCCTTTACATGGAATGCTGGCAGCGCTGTTGGTGGCCACTGGTGGGGCCACCAAGTTTACTGTGGCGAGAGGATGCGATTTTCTCAGCCACCAGCCTGGCAGCGCCACCACGTCAGTTCGTTGTAAGCAATTGTATCATACACATTGCGCCTCCAGACGTCCCTCATTTCCTGATTTTTTTTTTACAAAAGATAATTTTATTTTACGTTTTAGTTTACGTTGTAGTGTAAAATGAATCAAGAGCATACTGATGTTGAACATTTCATTTTGGAAATTCAGGCAAGATCGTCAATATGGAATTTAAGATGTAAAGAGTACACTGACAGGGAATTAAAGAAGAAGTGTTGGGGGAACCATGTACAAATTTTCATTCATAAAGAAGACACAGATGAAGCCGATTTAAATGAATTTGGCAAGTAAATTACGTTTTCATATCATTATGAAATTGTAAATTGCACACTGATATAACACATTAACATGGCTGTTGACACAACAACTCTTCATCAAAAGAGGTGATACTCATCCGTACAAATATAAAAAACTTATCGGGATTCCTTCTAAGATCCGTGTACAAAGTATAAAATATACCCTTCTCGATCGATCACACAAACTTGGATGCATCCAAAATCTTCTATTTTTACGGCGTTTTCGTAAACATAAGAACATTGCAATTACAGCACCTATTTCTTCCAACTCCATTGTCAGACTGATGAAATATACTTTATACTATCTGGTGGCGCGTTTGGCAGCTGACAAAAAAATTGAGCTTCCAGTGGTGGCACCACCACCCACCATGGCAGCACCACCTTGGTGGCCGTGTGTGTAGTGGGCCTTATGGACTGAAACATGGACCTTGAGAAAACACAACAGGCTGTGACTTCATGCTTTTGAAATGTGGTACAGAAGGATCAAAGTGGGCAAACAGGGTAGGGAATGAAGATGTTTTGGAGAGAGCTGGAGAGAAAAGACAGTCTATTGAAAATTGTTCCCAAGAGAAAGGACAGGTTGACACGATATATTCTAAGGCACTCGAGTTAGTACTCTTGTGGATGCGATGGTGCGTGGAAAACTGTGGAAAGACCATGTTTGGCACAAATAAATCATATTATGAATGATGTGTTACGTTGAAGTGAAGACTGGATAGGGATGGCTGTACACTTGCTTTGAAGCAGCTGACTGTAAACCCTCCTCCAAACACATGCACGTGCACGTACATACTGAGCCTTAACCAATCTACAAATACACATCAACAACTAATTTGCTAGTGTTGTTTTCAGCACATATGCCACTACGGCCAGAACTGAAATTACTGGACCCCTGGAAAAACCTAACCACAAAAACAAATTGATATCTATGCTAACGTGACTCCTAGTATCAACATATTAATTTTTCCAGAGATACTTTAAAGCATCAGGATTATAAATAATATAAAAGATGTGCCTACTACACAATTTGAAAATGGCACTATTGATCTAAAATCCCACCACATGCCAAGTTCATTTTTTGATAATGTTTTCTAAACATAGAAGATGAACGATTGACAGAAAATCACAGCTGCTCTGGGAGAAGCTATGACTTGACAAAATGTCTCTAATTGGAACTGTGAATCCTCAGAAAGAGGGACTGATGTTGACAACAAACAAAGAGTAGTAGACTAACTTTGATTTTTGATGATCTTCTTCACAAAATTGAGAAAGAATTCATAAAGTCAGTGTCTGACTTTAAGAAATTTTATGATTGTTTCATGAAGTGTCTGACACTATGATTCATGAAATTGCAAAGACAAAAGGGTATAAAATCTGTGTGCATGCCTGTATCTGTAATGTTAACAGACATACTAATATAACAATAAAAAAAGGATGGGTTCTGTGGTCATCCTTCTCACGCTACGCCAAAATCATGCTTAATGATTTCCATTTGTTCCTTCACTTACAGAAACAGCTAGCTGGAAAAAAGTTTGAAAATGATGATGAGATGATAGATCATCTTTATTATGACATTGTTCAAATGGCTGGGAGCAGACTTTTATGATTCAGGGATGGAAAGCTGGTCCCCTAGTTTAATATGTGCTTGGATAATGGTGGTGACTATGCCGAAAAATCTGTATATATGAGAAATTGTCTGTTACAGGTACATAACTAAATATTTAATAATGTTATGGCTTTGAATCTTAACTTAATGACATACCTCAAAAGACCGCTGTCCATGTTTGCATGGGCAATGATTACTTATTTAATTTAGATATAAAGAAATTTACTCTTACCTTCATCAACAGCCTTCTTCATCTTTTCAGCTGGTGTTACTGATAACTTATCACCACTGAGACGGCGAACTCTAAGTATTGGACCTGGAGATGGTTGAACATTTACTTGCTGTGGAATTATGTGGGCCGATTCTTGATCAACTGGAGTCGAACCTGATTTTGTTTCAGTAGATAACCTTTCAGCTGTATCTTTCACAGTTTCGTTAGCCTCTATGGAGTCTGCAAATAAGATATATTCTGTTACAATTCGTAGTCTAATAATTCATGATCTGTGGCAAGCAATGAAATAAATAACAAATAACAAATTTGTAGACTATCCCCCCCACCCCCCACAGTACACACAGGATACCATTTACAAGATTTCCAGTACAATTTATACATGTCTTACAATACAATGGCTATCATGTATAACTTATTAACTCTGAATACATACAAATACCAAAGCCCAAAACATTAAAACACCAATATATAAAACATATTGCCTTTGTAAAAGATACTAGTACTTAAATGCATTTATTAATAAACCTATATTTAAAATTTACACAGTAGTGACATGGGGGAAGAAGCGTTAATTAGAAGTTAGCACTGACTCAACAAAGAAAAAATAACATCTGATATATGAAAAAATTGTGTAAGAAAGTTATGGTAGGCCTACCTTAAAAATATGTCTGTGGATTTCCATATACAAGTATAAACACACACACACACACACACACACTTATCCTATGAACTAAATCTGTCTGACTGGTGCTGCATTCTGTTGTCTACTATCTGTACTACATTGGTTGAACACTTGTTTCAGTATCAAAATGTCACAACAGTATTATTGTGATATCAGTATTGTATTGTGTTAGTGTTTGAACATGTATGTATGGTACTTTCACTTTTTTTTTGCATAAACTTGAAACTTTTGAATATGCCTGATTATATTTTTCTTTTTGAAAAAGGAATTTTAGATAGTATCAAAATCTATGCATCAATGACAGCGTAGTACTGTTGAAGGGCCAACTGGCTTTTAAACAGTACATAAAGACAAAATTAAATTGATTGTTTTATGTAATATCACATACACTGGAAAAAGCATAGTTAGCAGACACCTACAATTTGGGCATAACAGGGGGAGTTGTTACAACACGGTTATGCTAAGATTACACAATTTTTGTTGATAACTGGTAAACGAGTCCAAAACTGTTTTCTGTCCTACATTAAAATGTTACAAATGCGTGTGGCATAGTAAAAAAAATTACAAAAACATGCCACCACAGAATGAAAAACTTAGAAGTGAACTTGTAGCAAAACATACTTCTGATAATAAAATTATGGGACTCAAGTGTTATAACAAACGAGAAGTGTACACCTTTAAAACAATGTACACACTCAATTTCCAGACAATGGTAAATATGATCACAGGACAGGGAGGGAAGTTTCAAATCAATTACAGTTTTGGACTAGAATAAAAATAACATAGTAGTAGGCAAACTGATGTGCTCCTCAGTTCTGGCTCTGTAAGAAAAATTGCCAAATGGAACAAAAAACTTTTTCAGATTCTGTACATGGCCATTCCCTGTATGAAAGTAACATCATAAACATAGTTTAACTGGCAGATTTACAGCTAAAAGTGGTCACCCAACTTCTACAAAAAATTAAAAAAAATCACACTGACAAAAACCCCATGTTACAAGACCTTTCCATGACTGAAGACAATTTCCATCATATATAACACCTACAGAGAATAAAACTAACCCCACATACTGTCACATTTGCAGTAACACAAAATGAAGAAAGAAAAAAGGACAGAGTCCAGATATACAACGTAATGTTCCCCTCTGTGTTGTGCCTTGTTTTGAGGAATACCACTAGATAAAAAATGATTAAAATTACACACTTAAATAGAACTATAAATACATTTATTAATCATAGTATACAATAAAATTTTACTTTAGTACTGTGAATAAATAAAGATTTAAAATACAATGTAGTGCAATTTAATACTTAATATTTTATAAACTAAGTAAAACAGTGAAAAAGTGATTATTGATAAATACAATGTAAATGCAAAATTTGCCCAGTACTGGGGTGTAGGTGAACACAAATTCTCATGGCTGGAGTTGCCATAGATATACAACATGTTATCCGGACCAATATTTAAATTTTCTGAAACACCAGACGTTTCAACTGTGACCATCTTGAGTGGAGGAGGAACAAGGTAGTACTGGCCGCGAAAGAAAAACTGACATAAAAAGTCCCATATTTTTATGAGTGGGGTGCAGGGCTGTCTATTCATGTCAGTAGCAGTGAAAGGTTAAGTAAAAATTAAAATTTGCCTTATCTAATATTCACTGTGTACTCTTAAGAGCGAGACAAGGTATCCAACAAGCAATTATTATAAAACAGACTAACAATTTATATATAAACTAATATATATGTAAAAACTAACAATTATTTTAGTGTTGTAGTGAACTCTTCTAAACTGCAGTCTTCCAAACATTAGAAAGGCTCATATATTAGATAAGTCTCATACAATTTTTGTGGAACTAGATGATCAGCTTTTAACTATTCCTAGAATGTTTTGTCTTAAAGCTTTTTAACTTCTCCACAAAATGTACCACACAATAACACATATTCTGGTTAATCCACTCAACTATAAGTGGTGAATCAAAAGTGTATCTAAGTTGTAACAGCCAGTTCAACTCTACAACTACTGAATATTTAACGACAATGTACTAGATTATTTTCGCACTTTGTCTGCCAATATATGTTGCACTTATTAAAGAAAATTCTGTGTACACAAAAATGCCTTAGTAAACCATTATTCAGATAATGGTCAGAGTAAACCATTTGCACATCAACAAGATTCTATAAACAAGAAAACTAACTTGTTCCCTTATCTCTATACTTCTTCACAATTACTATTTATATTGTAATTATATTACAGTAGAACTCCATTTATCCGAACTAATGAGTTCCAGACGTAATTCGGACATGCAGAAGTTCGGATAATTGGGACAAACATAAGAAAACGGTTATGTTGTGAAAGAAAACGTGAAAATTGCTCAAAAAATCACTTTTGTTTATTTTTATTACATGAATACAGTATCTCAATAAAAACCAGGTCACATGTGTTTCGGAAAGTGTTCACTTTTACTACAAAAAAATTAAAAATAATACTCACACATAATTATAATTTTAGGCGAGCAATACGCTAGGAAACATTGTACTGATCAGTACGTAAACTATGATGCATAGCTAACACAGTCTTATATGTATTTCATTTGCTTACGATGTTTTTTTTTACTACGGCAATTTGAATAAACTTTTTTTTAGAAATTGTATTTTTCTCAATTTCCTGATAACGAATCGGATAACTGGAGTTCGGATAAATGGAGTTCTACTGTATTACATTCAAAAATGTAATTATTACCTTTTGTTTTCTTCTGAAATTCATCCACAAGAGTTTTCAACTCCAGAAAATGACGTTTCAGTAAATGAAGAAACGCTGAAGCCAAGTGGTAAGATGATTTAATTTCACCTTCAACATGGTAGATAACCTTACAAAGTGCGCAAATACCATTCCAAGTTGTGCAAATATGGTTGCATTCAATGTGCTCAGCAAAACTAATAGGCACTGATGTAGTAAATGAGCAATTTTGTACATTACATTTGAAGAACCAACACTCATTTAGACAGTATGATTCTAAAGGTCCAACAACAAGTGAAACACTAGATGTACAGCCACTGGCACTACGAAAATCAGCACTGCTTAAAATATATTTTATTTCATCCATTACTAACTTCCAAGAATTGTTTGATAAAAGCTTCACTTTGAATAACCATAATTCTCCCGCATCTGAAACTTCTCCATCAAGTAAAAATTCACGAGCTTTTGATGTTTTTAATGTTTCTGTTAATTGTGATACAGTATTTTTCAAACACAAATTTTTTCTTGATTCTTCCTCTGTGACAGTGTTATCCAGCGAGGCTGTAACTTCTCTCACATCAACAATTTCTATCTCACTTTCAGCTATAGTACCTTTATCCAGCAAATACTCTTTATAGTCTGACAAATCCATGATATCACCTAATGGATCTATCTCATTGTGGCAATTTTTTTCAGTGCCTTTGGATACTTTCTCTTTACAAGACCTTTCTGGTAGAGAACGTCGTATAGGAACATTATCACTTTGTTCTGGAACATCATCACTTTGTTCTGAAGACTGATCCTCATCTTCAACAATAGGTGATGGTATTTTGTCTGGTTGTTTATTGGTATTACTTTCTTCAACTGCAGTAACTACTTCCATATTTTCACTACATTCTTCGACACACTCTTTATGTCGTGTATTCAGTTTTTCCAATACCTGATCTAAAATTGCAATTCTACTGTCCCTGTTGTCATTAGGACTTAAATTACGTGCAATTTCTTGCATAGTTAATTCTCTCTCCAATCTCACATTATCTTCATATCTAGAAAAGTCTTCAGAAGACAAGAAGACACTAGCCTGGTTTACGTTAATATCTGCATTTTCTGGGAATTCTCCTTTACTACTGGAAGTTTGTAATATTTCTTCTTGTCCAACACTTTCAGAGTTCATGTTGTCACTACTTGAGGTAGGAGAATTTTTAGTTCGAACATCAATAATCTTCAAGCCCAGTTCTTTTTTTATTTCAAAACTACACCAACCTTGTTCATTATCATTTTCGACTATTCTGTCATCTCCATTGCCTTCTTGATTATGAATGTGTTGTTGCATGTGTTTATATGTATCACCCATATGACATGAAACATCTATACTCTCATTAGTGTTACTCAGATCTCCTTCATGTCCATTTGTTTCATTTCTTACTGAAACTTCAGCTTCTTCTATACAACTGTCACTTAAGTTCATAATATTAATTTCAGCATCATCATCAACCCTCACCTCTTCTAAAATTTCCTCCTTAATCTCAAACATTTCATCACCGTCAATACTGTCACTATCTTGCAGCTGATCATCTCTCATTTTTTGTTTTGATAAATTAATTACTACTACTTTTGAATCCTTATCAAAATGTTTGTCTTTTATATGTTTTTTCACATTATTTTCTCTTAATTGTATAAAATTACATCCTGAACACAAGTATCCTACAACTACTTTTGCTTTAGCTGATACTTCATGAAGAATTTGAAAATTTATTTCTCCTTTTCTTGTTTCTGGGTGTGTTGTTTTCATATGATATCTCATCCCTTTTCTTGTTGATGTTCTGTACCCACACTTTAGACATTCATGTCGATATTCACCTGTATGCATGGTCATATGTTCATAAAAACTTGAAATAGAAGGGAAATTGCGAGCACACATACGGCACTGAAATTTTTCAGACAGTTTTACAGCATCATCATAACAAACAGATCCTTTGATTGCATCAGCTGCAGATTCTGGAGACAGCCTAGATATCAGTACTTCTTCACTGGGATGGCCTACAAGATAGTGATGTACGATTGCCTTCCCTTCATAAGAACACAATTTACAGTTATATCTTTTAAGTTTTCCTTGGTAGTAATGTACATCCAAATAATCCACATATCTACCAGCATTTTCCTCCTTCATTTCTAGATTTGTACTTCCTGTTTTATCTGTTACTTTAGTCTTCAGCTTGGTTTTTGATTTCATTTTTTTCTGTAATACACCTAGTTTCCAATTTGTTTTCCTTCTTCCCTTCAAAATCTTGCTACGGCCAACTGGTTTTCCTGGAGTAAAAGGCCTTTGTGATTCTTCTGCAGATATATGTTTCACCGAGTTTTCAGCATCTGGTGAATTTAAATTTCCTAACTTAGACAAGTCTGTTTTCTTCAGGATAATTCTAGGTGAACCTATATTTTCTGGTACTTTTAGAGAAGTGTTAATTTCACTATCCTTACAATCAGGTTTGTCATCATTTACAAAGGTACCAACTTCCTTGTCTAATACACCAGTTCCATCCGTAACATCTATGGCATGTGTTCTTTTTAAATTTTTATGTGTAGTTTCTAGCAATTCATCATCAGAAGTATCATACTCAGAAGTATTATTGTCAATGTTTTTGTCACAAAAGGAATCAACTTTTTCCTTATCATTTTTAGCCTCTTTCACACCTTTTTGCCTTTCCAGTTTGCACTGCTTATTACTTCGTAAATTTGGGGTTAATAGTTCTTTCCCACTTGCTGAACTCATCGAAGTATTAGATACAGCGCTTGAGGTTTCCTTCTGTAATCGACACATTCTCATACCTGTTGCTGTAACAACACCTTTTGAAATAAACATATCTCTAATGTCTTCTTGCAATTTTTCTAATTCATTTTTCTGTTTTCGTTTTGGTTTGTCCAAGATATCACAAGCATTAGCTTCAACTATTTTATTACTAGCTATATCCTCTGTACCTCCCGTTTCCTGTGAAATTTTACTATTAATGGTATCATCAACAGGTTTTTTGTCAGTCTTGACCGTTTTTTTCTTTGTACACTTTTTAATCTTTTTTGATACAATTTCTTTCACACTCTCATCTTTACCACTTTCATCATGACTTTTGCTATCTTCAAACCTGTTCTCCTCACTTATATCAGTAATAGATTTCTTATCGTCTTCACCTGACTTGGAGTTTACAGTTTCAGTGACTTCTTCTACCTTAATAGTTTTGACTTCCACAGTTATGGTTTCATCTCCATTACTTTCATCATCAGAACTATTTTCAATAATCTTCAAAATTTTCTTAAACTTCTTATCTGGTAAAGTTTCTTCCAATTTCTTTAAGAGTTTCTTTCTTTCATCTGATTCTAATGACTTATCTGATATTAATGTTTCAATGATGTCACTTCTGTTACAAATATCCTTCATGTCAGATTTACATTCTTCAAAGTTATCTTCTTCTGTACCATGCTTAACTGTTTCAGGATCATTTTTCTTGACATCTGGGTCATCTGGTTTGAAATTATGCTCCTGTGAGTCTGTCTCAGTTGTTTTAATATCACTGTTTGTGTCCAACTTACCTGTTTTAAAGTATTCAGTATCTGTATCTGGCTTGGTTGTTACTAAATCAACATCCTTTGTGTCTATCTCAGCTGTTTTACCATTCTTTATGTCTGGCTTATCTGTTTTATCAGCCTGTATACCTACATTAATAGTCTTCTCTTCCTTAGTATCTGGCATAGCAAATTTTTCATCTTTTGTATCTGGTTTAGCTGTTTTGTCAATCTCTGTATTTGGCTTAGCTCTTTTAGAATTATCATCCTTTGTGTTTGATTTTGCTGCATTAATGTTACCAACATGCACGTCTGGCTTGTCAGTTTTCAAATTATCAAGTGTCGCTTTCCCTTCTGTTTTCAAATGGGAATCTGTAGTCCTGTCAAGAACAGAAGGCCTTTCTTTGTATTTCTTTTTATATGCAATAATACGTTTATATTTTTTTGTTTCATGTACACTAGCCTCCACAGTTTCATTTGCTTTTGAGTTTTCAATTTCCTCTTCGCTTGAACTTTCTTCTTCACTTTTAACACATGCTAAATCCTCTTGCAATTCTGTGTGACTTTTCCTGATTCTTGAGCTACCTAAGGTTGAAGTACTTCTGCACTCACCATCTTCCTTGGTGTCTACTTTTGGGGATTTCCTTGAAACAGAATCACTAAATTTGTGAGCATGTAATTTATCTACTTCCGGTTTTTCTTCTGACCTATATGAAGGAGGCTTGTCCTTTGTGTCCTGGTGATGTTGTATTGTTTCTTCAACTCTTTTTATTTTTGGTATTTTATATCTTTGAGGACCATAACCTTTACCAGTTATTTCCTTAATATTGGTACTATATAATTTTTCCAATGGTGATGACACAGCCCTTTCTTTTGCTTTATCTGCAATATTACTTCGTGGTTTTGTTTTTGTTGGAGTCATGATGTGCTTAGCCTTAATATTAACAGTCTTTATTCTTGGATCAACAGCCTTTATTCTTGGATCACGTTCACTTAAAGCTACATCTTTATTATACTTCACTGACAACAACCGTGGATCTCTACCCCTATTTTGTTCACTTCTTGATGGAGTTCTATTAGCTGGCTTTGATGGACTGAGTGTTTCCTCAATACTTCTGCGCCGTGGATCTCTTGCTGACAGACCCCTGTGAAGTGATGTGGCATTCCGCTGGTCACAGCTCAATCTTATCTCCACACCAGACCCTGATGGTTGAGGTTGATGAATATTTGTCTGTTTGTTAGTATTAAAGTATCCATGAGAAGACTGTACTGATGATGAATCTACATAATTTGGTTGATTACCATGATGTCCCCATTTGTACGAGTCAGCTATTGTAATGTGAGCCTCTGGTCGCCTGTGAAATGTATTCGTATTTCTTCTGTCATGATCAAATTTTGTTGCCCAATTTTCAGATGTCTGGTTTGAGTAGCCTGAATGAGTTGGTGGTGACTGTAAGGGAGATGGATGTAACAGTGGTGCAGTGGGTATATTATGTAATTGTGTAGGTATCTGTTGAGAAGTCGTTACGTTAAAGATCTTCGACGGCTGCTGCTGAATGTTTTGTGTTTGCTGATGACCACTAACTATACCTTGACGCGGGATGAATAATGAGCGCTGAACATTCATTGAATGCACCTGTTGCTGCTGCTGTGGAGATGAAAACTGATATGGCATATCAGTGCTGACTGACGCTGGATTTAATACTATTGACTGACGAGGCATAAGTGGCAAAGTAAACACACCTTTTGGATTAACAGAATTTTGAGGCTGAGTCTGTTGTTGGATTATATACGAACTATTTGATGAAACTTCTTGAGAGAGACTTCTACATCTGTCCACTTCTTGTTGACAAGCATTTCCAGTATTTGAATGATATATATTTTGAGGCTGATGTTTGCTATGAAACAGTGTTGAATCTGTTGTTGAAGGTATACATCTTGCTACATCCTTAGACACAATCTGTTTCTGAATTATATCTTGGGTCTTTGCTCTTACAGACTCTAATATAGCTGGATGAGGTGCAGGCAGATTTTTTAAATTCTCAGTTACTATTTTTTGTAGATCGTCTTGGGATAAATTGTTAATTATAGTACTTGGATCGCTTTCCAGTGAGCTTGTGGATTTATTGGGTGAAGTTGTTGCATGTTGTGTATGAAAACTTGAAACACTACAGCTTGCAGTAGTCTTTGCCTGCTTTTCTGAGTCATTAGTTCTACCTTCTTGAACTCTATGCCTATCACGAATTACTTTTGGTCTGTAAGGCTTTTGACTTGCAGACTTATCATTTCCCAGTAAATCAATTAGAGTTCCAGCTTTTAAAGACATGATCCTTGATGTAGAAAGGGATTTGTCATCTTTTTTTATCAGACCTCTCAGAGCGCCTCCACATGCAGCTCCTACTTTGTGGACTGTTGATATTTCTTCTTTTAACTTGGCTCGTAAGCTCTGTTGTGGTGTTACTTCCTTGTTGTCACTTTTCCCTCCAACACGCTTAGGCACATTTACATTACACATTTGAGTACTATGAGACATTAATTTATCTTCTGCAGGAATGCCTTGGTCTTCGTCTAATACTGTCCTATGTTTTTCACTTGAAATATCTATTTTTGAATCACGTAATTGAATTTCTTGGTCAGGTTTGTTTTCGTTGGCACTACGAACAGACAAAGATTCATTGCCATCACTTAAAGTATGCGGAAATTCTATAGAAGGCTTTGAAGTATATGTATTTTCAGTTTCATCTACTGCATTCTGTGAATCAATCAGAGACTTACGTCTGTAGTTTGCAAAACGTGGTTTATGGTTAATTATTAGCAAACCTTCAGTTGATAGTTCAGGTACTACATTATTTTCTTCGTGGTCTAAAGGCGAGTGTTGATGTCCTATTAAAGATTTCAGTCTCCGTCTGCTTCCTTCCAGGTCTTTGTTATCTTCCCAGAGATACTCAGGTGAATTGAACTGCTGATACTCAGGCGAACTGAATTGCTGACACTCGGGAAAACTGAACTGCTGATGCTCAGGTAAATTGAATTGCTGGTAATTTATTTCTTTCTTACTGATATACGATGATTTATGTGAAGCACTAAGACGTTCACGTAAATCTGGGGAATTAATACATTCACGTAAATCTGGGGAATTAATACGTTCACGTAAATCTGTGATACGTTCACGTAAATCTGGGGAATTAATACATTGACGTAAATCTGGGGTATTAATACGTTCACGTAAATCTGTAGCTTTAAGACGTTCACGTAAATCCCAGTCTTGTCTTCTCTTATTTTTGTTCATCTTATCCACCACACTGTTGTCTCTTCTGCAAACAACAAGCACAGACTATTACACCAACTAAATATTTTTCATTATATTAAATAGATTTAGTAAACAAATGTTTATAACAATATACATTATGGTAAGACAAAATACATGTTACACATTATACTAAGCAACATTAAGAACATCAAAATTAAATTAAATTTATTTCACTGTAAGCAAATAATAACAAAAACAGAATTGTTACTAACTTGTTATTAATCTTTCAAAAGTCTAACAAATGCATGCTTATAAAATCAGCCACCCTATTTAAACATATGTGAATTTCCATTTTCTTCCATTTTTTTCTGAAGTATGAAAAAGTTCAGTGTGTAACGGGGCAAACTATGGGGTTTTGTAATTTCATAATTTTCTTGTAACAATTTGTAGCCAACCATGCTAGACAACACTTTAAGATCACCAAATGTGTGATTTTTGTGAACACCCGGTAGTCAGTTCGGTGTCATGCAGTGCAAGGTACAAAAGGAATTAGAACATTGGAATGTGTAAGATCGCGCGTGTGCCGCCCTTTGCGACGTAAAAGTCACGCACATGGTCTCCTTCCCGCCTTACATGAGATGTCGAGAAAGGCGCGAGACATTCACCAGCCAATCAGGTAGCAAGTTGTTGGCATCGGAAGGTCCACCGAGCGTATTCTCGCCATTTTGGACACTTTTAGTCGACATCCAGATTACAGACCGCGCGGTCATACATACCAAGTACCCGGGTAAATTCAGTTGGCCGACTACTAAAAAATGTTATTTAAATTGTTTTAAAAACAGTACCGGAGTGTAAGGTAAACCAACATTCAGCAATATCAGTTTTAAACAGTTCAGAACATATTTCGGAGTGTCTTGTGAAAGTATTGAATCTGCAGCGGTGGTGAAATATTTGGACAATGGTTACAGCAAGGATGAGTACCATTTAGAACTTTTAAACCTTTAACCATATAAATAAATTAAGACAACAGCATACTAAAATATTATGAATATGTAAAAGAAAATGAGAAGGGGTTAAAAGTACTGGCTTGCCTTTGTTAACATGTAATCTAGTTGGATAAGTAATTTTTTGTTTTTGATAAGTGTTTCATAGTTAACTGCTAAAAAGAAAGAGTAAGAGAAAGAAAAGTAAAGGAGAACTAGAAATTTTGAAAGAGTAATAATTGAGATGATTATTTAATGAAAACCATGTGTTAGCATAATTATTTCGCCAGTCAAACCCAATGAATCACTTCTATAGTTCACAGATTCGTCCATAGAACCCTGGGTAATTCACAAGGTAAGTGAGAGAACGAGATATTGGAAGTGTTTTTTGTATTAAATAATCATATAGTTACAAGTGTAAGTGAATTTAAACAATCACAAGAAAGTTGTAGTAGTACATTATTATGCTAATGAAATAAATAATACCACATCGCTGAGTGCGCACATGATTCTGGGCACACAGCGTGCGAGACTGTTCCAGAACTTTACATATTATTCTGCGCAGGAGAGTTGCACAACATTCTGCTCCTTCCAGATGTTTACTTGATTACTTTACTACAATGCAAGGTAGGAGAGGTATAATAAATACTGGATTCCGAAGCAGCACAGTTTCAGTTACAGCTGGTGATTTAATCAAGACCAGATAAAAGTAAATACAACTATTACATTAACGACTCGGAACACAAAGCTTTTTATGAGTAAAAACATGTTTTACCTTACAACCTGAACTGGTTTCCACTTTTAAAAAGCTTCTTCAGAGGTTGCCGCTGGTAGCGCTGTCCGTCCTGTTGTGGGCGACGGAATCGAATTTCGAAAGATTGATGTTGTGTGTGTGGGGTGAGATATGTTCGAATAATCCATGCGATTTGAATTGTGTCTGTTCGTTTAGGATGTCATTGTAACGGGGCTAAAAGGAGAGGGTTTTATTTTATTAAAATCATATAAATTTATTTCCCATCTGCGTGGCCAGTCCCATGTTAAATAAAGTTGTCAAACAAAGGAACAGTGAAGTGAAATTGTGAACGGCGAGGTGGTAATGGAATGCGATGTCGGGTGTAACTCCAGGGTAATTAAGCATTTCGGCACGTACAAAGACGCGCAACATGAACATGCGCGCATAGACGACGCACATCAGACTCCAGACAACGCCACAAAAAATGGTGAGATGCGAAAACTTTATTTCTATGCGGTCTGATGCTGGCGGATACACTGAGAGGCCACACCTTCCACAGCCTCAATATTTTCGCCGGTTGGCATTGTCAACACCTGGGCACAATGCAAACCCATGTTACCGATACAGTGACAAAAAACTTTGTAATCAAAAAGGCAGTGACTTCCGCTGCATGAACAAGGCAGTCGACATACAGCCGCGGCGTCGGCCAGATGCACGCTAAGACTCGTGGGCCCCAAGAATCTTTTAAAGTTTAATTGAAAGTAATAAACTTGCACAAATAAGTGACCAGATACCTAAGAATGGAGTAAGTAGAGTGACGAAAGAAAATGTAAAAGTGTATTGAACTAATAAACATATTCGGACATATATCGAGTGCGGCACGTGACGAGGAGAAGTACGCCCAAAGCTAAGTAACAGACGACAACCAATTTCACGCTATAATTCTTCTAAATTAAGAGAGCGCTCTAAATAAAATAAAAGGGGGGTTGTAAAGGTATGAATGCGAGAATGTAGCAAGCTGGGTTTGTCTTATATAAATTAAGAGTTAGAATTAGAATAAGTAAGTAAATTAGAATTAAAAATGTTAAGTAAATGTTTTGTTTTATGTCTGTTTTTAATTTGTTTCTCATATTTAAAAATGAAAAAAGTAATTTGGATAGAATAAGCTAAAGGGTTCATTTTACTATAACCATGTGTTAGTTGTAGTTATTTTGTCGTTACCACTTCCTAGTGTTCTGTGCTAAAAAAATTCGTCTAACGTTCCCGGGTATCTTCTGAATTGTTGGGGGGTAGTCAGATTGCAAAATTATCCCTTTTGTTTTATTAAGGAAGAGTGTAAAGGTTTCGATGTATAGCCTAAAACATCATGGCGACTCTGGACTTCTGATTGAAATTAATAAAGGTAAGTAAGCGAAAAGATAGCAGGTAAGTTTCTGGCAGTTTTATTTTATTCAATTATTTCGATCAAGTTTGTTTAGCAACATCATTTTTATTTGTGTTCATGTGTTTGTATATTTCCAGTTGTTCTAGAGTGTCTAGTTTTCGGCCTTTTGTGTGTACGTGTAGAATGTTCATGTTATTGTCGATGTTTTTGTATGTGCGGTTTGCAAAGGTGGATTCTGTAGTGGAGTGGAGTGGAGTACCTTTGTGTGTTCAATGTATCTCTGTTTGAAGCTACGTCCTGTCTGGCCTATGTAGAATTTGTTGCAATTTGAGCAATTTAGTTTGTAAACACCGGGTAGATCGAATTTGTTTTGTGCTTTGTGTGTGTGTTTTGAAGTGTGTGTTCTGTTTTGTTAGTAGTTTTGTAAGCGATTCTGTATCCTGCTTTTTTGAATTTGTGGGCTATTTTTTCAGTTTGTTTGTTGATGTATTTTAGTTTTATGAATTTGTTGTTTTCTGTCTTTGTCTGTTGTTTGTTTTGTTAGCAGAATCTAATATCTACCAGAATCTAACGGATATGACAGAACAATAGTCAATAAACTCCTACACAAAACACAAAACAAACAACAGACAAAGACAGAAAACAACAAATTCATAACACTAACATACATCAACAAACAAACTGAAAAAATAGCCCACAAATTCAAAAAAGCAGGATACAGAATCGCTTACAAACTACTAACAAAACAGAACACACACTATCAAAACACACACACAAAGCACAAAACAAATTCGATCTACCCGGTGTTTACAAACTAAATTGCTCAAATTGCAACAAATTCTACATAGGCCAGACAGGACGTAGCTTCAAACAGAGATACATTGAACACACAAAGGCACTCCACTCCACTACAGAATCCACCTTTGCAAACCACCTCACTGAAGCAAACCACACATACAACAACATCGACAATAACATGAACATTCTACACGTACACACAAAAGGCCGAAAACTAGACACTCTAGAACAATTGGAAATATACAAACACACGAAAACAAATAAAAACGACATCCTAAATGAACAGACACAATTCAAATCGCACGCATTATTCGAACATATCTCACCCCACACACACAACATCGATCTTTCAAAATTCGATTCCGTTCCCCACAACAGAACGGACAGTGCTACCAGCGGCAACCTCTGAAGAAGCTTTTTAAATGTGAAAACCGGTTCAGGTTGTAAGGTAAAACTTTATGTTTTTACTCATAAAAAACTTTGTGTTCCGAGTCGTTAATGTAATAGTTGTATTTAGTTAAGTAACGGACACGTCATGAACAACGAAATCCAAGCAGATAAAAGTATTGTGGCAAAGCGATCGTTGTATGTTCCACAAAATTAATTCAAATTATTCTATAAGAATGCCTTGTTGATTTATAACCAATGTTTGTGTGCAATTAAATTTTGCAATTAGTAACTTCATTGGTGTCATTCTGTTTCCACTATACCCACGACAATCTGTTACTGTCATAACAGAGGTGTCAGAAGTCGGATAGAGTATACGTGGTAAGATTTACAATATTGTATAGTCAACAGTTAGGTATGATAGAATCTTTGTGTCTTTGGATGGAAAGGCAAGGCAAGAAACCCTATGGGAAGCCGAATAAACAGTAAAATGGCAAAAAGAAGAATTTAACTGTCAAGCTGAAGACTTCAAGGTGTTTGTACACGAGCATTCCACTGCAAACTTCAGTCTGTTATGAGGTGAGCTGAACAAACAAGTTGATAGAATATCTGAAATAGAAAAATCTGTGTCAACTATGAAAACATATGCCAAATATACAAGAGTCATTATAAATGTCACAAAACAAATTAAAGTTGAAGTAGAGCATCTAATGAAAGGAACAGTTGACAAAGCAAGGGCATTAATAAACAATGAAAAAAATTCAAAAAATAAGAGCAAAGAAAAAACGTCATTAAATAAAGTACGGCCAGTTTATGCAAAGATCCAATGTTTGATGGAAGCACTCACTGAGCAACTTCTCTTCACCAATTTGAAGCTGATGATCACTTAAATAAACGGACAACAGAAGAAGACAAAGGCCTTTCACTTAATCTTGCCTAAAAAGGACCTGCTGCAGAAATATTGGAGAAAGTATCATCTGACAGTCAGAATACTTATGCTCAATTAACAAAATCCCTAGAATTGCGGCACTGTGATCAGCATCTGTGCGATGTGTACTGTGTTTAACTTAAAGCAAGGCGACAGCGTTCCGGAGAAAGCCTCTAGGAGTTTGAAGCAATGAAGACCGACTGATAAGACTGGCTCATCAAAAACATCAGAAGACTTCTGGACATGGATTTCCCTCATTATATTTATTGACAGTACCAGAGACAGTGAATTGTAACAAGTGTTAAGAATGGCAAGGGATCGGAATGGCACACACACTCTTGTTTACGCTCTCAGTTTTGTTGGTGCCAAGTTACCAACCTTCATTAATAAAAGTATGTCATCAAGATGTAGTCCAGCAGATTCAATATTACAGTGCAGTCATAATGGACAGAATAAAGAGATGATTCAAGAAAAATAATTTAAGAAGTCAGTAGCACTACAACGATCTTTCGAACCGCAGAAAAAAGACAAGAGACCCACATGTTACAATTGTGGGAAATGTCATCTACACGCAGATTGTTGGGACAATAAAATACAGAGAGAAGGGTGTGAATGCACAAATTCGATATCTAAGTTCCAGAACAGCACATAGTTTCCATGCTTCATAAGACCAGTGGAAACTTGGTCATTAATGGATTTGTTGAAGGTAAACCAGCAGCATTTACAGTTGACATGGGGGCTAGAATATCCATTGTGTACCCAGACTTGGTCAGCCACCGCCAGCCTCAATTTAGCTCTTGTACTACACACTCTGTGATTGGAAATCCTGTCAAAATGTTAGGAAATGTAGACGATCGTGTACACCTGGGTCTTCTCGAGTTTAACCATGACATGCTCATTCCAGACATTGTGGATGAAGTGATTCTTGCCAGCAGACATTATGAATGTCTAAGGATTTGTTGTGGACTTAAGACAGAATGTCCTGAGCATTGGCCAAGAGAAGATACAGTTTTCCGTGGCTGAAATCATAGTATCAACCAACCATTCGATCAAGCAACTGATGGGTGCTGAAAAAGGAGACAACAGGTGTGGAGAAGAGGAATCCTTGTGTTTGGGCGTGGAAACGGAAGAACTAATCAATGAAGGGTCGATTGGAAAAACTTACAATGGTCATCAAGGAAAGGCTCTTGCTTGTTCCTAATTTAAAAGAAACACACATTACTCACTGAAGAGGATATTAGACAAGGGGTTGGTGACAAGAACCAAACTGATGGGGAAGGCCCTTACACTGTGAAAAGGGGAATCAATGATGCTGTTCAATGTTGCCCACATAAACCATCTGGCCAAGTATTACTGCAGAGATGGTTTGCTAGCTCAGGGGGCAGTGTTATGCTAACTAAAAGAAATAGTACCACATCGCTGAGTGTACGTGATTCTGGACACATAGCGAGCAAGACTGTTCAATACGTTTATAGATACGTTTCTAGCCAGCAGAACTGCATAACATTCTCCCCCTCTGAGATGTTTACTCGACTACTCTACCAGCATCCAGGGCCACTATCTCACCAAAATGCAAGGTGGTGGAAGCATAAACACCGGATTTTGAAGCGGCCCAGTTTCAGTTACAGTTAGTGATTTATTCAAGTACGAATCGAAGTATTGTGCCAAAGCTATCATTGTGTTAATTAGTGCAGAACTATAATAAGGTGACATTTATTATTCTGTGTTGGGCAAATTCGACTTGAATTATTCTATAAGAATACCTTGTTGATTTATAACCACTGTTTGTGTATAATTAAATTTTGTAATTAGTGACTTCACTGGTGTCAGTTATTCTGTTTCCACTGTACCCTCACAGATCTATGTGACCATCAGAACAATATTAATATTTAATCACTAGTATATGTGTGTTTAACAGTATCCATTAATATCCGTAATGTGTATCTTAACCTGTGTCTGGACCTGCACCAAAGCAGTTTTCTACACAACAAATATCAATTAATAAATAAACAGCAACATTTAACTAGTTTCTGAAAGTCAGAACCTTATCCTACACCAAACTAATTTCACACATACTTAATAATATATATTAATAATAATGAATACAGTTCTAATTTGATTTGTAGCAAGGTACTCAACCCTGTATACTTAAGCTACTTTCACAATGGTTTTGTGTGTACAGAAAAAAAAACATGATAGTTTGTATACAGTGTAACGAAAAGGGACATACCAACTTTTTGACTACATGGACACTTCACAGCACGGTAGCCATGTCCACTGTCACTAACAGATGGGCACATGAACACAGTGATGTATGTGACTTAATGTATGTTCTTGCACACAATGGATTTTTGACATACAGTAGAGTGGTTCCTTCTGTGCCCACAGTTTAGTTTTCAATTTACAAGTTTTTAGTTATAATATATTGTATGTAGTAAAAAGTATTATATATATAGTATAAAATATCACACACACACACACACACACACACACACACACACACACACACACACAAAATATATATATATATTATTAATTAAATAATTATTATTAATCATTAATTTATAATTTATATACATATATTCATAATTGATGACACTATTCTTGTTATTTAATATCAATAATAAATAATGTTTAATATTTTGAACAAGAATACATTTTTTATTATCTTATTACAATCTTTTGACAGTTTGTTTTACAAAATGACAGTAATGTAAAATAAACTGCCAAAACATTGTAACAAATAATAAAAATATATTCTTGTTTATCATATTGTTACAATTGTCTCATGAATTGTCATACTGTACAGTGGAAACAAAATATACACACCAATGAAATGACTAATTACCAGCTAGTAATTATAATGAGTCACAAATAAAATCTGAAATCAACAAGATACTCTCGTACAGTAATTCAATTTAAATTTGTCCACATGCAATAATAATGTCAACTATTAAAGAGTAGTCCACTCATTATAACACAGTAATCACTTTCCACAGTCAATTGATCTGCACTGTACAATCTCGCCAGGTGTAACTGACAAAGCCGGTCACTGTTGCTTATATATAGCCCGCAGAAGCTCCAAAATAATTTTCCATTTTCCTGGCCATGTGTCAGCATAATTTGCAAGTGCTTTCGAACAGTCTGGAGCACTACAGAAGTGGACGGCCTTGACACAAATGAGGCACCATCTGGGCTAGTCAAGAAGCGTGTAGAACAATTGCCTTTTCGAGATCATTCCGTAATTGTTATAACATTATAAAATATTATTTATTAATAAATTTATATAATAAAATGTACATAATATTCTTTTTACACACTTCAGTTGGTATCATTTGTGTAATTCTATAATTTATATAATTGTAAATGGTAATCATGTTTTGTATTTATCAATCCACTGAAAATTTGTCTGTGCACACATGCATACGTGCACGTGTGTAAACAACACTATATGATTGTAAACTTTTACGTTTTTGTATTCCTTAAGCTACTATATTTTCATACTTTTTACAATTTTAACCGTAATTTGAAATATTATTAATAAAATTCACTAAAAACGCCGATTATTTTACTGATATTCTTATCCACAGAAACTTCTTAATTTATACAAGCCTCTTATTCCATCCAACAAAATTCATTTGAATTCTTTAATTTTTTTTTGATTTTCACAAGAAAATGATCAAAGTTTTACGTGAATGTGTCACTTAGATCATGTATTTGTATTGTATTTTTTCTGTAGTTTTGAACAACTATATACTCAGTGTAGAAATAGTATTCTAATTTGCAGAAAAGCATCACTGAGTGATAAATGGCCTTTCGTAAATAGCAGATTACTTCCTACTACTGTACTTTACTCACCTCAATGCTATAGCTAACATGTGAACAGGCTGAAGAAAATTTCTCTTTTTTGTATTTTGACGATGAAGAACATATTTTAGTCAGCTAAGTAATTCACTAAATTATGAAACTGGCATATGAAAGAAGAAGGAATGCCACATGGTAAGCAAGGGGAACATTGTCTAAGGTAGGTTGCAGATCAATATTTTTTCGTAAAGAAAAGTATTCAGGTGCATTATCGATAAACTTTCGAACAAGCACTTTTACATGGAATTTTGTTGAGTATTCAAAGTGACTAAATTTAGTTATTTGAAACTGGAGCTTGAAATTTTTGTGTAAATTTCTTCCATACGAATTGTCAGAAAGACATGCATTTTTGTAATGTTTTTTCCACCACACAGTGTAGTTCAGAACGTCGATTTGTCTGAATGTATTTTACTGAGAACTTTTCTGGTGATGCACTTCTAATCATAATCCCCCCCCCCTACTTGCTCAACCGTATATACAGTAAAGCCCCGGTTAACCGAACTCGGGTCAACCGAAACCCGGGTTATCCGAAATGCCTCTGAAAATCGCAAATCCAAAAAATAATACAGTACTGTACTGCACGGAAATAATTCGAGGGCGAGAGTGTGCTGGGCTATGGCTAGCGGGGAGAGGTGAACGCCCGACCTTGAGTTGCTTCCCCAGCCACCGGCTCACCAGTCGAAATATAGCTACACTGCCAACTCTCCAACCCCTCCCAAGACCATGACGCCCGCATCAGTCACTAGCTGTCAACACACAAGTGCGGATCTGCGATACAATAGTGCCTTCAAGTGGTTGTTTATTTCCGTTGCGTGTGTATTTTTGTGCTATGGCGACTAAGCGGAAGCGTGTTGTGACTACTTTCGCTGATAAATTAGCTGCTATCAAAGAAGTTGAAAAAGGAAGTTTATTGAAAACTGTTGCGTCTAATTACGGAGTTGGTGTTTCTACCGTTTCAGAATTGGTGAAGTCTAAATCTAAATTTCTAGAGCAAGCTGTGAAAAATCCTCATAGAAAAACACTGAAAACATCCGACTTTGAAAAAGTAGGCGAAGCTCTTTATCTTTGGTTCACCCAACAACGAGAAAAAGGCATGCCTTTGACTGGCCCGATACTGCAAGAAAAAGCTAAAATGTTAGCTGAGTTGAGGAAGGAAAAGATTTTTGTGCAAGCTCTGGGTGGTTAGACAGGTTTAAAAACAGATACAGCATTCGGCAATTGAATGTATGTGGAGAAAAGTTATCTGCAGACCCAGACGCGGTTGCTGTTTTCAAAACAGAGTTTGAAGATTACACCCAAGGCTACACTAAGGACCAAATTTACAATGCCAATGAAACGGGTGTTAATTTCAAGATGTTGCCTACAAAATCCTTAGCTTCCTCAAAAGAAACGTCTGCCCCAGGACACAAAATGCAAAAAGAACGGATAACTGTTCTTTTGGCATCAAACGCTTCTGGCACACATAGACTGCCCCCAATGTGTATCGGGAAGTCGAAAAAACCTCGGGCCTTGAAGGATGTTGCCCGAAATGCGCTACCAGTTTTTTATAGAGCCCAAAAAAGTTCTTGGATGTCTTGTGAACTCTTTGCTGAATGGTTTAGTGATCAGTTTGTACCGAAAGTTGAAAAGTTTTTAACTGAAAAAGGTCTGCCTAAAAAAGCGATCTTATTAATTGACAATGCGCCTACTCATCCTTGCGAGTTAAAAAGTGGCGATATTGTTGTGCGTTTCCTTCCCCCAAATGTTACCAGTCTAATTCAGCCACTGGATCAGGGCGTAATAGCGACATTTAAACGGCACTACCGTGGGCTATTTTTGAGAACCATCCTGCAAGATAGTGACATGCAAAACAAAAACATGAATGAAGCGCTGAAGGCAGTAAATATGAAACACGTAATTTATTGGTGTGCGCAAGCCTGGGATAATGTGAAAGCAGAAACTCTTCAAAGGTGCTGGAGCAAACTGTATGGTGGGCTTGAAGGAGACGACTCAGAAAATTTTGAAAACTTGACAGAAATGGTAAAAAGAATTCCCGGATGCGAAGACATGGATACGTGCGAGGTGGATGAATGGGTTGTCGCGGACGATTCGCAAGAAATCACGGACCAAGAAATTGTAGAAACAGTGTTGCAGTCAAATGCTGACGCGATCGAAGAGACCGAAGTAGATGACGTGGATGACGGAGTGAGAGCTGACGATGGTTTTCGAGCACTAGAGGTAAGCCTAAATTAAGAATTTGTTATCTTTCAAAAACCTACTGGGTATAGTATAACACAAAAATTACAGTACAGTACATGTGTTGTTGTTAGGTTGCCCTAAGATTTGTTGAACAATGCAGTGAGTCAACGCCGGCTGACGTCCTTCTAATGAAAGGATGGCGGGACATCGCTGCTCGAAAACGTTGGGAGGGACGCAAGAAACAAACAAAAATTACTGAGTTTTTTAAATGAGTAGTAATTCATATGCTCCAAACTATTAAGTACAGTACAGTCATCCCCCGAGATACATAACACGCGACTTACGTAAATTCGCAGTTACGTAAAATGAAAATTTCAAAAAATGGAAAAATTTTTGAGTAGAGTAACATACAATTTTACAAAGAATTACTGTACTGTATTCTATTTCAAGCATGCAATACTGTACCTTGTAGCGACTGCGTCAATATTCACTCTCACTCTCTCTTTGTAAACAAACACACACACACACTCTCTCTTACTTTATTGCTCTGCTAATCCTTTACTTTTCGGTCTAAGCACGAAAGCAAGCGTACCGGGCACTCTTTCTCGGAAACTTCTTCTACTCAGTGAAGGTTGAGCAGCGGAACCGAGCACATGTTTATCGCTCGTTTTTCTAGATGTATTGTTTCACGTCATTAGTGTAGCTTGCCGCGAGTGATTTGTTCATACTCATGTATGTACGTACATACCCATACATATGTCTGTATAATATATAAGTACGTAGGTACACTTAAGCAATGTTCAAATTCGACTTACGTAAAATTAGAGTTACGCAAAAGTCTACGGTCCGCATTAATTACGTATCTCGGGGGATGACTGTATACTGTATATTGATGTACTGTAATCCTAAAAATGTAATTTTAACTTTAATAAAGAACATAAGTGTAGCCTACAAAGAGATTTTTGAATTCGTTTGACCTTCAAAACCATTAAAAAATACGTACTGTAATTACAATACAAAATACTGTAGTATTAGATGTTCATGGCTTAACCGAAAAAATTGTTATCCGAAACGGCTTCCCCCCCTTTAGTTCGGTTAACCGGGGTTTTACTGTACTCTGTTAGACTTATTAAATAACTTTTTTATTAACTCGAAGTCTCAGCCACAAGGTAAGAAGGAATGTCCCCAATGAGGGTAATAATGATTAATAGTTTTAACTCTTTTTGTTTCTATTAGATTGAGAAGAAATCATACTAATGAACAGTTGTGGTTCTGTGCCGTGCATCCGTCACTAAAAATATGTAGGTTCTTTACATTTGAAGTCATACATTTCATTACACAATCAAGAAGGAATGTTATAACTGCATTTGGAGATTTTTTTGCTGAACCTTCATGGTAAACATATAGCAATGATTTTCTTGAAGCAACATCATGGATACAAAAAACTGAGTTGACGGAAGTAAAAAATATCCTGCACTGGAATACGTGGAAGCTGTATGTTTTGCATAAAGTCAAAGGATATTACAGCATTTTCTGCCTTTAAGTCATCATTTCCCATTAGCTTAGAAAGGGATTTTAATTTTAAATAAAACTTCTGTGCACAGCATTTGTGGACTATTTTCTCAGCTACCGCTGCCTTCTTAGCATTATTGTTCAATAAAGGATCAGATATTTTAACTGAGAGAGATTTGCATGTAATACAAATGTCCACTTGAGGACGACGAAAAGAGTAGTTGAAGTTTGACCTATAAATGTCCGGAAAAATTCATATTTGACATTCAATTCGGTTGAGATATTTATCTCGTGAATTTTATTTTCGAGACTGTGTCCGTAAAGGTTTCACGGATTAGATTTGCCAATTTTGATTTAACACAAAATTCTCGGATTATTTCATCTATAGTTTCTCTTTCAACAGAATCAAATGCCTTTTTGAAAATAACAAATGTTACTACAATCTCCTTTCAATTCAGTAGCCTACGACGGATTATTGACTTCCGATTGAATATTTGTTCTGAATTCGTACTTTATTACACTAGAATAAAATAATCTAATTATATTCTAGAATAAAGTCTCTGTAGTATAGAAATATATTCATGATTTGATTAATTATCCATTACTGGTGTTACTCATTATTCATCTTACCAGTTTTTTCCTTCCTTTTTCCAGTAAATATGACAACTGAAAAGATTTTAGTGGTACATCCTACACAGTTCAAATGAATAACATGTCCATTCCATTGTCTTCCACAGATAACGCTACTTGACTACCAGGATTTCCAATGAAAAGGGGTTATAATAAACACATTGTACAATGACTTTGGAAATTTCATGGAAAACATGAAAACGTTATCTGCAACTTGTCAGATGTGTATATATGTATAAAATATTATATATGATGAGAAGATACAATTTAAACAAAACAATGCAACTTGAATAAACATATTGTAAACAGTTATGCAAGTAAATCAGAAAAGGATTTATTATTAACATCAAACACTGCATCTCTAAACATTAATTATAAAACTCCTCTGCACTTGAGACTAATGAAACCTAATTCATGTACTTAGTACAAACAGTTTATAACTCATCTCCTACTGGCAGGTGCATCATAAATTCATTGTCAAACCATACAGAATTTAACTAACATCAATGTACACACACACACACACACACACACGCGCGCGCGCACACGCGTGCACACACACACACACACACAAATACAAAACTTACTTTATTCCATCCAAAAGACTTGGTATTCGATTCGGTTGTCTCTTGTAAAATGTTACTAGTCTTTCATTTCCTTGTGGCTTCTGTGATTTAAACTTACTCCCTACTCCAATTTGCTGTACATAAAATGAAGGTATTGTTGAGCTTCTAAACTGACCCTGCTCTTGAAATCCCACTTCATTATGTTTGTTTGCGTTATCATCAAGGTTTCTGTTATCATGTTCCATTGCATTAATTTTTCTGTTTTCTAAAGGTATCATTTTTGTCACAGGTTCAAACCTACTAATTGTCATTCTTCCTCTTTCTCCTAACAGTACACTTCTACTACAGTTAGAATTGATATCCCTTGGGTCAGTGTCTACTAGTACGTCATTATTAGGTGTGTCAATTGTAATGTTCCCATTAGGTTGAAGTTTTATAACCCTATAATCACTATCTGCATTTACACTGTCATCTTTTGTACTCATGTCCTCTCTCGCCTCTGAAACTGATCTCTCATTACCCTTTTCCTGAAACAGTAAACAGCCCTAATTCGGGCACAAAAATGTCAGCATTGTATAAACTTAGCAACATAGTTAACATTACCTTTTGTCTACAATAGCTGTAATAACAGCAATGATTACACAGTAAGGTCAGTTAGCACTTGTACTAGTCAAGGAACTTTCGTGACAGCTTGCCTTTTGTCCATTATGCACAACTCTATATTTGTCATAATAGTGGTGGGAGGTTACTCTGAAAATCATTCTGTCTTCACCCTTCTTCCTTCTTATAGGAAACTATGCTGTGTGCTGTACGTTGTGAAAATATATGTCCGCATTATTACTTCAGTGTGAACTAACACTATCAGCTAATATTTATAGGTCCACACATTCATTTTAGTGTTGTGGAGTGTACATAATTGTTTTAATTGTATCCAACTATGCCCCCCTTCATATCAAAACTTGGAAGTGGTTTAATACTGTACAGGTAAAGTCATGAAATTGTAAACAATACTCACAAATGTTTAAAGAAAGAGAAGTCAGCAAAGATAACACATCAGTTACTTAAGACAATAAACACTAAAAAGTGTCCAAAATGACTGGTTAAAGTCCAAGGATATTAGCTGATGTCAAAATGGACAAGAAAATGCATGCACGTGAGCTAATTGCCCCCCCCCCCCCCCAAGAAGTCTACACACTGTATACTGGATGATACAGACTTGTGCACAATAAGATGATTTACAAAACAGATGGTGAAAGGCTGACAAGAGTATCACTGAAGAAAAAAGGTGAAGATGACTTGAAAATACATTTAAGTACAAGAAACAGAAAGTAGGGACTGTCAAGAAAGAACTGAATTTTTAATGGAGCAAAACAAAAGATACCTATGTTTACAACAAAAATGGAGAAGCACATATATCAACAAGGACCACATTAATTAGTTAACGTTTTCAGTGTGAAGGGTGACCTATCATGTATAGAGACAAGATACACAAAATCTTTCACAGTTCACTCATAAAAACTCATGGATGTTAGGATGGATAAAAGAACTTTGACTCAACACACCAATTTCTAAAGGGCAAAGGCTGATTACTGTGTATGCCAGTACTATGAAAGAGCATATATCCAAACAATAATGATTTACAAATCCAATACCGTTTCTGGAGAATACCATAGTGAAGTAACCCACTAAAACTATGACTGGTTGCTTCAAAACCCAAGCTACCATAAAACCCTGAGGTAGTTATGGACAGTGCATCGTACTATAATACTGTCAGCAACTGCGCTTCTGTGTTAAGCAGATGGAAACAGATTATGATGGGAGTGACCTGACAAGTATCACATTCATACTGTCAGAATGTGTTGAAGTCTCCTACTATATCAGCTCATTAAGCAGTATGAATGATTTTCAGTGATGTATAAACTGATAGTCTTCTTGCCAGTCATGTACAAACCACAGTGACCCAGCTATCACCATGTCACCGAGACCTCAGCCCAACTGAGAACTGATGCTCCTGAAAGGATAAACCACTAAATAAAAAAATGTAGGATTCACACTTGAAATGACAAACACAAGATGAATGCAACTGTGCTGTGTTTGAAGAATGGGCATCACATTGTCCAAAAGCTGATAGAACTACCAGTATGTAACAGCTGATAACTTGACGAGATATCTGAGTAGCTACCGCCTAGGAAACAATGACACAAGTGAGGACAAAATGAGTGAAGATGAAAATGACAGTGAAATGTATTGCAGAAAAGTGAGATGGATTCAGACATCTAAGAAACTGAGCCTATGTGGAAAATATGGTTCACAATAGTTTTATGTTTTTGTGTATGTTCTGAATAGTATTTGTGTGTGTGTTTTAATGCTTATGTGGAAAATATGATTCACAATAGTTTCATGTTTTTGTGTATGTTCTGAATAGCATTTGTGTGTGTGTTTAGTGCTAAGAGTGGTGAAACAAACAATTTTTCTGAAACATCACAAGAACAGATATAATGCGAATAAGGCTGTATTTATACAGTACCAAAAAATACATTGTTTATAATTTTTATTTATCTGAATAAATTACTAAGTTAACAATTTTTGAATCATAAGTAAAATGATAATAATAGTACTAATAATAATATATGTACATATAATACAAAAATGTTCATAATAATGTATAATATAGTTTTATTCTGGTTAATATTACCCTTAATCTGATATCCAATATTGGACTTCTGTGATTTTTGCATCCCACTGTTGTTTGGAGGGTCAATCTCAAAACAATATGGTTCTCTTGGGTAAAAGTATGGGCATACACATATTAATGAAAAGTGTTTGATTCATTTAAAAGTTATTGTGAGACAGACAGGCACACAGACAAATGATTAACTTAAAACTGAGAACTTGCTTCACTTGTTCCATAAAACATAGAGGTTATAATTCTATAAATTTATGAGTGTATTCAATGACAAAAGTTGTAGAACATCTTGAACAATTGGTCAGGATTCATGTTTCAATATCTTGGCAGGCTCGTTTTCACAGCAGTAAAACAGATTAGAATACCGATGTGCAATTGGTAATAAATACATAAATTAAAGGGTATTGTTAAACTTAGGATCATTTGGAAGGATAAAAGTGGTTTTGACAGAATGAAGGACAATGGCAAAATATGAGAACAATAAACGTGGCTTAAAACTATTATGGTGGAAGTTCTTAATAACTGCGAAAAATTAAAAGGTGGTATGTGAAATTTACTACTAATAATAAGTATGAATAATCTGGTTCTTAAAAATGCTCCAAATTCAAGTCTGTAACAAGTCTGTAGCAGTGCACTACAATACACATCAGCTTGCTTACAGTTTCTCCCATGATACACAGTCACTTGAACTTATTATTGTAAACAAATATATGAAATGTCTTATGTTAGAGATACTTTTTTTAAAAGGATTGACTGATTTGACATTTACAAAATTGGTATTTTGAATTCACCCATATCTAATAAATGCGAATTATTATCTGGTACTGTGTCCAAATATGGAAAACATATATCTGAATATCTGTTTAAATGGCAAATATTTAGCTCAGTTAACTGTAGATAAAATGTTGAAGATTGTAAACACGTTTTAGGCACAAAAATATTCAGAAAGGGACATGAAGAATACCAGGAACTGACCATGTTGTCTTAGTTACAAAGAAGCAAACATACTCACTAAAGGATGTTAAGTCAGTAAGGGGACCTAACTGTGACTCAGATCACTACAAGGTTACAGCAGAAATCTTATATGTTGTTCGTTCTTAGAGTGAAACCTAATGTAAACAAAACCATGTGTTTGTACTTGAACCAGATTGATTAGATAAGTGTGCATCTTAAAATCTTCTGTCACAAAACAAAATTACTTCACAAATGGGCATGTCCAATTGTCACAGTTCCGTTTAGTGCATTTAACAATTGTTAAATGTTCAGCAAAGAAAGTGCAAAATCACAGGTTCAGTGAAGTTTGTTCATGTCACCGTTATTATCGTATTTTCCTACTTAACTTATAATGATCATTTGCAGGATTGCAATCATGTCATCAATACCTATCAAATATAATTATGCGTAGTTCATAAAACCCTTTACAGAGTCACAAGAAAATTGTTAAAAAAGTTTAATAACTTTGTAGAAAGTACCCAACACTTGCCGTTAAAGACGTTAAACAAATTACATCAGAATTTACAGGTGTATCAGTGAACAGATATGGAAACATACCCATTTCAAAAGTGGAGACATTCAAAATGAATTAAGAAAAATGGGTAAACTGGTAACACCAAGTAAAAAGAGAAAACGCGAATAAGCTTTTATTAGCAAGTTTGATGAATTTGCCAAAAGTCCCATTCACCTAAAAGTACATTCCTTCCTTTTTAAAATGAACCCCCAACTCTGTACAAAATAATGACTCCCATAAATGATGATCCTTATTTGCCTAATATTAAGCAAACAAGTTTATATAAACTTGAATTAACATTATGATTTGAATTTGTTATAAGAAATAGAAAAAGCGTAGTTGTGGATGTGGCACTGAAATTACTTAAAGAAAATTGAAGATTTTTGAATCAAAAATAAAAACAAACTTTATTTAGATGAAACATTGGTTACATATCACGGTACGTTGAATCCCACAGAATTAATTTGGAGTCAAGTCAACGGATATGTGGCACAGAATAATAAAACTATTAAATTAAACATGTTAAAAAAATCAGTGGAATAGGCTGTAACTAACGGAACAACAGGTAAGTGGCGTGATAGTGTTAATCAAATTTAAAAGAAACCAATTCGTGAGACACTGATAACAAAGTAGACCTGGTTGTTGGTAAACCTATAATTAATTGAATGATGATGAATCGTCAACAGCTGATACATAATCAGAATGTCTCTGGTATTGACCTGTCAAAACAAATGATGAATCAACTTGACATTTAAAAAATTCATTACAAAAAATGTTTTTGCTTAGTGTTGTGTTATTGTGTAGTACTGATCCCCAGTGTACCAATAATAAACTTTTTCTTAATACAAAGGGCAATATCTGAAAAGTGGAAGCAAAACTGGGAAGGATGGGTGTCATGAAGAGGAGATGCTTTCCCAGAAGAAGTGAGTGAAGGCACACAGTGGAGGAAGCTGAGGTCCACTAGGGTGTGTGTGTGTGTGTGTGTGTGTGTGTGTGTGTGTGTGTGTGTTGTGTGTGTGTGTGTGTGTGTGTGTGTGTGTGTGTGTGTGTGTGTGTGTGTGTGTGTGTGTGTGTGTGTGTGTGTGTGTGTGTGTGTGTGTGTGTGTGTGTGTGTGTGTGTGTGTGTGTGTGTGTGTGTGTGTGTGTGTGTGTGAAACATAACATATATTAAGAATCAATACATTATATATAATCCACTGATTACGGTCAGGATGTCAACTACGGCACACAGCACACCCCAAACCAGAGACCAGGTTACACCACTGTTTTTATAATTTCTGTAGTAAACATGATTAACTACTGCATTATAACATTTATAAACCAGATTATTATTACAATAAAATTATTAGATATAATAAAAGTAAAATAACTCTAGTTTTTCATTTCTGAGCCACCGTCTGACACACAGACATTTTATGAATTCCATATTTGTGGAATTTACACTTTTTTACTCACCTTTACTGAAACTATATACATATTATATATATTTTTTATATTATTATTATTATTAATAATATAAAATATATAACAAGAAAAATTTTAGCATTTATGAACACATACATAATGTAAGCACTAATTATACTACTACCATATTTTTTGCATATCTGTGGTAGATGGTGCCCTCCTAGCATTTGTGATTTATAAGTCATTCAATATAAGATAGGTAACTGCACATTACAATTAATGGACTCTTCATAACTGCTGATGTGTTTAGAGGATAGCAGAAAGTAATTTGTAACAAAATTAACTCCAGCCACTCATTAGGACATATCACATAGAAATGATATACATACATACCTTTAACTTTCCCTGTAAATTCCTCAGTACGGCCTCACACTTCTTAAGTGTCTCCATTTTCAGTCTGTAAAAAAAGTTATTATTTTAAACTGTGGACATCATTATATTTTCCCAATAACATCTACACTTTATTTCAATAAAAACTTATAACTGTAAAATACAAATGGTTCAGTTACCTTATTGAATAAGCTGTGCTTTGTTGTGGCTAAATAAATAACTTTCAAGGGGTTATTAAAATTTTTAGGAAATCTAATCTGTCTTTCAGGCACTTATTTAAAGCTGAAAAAACAACAAAGTTCTGCTGTTTCCGTTAACACAATGTGCAGCAAGCAAGAGTGTGATGATAAAAGTTACTGCCACTTTTACTGGTCCTAAATGTTCACTTGTTAAAGAGTATTCCTTAAAACTGGATCAAAATATTCCATTTTTGACGGCCATTCTATTAGAAGAAATTACAGGTTTGTTTTAATGTGCAGAGTTTTTCTAGTTTTCTTATTGACCATTGTGATGTAATGTTAAAAAGTTTCCTCTTACCGAAGTTTTTGGTATTCAAGCCACTTACACCTCCAATTACTTCCATCAGAGTAAGTCCATACTGTACTTTTGAACAACTATTGAATATAGATCTGTATGAGTCATTATACATATGTTGGGAAGCTTGCGAAAATGGATGAGTTTTACCCAGCTATTTAACTGAAGCTAACTATTGTACAACTGGAAGCATCAATGGGTGATGGTGGCATACAGAAGTGCAGAAAGTGTCTACTAGATGGCAACAATGAACTAACACGTGCGTGATTCTCCAAGAAATTACAAATTACAGATTTGCACATGAGACAGTGAATACGTGACATACTCCAGTGCGTTGTCCAATAACACATTACAAAGTGTGCTTAGAAAACTTCACTTTGCAGGGACTGTGATAAAAACATATTAATTTTTATTACTGTTCATTGGTCTTTATAATTAGGTAAAGGTTAATAGGAAACTTATGATAATTGAAGTGACTGACATTATGACTTAATGATTTTATAACATTAGATCGATGAACACAACAAAATAATCAGCTGAATACTTGAGGAAATGTAATGGTTAAATTTCAAAAATCCCTTCTACAATTGTTTTAAAAGAATCAGTAAATGTAGCTACAGAACCATTCAAAAAGACACAGATGACAGTAAATTGGGGAAGCAGAAATATTACTGTATCATTCAGAAACCAACAAAAACCAAAACTGATGTGCCACGAGTACAAAGACTTTCAAGATCTCATGTTTGTGCCATCAGTTTACATTTGCCTTTTATCAAGAACTTCCTCACTTGAAGTCTTTAATAAAAGATCTCCACCTCATCAAAATCAAGTCAGTAATGATGCTGCAGTGTTCCATTATTAATTACAACTATATAACCATCTCTTGCAAATGACTTTTAGAACTTAAGTGTATCTTACTCACACGTTTTTTGTGAAAATTATGCCCCACATAATTTTTGTGAAAATGAATCAGCTGATTTTGAATTTGTATATACTTTGGCCTTACGTTTGCCTAACAAAATATTTCAACTTTGCATCTAACTTGCAAGGTTAAATACAGAATTACAATTAGCAAACTAATAAGATACTAAAATACCACATTACAATTATATAAGAAAATGTAAACTTGTAACTGACTATTGTAAACCTAACTTTTAAATAACCAAAATTTTGTAAATCTTCCAACACAATTCATTCAAACGTAAATGTACTGTGCAAATATTTTTGACATTTATTAATGCACACAACATGCAACAGATTTTGCAAATACAGTAATAGTATAATTTTTTCTTTGTAAAAGTATCATTATTTTCTCGGTTTTCCATTATGTGTATGTTAATTTTAATATTAGCACTATTCTTTTTTTACTGTAGTAATTTCACATCTATTAGTAACTCAGTCTACAAAAACTGCCTCAAAATGACATATCAATGAACTAATCCAGTAAAATGGTGCTTACCTTCGTTTTGAGGTAAACAAAATACGATGGAGACTCCGAATTTTCAACATCTGTGCCTCACGAAAATCATTGTCTTTCTTGGAGTTCTCCAATTTCTGTATCATCATCTCCAGGAACGGAAGATAATTCTGCATTTCTGCCAGTTTTTTCTTATACGCTTCATCATCATCTAAGTTTTCTTCTTCGGTTTCCTCATTTTTGTTTTCTATGAACAATTTACAGTGTTAATGAACAACCAAAACACAGCATTGTTATTATGATATAATTAATATTATAGGGTGCAGTAGTCCAGTGGTATGCGCCTCAGTTACCAATCTTGAATTTGAGCAAACGTTATATCATGGTATACTTTTATATCCTTCCCATAACACTATAAAAATAATACCTGGGATAACATCCTGGCCAAACTTCCTTACTGCTACATGTATAGTTTATTCTACCTAATTCTATTCTGGTGGGTGCAAACACAAGCTATTATTAGTTACTTAGCAATAAATCAGAAACGATTCTGAAAAAGTTTTGATTATGTGAACATACAGAGTTATTCATCAATTAATGCAAGTATTCATGCTAATTTTCCTAATATTTTTGGTCTCAGAAATAAAGTTTAAGAAGTCTGTATGCATTATATTAATGCAGGAAAACTCCATACTTGCCAAACAATTATCACCTTATAAAACATTGCTTGTTACTAGGAATTACAACATCTTATAGAAAGTCATTCACTCGTTAATATTATATGCATCTTTATCACAATTTTAAACAATCAATGAAACTCATATGAGCACTAAAAATGCAGCTTCTTTATAGAAACCAATTATCAGTATACATGTAAATAATCAACGTTAACATTTTGCTCTGAAGAGGAAGATTCCATCATAATTTTGTTAAGTTCATAAATAGAAAGTTTCACTTAAAAATAACAAAAACTCTAAAAGTGTTGACACATTGGAAAAAACTGCTTTCATTTTTATAATTTTTAAATTGATTTACTACTGCTACAAATTACAACTTGACAACTAACTATGATACATTTACAATGCAGGACTATCAGCTGCTCATTTGCAACATCTACAACGATGAAATTTCTTTCTTGTTAAACATTACTGATTTTGCAGCTAAATAATTTTAAAACTTAACACAAATAAACCATATTTTATAGTCATTATTTGTATTTGTATTATTTTTATTTGTATACTTACACTTTGTTATTATTGTAATACGAAGTTAGTAAGTTACGAGGGCATACACTTGACTCCTTCCACCTAAAATTTACAAATTTAAAATTTTGCTTAGAGGGGAAGCCAGTAAGCTTAGCAAATTCACTGTTTTCAACATACCTACCTAACCATACGTAAAAAACAAGCTCACTATGCAGCCTCTAAACCTCTCAAAAAACATTGTCTTATGACCTCTATTGCCATGTCACATATTATTGCCACTCCCACTTGTTTATGTACATGTTTATGGCTCCTTACGCATGGGCCACCACGCAGTGGCACGACTGAGCGGTGCTCGTGTGTTTTCCATAGTTATAAATTGTACCCTTTCACACAAGCGTAAGTGGCAGGCAGAAGCTGATCCCCGCAACTAGTAGCGATGCTTTGTGACGTTGGAGCATTCACACGGCCCACTTTCAGTCGCACCACAGAGTAGCACTTTCAGTGTTCAGAGTAATGTTGTCAAGTTTGTGTGATTGAACTGCTGTAGTTAAGTTTTCTTTACTGCTTCATGAAGTTGAATTTTGATACGGACCAATTTATAATAAAAGTAAAGCAAAGGCTGGAAATTTTGGACCTAAAGTGCTCTGGTTATTCAAGCATTTACTCTGATTATTTTTAAATTGAAACTTATATTTTTACATTTAACAGAATTTTATACATAGGATATAAATTCCCGTGCTTATATATGTATGAATAAAAAATATTACAAGTAATTTTTAGTATCATACAAACCTTTTAACGTATAAATTAATTAATTGGTCTTTTACACATAACTATACACATTTATGTTTTAGCAGTTTTTATTTGTGTGGTAACATCATAGTTTCATAACTTTGAACACCTGTGCGCGTTCCATCTTTACAGTGGAATAGAAAGATAAAACCATAATGAGTGCAACAGATGCTTCTCTAAAAAAACTTTCACCAAATCTTAAGCAGCCTACCAAGAGGATCCCAGGTACATTAGTGTGCATGTAGTCAACAAAGAGGGATGGATGCACATTCACATCTTTCCTTGCTAAGAAAAACAGCACTGATTACCATGACAAAATGGATGGTGACATTTTTGTAAAGTGGTTTCGGCAGAAATTGCTACCTATAATATTGCATAAAATAATGAAATTGTCTTTGTCAGTGCCATATATCACAGTTGTTTAGTTGTAGTGTTTAGTTTAGTTTTTCATTATAGAAAAAATGAATATTCATTCCAGGGTGAAGCATATGAAGACATACTTCATGATGACTTTCTCAATAAGGAAGTTATTTCTTGTTGACACAGTGCAGGAGTGCAAGATAAATACAAGTTATTGAATGAGCAAAGTGAGCTCTCAGTTAGTGTTTAGCATTTGTCTGTATGTGCATCTATTTTGGGTATGTCTCACAGTAACTTTTTAATGCACCAATAGATTTTTGTAAAACCTACCATGTGCATTCATTCTTTTAACTCACAGACCACTATTAGTTTTAAAATTGATCCCCCCCCCAAAAAAAAAAATCAACGGGAGAAAGTTTAACTGAGGATAGGGTATAAACACGAAAAAATTGTACAAATCATTAAACTAACGTGAATTTTACCAAAACCTGAATAGTGTTTAGTTGGGAATTTTTTTACACCACGGCTGATAAATGATCAACATTTTGAAAAGCCATAAAAATGTATGCTGAATATCAGACTAAAGCAATGCAGTGTTTACTTAGAAAATTGTTTTAACTTTATGGGCGCCACAGACAAAAATTAGAAAAAGACAGTATGAGAAACATAGTATGTTCACCTCCTCTGGTTGTTTCTCAGCTAATGCTAATAGTAGTATACATAAGAAAAACTTTACTCACAGCTTTAAAAAGATAAAATTTATTAATATCATTTTATCTAATAATACATCCATTTTGTTCATAATAATGAGCAAGTTCTGCAGCTCATGGAGCTTTCTAGTACAGATAGTCGACAAGCCAAAAAATAAATGTACCATTTGTTGTCTCCCTCCATACTAATGTGATGAGGTTATTCAAATAGTATGAAATCAAATAAAGCTGTACATTGCAAATCAAAATACAGATTTTTCAATACAATCAGTGGAAAAACTAATTAAAGATGCAGTAGAAACGTGACTCCACAACAACAGAAACCCTACTATCACCATGTTGACGTAGGCCTGAATTTATATAAATTAATATTTAAGCTATTATCTAGCAGAATCTTGCTACAACGTTTGCATCCATTTGTAGTTTTTTTTTTTTTTTTTTTTTTTTTTAGTCACAAGTCCTGCAACACTGACAGTTGGGGAAGTAACATACTCTTTAACTTTACTTTGCTATTGTGTAACAAATCAATTAAATCCTATATTTATTGGTGCAGGCATGTAAGCATACACAGTATTAAATTCTGTTCTATAGTTTTTTACAAATGAAGCATAGTTTCTTTGATATTCAAAAATATCATGAGCTCAATCTAAACTCATGGATGTTTAGTGTCTGTATTTTAATAATTAAATAATACATAATAGATAATAGTAAGTAGTAGGTAGATTTGTCTTAAACTAAACTACTTCACTTACCCATGAATTAATACTTCATGGGATCAAGACATTAATGGAAGATAAACAAGTAAACATTACCATCCATGTACACAAGCATGTGTGCTGAAAGTGAAAGAATAGGTTATCATCATATTAACAAAATACTGCACGAATGTTATTCAGGTTTATATTGTGAGGTTAGTGGTGAATTTTCAGAAAATTGAAACTGAAGGCTTTCAGGCGCAATGATAAATCAAAAACTGATTTTAATGGTAAATTTTTATTATTAACAGTTTTTGTTTATTTATTACATAGCTGTTAAGAAGTAAAAAGAAAAATAGAAAAACTTAAAAATGTCATTTTTTTTAAACATCTTGAAATAGCATTTAAACTTGGACTTGGGTAGTTTTACCATTAACCCCCCGATACGCCTATGCCAAAGGCTGTACACACAGAATGGGAAAGCCATGATTGACAGAAAATATAAATTATATCTGTATGGGGATACAGAGATAGATATGGGTTATAAGCAGTTAGAAGAATATAGCTTAAGAGGTAGATGAAAAAGGTACATGGAGGCTCATGGGGGATTGGAACTCTGATAGGAAAGGGACAACTACATTGGGTAGTTGGTTAAATTTGAATTGCAAAGCAGGAATGAAATAGGAGACTTATTGACTTCTGCAAGGGAAATGACATGATTGTAACTAACACACTGTTTAATAATAATCATCCCATAAAAAATTACACTTAAATGTTGCCAGGGGGTTAGGAAGGTACCCGATTAACTATTACAGTGCACACCGCTTATTGTGATCACTTTAGGACATAGCTAGCCTGATAATATTAACCGATTGATAACAATGAACGAAAGAACTAAGTAGAACTTTGGAAAGTTGTTTATTCACTTGCTAGTACACTACATACAGTATAATGAAACGTAGTACAGTACAACAAAAACTTACATGTAGGCCAACTGTATCGGCATCAATTAAAAAAGTATTTTATTGTTGTTTGCCTCTGGTTTTCTCTCAATAGATCATTAATAAAGCGTTCAAACTCATGTTTCTGAAAATCTACTGACCTGTGCTGGACACCGCATCGTAACACTTTTAACGCCTCTCTCATTTCAGCGTTTGTTGGAGGTTGAGGAGGCTCAGTACCATCATCATCTTCTGCTTCAGCCTCTTCTTCTCCCACTTGTGAGTCTGAGGATGTGGCAGCTTCACACATATCGTCTTCTGTTGGTCTAGCAGCAACAATTATGTCTTCGTCGATCTCCATCCATTCTTGAAATTCGTCTACAGTCATGTCTAATGGATGAATGTCTGCTGTATCTTCAGATTCTGGGGCCTGTTTTGAAAATCCTCCATGCTTGAAGCAGTTCCGAATTGTACTTCCTGAGACATTATTCCATGACATGGCCAGCAGATGCAGGGCCTCAAGAACATTGGTTTGTTTTGCAAGGTCATTTGCACTCAGTTCTTTTGTATTCTCCATGTTTTCTAGGATTCTTGTGCGCATCTCATGGCGATAATATCCCTTTAGGGTTCGAATGATCCCCTGGTCGCATGGTTGTATCAATGAAGTCGTGTTGGCAGGTAAGAACACAAGATTGATGTTCTTTAACTCACAGTTTACATTGTGTGCTGTACAATTATCAATCAGCAAGACAATCTTCCTGTTTAACCTACTATCCCATTTTAATAGCCATTCTTTGAATATTAATGCAGTCATCCATGCATTAGAGTTTGAATGATAGTCTACTAGAAATTTCTTCATACCTTTAAAGCATCGTGGGTTCTTGCTTTTGCCAATTACCAGAAGCCTTTCTTTGTCACCATTCATATTTACGCAGCACAAGACAGTTAACCGTCCCTTGGATGTCTTACACCCTTTAGAACTTCCATTCTCGAACAAATAAGTATGCTCAGGCAAGGCGCGATAATACAGTCCAGTCTCGTCTGCATTAAACACACAATCCGGAGAGTACATGGATATAATTTTTGGCCACTCCTCTTCTATCCATCTTTCAACACCAGAGAAATCAGCATCCTTCTGTTCACCATGCATTAGTTTCTACACAATGTTCTCTCGTTTCTTCCAACGATGAAACCATCCTTCTGTTGCTACAAAATCATCTTTTCCCATTTTCTTAGCAAGTCCTTCTGCTTTTTGTCACATCAGAGGTCCATCAACACGAGCATCTTGTTCACGAACATTAGTGAACCAAAGTTTTAGAGCTGATTCAACCTCATTGTCTTTTCCACCACGAAACCTCTTACAATTCAAGTTTTGGTTTTCTTTTCCAGTCCTCACAATACTGTCCCGATTTTTTAACAATTTGCACAGAAGAGGTTGTGAAATCTGTAACTGCACTGCCGCACTGCGTTGACTCATTTTAGGCAGTCTGTCATAGCGTTCTATGATTGAAAGTTTTTCTTTAAGGTTTAAAATCTTTACGTTTATTCTCCACACTAGCCATAATTTCACTGCAATAACGTAAACTTCACAATGTAAAAGCTGTAGCTATACTGAAGTGTCGAACATGGGTTCATTGCTCGAAAGTGAAAGTTGAGCAGGTGAATGGCTGACTGCACCCCCTTCTACTTCATCCTTCAGAACTTGTAAACACTATTACCAGAGGGACAAAGAGTCGCAGACAATGTAATTCGTTTTGTGAATGCAGTACAGTCACCCCAGATATTCTCAGACAAAAGTTTTACGAAAGCAAAAATGTGATAACATAAACCGAATTATTGATTACAATAAGCGACATTTTTTCAATGTTTTAATATTCGTCCGGACGGGTCTTCATGAAAGTGATAAGAATATCCGAATGATAACATAATCCGTGATCACAATAAGCGGCGTGCACTGTACTTGTTAAAAGGCAATATAGAAACCAAGTTAGAGAGTACAAAAGCTATCCAGAATGGGATACGAACAGTGATCAAACCCTGTAGGAATGAAGTTTAAGTTAAAATTAAACTAAAGGAAAAGGATGAGAATTTCTCTACGACAGGATGTAAGGGAACTAAGGAAAAAATGGTTCAGACAGTACTGAGGGAAACGTTTATGAATACTTGAGTAATGAAGAACAGCTTGAAGAGACAAATCCAACTTGGGCAGCTATTAAAGACACCACAATAAATGCTGCCAAAAGGCTGCACACTCAGAATGGGAAAGCCATGAATGACAGAAAATATAAATTATCCTACAGAAAAAAAGGAGTTTATATTTGGAAGAAGGGAAACGTATGTATAGAGAGCAGAAATAAAATTAACAGGGAGAGAAGGAAAGCAAATGAGGAGTGGTTCAACAATAACTACAAAAAAAATATATGACAATACGAATGAATAAACACAGAAAAAGCTTATACAATAATCAAGAAGCATGCAAGGAACTATGGTTACAAGATGGTAGGACAAAAGATGTGACCAGGAAATTACTAATAAGAAGTGACCAAAAAATGAAAACTATTGAAGCATCTGATGAAAAATCTATATGATAATGAGGATTGAGTCCCTAGCTCTAGGAGCTGATTAAGAAAATGATAAAAATAAACTGGGACCACTAGGTAAAAAGAAATAAATCAATAAGGCTTTGCACGAGAGGACTCGAATGCCTCAAGGTGTGGTGGGATTACTAGCAAACTCTTAAAGCGAATATGAGAAAAGAGCAAAATGTTTTGAGTTAACTGAAGGACTGTATGAGAAGGGTCTGGTGCTGGAGGATGTGGTTATGACAATGTTATCCAAGAAAACAGAAACAACTGTTTGTGAAGAATATGAAACTAAAGCTCAACTACACCATGCATCTAAAATAATGACACAAAATGTCTAGGACAGGAAATATAATAGTATACGTCTATAGCATGAATTTAAAATACAGAAGATATTAACCATTAAAATTATCAGTTTGGATTTTTTTTAAATGGGAGGGGGCCTCAAGGAGCCTATTTCCGAATTGCACATGGCAGACGAGACCACTGCTTTTGGCTGTTACTAACTTGGAGGCCTCTGACATTCTTAGCAAAAATGTTTTAACATAATTAATGTCATCCAACTTGATTACAGGGATGGAAGAACAATATCTGAGTTATACAGGCAGGCATTAAAAGTGTGGAAATAAGATGTACATCTGTCCTTGGTATGGAAGCTGAAATAAGGAAGGAGTAAGGCAGGCTGTGATTTGTCATCACTTCTATTCAACATGTACATAGTGGAGGTAATCAGTCTTTGAAAGGAGTATCTTAGCAGATGAGAAAGTAAAGGGGCTGGAAGGTGGTGTACAAACTATGTGTGACAACATAGGAGTTCTGGCTGATTGTTAGAGTGATCTGAAAAAACAATCTCCTTATATAGAAAAAAGATTACACAAATTTGATAAGAAAACTAATAGGAAAATGCTTAAGTAATGCTAACAAGAGACCCTATAGCAGTGATATATGACCCTAATTGGGAGTAGTAAATTTAGAGCAATCAGCAGCAGAGGATGGCAGACCTACTGCTACAATTAAATGTAGAATAGTTTTAGCCAAAATAGTCTAGACTGAAAATGATGTCAGCTTCTAGAAACATCAGTCTCAAGACTAGGAAAACTCTCACAAAATCTTTTATATAAAGTAAGACTGTACAGTTCTGAAACAAGACAATGTGGAAAGGGATAAGGAATTAACAGACTTCTGAATCATGGTTTTGGAGGAGGATGTAAGGGATCTCATCGAGGAATTGGGTAAGCAGTGATGATGTATTTAAACAACCAATACGATGGAAAAGCATCATCATGAGGGAAACACCTATGGTTGGGACACTTCACTAGGGGTAAAAGAGGTACATGATTACATTCGTCTTCATTTTCTTCTCCTCAATGCAGAGGTTGGTGGGCTTGCAATTTCTTCCTTTCTATGGACAGCCTCTAAACTTCTTCCTTCTTTAATCTTAGTCATGTACTCTTTCCTGGGCCCCTCTCCTCCCAATACACCCCCCAATAATTCCCTTGAACCAGTATAATGTGGCATAACAGATGCCCAACCACATTACTTCTCTTTTCCACAATGGATTCAGTCAATATCCTATTTTTACCCACTCTCCTCAGAGCCTCATCATTCGGTACTCCTTCCATCCAAGGTATTCTTAAGGCCCTCCTCCAGCTTCCTCAAAGTCCAGGTTTCTGAGCCATATGCTCTATATAAAACTGTTTATAAATTTCTTCCTGGTTTCGAGTGACATGTTTCTAGATACAAAAGAAATCTCTTGAAAAATTCCCCTAGTGCTTGTAAAATATTATTTTTTATATCACTGGTGCACCTCCCAAGATAATTGCATTACTAGAGTGGAAAATTAACTTGGTGTAACCTCTTCCTGGACTGCCTCCAACATACTATTTTTATGCTTGGTGTTTCAATCCTCAGAATCTGGGGTCGTCTTCAGAAGCTGTGAGTGGCAATTGAAAACTCTGCTGAAAGACTCAACAGTGAATCTTAAACTGCCACACACAGCTTCTGAGATTCTGGGAGTCAAAATCAAGCAGAAAATATTACAATAATGGCAGTCTGGAAGAGAGTTCACCGGATGAAAAACGCCTCCCATTTAGGAGTTCTAAAGAGAGAGAATTAATGGAAGAATTTCTAATGGAAGACCAAGGAAAAGGTTACAAATGCTTGAGATGAAGTAGGGTTGAGGGGAGACAGGTTGATCCATGAAGAAGGTAATCAGCTTGTAAATCTGAACATTTCAGAATATGACCACCCACCAATCTATTGATTGCAGATAGATGAAGAAAACTTACTCTCTTTGTCCGTTGTGATTATATCAGAACCCCTGAACTATCATGGACTGACTTTCCATGACTGATTATTCTTGATTTTATGTAGTTTTTCACCAATTCTAATGAAATATATCTAATAAATTTCTACGAGACTGTCAACTGGGGTATACGCCAAAAGAAATTCATTCCCATTCAAATGTTTAATTAACCTCCTTATTCATTTTACTGTTGTTAGTGAAAAGAGCCCCCCCCCCCCCCGATAATTATGAATACAGACAACAGTAACCACATATTTCACATGTTTACCCTTCGCCTTCTAGACACTCAATCATTTCACATCGAGTTTTAATTTTGTTTACAACTGATGACGTATCTGTTTTGCAAACTCTCATTCAACTGCGATTATAGCTTTCTGTCAGTATCTGCAACCAAAACTATGTATCTTAACTGTTAATTACAAACTGACTACATTTTTCAGTAATCTATCGTCTACTCCTATTTTTATTGCTACTGTTCTTCATTATGCCATTCGTCTGATTGAACGGCATTTTCAAATCAATTTACCTTTACTTTTCCACATGTGTACACACATGCAGGCATGTATACTTTCATTTAGTCTTATTAGCTAAGTTAGTACCTTTTCTTCTACCATGTTCCATATTTATATAAGTATTATGAAACGCCAGGAAACCCTATTAAGTCCATAAAAGCCATATATAGACTTCAATCATATTCTATCATTGTTCAACTGTTCTCAGAATAAACCTATTGTCTTCTGTTTGTCTACCGATGTAAAAAGCACACTGTTCATCCTGTGTTTCCTATTTGTATGGTCTAATGCTTTTCCCTTACTTTTGGGGGCACAGATGATGAACACTTGCTCTGTAGTCATAGGAGTTGTTTTCTCAAATTCATATATTGGAGAACTTATATTTTACCTCCATTCATCTGGTTGCTGCTCATGCTAATTTAGAAAGTTACTATTGCAGTAAGATCATTCTTGTCTCTCATATTTGATAAAATACAGAGCAATTTTATTCCTGCCTTCTGTGTTACCAAGAGTTCTAGAATACAAAGTTTACAGTATCTCAACAGTGAATTTTATCTTGTACTGTAAATGTATGGGAACCTCCGTCTCCTTCTAATTCCAAAACTTTATTCTCATGAAACTTTGTATAATTCTCATCTCCTTTTCAGTGTTTATTTTACTAAGCACACTTTTTTATATTTCTTGTTTCCTTTGTTTCTTCTACATTGGGTCTGTCAGTCTTTCGACTGGTTTGTACTCTCCCCACATTTACCCATGGTGCGTGTGTTACGGAGTCTCTCACAGGTATATGAGACCTACAGTTTAATGCCGGATCCAAATGGCATAGTTGGGGAGGGTTATACTAGGCAGGATACCTCTCGCTGGTTTGCCATTCCCTTGTGAGGGGGAACAGTCGTATCTAAATCAGATGGCCCCGGTGGGAATCGAACCCGTGCCGACAGCATAGCAGCATCACATGCTAGCCACTACGCCATGACCACTCCTGTTTCTTCTATCATTGTGGTTTTTACTTTTGACAGAGAACTTCTGTAATTCTCTGTATGGCTCATGTATTTCTCCATACAATTATTTCATATTTCTCCTTTTTGTGTATTTCAGAACGTCTCTGTTCTTGTTCCTTTCATATACATATCTCCGCTCATTATTTATTCATTCAATCATGCAGTTTCTTTTACTGCATCACACACACACACACACACCTGTTACACTCAAAATTCTGTGTGTAACAGAATTCTATTTTCCTTCAGTAATATTCTCCGGTTTAGACGTAGTTTGTCTCAAGAGTTAAATCCTCTCTCCTAATATACTTCCTTTTCTTTTCTTACCATCATATTTCACTACGTTAGTTTTGATATTTCCTGCACCTTTCTTTTATTTTTGCTATTTCCTTCATATTTCTTCTAATTTCCATATTTCATGAAAGTACAAAAGGGGCGACTTATTTCAGATTAATCAATTTTACATCTAAAACATTTACATTCTCTCTTGTACATACAAAATAATAATATATTTTTGCAATCCTTTACAAAATTATTTTTTCAAACTTGGATCGATGCATTCTTTTATATTTGTATAAACACTTATAATAATTAACCCTTTCTCTATACAAAATTTTACCATTCTGGAAAATGGATTCTTACTGGCCTTGTGTCAACCAGTTTAAAATGTGTTGGTACAATGTATGAAACTGGTGACTACTACTATTACTAATTCCTGCCACTCTCTGCAGAGCATAGGGCCTCAATGAAGCTATGCCAATAGACTCTATTTTGGGCGAGGACTCTGAGCTCTCCAAAGGACTTTCCCTCCTTTTCTGCTTCCATCTCGACAGTTCTCCTCCACGAGATTCTTGGTCTTCCTCATCTTTTTCTTCCCTGAGGGTTCCAAAAGAGGGCTTGTTGCTCAACTGCATTTTGGTTTTCCCCAAGGTATGCCCAATCCACCTCCATTTTCTCCTTTTGATCTCGGTGCAATGGGTTCCTCGTTTGTCCTCCTCCAGAGATCTTTTTTTGAAACAACGTTTGGCCAGAAAATCTTAAGTATTTTCCTCAGGCACCTACTGATGAAGACCTGCAGACACTTGGTAATTTACATTGTGACTTTCCAAGTCTCACTCCCATACAACAAGACAGCTTTGACATTGGTCCTGAAGATACATAGCTTTGTTGCAGTTGATATTTCACTTGATTTCCAAACTGGGTAGAGTTGTGTAAAGGCCACATTAGCTTTACGATTCTTGTTTTAGCATCATGAAACTGGTGACACCTACTGATAACTTGTGAAGTTAACCCACAGCATACAGTATAATACAGTCCTCTAATTTACATTTACCTTGCCCAGGTATTTTTCTGATAAAAATTTACATTTTATAAAGGAATTGCACAGTAGTGTGTATTACATTTGTTACCGAAATTGTGATATACTCATTTATAAATATTTATAATTGATTACATTATTCTTGTTATTATAAACATTTGTAATTACAGTATTTGTTATTTCTTCTTTAATTCAATTATGCTGAGCCTCAATAATGTAGTTGTTCAATTTATTGTTTTTGTCATTTTTTACAATTATTTTAGTGTATTTTGGAAGAATATTCAGTTTTAGGCATTTTTTGTTGAAATAAATGTTTCCACAAAAATTAATTAACTGTTTTTTACGTCTAATAAATAAGCTATAGAAATGAGTTACATCACCTTGTATGGTGTTTTCATTCATCTTTCTTTTGTAAGTAACTCTTAAGTATTTCTTGCAGGTTTTTGCTATTTTGCTATGCATAATACACAATATAGTAAAATCACAAATGTCCAGGGCAATGTGGATCACTTTTTGCTTGTAAGTTTCCATGGTTTTTCACTGTTAATAACTCTTTTTCTTGGTTTAACAAATGTCGCCTTATTTTCTTTAAAACCAAACGTTTTGCCCATAATGAGATGAGGCATCCTTGTGACTTGACCGAAAATGAACGGAACGCCTTAACCTGCCTCTATTTATACTGTAAGCCTTTTTCACAGTGTCACAAACAATCTATAAATTTACAACACAGCAAAAGAAATTAAGAAAAACACATGAATTCACAATAACATTTAACATTACAAAAAACTGTTATATTTTACAATACAAAGCAACATTACAAAGAATGACTATATTACAGAGATCCAGTGTGGCCAAGCTTTGTGAAAGCTGGGCATGCCACATTAGCAAATTTTTCTTATAAGTATAAAAAATATTGGCATAAGGCAATGTTTAGGGGTGTATTATGTTATTAACACTCTACTAAAATCAAGTCAAAATATTTACATTATTGCCTATGAACATTTTGGAGTAATTTCCTTATCGTTTTCAATATTTTTTCTACTTCACCTCTGTCTTGGAGGTTTAATAGACCAGAAAGTATGGTCTTGAGTATAAGTAACTGGGATAATTAATGTTTGCACACTAAGGGCACTTGAAGTGTAGTGCTGGCTATACTACCTTCCTTGTATGCCAACCGCCCAACTCATAAACTACATCAATGATACAAAAAGGAGCCAAAAAAACCTCTCCATGTCTGTCTTTTCAGACCCCCACAATAACATTACAGTTATGTCATATAATGACAATTTTTGCATTCAGACTAAACTTTAAGTTTCTAACATTGCATTCATATTATAAAATGTATTTAATAAAAAATTATTTTTGGTTATATCCACTTCTTAAAGTGTATCAAAATTACTTAGCAACAGGACTTTCTTCAAATATTACTTCATAGTAGTTTTTTTTATACAAGTATACTTTCAAAATTATGTAAAAATGAAGGATTATATCTGGATTATATTTTACTATGAATCCAGTAAAACTATTTAAATACGATTCAAGTAAATTTTTTTCTGTTGCCATGTGTCATCTATTGGGATGGATGCCGTTGGTTGGTCAAGACTGTTAAAATCTGATTTAAATCCAGTTTCCAAACTCCCATCAAATTACAACTATCATCTCAGTTAAAATATTTTTACATGTGTGAATTCCTATTGCATCTCTGATGAAACACAGGAAACAGAGGCAAGAGAACGTCACAATAATAAAAATAATTTAACCAGAATGAAAGTCGTAGGTTGCCAGAAGTTTGGAAACCAGTTCTATGTAGCTATGTTATAAATTTATGGGTCGTATGAGCAGAGTATACTGCATAAACAGGGTGGGTTACACTTTGCGCTCACTCTCAAGTCATGGCATTTCACAGCATAGCCAAAACATTTTGTGTCAAGTAACATAAAACGTGTGGTAAACCATACAGGAAATTTGTATGGGTCATTCCTAACTTGCATAATGACTACTCAGAAGCCAGTGTTATTATAAAATACAACAATTTTGCCATTTTATACGCAACACAGTAATATTTTATATGTAAAAACTGTATACTCCATTAATTGGAAATGTAAACTTAGTTAACCTAAAATCAATTATAACCAGCTACACTGTGGTTTAAAAAACATAACAACCTGGCTTATCAGCTGCCAATTAGCAATAACCAACTCTTATCAACTTATGACTGTGATTTAAGTAATTCACAAACCAACTGCTGTAACAAATAAACCCTCTAAGTCTAGTGTGTGTTACCTTCACTGTGATATAAAAGACAATAATATTATGCTGATTGACTTTGTCAAATTTTGTTGCTTCCCTGCTATAAACACTTTTTCCTCGAACGAGGCCTTTCGGTTTCGCAACCATTATCAAGTTCTTCCTACAACAACCAAGCAACAAAATTTGACAAAGTTGTGATGAAGACTGCTAACATAGAGAAAATAACTGATTATGCTGATTGGTTTAGAATGTACACAACAGCATACCTAACAACTCAATCATCACTATTTAGTGCCAAAGTTCCCATAGTAAACATTTATTTACTAAGATTTTTTGGTTTCCATCTTCGCTGTAATTAAAAAAAATCACTGAATTTTACACTAACAAATTTTCTATTCATCAATTAAACAATGTACATTATCAACACTATTAACAGTCGCTGTTTTTGCAACTATAGGCACACGGATACACAACACTTCACTAATTTACAACAACAAACATCGTGAAAGGAACAGAGAACTCAGTTTAAATATACATAACGAAATAAAATCATTTGAAATCTGCATTATGACAGGGGGTAAAGTGATGAACCAAAAAACATAGGTTTATAGGTTCCTATCTCAGGAATGGAAAACATCAAAGACTATACAAACAATAAGACATTTGTTAAACAACACCAACTGTACTGTTTGACCAATTTTGGCTCTAAATGTATTATTATTTTTATTAATACATATTTGAAATCAGTACATTTTTAAAGTATTATTTCACTATACCGCTCGCTGGATTGCACATATTATTTGCCCATTTTCCATACTCCATTTTAGACAATCCCCAACCACACTAGTTCACCCATTATGCCATATCTAATACCTGCCTGTACATCACTGAAAAAGAACATCCTTCTAACAATTCTGTTACTTTGAAAATTCAATCATGCAAAACATTTATATAAATACACAGAGTTAAAACAATGTACATATTACATTAATAAAATATATCTGTTAATATTAAATTTGTCAAATCAGCAAGACAAAATACTGCAAACGAACATCGAACTTTAATCAATATCAAAATTTCAACATTTTATATAACTACATTTTGCAATCTCTTAGAAATAACACATCGCCACGTGCAAAATTTCACAGCCAAATATAAATTAAGACTATTTCTTTGGGTTTTATTAAAAAACTCTGAAAATCAAATGTAGAAAATATTAACAATTTTTTGGTTAAGTTTCACAAGTGTTAGGAAAGTAACAGAATCATTTACCCACAGAAATTTAATTACTTAAATTTTCTGTACTTCTAATGCAGACATATTCAGTTATTTTGTTTTTTCCTGCCTATTTCAATACTAAACTTCAACATTCTGATTGTATAATGTAAATTTACTATAAACATGACAATTTGTTAATACAAAATATTTTGTAACAATCTGATAGTTAGGGCCTATAGTATAGTAAATAGTATACACAAATATCACTTACCTGCTTCTTCTCCCGAATCCATACTGTACATACACCACCTGTCATCAAATAAAAACCTTTCATTATTACACTCAACGTTTAAATTATTTTGAAACTACTAGGAAAATAAAAATCTAACTTCACCCCAAAACATGTATCCTGCTACAGTACTACCTATAACACTTGCTTACATTGTTACTTATACCTATGGCATATACTAATTCTGGCAGTAACTTATAACAGTAATATAGTTCTATTATAAAACATCTTTCAAAAAAAACAATGGCAAGCACATGTTTACTGTTACAAACTTTCCAATTCTAGCAAGTATTTTTTTAATGTTTCAGTCATAACTTTCTGTTGTGAGAATTATCAATTATAATAATTGATAATAACCTACAATCTTCAGTTAATATTTATGTTCATATTCAGGATTTTACAAAGCCAACAATTACTAAATACAAGGAGTACAAGCCCTTGAAAATGTCGACAAAGACCAGATGGCAGGCATTTTGTTTACTTTGCTACACAAAATTCCAATTTAATTTCGTGTCCGTCGTGTTCACTGACAAACTAAGTTTTACACAAAAAGGATTTACTGATGTCCTTAGTAATCATTACTGGGGCATCACCTCATCACACATGTGCTTTTAAATTTGTTAAAAGTTATTAACGTCATTAAAAGTCAATCTTTGAATTTGTTCTAAATTACTGTTGCTGAGATCAATTGAAAAAAGTAATAACTGTAAATAAAGTTTTCCTATATTTATAAGAAACCGAAGTCTGGAAAAATCAAGAAGGAAGAATTTATGAATAGGTTGCTTTCTGCCATACAATCCTATAGTGTGCTAAACTAAACACTTCTGATTCACTTTCTGTGAAACATTTTAAACAGTAAATCTCAGACTAACACCATAACAAAATACAGCTCACTTCAAAATAACAAAATCCACTGAAAATCGTAATAAGATCTGTTCATATTTCCCTTAATAGGCCTATGTACTAATAATTTTCAAGTTTTTTACCCCTTGTAACTTAAATACAAAAATACATACATAAAACACAAAACTACTGTTTACATATTATAACAAACAACACATCTCTCCCCACACATAAACATATTTTAAATCATATACTGCACCTAACCTTGTTATTAAATTCTTAGATGAACTTTCAATTCTACTTCTTACACAATGTATAAAGCTGTACACACACACACACACACACACACTTGTATAAAACTCTTTGTATGTACATTTACATGTACAGAAGTGTATTCATGTAATTTACATTATGTTTCAGCCTAATACCAAATAGCACAAGCATATGAAACCTTTATTTACCAAACACAATTAAAATATACTTTAAATTTCATTTAAATATATGCTACTATTAAATCATGATGAAAGATAAACAGAATAAACAATTTATTGATGTTTTTGCACGCTTTTATTGCAGAACGATCCTGATTTCTTGATACTTTCAGTAAATGATTGCATGTTCTGCTGAAAAATTATCAGCATTTCAAACTCAAATACTTACATAATCTAAATTATTAATCTTATAATTTCTAGAACAACTTAAGTTCCACTGTAAAATGCAAAAACAGTTTTTGTATTAATTAGGCTACAATAAAGTGTTTTTTGTAAGTTAACGCTAAACTGTTATCAACATTATCAAATAACCATTCACTTTCAAATTTTGTATTAAGACTGTTTACATGTTAACCAGATATAGAAGCAAAAGTTCTGCACATTCATACTTTTTTGAAAATGAAAATACTCCATTCTGGCACTCATAGAATTAGATATTTTATACACAAAAAATTCCACAACCTGTATGTTATAAACACAAGTTAACATGGAATTTCAGTAGTAACTAATTTAGACTAGTACAGTGGTAGGCTACCACATAACTAGTTGCTAGCTGATAAGACACAATTTTGTTTTACTGATGTACATACATCTTTGTCTTTGTCTTGCTTCATACATGGTTTACATTTTTGCACATCACTCTCCCAAGAATTTACCTACTGCACTTATTATTATAGTTAATCACAACTGTTAGGAAGAAATCTTACATGCACGCCCATGTATGAATAAAAAACAGTACCAGCATCTTTCTCCCATTTTTAATAAGAAAAATTTACAAGTATTTTTAATCACTAAAATTTTAATTTCTCTATTTACAAATAGTTCCTCACTTCTCTATCTGTAATAAGTAAAATCTGCATAACTCCTATCTAAAGTTCTAGAGTTAGCATAACCTTACTGGTATAAATACTTCTTTGATATAACCAGAATAGTGAATATATTGTGGATTAGATGAACCACATCTACCTCTAGGTGTTGATATATATTACATAATTTTCATAAGTCCAGCTGAATTAAGTTTATTCACTTCTCTTCATATATGTTCAAAGTGAAAATCTATTACAGAGAAATTTTACACAAACACTCACACACATTCCCACTGCAAAGATTTGGCAATCCTAGTACCAAGATTGACTGAATTACTAGAATAACCAAATTCAAGTAAACAGCATGCAAAACAATGATCCTTCCCAAAAGCACACACTAGCATTCTTCCATGAAACTGTTAATGTACCGGCAATACTTATTGAGAAACCAAACTGTACAATACATTTTGTAGTATGGTATTCATGCCTAACCTTCACTTTCAATTCCACCTCATCTTTCTTTAAACCTAACTTGTTCTAGAAATAAATATCCTTTATCACTAACACTTATTCCCCAATCCCCTCTGTCTAGTCTGCCTCCAAATAAATTTAACTGAAGGTAAAAAATATGAACAAAGGATCTAAAATGGACTCTTTAACTGGCTTTTTAATCTGTTGACCATAACAAACTTCCTTTACCTCAAATAATTCATCAGCAAGTGTTCCAAAACCAATTAAAATGTTTACACTTATACTACAAATGTGAAAGTTATTTCTAATGCATGAGGCAATTATTACATCACGAACCGCTTATTGCGCAGTGTAACAGTAACAAAATAGTAGTACAAATATTGTCTAGTTAACTATAACAAAGGCACACTAATGGAAAAGTAGGATTGACAGGAAAAGCATTCTTAACTATAAATTTTTATTCTCACACAAGTCTTACAACTATTTAATACAATAAAAATGTTAATACAATAACATTATACAAGGCCTTTTAATAAAACTGACGATCGATTTTTGTTTATTGTCCTATTTATTTCTTTTGCAATTTAGGCTACAGTTTATCTTCTTGTTCCAAGTCTCCTCATCACACTTTACTCTTCTGACTAAATCTACTTCTAAATGATCAATTTTTGTACTTTCTCTAAACAGGCAATCTAATACACAACCACCAAAGTCATTTCTAACTTCCTCATAATCACTTTTCCAATAACTTATATGCCATTATCCTAAAGTCTTAGCAAATCTTTGTGCTATAATAGCAAAATGCTCTCCTTTTTTTGTCAATGAGACATGTTTATCTGACACAAAATGTTGATTTCATTGTACCATATTTTATTTGGTAAAACATCTAACAACAAACATGCATGTAGCAATAAGCACATCACTCTGCATGGCTTTTTCTTCATATTCCCTAAATCTTGTAACATTCACCATGTCCAAACATTAATATTGAAACCAAAAATGTCGTCTTAAGCACAGCTCTATAAGACATGAAACCGACTGTATCCTCAGTCTTCTGTTTTTCACGTGCAATACTACCTATTTCACTTACACTTTCTTCCTACTGTTCACGTATATTCTATCTTAACTGATGTAGGTTGGAAGCATCCTATAAATCATACCAATTTGCTATGCTGATGTCATCTGTTTTTTAAATATTCTACCATTAGAAATTCACACTAACACTCAAATTTTTGTTTTTTTTTCTGGCATAGAAAAAATTTATCTATACACCTTTACACCTCATTTTATTTCAACATACACAACACTAAACCACTTCAAATTGTTAAAATAATGTCAAACTTCTTTTCTTCAGCATGCAACCTCTCTAAATATCTAGATTATCTTGTACTGGCAAATTCTCTCCTTCATATGTTTGTCTTCTGAACTCATATCTCTACACATTCTCTTATACCTATCCATGGCTGAAGAAATTATATGTAAGGCATGTTTTAATTTTCTTTCAGAATCTTCAACTTCCCAAAATTTCTATCTTAACTAAAGCATCTGGATTTTAATTCTGTTCCTTCCAACAATTGTTTAAGTTTATATAAGACCACACTTGAGAGTATCTACTTGTTTCACTTCACACGTACATATAGTTTCAACTCCATAACGATCAGCAAAAAAGTGATTCGTTTGTTTCACATTATGACACTGATGAAAGAATTTTGACAAAAACTGTTTATATATCTTGTTTGTAACAAAAAAAATCAATCTGCATCATTGACAACATGAATTATTTCTCACAACTAAAGCCAAACATTGTTCACACTTCACATTTTATATTGCTGTGTCTCATTTGATTTTAAAACCTGTAGGCCAATGGCCTACACTAAAGAAAACTTGAGATAACAACCACTACATTGAATTATTTCACTCTTGCCACCACATGTACTACTACTAACAATAACCAGTTTTAACAATTTAAACAATCTGAAATATACAAAAATTTACCACCTTAATTATTACTTAAGACATAGCTGATTACAAACGCTTAAAACGAAAATCGGGAACACTTGTTAATAAAAAAAAAACCAGCAACACTCCGCTTAACAACTTTGACAAAACTTACTTGATAATAAAATTTATTGCTTTCTTAATATCTGTTACACTGCAAAATATAAACGCCAAAAACCGGCTTTAAGGGGAAAAGAATCATAAACCGATATATAACTCACTATATTCCTTCATGAATATAATAAAAAATACCAGTATCCATAAGCCAACTACTTCCACCAGACTATTCTCAGATAATGTATCCGATCTTCTCCAATTCTATGAATCACGTACACCTCAAAAACACAAACGTTTAAACACCTTTACCATTTCTTCCACACATTCCTACTGCGCTTCGACATGTAAGTTACAAACCAATGTCGTCTTCAAAACCTTACACATTAAAAATGGCGGAAGGCTAAAATTCTAAGGCAACTGAACACGAATGGCACGTATTTCATAACAGCATTAATAATAACATTTCTCATTTCCAGTAAGCCAGAATAACCAGCTTATACACTGAACTACAATAATCAGTTCAGGTCTATCGAATAACAACGTATGCTGTCGATATCAATTCTGTAGACCAACAGATAAAAAGCCCGTTAAGGTAGACTGTGAAAACCTATCTTGTTCTTTTGCTCATAATTATCTTTTCTGCAATTTCGTTAAACTGAATAAAAATCCCAACATACTTACTGCTCTATATACTTTGGTGCTAGCACTGAACACGATAGTTCTTATAAATGAACCACATACTAATTCCAAAATTACGAACACTCACTCTTAACGGCAAGTACGTTGCAAAAGCTCAAACCACAACTCAAGTTTTAACACAATGGCGATGCTGTTACGTTAAACTGCGACCAGTCCACAGCAACAGTTTAAACGACTATGGAGCACGTTTTCCTACTGACCCATCTTCTTTTATGTAAGTAGCAAGAACCTGATACTTTTGCCAGCCATAGTTAATAGATTTACCAAGTAAAATTCTGCACAAAATTACACTCTTCCCACCGTTATGGAACATATCTAGAACGAACTTAGATCTCTTTGAATGACGTCACAAAATACATAGAGACTGGATCCAAAAATTTTGTATTAGCTTACAAAACTTTGAGGAACAAACATAATATGAATACAAGTTTAGTTTTTAAATTATGTAGCAATAATGAAGTTTTGCGAAAACTAAACTATTAATAAAACATGCAGTAATAATTACATTTTATAATGCAATTATAACTATGCAAACATACTGTATATGCTATTTAACATTACTTCTAGGCTTTAAATATCGACCCTCCCTTTCATTTTCTGTTAAATGATTTTTTTTTAAATACATATCCATCCATTCATTTAAAAATCATCATTGTGTAACAGATGTATGAAACACTTGAATGAATGATATATTTCGTTTGACACAAAAGCAACGGTGCAGTAATAACGATATCTCGATTTACTTTAGTTTCTTTTCCTCTAAATTACTAAAAGCATATGCATGTATTTTTTTACACAGTTTACAGTGACGAAAATTATTTACTCTCGAAGAACACTTTTGGAACTGTCAAAATATACTGATATAATTGAGTATGTTGACTGTATTTAATCGTTGAGAATTGTTAAACATACCATCAGTATTAATAACAGTTTTGTTAGTAATATTTTTGAAATAATAATGTAACACTTTTAATAAATTCAATGCAAAACATCAATAAATTATGATGTGTAAATGGAGACATACGTGACCATCACTTCTACAGTACTATTTACCTCTTTGTAAAAGATTTCAGACTTCACTTCAGACAATAAGTTCTTTGTGTTTATTATTGAGAAAGCACGTTGCCGAAATTAATAATAAACGAATGGTATAACTCTTCTTGCACGTTGTGGAAGTCAGTGCGTAAATATAATATTCGTTTTTTGTACGTTGTGGAATTCAGTCCGTAAAATAAAATAAGTGTATTATGAATCTGCCATCACCCAATAATGTCATAACCTCAAAATTTTGGACCGAAGAGACCGTCAACGAAACTATTACGGTACCTAACTTTCAAAAACAATAGCGTTTGTGTTTTACCTTGTAACTTCGAAGTATGTGATATCACATTACGCAGATTGTTTTCAACAAAATCTAATAGATTATTAATTAGTATAGAACAAATTTCAAAGATCGAAAGCAGGTCACACCCACTCACCGTGGTGCGTAGTTAGAAATATAGCCTTGCGAGAGTCCAGCTTCCTATCTGTACATCATTTTCACCGACCTTAATTAATAAATACCACTATTACATTAACGACTCGGAACACTAGGTTTTTTATAAGTAAAAGCTTAAAAGTTTTACCTTACAGCCTGAACCGGTTTTCTCCTTTAAAAGGCTTCTTCAGAATTTTAAAGGAGAAAAGCGGTTCAGGCTGTAAGGTAAAACTTTAAGCTTTTACTTATAAAAAACCTAGTGTTCCGAGTCGTTAATGTGATAGTGGTATTTAGTTAAGTAACGGACACGTCATGGACAACGAAATCCAAGAACTTAATTAATAATTTGGTTGAAAATAAAACGTATGCTCTTTGCCCACGTGGTCAATACACAGACTTGTGTTAAACTACATTTGTAGCCACAAACATTGCATGCAGTGTTACAATTTGGCAGTGTCTCTATTAGGTTATTGGTGAATATGAATGACACCAGTAAATCACTGCAGGCGCATTTCTTTTGTGTACCAAACTGCCTGGTAATTGTAGACTAATCGTAAATCATGAATTATCAGAGAAATAATTTAGATGAAACGCCCAGCAAAATGATCCAAAAAAAGTAAACTCATAATATGACCATAAAAATGTAAATACATTTTCTACAAAGTTTTTAAAACGAAACCAAGATTCAAATATAATGAAAGAGTACTATAGTCTACATGTAAATGTACATTATTTTGGGGGGTTTTGTTGTCTATGAAGTGTCCAAAGAATTAACAACACATTCATATTTCCGACTGTGGAACACCAATTTTTGGATGAAAATTATATTAATATTATTTATACAAAAATTAGTGTTCCATAGTCGGAAACAGTGCATCATGGATATAGTATGTATTACTAACAAGAAGAACTGAAGTATTAATAACAAACAGAATTATCACTGTTGCACACCACTATAGACAAATTATTCCGATTAGCGCTTTCAAGCTTCTCAGCTCATCGTCAGATCGGAATTACGATCTGAGAAGCTTGAAAGCGCTAATCGGAATAATTTTTCTATAGTGGTATGCAACAGTGATAATTCTGTTTGTGATTATAACCACTAACACAACTTTCTTCATTAAACTTCTGAAGCATTAATGCTTAAATGGCCACATTTGAACAGGACACTATTCCGTCGTAAAGTATTACACATTCTCTGCGAGGTGTCTATGAATGTCATTGAATAAAAGTTTCAATGTAACTAACAAAGTTCTTGAACTTGTTAAAGCACTAAAACACTTGAAAGACACTGTAGGGTAGGGGTAGGTGACATTTGAATCATAGGGCCACTTATGCACTGTAAGACCAAGTCAACAGGTGCGCTTTAACTCTTGAAGATTTGATAAAAAAACTAAGTCAACAAATAATCCTCACAAAACATTTTGTGGCAAGAGATTTGTAAGAGAATGTGGCAATAAATGTCTGGACAACTTGATAATTATCAATAATAATTATCATCTTGATAATGTTTAAACAGTATTTTTCAAAATTGTAAAGAATAAACAGTGGACTTAAACCCCCTTGCTATAGGGTGTGGAAGTGATAATATATATTTGTGTAGCTGAATTTTAATTTAACCAACATTAATGTTCCAAGTAAATAGAGAAATACATTGAATGCATCTTGGAGTGAAATAGATGTAAAAAGTTCAGAACAGTTACCCTTTGAAAAGTGGGCGGATAACTTGGGTAACAATTGTGATATAGTCTGGACAGGATTTTCTTTAGAGAGAATAGTGAAGTCATAATGAAGTAACTGGAAGATTTGTCATGACAAGACAAAAGATGTTCCGTATGTTTCATTGCCATGTCTTGCTCAATATTATCACTTTTCATTCATTCATTATCACTATTATCAACCTAGACAGATTGAAACATTTTAACTTGGTCAGATGTATTTCATGGTATTTGTCACAGTGTCAGTGTACAAGTTATACATCATTGCATCTAGAATCTGAATAAGATATTTTTAACTGTCAAGTTATAATAATTGAGTGAAAGATGATCTACGTACTTTCTTTTTGAAACTGGTTTAAGTATACTGATTACAGAAACTGGTAAAGACATTTTCAGACCCATCTCATCTTGTTGAAAGTAACAAATCAGACCTTATTTTTCAGACCACAAGCTATGCTTTCTTTCTTTAAAAATAATGTCTAAAATGTAGGTAAGCATTACATTCTGAAAGTTCATTGTTTCATGCCAATAAGACTACTATTGAAATCACCCCCAGAAATATTCAGATTCTGTTACAAAACATAACAGTCTATATTCAGTAACAATGTTAAATACAAAAAACAGACCTACATTTAGAGACCCCAATTAAAAAAAATAGAGACAGTCAAAAGCATAGCAAAAATAAATGTCAAGTCTTGAAACAACTACCTGTAGATCTGGTTAAGAGAAAATTTCCTCCCTTCTCCATAAATCACAGTCAGAAAGCAGATGGGGAGTGTCTAGACTGGTTATTATTAAAACCAATAAAACTTTTCAAAATAATATTTTATCTTAATGAAGTCAATAATATTCTGTGTGGTAGAAAAAAACATTCAAATCCAAGGTTTTCAAACAAAAAGTCAACCTTTATATACATGAAAAATCTGAGTTGAAGTGTAACCTACGGTGCAGGTGCAGAAAGAGAGCCAGAGAATATGTGAAAGATAAAGAGATAAACCTGTTTGTTAACCAATACAAACTCAAATTTGCCTAAGATTATGTAAGTTGCTTTGGAATACTTTTTGTTTTCATAAGAGAAAAGAAATAATTGTGTAATTTGATAAAAGGGAAAACTGAATATGTACCAGATACAATTTGACCAAGATTATATAGATTGTTTTGTGCAACATGCATATAACAACACTTTGATAATATGTGTGAATAGAGATAAGATGTGGTAGGCCTACTTCTGTCTTAAATGTTCAACTAAAATCAAGAGCGCATCTTATAGTCTGAAGAAATATAGTACTTGGCTATCAACTCATATGGGCTGTAAATACATTTGTAAAGTGAACATCTGTCAGAGACCTTTGTTGATCATCTAATAAACAGGTAATTGTTATTATCCATGTCAATTACAGATCCTGTAGAATTTAATATTTTTACAAGAGGTCATTTGTGTAGTATTACAATGAATATTAAGTTCTTGGATTTCGTTGTCCGTGACGTGTCCGTTACTTGACTAAATATAGTTATATCACTACGACTCGGAACACAAATGAATTTATGTTCCGAGTCATAGTGAAATAATTATATTTAGAATATTAAGTGCTTGCCTGAGGCAGAGCATGACTGTATAACACTGGTGTACAAAAATTAATACAGTGGACTCTATCTGAAGTCCTTCACAACTTCTGTTCAAACAATATATTTTAATAATTAAAAATTACCTTAATAAACATCTTGCGACTTCTCCTTATTTTGTCCTGACGCGTTTCAAAACCTAGGGTTTCATCTTCAGAGGAATCACTCTTCCATCATCAAATGTTAAAAATTAATGACACACACACATAATTTACACACAAACTTAGGCCTTTTCACATTGCACAGTGCGCACTGTATGGAGGTCCAGTTCATACTGTCAAACTTATCAGAACTCAGGTCTAAGGTGCATATTTATTAATGTTATCTAGTATTGTCTTGTGTCTCGAACTTAAGAGCTGTATCAAATTAATAATGTGATTCGAAAGATAACTGATCATTTAAAACTTTTCCAGGATTGGTTTTAAATGCCTTGTAAATCTCGTATTCCTCGAGTGTGTTCATACGACGTCCCTTGGCACAATAATGTAATGGCTTGAAATTAGTGTCAAAATCTGTATACCCATGGTTGGACTCTATGAGGTGACGAGCATAGTTGGATTTAATACGTTCTGACTTTGTAATTTTGCTCTTAGGCAAATGTTCCCTAAACCGCTCTCGAAATCGTCTGCCAGTTTGGCCTATATATTTCTTGTTGCAGTCATTACATGATAACTTGTATACACCTGTTTGTTTCTCTACAGGTATTTTGTTTGTTGATTTAAGCATTTTTTGTAAGTTATTATTGGTACGGAAAATCACTTGGAAGTCAAATTTGTTTAAATTGTTTTTTAAAATAAGCGGCACTATATTTGTATATTCTGCTGATATATATTTCACAATATTAGTGTTTCTATTAGTTTTAAGTCTATTTTTATTATTATGTTTGTTTTTTAAATGTTTCCTCAATAATGTATCTATTAATGTGCTACTGAATCCATTTCTTGTGGCTACGTATTTTATGGTATTTAATTCATCTTTAAAATCATCCGTTTCCAGTGGTATATTGATTAACCTATTTATAAATCTATGGAAAGCTGCTAATTTTTGTGAATATGGGTGGTAGACTATAGTTTATAGTCAAATCCGTGGTTGTAGGTTTTCTGTAAATTTTGCACTGAAATTTATTTGCCTTCTTTATTATGGTTAGGTCCAAAAAATTAATTTTGTTGTCCGTGTGTAATTTTAATAAACATGTAATTTATTAAAGGTCTTATGGGGACGTTCTCCTTGTGTATCTTCGGCAGACCAGTAAACCTAGGTGCCTGTGCATTTATGGGTTTCAAATATCGTCGAGTACTTTCATTTAATAAATTTGTGCATTTATTAATCATATTGTTTAAGTCTTTGATGTACTTTGCAGTGGGGTCTTTATCATATATTTTGATGTTGATATCATGTATAAACTCATATGTTTTTTGTTTATATACATCTTGTTTTATAATTACAAGAGTATTACCCTTGTCAGCGTACCCCAAAAGCTGACAAGGGTAATACTCTTGTAATTATGAAACAAGATGTATATAAACAAAAAACATATGAGTTTATACATGATAACAACATAAAAATATTGGATAAAGACCCCACTGCAAAGTACATCAAAGACTTAAACAATATGATTAATAAATGCACAAATTTATTAAATGAAAGTACTCGACGATATTTGAAACCCATAAATGCACAGGCACCTAGGTTTACTGGTCTGCCGAAGATACACAAGGAGAACGTCCCCATAAGACCTTTAATAAATTACACATCGGCCTCCGCTTACAAAACAGCTAAAAAATTAGTTCAAATTATTAAAAACAACATAATAGAGCCTAATCACAGCATTAAAAACAGTTTTGAACTCATAGAAAACATGAAAGATATTAAAATTTCCCCACAATACAAACTACTATCGCTAGACATCATTAACATGTACACCAATACACCTGTACGAGATACCTTAACCGTTATTAATAATAACTTAATAAGAGCTAAGAAATTAAGCATAATAGAAATCAACGAATTAATCTTACTGCTGAAAGTAGTATTAGAACAAAACTACTTCACATTCGATGATAAATACTTCACACAACGCGAAGGACTTGCTATGGGTTCACCACTCTCAGGTCTATTAGCGGACATATTCATAAACAATTATGAAAACGAAGTTCTTTTTACCCAAAACAATAAATATTTAAATAGAATAATCTTATACAAACGCTATGTCGATGATAACTTTATTATATTTAATGGCACTACGCGCCAGATAGAGAAATTAAAAAATTATATGAACAGCGTACACAATAATATTCAATTTACAATAGAACATGAAGAGGACAACAAAATTAATTTTTTGTACCTAACCATAATAAAGAAGGCAAATAAATTTCAGTACAAAATTTACAGAAAACCTACAACCACGGATTTGACTATAAATGCAGAGTCATACCACCCATATTCACAAAAATTAGCAGCTTTCCATAGCTTTATAAATAGGTTAATCAATATACCACTGGAAACGGATGATTTTAAAGATAAATTAAATACCATGAAATACGTAGCCACAAGAAACGGATTCAGTAGCACATTAATAGATACATTATTGAAGAAACATTTAAAAAACAAACATAATAATAAAAATAGACTTAAAACTAATAGAAACACTAATATTGTGAAATATATATCAGCAGAATATACAAATATAGTGCCGCTTATTTTAAAAAACAATTTAAACAAATTTGACTTCCAAGTGATTTTCCGTACCAATAATAACTTACAAAAAATGCTTAAATCAACAGACAAAATACCTGTAGAGAAACAAACAGGTGTATACACGTTATCATGTAATGACTGCAACAAGAAATATATAGGCCAAACTGGCAGACGATTTCGAGAGCGGTTTAGGGAACATTTGCCTAAGAGCAAAATTACAAAGTCAGAACGTATTAAATCCAACTATGCTCGTCACCTCATAGAGTCCAACCATGGGTATACAGATTTTGACACTAATTTCAAGCCATTACATTATTGTGCCAAGGGACGTCGTATGAACACACTCGAGGAATACGAGATTTACAAGGCATTTAAAACCAATCCTGGAAATGTTTTAAATGATCAGTTATCTTTCAAATCACATTATTAATTTGATACAGCTCTTAAGTTCGAGACAAAAGACAATACTAGATAACATTAATAAATATGCACCTTGGACCTGAGTTCTGATAAGTTTGACAGTATGAACTGGACCTCCATACAGTGCGCACTGTGCAATGTGAAAAGGCCTAAGTTTGTGTGTAAATTATGTGTATGTGTGTCATTGTGTCATTAATTTTTAACATTTGACGATGGAAGAGTGATTCCTCTGAAGATGAAACCCTAGGTTTTGAAACACGTCAGGACAAAATAAGGAGAAATCGCAAGACGTTTATTAAGGTAATTTTTAATTATTAACATTTACGCGACTTGGATACCAAAGAACATGTTTATAAAAAAATATATTTTAACTTGTCTAGTATGGAAACAAAATGCTAAAATTTCTCTATAAGGAGCAAATCTCTCACTCACTCATTAGTTACCAGAGTAATTTGATGGAGCGTCTATTTTTGAGGGTTTCATCCATATAATGCAATGTGGCCAACATTAAATTTTGGGAATTTCTTCCCAAAATCCTTAATCCAGTATTTGACAATAAAAATTGTGATGGCATTTGTTTTACTTTTATTGGTTTTTGAGCCAAATTCATCTTTTAATAATTGTTATAAACACCGAATACTTTTAAGTCTTTCTTATCTTCTGGAGAATATCAGAAAATTTTAACATTTTCATTCTCTCTCCCTAAACCTTTATTTCAATCCTAAACATCTCTATTATTCTTTTACAGTTATTATACGCTGTCCAGGCAGTGAAGGCGGCTGGAGGGTTAGGAGACCCTTGGCTCACGCACGCACACTGGCAGGCCGCCTAACAATAGACGGGGGACGGCACTTGACCTGTGCTTCTGTCTTTTTAAATACAGTTTACTATAATAAATTAAATTTTGTTATTCTGCTTAATCTTATAGTTTTGGTCGTTCCATTTAATTCAGACTGTGATTTCATTTAAAATAAGTCCAAACACGAAGTTTGTACGACGATTTTCAAATGTTTTACTCTTATTTGTTTATTTTGAAATATTGTGATTGCTAAACTTCTGAGAATTATTTACGCGACTGTTATTAAAAAAATGTTATTATTAAAAACTAAGATTCTGATCATTTAATTTACTTTTCAACTATTTTTCTGATACACTCCCTTTGGATGCCAGAAGCCGGTTAAATGGCCCTATGGTTCATTGTTGGAACTGCTAGCGGCCGATCAAATGACACTGAGAACTGCCAGCGGCCGATCTCGCTGGCTTTTTGTATATTCATCGTAGCGGATGCATTACTTTTAGTATATTTTTATACTACACGTCAAATTAATTCTAAATAGTTAGGCTACTTTACTTTTTTTATACAAGGCTTTAAACTCGAGCTCAAAATTCAACTAAGTATATACTCGGAATTTTAAAATTAACTTTCTCTCTGCGTTCAAAACTCTGATGCTTATTTTGCAGGCTTGAGACTGCCGATGGCCGCATTAAAAGTTATATACAAGTTTATCAATATTTACAAATTTACAACAATTAAAAATCAAAATTCTAATAAAATATTTACAAAATGTAGCAATTTTGTTGTTTTGCTAAATGTAGCTTGGGTTGAGTGCAACTTTATACTATAGGTGCACAACCAAAATCGTCTTCATCAGTGGTGTCGTCATATTCATCCTCATCGGAGTCATCAGGTGCTAAGTTTACAATCAGTTCCTGAACACTTGCTTCATTTAACCCCTCGTTCCTCCAGTCTTCATCAATCAACTTCTGTACATGGTCGACGTATTTAGTCCACATGTCGGAAGTAAAGTTGACAACAGATTCTCTAAATAGGTTTTCAATATCTGCCAGTTTAAAGGTTGTATTCCTAACCTTTACGTAATTTTTTAGATTCGCCCAAACCATTTCAATAGGGTTGTAATGACAGTGATAGGGCGGTCGACGAATTACTTTGAAACCCAACTCAGATGCTTTTTTATCGATCACATAGGTAGGCGTTGGTGGCTTATGTAATCGAACTAACGCATATAGTTCCACCTTAAGAAGGTTATCTGGGAAAGGGACACCTCGAGCTTTCAACCAGCTGATCATTTCCGCTTTTGTTGATGACGATGTCGGTGGTTTGTTTAGAATCCTGGAATGATACGGAGCATTGTCCATAACAATAGTTGCTCCTTGAGGAATGGATGGCAGTAATGTATCGAAGAACCATGATTCAAAAACAGTCGCATTCATGTCTTCATGGTAATCTCCTGTCTTCTTAGATTGGAACACAAAAGGGGGAGCGCTAATCCATCCATTGGAGCCACCAGCATGACAGATGATCAATCGTTTGCCTTTACCCAAAGGGCCGCCGAGAGTTCCTTGGATAGTGCCATCAGTCCAACCAGTGTCCTTTCTCGTGTTTTCATTGATCCACGTCTCGTCCAAAAATATAGTGTTTTTAATATTTACTTCAAGCATTTTTCTTAAGAAACGACACCTTAACAGGGCCACTGACAATTCACAATTGGTGAATCGGAAAAAAAAATTAAAGGGAGTGTAACAGAAAAATAGTTGAAAAATAATAAGATGATCAGTAACTTAGTTTTTAATAATCATCATTTTTAATAATAGTCGCTTAGATGGTGTTCTAAAGTTTAACAATAATTAACAATAGTTTAAAATAAACAAATAAATGTAAAACATTTGAATATCGCCATAAAAACTTCGTGTTTGGACTTATTTTAAATGAAATTACAGTCTGAATTCAATGGAACAATCAAAATTAAAAGTTTAAGCACGACAATAAAATTTAATTTATTGTAGTGGACTGTAACTAAAAAGACAGCAGCGCAGGTCAAAGGCCTGTCCCTGTCTATTGTTAGGCGGCCTGTCAGTGTGTGTGTGTGTGTGAGGGTCTCCTAACCCTCCAGCCGCCTTCACTGCCTGGACAGCGTATAAGATCAATAACTGAAACCCAGTTAAAGTTTTTGAATAGAAACATGTTTCATTGGATTGAAATTTTTAGATTTTAAAATAATATTTTTTTATTTCTTATTTCAATGCCTACATATTAAAAATAACTTAGTTTACTACAGTGTGTCAGGGACATGCTTCTAATTCAACCCCATTTGTTATTACCTTCGTCAACAACTTTTACTGTATTTCCTGACAATAGATTTCCTTTGATTGGGATAGAAACTTCAATCACATAGGACTACTGGAAATAACAGTATTGGTCTACTGTATATTATACCAATTCTCAAACAGCTTTTGTAAGTGTGAAAATACAGTCTATAGTTAAAAGCATCATTGTCCAAACTATCTACAAATTAGCCTAATGTGCAAATCCCAGTAATCTTATCTACTGTGCTTATATTAATTTTCAAATTTAATTTTTGTCTTAAAGAAACACTGGAATAGTTTTGTTTACAATATAATAAGTGAATTTTTCCTTCATTACTTTAAATTCTTTTTGTCGTAAGTAATAAAGAGATTGAAAAATAGACGTTTTTCAAGCTCTCCATGTAAAAATATTTCTCTATAAAGGGAAAATATAAGGGTCCCATCAAATCCACTAATGGAGATTTTATTTTATTATTTTTAGAAATGTTCATTTTTAGAAAGAGGGCCTATGAAAACTGCTATTTAGTATTTTGGAAGTACACAAAAAATCGACAGTTTGAGATGCTTTTCACAGCATAACTTTTCCTATGAAAATCCATTTTTGCAGTCCTAGAATAGAACACACATTTTATGAACACAGTGTTGATTTAAAAGTGAGAGAGTCTAAACTTATCAACAGTACTGATATGATGGGGATGTAGGAACCTTACATCTTCAATTGCCTCTTTCTTGTTTAGATGGTTGTAATGTGAAAAATCATCTTTTAGTAAAATACATTTTATGGTCAGAAAAATATTTAGTGTGTCGGAACTATAAAAACTGATTTTCCTTATCACATTGACTGCCAAGCCAAATTTTGAAATGTTTACCTGTGTGCCACAGTAATTTTTTGGTCACTTGTCACACAAGAAATATTTCTATAGTGGACATCAGTGTCCGCTGTAATTGGGGTTACCTGACATCACGGCAGATATGCCTTTTTATAGAGAACCGTTCCTGCCAATATTTGTTTTTATAGGTTACGCATCCACACAGAATTTACCATTACCTTGATCATATTGACAGTGTTTGTTATGATAGAACATTCCCTAATAGGCGTCTACTAGAAAACACTAGAACGTAATTGATTGTGGCCTTGAACACAGCGTGCGCGGACCGGTATGGTCTGGAAGTCTTGTTGCGGATGTGTGACAAGTGTCACATAATTGTCTTTCATCTCAAAGTAGCAGCAATATGTACGCACACACACATTACAGCTGGACTCCACTGGAATAGCCGAGAAACACGTAGCATGTTCTGTAATGTCGTAACACTGTCCCCTCCGTAAGCCTGTTCGTCCCGAACTGTTAAACCATCTCTGAAGTAATACTTGGTCTGGCGATCTACATAGCTGGTCTACTTGCAAAAGATAATTATCCGGCTATTTGAATTCATTCTAGTATGAGCCGAACATCAAATTTCCAGGAATATACGTCTTCCGCTCAACCACTAGTTTTGTGGTAATCACTACCGTTGCGTCATGTACTGATGACCTATACGCCATTAGCTGGTCCAAGTCTGATTGGTTCTTGTCAACAACCTCTTGCATAATTTCGTCTTCAGCAATGTTTCCCCTGGGCGCTTTCATTAACTCAGGAACAAGCAAGAGCCTTGTCTTGACACCCATAGTTGGCTTTCCAATCACTTCTCTTGTCATTACTTTTATTTGTACTTCCTCTGCTAGTTCTTCTTCCTTTTCCGCTTTCAATAGGAAGGGTTCCTCTTTATCATACCTGTTGGCTTCTTTTTTGGCCCATGCTACTTGCTTGATCGAATGGTTGGCAGACCCTGTCATTTTAGCCATGCAAAGCTTTATCTTCTCTTGGGCAACCCTCAAGACGTTCTCTTGTAAGTCCACAATGAATCCGTAGGCATTATAATGTCTGTGCAAAGAATCACTTCATCGACAATGTTTGCAACGAGCATTTGGTGGCTAAAATCGAGACGTACACGTACGTCTACCTTTCCTAACACTTTGACAGGGCATCCAGTCATAGTCTGTACTGTACAAGAGCTAATTAGAGGCTAGCGGTTGCTGACTAAGTCAGGGCGCACAATGGACACTGTTGTGCCCGTCAACTGTAAATGATGTTGGTTTACCTTCCGCAAATCCATTAACGATCAAGTTTCCACTGGTCTTATGTAACGTGAAAACTGTGGGCTGTTCTGGGGATTTACTTCTTCAATAAGTGCGATCACTCTCTTCTGTCGGTATTTTCTTCTCCCAACAGTCTACCTGTAGATGACCATGTTTCCCACAATTGTAACACTTTGGTCTTGTCTTTTTCCCATCGTTCAAATTGTTGCGGCACCCTTGAACTTCTGAATTGTTTTTCTGACAACATTGTTTTTCTGCACCCATTGTAACGGCAATGTGACACTGGGATCTTTGGTTTCGCGCTTCCATTCCTCTGCTTGTCATCCTTCTGACTCAAGCAACAGTGGTTTTTGTCTTTCTTCTGTTTCCAGCAGTAATGCTTTCTGGCGTTCTTGTGTTTCCAGCAGGAGGGTTTTCTATCTCTCTTCCGCTTTCTTGTCTTGTTGTTTTTCTGTTTGTATTAGAAGCACTTGGAAAGCTGCCATCAGACTGACTGGCATTCATTGTTTACTATTCATTACAATTAACACTAGTCTTGAACAAGTGTCCACTGTTAATGGTTCTATCCCACTTCTGATACCACAGTTATGATGGTCTACTGATCTTCGTATGGTACAGTGAAAAACAAAATACAAGACACCAATTAAGTCACTAACCACCAGCTTTAATTATCACAATTAAACAGTTTGTAATCAACAAAATAGTCTCTTACAACAAATTGTTACAGTACGATTTTATGTCAATAATAAAATCGAGTCCCTATTTTGGGCGTCAATTGTTACACTCCAATTTTTATTATTCAAATAACAAAATTTATTATAACAAACTTCAGTTTTCTTACCTTTGGGTTTCATCTAGGGTTCTATAGGCGAAAACAGCTGCAGAGGGGTTATCTGGGTTTAAGTGCGAAATAATTACGCTAACACAGTATTTATGATTTTAACAAATTATTTCCCTTTTATTAAGCAAGATATATTTTACTTTACGTTGTTATTCACTGTTATTCAATATTATTTATATAACTACAAAAATATAAAAATACAATTTTTTTATAAGTGAATTTGGGTTATTGAAACGTAAGTAATATGGTTTGGTTAGGCAATCTTACACTCTATCTTCCTACTTTTAATAGCACCGACCATAGTCGGTTAAAATTACTTTCCTTAACTAATTTATTTCTTAGGTTTCTATTGAACGAACCAGTACGTAATTTATCCCCACACTCACACACATTCTTTATTTTACATTGGCTTTCTACTCAACCCCACTTTGAGATCTCATTATTTTGTAAAACATCTACAAATATAAATTGGAATGTAGTTAAAATTTTGAATTAAAATGGATTATAGGTTACTCAGCCTGGTTGTAGATCTGATCCAATTATTGAGGCACTTATTTTGTCCCGCACTCCGAAAGTCAATTGAAGCTAGTTAGTTATTTTGTTTTTTGACTGGCGTTAATTGCTCGCTGGTTACTATAACCGTTTTTCTCACCTTTCACTTTTAATAGTTGTGTCGGCCAACTTTACTTTTGCTCGAGCACTGATTGTGTTTTAATTAGTTGACCATGGTATATTATTTGTACACTGATTATTAGAACCGCGCGCTCCCGTACGGCCCCACGCGCGCGGCTCTGCTGTCTATATGGCTGGTTCAAACGATGACTGACTAGCTACTGTGTTCCTCTGATGCAAACTGGGGTGGCAATTACTCATTCTTTCTGTACTTCACAGAGAGACTGGCTTGCCAGCGGTTACATAATTCGTCTAGCTGGGCAGGCTCCAGACATCAACAGTCTGCAATAACATTGTGCAGTTTTGTAAAAGCAGAGGTTCCCAACAGGTGGTATACTGTATGAATTGACAACATTTTATTCACATTCTCTGCCTCCCAATTCTGTACCGTTACAAAATCAAATAAAAATTGTTCGCACGCAATAAAAATTACAATTAATATAAAACACAATTGTATTACAATTGTTCCGCACAATTATAAAACACATAACAGTTCACCACAATACTTCGAACCGCACTGTGTAAATCGCCCAAAAATAACTAAACTGAGCGTCGCTGAATACTTGTATGTATACCCCACTGAGGTTCCAGAATATTCCCTAATAGGCGTCGACTAGAAAACACTAGAACATAATTAATTGTGACCTTGAACACAGCACGCACAGTCCAGTATGGTCTGGAAAAGTCTTATTATGGACGCGTGACAAGTGTCACATAATTGTCTTTCATCTCAAAGTAGCAGCAATACATATGCACACACACACACACACATTACAGCTAGACTCTGCTGGAATAGATGAGAAACACGTAGCATGTTCTGTAATGTCGTAACACTGTCCCCTCCTTAAGCCTGTCCGTCCCGAACTGGCAAACCATCTCTGAACTAATACTTGGCCTGATGATCTACATAGCTGGTCTACTTGCGAAAGATAATCATCCAGCTCTTTGAATTCAGTCTCGTGTGACCCGAACATTAAGTTTCCGGGAATACGCATCTTCCGCTCAACCACTAATTCTGTGGGAATCACTTCCATTGTGTCATGTACTGATGACCTATACGCCATTTGCTGATAAAAGTCTGATTGGTTCTCATCAACAACCTCTTGTGTAATTTTATCTTCAGCAATGTCCCCCCCCCTCCACTGGAGTAGCCGAGAAACACGTAGCATGTTCTGTAATGTCATAACAATATTATTATTAGTTATTTATCAGTGAGATTTTCACAATTGACTTTAAAATAAAGGGTGTGATATGATGAGCATATTTTCGAAGAGGACAAACAAAATTATATCTGATGCTATTTCTGCTGGAAAATGACAAGCGTTGTTTTGACAGTGTGTGACAAAGTTTCTAAATGCTGAGAGAGTAACTGACAATTATTACATGAATATAGATCTTGCGGAAAACTGCAGTCACTGAATCTTGGAATCCTAAGATGTAACAGAAAGAGAAATCCATAAACTGTGTCCACGTGAAGCTAAAGAAAGGGAAGTTAATTGCAAAGCAAAATTACCATTGTACCACTGTTTTAAAATGGCATGAAAGTATGAAATCTTTGTTCTTTAATTCTTCATGGAGATGAAACTGTTCGTGTGAAGCCTCAAGTGATGAAGTAAATAAATCTGAGGCACTAGATTACAATGCTATTAAATCATCAATCGATCTGGTCGATCAGGCATCCAGCTATGATACACCTCTCCATCGGTCACTGAAGTGGTACCATAAAGTAGTAATCAAACTTATTGGAACTGTCTTGCCAGTGCCCACAAATTATATAGTCATGTATCAATTACAAATTGAAAACTTCAATTACAAAAAGCGATAGTAAAGGATCTGTTATCGTATAGAGGTAGGTGATGTTATAATCTAATAACACAGTTAAAGCCCTCACTATCACTGAAGATGATACCAATACACAGTATCTGGAAGAAGCAAGGTTCTCCAGATACTATCATGTCTTGCATGACAAAAAAAATGTGGTGAACTAGTGAATAACAAAGTGAAGGTAGTTAACAATGCTTTATAAGAACTGCCATTGAGAACCAAGATACTACTTCGTATGATTCAACCACTTACAAAAATATGGTCTTACTTGTCTTAAATTAAAATTACTATATGCACATTTATATTACAAATAAATATTTCATTGTTTGAACATCAGATCTGTATTTTGTGAATAACTGCATTTTTTCAGAACATGAAAATTTCATAATTTGTACAGCTAAAAAGTGGCCTTTCATTTGAAAACAGCATACATTTGTGGTATCCCCACTCCGTAGTGGACACAATTTTTAGGTAGAATGTACAGTAAGATTCACTAGACATGAATCAACCGTTTTCATGTTAATGGCACAGGTTATATAATGCGCATGCGTCAACAGAGAAACAAAAATCAGTTTTCTCCGAGATGCTGTGGATATTATTGTGTGAGTACTTTTCAAAAAACATCAATATTCATCAAAAGTGAAGCGTTTAGTTTCTTTTCATTTGAATAAGAACAGCGTAATAGTAATATACAAATGCCTCCTACCACAATGTATAAATAAATCCACCTCCAACATCATTAACAAAAAGGGCAGACATGATTAACTGGTTAGAGAACCATGACATTCCTTGTAGTCCATCTACGTTAAAACCTGAGCTCTATGCACTAATTAAACAAAGTAAACCAACAAACAAAACTTTTAAAATAGATGCTATTTTGGCAAACCATGGACATTCCGTTTTACGACTTCCACCCTATCAGCCGGATTTTAATCCTATGGAACTGATTTGGGCAACCGTGAAGGAGCGTGAAGAAAAAACACATTTTTCTGTAGACAGTGTCATAAACTTAGGAGGGAAAAAGGAATTTTATTGTATTTTTCCCGCACAGACTGGAGATCAAGATGTGACATCATGAAAATTGAAAATTACTATGTGAGATGGGACCTAATAATGGATACTGTAACAGACCGTTTAGAAATTAATATAAGACGGGATAGCAGCAGTGAAGGCAATTTAAGTGATAGTGATAATAGGCTAACGGTGATAACAGTGACGGAAATATTAGTAGGGTGAAGAACTTACCTAAATAGTTGTAATTGCATGTATGTAAATATGCTCTATACTACTTAAATAGTTTCAGTCTAAATGTTGCATTAATATTCTGTCCTGTTCTTTATGGATAGTTTACATCTGCTTGTTTTTTAAACACACACACACACACACACACACAATCATTTGGCATGTGAAGCTGTTATTAATGTTACTTATTCAAACAAATTAAGATGCCAGAGAAATGTGGATCATATATTACTACGTTTTTCGTGAATCGTAACATGTACACAGAGTGTACACATTCCAAAATGTACAATGATTGTTGATGTTTAGGCTCGACTTTGGAGAAACATTGCAACAGACACAACACGCCAAGTCACTGTTTACAAAATAATGGTAGTATTAAACATTTTATAACTCTGTGAAATCTTTATTACATTGTCTCTTTCTGTTGTGTCTGACGCTTGTTTCATCTTACAAAAAGTCCACATTTACTGTCTGGTCATGTCGTAATTGAAATCAAAACTTACCTGCAACCAAATTTTCAGTATTTAGTAACTTTGTTAAAAAGTAGTGAATTAAATATAGAACATACTAAACTGCAAAACACTTAAAAGAAAAACACAATTTTAAAATTATAAGATTAATTGGTTAGTAAAAAGTTAGACAAGTTAGTAAAAAGTAAGTTACATATGTGTGTGTATGTGGTGTTGGTAGGGCTGTAAAATTTACTTTGGTAAAGTATTTAGTAATATAGTTAAAAATGTAGCAAACAATAAGTATATAAAAAATGTTAAAAATTAAAAATAAGCAATTGAAAACATTATAAGAATGCATAGACAATAGAAAATTAAGTAAATAAAGTTATAAAAATAAAATAATTGTGAATCGAGAGGCAGTATAACTGCTTTATTTTAGCTGTCATTACAAACGATATCAGTTTTTAAATTTGAGTACTTTTGCAGGGAAAAACGTAAATTTTACTATTTTCTTTCATCTTTAATTAAAGAAGCATAACTTCGGCACATTAGGTATAAAAAGTTAATCCGTCTCAAAATACATTACTCATCTCATACGTGCATCTTATTCACTATTCAGAGAGTAGGCAAATATTTTTAACTGCGTTAGTAGACATTTTCCTCTCTCGTGGCTTCCACTGGTCCCGACTTCTCCCCACTACAACCTGCGCACTGCTTCATGTCTGTTTAATTTTAAAGTAATTTGGTATTTTGCTTCCATATGACAAAAATTCAAAATTGTGGTAGCTGTACATCCTCTGGAGCCACAGCAGACATATTTCTATATAAAATACAGTGTAGTGGTGGTCACATGGCCCTTTTTCCTACAATGATGCTCAGCAAACACTGCTGTCCATTATGGCACCGGGAAAAAGTGAGGTGGAAAGAAAGCAAAATAGGTTAACCAGCTAAAATATGGAATGTACAAACATTCTGTACATACATTCCAGTACAGGTGGGATATCTAAACTAATCCAGGAATATGTTGATAATGAATAATAAATTTGGACAGACGAAGTGGAATTTGTTTAATTAAAATATTTGCAACCAATTACCAAGAATGTCCCCCTCTCATTCACATACACATATAAGTGCTTATGGCCACCAGTGTACGCTGTGGCAGTCAACTTGTTAATAACTTAATACTGATAACCATTACACATATATTTAATTAATAATTACAAGCCAATGTGTTAAGAGTTTAAACACACACATTATGCATGTTATGTAATAATCAGAAAGTGACAGTTTGTTTCAAGGAAATTATTTTTTGTGGGTTGTTCAGGATTGAAAGAGAGGATTAAAGTTCAGGATGTTAAACTTTTTCTCTCACAAACTTGATACTTTCAAAAAGCAAAATACATTTTCTTTGGTGAAACTGTATAAAAATGTGAACTGCAGCAACATGAAAGTAACATAAAGTGATCACTCTCCAGGTCTCACAGGCAAGTTTCCACATTGAAGTTGCTTATGTGAGAACTTGCTCTGAGTGTTACACTCTTGCTAATGGAACACTCCTCTACCTTTATTTTATTTATATTTCTTTCCTAATATTATATTTCTCGAGTTAAGCATAACAAGTGTACTAGAGTACATGTTCTTGTCATAAGCACATAAGCATCGTTAGTTGGTTTTATTTGTAGTACATCTAGCTAATGCATTTTAAGTAATTCATTCTGTACAATATAAAGAGTGGAAAATAAATCACTTCCAAACATCAACTGTTGTAAATTTTTTTTCTTTGAAGTATGGGAAACCAACAATATGGTAAACAATAAATTAAATGTCAAAGCAGTTAATGTTGCATTTGTAGGTGTCTCTGAGTGTATGAGAAATACTAGTATAATTAAGCCTACACAAAGTTATGCTCTGGAATAATATAACATTCACGAGTTTTCATACATGTATTTATTGGATCTCATTGGTGTTATTCTAATCATCTTATTACATTTCTGCTATTTACATTTTATCCTAGCAATTCTGCTTCTGTGTATATACAATATGTGCATAAAACGTATGCATGCACACCATTCATTCATTCATTACTTCAATAATTATTTCTTATTTAGAATGTTTATATGTGCACTGTTACTACAGTATCCAAATATGCGAACAATACACAACTAGTAGTTTACATTGTAATGTGTCAAAATGGGGGCTTTTATTTTTTTTAATAAATTTATTTAAATTTCTTTAGTATCATCATTGCAAGTCCCATATGAAATAGCGTTGGATTCAAACAATGAACGGTAACATAACTTTTTGGGCTGGGTGTTGTCGGAGAACGCAATACTTGGTTGTGAACCGAATAATTGTCATGTATTGTGTGCGCATACACAAGTCCGGGCACAGCTTCTAAGCACAACAGTTGGAACCGACGCGACAAAAATGGCTAAGCAGAAAGATTTTCTTGCCATGTGCTTTGGAGATGGAGGAAATCAACGAAGAGGCTCCACCCACCTAAGCCTCTACTATCGTCACCACCTAATGTCGCTGGTTAACTTGGCACATGAACAGTCCATACTTCAGGGTACAAGGATAAAAATACACAATCTGATGACAATGATATAATGAGCTTTTTACAACAAATTGATAATAAATTTGATAAATTGAGTAATGATATTAATGAGCAGAAAATAAAATGTGAACAACAGAATATTAAAAATGACGCTAATTTTAAAGAGATTAACGTAAAATTTGATGATCTATGTAAATGTATTGATGAACGTTTCCAGACAGCTATAAAACAAATACAAGATGATGTAGATAACGTTGCAAGACATACCGGTAAATGTCGTGGAAATGTAATTAATGAAGTAACTGAGAACAATCATGATAATTATAGTAATAATTTAACAAGTAATAGCAAAATAAAAAGTGATAACAACGAGATAATTAAAAATGTGTTAGAAAGTAAAGTGAATAATAATAGTGGAGAGGAAGTTTTAGTGGAAATAGAGAGTAGTAATAAGATAGTGGTTGAAGAGAGGTTGGGTTTACAAAGGGCAAATTTTTCCCGTGATTTAAATGGAGTAAAAACTCCAATAGTGAGTTATGAGGACAGAGTTTCCTCCCGTGGTTATAGAGACAAAGTGTCTCTAAGTAGGTCCCCTTTTGTGTATCATGAGTTCCATGAAAGAATCAGGATGGGTTATGATAACATTATGTTGCCTTTGTGTGGAGTGATAGAGACAAAGTGAGATGGTGTCATGATGAGAGGTATTGTGAAAGAGTGGTAGAATTATTCACATTGAGAGAGAGAGAGAGAGAGAGAGAGAGAGAGAGAGAGAGAGAGAGAGAGAGAGAATATTATTTTATGTTGTTAGAAGTTACGAAGAGCTACTAGAGAAAATAAAGAGAGAGAGAGAGAATTAGTAATATTGTTGACTTACCTTGTTATGAAGATAGTGCAGAAATAAGTAATAATAACGTTGAAAATTATATTGAATGCTTACCTGTGCATAGACGAGGAGTATTAATAATAGATGATTCTGAAATTGAGAGGTTAAAATACTTAGGGGTGATGGCTAATAATACAGATGGTGACAAGACCAAAACTAATGAGGTAGACAGGCTATATGATTTAATAATAATGTGGGATAATCCAGTAGATTATTATGTGGGTTTTACGGAACAATTGAAATATTAGAGAATTATTATATAAATAATAATAATGAAATGAGTGTGAGTAAAGATGAGAATTGTTGTGTAAAAGTAAGACTCATATATGATGATGGGGGTTAAATAAATAATAAGTGAATGGACATTTTAATTATTTTAGTTTATGGTAATGACCTGGCTACATTATGTAATGAGGTATGGTAAACAAGAGAAATAATGACAAGAAATTGTAAATAAATTTATAGTGAAATTAATTGTGTTTGTGTTGTAAAATGTGTTTTATGTAAACAATGTGTGTAGGTAGGAGAAATTGATTTAATAATAATAAGAATATTCTATCAGACCAAATAAAGAATGAGAGTTTGTAATAAATGAACTGTAATTGTTTTGGAAGAAGGTAATTAAAGTAACTTTGTGTTTTAAATAACTGATTGAATTAAAATAAATTGTAGGAGAATTAATTGATTTAAATGTGGTAGAAATAAATTTTGATAATGAATTTGAACGATGTTTCTGAGATTTGAAATTGATAAAAAATATAATGAGTGAAGGTAGAATGTGTTTAGTTGTGGAGTCATATGGTTGTTAAAATGTTTCAGAAGGTACATATGGTTGTACGGGATATTTGTGGTGATGAATTGTTTATATATTGGAATTAATGACAGTAATCATGTATTTATTAGATGGAGTGATTGACCATTATGTAAGTATGAATTTGATAATGACTGAAGTAAAGTAAAAGAGTCTTATAATGGCACTAAATGAGTTTGAAAGAAGCTAACTTAGGTAAAATATTATTGTGAAATGTTATGCAAAATGAATTTTGATAATAAACTTGAATTTTTGGAGAATCTAATGGTCCAATAAATGTTAAATAATTAAAGAGTATAAATAAAAAGAGTTAATAGAAAGTTCGAGTTGTAATGTTGATAATTTTTTATACAAATTATTTAAAGGTGAATTGTTTAGTTGAACGTAGCAATGTTAATGTTTATTTTGTTATTATGCAAAATTAAGGGGTAATTTTGGGGGGTTGTTTGGTGTTTTGAGAAGAGAAAAGCAATTGTGGAATGTAGTGACAATACATGTAGAAGGATATGTTAGATATTAGTTATGCTATAGGAGTGGCGGCATGTTCCACTGCAGATAGCGATGAGTGTTGGTGGTAACGTCAAGGCACGTTACTATCATTGGCGGCCTCAAGAGGGCGTATATACACTGCACTACCACTTATATAATTTTATATTATATGTTAATTGATACCGTGCAGTGTTAATATTGATGGAGTGAAAACATGCGAATGAGAGATTTCCGAAAACATGCGAATGAGAGATTTCCGAAAACATGCGAATGAGAGATTTCCCCACCTTTTCGGGCGATCTCGGCCTTACCAACCCAGATCGTGGTTTTGGACGACAACCAGCTGTGGGCAGAAATTGTAAAATTGACCGTGGTTGGTTGCCCTTGAACTTGGTGAAAATTGAAATTAACGGGGCAACTTAGGGGAAATCCCCGGAACTATGGAACAGCGACTATCACTTTGTTCGAGTAGGAACAGCAAAAAAGGTGATAGACCCGTTTTAAGGTTATAACTATATAAAATCAGATATTATGATATCTGGCAGTTTAAAATGTAAGGCCGAAGCAACGACAGGAGATGCCAAAATTCCTCCCTAACTTCAGTCCTTGTGGAAGCAACTGGACACTACAGTCCAGGGGGGTCATAGTGTGTGTGGAAAGGAGATTACTCAGGGGAGTAATGCGTTAAAATCTTAAACTGAAGTATGTTGATGAGATGATGAAATAACTAAATGATTATTGTGCTCATAGCAATGAACATCACAGATACTGTTCAGTCGGTATTGTTGTCCCAAATTGTATTGATGGTCTGATTATTGCTATAATTGCTGTTCTGTATGGCTTATGACGTACATTATATTCACTTACCATAAATAACTAATTTCATGACTTAGAGATTTTAAAAGTAGAATATTTTAAATGTAGTAATGTGTATGCATTTGTTTTTATGTACTTGGCCATTTCAAGTAATTAATACTTTATGTAACTTGTTTTTAGGTACCTAGTATTTCTAGTAATTAATATTTCCTGATGAGTTTTTCTTGTTTATTCAGAGTATGTATAGTAGGTCAACATGGTTGTATGATATGCTCATGACATGGGGAATTGATATGTAATTATTTTGAAATGTAATGATGTTAGATTAAGTTGTATTTTTTTGTGTGTTTTATATGTATAACATGTACCTACAATTTTGTTTAATTTTTGTATTTTATGTAATTTACCTTGAACCAAATGTATTAAGATGAATTTATGTATGTACACCATATTTGAAAATTAGTTTGGAAATTATTTGGATTTAACGTTGATAATGAAATTTGAGATGGAACTTAGTGTACTTTGAGAAGCAGTTAAATAATTTTAGATGAGTTAATGGAAATGAAAATTTTGTTTTTAAATTTGAGACATTTTCAAAAAAAATAAAAATTGAAATTTGGTAATTGAAGATGATAGTTGACCGGTTAGGATTGAATTTTTGCATTTGAATTGGTAACTGTATTTGATTAATTTTGGAAGTAAATCTGAAGATTTTTGAATTTTTTATTTAAAAAAAATTTTTTTTGATGTTTCAGACCGGACAGGTCAACATGTATTGAAAACAGAAATGTTTACAGTACTGTTAAGAATATATATGTATGATTAAGTATAAACAAGAACCAATGCTTTTTTTTCAGCGAACCAATACAATTATTTACAATTAAACGGAAACGCATCAGTGAAGGATGTGGAAGAATGAAAGGACAGTTATTAGATATTTTTACGGAATGTTTAAAAGCCAAATGATACTGTGGGGCTTACCTGTTCTGACCGACGCGTTGGAGCAGCGAAGTCTCGGGTCTGTTTGACTTTGTGGTGTTGGGATTCTCTCTAAGGAAGTCCAGCAAAGTCGGATGGATGTTTCCACAGCCACTTGACTAGGGGGGTAGTTAAACCCATAGTGTTTGTGATAAAGGATTAAAGGAGGGTTGTGGCTCCACATCCGCACTGATCCCTTTAGGTTAGGCAATGAGAGTTTTTATGCTCTTGGGCATAAAACCTCTCATTGGGGGGGGGGGTACTGTAATGTGTCAAAATGGGGGCTTTTATTTTTTATTAAATAAATTTAATCTCATCATTGCAAGTCCCATGTGAAATAGTGTCGGATTCAAACAATGAACGGTAACATAACTTTTTGGGCTGGGTGTAGACGGAGAACGCAATACTGGGTTGTGAACCGAATAATTGTCACGTACTGTGTGCGCGTGCACAAGCCCGGGCGCACCTTCTACGCACAACAGTTGGAACCGATGCGACAAAAATGGCTAAGCAGAAAGATTTTCTTGCAACGTGCTTTGGAGATGGAGGAAACAACGAAGAGGCTCCACCCACCTAAGCCTCTAATATCGTCACCGCCTAACGTCGCTGGTTAACTTGGCACATGAACAGTCCATACTTCTGTGTACGGCGACGAAAAAGTTGCAGTTTGACGGCAGTGCCTTCCCGTTCATTAACAAGGTATAGTGGGGAGTCTTGTTCGCACTGTTAGCCCAGCCATCACTCCGGCCTGAGGTATTAGACTCAACTTATAAAAAACCGAGTCTATTTTTAATAAAATGTCATAAATTTCGTCAAATGTGATCGAAGGGTAAATTCGGAGTTAATAAGACAAGAAACATGAACAAAATTTAACGATATTTAGTGAAAGTGCGTGAACACTCGTGACGCAACGGTGTTGGACCACGTAAGTTTTGAATACGCAACAATTTTTTTTTTATAAATGGGCATAGACTAAAAAGAAAATAAATGAGATCTCGAATAATTTTGTGTGCGAGTTGTGTGCGTATATAAATAAAAAATAAAGGTATTGGTTCTTTTAGAATAGTTAAAGATAAAAAGATAAGGATGTATTTCATATGTTAAAAATGATAATGATGTATTTCATAGGTTAAAAATAGTAATGTGAAAGGGTCAACATTTTTTTATTTCATGCATAGAAAGAAGTTTGAATATAAATGTCACTTTAATAGTAAATAAAATGTTATCTACTATATTATATAATTTGTTAAACAAGTTATTTACAAACACCTCATTTCATTTGCTGCACTGATCAGTTCGCCGTAAGAACGGGGTTAGTTCACCACTAGAGATCCGGCCAACACATATAAGAATTAAAGGTAGGTGGAAGTGTATAATTAATTCATTCATTATCAAATAGAATTATATAGTTACAATGGTGCGGCGTGACCATGATGTAATATAATAATAAATTGTAAACTTTCTCAAGTGAAACTTACTTGTCTGTTTTGTATGTAGAACGCGTTTCGGCGTCGTGTTCGCCTTCTTCAGCTTTGCGACAGACTGCCAGTACCTAGTAACGTTTGTTTGTTGGAAGGTATAGTGGGGGTGGTGTATAGAGGAAGAGGATTGGCGCGGGGATCCGAATTATTGTTTGTTTTGTGTATAACTATGTCGAAAAGTGTATGTGATTTATATTGCAATTGGTCGTTTAGTATGTTGTTTGGTGTTTGTATATTGAGTTTTCGCCCTTTGAAATATACAAACACCACACAACGCAACCAAACAACATACTAAACGACCAATTGCAATATAAATCACATACACTTTTCGACACAGTTATACACAAAACTAACAATAATTCGGATCCCTGCACCAATCCCCTTCCTCTATACACCACCCCCACTATACCTTCCAACCAACAAACGTTACTAGGTACTAGCAGTCTGTCGCAAAGCTGAAGAAGGCGAACACGACGCTGAAACGCGTTCTACATACAAAACAGACAAGTAAGTTTCACTTGAGAAAGTTTTCAGTATTATATAAAGTGTAGTGCAGTGAAAGAAGATGATGAACAAACAAGACAACTATAATAAATTGTATTACACCGGCCTATTTTGACAGTGCAGGAAGTGAAATACGGTTGTGAAAGCAACAAAATTTAATTTACGTAATTATGGTGTAAGATTTATGTTATAGTATAATGTTTTGAAGGGAAGATTAACCAATTGTAGTTATAACATAAGTAAAAATAAGTTATAAATCGGTTAAAAATGTCTGAGCATGCAAAACAAAGTAATTTAACAGACGTAGATATGAGCGAAAGTGACCTTGAACCACAGTCATTGGATGAAAGTGAAACGCGAACAGCTGGTCTGAGCAGTGACGAGAGCGCTATTACGGAAACAGCTGTTGGCAGTAACGTAATAATTCATTCCACCCCAATTGTGACCCAATTCCAATTAAGCGAATCAGCTGTTGATTCTGGAATTCAATTAACTCCAGTTTTAACAGATAAAAATACACAATCCGATGACAATGATATAATGAGCTTTTTACAACAAATTGATAATAAATTTGATAAATTGAGTAATGATATTAATGAGCAGAAAATAAAATGTGAACAACAGAATATTAAAAATGACGCTAATTTTAAAGAGATTAACGTAAAATTTGATGATCTATGTAAACGTATTGCTGAACGTTTCCAGACAGCTATAAAACAAATACAAGATGATGTAAATAACGTTACAAGAAATACCGGTAAGTGTCGTGGAAATGTAATTGATGAAGTAACTGAGAACAATCATGATAATTATAGTAATGATTTAACAAGTAATAGCAAAATAAAAAGTGATAACAACGAGATAATTAAAAATGTGTTAGAAAGTAAAGTGAATAATAATAGTGGAGAGGAAGTTTTAGTGGAAATAGAGAGTAGTAATAAGATAGTGGTTGAAGAGAGGTTGGGTTTACAAAGGGCAAATTTTTCCCGTGATTTAAATGGAGTAAAAACTCCAATAGTGAGTTATGAGGACAGAGTTTCCTCCCGTGGTTATAGAGACAAGGTGTCTCTAAGTAGGTCCCCTTTTGTGTATCATGAGTTCCCTGAAAGAATCAGGATGGGTTATGATAACGTTATGTTGCCTTTTGTGTGGAGTGATAGAGACAAAGTGAGATGGTGTCATGATGAGAGGTATTGTGAGAGAGTGGTAGAATTATTCACATTGAGAGAGAGAGAGAGAGAGAGAGAGAGATAATATTATTTTATGTTGTTAGAAGTTACGAAGAGCTACTAGAGAAAATAAAGAGAGAGAGAGAGAGAATTAGTAATATTGTTGACTTACCTTGTTATGAAGATAGTGCAGAAATAAGTAATAATAACGTTGATAATTATATTGAATGCTTACCTGTGCATAGACGAGGAGTATTAATAATAGATGATTCTGAAATTGAGAGGTTAAAATACTTAGGGGTGATGGCTAATAATACAGACGGTGACAAGACCAAAACTAATGAGGTAGACAGGCTATATGATTTAATAATAATGTGGGATAATCCAGTAGATTATTATGTGGGTTTTACGGAACAATTTGAAATATTAGAGAATTATTATATAAATAATAATAATGAAATGAGTGTGAGTAAAGATGAGAATTGTTGTGTAAAAGTAAGACTCATATATGATGATGGGGGTTAAATAAATAATAAGTGAATGGACATTTTAATTATTTTAGTTTATGGTAATGACCTGGCTACATTATGTAATGAGGTATGGTAAACAAGAGAAATAATGACAAGAAATTGTAAATAAATTTATAGTGAAATTAATTGTGTTTGTGTTGTAAAATGTGTTTTATGTAAACAATGTGTGTAGGTAGGAGAAATTGATTTAATAATAATAAGAATATTCTATCAGACCAAATAAAGAATGAGAGTTTGTAATAAATGAACTGTAATTGTTTTGGAAGAAGGTAATTAAAGTAACTTTGTGTTTTAAATAACTGATTGAATTAAAATAAATTGTAGGAGAATTAATTGATTTAAATGTGGTAGAAATAAATTTTGATAATGAATTTGAACGATGTTTCTGAGATTTGAAATTGATAAAAAATATAATGAGTGAAGGTAGAATGTGTTTAGTTGTGGAGTCATATGGTTGTTAAAATGTTTCAGAAGGTACATATGGTTGTACGGGATATTTGTGGTGATGAATTGTTTATATATTGGAATTAATGACAGTAATCATGTATTTATTAGATGGAGTGATTGACCATTATGTAAGTATGAATTTGATAATGACTGAAGTAAAGTAAAAGAGTCTTATAATGGCACTAAATGAGTTTGAAAGAAGCTAACTTAGGTAAAATATTATTGTGAAATGTTATGCAAAATGAATGTTGATAATAAACTTGAATTTTTGGAGAATCTAATGGTCCAATAAATGTTAAATAATTAAAGAGTATAAATAAAAAGAGTTAATAGAAAGTTCGAGTTGTAATGTTGATAATTTTTTATACAAATTATTTAAAGGTGAATTGTTTAGTTGAACGTAGCAATGTTAATGTTTATTTTGTTATTATGCAAAATTAAGGGGTAATTTTGGGGGGTTGTTTGGTGTTTTGAGAAGAGAAAAGCAATTGTGGAATGTAGTGACAATACATGTAGAAGGATATGTTAGATATTAGTTATGCTATAGGAGTGGCGGCATGTTCCACTGCAGATAGCGATGAGTGTTGGTGGTAACGTCAAGGCACGTTACTATCATCGGCGGCCTCAAGAGGGCGTATATACACTGCACTACCACTTATATAATTTTATATTATATGTTAATTGATACCGTGCAGTGTTAATATTGATGGAGTGAAAACATGCGAATGAGAGATTTCCGAAAACATGCGAATGAGAGATTTCCGAAAACATGCGAATGAGAGATTTCCCCACCTTTTCGGGCGATCTCGGCCTTACCAACCCAGATCGTGGTTTTGGACGACAACCAGCTGTGGGCAGAAATTGTAAAATTGACCGTGGTTGGTTGCCCTTGAACTTGGTGAAAATTGAAATTAACGGGGCAACTTAGGGGAAATCCCCGGAACTATGGAACAGCGACTATCACTTTGTTCGAGTAGGAACAGCAAAAAAGGTGATAGACCCGTTTTAAGGTTATAACTATATAAAATCAGATATTATGATATCTGGCAGTTTAAAATGTAAGGCCGAAGCAAGGACAGGAGATGCCAAAATTCCTCCCTAACTTCAGTCCTTGTGGAAGCAACTGGACACTACAGTCCAGGGGGGTCATAGTGTGTGTGGAAAGGAGATTACTCAGGGGAGTAATGCGTTAAAATCTTAAACTGAAGTATGTTGATGAGCTGATGAAATAACTAAATGATTATTGTGCTCATAGCAATGAACATCACAGATACTGTTCAGTCGGTATTGTTGTCCCAAATTGTATTGATGGTCTGATTATTGCTATAATTGCTGTTCTGTATGGCTTATGACGTACATTATATTCACTTACCATAAATAACTAATTTCATGACTTAGAGATTTTAAAAGTAGAATATTTTAAATGTAGTAATGTGTATGCATTTGTTTTTATGTACTTGGCCATTTCAAGTAATTAATACTTTATGTAACTTGTTTTTAGGTACCTAGTATTAATACCTAGTAATTAATATTTCCTGATGAGTTTTTCTTGTTTATTCAGAGTATGTATAGTAGGTCAACATGATTGTATGATATGCTCATGACATGGGGAATTGATATGTAATTATTTTGAAATGTAATGATGTTAGATTAAGTTGTATTTTTTTGTGTGTTTTATATGTATAACATGTACCTACAATTTTGTTTAATTTTTGTATTTTATGTAATTTACCTTGAACCAAATGTATTAAGATGAATTTATGTATGTACACCATATTTGAAAATTAGTTTGGAAATTATTTGGATTTAACGTTGATAATGAAATTTGAGATGGAACTTAGTGTACTTTGAGAAGCAGTTAAATAATTTTAGATGAGTTAATGGAAATGAAAATTTTGTTTTTAAATTTGAGACATTTTCAAAAAAAATAAAAATTGAAATTTGGTAATTGAAGATGATAGTTGACCGGTTAGGATTGAATTTTTGCATTTGAATTGGTAACTGTATTTGATTAATTTTGGAAGCAAATCTGAAAATTTTTGAATTTTTTATTAAAAAAAAATTTTTTTTGATGTTTCAGACCGGACAGGTCAACATGTATTGAAAACAGAAATGTTTACAGTACTGTTAAGAATATATATGTATGATTAAGTATAAACAAGAACCAATGCTTTTTTTTCAGCGAACCAATACAATTATTTACAATTAAAGGGAAACGCATCAGTGAAGGATGTGGAAGAATGAAAGGACAGTTATTAGATATTTTTACGGAATGTTTAAAAGCCAAATGATACTGTGGGGCTTACCTGTTCTGACGCGTTGGAGCAGCGAAGTCTCGGGTCTGATTGACTTTGTGGTGTTGGGATTCTCTCTAAGGAAGTCCAGCAAAGTCGGATGGATGTTTCCACAGCCACTTGACTAGGGGGGTAGTTAAACCCATAGTGTTTGTGATAAAGGATTAAAGGAGGGTTGTGGCTCCACATCCGCACTGATCCCTTTAGGTTAGGCAATGAGAGTTTTTATGCTCTTGGGCATAAAACCTCTCATTGGGGGGGGGGTACTGTAATGTGTCAAAATGGGGGCTTTTATTTTTTATTAAATAAATTTAATCTCATCATTGCAAGTCCCATGTGAAATAGTGTCGGATTCAAACAATGAACGGTAACATAACTTTTTGGGCTGGGTGTAGACGGAGAACGCAATACTGGGTTGTGAACCGAATAATTGTCACGTACAGTGTGCGCGTGCACAAGCCCGGGCACACCTTCTACGCACAACAGTTGGAACCGACGCGACAAAAATGGCTAAGCAGAAAGATTTTCTTGCAACGTGCTTTGGAGATGGAGGAAACAACGAAGAGGCTCCACCCACCTAAGCCTCTAATATCGTCACCGCCTAACGTCGCTGGTTAACTTGGCACATGAACAGTCCATACTTCTGTGTACGGCGACGAAAAAGTTGCAGTTTGACGGCAGTGCCTTCCCGTTCATTAACAAGGTATAGTGGGGAGTCTTGTTCGCACTGTTAGCCCAGCCATCACTCCGGCCTGAGGTATTAGACTCAACTTATAAAAAACCGAGTCTATTTTTAATAAAATGTCATAAATTTCGTCAAATGTGATCGAAGGGTAAATTCGGAGTTAATAAGACAAGAAACATGAACAAAATTTAACGATATTTAGTGAAAGTGCGTGAACACTCGTGACGCAACGGTGTTGGACCACGTAAGTTTTGAATACGCAACAATTTTTTTTTTATAAATGGGCATAGACTAAAAAGAAAATAAATGAGATCTCGAATAATTTTGTGTGCGAGTTGTGTGCGTATATAAATAAAAAATAAAGGTATTGGTTCTTTTAGAATAGTTAAAGATAAAAAGATAAGGATGTATTTCATATGTTAAAAATGATAATGATGTATTTCATAGGTTAAAAATAGTAATGTGAAAGGGTCAACATTTTTTTATTTCATGCATAGAAAGAAGTTTGAATATAAATGTCACTTTAATAGTAAATAAAATGTTATCTACTATATTATATAATTTGTTAAACAAGTTATTTACAAACACCTCATTTCATTTGCTGCACTGATCAGTTCGCCGTAAGAACGGGGTTAGTTCACCACTAGAGATCCGGCCAACACATATAAGAATTAAAGGTAGGTGGAAGTGTATAATTAATTCATTCATTATCAAATAGAATTATATAGTTACAATGGTGCGGCGTTACCATGATGTAATATAATAATAAATTGTAAACTTTCTCAAGTGAAACTTACTTGTCTGTTTTGTATGTAGAACGCGTTTCGGCGTCGTGTTCGCCTTCTTCAGCTTTGCGACAGACTGCCAGTACCTAGTAACGTTTGTTTGTTGGAAGGTATAGTGGGGGTGGTGTATAGAGGAAGAGGATTGGCGCGGGGATCCGAATTATTGTTTGTTTTGTGTATAACTATGTCGAAAAGTGTATGTGATTTATATTGCAATTGGTCGTTTAGTATGTTGTTTGGTGTTTGTATATTGAGTTTTCGCCCTTTGAAATATACAAACACCACACAACGCAACCAAACAACATACTAAACGACCAATTGCAATATAAATCACATACACTTTTCGACACAGTTATACACAAAACTAACAATAATTCGGATCCCTGCACCAATCCCCTTCCTCTATACACCACCCCCACTATACCTTCCAACCAACAAACGTTACTAGGTACTAGCAGTCTGTCGCAAAGCTGAAGAAGGCGAACACGACGCTGAAACGCGTTCTACATACAAAACAGACAAGTAAGTTTCACTTGAGAAAGTTTTCAGTATTATATAAAGTGTAGTGCAGTGAAAGAAGATGATGAAGAAACAAGACAACTATAATAAATTGTATTACACCGGCCTATTTTGACAGTGCAGGAAGTGAAATACGGTTGTGAAAGCAACAAAATTTAATTTACGTAATTATGGTGTAAGATTTATGTTATAGTATAATGTTTTGAAGGGAAGATTAACCAATTGTAGTTATAACATAAGTAAAAATAAGTTATAAATCGGTTAAAAATGTCTGAGCATGCAAAACAAAGTAATTTAACAGACGTAGATATGAGCGAAAGTGACCTTGAACCACAGTCATTGGATGAAAGTGAAACGCGAACAGCTGGTCTGAGCAGTGACGAGAGCGCTATTACGGAAACAGCTGTTGGCAGTAACGTAATAATTCATTCCACCCCAATTGTGACCCAATTCCAATTAAGCGAATCAGCTGTTGATTCTGGAATTCAATTAACTCCAGTTTTAACAGATAAAAATACACAATCCGATGACAATGATATAATGAGCTTTTTACAACAAATTGATAATAAATTTGATAAATTGAGTAATGATATTAATGAGCAGAAAATAAAATGTGAACAACAGAATATTAAAAATGACGCTAATTTTAAAGAGATTAACGTAAAATTTGATGATCTATGTAAACGTATTGCTGAACGTTTCCAGACAGCTATAAAACAAATACAAGATGATGTAAATAATGTTACAAGAAATACCGGTAAGTGTCGTGGAAATGTAATTGATGAAGTAACTGAGAACAATCATGATAATTATAGTAATGATTTAACAAGTAATAGCAAAATAAAAAGTGATAACAACGAGATAATTAAAAATGTGTTAGAAAGTAAAGTGAATAATAATAGTGGAGAGGAAGTTTTAGTGGAAATAGAGAGTAGTAATAAGATAGTGGTTGAAGAGAGGTTGGGTTTACAAAGGGCAAATTTTTCCCGTGATTTAAATGGAGTAAAAACTCCAATAGTGAGTTATGAGGACAGAGTTTCCTCCCGTGGTTATAGAGACAAGGTGTCTCTAAGTAGGTCCCCTTTTGTGTCTCATGAGTTCCCTGAAAGAATCAGGATGGGTTATGATAACGTTATGTTGCCTTTTGTGTGGAGTGATAGAGACAAAGTGAGATGGTGTCATGATGAGAGGTATTGTGAGAGAGTGGTAGAATTATTCACATTGAGAGAGAGAGAGAGAGAGAGAGAGAGAGAGAGAGAGAGATAATATTATTTTATGTTGTTAGAAGTTACGAAGAGCTACTAGAGAAAATAAAGAGAGAGAGAGAGAGAATTAGTAATATTGTTGACTTACCTTGTTATGAAGATAGTGCAGAAATAAGTAATAATAACGTTGATAATTATATTGAATGCTTACCTGTGCATAGACGAGGAGTATTAATAATAGATGATTCTGAAATTGAGAGGTTAAAATACTTAGGGGTGATGGCTAATAATACAGACGGTGACAAGACCAAAACTAATGAGGTAGACAGGCTATATGATTTAATAATAATGTGGGATAATCCAGTAGATTATTATGTGGGTTTTACGGAACAATTTGAAATATTAGAGAATTATTATATAAATAATAATAATGAAATGAGTGTGAGTAAAGATGAGAATTGTTGTGTAAAAGTAAGACTCATATATGATGATGGGGGTTAAATAAATAATAAGTGAATGGACATTTTAATTATTTTAGTTTATGGTAATGACCTGGCTACATTATGTAATGAGGTATGGTAAACAAGAGAAATAACGACAAGAAATTGTAAATAAATTTATAGTGAAATTAATTGTGTTTGTGTTGTAAAATGTGTTTTATGTAAACAATGTGTGTAGGTAGGAGAAATTGATTTAATAATAATAAGAATATTCTATCAGACCAAATAAAGAATGAGAGTTTGTAATAAATGAACTGTAATTGTTTTGGAAGAAGGTAATTAAAGTAACTTTGTGTTTTAAATAACTGATTAAATTAAAATAAATTGTAGATGAATTAATTGATTTAAATGTGGTAGAAATAAATTTTGATAATGAATTTAAACGATGTTTCTGAGATTTGAAATTGATAAAAAATATAATGAGTGAAGGTAGAATGTGTTTAGTTGTGGAGTCATATGGTTCTTAAAATGTTTCAGAAGGTACATATGATTGTACGGGATATTTGTGGTGATGAATTGTTTATATATTGGAATTAATGACAGTAATCATGTATTTATTAGATGGAGTGATTGACCATTATGTAAGTATGAATTTGATAATGACTGAAGTAAAGTAAAAGAGTCTTATAATGGCACTAAATGAGTTTGAAAGAAGCTAACTTAGGTAAAATATTATTGTGAAATGTTATGCAAAATGAATGTTAATAAACTTGAATTTTTGGAGAATCTAATGGTCCAACAAATGTTAAATAATTAAAGAGTATAAATAAAAAGAGTTAATAGAAAGTTCGAGTTGTAATGTTGATAATTTTTTATACAAATTATTTAAAGGTGAATTGTTTAGTTGAACGTAGCAATGTTAATGTTTATTTTGTTATTATGCAAGATTGAGGGGTAATTTTGGGGGGTTGTTTGGTGTTTTGAGAAGAGAAAAGGAATTGTGGAATGTAGTGACAATACATGTAGAAGGATACGTTAGATATTAGTTATGCTATTGGAGTGGCGGCATGTGCCACTGCAGATAGCGATGAGTGTTGGTGGTAACGTCAAGGCACGTTACTATCATTGGCGGCCTCAAGAGGGCGTATATACACTGCACAACCACTTATATAATTTTATATTATATGTTAATTGATACCGTGCAGTGTTAATATTGATGGAGTGAAAACATGCGAATGAGAGAAGATTTCCCCGCCTTTTCGGGCGATCTCGGCCTTACCAACCCAGATCGTGGTTTTGGACGACAACCAGCTGTGGGCAGAAATTGTAAAATTGACCATGGTTGGTTGCCCTTGAAATTGGTGAAAATTGAAATTAACGGGGGGCAACTTAGGGGAAATCCCCGGAACTATGGAACAGCGACTATCCCCTTGTTCGAGTAGGAACAGCAAAAAAGGTGATAGACCCGTTTTAAGGTTATAACTATATAAAATCAGATATTATATCTGGCAGTTTAAAATGTAAGGCCGAAGCAAGGACAGGAGATGCCAAAATTCCTCCCTAACTTCAGTCCTTGTGGAAGCAACTGGACACTACAGTCCAGGGGGGTCATAGTGTGTGTGGAAAGGAGATTACTCAGGGGAGTAACGCGTTAAAATCTTAAAACTGAAGTATGTTGATGAGCTGATGAAATAACTAAATGATTATTGTGCTCATAGCAATGAACATCACAGATACTGTTCAGTCGGTATTGTTGTCCCAAATTGTATTGATGGTCTGATTATTGCTATAATTGCTGTTCTGTATGGCTTATGACGTACATTATATTCACTTACCATAAATAACTAATTTCATGACTTAGAGATTTTAAAAGTAGAATATTTTAAATGTAGTAATGTGTATGCATTTGTTTTTATGTACTTGGCCATTTCAAGTAATTAATACTTTATGTAACTTGTTTTTAGGTACCTAGTATTTCTAGTAATTAATATTTCCTGATGAGTTTTTCTTGTTTATTCAGAGTATGTATAGTAGGTCAACATGATTGTATGATATGCTCATGACATGGGGAATTGATATGTAATTATTTTGAAAAGTAATGATGTTAGATTAAGTTGTATTTTTTTGTGTGTTTTATATCTATAACATGTACCTACAATTTTGTTTAATTTTTGTATTTTATGTAATTTACTTTGAACCAAATGTATTAAGATGAATGTATGTATGTACACCATATTTGAAAATTAGTTTGGAAATTATTTGGATTTAACGTTGATAATGAAATTTGAGATGGAACTTAGTGTACTTTGAGAAGCAGTTAAATAATTTTAGATGAGTTAATGGAAATGAAAATTTTGTTTTTAAATTTGAGACATTTTCAAAAAAAATAAAAATTGAAATTTGGTAATTGAAGATGATAGTTGACCGGTTAGGATTGAATTTTTGCATTTGAATTGGTAACTGTATTTGATTAATTTTGGAAGCAAATCTGAAGATTTTTGAATTTTTTATTTAAAAAAAATTTTTTTTGATGTTTCAGACCGGACAGGTCAACATGTATTGAAAACAGAAATGTTTACAGTACTGTTAAGAATATATATGTATGATTAAGTATAAACAAGAACCAATGCTTTTTTTTCAGCGAACCAATACAATTATTTACAATTAAAGGGAAACGCATCAGTGAAGGATGTGGAAGAATGAAAGGACAGTTATTAGATATTTTTACGGAATGTTTAAAAGCCAAATGATACTGTGGGGCTTACCTGTTCTGACCGACGCGTTGGAGCAGCGAAGTCTCGGGTCTGTTTGACTTTGTGGTGTTGGGATTCTCTCTAAGGAAGTCCAGCAAAGTCGGATGGATGTTTCCACAGCCACTTGACTAGGGGGGTAGTTAAACCCATAGTGTTTGTGATAAAGGATTAAAGGAGGGTTGTGGCTCCACATCCGCACTGATCCCTTTAGGTTAGGCAATGAGAGTTTTTATGCTCTTGGGCATAAAACCTCTCATGGGGGGGGGGGGTACTGTAATGTGTCAAAATGGGGGCTTTTATTTTTTATTAAATAAATTTAATCTCATCATTGCAAGTCCCATGTGAAATAGTGTCGGATTCAAACAATGAACGGTAACATAACTTTTTGGGCTGGGTGTAGACGGAGAACGCAATACTGGGTTGTGAACCGAATAATTGTCACGTACTGTGTGCGCGTGCACAAGCCCGGGCGCACCTTCTACGCACAACAGTTGGAACCGACGCGACAAAAATGGCTAAGCAGAAAGATTTTCTTGCAACGTGCTTTGGAGATGGAGGAAACAACGAAGAGGCTCCACCCACCTAAGCCTCTAATATCGTCACCGCCTAACGTCGCTGGTTAACTTGGCACATGAACAGTCCATACTTCTGTGTACGGCGACGAAAAAGTTGCAGTTTGACGGCAGTGCCTTCCCGTTCATTAACAAGGTATAGTGGGGAGTCTTGTTCGCACTGTTAGCCCAGCCATCACTCCGGCCTGAGGTATTAGACTCAACTTATAAAAAACCGAGTCTATTTTTAATAAAATGTCATAAATTTCGTCAAATGTGATCGAAGGGTAAATTCGGAGTTAATAAGACAAGAAACATGAACAAAATTTAACGATATTTAGTGAAAGTGTGTGAACACTCGTGACGCAACGGTGTTGGACCACGTAAGTTTTGAATACGCAACAATTTTTTTTTTATAAATGGGCATAGACTAAAAAGAAAATAAATGAGATCTCGAATAATTTTGTGTGCGAGTTGTGTGCGTATATAAATAAAAAATAAAGGTATTGGTTCTTTTAGAATAGTTAAAGATAAAAAAGATAAGGATGTATTTCATATGTTAAAAATGATAATGATGTATTTCATAGGTTAAAAATAGTAATGTGAAAGGGTTAACATTTTTTTATTTCATGCATAGAAAGAAGTTTGAATATAAATGTCACTTTAATAGTAAATAAAATGTTATCTACTATATTATATAATTTGTTAAACAAGTTATTTACAAACACCTCATTTCATTTGCTGCACTGATCAGTTCGCCGTAAGAACGGGGTTAGTTCACCACTAGAGATCCGGCCAACACATATAAGAATTAAAGGTAGGTGGAAGTGTATAATTAATTCATTCATTATCAAATAGAATTATATAGTTACAATGGTGCGGCGTGACCATGATGTAATATAATAATAAATTGTAAACTTTCTCAAGTGAAACTTACTTGTCTGTTTTGTATGTAGAACGCGTTTCGGCGTCGTGTTCGCCTTCTTCAGCTTTGCGACAGACTGCCAGTACCTAGTAATGTTTGTTTGTTGGAAGGTATAGTGGGGGTGGTGTATAGAGGAAGAGGATTGGCGCGGGGATCCGAATTATTGTTTGTTTTGTGTATAACTATGTCGAAAAGTGTATGTGATTTATATTGCAATTGGTCGTTTAGTATGTTGTTTGGTGTTTGTATATTGAGTTTTCGCCCTTTGAAATATACAAACACCACACAACGCAACCAAACAACATACTAAACGACCAATTGCAATATAAATCACATACACTTTTCGACACAGTTATACACAAAACAAACAATAATTCGGATCCCTGCACCAATCCCCTTCCTCTATACACCACCCCCACTATACCTTCCAACCAACAAACGTTACTAGGTACTAGCAGTCTGTCGCAAAGCTGAAGAAGGCGAACACGACGCTGAAACGCGTTCTACATACAAAACAGACAAGTAAGTTTCACTTGAGAAAGTTTTCAGTATTATATAAAGTGTAGTGCAGTGAAAGAAGATGATGAACAAACAAGACAACTATAATAAATTGTATTACACCGGCCTATTTTGACAGTGCAGGAAGTGAAATACGGTTGTGAAAGCAACAAAATTTAATTTACGTAATTATGGTGTAAGATTTATGTTATAGTATAATGTTTTGAAGGGAAGATTAACCAATTGTAGTTATAACATAAGTAAAAATAAGTTATAAATCGGTTAAAAATGTCTGAGCATGCAAAACAAAGTAATTTAACAGACGTAGATATGAGCGAAAGTGACCTTGAACCACAGTCATTGGATGAAAGTGAAACGCGAACAGCTGGTCTGAGCAGTGACGAGAGCGCTATTACGGAAACAGCTGTTGGCAGTAACGTAATAATTCATTCCACCCCAATTGTGACCCAATTCCAATTAAGCGAATCAGCTGTTGATTCTGGAATTCAATTAACTCCAGTTTTAACAGATAAAAATACACAATCCGATGACAATGATATAATGAGCTTTTTACAACAAATTGATAATAAATTTGATAAATTGAGTAATGATATTAATGAGCAGAAAATAAAATGTGAACAACAGAATATTAAAAATGACGCTAATTTTAAAGAGATTAACGTAAAATTTGATGATCTATGTAAACGTATTGCTGAACGTTTCCAGACAGCTATAAAACAAATACAAGATGATGTAAATAATGTTACAAGAAATACCGGTAAGTGTCGTGGAAATGTAATTGATGAAGTAACTGAGAACAATCATGATAATTATAGTAATGATTTAACAAGTAATAGCAAAATAAAAAGTGATAACAACGAGATAATTAAAAATGTGTTAGAAAGTAAAGTGAATAATAATAGTGGAGAGGAAGTTTTAGTGGAAATAGAGAGTAGTAATAAGATAGTGGTTGAAGAGAGGTTGGGTTTACAAAGGGCAAATTTTTCCCGTGATTTAAATGGAGTAAAAACTCCAATAGTGAGTTATGAGGACAGAGTTTCCTCCCGTGGTTATAGAGACAAGGTGTCTAAGTAGGTCCCCTTTTGTGTATCATGAGTTCCCTGAAAGAATCAGGATGGGTTATGATAACGTTATGTTGCCTTTTGTGTGGAGTGATAGAGACAAAGTGAGATGGTGTCATGATGAGAGGTATTGTGAGAGAGTGGTAGAATTATTCACATTGAGAGAGAGAGAGAGAGAGAGAGAGAGAGAGAGAGAGAGAGAGAGAGAGAGAGAGAGAGAGAGAGAGAGAGAGAGAGAGAGAGAGATAATATTATTTTATGTTGTTAGAAGTTACGAAGAGCTACTAGAGAAAATAAAGAGAGAGAGAGAGAATTAGTAATATTGTTGACTTACCTTGTTATGAAGATAGTGCAGAAATAAGTAATAATAACGTTGATAATTATATTGAATGCTTACCTGTGCATAGACGAGGAGTATTAATAATAGATGATTCTGAAATTGAGAGGTTAAAATACTTAGGGGTGATGGCTAATAATACAGACGGTGACAAGACCAAAACTAATGAGGTAGACAGGCTATATGATTTAATAATAATGTGGGATAATCCAGTAGATTATTATGTGGGTTTTACGGAACAATTTGAAATATTAGAGAATTATTATATAAATAATAATAATGAAATGAGTGTGAGTAAAGATGAGAATTGTTGTGTAAAAGTAAGACTCATATATGATGATGGGGGTTAAATAAATAATAAGTGAATGGACATTTTAATTATTTTAGTTTATGGTAATGACCTGGCTACATTATGTAATGAGGTATGGTAAACAAGAGAAATAACGACAAGAAATTGTAAATAAATTTATAGTGAAATTAATTGTGTTTGTGTTGTAAAATGTGTTTTTTGTAAACAATGTGTGTAGGTAGGAGAAATTGATTTAATAATAATAAGAATATTCTATCAGACCAAATAAAGAATGAGAGTTTGTAATAAATGAACTGTAATTGTTTTGGAAGAAGGTAATTAAAGTAACTTTGTGTTTTAAATAACTGATTAAATTAAAATAAATTGTAGATGAATTAATTGATTTAAATGTGGTAGAAATAAATTTTGATAATGAATTTAAACGATGTTTCTGAGATTTGAAATTGATAAAAAATATAATGAGTGAAGGTAGAATGTGTTTAGTTGTGGAGTCATATGGTTGTTAAAATGTTTCAGAAGGTACATATGATTGTACGGGATATTTGTGGTGATGAATTGTTTATATATTGGAATTAATGACAGTAATCATGTATTTATTAGATGGAGTGATTGACCATTATGTAAGTATGCATTTGATAATGACTGAAGTAAAGTAAAAGAGTCTTATAATGGCACTAAATGAGTTTGAAAGAAGCTAACTTAGGTAAAATATTATTGTGAAATGTTATGCAAAATGAATGTTGATAATAAACTTGAATTTTTGGAGAATCTAATGGTCCAACAAATGTTAAATAATTAAAGAGTATAAATAAAAAGAGTTAATAGAAAGTTCGAGTTGTAATGTTGATAATTTTTTATACAAATTATTTAAAGGTGAATTGTTTAGTTGAACGTAGCAATGTTAATGTTTATTTTGTTATTATGCAAGATTAAGGGGTAATTTTGGGGGGTTGTTTGGTGTTTTGAGAAGAGAAAAGCAATTGTGGAATGTAGTGACAATACATGTAGAAGGATACGTTAGATATTAGTTATGCTATTGGAGTGGCGGCATGTGCCACTGCAGATAGCGATGAGTGTTGGTGGTAACGTCAAGGCACGTTACTATCATTGGCGGCCTCAAGAGGGCGTATATACACTGCACAACCACTTATATAATTTTATATTATATGTTAATTGATACCGTGCAGTGTTAATATTGATGGAGTGAAAACATGCGAATGAGAGAAGATTTCCCCGCGTTTTCGGTTGATCTCGGCCTTACCAACCCAGATCGTGGTTTTGGACGACAACCAGCTGTGGGCAGAAATTGTAAAATTGACCATGGTTGGTTGCCCTTGAAATTGGTGAAAATTGAAATTAACGGGGGGCAACTTAGGGGAAATCCCCGGAACTATGGAACAGCGACTATCACCTTGTTCGAGTAGGAACAGCAAAAAAGGTGATAGACTCGTTTTAAGGTTATAACTATATAAAATCAGATATTATATCTGGCAGTTTAAAATGTAAGGCCGAAGCAAGGACAGGAGATGCCAAAATTCCTCCCTAACTTCAGTCCTTGTGGAAGCAACTGGACACTACAGTCCAGGGGGGTCATAGTGTGTGTGGAAAGGAGATTACTCAGGGGAGTAACGCGTTAAAATCTTAAAACTGAAGTATGTTGATGAGCTGATGAAATAACTAAATGATTATTGTGCTCATAGCAATGAACATCACAGATACTGTTCAGTCGGTATTGTTGTCCCAAATTGTATTGATGGTCTGATTATTGCTATAATTGCTGTTCTGTATGGCTTATGACGTACATTATATTCACTTACCATAAATAACTAATTTCATGACTTAGAGATTTTAAAAGTAGAATATTTTAAATGTAGTAATGTGTATGCATTTGTTTTTATGTACTTGGCCATTTCAAGTAATTAATACTTTATGTAACTTGTTTTTAGGTACCTAGTATTTCTAGTAATTAATATTTCCTGATGAGTTTTTCTTGTTTATTCAGAGTATGTATAATAGGTCAACATGATTGTATGATATGCTCATGACATGGGGAATTGATATGTAATTATTTTGAAATGTAATGATGTTAGATTAAGTTGTATTTTTTTGTGTGTTTTATATGTATAACATGTACCTACAATTTTGTTTAATTTTTGTATTTTATGTAATTTACTTTGAACCAAATGTATTAAGATGAATGTATGTATGTACACCATATTTGAAAATTAGTTTGGAAATTATTTGGAATTAATGTTGATAATGAAATTTGAGATGGAACTTAGTGTACTTTGAGAAGCAGTTAAATAATTTTAGATGAGTTAATGGAAATGAAAATTTTGTTTTTAAATTTGAGACATTTTCAAAAAAAAATAAAAATTGAAATTTGGTAATTGAAGATGATAGTTGACCGGTTAGGATTGAATTTTTGCATTTGAATTGGTAACTGTATTTGATTAATTTTGGAAGCAAATCTGAAGATTTTTGAATTTTTTATTTAAAAAAATTTTTTTTGATGTTTCAGACCGGACAGGTCAACATGTATTGAAAACAGAAATGTTTACAGTACTGTTAAGAATATATATGTATGATTAAGTATAAACAAGAACCAATGCTTTTTTTTCAGCGAACCAATACAATTATTTACAATTAAAGGGAAACGCATCAGTGAAGGATGTGGAAGAATGAAAGGACAGTTATTAGATATTTTTACGGAATGTTTAAAAGCCAAATGATACTGTGGGGCTTACCTGTTCTGACCGACGCGTTGGAGCAGCGAAGTCTCGGGTCTGTTTGACTTTGTGGTGTTGGGATTCTCTCTAAGGAAGTCCAGCAAAGTCGGATGGATGTTTCCACAGCCACTTGACTAGGGGGGTAGTTAAACCCATAGTGTTTGTGATAAAGGATTAAAGGAGGGTTGTGGCTCCACATCCGCACTGATCCCTTTAGGTTAGGCAATGAGAGTTTTTATGCTCTTGGGCATAAAACCTCTCATTGGGGGGGGGTACTGTAATGTGTCAAAATGGGGGCTTTTATTTTTTATTAAATAAATTTAATCTCATCATTGCAAGTCCCATGTGAAATAGTGTCGGATTCAAACAATGAACGGTAACATAACTTTTTGGGCTGGGTGTAGACGGAGAACGCAATACTGGGTTGTGAACCGAATAATTGTCACGTACTGTGTGCGCGTGCACAAGCCCGGGCGCACCTTCTACGCACAACAGTTGGAACCGACGCGACAAAAATGGCTAAGCAGAAAGATTTTCTTGCAACGTGCTTTGGAGATGGAGGAAACAACGAAGAGGCTCCACCCACCTAAGCCTCTAATATCGTCACCGCCTAACGTCGCTGGTTAACTTGGCACATGAACAGTCCATACTTCTGTGTACGGCGACGAAAAAGTTGCAGTTTGACGGCAGTGCCTTCCCGTTCATTAACAAGGTATAGTGGGGAGTCTTGTTCGCACTGTTAGCCCAGCCATCACTCCGGCCTGAGGTATTAGACTCAACTTATAAAAAACCGAGTCTATTTTTAATAAAATGTCATAAATTTCGTCAAATGTGATCGAAGGGTAAATTCGGAGTTAATAAGACAAGAAACATGAACAAAATTTAACGATATTTAGTGAAAGTGCGTGAACACTCGTGACGCAACGGTGTTGGACCACGTAAGTTTTGAATACGCAACAATTTTTTTTTTATAAATGGGCATAGACTAAAAAGAAAATAAATGAGATCTCGAATAATTTTGTGTGCGAGTTGTGTGCGTATATAAATAAAAAATAAAGGTATTGGTTCTTTTAGAATAGTTAAAGATAAAAAAGATAAGGATGTATTTCATATGTTAAAAATGATAATGATGTATTTCATAGGTTAAAAATAGTAATGTGAAAGGGTTAACATTTTTTTATTTCATGCATAGAAAGAAGTTTGAATATAAATGTCACTTTAATAGTAAATAAAATGTTATCTACTATATTATATAATTTGTTAAACAAGTTATTTACAAACACCTCATTTCATTTGCTGCACTGATCAGTTCGCCGTAAGAACGGGGTTAGTTCACCACTAGAGATCCGGCCAACACATATAAGAATTAAAGGTAGGTGGAAGTGTATAATTAATTCATTCATTATCAAATAGAATTATATAGTTACAATGGTGCGGCGTGACCATGATGTAATATAATAATAAATTGTAAACTTTCTCAAGTGAAACTTACTTGTCTGTTTTGTATGTAGAACGCGTTTCGGCGTCGTGTTCGCCTTCTTCAGCTTTGCGACAGACTGCCAGTACCTAGTAACGTTTGTTTGTTGGAAGGTATAGTGGGGGTGGTGTATAGAGGAAGAGGATTGGCGCGGGGATCCGAATTATTGTTTGTTTTGTGTATAACTATGTCGAAAAGTGTATGTGATTTATATTGCAATTGGTCGTTTAGTATGTTGTTTGGTGTTTGTATATTGAGTTTTCGCCCTTTGAAATATACAAACACCACACAACGCAACCAAACAACATACTAAACGACCAATTGCAATATAAATCACATACACTTTTCGACACAGTTATACACAAAACAAACAATAATTCGGATCCCTGCACCAATCCCCTTCCTCTATACACCACCCCCACTATACCTTCCAACCAACAAACGTTACTAGGTACTAGCAGTCTGTCGCAAAGCTGAAGAAGGCGAACACGACGCTGAAACGCGTTCTACATACAAAACAGACAAGTAAGTTTCACTTGAGAAAGTTTTCAGTATTATATAAAGTGTAGTGCAGTGAAAGAAGATGATGAAGAAACAAGACAACTATAATAAATTGTATTACACCGGCCTATTTTGACAGTGCAGGAAGTGAAATACGGTTGTGAAAGCAAAAAAATTTAATTTACGTAATTATGGTGTAAGATTTATGTTATAGTATAATGTTTTGAAGGGAAGATTAACCAATTGTAGTTATAACATAAGTAAAAATAAGTTATAAATCGGTTAAAAATGTCTGAGCATGCAAAACAAAGTAATTTAACAGACGTAGATATGAGCGAAAGTGACCTTGAACCACAGTCATTGGATGAAAGTGAAACGCGAACAGCTGGTCTGAGCAGTGACGAGAGCGCTATTACGGAAACAGCTGTTGGCAGTAACGTAATAATTCATTCCACCCCAATTGTGACCCAATTCCAATTAAGCGAATCAGCTGTTGATTCTGGAATTCAATTAACTCCAGTTTTAACAGATAAAAATACACAATCCGATGACAATGATATAATGAGCTTTTTACAACAAATTGATAATAAATTTGATAAATTGAGTAATGATATTAATGAGCAGAAAATAAAATGTGAACAACAGAATATTAAAAATGACGCTAATTTTAAAGAGATTAACGTAAAATTTGATGATCTATGTAAACGTATTGCTGAACGTTTCCAGACAGCTATAAAACAAATACAAGATGATGTAAATAACGTTACAAGAAATACCGGTAAGTGTCGTGGAAATGTAATTGATGAAGTAACTGAGAACAATCATGATAAATATAGTAATGATTTAACAAGTAATAGCAAAATAAAAAGTGATAACAACGAGATAATTAAAAATATGTTAGAAAGTAAAGTGAATAATAATAGTGGAGAGGAAGTTTTAGTGGAAATAGAGAGTAGTAATAAGATAGTGGTTGAAGAGAGGTTGGGTTTACAAAGGGCAAATTTTTCCCGTGATTTAAATGGAGTAAAAACTCCAATAGTGAGTTATGAGGACAGAGTTTCCTCCCGTGGTTATAGAGACAAGGTGTCTCTAAGTAGGTCCCCTTTTGTGTATCATGAGTTCCCTGAAAGAATCAGGATGGGTTATGATAACGTTATGTTGCCTTTTGTGTGGAGTGATAGAGACAAAGTGAGATGGTGTCATGATGAGAGGTATTGTGAGAGAGTGGTAGAATTATTCACATTGAGAGAGAGAGAGAGAGAGAGAGAGAGAGAGAGAGAGAGAGAGAGAGAGAGAGAGAGAGAGAGAGAGATAATATTATTTTATGTTGTTAGAAGTTACGAAGAGCTACTAGAGAAAATAAAGAGAGAGAGAGAGAATTAGTAATATTGTTGACTTACCTTGTTATGAAGATAGTGCAGAAATAAGTAATAATAACGTTGATAATTATATTGAATGCTTACCTGTGCATAGACGAGGAGTATTAATAATAGATGATTCTGAAATTGAGAGGTTAAAATACTTAGGGGTGATGGCTAATAATACAGACGGTGACAAGACCAAAACTAATGAGGTAGACAGGCTATATGATTTAATAATAATGTGGGATAATCCAGTAGATTATTATGTGGGTTTTACGGAACAATTTGAAATATTAGAGAATTATTATATAAATAATAATAATGAAATGAGTGTGAGTAAAGATGAGAATTGTTGTGTAAAAGTAAGACTCATATATGATGATGGGGGTTAAATAAATAATAAGTGAATGGACATTTTAATTATTTTAGTTTATGGTAATGACCTGGCTACATTATGTAATGAGGTATGGTAAACAAGAGAAATAACGACAAGAAATTGTAAATAAATTTATAGTGAAATTAATTGTGTTTGTGTTGTAAAATGTGTTTTATGTAAACAATGTGTGTAGGTAGGAGAAATTGATTTAATAATAATAAGAATATTCTATCAGACCAAATAAAGAATGAGAGTTTGTAATAAATGAACTGTAATTGTTTTGGAAGAAGGTAATTAAAGTAACTTTGTGTTTTAAATAACTGATTAAATTAAAATAAATTGTAGATGAATTAATTGATTTAAATGTGGTAGAAATAAATTTTGATAATGAATTTAAACGATGTTTCTGAGATTTGAAATTGATAAAAAATATAATGAGTGAAGGTAGAATGTGTTTAGTTGTGGAGTCATATGGTTGTTAAAATGTTTCAGAAGGTACATATGGTTGTACGGGATATTTGTGGTGATGAATTGTTTATATATTGGAATTAATGACAGTAATCATGTATTTATTAGATGGAGTGATTGACCATTATGTAAGTATGAATTTGATAATGACTGAAGTAAAGTAAAAGAGTCTTATAATGGCACTAAATGAGTTTGAAAGAAGCTAACTTAGGTAAAATATTATTGTGAAATGTTATGCAAAATGAATGTTGATAATAAACTTGAATTTTTGGAGAATCTAATGGTCCAACAAATGTTAAATAATTAAAGAGTATAAATAAAAAGAGTTAATAGAAAGTTCGAGTTGTAATGTTGATAATTTTTTATACAAATTATTTAAAGGTGAATTGTTTAGTTGAACGTAGCAATGTTAATGTTTATTTTGTTATTATGCAAGATTGAGGGGTAATTTTGGGGGGTTGTTTGGTGTTTTGAGAAGAGAAAAGGAATTGTGGAATGTAGTGACAATACATGTAGAAGGATACGTTAGATATTAGTTATGCTATTGGAGTGGCGGCATGTGCCACTGCAGATAGCGATGAGTGTTGGTGGTAACGTCAAGGCACGTTACTATCATTGGCGGCCTCAAGAGGGCGTATATACACTGCACAACCACTTATATAATTTTATATTATATGTTAATTGATACCGTGCAGTGTTAATATTGATGGAGTGAAAACATGCGAATGAGAGAAGATTTCCCCACCTTTTCGGGCGATCTCGGCCTTACCAACCCAGATCGTGGTTTTGGACGACAACCAGCTGTGGGCAGAAATTGTAAAATTGACCATGGTTGGTTGCCCTTGAAATTGGTGAAAATTGAAATTAATGGGGGGCAACTTAGGGGAAATCCCCGGAACTATGGAACAGCGACTATCACCTTGTTCGAGTAGGAACAGCAAAAAAGGTGATAGACCCGTTTTACGGTTATAACTATATAAAATCAGATATTATATCTGGCAGTTTAAAATGTAAGGCCGAAGCAAGGACAGGAGATGCCAAAATTCCTCCCTAACTTCAGTCCTTGTGGAAGCAACTGGACACTACAGTCCAGGGGGGTCATAGTGTGTGTGGAAAGGAGATTACTCAGGGGAGTAACGCGTTAAAATCTTAAAACTGAAGTATGTTGATGAGCTGATGAAATAACTAAATGATTATTGTGCTCATAGCAATGAACATCACAGATACTGTTCAGTCGGTATTGTTGTCCCAAATTGTATTGATGGTCTGATTATTGCTATAATTGCTGTTCTGTATGGCTTATGACGTACATTATATTCACTTACCATAAATAACTAATTTCATGACTTAGAGATTTTAAAAGTAGAATATTTTAAATGTAGTAATGTGTATGCATTTGTTTTTATGTACTTGGCCATTTCAAGTAATTAATACTTTATGTAACTTGTTTTTAGGTACCTAGTATTTCTAGTAATTAATATTTCCTGATGAGTTTTTCTTGTTTATTCAGAGTATGTATAATAGGTCAACATGATTGTATGATATGCTCATGACATGGGGAATTGATATGTAATTATTTTGAAATGTAATGATGTTAGATTAAGTTGTATTTTTTTGTGTGTTTTATATGTATAACATGTACCTACAATTTTGTTTAATTTTTGTATTTTATGTAATTTACTTTGAACCAAATGTATTAAGATGAATGTATGTATGTACACCATATTTGAAAATTAGTTTGGAAATTATTTGGAATTAATGTTGATAATGAAATTTGAGATGGAACTTAGTGTACTTTGAGAAGCAGTTAAATAATTTTAGATGAGTTAATGGAAATGAAAATTTTGTTTTTAAATTTGAGACATTTTCAAAAAAAAATAAAAATTGAAATTTGGTAATTGAAGATGATAGTTGACCGGTTAGGATTGAATTTTTGCATTTGAATTGGTAACTGTATTTGATTAATTTTGGAAGCAAATCTGAAGATTTTTGAATTTTTTATTTAAAAAAAATTTTTTTTGATGTTTCAGACCGGACAGGTCAACATGTATTGAAAACAGAAATGTTTACAGTACTGTTAAGAATATATATGTATGATTAAGTATAAACAAGAACCAATGCTTTTTTTTCAGCGAACCAATACAATTATTTACAATTAAAGGGAAACGCATCAGTGAAGGATGTGGAAGAATGAAAGGACAGTTATTAGATATTTTTACGGAATGTTTAAAAGCCAAATGATACTGTGGGGCTTACCTGTTCTGACCGACGCGTTGGAGCAGCGAAGTCTCGGGTCTGTTTGACTTTGTGGTGTTGGGATTCTCTCTAAGGAAGTCCAGCAAAGTCGGATGGATGTTTCCACAGCCACTTGACTAGGGGGGTAGTTAAACCCATAGTGTTTGTGATAAAGGATTAAAGGAGGGTTGTGGCTCCACATCCGCACTGATCCCTTTAGGTTAGGCAATGAGAGTTTTTATGCTCTTGGGCATAAAACCTCTCATTGGGGGGGGGGTACTGTAATGTGTCAAAATGGGGGCTTTTATTTTTTATTAAATAAATTTAATCTCATCATTGCAAGTCCCATGTGAAATAGTGTCGGATTCAAACAATGAACGGTAACATAACTTTTTGGGCTGGGTGTAGACGGAGAACGCAATACTGGGTTGTGAACCGAATAATTGTCACGTACTGTGTGCGCGTGCACAAGCCCAGGCGCACCTTCTACGCACAACAGTTGGAACCGACGCGACAAAAATGGCTAAGCAGAAAGATTTTCTTGCAACGTGCTTTGGAGATGGAGGAAACAACGAAGAGGCTCCACCCACCTAAGCCTCTAATATCGTCACCGCCTAACGTCGCTGGTTAACTTGGCACATGAACAGTCCATACTTCTGTGTACGGCGACGAAAAAGTTGCAGTTTGACGGCAGTGCCTTCCCGTTCATTAACAAGGTATAGTGGGGAGTCTTGTTCGCACTGTTAGCCCAGCCATCACTCCGGCCTGAGGTATTAGACTCAACTTATAAAAAACCGAGTCTATTTTTAATAAAATGTCATAAATTTCGTCAAATGTGATCGAAGGGTAAATTCGGAGTTAATAAGACAAGAAACATGAACAAAATTTAACGATATTTAGTGAAAGTGCGTGAACACTCGTGACGCAACGGTGTTGGACCACGTAAGTTTTGAATACGCAACAATTTTTTTTTTATAAATGGGCATAGACTAAAAAGAAAATAAATGAGATCTCGAATAATTTTGTGTGCGAGTTGTGTGCGTATATAAATAAAAAATAAAGGTATTGGTTCTTTTAGAATAGTTAAAGATAAAAAAGATAAGGATGTATTTCATATGTTAAAAATGATAATGATGTATTTCATAGGTTAAAAATAGTAATGTGAAAGGGTTAACATTTTTTTATTTCATGCATAGAAAGAAGTTTGAATATAAATGTCACTTTAATAGTAAATAAAATGTTATCTACTATATTATATAATTTGTTAAACAAGTTATTTACAAACACCTCATTTCATTTGCTGCACTGATCAGTTCGCCGTAAGAACGGGGTTAGTTCACCACTAGAGATCCGGCCAACACATATAAGAATTAAAGGTAGGTGGAAGTGTATAATTAATTCATTCATTATCAAATAGAATTATATAGTTACAATGGTGCGGCGTGACCATGATGTAATATAATAATAAATTGTAAACTTTCTCAAGTGAAACTTACTTGTCTGTTTTGTATGTAGAACGCGTTTCGGCGTCGTGTTCGCCTTCTTCAGCTTTGCGACAGACTGCCAGTACCTAGTAACGTTTGTTTGTTGGAAGGTATAGTGGGGGTGGTGTATAGAGGAAGAGGATTGGCGCGGGGATCCGAATTATTGTTTGTTTTGTGTATAACTATGTCGAAAAGTGTGTGATTTATATTGCAATTGATCGTTTAGTATGTTGTTTGGTGTTTGTATATTGAGTTTTCGCCCTTTGAAATATACAAACACCACACAACGCAACCAAGCAACATACTAAACGACCAATTGCAATATAAATCACATACACTTTTCGACACAGTTATACACAAAACAAACAATAATTCGGATCCCTGCACCAATCCCCTTCCTCTATACACCACCCCCACTATACCTTCCAACCAACAAACGTTACTAGGTACTAGCAGTCTGTCGCAAAGCTGAAGAAGGCGAACACGACGCTGAAACGCGTTCTACATACAAAACAGACAAGTAAGTTTCACTTGAGAAAGTTTTCAGTATTATATAAAGTGTAGTGCAGTGAAAGAAGATGATGAACAAACAAGACAACTATAATAAATTGTATTACACCGGCCTATTTTGACAGTGCAGGAAGTGAAATACGGTTGTGAAAGCAACAAAATTTAATTTACGTAATTATGGTGTAAGATTTATGTTATAGTATAATGTTTTGAAGGGAAGATTAACCAATTGTAGTTATAACATAAGTAAAAATAAGTTATAAATCGGTTAAAAATGTCTGAGCATGCAAAACAAAGTAATTTAACAGACGTAGATATGAGCGAAAGTGACCTTGAACCACAGTCATTGGATGAAAGTGAAACGCGAACAGCTGGTCTGAGCAGTGACGAGAGCGCTATTACGGAAACAGCTGTTGGCAGTAACATAATAATTCATTCCACCCCAATTGTGACCCAATTCCAATTAAGCGAATCAGCTGTTGATTCTGGAATTCAATTAACTCCAGTTTTAACAGATAAAAATACACAATCCGATGACAATGATATAATGAGCTTTTTACAACAAATTGATAATAAATTTGATAAATTGAGTAATGATATTAATGAGCAGAAAATAGTGAACAACAGAATATTAAAAATGACGCTAATTTTAAAGAGATTAACGTAAAATTTGATGATCTATGTAAACGTATTGCTGAACGTTTCCAGACAGCTATAAAACAAATACAAGATGATGTAAATAACGTTACAAGAAATACCGGTAAGTGTCGTGGAAATGTAATTGATGAAGTAACTGAGAACAATCATGATAATTATAGTAATGATTTAACAAGTAATAGCAAAATAAAAAGTGATAACAACGAGATAATTAAAAATGTGTTAGAAAGTAAAGTGAATAATAATAGTGGAGAGGAAGTTTTAGTGGAAATAGAGAGTAGTAATAAGATAGTGGTTGAAGAGAGGTTGGGTTTACAAAGGGCAAATTTTTCCCGTGATTTAAATGGAGTAAAAACTCCAATAGTGAGTTATGAGGACAGAGTTTCCTCCCGTGGTTATAGAGACAAGGTGTCTCTAAGTAGGTCCCCTTTTGTGTATCATGAGTTCCCTGAAAGAATCAGGATGGGTTATGATAACGTTATGTTGCCTTTTGTGTGGAGTGATAGAGACAAAGTGAGATGGTGTCATGATGAGAGGTATTGTGAGAGAGTGGTAGAATTATTCACATTGAGAGAGAGAGAGAGAGAGAGAGAGAGAGAGAGAGAGAGAGAGAGAGAGAATATTATTTTATGTTGTTAGAAGTTACGAAGAGCTACTAGAGAAAATAAAGAGAGAGAGAGAGAATTAGTAATATTGTTGACTTACCTTGTTATGAAGATAGTGCAGAAATAAGTAATAATAACGTTGATAATTATATTGAATGCTTACCTGTGCATAGACGAGGAGTATTAATAATAGATGATTCTGAAATTGAGAGGTTAAAATACTTAGGGGTGATGGCTAATAATACAGACGGTGACAAGACCAAAACTAATGAGGTAGACAGGCTATATGATTTAATAATAATGTGGGATAATCCAGTAGATTATTATGTGGGTTTTACGGAACAATTTGAAATATTAGAGAATTATTATATAAATAATAATAATGAAATGAGTGTGAGTAAAGATGAGAATTGTTGTGTAAAAGTAAGACTCATATATGATGATGGGGGTTAAATAAATAATAAGTGAATGGACATTTTAATTATTTTAGTTTATGGTAATGACCTGGCTACATTATGTAATGAGGTATGGTAAACAAGAGAAATAACGACAAGAAATTGTAAATAAATTTATAGTGAAATTAATTGTGTTTGTGTTGTAAAATGTGTTTTATGTAAACAATGTGTGTAGGTAGGAGAAATTGATTTAATAATAATAAGAATATTCTATCAGACCAAATAAAGAATGAGAGTTTGTAATAAATGAACTGTAATTGTTTTGGAAGAAGGTAATTAAAGTAACTTTGTGTTTTAAATAACTGATTAAATTAAAATAAATTGTAGATGAATTAATTGATTTAAATGTGGTAGAAATAAATTTTGATAATGAATTTAAACGATGTTTCTGAGATTTGAAATTGATAAAAAATATAATGAGTGAAGGTAGAATGTGTTTAGTTGTGGAGTCATATGGTTGTTAAAATGTTTCAGAAGGTACATATGATTGTACGGGATATTTGTGGTGATGAATTGTTTATATATTGGAATTAATGACAGTAATCATGTATTTATTAGATGGAGTGATTGACCATTATGTAAGTATGAATTTGATAATGACTGAAGTAAAGTAAAAGAGTCTTATAATGGCACTAAATGAGTTTGAAAGAAGCTAACTTAGGTAAAATATTATTGTGAAATGTTATGCAAAATGAATGTTGATAATAAACTTGAATTTTTGGAGAATCTAATGGTCCAACAAATGTTAAATAATTAAAGAGTATAAATAAAAAGAGTTAATAGAAAGTTCGAGTTGTAATGTTGATAATTTTTTATACAAATTATTTAAAGGTGAATTGTTTAGTTGAACGTAGCAATGTTAATGTTTATTTTGTTATTATGCAAGATTAAGGGGTAATTTTGGGGGGTTGTTTGGTGTTTTGAGAAGAGAAAAGCAATTGTGGAATGTAGTGACAATACATGTAGAAGGATACGTTAGATATTAGTTATGCTATTGGAGTGGCGGCATGTGCCACTGCAGATAGCGATGAGTGTTGGTGGTAACGTCAAGGCACGTTACTATCATTGGCGGCCTCAAGAGGGCGTATATACACTGCACAACCACTTATATAATTTTATATTATATGTTAATTGATACCGTGCAGTGTTAATATTGATGGAGTGAAAACATGCGAATGAGAGAAGATTTCCCCACCTTTTCGGGCGATCTCGGCCTTACCAACCCAGATCGTGGTTTTGGACGACAACCAGCTGTGGGCAGAAATTGTAAAATTGACCATGGTTGGTTGCCCTTGAAATTGGTGAAAATTGAAATTAACGGGGGGCAACTTAGGGGAAATCCCCGGAACTATGGAACAGCGACTATCACCTTGTTCGAGTAGGAACAGCAAAAAAGGTGATAGACCCGTTTTAAGGTTATAACTATATAAAATCAGATATTATATCTGGCAGTTTAAAATGTAAGGCCGAAGCAAGGACAGGAGATGCCAAAATTCCTCCCTAACTTCAGTCCTTGTGGAAGCAACTGGACACTACAGTCCAGGGGGGTCATAGTGTGTGTGGAAAGGAGATTACTCAGGGGAGTAACGCGTTAAAATCTTAAAACTGAAGTATGTTGATGAGCTGATGAAATAACTAAATGATTATTGTGCTCATAGCAATGAACATCACAGATACTGTTCAGTCGGTATTGTTGTCCCAAATTGTATTGATGGTCTGATTATTGCTATAATTGCTGTTCTGTATGGCTTATGACGTACATTATATTCACTTACCATAAATAACTAATTTCATGACTTAGAGATTTTAAAAGTAGAATATTTTAAATGTAGTAATGTGTATGCATTTGTTTTTATGTACTTGGCCATTTCAAGTAATTAATACTTTATGTAACTTGTTTTTAGGTACCTAGTATTTCTAGTAATTAATATTTCCTGATGAGTTTTTCTTGTTTATTCAGAGTATGTATAGTAGGTCAACATGATTGTATGATATGCTCATGACATGGGGAATTGATATGTAATTATTTTGAAATGTAATGATGTTAGATTAAGTTGTATTTTTTTGTGTGTTTTATATGTATAACATGTACCTACAATTTTGTTTAATTTTTGTATTTTATGTAATTTACTTTGAACCAAATGTATTAAGATGAATGTATGTATGTACACCATATTTGAAAATTAGTTTGGAAATTATTTGGATTTAACGTTGATAATGAAATTTGAGATGGAACTTAGTGTACTTTGAGAAGCAGTTAAATAATTTTAGATGAGTTAATGGAAATGAAAATTTTGTTTTTAAATTTGAGACATTTTCAAAAAAAATAAAAATTGAAATTTGGTAATTGAAGATGATAGTTGACCGGTTAGGACTGAATTTTTGCATTTGAATTGGTAACTGTATTTGATTAATTTTGGAAGCAAATCTGAAGATTTTTGAATTTTTTATTTAAAAAAAATTTTTTTTGATGTTTCAGACCGGACAGGTCAACATGTATTGAAAACAGAAATGTTTACAGTACTGTTAAGAATATATATGTATGATTAAGTATAAACAAGAACCAATGCTTTTTTTTCAGCGAACCAATACAATTATTTACAATTAAAGGGAAACGCATCAGTGAAGGATGTGGAAGAATGAAAGGACAGTTATTAGATATTTTTACGGAATGTTTAAAAGCCAAATGATACTGTGGGGCTTACCTGTTCTGACCGACGCGTTGGAGCAGCGAAGTCTCGGGTCTGTTTGACTTTGTGGTGTTGGGATTCTCTCTAAGGAAGTCCAGCAAAGTCGGATGGATGTTTCCACAGCCACTTGACTAGGGGGGTAGTTAAACCCATAGTGTTTGTGATAAAGGATTAAAGGAGGGTTGTGGCTCCACATCCGCACTGATCCCTTTAGGTTAGGCAATGAGAGTTTTTATGCTCTTGGGCATAAAACCTCTCATTGGGGGGGGGGGTACTGTAATGTGTCAAAATGGGGGCTTTTATTTTTTATTAAATAAATTTAATCTCATCATTGCAAGTCCCATGTGAAATAGTGTCGGATTCAAACAATGAACGGTAAATAACTTTTTGGGCTGGGTGTAGACGGAGAACGCAATACTGGGTTGTGAACCGAATAATTGTCACGTACTGTGTGCGCGTGCACAAGCCCGGGCGCACCTTCTACGCACAACAGTTGGAACCGACGCGACAAAAATGGCTAAGCAGAAAGATTTTCTTGCAACGTGCTTTGGAGATGGAGGAAACAACGAAGAGGCTCCACCCACCTAAGCCTCTAATATCGTCACCGCCTAACGTCGCTGGTTAACTTGGCACATGAACAGTCCATACTTCTGTGTACGGCGACGAAAAAGTTGCAGTTTGACGGCAGTGCCTTCCCGTTCATTAACAAGGTATAGTGGGGAGTCTTGTTCGCACTGTTAGCCCAGCCATCACTCCGGCCTGAGGTATTAGACTCAACTTATAAAAAACCGAGTCTATTTTTAATAAAATGTCATAAATTTCGTCAAATGTGATCGAAGGGTAAATTCGGAGTTAATAAGACAAGAAACATGAACAAAATTTAACGATATTTAGTGAAAGTGCGTGAACACTCGTGACGCAACGGTGTTGGACCACGTAAGTTTTGAATACGCAACAATTTTTTTTTTATAAATGGGCATAGACTAAAAAGAAAATAAATGAGATCTCGAATAATTTTGTGTGCGAGTTGTGTGCGTATATAAATAAAAAATAAAGGTATTGGTTCTTTTAGAATAGTTAAAGATAAAAAAGATAAGGATGTATTTCATATGTTAAAAATGATAATGATGTATTTCATAGGTTAAAAATAGTAATGTGAAAGGGTTAACATTTTTTTATTTCATGCATAGAAAGAAGTTTGAATATAAAAGTCACTTTAATAGTAAATAAAATGTTATCTACTATATTATATAATTTGTTAAACAAGTTATTTACAAACACCTCATTTCATTTGCTGCACTGATCAGTTCGCCGTAAGAACGGGGTTAGTTCACCACTAGAGATCCGGCCAACACATATAAGAATTAAAGGTAGGTGGAAGTGTATAATTAATTCATTCATTATCAAATAGAATTATATAGTTACAATGGTGCGGCGTTACCATGATGTAATATAATAATAAATTGTAAACTTTCTCAAGTGAAACTTACTTGTCTGCTTTGTATGTAGAACGCGTTTCGGCGTCGTGTTCGCCTTCTTCAGGGAAGGTATAGTGGGGGTGGTGTATAGAGGAAGGGGATTGGCGCGGGGATCCGAATTATTGTTTGTTTTGTGTATAACTATGTCGAAAAGTGTATGTGATTTATATTGCAATTGGTCGTTTAGTATGTTGTTTGGTTGTGTTGTGTGGTGTTTGTATATTTCATACTGTTCAGCTGTGTTGAATTTTCGCCCTTTGAAATATACAAACACCACACAACACAACCAAACAACATACTAAACGACCAATTGCAATATAAATCACATACACTTTTTGACAGAGTTATACACAAAACAAACAATAATTCGGATCCCTGCACCAATCCCCTTCCTCTATACACCACCCCCACTATACCTTCCAACCAACAAACGTTACTAGGTACTAGCAGTCTGTCGCAAAGCTGAAGAAGGCGAACACGACGCTGAAACGCGTTCTACATACAAAACAGACAAGTAAGTTTCACTTGAGAAAGTTTTCAGTATTATATAAAGTGTAGTGCAGTGAAAGAAGATGATGAACAAACAAGACAACTATAATAAATTGTATTACACCGGCCTATTTTGACAGTGCAGGAAGTGAAATACGGTTGTGAAAGCAACAAAATTTAATTTACGTAATTATGGTGTAAGATTTATGTTATAGTATAATGTTTTGAAGGGAAGATTAACCAATTGTAGTTATAACATAAGTAAAAATAAGTTATAAATCGGTTAAAAATGTCTGAGCATGCAAAACAAAGTAATTTAACAGACGTAGATATGAGCGAAAGTGGCCTTGAACCACTGTCATTGGATGAAAGTGAAACGCGAACAGCTGGTCTGAGCAGTGACGAGAGCGCTATTACGGAAACAGCTGTTGGCAGTAACGTAATAATTCATTCCACCCCAATTGTGACCCAATTCCAATTAAGCGAATCAGCTGTTGATTCTGGAATTCAATTAACTCCAGTTTTAACAGATAAAAATACACAATCCGATGACAATGATATAATGAGCTTTTTACAACAAATTGATAATAAATTTGATAAATTGAGTAATGATATTAATGAGCAGAAAATAAAATGTGAACAACAGAATATTAAAAATGACGTTAATTTTAAAGAGATTAACGTAAAATTTGATGATCTATGTAAACGTATTGCTGAACGTTTCCAGACAGCTATAAAACAAATACAAGATGATGTAGATAACGTTACAAGAAATACCGGTAAGTGTCGTGGAAATGTAATTGATGAAGTAACTGAGAACAATCATGATAATTATAGTAATGATTTAACAAGTAATAGCAAAATAAAAAGTGATAACAACGAGATAATAAAAAATGTGTTAGAAAGTAAAGTGAATAATAATAGTGGAGAGGACGTTTTAGTGGAAATAGAGAGTAGTAATAAGATAGTGGTTGAAGAGAGGTTGGGTTTACAAAGGGCAAATTTTTCCCGTGATTTAAATGGAGTAAAGACTCCAATAGTGAGTTATGAGGACAGAGTTTCCTCCCGTGGTTATAGAGACAAGGTGTCTCTAAGTAGGTCCCCTTTTGTGTATCATGAGTTCCCTGAAAGAATCAAGATGGGTTATGATAACGTTATGTTGCCTTTTGTGTGGAGTGATAGAGACAAAGTGAGATGGTGTCATGATGAGAGGTATTGTGAGAGAGTGGTAGAATTATTCACATTGAGAGAGAGAGAGAGAGAGAGAGAGAGAGAGAGAGAGAGAGAGAGAGAGAGAGAGAGAGAGAGAGAGAGAGAGAGAGAGAGAGAGAGAGAGAGAATTAGTAATATTGTTGACTTACCTTGTTATGAAGATAGTGCAGAAATAAGTAATAATAACGTTGATAATTATATTGAATGCTTACCTGTGCATAGACGAGGAGTATTAATAATAGATGATTCTGAAATTGAGAGGTTAAAATACTTAGGGGTGATGGCTAATAATACAGACGGTGACAAGACCAAAACTAATGAGGTAGACAGGCTATATGATTTAATAATAATGTGGGATAATCCAGTAGATTATTAGGTGGGTTTTACGGAACAATTTGAAATATTAGAGAATTATTATATAAATAATAATAATGAAATGAGTGTGAGTAAAGATGAGAATTGTTGTGTAAAAGTAAGACTCATATATGATGATGGGGGTTAAATAAATAATAAGTGAATGGACATTTTAATTATTTTAGTTTATGGTAATGACCTGGCTACATTATGTAATGAGGTATGGTAAACAAGAGAAATAATGACAAGAAATTGTAAATAAATTTATAGTGAAATTAATTGTGTTTGTGTTGTAAAATGTGTTTTATGTATACAATGTGTGTAGGTAGGAGAAATTGATTTAATAATAATAAGAATATTCTATCAGACCAAATAAAGAATGAGAGTTTGTAATAAATGAACTGTAATTGTTTTGGAAGAAGGTAATTAAAGTAACTTTGTGTTTTAAATAACTGATTGAATTAAAATAAATTGTAGATGAATTAATTGATTTAAATGTGGTAGAAATAAATTTTGATAATGAATTTAAACGATGTTTCTGAGATTTGAAATTGATAAAAAATATAATGAGTGAAGGTAGAATGTGTTTAGTTGTGGAGTCATATGGTTGTTAAAATGTTTCAGAAGGTACATATGGTTGTACGGGATATTTGTGGTGATGAATTGTTTATATATTGGAATTAATGACAGTAATCATGTATTTATTAGATGGAGTGATTGACCATTATGTAAGTATGAATTTGATAATGACTGAAGTAAAGTAAAAGAGTCTTATAATGGCACTAAATGAGTTTGAAAGAAGCTAACTTAGGTAAAATATTATTGTGAAATGTTATGCAAAATGAATGTTGATAAAAAACTTGAATTTTTGGAGAATCTAGTGGTCCAATAAATGTTATATAATTAAGAGTATAAATAAAAAGAGTTAATAGAAAGTTCGAGTTGTAATGTTGATAATTTTTTATACAAATTATTTAAAGGTGAATTGTTTAGTTGAACGTAGCAATGTTAATGTTTATTTTGTTATTATGCAAGATTAAGGGGTAATTTTGGGGGGTTGTTTGGTGTTTTGAGAAGAGAAAAGCAATTGTGGAATGTAGTGACAATACATGTAGAAGGATATGTTAGATATTAGTTATGCTATTGGAGTGGCGGCATGTGCCACTGCAGATAGCGATGAGTGTTGGTGGTAACGTCAAGGCACGTTACTATCATTGGCGGCCTCAAGAGGGCGTATATACACTGCACAACCACTTATATAATTTTATATTATGTTAATTGATACCGTGCAGTGTTAATATTGATGGAGTGAAAACATGCGAATGAGAGATTTCCCCGCCTTTTCGGGCGATCTCGGCCTTACCAACCCAGATCGTGGTTTTGGACGACAACCAGCTGTGGGCAGAAATTGTAAAATTGACCATGGTTGGTTGCCCTTGAACTTGGTGAAAAGTGAAATTAACGGGGGGCAACTTAGGGGAAATCCCCGGAACTATGGAACAGCGACTATCACCTTGTTCGAGTAGGAACAGCAAAAAAGGTGATAGACCCGTTTTAAGGTTATAACTATATAAAATCAGATATTATGATAACTGGCAGTTTAAAATGTAAGGCCGAAGCAAGGACAGGAGATGCCAAAATTCCTCCCTAACTTCAGTCCTTGTGGAAGCAACTGGACACTACAGTCCAGGGGGGTCATAGTGTGTGTGGAAAGGAGATTACTCAGGGGAGTAACGCGTTAAAATCTTAAACTGAAGTATGTTGATGAGCTGATGAAATAACTAAATGATTATTGTGCTCATAGCAATGAACATCACAGATACTGTTCAGTCGGTATTGTTGTCCCAAATTGTATTGATGGTCTGATTATTGCTATAATTGCTGTTCTGTATGGCTTATGACGTACATTATATTCACTTACCATAAATAACTAATTTCATGACTTAGAGATTTTAAAAGTAGAATATTTTAAATGTAGTAATGTGTATGCATTTGTTTTTATGTACTTGGCCATTTCAAGTAATTAATACTTTATGTAACTTGTTTTTAGGTACCTAGTATTTCTAGTAATTAATATTTCCTGATGAGTTTTTCTTGTTTATTCAGAGTATGTATAGTAGGTGAACATGATTGTATGATATGCTCATGACATGGGGAATTGATATGTAATTATTTTGAAATGTAATGTATGTTAGATTAAGTTGTATTTTTTTGTGTGTTTTATATGTATAACATGTACCTGCAATTTTGTTTAATTTTTGTATTTTATGTAATTTACTTTGAACCAAATGTATTAAGATGAATTTATGTATGTACACCATATTTGAAAATTAGTTTGAAAATTATTTGGATTTAACGTTGATAATGAAATTTGAGATGGAACTTAGTGTACTTTGAGAAACAGTTAAATAATTTTAGATGAGTTAATGGAAATGAAAATTTTGTTTTTAAATTTGAGACATTTTCAAAAAAAATAAAAATTGAAATTTGGTAATTGAAGATGATAGTTGACCGGTTAGGACTGAATTTTTGCATTTGAATTGGTAACTGTATTTGATTAATTTTGGAAGCAAATCTGAAGATTTTTGAATTTTTTATTAAAAAAAAATTTTTTTTGATGTTTCAGACCGGACAGGTCAACATGTATTGAAAACAGAAATGTTTACAGTACTGTTAAGAATATATATGTATGATTAAGTATAAACAAGAACCAATGCTTTTTTTTCAGCGAACCAATACAATTATTTACAATTAAAGGGAAACGCATCAGTGAAGGATGTGGAAGAATGAAAGGACAGTTATTAGATATTTTTACGGAATGTTTAAAAGCCAAATGATACTGTGGGGCTTACCTGTTCTGACCGACGCGTCGGAGCAGCGAAGTCTCGGGTCCGTTTGACTTTGTGGTGTTGGGATTCTCTCTAAGGAAGTCCAGCAAAGTCGGATGGATGTTTCCACAGCCACTTGACTAGGGGGGTAGTTAAACCCATAGTGTTTGTGATAAAGGATTAAAGGGGGGTTGTGGCTCCACATCCGCACTGATCCCTTTAGGTTAGGCAATGAGAGTTTTTATGCTCTTGGGCATAAAACCTCTCATTGGGGAGGGGGGTACTGTAATGTGTCAAAATGGGGGCTTTTATTTTTTATTAAATAAATTTAATCTCATCATTGCAAGTCCCATGTGAAATAGTGTCGGATTCAAACAATGAACGGTAACATAACTTTTTGGGCTGGGTGTAGACGGAGAACGCAATACTGGGTTGTAAACCGAATAATTGTCACGTACTGTGTGCGCGTGCACAAGCCCGGGCGCACCTACGCACAACAGTTGGAACCAACGCGACAAAAATGGCTAAGCAGAAAGATTTTCTTGCAATGTGCTTTGGAGATGGAGGAAACAACGAAGAGGCTCCACCCACCTAAGCCTCTAATATCGTCACCGCCTAACGTCGCTGGTTAACTTGGCACATGAATAGTCCATAATTCCGTGTACGGCGACGAAAAAGTTGCAGTTTGACGGCAGTGCCTTCCCGTTCATTAACAAGGTATAGTGGGGAGTCTTGTTCGCACTGTTAGCCCAGCCATCACTCCGGCCTGAGGAATTAGACTAAACTGATAAAAAACCGAGTCTATTTTTAATAAAATGTCATAAATTTCGTCAAATGTGATCGAAGCGTAAATTCGGAGTTAATAAGACAAGAAACATGAACAAAATTTAACGATATTTAGTGAAAGTGCGTGAACACTCGTGACGCAACGGTGTTGGACCACGTAAGTTTTGAATACGCAACAATTTTTTTTTTATAAATGGGCATAGACTAAAAAGAAAATAAATGAGATCTCGAATAATTTTGTGTGTGAGTTGTGTGCGTATATAAATAAAAAATAAAGGTATTGGTTCTTTTAGAATAGTTAAAGATAAAAAAGATAAGGATGTATTTCATACGTTAAAAATGATAATGATGTATTTCATAGGTTAAAAATAGTAATGAGAAAGGGTTAACATTTTTTTATTTCATGCATAGAAAGAAGTTTGAATATAAATGTCACTTTAATAGTAAATAAAATGTTATCTACTATATTATATAATTTGTTAAACAAGTTATTTACAAACACCTCATTTCATTTGCTGCACTGATCAGTTCGTCGTTAGTTCACCACTAGAGATCCGGCCAACACATATAAGAATTAAAGGTAGGTGGAAGTGTATAATTAATTCATTCATTATCAAATAGAATTATATTATAGTTACAACATGAACTGCTGGGAACACATGCTCCCCTCTCAATCTCTTCAATAAATACAGTATTTACATATCCACATGTAGATGAATTTATATACATGATAATAAATATACATAGTTTACAGTCTAACACTAAAAAATATTAATGTTTCAGGATCATGGATACTCCGCAATGTTAAAAAAAATAAGGTAAGTTTTTATAACTTTAAAAATAACCCATGATATCCCATTTTTTTTGCAATTTTAAACATTTTTAATATACAGAAATGTAAATCTTACAATTCTGTTGCGTGTATTATATAATTACAATGCTTGTGTGCACAAGCTAACGTACAGATAATAGTGACTCAAATTATTTTCAATGGTTCTAATGCATGTAGATAAAATATGCATTTAATAAAAAGAACTCGCATCCTGTACTCTGTTTCAAATATTTGTAACACACACTTCACCGATTTCGAACACGACATATACAGTTATTTTCTCATCTTAACTCAGTTCATCTTAACACCTGAAAAACACTCAAAAAGTGAGTTATGTTAGACATACATATCATATTTAACTTCGATGGAGAACAATACTAATAGAATAACAGAAAGTTTACAGATTATTACACATTCAAAGGTGGCCAAATGATTGTGCAGACAAATGAACATACAATATGTGTAGTAAAGTAATACTACTTTTGAATTTTTTTTATTAACTCATAAGTATTACATTATTTTACATGTGTACAGTCAACTGCATTATCCATGATATATTTCAAACAAGAAACAGACGTTAAAGCTGTTTATTTTTTATTAAAAAAAAAAAAAAAAAAAAATTAATTTTTTGAACCAACAATCTCATTTCTTAACAAAAAATAACACTGTAATTCAGCTGCAGCCTAGATACTTAAAAAAGAAAGAAAGCAAAATAGGTTAACCAGCTAAAAAGTGGAATGTACAAACTGGGACCACAAACTAATCCATGAATATGTTGATAATACATAATAAACTTGCACAGATGAAGCGGAATTTGTTTAATTAAAACATTTACAACCAATTACCAAGAATGTCCTCACACACACATACACACACATTCGTGCAAGTGCTTATGGCTTACCATTTACTATGAAAGCCAAGCCACACAACACATTACACTGTTACATTAACTTATATCATGAACACTTACAAGCTATACAACTCAGATATTCACATTATCCATAATTATTGTATTGTACAGTACTATAGAGCAAGTTAGCAATCACACATGCAAATAATACACTGCAGCCAAATATAGATAATTTCACAGCCACTTTTTACTTTTTTTTTTGTAACGGTCTTTATTAACTTCACTTGTTACACCATATATGTATAATATAAAATGTTGTGTTATGTACAAAATAGGAACAAAATATCTGATCTACTTCCCAAACACTGTGGTTCACAAAATAATGTCTCTATAATACATAAGGAAATGGCTGCAATTGTCATACAAAAACAAAGAATCTTTTACCTCTATACTAACTAATACAACATATTATGGTTTCATTACAAAACAAATACACAATTACTACTGGAGGCTTGTGTTTTAATGTAATACATTAACTAGAAACAACAATTAGCACACCACTCTTGTACCTACACAGTCCATAAAAATATAATACTATTTTGTTACCACAGAGAGAACAACAAACTAGACACATTAGCAATATTGAATGGCAACAAAATAATTGTGCTGTATGTACACGACGCAAACAATTTTATAACTTTTGCTTCATTAAGCAGCTGACTTCAATTAATTACAATTTAGTCCTTATGTAATATTTACAGCTGACTATAATTTCACTTCAATTCATTATATACAGATTTACAAAAGAAAAGGAAAACAATAACTGAGTGGAAGTCTTCTGCAGCACAGCACAGCAGCAATTTTTATACAACATGGAATAACCATATGCTTCAGTTTCCTGATCACGTTTAACGTTCATAAAACTTAAATGAGATTATTATTATTATTATTATCATTATTATGCGTAAATTCAGTTTCAGTTTTATTTCTAAAACTGTTTACTTCAAGCATCACAAATCAAGTGACACTCAAATCATTTTACGACAAAAAATAATTAAAACCACATATTTCTTTACATGAACAAAATATCAAGTACCTTGATTAAAAATATTTGTTTGTTTTACACAACTAAAAACTTATAGTAAAATTTTAAAACATGAAATAAAAAAATAAAAAATTATATATAAATATAAAACTTAGAACTTAAGTTGAATACTGTATTCACATCAGAACACAACAATTTAATTAATCTTTCAAGTACCTTTGAATAAATGATACACTGGTTTGTTAATCTATCTTTACAATTTAAAATGTACTAAAATGATTGCATTAAGTTTTATAATTAACTTGATTAATGTTAAGTCTCCAATGAATTTAATTAATTTTTGATTTTTTTAAAAAAATATAATGAGATACATTTTAACATACTATATTATACAGACACAGGCCCGTAGCTAAAGTGCGCCACAACGGGCGCCACCTGACCTGGAATAAATTTCGCCTGATCTAACACATGTTATAAAACGTCTTCACCAATTTCAAAGCACAAATTTTTATTTGATGAAAACCTACTAATTAAAAATCCCATTAATTCAAGTAGGGAAATAAAACAAAGATTCCACTCCTCGAACTTGTGTGGCCTCTATAGGCTCATTATAGAATTTACCAATGCATGACGTAGTTTGTTGGGAACATGTATAAACATAACTATGTAACCATCTTTTTAAATGCAGATGTGCTGTATACGTTGTTTTTGGAATAGAAACAGTGTTAGCTTCGTTAGTAGATGTGCAGTTTTCATGGTTAGTATGGTGAGGGAATGCAACATCGGAAAATTATGGAGTTAAGTGACTTTTACTGCTATGCATAAATGTTTGTTTTTAAACAAGAAGCCTCAAATAGAATACGAAGCAGATAGTCTTGAATCTTATAGTAACTAATATGAAGAGGTTGCAGCACTTTTCGTACCTGTGGAAAACCAGAACATCATTTTGATTCCTAAGCCCAAGAAGCCGCCAATGCTTTCTGGAAGTTACTGCATGATATCTCTCATGCCAGCAATCTTGAAGATATTCGAGTGACTCATGTTGACACCTGGTGGTAAACAACATCATCAGTGGGGAGCAGTTCGGGTTTTGTCAGGACATTTGACTACTCTTAAGCTAGTGAGACTTGTCATCCACCAGCAGAAGCCACCAACAGGCATCACATCAATCCACACTGTCCTGTTGGACATGTTCAAACCTTTGACAAAGTCCAGAATGAAGGCCTACTATACAGATTGGCTTACACACAAATAACAGTGTTCATTGTGTATCTCACACGGTCGAATTTAATTGATTGAATCTTCAGGATGAGAGTTGACAGGGCATGTTCTTGACTTTGGGCTGACGCCGCTAGCGTTCCTCAAGAATCTGTCATTGGTTCCATTCTGTATCTTGGGTACCCATAAAACTTGCCAGTGTATTCTGGAAACATGTTGTCCTTCTTCGCTAATGGATCAATGTTCCATTATATAGCTTCCTCTATAGCTGGCCATTATATAGTTAGCCATTCTTTACGACTGGCTGCAGTAGTTTCTTTCAATGCATCACAAATATAATGCATATACAGTAATACTTCTTTTATACTTTCTCACTTATACGTTTTTCACACTTACTCGTTTTTTTCTCCAAGGTCCCATCAAAATTCCTATACTTTCGTGTTATTTTATTTTGGTTATATGTTTTTCGTTTTTTACACTTATACGATCAAATTCTTAAGTCCCTGGAGATACGAAACTTCATTTATACGTTTATTCTGAAATAAACGCTTTTATTCTGAATATGTTTAGTCTTTAATATGTTAAGTTCTGAAACTTCATTTACATATTTATTCTGATTTACATCGCATATATCACAAAATGAATATGTGAATGCAAATATTTTGGATTGAATCGTTTGCGTCAGTGAAATATGTTGTTACTACAGAAGCCATGACCATATCGGAGATTGCTGATGGTATCCAGCAGGAAATGGATGAAGATGTTGGTGACGAAGAACCAATGCAAACGCCCGTGTATTTTAGTCATTCATTAATGCCCTAGAGACAATTAAACATGAACATAAACATTAAACAAGTATCTGACGAAACTCATATCCGCGTTCTGTAATTTCATGTTTCCGACGAAATTATGATGCAGTTGTCAACATTTGAAGACATAGTTTTTTTTTCTGTGTCCGCGGAAAAGAAAAAAAACAGGTGAAGATAACGGATTTTGGAGGGAAACGATTAATTATATATGTGTAGTTTTTCTCTGTCCATATATGTTGTGTTTTATAAGTTTATACTGTATTATTCCAAACTGTAAATTGTATGTAATTTCTGTTCAGATCGTACTATTTAATTATACTATTTGTGTTGTGTTTCACTTACACATTTTTCACACTTACACGTTTTTCTTTGAAGTCCCCAGAAAAATGTATAAATGAAACTTTACTGTATTACTAATTAGGCTTATTTGTAACCCATGTGTATTTCTCATATGAGCAGAATCAGCAGAGGTGACAGGATTATTATTACAAATATGTAAATAGACTGAAGTATACATAGGCCTCAATATAAATTCCATGAACATTCAAATGGAAAATACATAAAAAACCTTTTCTGTAAAATCGTTTGCCACTCCTAATAGCTAGTTCTGGCTACGGGCCTGTAAAGACACGCTCCTGTGTATCAATACCACTATTTCAAGTTTATGAGTTAACAATTAGTCTGAATCTTTGGAAAGTTATGTCACACATCATTAATTAACATAATTATAAAATTAATTTCATCATAAGTTTGCAGAAATAAACACTTTTATTAGAAAGAATTACGAATAATCATTTTAAACCTAATTTAATTATTTTTAGCTTGTTTTACAAGCAGCTGTATATTATTTTAAGAACTATTTTTCATGGCAATTCATAATTAAGTTTTTGTAAAAATAAAAACATATTATCTATTGTTACCAATTAACAACATAATTATGTATGAACTGAAACTATTCTATATTCATTTGACAATTTTATATTCTGGGGGAGAAAAATTTTCTTTCATATCATATTTATTTTGACCTAGAGCCAATAAATTTCATTGTTACATAAATTACAAATAAAATGCACATGCAAAATAAAATAAAAAACACGATTCCCTCAACATTTATAAAACATCACATAAAAAGTTTGGTATATTATGTCACACTATTACAAAAATGGAGAAAAACTGAACTTTATCCATATACTTAGTTATTAAAATAAAATAAATAATTGGAACAGGTAAATGTTGATTTCAATATGCCGAAATATAAACATTTACATATAAGCATAAAGAATACATTGTTTTTTTTTTTAATTTGTACATTAACATAATTCATTGTGAACAGCCTGTTGAAGTCTTTCTAATTCTTCTACACTGAGCATGTTTTGATTTGGTGAAATTGGGGGCATATCAGGAAGTTTCCCAGCACGGGCCTGAGCTAAAAGTTCTGGGGAAAACCATCGTGCCAACTGGTTACTAACCGGTGAATTAGATATGTCACGGGTATCTTGTGGAGGAAATGATGATGTAGCCAAAGTGTAATTAGTAGTACTGCGAGATCCTCCCTGGCCTTCTCGTGTTCGCATTCCCATACGTGAATCTGTATACAACAAAGAAATATTTTCAAACATCTGGAAACATTAATATTATGTATCAGTATTAGTGAGTGAAATACAAAAATCTGTTATTATCTGTATGTAATACACTTTATATATAGTCATATTTCCTATTTTACCTACATCTTACATTGAGATAACAAGAATTATTATGATAAATGACTGAGACAACTCAAAGAAATTATAATATCATTTACTATGGTTGCGATGACAGTGAGGTGAAGTACTGTGCACACAATTTTTAATGTGGATGCTTCAAATTAAAATTGTTCAATTAATATTGAAATAAAAACTAATTTTGTACAATAACAAGAAATATAATGTCTGTGTGTGTGGGGGGGGATTCAAAGTGGTGGTAGCCCACGTGCATATCCTCATTATATTGGTAGCTGTATGTTGTCCTCAAAAAATTACTCCCATCTAGATTACATTAAATACAGGTCACTCTGGATATGCAATACGTTTGTACAAATGAACATGTAATGTCGAATTGTTTTGCTATTATTTTCACCTTCAGGATAGACACAATTTTCTGGCACCAAAGATATAGCATAAAAAATGTAGTTATGAAAAGAACAAAACATTACAGACAGTTATTACAAAGACTGACGCATTAAACATCACTGTGGTTTTATGTGAGTGACACACTGTCAGGCTAAAGCTGATGGTGTGTAAAGAAATAACATATGACTGAACCATTCCAACAGATAATTATAGATTATAAAAACAAAATGCAAAATATAGTGACACAACTGTATTAAAAATCTTCACCATACAAATAAAAATAGAATGGTGTCAACAAATGAGTATTATATTATTAAATACTAAACAGTGCAATAAAAAAAATATACAAATTTATAATACACTCATCCAATTTATTATATTATATTTTTTACACCATCTTTGTCAAACTCTACACTTTACACCTAAGGTAGTGAACATTGATATGTCGTTGAGATGAAAGTCAATTACATAAGTCTTGAAAATTCAAGATAGTCGTTCTAAACATTCCTCACTACGTGCAGCCGGCATCATTCAATGCTGTTCCAGATGTGGTGACTGTATCAAGGTCGTGCACTAACCTAGTCTCCAGATTCTTTGAGTGCCTGTAACTATGCAAATTATTTGGCACACTGCTCGCAGTAGGAGACTCAATTGCCAACATAAGAGAACAAATTAAAAGTGAAGTTTTTGCAGTTCATGAAAATACAACCATGAATTGATGAACAAATAAATTGATGAACAGACTGTACCAATGGTAAAGACAGAAAATAAGGCAACAGAGAAAGTCACTTAGCCTGCAGCTGAGGCAGTTCATGTCAAGGCCCCAACATTTGATGGAAGCACTCACTGGATTACATATCTTAGCAGTTTGAAGCCACTGCATGCGCAAATAATTGGACAAAGACAAATCAGTTTCACTTGTTCTTACTTTAAAATGATCTGTGCCACAGCTACTAGAGAAAGTGCCACCTGATAACCAGAACACCTATACCAAACTGACAAAGGTCTATCAATTGAAGCTTAATGATAAATGTATGGAGATAAACAGTTGTGCAATGTGTACTGAGCTCAGTTAAGAGCTAGTTGAGAGAATTCCGGGGAGAGTCTTCAAGAGTTTTAAGCAACCATCAACAGACTAATTAGACTGGCCTATCCTGAACCATCAGAAGATTTTCAAGTGAGGGGTGTGTTGCCGATATTTACTGATGATGTCAGAGATAATGAACTACATCAAGTGTTACGAATGGCAAGACACCAGATTAGTCTGGACACCCTGGTACATGCTTTAAACTTTAAGGCTGCCAAGTCAGTGTCTGGTTGGGAAAATCATAAAGTGCGTGCACTAAAAGATAGTGATGGTACAGACAATGAAGAACAGAGACCCAATAATCGGCATCACAGAACACAGGATGGAAGACTGAAGTGGGAAACCTGGACATCAACAAGATTGTCAGTCCAGAGTTAAGCAGCAAGGGAACGAGCACTAGTCTGTACAATGGGATGTGTGCTGACTAACTAGAGGAATGAAGCCCCTACACAATATGCAATTTCTATGCTTCAGAATAACACCAGGAGCTTGGTAGTTAATGGATTTGTTCAAGAAAGGTCAACTTCAATTACATTTGACAGGTGTCCCAGTTTCCATTGTGCTCCCTGATCTGGTGAAAATCTCAAGCCAATCTAGTGCTCTAGCAGCTTATGAACAGCTAATGGAAGGCCTGTGAAAGTATTTGGGAAAGTGGAGATACAACTACACCTCAGTCAACTTGAGTTTTATCACGAGCTGCTTGTTGCTACCATTGTGGATGAAGAAATTTTTGATGTGGACATTATGAATGTGTATGATTTTGCAGTCAACTTCTAAAAACAATGTCTTGAGAATTGGGTAACTAACAAGTAATGCTTTCCACAACAAATACTTCAGGCAAATCTACGGATGTGATAAATCAAGTAGCCATAACTATCCCACCAAGCTCCGAAAAAGTCATCATGACTATAACTAAGGCAGATACTAGGGGGAACCAGTGCTAGATATCTGAAACCAAGGTAGTCAGCACACCAGGCATACTAACTGTCAAAAGTTTACTAAAACCAGATGAAACAAGAAATGTACTTATTAGAGTGGTGAATATTTTGGACCAGACTACCACTCTCCAAAGCAACACACATATAGACAAAATTTCTCCTGTGGCTTAGGTAATTGGAATGACATAACAAAAACCCAGTCCTTCAGACATTTCAAAATTACTACAGGATGTTGAACAGATCTTCTGACGATCTCTCAAGTGGTGAGGTAAAATAATTCAGACAGTTTTTGTTACTTCCATATTCCTTAAGGAATGGAAGTATGGTGATGGCAAAAAAAATCGTGTTCGAGATTATTGCAGATTCTGATTCTACTACACTCAAAACATGAAAAAAAGTCGTTTTCCGAAAAGTGTCTGTGTGTCTGTCTGTGTGTCTGTCTGTCTGTGTGTCTGTCTGTCTGTAGATTTTTTTTCTATGGCAAACGATAACTGCCACAAATTCAAACAGAATCAAATAATTTTTTGCATACAGCCCGGTTTTGCAGAGTTCTCAAGACCTATTGTTTTTGGTGAAGATCGGTTGAGGGAAAGGGGTAGTTTACCTGCAACGGTTTTTTTTTAGCAAGGGAAATTTTGTTTGTTTGGCAAACGATAACAGCCGCAAATTCAAACAGAATCAAATAATGTTTCGCATACAGCCCTGAATTGTAGAGTTCTCAAGACCTATTGTTTTTGGTGAAGATCGGTTAAGGGAAAGGGGTAGTTTACCTGTAACGTTTTATGTTTTAACAAGGGTATTTCCTATGGCAAACGATAACAGCCGCAAATTCAAACAGAATGAAAAGATTATTTGCATACAGCCCTAAATTGTAGAGTTCTCAATACCTTTTGTTTTTGGTGAAGATCGGTTAAGGGAAAGGGGTAGTTTACCTACAACGTTTTTTTAACAAGGGTATTTTCTATGGCAAACGATAACAGCCGCAAATTCAAACAGAATCAAATAATTTTCTGCATACAGCCCTGATTTGTAGAGTACTCAAGACCTATTGTTTTTGGTGAAGATCGGTTGAGGGGAAGGGGTAGTTTACCAGCAACGTTTTTTATCATGCGTATTTTCTATGGCAAACGACAACTGCCGCAAATTCAAACAGAATCAAATAATTTTTTGCATACAGCCCTGATTTGTAGAGTACTCGCGACCTATTGTTTTTGGTGAAGATCGGTTGAGGGGAAGGGGTAGTTTACCTGCAACGGTTTTTTTTATCAAGGGAAATTTTTTTTTTTTTTGGCAAACGATAACAGCCGCAAATTCAAACAGAATCAAATAATGTTTTGCATACAGTCCTCATTTGTAGAGTACTCAAGACCTATTGTTTTTGGTGAAGATCGGTTAAGGGGAAGGGGTAGTTTACCTGCAACCTTTTACGTTTTATTTTCTATGGCAAACGATAACAGCCGCAAATTCAAACAGAATCAAATAATGTTTTGCATACAGCCCTGATTTGTAGAGTACTCAAGACCTATTGTTTTTGGTGAAGATCGGTTAAGGGGAAGGGGTAGTTTACCTGCAACGTTTTTTTATCAAGCGTATTTTCTATGGCAAACGATAACTGCCGCAAATTCAAACAGAATCAAATAATTTTTTGCATACGTCCCTGAATTGTAGAGGTCTCAATGACTTTCGATTTTGGTGAAGATCGGTTAAGGGGAAGGGGTAGTTTACCTGCAACCTTTTACGTTTTAACAAGAGTAAAGTACTTGAAAATTTATTTAAACTTTTTGAAACAATGGTAATTGTTAAAAATAAAATAATTTTGTTGCCAGGCAATAAAATTATAATTTTTTCATTTTAATGTAATATAATATTTTTCATTTAATACAGCAATAAAAAGGCAGGTAAGACACAGCCTGGCTGTTTGGCTGAAAATGATTTTAAATATAAATCTTAGAATATGGAAGTCATGTATGGTTCTCCATACCGATATTTGCATGATATTACAGATGCTTTTGCAGTTCACTACTTCTCATTGAAAAGAACCTCTCTTGTACAATATCACATCAATACAGGGGATACAACACTGATACGCCAACTTCCTCGAAGACCTCCGATAGCTAAGCAGGAGGAATGTCTCAGTTAGTACAGGACATGTTGACAGAAGGAATAATTTAGCCTTTGTCAAGTGCTCGGTCTTCTCTGGTAGTGAGGGAGGATAGTGGGTTATGTTTATGCATAGAAAACTGGAAGTTGAAAGACTTGACAAAGTAAGACTGCTATCCACTACCTCGCGCATCAACAATACACTCAATACGCTATCTGAAGCTCAGTAGTTTTCCACATTGGACCTGAAGAGCTGATATTGGCAAATTCCTTAAGACAAGGAAAAGACAGCTTTCTCAACCCCAAGTGGCCTCTTCCGGTTTATAATCATGTCATTTAGACTCTGTAATGCACCACCAATGACTGAAAGACTGATAGATCTGGTCCTCCAAGGCCTGACATAGAAAATTTTCCTTGTTTATTTAGATGATGTTGCATTATTGGAAAGTCTTTAAAGGACCACATGGAAAACTTTAAGGAGGTTCTAACTAGAATTCACAATGCCCAATTGAAGCTGAGGCAAAAGAAGTGTTCTCTATTCCAGAAGGAAGTATAGTATTTGGGTCATTTGGTATCAGCAGTTGGTATTAATACGGATCCCAATACATTACCATGAGATACTGGCCAGTTCTGAAGAGTAAACACGATGTTCAGAGATTCCTGGTGTTATGCTCATATTACAGGCTTTTATAAAAGCCTTTGCTACTATTGCTAAACCACCAGTACATGGGGTAACAGAAATTAAATAAACAGCCCAGTGGTCAAGAGAGTGTGCTCCAGCATTCAGGGATTTAAAAATTGCACTATGCTTGCAGCCATGGTTGCAAGCAATATTGGTATAAGAGTTTTGTCTCAATTGGAGAATGGTGATGAACGAGTAATACGAGTACCATATTACAGCAAGAGGCTTTTCAAAGCAGACATTATTGAATTACAAGGTCAGTGCGTTACAGCTGCTGGCTACTGTCTGAGCTTTAGAGCATTTCCATAAATATCTGTATGGGAGGGACTTTTCACTACGTATCAATCATGCTGTGCTTGCATGGCTCTTGAGGTTTAAAAATCTGGAAAGACAGTTGTCAAGGTGGCTTGAACTTTTGCAAGAGTACAACTTCAAGGTACAACATCTGTGGGAGGGGGTCATATCCATGGTAATGAGGATGGCTTATCCTGACGACCATCCTCAGAACCTTGTCGACACTGAAAGGAAGAATGGAATACAAATGAACAAGTTCAATCCATCACTACAGATTTCTTGGCAGATGGTTTGAGAACAGGTGGTTGAAGACATTGGACCAATCTTGATGGCAAAAGAGGAGGGTCATCGGCCTGATTGGCAAGATGTCTGCCATGGTTCCGAAGTGCTGAAGAGTTACTGGGGACAATGGGAATCTCTAACATTGGAGAACGGATTGCTGAAAAGGTTTTGGGAAGTGCATATGGACAAACATGCAGATAGTTACCTGAAGTCAAGTGCAATCTGTTCTGAAGGAGATGCACGATGGAGCATCTGGATGTCACCTCAGTTTCAGCTGATTAAGCTATTCTCAAAGAGATCAAGAATATAAGGGTGGTGAACATGTGTGTGGGGTGTGTGTGATGAAGGGGGTGGAGAAGCTAGTAAGGGAAGGTCAAGTGTCTGTAAAAGTTTTTACCTACCAAGTGTTTGTATATTTTCCAGTACATCATACATACATCATGATTGTAGATGACTATTTTACCAAGTGGGTGAAAGCTTATGCAATTCTAAGTCAGGAGGTTACCACTGTGGCAAAGCCATTAGTTCACAAATTTATGTTCCAATTATGGAGTCCACAATAGAAATCAATATAGACCAAGGAAGAAATTTTGAGTTAGTTTAAAAAAATTTATGTTGCCTACTCAGATTATAAAAAAAACCCTGACAACACCTCTCCATCCTCCATCTGACGGAATGGTTGTTGATGAGAACCAAACACAATGGGACCAGCATATACCTTCAGTCCTAATGGCGTATAAGTCATCAGTACATGACACAACCGGCATGACTTCTGCATAATTGCTGTCTGCCAGGAGATTTGTCTGATCAGATCACCCAAGACTCAGTTACAAGAGCCGCAGAAGTATTCTTTGCAATCAGATAACCAACTGCGAGAAATGAATCGATTGGTAAGAGGATGCCTTAAGATAGCCACTGACAAACTGAAAAGATGGTATGACATTCACAACAACAGATTGATAAATTTATTAATCAAGTTAAATTTGTCAAACACAATAATAAATCTCACCTTATTAAACTTCCACATTAATAAACACAATGATCACTTCGCCACAATACTCATATCTCCACTTGAATATCTCCAGGACTAAACTACACTTCTAAGCTGGTTGCTGATGCTATACATACCCTGCAGAGGTTCCAGAATAATCTTCCATTCTCCGGGCAGTGTGCTGAATAAGTTGCATAGTTACAGGCACTCAAACAATCTGGAGATTAGGTCAGTTCATAACCATGATATAGACACCACATCTGGAACAGCCTCGAATGATGCCACCAACATGCACTGGGTTAGTCAAGAAACATGTAGAATGACAATCTCGAGTTTTCAAGAGCATGAATTGTCTTTCACTTCCACCAATGTAGCACTGCCCCTCCTTAAGCCAGTTCATCCCGAACTGGCAAACTGTCTCACAGCAATACTTGTACAGGCAATTTAGGTGGACAACCTTTCAATTTCCGTTATCCTTCTTGTTGTATCTGCTTTGTTATTAAAGAGTTAAGAGAGTTGTGTTAAGAGTGCTTTGTTGATTTATAACCGTTGTTTTGTAACGGGACAAAATGGGCTGAATCATTTTGTTTTAATAATTTTCAATAATTATAATTATCAACGTATGTAATTCTTTTATAAAATCTACTGTTTGGAGATGTGTGGGAAGGAAGAACAAAGGATAGTTGAGTCACAGAACGAGCACGTGGCCGTACTGCGTAATAAGCACACCACGTGTTTTAATGTAAAACGAATTTCCGGCTTCGAGAGACGTCTGGAATCGTTGATGTGTAAAGGCGAGAGACGAAGTGGATATCCGGTGAAGCCACGTGGCAAATACACAAAGAACGCAAATAGCATACCCAAGCAAGCCCAACTGGGGGCAGTCGCCAGTTCACCATCAAACAGTACGGACGTAATTTCACCGTAGCCTCGGGAGAGTTTTGTTAGCCTCGGTAGGCCAGTACTGGTTTGTTGATGAAAATTTGTATATAAAATTTGGTTATGTAATTTTGTTTTATAATAGTTTATAGTATTAAGTAAAAGAAAGTAAGAGAAATAGAAAGAATTTAACTTTTGAATAATAAATAAGATATGTTTAGTAGCATAAACATGCATTAAAGAGTACTTTATATGCCAGAACCATATCCCAATTTTCTGTGCCAAAAAACCCGCCTAAACGAACCTGTGTAAGTTTTTGAATTAAGGGAGATAAATTATCTAAATTATTTCTTTTGGGGAATAGTGTAATAGTTCCCATATTTACTCTTCAAAATTTGGTGGCGACCTTGAGGGCTGTTTGGAATTTTCAGTTTGTGTTTTAAGGTAAGTGCATAAAAAAGTTCGCGGTAACCAGGGTAAGTAATTTTCTTCTTGGGTGTTTGTAATTGTTTTTACCGTTACAATTGGCGGTCCCTGCCAGGATACTTATATGAATTTTTATATGAGTTAGGCCCATTCTGACGTAAAGGAAATAGGGTTGGTAATGGCGATAAATTAAAATTTTTCGTATTTAAATAATTTGTATAGGTTATACACATATGGAATAAGGTGCCTACAGTAGCACATTGTGTTTAAAATTGTTTTGCTTATATTCTTATATAAAATTTCATTTTTATAAATATTTAATTATTTAATTTCAAATAATTAAAATGGAAGATAAAGAAGGGGAAAGTAGTTTAACTGAGTCAGTTATAATGAGTGACGCGGGAGCAGAGTCAACTCCCGTGTCAACCAAAGAAAAAGAGGGGTCAATAGCTGATATGATGAATTTTATGAGAAAAATGTCTAATGATATAAAGGAATTAATAAAACAATGAAATGGTATGTTTGGAAGTAATTTTAATAAGCTAAGGAATGATATTAAGGAATTAAATAATGATATGAAGGAACGAAATGAAAAGTGGAAAAAAGATACAGGTAAGTGTAATGAGAATAAAAATAAACTAAATTGTAATGGGGCACAAGAGGGGTAAAACCAATTTTAAAATGTGATTTGAATATTCTCAATTTTATGTCGCCCAAGTGTAGCGTCGAGACGGGTGTGAATTGGCATTGGAATGTGCAGTTTGCAACGAGGGAGCGCATGCACTTTCAACCGCGCACACAGTCGGCCAAGTTTCTCACGCTAACGGCACGAACTGGTACATTCTTTCTGGCCCGGCGCACGGAAAACAAAGACAGTCGGCAATATACACTCACACTGAGCGGACGTAAGTGAAGCGTGGCCTCAGGAATACTTTGTCTGGTAGGTGTAAATGTAGTAAAAGGCCTACCAGACTGCAAAATGCTACAGTTGTAAATAATGAAACAAAACCATATAGACAGTTTAATGTGGTCGAAGTGACGATAAAAGTGAAAGTGAACAGCGTGATGGTGAAACAATTTGGATAGGGAGAGAAGTTAAGTACAGTGAGAAAATACATTTAGTTGTTGGTCAAAAGATTATAAATAAATCTTAAATATAAAGAGCTAAATAATTAAAAAGGGTTTAACATATATATATATAAATTTGGTATACCATAAATTTGTAAACAGAATGTGTGTGTGTGTGTGTGTGTGTGTGTGGGTAAAGTACTGGCTCGTAGAAAATAAGGTTATAACTTATGGTAGTTTTTTAATAGTATTTAAAGAGAGAGAGAGATTTTGAGTTTGCTTAAAAAGAAAATAAAACAAGATTTGATCTGATAAATAATGTTTTAGGCTTGGTCATTTCGCCTGTTACCATTTCGTAGTGTTCTGTGCTGAAAAATTCGTCTAACGTTTCCGGGGATCTTCTGAATTGGGGGGGAAGTCAGATTGCAAAATTATTCCGTTTTAATTAAGGTAGAGTGTAAAGGTTTCCATATCTGTCCTGCAAAGATATTGGTGGCGACTCTGGACTTCTGATTGGTGTTTTATAAAAAGGTAAGTCAGCGAAAAAAGATCGCAGGTAAGGTTCTGGCAGTTTTTATTTAATTTATTTATTTCGAATTAGGATGTTCCTTAACAATTGGCGACTCGCTGCCAGGATCCAAGTATAACTTTATACGAGGTAGACCTATTTTAAGCACAGAAAATAGGATTTGAGTAACGGCGTATTTGTAGAAGTATTGTATAGATTTACTTACATGTAAACGAGGTTATGTTGTGGTAGCGTAATGTGCTTATGAAATTATTGTGTTTACTTTTATATTTGGATAACTAGTTTATGTGTGGGTATTTTGATTTAAACTGAATAATTAGTGTGTGTTAGAAAGGTTATAGTGGGCGTTATACAAAGAGTATATTATAAATAAATTTTTTGAACATGGCCGAGGCACAAGAAAATAAAGTGAGTGGATCAGGGGAGGCATGGAATACTACGGAATTCGTACAAGAGTTTATGAGTATTTGGAGGAGAATGACTGATGATGATAAGCGTAGATTAAATGATCAGCTGAGACAAATGGAGGAACAAAAAACGGGATTATTCGCTCCTTGGAAAGAGCGTAGTGATAACGCTATTAGTGATGATAAAAAACGAGCCAAAGAGTCAAGAGGACAAACGGAAGAGGGTAAAACAAGAAAGTAAAATAGTAGAAAATGGTAGTCACGAGATCAAAGGTGATAACGGTGACACAATTGAAAAGGTAGCGATAGAGAGTGATACATGGAATGATACTGGAGGTAGTAATGATGATACTTTACAGAAAATAGTGCTAGTTTAAGTGCAGTGAAGATAAAAAACGAGGTAGGTGAGGTGAATATAAGTGATAATCAGAAAGAGGTTAGTTTAAGTGCAAACAAGGCGCTAATTGACAAGGTAAGTGGAAATAATAGTGACAACTATAATTATAAGGGGGAAATAATTACGAATCATAATGGGGTTAGTTTAAATGTAAAACAGGTGGCAGTAAACAAGGTGAGTAATAATGTTAGTTATGATAACGTTAACAAGAGTGAAATATTATTGAATAAAAATATTGTAGATATCTTGAGTAATAGTGGTTGTGATAATGAGAGTAGAAAGTTAGTTGACGTTAGTAACGGAGTAGTAATTAGTGTTGATGAATTGGAGAAAAAGTGGGAAGAGAAGTTAGGTGAGTATGGAGGGCAGAGGGCAAATTTTCCCCGTAGTATAAGTGGAGTAAAGACTCCACATGTGTTTTATGAGGACGAAGGTTCCTCCAGTGGTTATGTGGGAGACATGGTGTCTCCAAAGGGTCCCTTAAGTTTTCGTGGTGATGTATCTGGTAAAGCCAGGAAGTATTTAAGTGATTTTATGTTGCCCTTTGCATGGAATGAGATAGTTCAGGGGGGTTGTGAGAGGTATTGTGATGAGAGAGAGAGAAAAAGAGAGAGATAGAGATTTTTGAGATTAATAGAGGTTATGAAATGTTAGTGCAGAGTTTAGATTTTGAGAGAGGAGAGAAAATTGACTTACCTTGTGAAATAGATATTGATGATTATTTTGATGATACTGTTGTGAATGATAAAATAACTTACCTTATGTTGACTAAAAATACTGATGGAGACTGGACTAAAATTACCAATGTACACGGGCTTTATGAATTAATGGGAGACAAAAATGTAGTTAATTACTGTGTCAATATAATTAACGAAAGTAGTCATTACAATAATAACTATAATGTAATGTGTGTCGATAAGAATGACTTATGTTATAAATACATCAGGTTAATATATGATGATGGGGGTTAATTAAAAATCAGGAATGGACATTTTAAATATTTTAGTTTATGGTAATGACCTAGCTAACTTATGAAATGAGGTGTGGTAAACAGAAAAATTAATGACGAAGAATTGTAAATAAATTTATAGTGAAATTAATTGTGTTTGTGGTGTAAAATATATGGTATGTAAACAATGTGTGTGTGTAGTAGAGATTGATGTAATAATAATAATAATATTTTGGCAGACTAAATAAATAATGAGAATAATTATGAAGGTGATAATAAATGAATTGTGATCGTTTTGGAGTAAAGTAATTAAAATAATTTGTGTTTTGAACAATTGAGTGAATTAAAGAATTTGAGATTAATTAATTAATTAATGTATAGATAAATTTTGATAATGAATTTAAATGATTTTAGGAGATTTGAACTTGATAATAAATAGTAAATGAATAAATATAAAATGTATTTAGTTGTAGAGTCATATGATTGTTAAAATGTTTCAGAAGATACATGGAGTTGTGTACATGATTTGGTGGTGACAAATGTTTATATTTTGTGTTTATGACAGTATATGAGTGATGTACTGTAAATATGAGTTTTATAATACAAGTAAATAAAGTAAAATGTTTACATGAATTTAAAAGGTTTTAAACTAAATAATGAAATTAATTTGAGGTAGTTATGAGTTTTCTAGTGTAATTTTCAATGGTTAACTTAATGTTAAAGTTAGAGTTTGGGTGATAATAATTATATCAATAAGGCATTTCAGTTGGTCAAAGGTAAGTTTTAAATGGGTGTTAGGGAAAATAAGAATTTTGGAATATAGGTAACACAGAAACAGGGCAATAGTAGGGATACAGTGGAGAGAGTGATTATATGTAGAGTAATGGGAGTAATGTAATCGGAGAGTAAATAGATGATGGTGATATTTTGTAAAGAGAGCGGTGTGGTAAGGAGTCCTTAACGACAGGCGTTATGGCGGGAGGGAATAGTTTTAAATGGGGTTTGGCGGAGTTACTTGGGAAAGGGCCAGGAACTAATAAGGGAATGAGTATACGGGAGGGAACACACACCTTAGGTACAAAGAGGGTAACAGGTATTTTGTTATAAGAGTAGAATGAGGCATGGTGGGTTAGAGTTAGAGAAATTACTGAAAAGTAAATATTTTTGAGAGATTGGTGTCACCCTATGTAAATCTGTTAGTGATTGTTAGAAAGGAAGAAGGGGTAAAGGTTATATTTAAATACCCATTTGTAAATCGAATTATTATGAATAACTAAGAATCACCCAAACCCATTAATGACCAAAATGTTAAATAAAAGAAAATTCATAATATCACTATAATATTGACGACTCGGAACACTAAGTTTTTTATAAGTAAAAACGTAAAGTTTTACCTTACAGCCTAAGCCGGCTTTCACCTATAGAAGGCTTCATCAGAGGCTGTCGTTAGTAGCGCTGTTCGTCTTGTTGTTGGTGACGAGATAGTTTTTCGAAAGATCGAAGCTGTGTGTGTGTGGTGAGATGTGTTCGAATAATGCATGCGATTTGAATTGTGTCCGTTCGTATAGGATGTCGTTTTTATTTGTTTTTGTGTGTTTGTATATTTCTAATTGTTCTAGAGTGTCTAGTTTTCGGCCTTTTGTGTGTACGTGTAGTATGTTCATGTTATTGTCGATGTTTTTATATGTGTGGTTTGCTTCAATGAGGTGGTTTGCGAAGGTAGATTCTGTAGTGGTGTGGAGTGCTTTTGTGTGTTCAATGTATCTCTGTTTGAAGCTACGTCCTGTCTGGCCTATGTAGAATTTATTGCAATTTGAATAATTTAGCTTATATGCACTGGGTAGATCGAATTTGTTTTGTGCTTTGGGCATGCGTTTTGATAGTGTGTGTTCTGTTTTGTTAGTAGTTTTGTAAGCGATTCTGTATCCTGCTTTTTTGAATTTGTGGGCAATTTTTTCTGTTTGTTTGTTGATGTATGTTAGTGTTATGAATTTGTTGTTTTCTGTCTTTGTCTGTTGTTTGTTTTGTGTAGGAGTTTACTGACTATTGTTCTGTCATAACCGTTAGATTCTGCTAGATATTTTATCGTGTTTAGTTCGTCTTTGTAGTCTATTTCATCTAAGGGGATGTTGTTAAGTCTATGTATCATGGTTCTAAAAGCAGCTAGTTTGTGTTGTATTGGGTGATTGGAGGTGTTGTGTATTAGTGTGTCAGTTGTAGTTGGTTTTCTGTATATACTGAATTTTTGCCTGTGTTCTAGTTTTGTGATGGAGAGGTCTAAGACGTTTATGGTATTGTTGTGTTCGTATTCGGCAGTGAAGGTTATGTTTTTATGTATTTTGTTTATGTGCGTTAGTAACTGTTCACATTGTCTTTTGTTTCCCCTGTATAGTATTAGAATGTCATCAACGTATCTGTGCCAATATAGTATTTTATGTGTTTTTCATTGTTTGTGAGTATTTTTGTTTTTTCTAAGTGTTGGAGGAAGACTTCTGCTAGAATGCTGGATATGGGGGAGCCCATGGGTAGGCCATCGTTCTGTATGTAGTATGTATTGTTATAAGTAAAGTAGTTTTGTTTTGTGATAATGTTCAGAGTTTCTGTTATTTCATTGATAAGTTCGTCTGGTGTGTTGTTCTGTTTGAGTTTGTTTTGTAGGATGGTGATTGTTTCAGAGATGGGGATGTTTGTGTACAGGTTTTTAATGTCAAAGGAGGCTAATGTGGCGTTATGGGGGATGTGTATGTCTTTTATTTTTGTTACTAGGTCAGTGTTGTTTTTTACTGCAATGTTGTTGTCTATTTGTGTGTGTTGTCTAATAATTTTGTCTAGATATTTTGCCAGTTTGTGTGCAGGGGCATTACCGTAGTTGATAATGGGGCGGATCGGAATGTCTTCTTTATGGATTTTGGGAAGCACTTGGAGTGTAGGTGCTGATGGTCGGATTTGTTTCATGTAGGGCTTTTGTTTATGTGTCATAATGTGTTTGGCTTTGTTGACTATTTGTTTTATTGAGTTTTGGTATCTGTCGGTGGGGTCGTGTTTTAGTTCTGTGATGTTGTTCTGTTCCATGAAGTTTTGTACTTTTTTGTGTAGATTGTCTGTGGGGATAATTACAGTCGTGTTGCCTTTGTCAGCTTTTACAAATGTGATGTTGTGTTTGTGTGCCTTTTCCCTCAGTTTGATGGCTGTGTGTATTTCTGAGTTGTGGTTGTTGTTGTCTGGTGTCTTATGTACTGCTATTGTGTTGTTTATATTATGTCTTAATGTGTCTTGATGTTCTGGTGCTGTGTTTTGTATATTTGTTTCTGTGTCAATTATGAGCTTTGTTAGTGTTTGGTTGTTATGTTTGTAATGTATGTTATGTTTTAGGCCTTTATCAAGGAGTGTTTGTTCGTTTTTTGTGAGTGTTACATTCGTGAGGTTTACTGTACGTGGGTAGAATTTGTGCGAGGGAATTATATCTGTTTTGATTGGTGTCAGGTTTTTTATTTTTCTGTCGTGTTTTGTCTGTATGTTATGTATTTGTTTTTTTTTTGTCCATTCATTTGTGTGATGTATTAGTTCAGTCATGTAATTGTGTCCGTATGTGTTGGCGATATGTAGGTGTAGTGTTAGAGCTTTACTTGTAACTACTTTACTTATAACAATAAATACTACACACAGAACGATGGCCTACCCATGGGCTCCCCCATATCCAGCATTCTAGCAGAAGTCTTCCTCCAACACTTAGAAAAAACAAAAATACTCACAAACAATGAAAAACACATAAAATACTATATTGGCACAGATACGTTGATGACATTCTAATACTATACAGGGGAAACAAAAGACAATGTGAACAGTTACTAACACACATAAACAAAATACATAAAAACATAACCTTCACTGCCGAATACGAACACAACAATACCATAAACGTCTTAGACCTCTCCATCACAAAACTAGAACACAGGCACAAATTCAGTATATACAGAAAACCAACTACAACTGACACACTAATACACAACACCTCCAATCACCCAATACAACACAAACTAGCTGCTTTTAGAACCACGATACATAGACTTAACAACATCCCCTTAGATGAAATAGACTACAAAGACGAACTAAACACGATAAAATATCTAGCAGAATCTAACGGTTATGACAGAACAATAGTCAGTAAACTCCTACACAAAACAAACAACAGACAAAGACAGAAAACAACAAATTCATAACACTAACATACATCAACAAACAAACAGAAAAAATTGCCCACAAATTCAAAAAAGCAGGATACAGAATCGCTTACAAAACTACTAACAAAACAGAACACACACTATCAAAACGCATGCCCAAAGCACAAAACAAATTCGATCTACCCGGTGCATATAAGCTAAATTATTCAAATTGCAATAAATTCTACATAGGCCAGACAGGACGTAGCTTCAAACAGAGATACATTGAACACACAAAAGCACTCCACACCACTACAGAATCTACCTTCACAAACCACCTCATTGAAGCAAACCACACATATAAAAACATCGACAATAACATGAACATACTACACGTACACACAAAAGGCTGAAAACTAGACACTATAGAACAATTAGAAATATACAAACACACAGAAACAAATAAAAACGACATCCTAAACGAACAGACACAATTCAAATCGCACGCATTATTCGAACACATCTCACCACACACACACAGCTTCGATCTTTCGAAAAACTATCTCGTCACCAACAACAAGACGAACAGCGCTACTAACGACAGCCTCTGATGAAGCCTTCTATAGGTGAAAGCCGGTTTAGGCTGTAAGGTAAAACTTTACGTTTTTACTTATAAAAAACTTAGTGTTCCGAGTCGTCAATATTATAGTGATATTTAGTTAAGTAACGGACACGTCATGGACAACGATCTCCGAAAATTCATAGTAGAAAGGTAATAAGAAATGAAATGTGATGTAACATGAATGTTAATAATAAATTTGAATTTTATAGAATTAAATGGTACGATAATGAATAATTAGAGGTTTGATATAAAAGAGTTGATGGAAATGATAATAGTAGTGTTTATAATTTTGTATACAAATTATTTAAAGGTGAATTGTTTAGTTGAACGTAGCAATGTTAATGTTTATTATGTTAATTTTGCTTATCCAAACAAGAAGGGACCAGGTTCATAACAACATCGAGATAGAGGAGGACACAATTGAGGTGGTGGACAATTTCACGTATCTCGGAGTGAATCTAGCAAAGACTGGATCAGAGGAGCCGGAGATCCAAAGACGGACCACCATGGCTAACGAGGCGTACTTCGCATTGCTGCCATCATTTAGGTCTGGGGATGTGCACAGGGAAACAAAAATGAAAATATATAGGACTGTCATCAGACCGGTGCTATGCTACGGGTGTGAGGCATGGGCAATCACACAGAAAACAGTCGACATAGTAGACACCTTTGAAAGGAAAATCCTCAGACGCATTATAGGCCCAATACAAGAAAATGGCTCATGGAGACTGAGATAAAACAACGAACTGTATCAAATATATAAAGAGATACCAGTCTCAAAATTTATAAGAATTCAAAGATTGCGTTGGGCCGGACATGTTATGAGAATGGAGGGTGGAAGGAACCCTAAGAGGGCTTTGCTGGGTACATGGGAGGGAACGAGACCTAGAGGTAGACCGAGGAAGAGGTGGGAAGATGGCGTTGCAGAGGACGCGAGAGACATGGGGATAAGAAACTGGAGGAGGGTTGCAGTGGATAGAGTGGATTGGAGGCGGAGATTGGTGGAGGCCAGGGCCCGACTTGGGCTGTAGCGCCATAGGAGAGAGAGAGATGTTAATTTATGCAAGATTAAGGGGTAATTTTGGGGGGTTGTTCGGTGTCATTAGAAGTGAAAATAAATTGTGGAATGTAGAGACAGCAAATGTAGAAAGACATAAGTTTAGATATAGGTAGGCTATTGCAGTGGCGGCATGTGCCACTGTAGATAGCCGTAAGGGTTGATGAGTAACGTCAAGGTACGTTACCATCATCGGAGGCCGAAACTGGCATATATACACTGCACAACCACTTATATAATTTAATATTATATGTTAATTGCTACCGTGCAGTGTATTCTAAAGACAAGGTGAAAACATGCGAATGCGAGAAGATTTCCCCGCCTTTTTGGGCGATTACTGTCTTACCAGCACTAATCGTGGTTTTGGACGACAACCAGCTGTGGGCAGCAATTGTAAAACTGACCATGGTTGGTTGCCCATGAAATTGGTGAAAATTGAAATTAACGGGTGGCCACTTAGGGGAAATCCCCGGAACTATGGAACAGCGGCTATCACCTTGTTCGAGTAGGAACAGCAAAACAGGTGATAGACCCGCCTTAAGGGTATAACTATGTAACATTTAGATATGATGATATCTGGCAATTTAAAAATGTAACGCCGAAGCAAGGACAGGAGATGCCAAAATTCCTCCAAAAAATTCCGTTCTTGTGGAAGCAGCTGGACGCCACAGTTCAGTGGGGGATCATAGTGTGTGTGGCAAGAAGGTTCCTCAGGGGAGTAACAAACTAAAATTTGAAACTTAATGATGCTAACTAGCTGATAAGCTAAATAAATGATTTTATTTTGATACAAGAAATGATTACCGTAGATGATTTGTTCAGAAGGAATTGATTCAAATATGTTTTGCTCCATATGATAATTTTGTAGATGAATTTACTGATTTTGAAAAAATTGATGCTAATGAATTTATTACGTTTTATTATGTTACTATTTTACTATGTTAAAGTGTAAGAATTGTAAACATATGTTGTGTATTTTTCATGGTATAGATTTGTGTAGTGTATCTAGGGTAAGGTCATTCACCTGACCCAGAGAGATCAGCTGATGACTGATGTCAGAGACATGATATGTTTCTAGTAATTGACTCATGGATTCTTTTGTCAGTTAATGTAATTGAATAATTTTGTTGTGTGGAAAATTGATAAAAGAAATATTTTTGGAAATTGAAGTTTTTTTTGGAAAAAAATTCTATTCTTGGCAGTAAAGAATTTTATGTAAAACTTTACATTTCAATATAAGTAGAGAAGAGGTTAGCTGATTCATGATGTGTATTTTAGGTTATCTTTGTAATCAAGTATAGCTATTTTTGAATCTATGGTAGAAATAAGTTGTTTATTTTTATTTGTTTATTATGATTGTGAGCATCTAGTTAGTAAGAGTAGATATAAAGTAAAGGCATTTGAAGAATTTTAAAATTTTTAAAAATTATGATTAAATTCATTAATTAAAGTAAATAAAATGAATCATCTTAAAGGGAGAATTTTTGATAAGGGATTTGGGTTTATTGCTTTATTGAACTAAATTTACATAATTGAGTTGATTTGAGACCGTAACGTCAAACCAATTAAATTGAGAAATGAAATTGAAATTAAAATAGAAATTATTTTTGGAATTTGATATCAATAAGTAGAATGTAAATGTGTATTTAATATAATAATGAGTATGTGTATACACCCAGTACTTTGCTAAAAGGCGAGCCAGTATGTATGTAAGGGGGAACATATCGGTTGAGGATCTGGTATGGTATAAGGCCAGTTTTTGATTTTTTTTTTATGGAATGAGTTGAGGTTGGGAGGTACTATGGTGAGTATCTGTCTGATTTTATGGTGTTGGGATCTCGCACAGAGAAGTCCAGTAATGTCGTTCAGGTGCAGCCATGGTCGCTGAGCTAGGGGGGGTAGTTTACCCATGATGTGTTAAGAATTAAAGGGGGGTTGTTGGCACCATATCCTCACCGATCCTCTTAGGTTTAGCAATGAGAGTTTTTATGCTTTTGGGCATAAAACCTCTCATTGGGGGGTATTGTAACGGGGCACAAGAGGGGTAAAACCAATTTTAAAATGTGATTTGAATATTCTCAATTTTATGTCGCCCAAGTGTAGCGTCGAGACGGGTGTTAATTGGCATTGGAATGTGCAGTTTGCAACTAGGGAGCGCACGCGCTTTCAACCGCGCACACAGTCGGCCAAGTTTCTCATGCTAACGGCACGAACTGGTACATTCTTTCTGGCCCGGTGCACGGAAAACAAAGACAGTCGGCACTATTCACTCACACTGAGCGGACGTAAGTGAAGCGTGGCCTCGGGAATACTTTGTCTGGTAGGTGTAAATATAGTAAAAGACCTACCAGACACTGCAAAATGCTACAAGAGTTGTAAATAATGAAACAAAACCGTAACGACAGTTTAATGTGGTCGAAGTGACGATAAAAGTGAAAGTGAACAGCGTGATGGTGAAACAATTTGGATAGCGAGAGAAGTTAAGTATTGTGAGAAAATACATTTAGTTGTTGGTCAAAAGATTATAAATAAATCTTAAATATAAAGAGCTAAATAATTAAAAAGGGTTTAACACACACACACATATATATATATATGTTAATAGGAATGTTAATTATCGACCGTATTATTATACTGTTAATGATTTCGAGGTTCGGTCATTAATCATGACTTTTCATGATTAATGACCGAACCTCGAAATCATTAACAGTATATATATATAAATTTGGTATACCATAAATTTGTAAACAGAATGTGTGTGTGTGTGTGTGGGTAAAATACTGGCTCATAGAAAATAAGGTTATAACTTATGGTAGTTTTTTAATAGTATTTAAAGAGAGAGAGAGATTTCGAGTTTGACTAAAAAGAAAATAAAACAAGATTTGATCTGATAAATAATGTTTTAGGCTTGGTCATTTCGCCTGTTACCATTTCATAGTGTTCTGTGCTGAAAAATTCGTCTGTTTCCGGGGATCTTCTGAATTGGGGGGAAGTCAGATTGCAAAATTATCCCGTTTTAATTAAGGTAGAGTGTAAAGGTTTCCATATCTATCCTGCAAAGATATTGGTGGCGACTCTGAAATTCTGATTATGTGTTTTATAAAAAGGTAAGTCAGCGAAAAAAGATCGCAGGTAAGGTTCTGGCAGTTTTTATTTAATTTATTTATTTCGAATTAGGATGTTCCTTAACAAAATGAGGTAATAGACGACAAGGTAAGTGATGGTGTTAATACAAGTGAAAATAATAGTGATATAACAAGTAATATGATGTAATTGAAAATGGGGCATCAGAGAGTGATACATTGAATAATAGTAGTGATAATGGGAGTTTAATGAGAATAGAGGTTAATGATGGGCTAATAAATGTTGATGAGATGGAAAGAGAGTTTAAGTGAGTATAGTGGGCAGAGGGCAAATTTTCCCTATGGTGTATGTGGAGTAAAGACTCCACAAGTGTTTTATGAGGACGAAGGTTCCTCCGGGGGAGACACAGTGTCTCCAAATGGTCCCTTGAGTTTTTGTGATGTACCTGGTAAAGCCAGGATGTGTTTTAATAATGTTGTATTGCCCTCTGCATGGAGCGAGAGGTATTATGATGAGAGAGAGAGAGAGAGAGAGAGAGAGAGAGAGAGAGAGAGAGAGAGAGAGAGAGAGAGAGAGAGAGAGAGAGAGAGAGAGAGATGTTTAAGATTAATAGAGGTTATGAAGAGTTAGTAGAGAGGTTAAATATTGAGAGTTATTGATATTAAGTACTTCCTTGGGACATAACTAGTGCAGCCATAGTTGATGATAATGTGGTATTGAACACTTACCTTATGAGGAAACAGGTGTAGTAGCAGACGATAATAATGAGGTTATAACTTACCTAATAGTGACAAAAAATACTAAGGGCGACTGGACTATACCCAATGTAGACATGACATATGACAATAATGTGGAGTAAACCTGTAGATTATTATGATGGTATTGTGGAAGAATTTGAGAAGTTGAATAGTGATTATATTGGTAGAGGCAATATAATAAACTTAAACCAAAATGAAATGTACTTATATAATGTAAGACTAATTTTTTACGATGGAGGTTAGACACACAGTGTTGATAGACATTAATTATGTGAGTGTAATGGTTTGAGAGATTTGGCTGAATAATATAACGATTTTTGGTAAACAATGACATTTGATATGACGCATGTTGTATATAAATTTGTATTGGTGTTAGATATATTGTGTATTAGGTTATGTGGTTATTATGATGAGGTATCAGAGGATACATTGTGTTGTATGCACCTTGTATTTTGTGTAAACAATGTTAATAATTTTGATTGAGTTTATAACAATAATAATATTTGGTTTTATGGAATAATTAACATTACTGAAATTTTATAATGTAATTAAATTAATTTGAAAGGTTTTAAAAGATGGAAATTTTGGTAATAATTTTGCAAAATTTTGTTTTGATTTGAATTGAATAATGATTGGTAAAGGATTAAAATTTGATGATTAAAGTATTGAATAGAAATTCAGAGTAGAAGTTATAATGTAACAATGGGAATATTCAATAGAAAAGTAAAACTAAAGTTGTAATGTTTGTAATTTTTATTCACGTTCAGAAGTGAAATGTTTGTTTAATGTGATGTTGGTAAAGTTTATTTGAGTATGATGTAATTGTGAGTAGATATAAAACATGTATTATATGTTTTAACTGTTGATTCCCCAACTTTCGGGCAGTCACGGCCTCACCGAACCCTGACCGTGGATTTGGCTTACATGTAACAAGCTATGGGCAGACTTATTGTACCCTGACCATACAGTAGAACCTTGTTAACCCGGACCTCTTTAACCCGGACCAGTTTTGGAAAAAAAAAATTATGTTGTTTAGCGTAGTAAATGAAGACTTGTTTTACAGACGATAAATCGCTATTCTCAGTAGGTACATTACTCGAATTCACTTGCCAGCGGGCGAGTTCATTGCACTCACCCCACCTACCAACCCTCTCCTTCCCCTCCCCTCGCCTCGCACTTGACATTGACCTAGAAACAACATTCCTCAGTTGTGCTGCAATTTTGGTAGTGTTCGCGTGTTGTCCTAGTGTCACTGTCGAGGTACAGTATCGTTGTGGTGTTTCATTAGCGCGTTGTTCGCGATGGCGACGAAACATAAAAACATTGTTGTGACTATGAAAAAAAGGATGGAAGCATTGACAAGAATTGATAAGGGAGAATCGTTAAAGAACATTGCTGCTGAGTTTGGAGTAGGAACATCGACCGTATCTGATTGGAAAAAGAACAGAAAACGCACTGAAGACTTTTGTTTCAAAATGATTTCTAAAGACAGTTTGGATAATCGGTGTAAAGCAAAAACTGCTAAACTAGAAACTCTGGATGAAGCATTGTTTGTCTGGTTTTGTGCTGAAAGAGAACGTGGTTTGCTGATTTCTGGACCCATCATCCAACAGAAAGCATTGAGTTTGAACAAACAGTTGCCCCATGGAGACCCGAGTTTTACAGCTAGCCAGGGGTGGTTGGACAAATGGAAAAAACGGCATGGAGTGCGTCAACTTACAATCACTGGAGAAAGCTTGTCAGGTGATGTTGAAGCGGCAGAAAAATTTAAAAAAGAGTTTGAAGACTTTATTAAAAAGGAAGAACTGACTGCAGATCAAGTTTACAATGCCGATGAATCCGGTTTATTTTACCGGATGTTGCCGAGTAAAACGCTAGCCTCAAAATTAGGAGATTCAACGAAAGGGTATAAAAAAGGGAAAGACCGCCTCACCATAATGGCTTGCAGTAATGCGTCAGGAAAGCACAAAATTCCTCTCCTTATAATAGGGAAGTCTAAAAACCCCCGTGCATTGAAAAATGTGAAACGAGGCTCATTGCCTGTCATTTACAGCTCACAAAAAAGTGCTTGGGTGGTTAGTGACATTTTCAAACAATGGTTTTTCGAGAATTTTGTGCCGTCAGTAAAAAAATATTTGAAGAACTGTGGCCTTCCCAACAAGGCGGTTTTGCTGATTGACAATGCGCCTTCGCATCCGTCTGTCAATGAACTAGTCAAAGATGACATTTCAGTGAAGTTTTTACCACCTAATGTAACTTCTCTCGTTCAACCGATGGACCAAGGAGTTCTAGAAAAAATAAAAAAAGTGTACAAAAGGCACATGCTAAGTCAACTGGTAGAGGACGAAGGAGAGCATGGTGTGGTAGAGGTGCTGAAATCTTTTAACGTAAAGACTGTTATTTATATGATTGCGGAAGCTTGGGACCAGGTTGGAAGAGAAACTTTGATAAAGTCATGGAAAAAGTTGTGGCCTGGTGTGTGTGACTCACCAGAAAACAATACAATTGAAGAAGAAGAAAAAACAAGTGTGGAAGAAGATTTTATAGACATTTTAAAAAATATCAACAGCTGTTCCGATGTTGATGAAGAAGACATTGACAATTGATTGCAAATTGACAATGACGGAGGTTATAAAGCAATCACAGAGGAAGAAATTATTGCATCATGCAGTGTTACAGAAAATGAAAATGAAGAGGATTCAGACAGTGTTGATGAACCAGCTGTGGTTATGACCCACGCAGAAGCAGTAGCAAACATAGATAAATTGATGGTTTATTTCGAGAGTCAAGCCGAAACATCGCCAAACGAGCTTCTAATGCTAAAGCGGATGCGAGATCGCGCTGCTCGTAAGCGATACACAAAACTGAGGCAGCATAAGCTCACTGCCTTTTTTACTACCGACTAGTTTGTACCTATATTGTGTACAGTGTAAATACATATTATGCGTTTTTAGGTGAAAGTGTGCCGATAATAATTTTTAAACTACATTAAAAATATTTTTGGTAAGTACATGTTCTTTTTTATCGTTTTTCCCTCATTCTCTGGATAACCCGGATTTTCATTAACTCGGATCGGCCCCAGCCCCAGTTGATCCGGGTTAACGAGGTTCTACTGTAGTTTATTTTTGAAATTGGTGGACCTAGAAATTTAACTGGGGAGGAATAAGGGGAATCTAAATAATTTTGGAACCGCAGCTATACACCTAAGGGGGTAGGGGGGGATAGACCGCTTAAGGGCTTATAGATAATTATTTTACTGCAGTTACTGGTATCCTAGATACCAGTAATACCGAACTTTATGTAAGGCCGAAGCAAGGACGGGGTAAAATAAAAGAAAAAAATGTTTACTCCCAGCAGCTACAGTCCTTGTGGAAGCAACTGGGCGAGACAGTCCAGCCATTGGGGGGGGGGGGGAATAGTGTAGTGGATAGGTGGTAGCAACATTACAAGCTACGTAAATAAATTTCATAATTTCGAACTAGGATGAAGCCACTGGTCGAAACGCCTGGAGCGTATTATACAAAATTGTAACGATTTAGTTAAGGGGTTTTGAAGGGGGTTTTAAGAAATGATGTAAGTGGAGAATTTTAAAAGGAATTATAAATAAGTGAAAGTTGATGATATGAAACGTTTATAATATGATTAGTAGTGGAGTACATATTGTGTTGTCTATGTATTTTTCGCATTGAGTAATTCTCTATTTTGTATTAATCATATTTTGTATTGTGTAAAGTTAATAGTAGTAATCTGAATTGGTTAATGGAAGTTGAATCTTTTTAAATGAGATAATTAGAATCTTTAAAATGAAGTCTTTAAAATAGAGGAATGCATTTGTAATGAGATTTGAAAATTATTTTTTTTCTATTTGGAATTAAATTGAGAAAAATTGGTTTCTAATAAGACTTTCAAATGTATATTAATGTTATGTTATCTAAACAAAATGTATTACGTTAGCGATAAGGCTATATATATATGGTAAAAGAATAAGGCTATATGCGTATTCAAGTATATAAGATAAAAAGAAAACCAGTACAGTAAACCCTCGATTTAACGGACTAATTGGGGCTGAGGGGTGTCCTGTAACGTGTCTAAATTGGGTGATTTCATTTATTTCATTTTTTGCGGGATTTTATAAAAAAAGATTGTGAAAGTTTATTTTACGACAAACGTCCATTCCATTATAACAGAACTAGGCAAGGAACAGTGTTGAGAACAAAGCCGTAAGACGCAGTTGCTGTTGGGTAACCAGGCAAGGAATTTGCACCACCCTCGAATTTCTCAGAACTTTGGATAAGTGTGACCACGCACCCACGAGCAGTACAAGTCCGCGCTCGGGGGACGCCGTCATCCGAAAACCAAGATGTCTAGAGAACAAATTTATTCACCGTCTCCTTGGACGAACGGCAGGAAATAGAGTCTAAGTCCAGCCTCTTTAGTGACGTCAACCGTGCTTCACAAATATCGTCCACGGTTACCACACAAAAAACACTATGTTTCATGCATAGAGCTCATACGCCACAACAAATTCATCTCGAACGACGACGAAAATCAGGAGGCAGTGAACGGCAGCTTCCTACCGCCCAAAAACACAGTCTACCTTAGTGAGAGACGCCAGACAGTCAACTAGAAGCCGACTCCAGTAACAGACGCTTACAGTTTTGTTTAGGGCCCGGTCGGTGGTGTTATCAAATGCGATTAACTCAGTAATATCGTTAATACCGACCGGGACCCAATAAATTAATCAACACCTCCCAGTTTAAAAATTGTTGCAGTGATGATTTGATAACAGTAATAACGGACAGTGGAATCGGAACAAAAGCACGTGTGCGGTCGACAGTGCGTACAACAAATTACCATAAAACGAAACCGGAATATGTAAAGATTAACTATGTTGCTATTCGGATATAATATTTTAGTGGGGTTCTTTTTTTTATATAGTGTGAATGCGTGTATGAGCAAAGCTGGGCTATCTTAAAGTATGTAAGTAATAGGAAGTAAGTATAGGAAGTAAGATGTAATAGTTGCACAACCTTTAAAACCTGTAAAAACCTATTTTGGAGAAAACTTATAAATTCAACACTTTTGATTAATAAACAAAAAATAATTTCTCTTCCAAGATGCATTGTATAAGTTATTCACGCCACCTTGAAAATTACGCTTGTATCCCAAAGTACGTATGAGACCCTGGACCCAAGAACGGTAAGTGCAAGTTTTTTTTTGTTCTTATTATTTATTGTTTTCTATGTTATTCAAAATATGTTAGTAATTCGTAGCTTAACATTGGCGCCGCGGAACAGGCACGAATTTTATAAAATGAAATTCCATACCTACAAATAAGATACAAGCGCAATTGAGAGGTTAAGTGAAAATATGTAAAGTTACGTAAAATAAGTAAAAAATATTTGTTCACATAATAAATAAATTACATATTTAAAAATATAATAATGGAAAATACAGAGAATGGAGTCGGGTTTGTCCGACTCGACTGTGATAAGCGAAACAGCTGAATTTGACGAATCAGCTGTTATGAATAGTCTTGAAGTACATTCAACACCGAATGTAGGTCAAGACGATAAAATTACAAATGTAACCAGAACGAATGAATCAAATAATACAGATAATTCGGGGATCCAAACGACCCCAAAATCAAATAGAGAAAATAAAAATAATGACAATGAAGCCAGCATCACTGACGACAAAATAGAAAGTCTAGCGACACCTATCCAAAATAAAAAGTCTGACGATAATTACGAAATGTTTAAAATGATACAAACAATGTTAGAGTTAAAATTCAGTGAACAGAAGAGTGATTCTGACGCCAAATTCAATATATTAAAAAATCAGAATAATGAATTGAAAAATGAGATTCAAGAATTAAATGAATGTTGTAAAGATACCCATGAAACAATAATGACTAGTCTGAATAAATTAGAACATAGTGTGGAGAGAATGGGAGTAGTTGTAATGCATACAAAGAAAAATAAAACAAATGAAAATTGTAATGACAAGTGTGAAAATATGATATCAGATAAAGAGTTAAAAAATGATAACAATAATGTTGAAAATAATGAGAATAATAATATTGAGTATAGTAATGTGTTTGAAGAATTAGTATCAGAGCCTGGTACGGTAAAACTAAATAATGAAAATACTGATGAATTTGTAGAATGTGATTGTGAGATGTTGATGTGTGTTGATGAAGTAGAGAGAGTGTGGAAAAATAATGTTGTGGTAGAGTGGGGACAGGGGGTAAATTTTCCCTTTATTGTTGATAATGTTTATGATGATTTATTGAGTTCACAAGTGTTGTTGTGGAAGGGCAAGAGTCCCGTATTGATAGATGAATTGAGGTGTTTATTTTTGTTGAGTAATTGTGTACCCCCTGTCCGGAATAATTGTGAGAGTGTGATGTGGTGTTATAATGAGAGAGAGCTAAACAGAGAGTTGTATGTGGAGAAAGTAACAGAATTGTATGATTTGAAGAGAAAGTATGACGAATGGAAAGAAAGTTTAAAAGTATATTTGAATAATAATGACTATAATGATTTGACCAAAGTAATTAACCCGATAGTGAATGAATTTAATGACGGAGACTTAACAAAAATACCTAACGTAGACTGGTTTAATGAGCATTTTGGTAAAATGAGTGAATTGGGTTGTTCTAGTTATGACACACAAAGTAACCATTTGTTTGTCAATAAAAATGAACAGTGTGGTATAACACCAAGGTTAATCCATGACAATGGAGGCTAAACTATAAAACAATAAAAGACAGTTGTAAACATTATGTTTTATGGTTCTGACATGGCAGATTTGGTCAATGAAGTGCGGAAAAATGGAACAGTTCATAACTAAAGATTGTAAATAATTGTAGTGCATTTATTTATGTGTATTGTAGAAGGTCAGTTAAACAATGTATGTATATAGGTAAGTGATAATAATAAAATTAATACTTTGCAATTTAAATAAATAATAACATTAATTTTGGAAACAGTAATTGGCTAATTTGTATAATGGCAAACAACAATAATGGAATTTGTATTTTCAGTAATTAATTTAATCAAACCAGGTTAATAGGTTTTAAATATTTTGTAAATGCTAATGAATTCAATTTATTTTACGAGATTTGGAATTTGGTAATAGATGGCTAAATTGTTTGATGTAAACTGATATTTGTGTTAAATGTTTCAGAGGTGAGGTGAAAGTATTGGGGTGTAGGGGGTAGATGTTATGTGTATACCATGTTAAATGGACTGTAAGTATAGAACTTTTACAATATGAATCATGTATACTAAAAATGTTTACAGGTGTAACTAAGATTTTAATTCAATAGAGAGATAATTTGAAATAATTGTGTTCAATAAAAATGATAATTAAAAAATTTAATAATAACTGAAAAATGATATATACTAATTATTAATAATAAATTTTGAAAAATTTTAAGAAAGTCCAATGGTAGAAAGTTATGAATGAGGTAAATGATTATTGATGAAAATATTATATTAGAATGTATATAAAATTTTTTAATTAGTTAGTTATTAAGTTGCTATTGCGGGGGTGGCCTGTGCTCTCGTAGATAGCGAAATGGGTTGGGGGTAACAGGGAGTGTTACCTCCATCGGAGGCCAAAATGGCGAAAATGTGCGACACACCTTTTTCGTGCAAATTAAATTTGCACACTGATAGACGATCGTGTCGCACATACTAGTGATGAGTGTAACAGGCAGTGAAATGCAAGTTAGATTTCCCCGACTTTTCGGGCGATTACTGCCTTACCAGCACTAATCGTGGATTTGGCTAGCGGTTAGCTATGGTCATACCAAGTCCCTTGACCATAGCTGATTCAAAATTGGTATATATTAGAAATTAAATGGGGGGTGAATTTTAGGGGAAATCCAGGCACTATGGAACAGCGGCTACCACTCTGTTCGCGTAGGAACAGCAAAGCCAGGTGGTAGACCCGTTTAAGGGCGTTTAATTATAGACAGGAATATGTTGATATTCAGACGTTAAATGTAACAGCCGAAGCAAAGACACGGAGAGGTCAAACTACTCCAAAATATGCCGTCTTTGCAGAAGCGAGGGGGCGCCACAGCCTTCCATAATTTGCAATAGAGTGTGTGGATGGGAGGTGACTCCAGTGAGTCACGAATTTAAATTTTACAACATAACAAGTTTGCTAATTCAAATTTGATCTTATAAAAATGCTTGTGCTCGGTTTAAATAACTAGCTGCTCATACATTCACTATAAGGTGCTCATTCCATAATTTTAAATGTATTATTTTATTGTTGTACGTTAGATGTAGGTATTGATAAAAATATGTGTTTTCATTATGTGTGTATTTTTTAAACTAAGCAGGTAATTAAACTGTCTGGCAGGCGGTTAACATGAATTATCAGAATCAGAGAGAGAGGGGAAACAAAGAGATCAGAAGCGAATATTGATAAACATATATTTCATGTAATTTGTTCAATTTTTGAGATGTGTTTTTATTGTGTTAGGAAGATCAGCTGATCAGCAATAAAATGTCACTGATATTGGTTTATAAATGTTCCAAGTAATTAATGTTTGATGTAATGTTTCAATGTATTACAGATGCTATTTAAATAATGAGAAAAGTAATTTGATAAAGTGAGAAATAAAGTAATAATATGTGAAAGTAATAAAAGATAGTTTTTGAGGGTGATGAATATTTTATGGGACATATAGATCTGTCCAAGTTGAAGTCAAAGTTAAAGTTGAAATAGTAGAGATGAAAATAATGTAATGTTGTTTTGAGTTGATGTAATGTATATTATAGAGTTTTGAGAAGTATTGATGTTGACACAGTAGTAATGGAGAATCTATGTAGAGTTTTGAGTGATATATTGATGTTTATAATTAATGATGTTATTTTGTTGTAGTGTAGTGAGGTAATAAGATTGAGATTTTGGGGATGGCAATTTTGTAGTAGGGGGTAGTGTAATGTGGTAGTCCGCAACATAATGATAAGTTGGGACGGGATGGGATCAATTTTAGTGAGAAGGGGCCGCCTTAGGTAGAATCCAGGGGCCAGATATGGGAAAAGAGTTTTTTGGGGGGGGAACATGTATCCTAAGTACAAAGGGTTAGAGAGTATTTTTTTTTATATCAAGAGAAGGTGGCGATTTGAGTTTAATGATAGGTTGGGGTTGGAGAGTGTTTTGATAGAGATTTTGATAGAGATGGGTGTCATGTGAGTTACAGTTGTTAGTGGTTAGAGTCAGAGAGAGAAGGATTATATATGTATACAGAGCAAGTAGTAAATTAAATGAGATAAATGTTTGAATCACCCAAAGTATTGTAGAAGCAAAGAAAGAGATTTATAACAAGAATATAAAATTTTATTTTGAAACCAGTGACAGAATTTTGATAGAATTTGGAAATAATGTAAAATTAAGAATTGTTTATTTTGAATAATTTAAATGGCCATTTTGCTTATTATTTATAACAATATTTTGTTATTTTAATGTTTTATTTTATTATGTTTTATGTTTCAAGTTAGATTGTTACAGATGTTAAATATATTTTCAGATAGAACTGGTACATAACGTATGTGGGTCAAGGTTAGTGGACTTGACCTAGTTTGATCAGCTGACAGTGAGGTCATCTACATATTAAGCTTGTTTAGTAAGGAGGTTAATTCAATTTTGTTTTTTTGATCAATTTAAGAAAATTTCAAATAATTGCTGTATGTAAAGGAAACCTTTTAATAAATTAAAATTTTTTTTGAATTTTAAAATTTTTTGGAAAATATTTTCTTGAAAAAAAAAATCTTGATTTTTCGCCTGCCAGCTAATGAATATTTTAAGTATTGATTATTTTATTATGTGTGTACATACCATGTTTATTTTATTGATTTATTGTATTGACTTGTATTGTTAGACTCTAAGTATTCACATGTTAGGATAAGGATATGTTTAATTAGAAGAAATGTTTAAATTTACGTATTTTAAAGAAAAACAGAAAACAAGGAAGAGAATAATTTAAAAGTTATACAAAATTTATGAATCAATTTTACCTGAAAACAACCAATGGGTTGCCAGTTAAATAACTTTAAAAAATTTTTCAATTTTATAAAATGTGATGTCAATATGTAATGTGAGTGTGTGTGAGCCCAGTATCTGCTAAAGGCAGCCCAGCTTGCATAAAAGGGGAAATATATCGGTGGAGGATCTGGCATAATCTAAGCCAGGGATTGAGGATTTTTTGGGGGTAGCATGTTAGAAGGCGAGGTGTGCTGTGGTACTTGTCTGTTCGATTTTTCGGTGTTGGGATCTCTTACGGAGAAGTCCAGTGATCTCGTTCAGATGCGTCCATAGTCGCCAAGCCAGGGGGGTCGTGTACCCATGAAGAGTAAGAACAAGGGGGTTGTTGGCACCAGTTCCTCACCGGTCCTCTTAGGGGTTTTGTCAATGAGATTTCTTCTGTTCTGGACAGCAGAATTCTCATTGAGAGGGTATTGTAACGTGTCTAAATTGGGTGATTTCATTTATTTCATTTTTTGCGGGATTTTATAAAAAATTATTGTGAAAGTTTATTTTACGACAAACGTCCATTCCATTATAACAGAACTAGGCAAGGAACAGTGTTGAGAACAAAGCCGTAAGACGCAGTTGCTGTTGGGTAACCAGGCAAGGAATCTGCACCACCCTCGAATTTCTCAGAACTTTGCATAAGTGTGACCACGCACCCACGAGCAGTACAAGTCCGCGCTCGGGGGACGCCGTCATCCGAAAACCAAGATGTCTAGAGAACAAATTTATTCACCGTCTCCTTGGACGAACGGCAGGAAATAGAGTCTAAGTCCAGCCTCTTTAGTGACGTCAACCGTGCTTCACAAATATCGTCCACGGTTACCACACAAAAAACACACTATGTTTCATGCATAGAGCTCATACGCCACAACAAATTCATCTCGAACGACGACGAAAATCAGGAGGCAGTGAACGGCAGCTTCCTACCGCCCAAAAACACAGTCTACCTTAGTGAGAGACGCCAGACAGTCAACTAGAAGCCGACTCCAGTAACAGACGCTTACAGTTTTGTTTAGGGCCCGGTCGGTGGTGTTATCAAATGCGATTAACTCAGTAATATTGTTAATACCGACCGGGACCCAATAAATTAATCAACACCTCCCAGTTTAAAAATTGTTGCAGTGATGATTTGATAACAGTAATAACGGACAGTGGAATCGGAACAAAAGCACGTGTGCGGTCGACAGTGCGTACAACAAATTACCATAAAACGAAACCGGAATATGTAAAGATTAACTATGTTGCTATTTGGATATAATATTTTAGTGGGGTTCTTTTTTTTATATAGTGTGAATGCGTGTATGAGCAAAGCTGGGCTATCTTAAAGTATGTAAGTAATAGGAAGTAAGTATAGGAAGTAAGATGTAATAGTTGCACAACCTTTAAAACCTGTAAAAACCTATTTTGGAGAAAACTTATAAATTCAACACTTTTGATTAATAAACAAAAAATAATTTCACTTCCAAGATGCATTGTATAAGTTATTCACGCCACCTTGAAAATTACGCTTGTATCCCAAAGTACGTATGAGACCCTGGACCCAAGAACGGTAAGTGCAAGTTTTTTTTTTTGTTCTTATTATTTATTGTTTTCTATGTTATTCAAAATATGTTAGTAATTCGTAGCTTAACAGTCCGTAAAATCGAAAGTCCGTTAAATCGCAAATTTTGTTTTTTGAGGATATATTTAAATCAAATAGGCCTATAACACTTGAAATTTTAATACTATTAATATCATGCAAATACCGTATTGTTCCGAATACAAGTCACACTTTTTCTCCTAAAAACATGGTCGCTAATTTGGCCTGCGGCTTGGATTCGCGCGCTAACGAAATTCGAAGTTATACCTGACGTCTGACGGGACGAACGCTTTTGGTATCTATGAGTTGTTTACTGCCTAAGCAACAGCAGTTTGCCTGGCTGTAGTTAACTCTGGCGTTATGATTTATGACTACAACCGAATGTTTTAACAGCAAACTGAAGAAAGAATAGGAAGATAAAGTGTAAGTGCGTGCGCACGCGCGCGTGCTCGCACCCTTCTGTAGGCAGCAAGACAAAGGATGAGTAGAGGGGGTGTGAGTAACATGTTTGTAAATAACGGGTAAACTGCCAGTGTGGTTTTCTATTGTAGCAGCGACAACATCGCTTATCTGTACTTTGTTTTCATTCGGCGTTTTTGTAGTGCGTTTGTGGTATGAGTGATATTGTGGAGACTAAAGGGCCAAATCAAATTAAACGTAACCCGTACGATGGGAATTATAAATTAATTGTGATACAAAATGTAGAAAAAACACGCAATCGCGAAGCCGCAAGGAAATTCAATATTGATGAATCCTGTATTCGACGATGGAGAAAACAGAAGGAACGAATTTTAAATGCAAATACTGCGCGACGAGCATTCGCGGGACCTCAAGTTGGGCGTTTTGTAGCAGTAGAGTCCAGCATCTGTGAATACGTACGGCTTTTAAGAAGGCAAGCCCTGTCACTAGACATGTTTTAAAATTAAAAGCTTTAGAAATCGCAGAATAATTAAAAGTCTCCGGTTTCAAAGCCAGCTTCGGGTTTACAAGGCGGAATGATGTGGCAAAATGGATTTGTGCTTAAATGACGTACATCACTCGCGCTAAAACTACCGAGTGACTATGAAGAAAAACTCCTACAGTATCAGCGGTTTGTCATTCATTTACGCAAGAAGCATAATTATTCACTTGAACACATGGGAAATGCCGATGAAACGCCCGTATTTTTTTATTTACGTATATTTACGGTGGACCAAAAGGGAACCAAATCTGTAACAGTAAAGATTACGGGAAATGAAAAATTACGTCCCACTGTAATGCTTGCTGTATTAGCCGATGGACGAATATTTCACAGTGAAATAAGATGTATATCAGTGTATATTGTTCAGTGTTAGTCGCCGTGATGTCTTCCACTGAACGTGTGCGACGCCTGCGTCAACGACAAAGCAAAGACAGGGATCATGAAGAATTAAATGAATTCTTGATGAATACTCCGTTCTCATCAAATACAATTGAAGATGAGAAAATTTGTGTGTTTCAAAACACGCAACAAGAAGAAAAGAAACGAAAGAATGCTGCGATAGCCAAGCAATATCACCAGAACAGGAGTCTGCAGTTTATGCACATTATACGTTTCAAAAACCTAAAAACATTATCATGCTTTGATGTTTAAGTTCTTTTTTTTTTTTTGAATCGTTTTGTTTTTCAAATTCTGTCCGTTAAATCCAAAGTCTGTTAAACCGAGGTCCGTTAAATCGAGGGTTTACTGTACTTTGATAGAGGCAAACCAGTACGGCTAAGAGGAACCCAAATCAGTTAAGGATATGGAATGGTGAAAGGCCATTTGTTAATGTTTTTACTTGATTGTTACAGAATCCGGGTGGTACTGTGGAGGCGGACCTGTGCTGGCCAGCGCGTCAGAGCAGGGTCGCCTAGTGCATGTCTGGTTTTATGGTGTTGGGATCCTGAGGAAGGAAGTCCAGTAAAGTCATGCAGGTGCGGCCACAGGCACCGGATTAGGGGGGTGAGTAACCCATGATTTTAATAAGGAAATAAGGGGGGTCGTGGCGCCATATCGTAGCTGATCCTCTTAGGTTTAGGCAATAAGAGTTTTTATGTTTTTACATAAAACCTCTCATTGGGGGGGGGGTGTAACGGGACAAAATGGGCTGAATCATTTTGTTTTAATAATTTTCAATAATTATCAATGTATATAATTCTTTTATAAAATCTATTGTTTGGAGATGTGTGGGAAGGAAAGAACAAAGGATAGTTGAGTCACAGAATGAGCACGTGGCCGTACTGCGTAATAAGCACACCACATGTTTTAATGTAAAACGAATTTCCGGCTTCGAGAGACGTCTGGAATCGTCGATATGTAAAGGCGAGAGACGAAGTGGATATCCAGTGAAGCCACGTGGCAAATACACAAAGAACGCGAATAGCGTACCCAAGCAAGCCCAACTGGGGGCAGTCACCAGTTCACCATCAAACAGTACGGACATAATTTCACCGTAGCATCGGGAGAGTTTTGTTAGCCTCGGTAGGCCAAAAATGTTAAAGTCAGCCTACCAAGGAGTATATTATAATGTAAAACAAAAGTAAACAGTTTTTCAACTGGATTACCAGTTTTATAAAATGAGTGAAGTTAATAAAAACAATGGTAGTTAAGTGAAGAAGACTGCACCGACATAGTGCGCAATACCGGGGACCTCATACAGCTAGTACAATGAACAAACTAATTTTAACAGGCCAAAAGGGAAGCATAGTTGATATACAGTAGAACTTGGCTAATTCAAACATGCATAATTCGAATTCGTGGATAATTCGAACTTTTACCGTGGTCCCTTGAATATCCTATGTAAAACCGTGCAAAAACATCATCTGTAATTCGAACTTTTTTTGGTTAATTCGAAATAAAAATGTTGCTCAAACTACAAAAATCGCCTGCAGTATGGGCTAGACCACGTAACAATAGAGAAACGACTGGAAACAGACAAGCAGGCATCGCCCTTTGTGAAGAGACGCTTGTCCTTTGTGTCAAATTCGTGGAATTTGCGCCAGTATCTCGCGATGACACCTGACTGGCTCGTGTAACAGTACCGTCCGCCACTGTCCCTTGTTCCACGCCTCGTCAGTCAGCCACCCTCACTGTTGCTTTCAGTACAGTCTGCCTGCATTCGTGGAAGGGTTGTCTTTTTGAGTTTCTACTGTGCGAGCTGTGTCCTGTAGTGAGAGACCATTCCTTTCTTTATACAGTACTGTATATATACAGACTGGTGTGTTTTAGTGACGCTTATTGTGCAGTTTTATTGTGTTGTGTGTTCATCATGGCCCTTTCAAAACCAACACGTACCCAATACAAATCATTGACATTTGCCGAAAAAGTTGCCATTATTCGGGAAGTGGAAAAGGGACAAAAAAAGAAATCTGAAATTGCTAAGGAATTCAGGATACTGCCAAATACACTGTCAACATATCTAAAAAATAAAGACAAGATTTAGAATAGTGTGTGTAAAGCCAGTGACAAAGATAGGAAAGGAGTGCGAGGACCAGAAAATCCTGATGTGGATGAATGTGTAGTGAAGTGGTTTAAGCAAGGGACAAAAAAAAATCCAGTCAGTGGGCCCCTCGTCAGAGCCAAAGCTGAGGAATTCTCATCTAGCTTAGGGAAAATGATTTTAAGGCCAGCACTGGTTGGCTCGATGGTTTTAAAGAAAGGAATGACATGTCTTTCAAAAATGTTTGTGGGGGAAAGTGGATCTGTTGACGTTGAAGCTGCAAATTCATGGAAAGACGATTTGTTGCATATGATTTCTGATAGAGACGCTAAAGACATTTTTAATGTAGATGAGATGGGCTTATTCTTCAAATGCACCCCGACAAAACACTTGCTTTTAAAGTAGTGGCGGCAAACACAGCAAGGAGCGCATAACACTTTTAGTCGGAGCAAACATGGATGGCTCAGAAAAACTGCCTTTGCTAATGACAGGGAAGTCAGCCAACCCACGTTGTTTCAAAAATGTAAAAACAAAACCAGTTGAATATGAATCAAACAATAAAGCTTTGATGACAGGTGAAATTTTTGAAAGATGGCTTTTGAAAATCAACAGGAAATTTCGGAATCAAAACAGAAGAATCGTCTTGTTTATACAGCGCACAACACTATTCCTGTGATGGAAAATGTAAAGTTTGTGTCCCCCCCCCCAAAACATGACTTCAGTAGTTCAAGCTATGGACCAAGGTGTAATAAAAAATTGTAAGCATTTTTACAGACGGCTTGTTGTCCAAAACATTCTGTCAGGTGCTTATTTAGATGAGCAAGAAAACACTATCAAGATTAACATCCTTCAAGCTGCCCGCATGTGCAACAGTGCTTGGGACCAAGTTACGCAAAAAAAAATTGCTAATTGCTCTCGTAAATGTGGTTTCTGCCACATTGAAGGTGAAGAGGAAAATAAAGCTGCTAGAGAAGTCGTACCCACTGCGGATAACTGGGAAGATGTTGGACATGACGCAGGCATTCGTTACGAAGAGTTTGTAAACATGGATGAAGACTTGGTGGTCTGTGGTGAACAGACAGATGCGGAGATCATGGCTGATGTTATGAACAAAAGAAATGATGGTGCATCTTCAGATGAAGAAGAGGACCAGCTAGAACTTCCAGAGATACCGATTCCAACGGCTTCACAGGCATCAAATTACATTCAAGACTTGAGACAGTTTGTTGAAGGACAGCAGAACGTAAGTGATGGTATTTTCCAAGCACTTAATAAACTTGAAGAGTTTACTACAACTCAGTCTATTAACTGCAAAATGCAATCAAAAGTTTCTAGCTTTTTTAAAAAACTGTAAATGCTATATTTTGTACTGAAACGTGTTTATACGTTTGTAATACATATGTATAAGGAAATTGTTTAATAAAATAACATATTGCTTTACTAAATTTCGGTTTTTGATTTGATTTTTCTACCCTTATTAAAACTTTCCTAATTCGAATTTTTTACTGGTCCCTTCAGCTTCGAATTAGCCAAGTTCTACTGTAATTTGAATTAAATAATTAATGAGCTCAATAAATAAACGGGGGTTAAAAAGATATGTATAGAGAGTGAGAGAGTGGGTGAGAATATAAAAAGTAAAATAGGAAGTACTGGTTTGTTGATGAAAATTTGTACATAAAATTTGGTTATGTAATTTTATGTTTTATAATCGTTTGTAGTATTATGTAAAAGAAAGTAAGAGAAATAGAAAGAATTTAACTTTTGAATAATAAATAAGATATGTTTAGTAGCATAACATGTGTTAAGAGTACTTATTACGCCAGAACCATATCCTAATTTTCTGTGCCAAAAAAAACCGCCTAAAAACCCGAACCTGTGTAAGTTTTTGAGTTAAGGGAGATAAATTATCTAAATGATTTCTTTTGGGGAAGAGTGTAATAGTTTCCATATTTACTCTTCAAAATATGGTGGCGACCTTGAGGGCTGTTTGGAATCTTCGGTTTGTGTTTTAAGTGCGTAAAAAAGTTCGTGGTAACCAGGGTAAGTAAAGTAAGTAATTTTCTTCTTGGGTGTTTGTAATTGTTTTTACCGTTACAGTTTGTGTCTAATTAAAATTAGTGACTTCAATGGTGTCAGTTATTCTGTTTCCACTGAACAACAGAACAATCATCAGTGGGATCATCGTAACAATAGTTTACTTGGATGGTGCTCTATAAATCATTCAATCACAAATTAAATAAAACCCAGACAATTATGTTTCTGAGATACATGAGGGCTGGACCTATTGGATCATATAAGTATTCAATGGTTTTAAAAAAGATAGCTAGTGGCTGCATTTTGTGAGTGGAATGCGATGGTAGTGACACCATAGCAATGCCATGCTTAAATGACAGTAAGAAAAATATCAGAGACTGAGTTAAGTTTTTTAATACATCATAAAACATAATGCATGAGGTTACAGTCAAATGACCCCACAAAAAGACTTACGTCATCTCAGACAGTGAAAATCAGCATTCAATCAGGTGTTTGGAAGCACACCTAAAATTATGCAGATATGCAACCAAGAGTAGACTAACAGTTCAGCGGTCCAAATTAAAAACTGTCAGTCCAATTTACACACTGTGTATAAAGAATATGTTTATAAATAAATATTATAATAACTAAGGTAAAGAGATTTATGAAACTTCAACTGAGTTTACATTAATATTTCCTCAGTATGAGAACATGCCAAACACTCTGTAAGTCCATACTTACCTTCACACCAATCTACGTCACAATGGCATACATTTTAAGGAATGTAAACTTCTTTTCTTCTCTTCCCCTCACCTTGAATCCCATAGCAAAATTGGAAAGTGAAAGTTACCCTCAGCCATGCAGCCCACCTACACTCAGCCAATGGGTGACTTGCCTTGCACATACGACATTTTTAAGCAGTCCAAATTACATGGACTTCCCCTATATGTACCAACTAAATACATAAACAGTGTAACTCTTTGTCTAAAACATGGCACAATTTACAATAATCTTTAACAATGAGGATGCAACTGAACTATCTTTCAATAGATTTGTCAAATCCAATTTAGATAAATTCTTTTTGAAACTCCTGACCCAACATCTGAAAGTGTTGTTCACTCTGTTTGTGTCATCTTAGCACCATCTACAGAGGATTTCTTCAGTCACCCTCGGCCTTCATCCACCCAAATAGAAGGCTGAGTGTGCCAAATTAGAGCTGACTATTCCACTTTTCTGGAAGAACCATGATGTTGCCAAGGACATGCAGGGCTGTGAATAGAACCGGATTGTGTTCAGCCATTCCTCTGGTTTTTCTTATGGATGGTTTCTTGATGTTTGTGGAGTATTGCAATATAGTGGTCACTGTTCATGATTGTCCCATGTTTGAGAGACCATGTGCTGATTGGGTTCTGAATAATCTTTATGGTCTAGAGGAGTGTTTTACCATACCACTGGTTAATTTATTTTCTCTGTGTGGCACAGATATGTACAAGTATCACCACTAAAGCAGCCAAATATTCCCCCAAAAGTTGCTTTTGTAGGCTCGAGATGTTGCCAGTAATCTCGCCCCCCCCCCACACACACACACACACACACACACACACACACAATTGATAAATAATTTTTGGTTGGTATGACCGTGCAAACTTTAGAGACTTCATTAGTACAAATAACATCTTTGAGTTCTGGGCCAGTCATTGCTTCAAAGTTCTGAGATTCATCTGTTATTCTATTCTCAGTTGTTCTACACTCTTCACTATGAAAGTTCAGCAGCATATAATACCAGCTAACATGCAACACTATATTCATTGTTATATTTTCAATCCTTTGAATAGGCTCAAAGCATCACACACCAATCAGGGGAACAGTACACTGATAGCCAACTGGGATCAAAAGCATGCACTACAACAATCAGTATCAAGTCCACTAGCTCTACACACAAAAGTAAATGCTAAAAATCTGTGATTCAACTGATAAATATGTATTAAATCGTTTTTGTAATTAAACACATTTATACCTTGTTTTAAATTAGAGCCACTCCTTCCTGAATTAACAGGAACATAATTCTGGTTAATAAGTATTTGCTGTAATGGGTGTCCATTTCTCTGCTGATTCTGCACATTTGAAATGTGGCTCTGCATATTACGAACTACAAAGAATAATAAAAGTCCAAAAATCAGCCAAGTTAAAGCTTTAACTGTACAATTAATAATAAAAACAATGTCAATAAAATATACTTGTAACAAGACTAGCACCTCACAGACACGTCACACATACTAAAATATCGGTATGGAGAACCATACATGACTTCCATATTCTAAGATTTATATTTAAAATCATTTTCAGCCAAACAGCCAGGCTGTGTCTTACCTGCCTTTTTATTGCTGTATTAAATGAAAAATATTATATTACATTAAAATGAAAAAATTATAATTTTATTGCCTGGCAACAAAATTATTTTATTTTTAACAATTACCATTGTTTCAAAAAGTTTAAATAAATTTTCAAGTACTTTACTCTTGTTAAAACGTAAAAGGTTGCAGGTAAACTACCCCTTCCCCTTAACCGATCTTCACCAAAATCGAAAGTCATTGAGACCTCTACAATTCAGGGACGTATGCAAAAAATTATTTGATTCTGTTTGAATTTGCGGCTGTTATCGTTTGCCATAGAAAATACGCTTGATAAAAAAACGTTGCAGGTAAACTACCCCTTCCCCTTAACCGATCTTCACCAAAAACAATAGGTCTTGAGTACTCTACAAATCAGGGCTGTATGCAAAACATTATTTGATTCTGTTTGAATTTGCGGCTGTTATCGTTTGCCATAGAAAATAAAACGTAAAAGGTTGCAGGTAAACTACCCCTTCCCCTTAACCGATCTTCACCAAAAACAATAGGTCTTGAGTACTCTACAAATCAGGACTGTATGCAAAACATTATTTGATTCTGTTTGAATTTGCGGCTGTTATCGTTTGCCATATAAAATACCCTTGTTAAAAAAACGTTGCAGGTAAACTACCCCTTTCCCTCAACCGATCTTCACCAAAAACAATAGGTCTTGAGAAATCTACAATTCAGGGCTGTATGCGAAACATTATTTGATTCTGTTTGAATTTGCGGCTGTTATCGTTTGCCAAAAAAAAAAAAATTTCCCTTGATAAAAAAAACCGTTGCAGGTAAACTACCCCTTCCCCTCAACCGATCTTCACCAAAAACAATAGGTCGCGAGTACTCTACAAATCAGGGCTGTATGCAAAAAATTATTTGATTCTGTTTGAATTTGCGGCAGTTGTCGTTTGCCATAGAAAATACGCATGATAAAAAACGTTGCTGGTAAACTACCCCTTCCCCTCAACCGATCTTCACCAAAAACAATAGGTCTTGAGTACTCTACAAATCAGGGCTGTATGCAGAAAATTATTTGATTCTGTTTGAATTTGCGGCTGTTATCGTTTGCCATAGAAAATACCCTTGTTAAAAAAACGTTGTAGGTAAACTACCCCTTTCCCTTAACCGATCTTCACCAAAAACAAAAGGTATTGAGAACTCTACAATTTAGGGCTGTATGCAAATAATCTTTTCATTCTGTTTGAATTTGCGGCTGTTATCGTTTGCCATAGGAAATACCCTTGTTAAAACATAAAACGTTACAGGTAAACTACCCCTTTCCCTTAACCGATCTTCACCAAAAACAATAGGTCTTGAGAACTCTACAATTCAGGGCTGTATGCGAAACATTATTTGATTCTGTTTGAATTTGCGGCTGTTATCGTTTGCCAAACAAACAAAATTTCCCTTGCTAAAAAAAAACCGTTGCAGGTAAACTACCCCTTTCCCTCAACCGATCTTCACCAAAAACAATAGGTCGCGAGAACTCTGCAAAACCGGGCTGTATGCAAAAAATTATTTGATTCTGTTTGAATTTGCGGCAGTTATCGTTTGCCATAGAAAAAAAATCTACAGACAGCAGACAGACAGACACACAGACAGACACACAGACACTTTTCGGAAAACGACTTTTTTTCATGTTTTGAGTGTAGTAGAATCAGAATCTGCAATAATCTCGAACACGATTTTTTTTGCCATCACCATACTTCCATTCCTTAAGGAATATGGAAGTAAAAATGTATACTCAATTAACCCAGAATGTATTTAAAATATTGATGGACATTTTATCTATTTTCAGTTAGATTTGCTCACACGTGAAAACTTACCATTAGTCACTATTCAGTTTTTTCAGTGAAAGGTAAGAACCATCCTAAAAGAACATGGCTACTGATTTATGTAAGACCCTGATATGACTCCATTCCTTGAACTACGCTTTCATCAGAATTTTAAACTAAGAAGATAACTGATGATCATACTAACACAAAGTGCACGGATATCTACATTACTTTCACTTATAGGTAACATTAATAACATTGTATAGTGTAGTCACTGATTATGATGCTAAATGGTTCACATGGTTATAACAATTGACAAAGTTCCACTGCACAGATCCCAATGTCTCACTGCAGCTTAAAAGCAATCTCTGAAAAGGAATGACATATATATTGACTAGGTGGACTGCATGACCCTTGATGGTCTGCAACCCTTCAAATTTCGTATGCAGTTTTTCTGGTAGTTTCACTAAATGTCGCATGTACAAGAAACGTGTGCAGTGCTACAGATATTGCCATACAACCTTAGAAACATTTCACACTGTTGCACTGGTATATTTTTCAATATAATCAGAGCTCAGTTTCATGCCTCTACTGTCACAGAAGATGTAACTTAATTAACCATAGTACTGCTGATAGCAACTATTATCTCATGCTTAGCAGTCTCGTACTTTGAAGACCTATGGAGCTTCACAGATATTTTGCACCAGTAAAGCCTTTTTTGTACCTTTAACATAGATATTGTGTGTCTGAGGTTTCAGCTCACTATTCAAAGCCGATACCGAGGTATGCTATCAAGTGGTGTAATGCTGTTTTATTAGTTCAAATTCTATAACAAGAAATGTATTCTTCACTAGTCACCCAAAGAAATCAGTGAGAGGTAGAAACTTCAAAAAAAAAAAAACAAAAAAAAAACAATGTAACAACATCCAGTAGTTTTTGACGAATGTACACAGTCTGGTACATGCTACAATCTGTAATAATTATACAATAAAGTATATTTTTCCTTCTTTTTAGAGCCACACACAGTTGTAACTTAACAGGCGATCATTATATTATAAATGTAAATCTTAGTTTACAAAGGGGTTTACATACTGACTTCACACAAAGACACGGGAAGTCAGAGAGGGAGAAGATTTTATGAAATCAGCCAACTTCTCCCTTCCATTCTACTGATTAGCTGATTGTGTGTGTGTGTGTGTGTGTGTGTGTGTGTGTGTGTGTGTGTGTGTGTGTGTGTGTGTGTGTGTGTGTGTGTGTGTGTGTGTGTGTGTGTGTGTGTGTGTGTGTGTGTGTGTGTGTGTGTGTGTGTGTGTGTGTGTGTGTGTGTGTGTGAGGAGATATGGAAGTAACAATAGTATAAATGTGAATCGTGGCTTTGGTGGTAGTAACTTGTCAATTATATACATTAATCAATGCAGTATAATGCAATCTTCTGGATAATTCCATTTTCTGGTTAACTGAACAGCACGTTAAAAAGATTAAGTTGCAATAAATTTCCAGAAATTATCCTTTCATAACAGAAACAGATAAAGAAATAAAATAAAAATCATGACAAAAAATAAAATAAAAATAAAAATTACACACACTCATGTTGTACAAAAAAGAAAGAGTGGTTATATTTAGAAAAGCACAATGGGTAACACAGTGGTTACAAAGGTGTCAATGTGGGACTGCTTTAGATTAATCAATCTTTTTATCACAACACAAACCCTAAAATTTTCTCGATATTACTGTTAAAATAATATTCAATATATTAAGGAAAGGAAACATACTAAGTTAATGTATATCACTTGTATAAATCATACTTGTGACTCTTACAGTAAACTTACCTCTGTTAGGAGTTATGTTTTGACCGGCATGTCTAGATACATTCAGCACAAATGGATTTTGTTGCTGAGGATTTGCTGGAGCTGGTTGTTGCATTTTACTTCGTGATATTGGGCCAAAGTGTGTCATGCCTAAATAGTCTAAACCTGCAGGCACTGAAGGAGTTCCTCCTTGGAAACTATTTCCACCTTTTACAATAGGTCGGCCTAAAAACACAACAATGATTTCTGACTGTATTATATAACATAAAATATTTGAATACAATACAAAATGATACAACCAAGACTGTCATGTGCGTTTAATGGCTTAATACACGATTGGGTAATACAAAAACAGCACATTTGTCCAACACTAAAGTAGTCAATGTCATTACAACCATCACATGCTGTTATATTTATTTGCCATGCTGTCTGCAGAAACACACACACGCACATGCACAATCAAGTTAAAATATTACAGCACAGCACTTAGTACAGCATGGTAGTGCAGTAGACTAAATCAGTGACATCAAGGTGTACTGTCACCCATTGACTGCTACATTCTATACAGTGTTTTTTAATTTGTCTATAAATATTAGTAACTGGAGAGTGTGTTGTGTTGTTCTGAACAGAAGATTCCTTGACGTGCTCTTGCTGGAAGCACAAAATTATTCTGAAGATTTTTGTTTTATCTTCAGAATAATGAAACAAATTCTAAAAGTAAAGGAATTTCAATCCATCAATTTTCAAAAGATAAAAACTTGCAAAAAATGTGAATACAAACTTTTAAACACTCAGGCAATTCCTACATTCATTGTGCTCATGTTTGTCCTGTCCATTTTGCAGATGATTTCGAACATGAGTGGAATATTTATATTTACAATTAAAAAAATATTAATATAAAAACAACAGCTCCAAATTGGAACATTACAATTACTCTTAATACTAGTCAGTGAACAGAACTGTATTGTGTAAACCACCAGCTAGGTTGTAGGATTTTGTGTGTTCATTGCAGTAAGTATAACTGTTGCACAATAAACTTTTTTATAATTTCTTGAATATATAGAGGAGTGAGACTCTGATGACATGAAATAACTAATTAATTATTGAAAACTAAATCACTGATTCATTATTATTAAAAAAATAATTAAATATTAAAAATTAAAAATATGTATTTAGAATATTCACTTTTGTACGAAACTGCAATGAAAAGAAATTATACATCGTAGATGTATCACAAAAGAATGATACACAAACATCAAAACATAAAACACATACCGTATTTTCGCGTGTACCACGCGCACCTTTTTTACCAAAAAATATTTCGTAGAAATGGGGTGCGAGTGTTACACGAGGAAACTAACTTGCCAGTCTTCATCAGAGTGGTCATTGACCTTATGCTACCGCAATTCCTGTTCAAACCTCAGTCACTACTATGTACCGTACATCGGGCGGATATTGACCTTGACTAAAACATTGCACAGACAACACTTTCAACCCCCACTGCAAAATAGCAGGTAGCATTTCATAGTGTTTCTAACAGTCTACTGTTAAAATTCGGTTCGTTCTGTACCGGTTTGTGAAAACGTAAGCTGTGTTTTGAAGTGTTTTACGGTATTCACCAAATGTTTATTGTGTTATTTACGTTATTCAATATCGAATTTACGGCAATCGTAATTACTACGGTATATCGTACTGTATCATATCATTTTAAACAATTTGTCTTCGTTTGTGTTTTGTGTTCTTTTAATTTATCAAGGTGTTGTTTCGTTTTACAATGGAATGTGGGAAAAGATTGCGTTCGTTTACTGCCGGAGAGAAGTTAAAAATTATAAACGAAGCAGAGGTAATAGGAAATAGAGCAGCGGGTGGAATATACGATGTGCCGGAATCGTGTATCAGAGACTGGCGTAAGAAAAAAGAAAAATTAACGGAAGTTCCTTTAAAGAAAAGAGCTTTTCGAGGTAAAGCTGCAAAATATCCTCAACTAGAAGTTAAACTTACAGCATTTATAGATGATAAGCGTCAATATGGTTATGCTGTTTCCACAGAAATGTGCCAAATAGAGGCAATTAAGATTGCGAAGGAGCTGAATATTAACATAAATGAGTTTAAAGCAAGCAGGGGATGGCTTCAAAGGTTTTTTAAAAGAAGTAACCTTTCTGTTCGACGGAAAACAACGATATCTCAACGTTTACCAGAGGCGTACACTGATAAACTCTTGTGTTTTCAGCGTTACGTAATTCAGTTAAGAAAACTGAACAATTATCCACTATGCCAGATCGTCAACGCGGATCAAACTCCAGTTTATTTCGAGATGCCTGTGGATACGACAGTAAATAAAGTTGGTGACAAAACTGTAAAAATTCGTACAGCTGGTTGCGAGAAACAACGGTGCACTGTAATGCTTACTGTTTTAGCCGATGGAAAGAAATTGCCTCCTTATGTAATCTTGAAGCGGAAAAACCTTCCAAAAAATGAAAGTTTCCCACCAGGTTTGATAATGAAAGCTCAAGAAAAAGGGTGGATGGACAATGAGTTAGTGCTTGACTGGATAAAGCGCGTTTGGAATCGGCGACCTGGAGCATTATTAAAACGCCCAGGGATGCTTGTTATGGATAGTTTTCGTGGCCATCTGACTGACGACGTTAAGAAAGTTTTATCAGAAACAAAGACTGAACAAGTGATTATTCCAGGTGGAATGACTTCGATGCTCCAGCCACTTGATGTGTGCATAAATAAGCCCTTCAAGTGCCAGTTAAAAAAAATGTACACCCAGTGGATGAGTACTGCACCACACGAGCTGACGCCGACAGGAAGACTCCGAAGGCCATCACTGACGCTGATCTGCAGTTGGATCATCAAAGCATGGGACAGTATACCAGAAGACTTAATAAAGAAAAGTTTCAAAAAAACTGGCATTTCCAAAGCCTTGGATGGCAGTGAAGACGATAAACTGTTCGTTAGTGAAGATGAGGCAGCGTCTGCTTCTGATGAAGACTCCCCATTCGACAGTAGCAACGACGAATGAAAATCAGGTAAGACACTAGTAAAAAATTTTCATTAAACTACATCAAACATACCAGTATCCCTTGGGTTTATAACTGTGTTCGTTTTCATTGATGTACTGTTCTAATGCACTCTTAATTTTCTTTAGGTTGGCAAACCCGAATTCACAATTAAGGCTGGTTCTGTAACGATTGCTGTAACCTTCGCTTCTAATTACTGTATCTAGTTGTAATAAATATTAATTGTCATTGTAATAAACATACATTTTTTACTTGTAATAAAAAATAAATCCGTAAGTTAGTGTAACAAAAAAAGTAACTTGACGTTTATTTCATTAGTTATTACAGTTTTTCCCTTACAATAGATATATGGTAATACTATTCCAAATACCGGTATATGATTTTTTTTCACATTTTTGAATACGCGATTTTTTTTTTTGTAGGACCTAAAAATAAGGGGTGCGCGTGTTACACGAGGGCGCGTGGTACACGCGAAGATACGGTATATAAAAACAATTATTAAGCTATTTAAACTGCTTGGGTGTCTGACATGAGTGTCAACTTTGAATCATTAATTATTTTTACCATAGCAAGTCATCTACAAAAGTATTATTATATTTATTAAATAAAATTAAAAATTTACTATTCATATTTTGGTAAAATAATATTTACTTCAAGTAAAAGTAATTATTATTTACAACAGCGCACCCACTTTAAATAATAGAAAATTATTTTTAACAAAAATTTAAATAAATACCACTATTATATTAACGACTTGGAACACAAAGTTTTTTATAAGTAAAAACATAAAGTTTTACCTTACAGCCTGAACCGGTTTTCGCCTTTAAAAGGCTTCTTCAGAGGCTGCCGCTGGTAGCGCTGTCCGTCCTGTTGTGGGCGACGGAATCGAATTTCAAAAGATCGATGCTGTGTGTGTGGGGTGAGATATGTTCGAATAATGCATGCGATTTGAATTGTATCTGTTCGTTTAGGATGTCGTTTTTATTTGTTTTTGTGTGTTTGTATATTTCCAATTGTTCTAGAGTGTCTAGTTTTCGGCCTTTTGTGTGTACGTGTAGAATGTTCATGTTATTGTCGATGTTTTTATGTGTGTGGTTTGCTTCAATGAGGTGGTTTGCAAAGGTGGATTCTGTAGTGGAGTGGAGTGCCTTTGTGTGTTCAATGTTGTAACGGGACATTTTGGCCTACCTGGGGTAAAATAAAATTATTGTATTTTAATAAAAGTAAACAGGATTTTTTCGACGTAATAATAATAATTTTGGGAAACGTAAACATAAAGTCACAATAAAGGTAAATTTTGTTGGTAGTGAAGTGGGCAGCAGTGATTGTGAAATGATTCATGAATATTATAAAGACGCAATAGACAACCAGCGAAAATGAGTCAAGGTCAGCTCCAATGACTTGCAAACTGTAAACAAATTATGTAACCACATCAGACCATGTGACGTCAATGTATACGTCAGAGACCATCCCCGCTGTGGAATTCGGGTGTGTAAACCAAACCTTGTACTGGCGTAGTGATACAAACTCAAGACAATGGAAAACTTGGTAAACAACTGCGGCTACCACACAAAATAGTGCCGTTTGTCTCATCCCAGTCTTAATTCAACACTCGCGCGAGTGACACATCCGAAGTTCCGGAACGTAAAATGCGGGCCCGCAAAACAGAAAGAATGTGAATAATATATTTAAAATATGACTTAAAAATCAAAATTCATACGTAAAATGTAATTAACAGTTTTCTCTACACTATAACAGTTCGGAGATTATGAATTAAAATGAAAGTGCGCACGTAAAACAATGTGACGTCTTCTGGACTAGAATTCGGACTCAAATTCAGCTAAGTACCTACAAGGATATACACAAAACTATCAAATTTTATTATTTTTCATAAAACAAGAACAGATGGGGAAAATTAAATTAAATATGAGCTCAAGGGAAAAAATTTAAAGCATGTTGTATGTGTGTGTGCGTGAGAAAGTATGTAGACCAAGAAGGCTGGTTTGTGTTCTATTTTATACATAGTTTCTTGATTTTGTTATTTGGAAATTTTATAACATGTTAATTATAACTCATTAATAAGTTTTGTCAATAAAATGATTGTCTCTTAACTGGGTTAACCGAGATGAAGGGGAGAAAAGAATAAGATGTTGATGATAAAATTGAAATGCTTAATAACCAATAAAATCTAAATCATGAGAAGAAATAAAGTTTTTCTTTATTTTGACAACCATTTCTGCTTTTGAGTTCGCCGAAAAGAACCCGAATTGGTAAGTACATATTTCGTTTCTTGTAGTAAGGCAAGATGGCGCCCAAAGAAATTTAAGAGTAAACAAGTGATTATGTGATAATTGATTAATAAAACTTAACAATGGCTTCCGAATGTAGGGACAATTTATATAAATAAATTTATATAAATATAGGCCACTTGGAGGGCAGAGATGGTTGTTTGGAATGAATAAAGCGATGTGTACGTAAAATAAATGTAAATATGAGGTTATGTTATGAGCATATGTAATACAAGTAAATATAATCCTTTGTTAGAGAAAGAATTGTGTGATACTATATGTTAGTATTTTGATATAAACGTAAGAATTTTACTATTACAAAATGGAGAATAAAGAATTAAGTTTAGAAAACAATCTTACAGAGTCAATGTTAGAAGCACAATCTACTCCAATGACAACACGAGTCAAAGAGTTGTCAATGGAAGATGTGTTTAATTTCATGAAAACAATATCTGATAACTTGAGTAGTGTTAACGTAAAATTTGACGTTCAGAACCGCAAATTCGATGAACAGAATAGTAAATTTGATATTCAGAACAGTAAATTTGATGAAATGAATACGCAAAATGTTAAATTCGAAATTAGCATGAATAAACGTCTGAATGAGATTGATGAACGTTTTAGTACAATCAAAGACCAAGTATTAAAATCAGTAGACCATAAGTTAGAGAAACAAATCAATGAATTAACAGAAAATTTTGAAAGCAAAATAAATTATACAAATGAACAAATGACAGATCAAATTAAGATTCAAGTTAAAGAACAGAGTGTAGGGATAGAAAGTAATTGTATTAGTAGAATTAATGAAAATAATGATGTCAAAAATTAAAATAATGGAGGTAGAGAATGTATGTAAACAATCAATTCAAGAGAGTGTGGGGGTTATGAATAAACATAACCTTCAATATGCAAGTAAATATAACAAATTTAGCATGATAGAACAAGATATAATAGAAATTAAAGACGAATTACATGTGGCAGTGAGCCAAAATTTAAATAATGTTGCGGAGCGAATATTATATACTCGTGAAGCAAAAGATGATATTGAACTTGAACAATTTTGTTGTGATTGCCGGAGAGTACACCCGATGCAGTTTTTGAGTAGGGTAAGGAAATTTAACCGTTTTAATAGCAGTAGTTGGGAAGTAAAATTATTAAAGATTTTAAAATGTTTTAAGGGCAGTTCTGAAATATGGGCTGAAGTACATAGAACCGAGTGGGGTAGTTATGAGAATTTTGAGACAGCATTCCGGAATAAATATTGGTCTGAAGAGGACCAGGAAATATTACGTAGTAGATTTATGGGTACAGGGAATTATGGGGGCCATAACAACAACATAACCATATACGTAATGAGGATATTCAACGAGGCGAAATATTTAGAACCGCCATTACCATTTCGGTCATTTGTCAGACACATTAGTAAACACCTGCCTAGGGAGGTACAAGTTACATTAATGACTAGAGAGGTGGCGGACATAAATGAGTTAGAATATATATTAGATGTATTCCAGAACATTATAGACTGTGAAGTAGTAGTTAGGCGTCCTAATCAATCAGGTATGAATAATAACAATCATTATACGCCACAAAGAGGGCCACCACAGGGGCATGTATACCATAACCAAGAAAATCATAATCGAGACGTGGGGGGGAAATGTACAGGATGCTTGGGTGAGAATTATGTTGGTAGAACTTTTTGTTACAGATGTAGAAAACCAAGGCCGAATCAGCGAGGCGGAAATAATTCATCGCATAACAACATACATCAGCGAAGTGGAGATGACTGAGGGGAAACATCGAGGAGCAATGGAGTTCATAAGCAGCAGGAGAAAGGGTACCAGCCGAGCAGCACCACCGCCAGAACGGAAAACTAAGGCCGACAATGGAAGCAAGGACCCCACCACTGTCCACGGAGAACAAGAGGGTCCAGATAACCGACGAATATCATAATAATGTGATACAAATGGATATGACGAAGGAGTTGTTGGAGGAAGATGACACAAAAGTTATAGAAAACAAAACTGGATTGACGGAGGTAATCGTCGCCATAGAAGGTAAGAATTTTAAATCATTAATTGACACATGGAGTGAAATATCAGTAGTTTCAGAAAACGTAATAGGAGAATTAAATGAAATAAACAAAAATATACCATCATTACCAGTTGCGGGTGTAACAGTAGTGGGGGTTACTGGAGTATGAAGTAAAAGAGTTACTAAACAAGTGCAGTTAAATATATTCCTTAATGGAACTGAATTTGAAAATACCTTTTTGGTAGTTAAGGGACTGAGTTTAGATGTAATATTGGGAAATGATTTTTTGGAGAGGAATGGGGCAGTAATAGATTTTAATAAACGGATAGTAGAATTTAGTAGAGGGGGTGAACCAGTCAGGGTTAATTTTAAGACGGTGTTAGACGAAGTTAGGGTTACAGGGGTAAAAATGATACAAAAGCAAGTAGGCGATGGGGATATAGAAACTAAAGTGAATATATGTCGAGAGAGTGAGATTGTAGAAAATGAGGAGAGAGAGATGCATGTGAGTGATGAGAGAGTATGGGAAAATAGGGCTGATAAATTTTTTAATGAGGGTGGAGTTGTAGGGAATCCCCAACGACAGGAGTTGTGGGCCGTTGTGAAGCGTTATAGAGATGTGTTTGCGGAATTGCCTGGGAAGGCCAGGGACTATGTATGTGAGCTGAAGGTTCGAGAACACTCACCCTATATGCAGAGGAGTTATCCAGTACCATTTTCAAAGCGAAGAGCAGTACAAGAGGAGTTGGATCGAATGATGGAGGGAGACATAATTGAAAGATCGATATCGCCTTACTCAAACCCATTAGTGGTAGTGATCAAAAAGGACGGAAAGGTAAGATTATGCTTAGATGCAAGGAAAATAAATCAGATTATAATACCTGACCGGGAGTCACCGGAACCTATTGAGATTTTTCAGAAATTTAGCGGGGTCAAGTACACGACGTCGTTGGATTTAACCGCAGGATATTGGCAGGTGCCGTTAGCAGCAGAGAGTCGGAGATATACTGCCTTTCTCTTTAATGGTAAGAATTATCAGTTTAAGCGTTTGCCAGTTGGGTTTAACACTAGTGTAGCGAGTTTTATAAAGTGTTTAGACATGATATTACAACCAAAAGACTTAGATTTTCTGACTGTATACGTTGATCATATATTAATAGCGTCCAGAACATTTGCGGAACATTTAGAACATATTGAGTATGTGTTGGATGAATTACAGAATGGGGGTTTGACAGTTAATTGGGAAAAGTCTAAATTTTTACAAACCGAAATACATTTTTTGGGCTTTATTATAACTCCCAACGGAATTTTAGCTAACCCTGATAAAGTAGAAGCTATAATGCAGTTTCCAGAACCTAAGAATATTAAACAGTTGCAAAGTTTTTTGGGTTTGTGCAATTTCTATAGAAAATTCCAGAAAAATTACGCTCAGACAACAGCAAGGTTAAGTGCTGTACTACAGAAAAATAAACAATGGAAATGGGGAGAGAAGGAAAGGGATGCTTTTGAGGAGATAAAGAGAAAATTTTCAAATATGATAATGATGAACCACCCTGATTTCTTGAAAACTTTTTACTTACAGACTGACGCCAGTAACGTCGCCCTGGGAGCGGAGTTGTATCAGGAGGATAGCGACAAAGAACACCACACGATAGCTTTCGCCAGCAGATCTCTTTTGGCAGCTGAAAGAAACTACACAACTACGGAGAAGGAGTTGTTGAGCATCGTGTTTGCGGTAGGAAAGTTCCGCACCTATATCTTGGGGAACAAGACAGTTATCAGGACGGACCACAAAGCACTATCATTTTTGAACTCCTGCAGATTAACACATAGTCGTCTAACCAGGTGGGTACTAACCTTACAGGAATACAAGTTTTCTTGGGAATATATTAAGGGGACAGACAATAAAGTACCAGACACTCTTTCCAGGGTAGATAACATAGAAAATAAAACAGGGAGGGATCTTAAGGAGATAGAAATTTTTCGACTAACAAGGGAAGATAGAGTTTTTGGTGAAGAGTTAAGGGATATTAAGAGCATGCAAAGATCTGAAAACAAATCTGGTAAAATAATGCTAGTTTAGAAGCGGATGTAGATGGGTCTGAATATAATGCTCGTTTCCAAATATATCAGGGAATTCTGTTCAAAAAAGTCGAAGGGGGTGAACGTGATTGGAGATTAGTTATACCAGAAGGGTTGGTAGATAAAATTATCTGGGATTGCCATATAAGGTATGGGCATTTTGGGGCTAAAAAGTGTACGAATGTTTTAAAAGAATCATGTGTTTTTAAGAATATGGAGAGGAGAGTACGGATGTTGTTACGGGTATGTGATTTATATCAGAGGTCTAAGGTAGTGAATTATAGAGTAGAAGGGGAATTGAATTATATTAAGGTAGAGAGACCGTTTGATTTAGTTGCTGTAGATTTATATGCGCCATTACCCAAAGGTAGGGGTGGAGTAATGTATGTTTTTGTTGTTTTAGACACATTTTCTAAGTATGTTAGATTATATAGTATCAAGAGAGCGACGAGCAGAGTGCTAAGCGAGAAGATAACGAGAGATTATATGGTGAATATAGGTAAGCCGAAGATCATTTTATCCGATCATGGACCCCAGTTTATAAGTGGTAGGTGGAGACAAACTCTGGGATGGGAAGGCATCATACCCAAACATACGGCAGTATACCATCCACAGTCAAACCAGGCAGAACGGGTGATGAGAGAGATCGGTAGGATATTTCGGGCGTATTGTCACGCCAAGCATACAGAATGGCCATTCTACGTTAACAAAGTAGAAGAATGGTTGAATAGTACCACCCATGAATCCACCGGGTTTACGCCGTATGAATTAATAAAAGGAACAAGGCCACCTAGGATATTGGAACAACTTTTTGACTATCCACCAGAAAATCAAACTATAGACGTGAATATGAAGATCCGACTAGCGAATGAAAATTTACTCACAAAAGGAGAGAGGAGAAAGCAGAGACATAATGCTAAAGGTAAGTGGACTAAATATGAGGTAGGGCAATTAGTACTGGTAAGGAGACACGATTTGCCTAGCGCACAGGATAAAGAAATAAAGAAGTTTTTTCTATTATATGAGGGACCATATGAAATTGTAGAAGTAAAGATGGGTACGTGTTACGAAACCAAGCAACGCAGGAGATAGTAGGTACACAAAATGCGACGAACTTGAAGTTGTATCGGTTACAATAAGTGTTTGAATTTTAATGTATTATTTTATGTTTCAGAAGGGACTCTCCCCCATTTTCGGGCGGTCACGGCTTCACCATCCCTGACCGTGGATTTTGGCTGTTTGGAGGCGGACCATGGTTGGCGGAACTTCTAAAGATGGGGTGAAAGCAACGATGGTCCTACTCCACAAATTGGTGCAAGTAGAAATTTAATCTTATTGCTGAACGGGGAGGGGGACCCATAAAGTTCGTGGATGGAAAATATATATATTAAAAAAAAAAATCTTACAAAATTGGCAATTATCCACGAACAAATAATAGTTTTATTTCATATAATAAAACGATCCAAAATTCATGTGAATAACTCATTAGGAGCTACCTCATTTCCTAGTAGAATAGTCAGTAATAAGTAACTATGCTACTCAGGAATGAAATACCCAAAAAATAATTTTAAATTGCGGGTGAATTTATTTAGGAGAAAAAGAAGTAGTTATAATTTAGATTTAGAACGTAGAAATTTAAGGTGACCAAATTGTTGGAAGTTTAGCAGTATAGTATAGTTGTTGCACTTGTTAAAAAACTATTAAAATAAGATAGATTATGTGTACCTAGTTTAGCTCCATGGGAGATAGTAACGTAAGTGTTAGAGATAGAAAAGAGCAGACTAGTATTGGGTAATAGTGAAGAAGAAACTGATGTGATTGTGAATAGCTCGAGTGTAAAGTGTAATATCTAATGGAAGTAAGTTAATGCCAAGGACATAGTAAAGCTATGATGAAAGTACAGAACTGTTTAATGAACAGTGAGAATTATATGATAATGTATGTAAGTTAAAAGAAATTTTAAATATAACCAAACATATAAGAATTCACCGTCCGTGAATTGCAGTAGCGGTGTCAGTGTGAACCTTATATGTCTTTTGGTAGTTTCCCCACATTTCGGGCGGTCATGGTTTCACCAGGCCCTGGCCGTGGAATTATGTAAGTAGTTACAAAATTGGTGAACACTGAAGTTGAACCAGTGAGGTAACTGGGGAAACTACATAACTATGGAACAGTGGCTATCGTCGAAGGTGTCAATAGTGCCGTATTTAAGGGTGTGTGAATCATTTAAGTAGGATTACTGGTGTCCTCGGACATCAGTAATACCGAATTTTTATGTAACGCTGAACCAAGAACGGTATAATCAGCGATTATACCTTATATATGTAACTTCAGTTCTTGGGGATGCAAATGGACGCCACAGTCCACCATCAGAAAACAATAGAGTGTGTGGTAAAGGAGCTGGCCGTTACAAGCCAGGGGCACAGATATAGCATCTGTGCATAAGGCAAACGCTCGATCCGGTTCATCCGGCGGGTGGTTACCTAATTGTAACTGGGTACAAGGGGGGATATTAGATAATGATGGAGAAGGAGGTTACTAAATTGCTAGTAATGAATTATTAATAATAAATGAAAATGAATTATGTTGATGAGATAGAAGGTGTAGTTGATCTGAAAAGATAATTAAATGATTTTGTAGTGATTTAAGGAGTAATATGAAGATGCTTGAGGTAGTTGATTTTAATGTGTTTTATTCTATATAAGAATTTTATTAATGAATTTAATTATTTTGAAATGTGAATTATACAAGGGAAGGTATTTGTAATGTTGAATAGGTATTAGGACAAGTGAGATTTTGGGAATAAAAGTAATAGAGAATTTGAGTATAAGTGGAGACACAGTAGTAATGGAGAATTATGTGGAGAAATGAGAGTGATATATTGATGTTTATAAATGATGATGTTATTTTGTAGTAGTAATGATGTAATGGGAGAGTAATTAGTTGATAGTGGGATTTTGTAAAAGGGGGTGGTGTGGTAAGGAGTCCGCAACGAGAGGTGTTGGGACAGGAAGGGACCATTTAGCGCCGGAAAGGGTTACCTAGGGGAAGTCTGGGAACCAGATAAGGGAATGAGCTGGTAAGTGGGAATACACATCCTGAGTACAAAGGGGTAGAGAGTATTTTTTTTATATAAGGGCAGAATGATGCGATATGAGTTAAAGTAGTAAGTAGTTAGAGGTAGAGAAGGGTTAGTAGATTTTTTGGTAGATGGGTGTCATACTAGTTACAGATTTTGTAAGTGAGAGTTAGAGTCATAAAAGGAGTAAGATTATGGGTAAATGCCAAGTTGATAAAGTGAATTATAATGAATAACTGAGAATCACCCAAATTAATGGAATGTTATGTAAAATGAAGGTTGGAAAAAAAAATTATTTTTTTGGGAAATGAATTAATAAAAGTTCAATGGAGATTAAAATGTAATTTTTATAATTTTATATGCAAGTTTAAAGATGTAAAGTGTGTAAATGGTGGTCAAACTTAAATGTGAATTGTTTAATTTTAATGTAATAACAACAATGTTTATTATGATGTACTTAGATGATTTTGTGTTAATTTGAGATATAGAATAGGGAGATGTTTAAGGACATAATGTGTTTAGATGTAGTTGATTTGGTTATGTTATGTATTCCTATATATGTTAGAGGTTAAGTGAAAACAAAACCAGTGCTTCTTAATGCAAACCAGCACAGCTAGGGGGAAACAGATCAGTTAGGGATATGGTGTTGTATAAGGCCACTAGTTGATATTTGATTTGTTGTTTCAGTGTTTGGTGATGCTGTGGCGGCGGTCCTGAGCTGGCCAGCGCGTCAGAGCAGGAGCGTTATGTATCTGTCTGACTTTATGGTGTTGGGATCTTGAGAGAGAAGTCCAGTAAGGTCATTCAGGTGCGGTCACAGTCACTGGACCAAGGGTGAGTTAATTATATTTTTTTGTTTGTAAACCGTAAAGGGGGTTGTGGCGACATATCCTGGCTGATCCCTTTAGCAAGTATGAGTGTGTCAATGAGAGTTTTTATGCTTTGGCATAAAATCTCTCATTGAGGGGGTATTGTAACGGGACATTTTGGCCTTCCTGGGGTAAAATAAAATTATTGTATTTTAATAAAAGTAAACAGGATTTTTTCGACGTAATAATAATAATTTTAGGAAACGTAAACATAAAGTCACAATAAAGGTAAATTTTGTTGGTAGTGAAGTGGGCAGCAGTGATTGTGAAATGATTCATGAATATTATAAAGACGCAATAGACAACCAGCGAAAATGAGTCAAGGTCAGCTCCAATGACTTGCAAACTGTAAACAAATTATGTAACCACATCAGACCATGTGACGTCAATGTATACGTCAGAGACCATCCCCGCTGTGGAATTCGGGTGTGTAAACCAAACCTTGTACTGGCGTAGTGATACAAACTCAAGACAATGGAAAACTTGGTAAACAACTGCGGCTACCACACAAAATAGTGCCGTTTGTCTCATCCCAGTCTTAATTCAACACTCGCGCGAGTGACACATCCGAAGTTCCGGAACGTAAAATGCGGGCCCGCAAAACAGAAAGAATGTGAATAATATATTTAAAATATGACTTACAAATCAAAATTCATACGTAAAATGTAATTAACAGTTTTCTCTACACTATAACAGTTCGGAGATTATGAATTAAAATGAAAGTGCGCACGTAAAACAATGTGACGTCTTCTGGACTAGAATTCGGACTCAAATTCAGCTAAGTACCTACAAGGATATACACAAAACTATCAAATTTTATTATTTTTCATAAAACAAGAACAGATGGGGAAAATTAAATTAAATATGAGCTCAAGGGAAAAAATTTAAAGCATGTTGTATGTGTGTGTGCGTGAGAAAGTATGTAGACCAAGAAGGCTGGTTTGTGTTCTATTTTATACATAGTTTCTTGATTTTGTTATTTGGAAATTTTATAACATGTTAATTATAACTCATTAATAAGTGTTGTCAATAAAATGATTGTCTGTTAACTGGGTTAACCGAGATGAAGGGGAGAAAAGAATAAGATGTTGATGATAAAATTGAAATGCTTAATAACCAATAAAATCTAAATCATGAGAAGAAATAAAGTTTTTCTTTATTTCGACAACCATTTCTGCTTTTGAGTTCGCCGAAAAGAACCCGAATTGGTAAGTACATATTTCGTTTCTTGTAGTAAGGCAAGATGGCGCCCAAAGAAATTTAAGAGTAAACAAGTGATTATGTGATAATTGATTAATAAAACTTAACAATGGCTTCCGAATGTAGGGACAATTTATATAAATAAATTTATATAAATATAGGCCACTTGGAGGGCAGAGATGGTTGTTTGGAATGAATAAAGCGATGTGTACGTAAAATAAATGTAAATATGAGGTTATGTTATGAGCATATGTAATACAAGTAAATATAATCCTTTGTTAGAGAAAGAATTGTGTGATACTATATGTTAGTATTTTGATATAAACGTAAGAATTTTACTATTACAAAATGGAGAATAAAGAATTAAGTTTAGAAAACACTCTTACAGAGTCAATGTTAGAAGCACAATCTACTCCAATGACAACACGAGTCAAAGAGTTGTCAATGGAAGATGTGTTTAATTTCATGAAAACAATATCTGATAACTTGAGTAGTGTTAACGTAAAATTTGACGTTCAGAACCGCAAATTCGATGAACAGAATAGTAAATTTGATATTCAGAACAGTAAATTTGATGAAATGAATACGCAAAATGTTAAATTCGAAATTAGCATGAATAAACGTCTGAATGAGATTGATGAACGTTTTAGTACAATCAAAGACCAAGTATTAAAATCAGTAGACCATAAGTTAGAGAAACAAATCAATGAATTAACAGAAAATTTTGAAAGCAAAATAAATTATACAAATGAACAAATGACAGATCAAATTAAGATTCAAGTTAAAGAACAGAGTGTAGGGATAGAAAGTAATTGTATTAGTAGAATTAATGAAAATAATGATGACAAAAATTAAAATAATGGAGGTAGAGAATGTATGTAAACAATCAATTCAAGAGAGTGTGGGGGTTATGAATAAACATAACCTTCAATATGCAAGTAAATATAACAAATTTAGCATGATAGAACAAGATATAATAGAAATTAAAGACGAATTACATGTGGCAGTGAGCCAAAATTTAAATAATGTTGCGGAGCGAATATTATATACTCGTGAAGCAAAAGATGATATTGAACTTGAACAATTTTGTTGTGATTGCCGGAGAGTACACCCGATGCAGTTTTTGAGTAGGGTAAGGAAATTTAACCGTTTTAATAGCAGTAGTTGGGAAGTAAAATTATTAAAGATTTTAAAATGTTTTAAGGGCAGTTCTGAAATATGGGCTGAAGTACATAGAACCGAGTGGGGTAGTTATGAGAATTTTGAGACAGCATTCCGGAATAAATATTGGTCTGAAGAGGACCAGGAAATATTACGTAGTAGATTTATGGGTACAGGGAATTATGGGGGCCATAACAACAACATAACCATATACGTAATGAGGATATTCAACGAGGCGAAATATTTAGAACCGCCATTACCATTTCGGTCATTTGTCAGACACATTAGTAAACACCTGCCTAGGGAGGTACAAGTTACATTAATGACTAGAGAGGTGGCGGACATAAATGAGTTAGAATATATATTAGATGTATTCCAGAACATTATAGACTGTGAAGTAGTAGTTAGGCGTCCTAATCAATCAGGTATGAATAATAACAATCATTATACGCCACAAAGAGGGCCACCACAGGGGCATGTATACCATAACCAAGAAAATCATAATCGAGACGTGGGGGGGAAATGTACAGGATGCTTGGGTGAGAATTATGTTGGTAGAACTTTTTGTTACAGATGTAGAAAACCAAGGCCGAATCAGCGAGGCGGAAATAATTCATCGCATAACAACATACATCAGCGAAGTGGAGATGACTGAGGGGAAACATCGAGGAGCAATGGAGTTCATAAGCAGCAGGAGAAAGGGTACCAGCCGAGCAGCACCACCGCCAGAACGGAAAACTAAGGCCGACAATGGAAGCAAGGACCCCACCACTGTCCACGGAGAACAAGAGGGTCCAGATAACCGACGAATATCATAATAATGTGATACAAATGGATATGACGAAGGAGTTGTTGGAGGAAGATGACACAAAAGTTATAGAAAACAAAACTGGATTGACGGAGGTAATCGTCGCCATAGAAGGTAAGAATTTTAAATCATTAATTGACACATGGAGTGAAATATCAGTAGTTTCAGAAAACGTAATAGGAGAATTAAATGAAATAAACAAAAATATACCACCATTACCAGTTGCGGGTGTAACAGTAGTGGGGGTAACTGGAGTATGAAGTAAAAGAGTTACTAAACAAGTGCAGTTAAATATATTCCTTAATGGAACTGAATTTGAAAATACCTTTTTGGTAGTTAAGGGACTGAGTTTAGATGTAATATTGGGAAATGATTTTTTGGAGAGGAATGGGGCAGTAATAGATTTTAATAAACGGATAGTAGAATTTAGTAGAGGGGGTGAACCAGTCAGGGTTAATTTTAAGACGGTGTTAGACGAAGTTAGGGTTACAGGGGTAAAAATGATACAAAAGCAAGTAGGCGATGGGGATATAGAAACTAAAGTGAATATATGTCGAGAGAGTGAGATTGTAGAAAATGAGGAGAGAGAGATGCATGTGAGTGATGAGAGAGTATGGGAAAATAGGGCTGATAAATTTTTTAATGAGGGTGGAGTTGTAGGGAATCCCCAATGACAGGAGTTGTGGGCCGTTGTGAAGCGTTATAGAGATGTGTTTGCGGAATTGCCTGGGAAGGCCAGGGACTATGTATGTGAGCTGAAGGTTCGAGAACACTCACCCTATATGCAGAGGAGTTATCCAGTACCATTTTCAAAGCGGAGAGCAGTACAAGAGGAGTTGGATCGAATGATGGAGGGAGACATAATTGAAAGATCGATATCGCCTTACTCAAACCCATTAGTGGTAGTGATCAAAAAGGACGGAAAGGTAAGATTATGCTTAGATGCAAGGAAAATAAATCAGATTATAATACCTGACCGGGAGTCACCGGAACCTATTAATGAGATTTTTCAGAAATTTAGCGGGGTCAAGTACACGACGTCGTTGGATTTAACCGCAGGATATTGGCAGGTGCCGTTAGCAGCAGAGAGTCGGAGATATACTGCCTTTCTCTTTAATGGTAAGAATTATCAGTTTAAGCATTTGCCAGTTGGGTTTAACACTAGTGTAGCGAGTTTTATAAAGTGTTTAGACATGATATTACAACCAAAAGACTTAGATTTTCTGACTGTATACGTTGATCATATATTAATAGCGTCCAGAACATTTGCGGAACATTTAGAACATATTGAGTATGTGTTGGATGAATTACAGAATGGGGGTTTGACAGTTAATTGGGAAAAGTCTAAATTTTTACAAACCGAAATACATTTTTTGGGCTTTATTATAACTCCCAACGGAATTTTAGCTAACCCTGATAAAGTAGAAGCTATAATGCAGTTTCCAGAACCTAAGAATATTAAACAGTTGCAAAGTTTTTTGGGTTTGTGCAATTTCTATAGAAAATTCCAGAAAAATTACGCTCAGACAACAGCAAGGTTAAGTGCTGTACTACAGAAAAATAAACAATGGAAATGGGGAGAGAAGGAAAGGGATGCTTTCGAGGAGATAAAGAGAAAATTTTCAAATATGATAATGATGAACCACCCTGATTTCTTGAAAACTTTTTACTTACAGACTGACGCCAGTAACGTCGCCCTGGGAGCGGAGTTGTATCAGGAGGATAGCGACAAAGAACACCACACGATAGCTTTCGCCAGCAGATCTCTTTTGGCAGCTGAAAGAAACTACACAACTACGGAGAAGGAGTTGTTGAGCATCGTGTTTGCGGTAGGAAAGTTCCGCACCTATATCTTGGGGAACAAGACAGTTATCAGGACGGACCACAAAGCACTATCATTTTTGAACTCCTGCAGATTAACACATAGTCGTCTAACCAGGTGGGTACTAACCTTACAGGAATACAAGTTTTCTTGGGAATATATTAAGGGGACAGACAATAAAGTACCAGACACTCTTTCCAGGGTAGATAACATAGAAAATAAAACAGGGAGGGATCTTAAGGAGATAGAAATTTTTCGACTAACAAGGGAAGATAGAGTTTTTGGTGAAGAGTTAAGGGATATTAAGAGCATGCAAAGATCTGAAAACAAATCTGGTAAAATAATGCTAGTTTAGAAGCGGATGTAGATGGGTCTGAATATAATGCTCGTTTCCAAATATATCAGGGAATTCTGTTCAAAAAAGTCGAAGGGGGTGAACGTGATTGGAGATTAGTTATACCAGAAGGGTTGGTAGATAAAATTATCTGGGATTGCTATATAAGGTATGGGCATTTTGGGGCTAAAAAGTGTACGAATGTTTTAAAAGAATCATGTGTTTTTAAGAATATGGAGAGGAGAGTACGGATGTTGTTACGGGTATGTGATTTATATCAGAGGTCTAAGGTAGTGAATTATAGAGTAGAAGGGGAATTGAATTATATTAAGGTAGAGAGACCGTTTGATTTAGTTGCTGTAGATTTATATGCGCCATTACCCAAAGGTAGGGGTGGAGTAATGTATGTTTTTGTTGTTTTAGACACATTTTCTAAGTATGTTAGATTATATAGTATCAAGAGAGCGACGAGCAGAGTGCTAAGCGAGAAGATAACGAGAGATTATATGGTGAATATAGGTAAGCCGAAGATCATTTTATCCGATCATGGACCCCAGTTTATAAGTGGTAGGTGGAGACAAACTCTGGGATGGGAAGGCATCATACCCAAACATACGGCAGTATACCATCCACAGTCAAACCAGGCAGAACGGGTGATGAGAGAGATCGGTAGGATATTTCGGGCGTATTGTCACGCCAAGCATACAGAATGGCCATTCTACGTTAACAAAGTAGAAGAATGGTTGAATAGTACCACCCATGAATCCACCGGGTTTACGCCGTATGAATTAATAAAAGGAACAAGGCCACCTAGGATATTGGAACAACTTTTTGACTATCCACCAGAAAATCAAACTATAGACGTGAATATGAAGATCCGACTAGCGAATGAAAATTTACTCACAAAAGGAGAGAGGAGAAAGCAGAGACATAATGCTAAAGGTAAGTGGACTAAATATGAGGTAGGGCAATTAGTACTGGTAAGGAGACACGATTTGCCTAGCGCACAGGATAAAGAAATAAAGAAGTTTTTTCTATTATATGAGGGACCATATGAAATTGTAGAAGTAAAGATGGGTACGTGTTACGAAACCAAGCAACGCAGGAGATAGTAGGTACACAAAATGCGACGAACTTGAAGTTGTATCGGTTACAATAAGTGTTTGAATTTTAATGTATTATTTTATGTTTCAGAAGGGACTCTCCCCCATTTTCGGGCGGTCACGGCTTCACCATCCCTGACCGTGGATTTTGGCTGTTTGGAGGCGGACCATGGTTGGCGGAACTTCTAAAGATGGGGTGAAAGCAACGATGGTCCTACTCCACAAATTGGTGCAAGTAGAAATTTAATCTTATTGCTGAACGGGGAGGGGGACCCATAAAGTTCGTGGATGGAAAATATATATATTAAAAAAAAAATCTTACAAAATTGGCAATTATCCACGAACAAATAATAGTTTTATTTCATATAATAAAACGATCCAAAATTCATGTGAATAACTCATTAGGAGCTACCTCATTTCCTAGTAGAATAGTCAGTAATAAGTAACTATGCTACTCAGGAATGAAATACCCAAAAAATAATTTTAAATTGCGGGTGAATTTATTTAGGAGAAAAAGAAGTAGTTATAATTTAGATTTAGAACGTAGAAATTTAAGGTGACCAAATTGTTGGAAGTTTAGCAGTATAGTATAGTTGTTGCACTTGTTAAAAAACTATTAAAATAAGATAGATTATGTGTACCTAGTTTAGCTCCATGGGAGATAGTAACGTAAGTGTTAGAGATAGAAAAGAGCAGACTAGTATTGGGTAATAGTGAAGAAGAAACTGATGTGATTGTGAATAGCTCGAGTGTAAAGTGTAATATCTAATGGAAGTAAGTTAATGCCAAGGACATAGTAAAGCTATGATGAAAGTACAGAACTGTTTAATGAACAGTGAGAATTATATGATAATGTATGTAAGTTAAAAGAAATTTTAAATATAACCAAACATATAAGAATTCACCGTCCGTGAATTGCAGTAGCGGTGTCAGTGTGAACCTTATATGTCTTTTGGTAGTTTCCCCACATTTCGGGCGGTCATGGTTTCACCAGGCCCTGGCCGTGGAATTATGTAAGTAGTTACAAAATTGGTGAACACTGAAGTTGAACCAGGGAGATAACTGGGGAAACTACATAACTATGGAACAGTGGCTATCGTCGAAGGTGTCAATAGTGCCGTATTTAAGGGTGTGTGAATCATTTAAGTAGGATTACTGGTGTCCTCGGACATCAGTAATACCGAATTTTTATGTAACGCTGAACCAAGAACGGTATAATCAGCGATTATACCTTATATATGTAACTTCAGTTCTTGGGGATGCAAATGGACGCCACAGTCCACCATCAGAAAACAATAGAGTGTGTGGTAAAGGAGCTGGCCGTTACAAGCCAGGGGCACAGATACAGCATCTGTGCATAAGGCAAACGCTCGATCCGGTTCATCCGGCGGGTGGTTACCTAATTGTAACTGGGTACAAGGGGGGATATTAGATAATGATGGAGAAGGAGGTTACTAAATTGCTAGTAATGAATTATTAACAATAAATGAAAATGAATTATGTTGATGAGATAGAAGGTGTAGTTGATCTGAAAAGATAATTAAATGATTTTGTAGTGATTTAAGGAGTAATATGAAGATGCTTGAGGTAGTTGATTTTAATGTGTTTTATTCTATATAAGAATTTTATTAATGAATTTAATTATTTTGAAATGTGAATTATACAAGGGAAGGTATTTGTAATGTTGAATAGGTATTAGGACAAGTGAGATTTTGGGAATAAAAGTAATAGAGAATTTGAGTATAAGTGGAGACACAGTAGTAATGGAGAATTATGTGGAGAAATGAGAGTGATATATTGATGTTTATAAATGATGATGTTATTTTGTAGTAGTAATGATGTAATGGGAGAGTAATTAGTTGATAGTGGGATTTTGTAAAAGGGGGTGGTGTGGTAAGGAGTCCGTAACGAGAGGTGTTGGGACAGGAAGGGACCGTTTAGCTCCGGAAAGGGTTACCTAGGGGAAGTCTGGGAACCAGATAAGGGAATGAGCTGGTAAGTGGGAATACACATCCTGAGTACAAAGGGGTAGAGAGTATTTTTTTTATATAAGGGCAGAATGATGCGATATGAGTTAAAGTAGTAAGTAGTTAGAGGTAGAGAAGGGTTAGTAGATTTTTTGGTAGATGGGTGTCATACTAGTTACAGATTTTGTAAGTGAGAGTTAGAGTCATAAAAGGAGTAAGATTATGGGTAAATGCCAAGTTGATAAAGTGAATTATAATGAATAACTGAGAATCACCCAAATTAATGGAATGTTATGTAAAATGAAGGTTGGAAAAAAAAATTATTTTTTTGGGAAATGAATTAATAAAAGTTCAATGGAGATTAAAATGTAATTTTTATAATTTTATATGCAAGTTTAAAGATGTAAAGTGTGTAAATGGTGGTCAAACTTAAATGTGAATTGTTTAATTTTAATGTAATAACAACAATGTTTATTATGATGTACTTAGATGATTTTGTGTTAATTTGAGATATAGAATAGGGAGATGTTTAAGGACATAATGTGTTTAGATGTAGTTGATTTGGTTATGTTATGTATTCCTATATATGTTAGAGGTTAAGTGAAAACAAAACCAGTGCTTCTTAACGCAAACCAGCACAGCTAGGGGGAAACAGATCAGTTAGGGATATGGTGTTGTATAAGGCCACTAGTTGATATTTGATTTGTTGTTTCAGTGTTTGGTGATGCTGTGGCGGCGGTCCTGAGCTGGCCAGCGCGTCAGAGCAGGAGCGTTATGTATCTGTCTGACTTTATGGTGTTGGGATCTCGAGATAGAAGTCCAGTAAGGTCATTCAGGTGCGGTCACAGTCACTGGACCAAGGGTGAGTTAATTATATTTTTTTGTTTGTAAACCGTAAAGGGGGTTGTGGCGACATATCCTGGCTGATCCCTTTAGCAAGTATGAGTGTGTCAATGAGAGTTTTTATGCTTTGGCATAAAATCTCTCATTGAGGGGGTATTGTAACGGGACATTTTGGCCTTCCTGGGGTAAAATAAAATTATTGTATTTTAATAAAAGTAAACAGGATTTTTTCGACGTAATAATAATAATTTTAGGAAACGTAAACATAAAGTCACAATAAAGGTAAATTTTGTTGGTAGTGAAGTGGGCAGCAGTGATTGTGAAATGATTCATGAATATTATAAAGACGCAATAGACAACCAGCGAAAATGAGTCAAGGTCAGCTCCAATGACTTGCAAACTGTAAACAAATTATGTAACCACATCAGACCATGTGACGTCAATGTATACGTCAGAGACCATCCCCGCTGTGGAATTCGGGTGTGTAAACCAAACCTTGTACTGGCGTAGTGATACAAACTCAAGACAATGGAAAACTTGGTAAACAACTGCGGCTACCACACAAAATAGTGCCGTTTGTCTCAGCCCAGTCTTAATTCAACACTTGCGCGAGTGACACATACGAAGTTCCGGAACGTAAAATGCGGCCCCGCAAAACAGAAAGAATGTGAATAATATATTTAAAATATGACTTAAAAATCAAAATTCATACGTAAAATGTAATTAACAGTTTTCTCTACACTATAACAGTTCGGAGATTATGAATTAAAATGAAAGTGCGCACGTAAAACAATGTGACGTCTTCTGGACTAGAATTCGGACTCAAATTCAGCTAAGTACCTACAAGGATATACACAAAACTATCAAATTTTATTATTTTTCATAAAACAAGAACAGATGGGGAAAATTAAATTAAATATGAGCTCAAGGGAAAAAATTTAAAGCATGTTGTATGTGTGTGTGCGTGAGAAAGTATGTAGACCAAGAAGGCTGGTTTGTGTTCTATTTTATATGTAGTTTCTTGATTTTGTTATTTGGAAATTTTATAACATGTTAATTATAACTCATTAATAAGTTTTGCCACTAAAATGATTGTCTGTTAACTGGGTTAACCGAGATGAAGGGGAGAAAAGAATAAGATGTTGATGATAAAATTGAAATGCTTAATAACCAATAAAATCTAAATCATGAGAAGAAATAAAGTTTTTCTTTATTTCGACAACCATTTCTTGCTTTTGCGTTCGCCGAAAAGAATTGGTAAGTACATATTTCGTTTCTTGTAGTAAGGCAAGATGGCGCCCGAAGAAATTTAAGAGTAAACAAGTGATTATATGATAATTGATTAATAAAACTTAACAATGTATCTCTGTTTGAAGCTACGTCCTGTCTGGCCTATGTAGAATTTGTTGCAATTTGAGCAATTTAGCTTGTAAACACCGGGTAGATCGAATTTGTTTTGTGCTTTGTGTGTGTGTTTTGACAGTGTGTGTTCTGTTTTGTTAATATAATAGTGGTATTTAGTTAAGTAACGGACACGTCATGGACAACGAAATCCAAAAATTTTAAATTACATATTACTTATTTCAATTTGAATATTTACACTACTCACATTTATTTTTCTTTGTCAGATCATAATACTGTTTTCTTTATACATTATTTGTTTTTATAATAACTGTTCGTTTTTTACCTCCGTATCTGTTGAGTTACTCCTATTGGGTGTATGTGAGGGTGCGGCTCCTAGATGTTGACAATGATAATAATGTGCTGATTACCACGTAGATTGTTAATTGTCTGATTTACTACTGCATGATGATGATGGTGAGCCTATGATGCTGATCAGCCCGACATAATGTCCCCGTGAGTAAATTATTAGCATCTCTTCCCTGTTTGAAATTGTCTAAGATGTTTATAGAATGGTGTAACTTGGTTTAAGCCTGCATAGCATTAGTCTTCCACACATCACTTTTTTCAATGTTTTTGCATAAATGGCATATTTGATAGGCAAACTAGCATTTGCATTAAATGCATGATTTTCCAATTGTTATGTGCATATAACTTAATTATTTGTTGCCCATTGATTACAGTCATAATTAATTTCAGTTCACATAACTCCATTATTTTTGCACACATCAGAATAAGATTGCGTCAACACACGTCGTTGAGCATGTCTTTCAATAGCATTTTCTGATCTGCGATACATATTTTGTAACTTGCAAATTTTGTTAAATAAACATATTTAATTATTATGATTCATTCACGTGTTAACCAGAGTTCACTAACATACATAGAGACACCTCCCCATTCGTAGTATAAATCCTGTTACAGCCAGCAGAACACACACATATGCTGAACACTGTACACACACTCAGCTTAAAATTGACAGGTGTTCAGAATGACAGGCCATAAACTGTTTATTGCCTGTCCATTCCTGCTCATACTACTTAAAATTATTTCTCACATATTTTTCAGGAACTTTTCGACACAGGACCAAATTTATTCCTAACCTTCTCCTTGAAAAAGGCATGGAAAGACAAAACATCTGTAAGGCTGCAGAACTGATGTTACATCTGTGGCTGCAGCTATAGGATACCTTCTCCCAGGTCAGGGCTATGTAGTAGATTCCTACGCTATGAAGGCTGGATCTGATGTGTTAAATTAAAAAATGTCATACCATTATACCATAAGATGAAAAACATCTATGAAACCTGTTTAGAGGAGCAGAATGAAACTTTACATTGAATTCAAACATTACTCCCTTTTCAAACATGCTTTTATATATCTATCCATAGCCTTCTAAGCCTTTACGAAGAACTACAATTCAACAGACATGGATATCTGACGTCTGCTAGATACAACTTTGTGCAAATTAAAGGCCTGAACTTCTGAAGAGAAAGGTCTGCTTCTGAATGGAAACATCATCTGAGAACCACTCATGTGATAACCTCATTACACTGAGTGTCGACATAATTTATAGATAAAGGATGTCCCATAATGTACGCAATATTTGAATTACGCGCCACTGTCGTCTTGTTAGGTTGGTAGCACTGCAACTGTTGTATTGTTGTTGCCGTTTACTCGCCATTAGTCATCATGGAGCGTTACACGAAAGAACAGCGCGTTGTTATTGTGAAAACACATTATAAGAACGGTGAATGTTATGCGGAAACCGTTCGTAAATTGCGTGGAATTTTTGGACGACGAAAAGCACCTAATCTGTCAACTGTCAACTGTAATTGATTAAGAAATTTGAAGAAACAGATTCGTTATTAGACGTTAAATCGTCTGGACGTCCTCGCGCTACCCGTTCTATTGAAAACGTCGCGGTAGTGAGAGATAGTGTCGATGTGAGTCCAGGGAAATCAATTCGCCGTCAATCACAACAACTGGCCATTCCAAGAAGCACAATGCAGCAAATTCTAAAAAACGATCTTCATCTGAATGCCTACAAAATCCAACTAACACAAGAACTCAAACCGTGTGACCACTTGAAACGCCGAGAATTCGTCAGTTGGATATTGGGTAAACGTGAAACGGACGGTGATTTTTCCCACAAAATCATCTTTAGCGATGAGGCACACTTCCACCTCAACGGGTACATAAATAAAAAAATAGTCGGCTTTGGGGTACAGAGAACCCTCGTATCATTCACGAGAAGCCTTTGCATACACAAAGAGCAACTGTTTGGTGCAGGTTTTGGGCTGGTGGCGTGACTGGGCAGTATTTCTTTGAGAATGAGGCTGGAGATGCAGTAACAGTGACTGCCAAACGTTACCGGAACATGATAATGGAGTTTTTGTGGCCTCAACTGGAAGGTATGGAATTCGAAGATATGTGGTTTCAGCAGGATGGCGCAACCAGTCATACTGCCCGCGAAACAATTGCTTTGTTATCTGAAAAGTTTCCTGCACGTCTTTTTTCACACAACGGTGATCAGAACTGGCCACCAAGGTCTTGTGATTTAACACCATGCGACTCCTTCCTTTGGGGACATGTGAAATCACCCGCTTATGTCTGCAATCCACGAACAATTTTTCAACTAAGAAACAGATTCAATGAGTTATTGGTGAGACTGAGCCGGAATTGTGCAAGAAGGTCATTGAAAATTTCGATCGACGGACAACAGTGTGCCAGCAGAGTCGCGGGGGACATTTGTCTGACATTGTGTTCCACATTTAACCGCAGTAAGTGTACTTTGTATTAACATTAAAACATCTGATATTTTTCGGTAAATAAAAGTTTTTACAACATTATTAAATCTTGCGTACTTTATGGGACACCCTTTATAACACAAACAAGACAGTTAATTCCACTACAAGTGAAACTTATAAGGTACCAGTATGCAGCCACTACTAGTGACACACAGTTTATTACTGAAACTGTGACAGACTGGATGTAACAGTGGTAAACAATCAATTAAAAAAATAATAAAATAATAATAATAACTGAACATGGTGGCAAGCTATTCACCTTACAAAGTCAAAAAAACTTGAACCGAGTTTCAAATTATCCACTGAGTAAGTGCTCTAGTAAAGAACAAATCTGGCTTTCAACTATATCAAGAGGAACCCTTACAAACCCAAATGATGAATGGTAAAGAACAGTGGTTATGTCGACAAAGTATTATTTGTCTGCAGAATTTCATGTCAGATGTGATTTAAACAAGCGTATAATGTAATTATAACTTTGGTGGACATATTTATGAAATTGAAATACAATAGTGAACGTGAATTTGTGATTTCACATAAAGTAAGACCACGACTTTATCAGGACGAAGTTAATAAATATAAAGAGGTTTTTAAAAATGTCACAATGGTAACAAGGCAACTGTTTGTGGAAGAAAAGTGCCATGACCCTAAATAAAATCAGTACAATTTTATAGTATATTCAATAATAATTGTGTCAAATATGAATAATAAGATAATTTAATTATGTTTTAAATTTTAGAAGTTTTAAATTATTTAATACTTGCATTGAATAATGTATCAGACTACATATGTCAGTAGTGGTGGAACCTACCTTGTACTTCTACTGTGGATTTAAAGTGCCTTTACTTAATAACAACTTTGTGTCTACATTACAGATAAAAAATATTTACAAATGTGTTAGTTACAGAAATCCATTTCAGGATTAGGCAATATTGACTGATTATTCTTCTATTTAAAAGCAAAGTTTGGATATTAGAACTTGTTAATATTTTAATATTTACAGAATGATCAATGTTGGACACCGCTATAGGAAAATTATTCTGATTAGTGCTTTCAAGCTCCACAGCTCATCGTCAGATCGGAAATAACAATAATAGGACAAACGAACTTCTTCATACCCCCACTTGTCCTACCGCCCGTACAGATTTTCGTAAACAAGCTATAAGTTAAATGTCCTTTCTGGGTATTATTAACAATTGAGTTCAGTCACCCATGTTTGTACTATTACATCTCTTTCTAGTATATTCTGTCTGTGTGTGTGCGTGTGTGTGTGTGTGTTCTTTTCAATACCTAACGTTATAAAACACTTCTCATTCATATTTTTAACTGCAAGTTCCTTTTCGGTACAGTTTTACAATGTGTTATATTGTCAAAACCTTCCCTTTTTCTTTCTATATTCAATACAAACAACAACTTAGATAAACACCTTTTTCGTCCCTTCCTATCACCGTCTATGGGCGTGGTCACTTGCCCTTATTTCAAAAATATCCATATATACAACTTAATGTCTTTATGTTATCTATCTGCCCTCTACCTTTTACTTCTAAATTATAAAATATTTCTTCATTTTCAAATTTAGTTTTAGTATTCATTAAATTACCTAACCCTTTCTCACTTTTTTTTCAATATTTCTACCCCTCTCTAAGCCTTCTTTTGACTGTGTTATTCACTACTTGTAATATTTACATGGTTTAATCAGGCCATATTTTAAAATTTATTGAGGTAGTCTGTTTGCTTTCATTCTACCTATATGTCTAATCCATTTCAATATATATTTGATTCTCATGTTGATAAAGAATATATCTAACTCAAAGGTTATTATCATTTCTAATGGTCCTTTTGTATATATGCTTTCGTATGTCTCCAGTATTTCATATCTGCAACTTTCATACTACTTAAAAGGTTTTTCTAAAACAGGTTTAAACATTGCAATTGCATTTGAACATGACGATGTAGTTTTTCTTGTTAAAAAAAAATCCTCTGCTAACTTATACTGTAAAACAAGCATCCAAATACAACTTTCCTCATTTATATGACAAACAAAAATGACCTGTAATTGTTCATAGCAAAATGTATGACTACATATACATACATTCTACTTCCCTATCACAAATCCCCTTCTAACTCATACCATGTCTTATGCTCCTGACGTTGGCAAGTTGGTCTTTGTTTTCAGCTAATCTGGGTGTTTTTCAACCATTAAGATGGTTTCCTTCCCATTCTTCTATGGCCTTCTGTTTTACCCTTCATTATTTTAGATGAGCATACAGTATCGATTATGCCCCAGGAATATGCTAGTTGACTGTTTTCAATATTTCTGGAACTGTCACGATATTGACTGATGGATGATTCATTGGGCACTTGGTGAAACATATTACTAGAAAGGTTTTAAAAAACATGCAAACACTTGGTAAATTTCACAGTTTATTATTTACATCTCTGAAACAGCTGTCAGAGATAAATAATAAACTATGAAACTTACCAAGTGTTTGCATGTTTTTTAAAACCTTCTGGAACTGTGTTTGCCCAACTTATGACCACCTCACTGGTTCTTCCTGCTGAGCATTCTGTGCATCCACATTTTTAATTCCTCCACGCAATTGATTGTTGCAGCTTTCAGTCTCTATACTTCAGTACCTATACAATAATATAGAGCACATATAATATGTGGTGAAGTTGGTCCGTCCTCGATCGTGCCCCTGGATAGCACTCACGTTTGAGTGTGAACTGAACGCCAACATTAGCTGATTCATTATCAGCCCATTTTGTGCAATGCAGCAGCCAAAGAAAACGAGAACAGTTACCAGAAAGAATATCGGTCTTTGTCAAGACCAAACAAATGTAAATATTGTAAATGAGTATAAAAATAAATCATATCCAAATAGACTTAAGGTGAACATCTGGAATTCCAAAGACGAATCAGTCAAGCAAATTAGAGCTAAACTGAGGATAGATAAGGATCTCATAATGCGTAAGAGAGGAAAATACAATTTTAAAAGAATAGAAGTATGGTGTAAACTTAGGTCAGAAGCCGTATCTTTGATGAATCGGCTGAAGGAGGCGTGGAAAAAGAAATATCACATATCAATCAGGACTGAGTGGATTGAGCGTCAGGGATTGAAGATGCACAAACCATGCACACCTCATGACAAGGATGGGCAAACTCTTAACATACTGCAGTGAAATGCGAGAGGTCTGAAACAGAAGATGACTGAACTGAAGCAGGAGATGGAAGAATCAAAAATAAAGATTGCATGCATCCAAGATTCATATCTGAAAGAGGATGCTTTGTCTGCAAAGTTTTATGGTTATACACCGTTAAACGTTAGTCGAATAAACAGGTGCGGAGGTGGCTTGGTCACTCTGGTTCATGATTCATTGCCGGTGATGGAGAGTGATTCCGGAATGCAGGATGGAATGGAGCATATGAAAACAAATATTCAAGTGCATAAGAATTTTGAGATCACAGTTGTTAATGTCTATCTACCTCCAGCTATTAAAATCACCACAAATATGCTTAATACTCTAGTGCCAACCAAGAAACATTATATCATTCTTGGAGATTTCAATGCCAAACATATAGCTTGGAACTGTGGAAATCAGAATCAGAGAGGAGAGGTGGTTTATGAATGGATCATTGAAAATCATCTAATTCTGTTGAACAAGGATAAAAGATCATCATACCAATCTGCAAGTACGGGATCATGTAGCTCCATCGATCTCACTGTGACCTGTACTCCCGATTAACCTGACCTGTACTCCTGTGTTAATGACTGGCAAGTCGGCCAAGACATGTCTAGCGACCATTTCCCGATTATAACATCAATTCTACATAGAAAACCAAGCAAAGATAACCTGCCACTATCTACAAAGTGGAAAATAAAATCAGCACACTGGGAAGAATTCAAGGAAGAGACCAAAAACATTAGTTTGAGCAACAACCCATTAACGGAGAGAGTAGAAATGATTACAGCCAAACTGTTGGAAGCAGCAGAGAAACATATACCGAAGACTAAGCAGAAAACACACCAATCCATGAATATCTGGTGGAATAGAGAGACAGCTGCAGCTAGGACTGAAAGGCAAAGAGCATGTCGCCAATGGAAGAGAAACAACAATCAAAAACCAAATTAAATATAATAGAGCCAATGCTATTGCAAAAAGAATAAACTTGACCGCCAAAAGAAGAAGCTGGCAGGAATTTGTGAGTACGTTAAATACCAATACTCCCAGCGCTACAGTCTGGAAAAACTTTAAAGCAATGGAGGGCTCGAGTTATAAGAAAATAACTTGCATTATGGATGATGTGGGAGACATTCACCAAGATGAAGAGAAGATTGTTGAATGTTTCTTAAAATATTACATAAACAAATCAGGATCAAAAACATCTTATCCAAAGGTTTTAACTAAACAAGAACAATATCTGTCTTGCAACATGTTTCACTTGTTTAGACACCGGGATGAATGCGATATTCCAATTCAAATTAATGAAGTCAGAGAAGCTATTAGACAGCTCAAAAACTCAGCTACAGGAGAAGACCAGATACATAATAACATGTTCGCACACATATCTGAAGAGCTCTTAGAAGCTATCACAAATGTATTGCAACGATACAGCCATATGCTGTATTGAGCATTGATTTAAATAAATATAAAATTTGTAAACTTATTATAAGTTTTGGGTAAATGGACAGGTCTGGGATTGTAAAAATGTTTCATTGTTATACTAGGGGAGAAATTAACCTGTTCCAACAGGCAAAGAACACCTGCTTGATTGTATGTGTGTTACGCGTGTATCTTGTGTGTGTTAGTGATGCATGTACAGACAGGAATCTCAGCTACCCCCCCCCAATCAATTACTAAAATAATTATGTTAATTCACTGTGTGAAAACTAATTAGTGTATAACAAACAAAAGGCACCAAAGTGTGTGTAAATTTTATAGGTATCCACAGTAAGAAAATGACGTTAATAGGACACACTACGTGAAGTCAGTGCGAAATAAATGTGGGGGGAGGGGGGAGAGCTTCTATTATAGCTTCTTTGTGGCCTGTAATTATGCAGAACCCAAGTTTATACTGATTCCAGTCTGAGGCATATTCTGGTTTAACACTGTTTCCATGTCTATACAAATTGCAACCTGTCTTCTCTGACCTACTAGCTTACATGGTAGTTATGTTTGATAATGTACAATTTGTTGCAGTCACCACATGATCATTGCTCTTCAAGGATTATGAATTTCTGCCTTTCAGAGCCCTCAGCACTGGGCTGGTACTATGTTGTGGACTCAAAGTAGTTATGAGGTTGTTTCTGTATAATCCTACCATTCCTATCTGTTGTTTGCCTTCCTTATTCCTACTGGATACACTATGAGATTGTAGTATCTGCAATTAAATTATAGATGAGCTATTCTAACCACTAGACCAGCTGCATAGCTGCAGGTCAGGAAACAGATACCTATGGTTTAGAAAGAATCAGTGTTAGCGGAGCCACCAATCAAGATTTTACACATGACACTATCAACCTACTACTACTAGCCACCAAGAAAATATTGCAGGAATAAACAATAAAGGAATCAAGGGATACTGGAAAAACTCTGTATGCACTTAGCTAATGGGACAACATCCTAAACTACTCTCAGCTTGAAAACTGATGCTTTACAATAAAACGAACAGCACCAGGTGAATTAAACACTGATCAGAAGTGGGGCTGACCACAAACCAATAAGCACACGTAATTTCACTTCCTCTCCAATATGGATGCCAGACAGGTCCAGAAGTGTGTTTTTCAAAATACTTAGAATACTCAGGCATTAAACCACATTTTGCAGCATGGAATCACCAGAGTGACCGTGAATCTGCCAAAATACTACCCACCCCCTTTGGTTGAATAAACACAATTCAATGCAGAAGTCAGTCCAAAAACAACACAATACATGACAACTATGAAAAAACATGATTTTGTGTGTGTGTGTGTGCACGCACACAGTAAATTGTACATAAGAGGAAAGTAACACATACACGCATGTAGTGCATGCACACATGCAAACACACACATGCATGTACGCACCCATGCACGCACGCACATGTACACACACACACACACACACACACACACAGGAATATAATACAGTAAGGCCCAAAAAACAACAAGATTTTACATTAACTTTTTCAACACCCCGCAAAATGAATTCATATTGTGAATATACTACCTTGATGAGGTTTCAGTACATTCCAATTATTTGAAATGCCCACTTGTGTGGGTTTCAGAGGGTTTAGTCCCATTGGCTGCTGATTAACAACAGGCTGTTGGAAAGATGCGGCACTGGGAACTTGTGACTGCTCTTTGCCACCTATTACATAAAGCAACAACTTTCCACTGATACTTTCAATTTTTCAGTTATCATTATAACCATCAACTTCATGCAACAAAGTACAGAAAAAATAAATCAATGATACATACAATAATGGATTGTAGAACTTGTAATATTTACTTTCATTACATATGGGTAATGAAGAATATTAAACTGTATGACTAATACTTCTGTATGCACCTCATACGTATTTTACATATAAAATTTAAATGAACTCCAAGAAAGTTTTCTTGAACGTGTTATTACGGTATTCTTAATAACTCAAAGAACATACATAACTGGTCGTTTTGTTTCTCAATTAACTGACAGTGCTTTATTAATACAATCTATTTTTATAGCTAATGGAATTTGTATTTTATATCTTTGACAGACAAAATTATTGATTAATGCTTGATTAATTCCACAAAGTTTACACATAAACCATGACTAGTTTCACGAATATAGAAATATACATTCTTTTCCACCCATTTGAATGTAAAGGCTTTCAGTGGAAAGACTGGTAAAAATCGGTGGGACTGTAAAAATTGAGTAATTCCCATTTGTGTAACATATCTGCCAACAAATCTTACTTTCATATAACACATAAGTTGTTGTGACTTCTAAACACTAACTGTACATCATGTAGTAAATAAAGTAAGGCACAAACATGGGTCTCCGACGGTACTGAAATTCAGAGACTCTTGAGAGAATGACTTTTCTAGGCAGTATTGACTTTGGGGCTTTCATTTTATACGAATCCATAATTAATTCTGGGGGGGGGGTTGCAAATAGTAAAAAATAATGCACTAACTGAAGCTAAACATCATGAAACATTGGAAATATTAGCATATATTTATAATTAAAATTAACGCATTCTCATGTAATATTCAAATCAGAGGTGGGAGAAGGAGTTACTGAAGTTTCACAGATTTCGCTAATAGCTACACGTAAATGTTCAACAGTTAGTTTATGTGCTCACAAGGTTCACTTGTTGGCTATGGGCTTTCAGTTTCACACACACAAAATTTATTACTTACAAACATATCACTACTGATGCGGATCATTAATTTTTTTATTGGTAAAATGTTAAACTTTTACCTTATAGCCTGAACCAGTTTTCCCTGGAAGCTTGTAATAAGCGAAAACTGGTTCAGGCTATAAGGTAAAAGTTTAACATTTTACCAATAAAAAAATTAGTGATCCGAGTCAGTAGTGATATATTTATAATCAGTTAAACAACAGACACGTCATGGACAACAAAATCCAGGAACAAAATTTATAATTTGTTTTACAACATGCAAGCATTTTTTGTTAATTACATTTTGTTACAACATTGTCTATATCTTCACAGTTATTTTCAGAAATACTTTACAATTTTTTTAGTTAACTATTGTTGTGCATGACAATAATATTGTTGTGTGACACAAAACATAATAAATTCAAAAAATATAAAAACTTGTCAGAAATTAACTCAGGAGATATTACACTATGTTCTAACAAATTGTACACAAGAAAAACTACTAAACGTATATTTGCATATTCAAAATATATAATTAAAACCCACACACACACACACACACACACACACACACACACACACACACACACACACACACACACACACACACACACACACACACACACACACACACACACACATTATAATCATTATCTCAGTTTAATATACAGTAGGTGGCCAAATTATTAGGGACAGTACTTATATTTATGCATTTTCTAGTTCAAATTCTTTTTTTGAGCAAACAAATTGGTTTTCATAAGGTTGTTTTATTTTGTATTGCTGCTGGTATCATTATTACTGTTTTTGATAAGTGGCAACACTGGTAGACTGCGTCATTTATCAAATAAGTGAGGTTACTTCTCATTTGGTTGTCGTTTGTTAAAAACTGCTGTTGTAGTGACGTCATATAAAATATTTTCGAATCGTTTTTCGCAAGTTTTTCCTGTCCGAAATAATCTAAACGTAAGTAATGTTTCTTCTTGAATTAACTTTACTAAATTTTATGAGTGAATTTCATTTTCGTCAACAGTATGCCGTCATAACCTCAAAATTGTTTCTTTTTAGTATGGGCAAGGCTTCAGACACGTCCCCAAGGAAATGTAGAGAAATACATACATTATTACTTCACTCCACACATTCCCAGAGAGACATAGCAACTATTGTAGGTGTTTCGAAGTCTGTCATTAACCGAACTAAAATAAAAATGGATCAAAACAAGACCCTGGAAGCGGGCCGTGTAGGAAAATGTGGCAGGAAAAGGATCACCACTCCTCGTACCGATCGTAAAATTAGGGATATCTGCCTCGAAAATCGTAAAAAGAGTGTGGCCTGTCTAACTACGATGATAAACGATGAGGGAATTGAAGTTTCCAAAAGGACAGTCCGGAGGCGGTTGGCCGAAGAGAACCTGATCGGTCGTCGGCCTATCAAAAAACCACGCCTCACCGAGGCCATGAAGAAGAAGCGACTGCAGTGGGCCAGACAACACCGGAATATGACTGTTGCAGACTGGAGTCGAAAAAGTACAACTTTTTTAAATAGTGTAGTTCGTGAATAACGATTTTTTTGTGATTATTGTAATATTTTACAGGTATGCTTCTCCGACGAATCAACATTTCAGATTTTGGTCGACAAAAGTTCATTCGTTCGACGACGCCCTGGAGAGCAGTTTCATCCAGACTGCCTTGTGGAGAGAGTTAAACACCCGGATAGTGTTATGGTGTGGTCTGTGATCTCAGCCAAGGGCATGGGGCGCCTATACATCGTGGAAGGGACCATGAGGCAGGACCAGTACAAGCGAGTACTAGAAACTCGGCTACTGCCACAGCTCGAAGAATGGTTCCCCTGGTGATGAAGAGTACATTTTTATGCACGATTTGGCACCGTACCACAAAGCCAGAAGTGTTACTGCATTCCTGGCCGAAAAAAACATTACCGTTTTGCCCTGGCCGGGGAACTCACCTGACATGAACCCTATAGAGAACATATGGGAACTCACCAAACGGGCGATCGCCAAGGAAGTGATCACCACCAAGCGCCAGTTGGTTGAAACACTCATCAGAGAATGGCATCACAACACCGAACTCCAACAAAATGCAAAAGTCTGTATAGAGAGCATGCCACGATGCACAGAAGCTATAATTGCAGCAAAGGGTGGCATCACTAAATACTAAGATTAATTTTATTAGATTTTTATTAATGCACATATTACTTTTACGAAAAAAATAAATAGTTTCGCTTACGTAACGTGTTGTTTTTATGATCTCAATAATACACTCTTATAAATAAAAAATACCTACAAGACCTAGAACCAATTATTTGTTCAAAAAATTCAGTCAAACTAGAAAAAAACAAAAAACTGAATACTGTCCCTAATAATTTGGCCACCCACTGTATTTTAACATACCCTTCAAAGTCAATTGTTTCTAAATGAATTCATTTACTTCTAATCAATTTAAGTAATTATCTTAATAGAGTGTTTAGAATAGTAAAGTTCCCAATTTTTTTACAGATAAGCTTGTTACATTAAAATGTATCACTGTGATGTCTTCTTCTTCTTCTTCTTCTTATTATTATTATTATACAACAATAATAAATTATAAAGTACTTCTAAATTACACAAAAAATAAATTACATAAATTTTTTGAGAACGATCTATTTATAGATCTCTTTCCATTTACTTGCGAACATAAATGCTCCCTTGTCTTTCCACCATTCTCTATTATGTGGTAAGGTCACTGATACTCTATCTCTTTTATGTATTCAAGTCTCCAGTGTATTACATTTTTATTCACTTATTTTGTTATCAGGTGTTGTGGCCTATGAGCACCTCCTCTAGTCTTTTAATTTTTTTGTATTCCTAATCTACATGTTTTTGCTGTCTGTTCTATATGTAACACCTTTCTTTCCACTGTATGCAGAACTTGTCTTTCCAGTGCTCTGTGATTCTTTGAAACTTTTATTTTATTAGCTTTTATGGACATCTACACCTGTGACCCATAGGTACAAATAGACAGTCATGCCATTAAAGACGCTGTAAGATGTTGTAGACATTTATATTTTTTAAATATGTTGCCAAGTTTGCCACATGCTGCACACATCAAACTCACTTGTCTTTTCATTTTTCTCTTTCAGTTTCTTTATTAAGTCTTCTTATTTGTCATAAATATACATACTTCATATCCTCTTCTATTACTTTTTAACTTGTTACATCAGTAACATTTACATTTTCATCACTATTCATCATGATTTTAGATTTACTCATATTCACACTTCATTTGTCTGGCTTCTCTATAAAATTTTTGAAACAATTAATTTGGCTATATAGAATCATTAATTATTAAGGTGACATTAATGTAATCTTTACACAGACTGGAATAACTTACAAATAAAAATCACACATGTACGAGGGGGATTTGAAAAGTTCGCGGCCTACCATAGAAACGAATATGTGGCGTTTCTGTTTTTTACCGCATCGTGGTGCCACATTCACCCCACGAACAGCAGTAAAGTGCCAAGTAATTACCCCGCCACTTACCCTGTTGAAGAAGTCCGATTCTTCTAGGTCCTCAAAATAACCATTTACTGCCGCTTTCAGCTCGTTATCTGAGGAAAATCACTTCCCTCGAAAATTTTTTGAGGTTTGGGAATAGATGAAAGTCAGATGGCGCAAAATCAGGCGAATAAGGCAGATGGTGCAACAGATCGTACTCCAACTCGGCGATTTTTGCCATAAACACAACGCATATGTGAGGGTGTGCATTATCCTGATGGAAAATGATCTTCTTTGCTAAACCCGGTCTTTTTCTCGAATTTTTACATTTATTTAGCCCAAAATGTTAGCATAGTAGTCTCTGTTTATCATTTGACCCTTTTCAAGGCAATCTAGTAACAATACCCCCTTGGCATCCCAGAAAAATGGAACCATACACTTTCCAGCTGACAAAATTGATTTTACCATTTTTGGAGGCAGCAAATCACTACGCATCCATTGTTTCGAGTGTTGTTTTGTTTCTAGAGTAAAGTAACGGACCCATTTTATCAGTTGTTACAAATCAACGAATAAAATCTTTTGGATTTTTCTAAAACGGCCCAAACTTTCCTAAGAAGCTTGCATTTGCATGCGTTTTTGGTCACTGGTCAACAAACGCGGCACCCATCTTGCAGACAGCTTTTTCATACCTAATTCCTCAGTAAGAATGTGATGTACACTTTCATCTGAGATGCCCACAGGCTTAACAATTTCAGATACCTTCAAATGGCAATCTTCCAAAACAATATTGTGGAATTTATTGATGATTTCTGGTGTAGTGTCACTTTTCGGACGCCCAGTATGCAGGTCATCTTCAAAACTTGCACGACTAAATTTAAATTCAGTACCCTATTTTTTCACTGTAGTAAAAGAAGGTTAAAAACACATTCATCTCCCAACACATTCTTCATCTCATTAAAAATTTCTGTTGGCGTTACACCTTTCTTAACAAAAATTTGATGTTCAGTTTTCTCCATTTTCAGCGTTGCTGTGAGATAACCTTATTTATACAGCTGTTTCTCCACAACAATGGTTTGACCCGACTTGACGCTTGACAGCTGTTCGTGGAGCGAACGTGGTACCACGATGTGGTAAAAAACAGAAACACCACACATTCGTTTATATGGTAGGCCGCGAACTTTTCAAATAGCCCTCATATCTGGATCAGAATGACTGCAGTGTGAAAAACAATATTAATTAATATTAATTGTAAATATGTCCAGCTTTCTTGGGGTGAAAGTTGACCATAGGTGTGATATATAAAAAACTGCATAGTCACTATGAAACATGAAGTTATTTACATTTTAAAATGAAACTGTGCAATTTAAAGTTTAGCAGAAAACAAAATCTGTCAGTTTTGAATTTCTAGAGTTCTCAAACCTAGCAGAACTGGGAATTATATACACGCAGTGAAAGAGTCACAGTTCTATCACATGAATCATAAAGCAGACAGCTTGTTGTAATCTATATGCACACGTTAGTCGACGACATCGGATTCCATTGTTACATTAAGGATAACATAACATTTGTCATTCGTGCCGCACCAGTGTTACATTACTAACACGCAAAAGACAATACAACCAGAGCATAGTTATGAACACGTTATATGTTAAGTTCAGGACATGCAGTCAAATAAATTCTTTTTAGGGAAAAAGTTTTACGAAATTAGTCTGTGTACACTTAAACTTACCTGTCGCTACTTAAGCGTGGCTAACATGATCTAAATGCATTGTAGACCTATGTCATTTTACAGCACAACACTGTACATATAGTTTAAAGTTATCACATTCTCCAACAGTTAACTATGATGTTTGAAACATCTTGAAGCATTAAGTTTTATTTACAAGGTTAAAAGAATTTTAAAATATATATAAGCTGTAAGCTGTTTTACAAAATGGAGCAACTACTGCTGAAAATTCAGACTAATCTACCTGAATGTTGGTTAAGACCCAGACTGTAGATGCTTAAGTGAAGAAAATTTATTCACTACATTTATTTGTTAACAATACGTCATGAGTTGTAAAATCACGGATAGTCACCTTCAAGGATCAATGTAATAAATGCTATATCTAACATTAATTAATGAGCAAAACACAATGAATTCCTCTAAGACTAAGTAAAACCAATACGTCCACAGTATCTGTCAACTGTCTAAAAGTATATTTGTCACAATACGTCCACAATATCTGTCAACTGTCCTGTACAAAAGTATACTTCAAAAATACTTCAGTATTATTGCGTATAACTATATCACACGCTGGTTCTCGAACATTTTCTTCCACACCCTATTCTGTTGTCATGTTCCTCTCACCTCACTACATTTTCTTCCTAAACTTTAACAATCCTAAACTCTTGTATGGTGCACAATCCTATGCAAACACTTGTAGTCATTATAAAAGTAAATGGTATACTGACAGTCATGGTCAAGTCAAAGCCAGTAGTGAAGTATCTTGGAGTGATGATCGACTCCAAGTTGGGCTTTTTTGAGCAGATTATGCGTACAGCAGGAGTGATGGCACTTAGTTGGCTCATGGCTAACATCGGTGGCCTGAAGCCAACAAGAAGACTTTTGATGTGCAACTGTCCAGTCAGTCCATTGTATGAAGCAGACGTGAGGGCAGACTCCCTGTATCATCAGATTTATGGGAAGAAACTAGTCCATGTCCAAAGACAAAGTACTCTTCAAGTTGCATTGGCCTACCGCATGGTTTCCAAGCCGGCTGTCTTGGTCATTGCCGGAATGATGCCGATCAACCTTATCGCCAAGGAACATAAGACTGTCTTTCACAGGAAGAAGGAGGTAGGTGGTGAAGCTGCATACCGAGAGGCACGAAGCTAGATGCTGGAGAGCTGGCAGAGAGCTTGGGAGCAAGAAGAGCAAGGTCACTGTACAAGAAGGCTCATCAAGCAGACGCAGCCGTGGGTGAAGATGAAGCATTGTGAGATCGACTATTACCTCACCCAGTTTTTGACTGGACATGGGTATTTTCGATCTTACCTGAAGAAAGTTGGAAAGGCTAAGTCACCAGAGTGTCTGTACTGTCCGGGAGCTGTGGACAATGCCACCCATATGTTCTCATCTACTACAGATGGGAGCAACATAGAAGATAGTTGCAAGAAGATATTAAGCAGGAGATCTACCAGATAACATTGTTGAAGTGATGCTTCAAGGAGAGGACACCTGTAACTATGTGGCATGCTTTGGAAAAAAGATTAGTCAAGCAAAGAAGATAGAATTGGACAATACAATATAGAAGAATAACAAGTGAGATGTGAGCCCTAGGGCTGAAGAACAATAGACCTAGCCCAAAATAGTGTGTCAAACAGTTCCAGGTTAGTGTCCTAGAAGAGGAAAGAGAGATGGTTTTTTGGTGAATCGGGCATAATACCCACTGGAAGTGTGCACCCTTCTGGACATTTGTACAATAAAATTTTCCACCTACCCTCGTAAAAAGAAAAAACACTAAGCTTACACAAACAATAAAGTGAACTGATTTTCATTAGTTAGTAGTATATTTCACAAAAACATATCTACAGTTAGCCCTAGTATAACTAATAAAGTGCTATCACTGATATAGCATGATTCTCATCACACTAGCAGTATACTTGCGTGATGTAACTCAAATATTCCGCTCGCTTTCAACTGTTTTGATGATACCAAAAATGTTGAAAACTATGAATAGTTTTCATAACATTGGCCCCAAATTCTGTTATGGGCAGGAGTAATATGAGAAAGACTCACATTAATATCTCTGTACTGGTACTAGACTAGTACAGTCCAGTACTTATGACAATGGTATAAGTCATCATGCACATTCCATTTATTATTCTATTAACTACATGAAGATTTTTACATGTCATGCCTAATCGCCCGTATCGTAAGACGCTAGATACATACACCATATTTGATTAGCAATGAGTTAAAGGTAACACTACACCTCAGACTGAGTGGATTAATTAAAACTGAAGGTTAAATTGATACTGGCATCTTATTTATAGTTAATGACTTCCAAAATTTTGCTGATCCTAATTCAAATCTATACTAGCTGGACAAAAAAAAAACTGGGATGCTTGGATTAAATAGAGATTTGTAAGGACAACAAATAAAGGATACTGGCTTTTCAGACAAGCACCTGAAGATGCAGTTCCACATGTACTATATATGGAACTGTGAGTGGATGTACTACTCACGTAGAAAATTAAAGTGCATTTTCACCCCCTCCCCACACTCTGTTTCACTGTGGGCAGTTTAGTTTGAAAATCTCATGTATATCTACATAGGCCAGATATGACAAAGCTTTAAACAGAGACACAATGAACATGTGAAAGCACTACAATCATCCACTGAATCGATTTTTGCAAACTGCCTCACTGAAACTGATCATACGTGCACAAACGTAAATAACTACATGGAATCCAATACAGTAGAGTCCCAGTTATCCGCCATAAACGGGCTGGCAGAAAGGCGGATAAGCTGGAATGGCAGATAATAGGGAGAGTTAAATAAAACGCAAATTTATCATAAAATTACGTTGTAATTTTGTAAATGTAATTAATAAACATCACGTTTTACAACAAATCAATAGAGAAAACAATACAGTACTGTACAATTATATTACAAAATTATAGTAAAACATTTTAAAGAACAAGCAACAATATTAAAGTTATACACTTACAAAAAAAGAGAAAACAATTACGCCTACTTTAGTACTTTATGCTTCAAGTTTAAGAATTCAGTAAATTTTAACAAGAAAAATGTACTAAAAATAAATATAGAATCAGACTAATGTGTACATAATAAAATTGACTTACACTGTCAGAAATGTTGGAAGTGAGAGTTCAGTTCATGATGAGTGAAAAAAATTAGTGATCTTCGACTGCCTCCCTGATGATTCCCGCTTTTTTGCTGCCAAGTCTCACCATCTTTGGAGCATCATTATGTCGACAACCCTGGCTTCCTCTTGCTGCTCAACGTACTGAATGGCTGCTTCAAGAGCTTTAACCCCTTCTTTGTGTGTGATCTTTTGGGGCTCAACAGTTTCAGAGTCTTGATCTTCAACAACATCATCGCTATTAACAAGTGTTACAATTTCTTCGTCAGTTATTTCATATTGGTCGTCTCCTGAAAGCCAATTCCTTATTTCATCCAATGATGCATCCTCACATCCAGGGATACGTTGCACCAAGGGCAAAATACTTTCATGAAGTTCATCCAGCATGCTTTCAGCCATATTTTCGTCCTCGCCCAACAGCTTATGGCATGACTTCGCAATTGTTTGTGCCCCGACGTCGGCCCAGGCCCTTGCGACCCAATAAGCGACATCCTTCAAATTTATACTTTTCAACTTCTTAATCAAGTTTTGCCCATCTTCAATTTCTTGTATGACTGTTGACAGAAGCTTTCTTCGATAGTTTCGTTTAAGTGTTTCCAAAACACCCTGGTCCATAGGCTGACAAATGGCAGTCACATTTGGTGGCAAAAACATAACCTTTATGTCCCCATCTCTAAGTTCGTCTGGATCAGGGTGAGTTGGGGCATTGTCTAGTAGTAAAACTGCTTTTCTGGGTAGGTTGTTGTCTTTTAAAAACTTCTCTGTAGAAGGAACAAACTCTTTAAAAAACCATTCCTTAAAAATGTCACTAGTCATCCATGCACTTTTTTGATTGAAATATTTTACTGGAAGAGCATGTTTTGAAATGGTTTTAAAAGCCCTAGGGTTTTTGGACTTTCCAATCATTGCCAGGTCCATTTTATGGTTTGCTGAGGCATTACTGCATGCTAAAATAGTCACTCTCTCTTTACTACGTTTATAGCCAGGGGCTGCAGCTTCAGTTCTAGCTGCAAGGCTCTTACTCGGTAACATTTTGAAATTAAGGCCTGTTTCGTCACAATTAAATACTTGATCTCCTGTTAAGCTTTCAGTTTCAACAAAGTCTTGAAATTTTTTCTTAAACTGCTCCATTTCTTGAAAGTTTGATGACAGTTTCTTGCCGCAAATATTCAACTGACGGATTCCATAACGCTTCTTCCATCTATCAAGCCAGCCAACGCTTGCTGTAAAATCTGCATCACCTTCGTTAAATTCTTTTTGAAACTGCAACGCCTTTTCTTTTAAGATAGGTCCCGAAATAGGCAACCCTTTCTCCCTGAACTGTGTAAACCAAATGTACAACGCTTCGCTAACTTTTTCATAATCACTATTTTTCATAGTTTTTCTATCTTTAAAAGCAGTCTCAGTAACTCGTGAGGAACACCATTTTTCTAATTCTAATCGTCTCTTCTTCCAATCTCCAACTGTGCGATGACCGACGCCGTAGTGGTCAGCCACCTTTTGCAGCGTTTCCCCTTTATCCAGTCTTTTTAATGCCTCAAGCTTGTCTTTTATTGATAAAACAATTTTCTTCCTTTTCGTAGCCATAATCGCAACACTACTAACAAGACTACACTACGACACTTTCACCAAAACTGCACTAGTCACTCACGGACACACCGCGTAAAAATAGCCTCACTGCTCACTACAGCACACACCAAGAAACTGCAGTCTACTAAGCGATGAGCATGTGAGCGATAGCGTTGGATGTTGGGGGTGGGGTGGGGTGAATGACACATGAGTCACAGCTAGGCTATAATAGGCGATGGGCAGTAGGCCAAATTCCTGCGGTACAGTCAGGAGCAATCACAAAGAGAGCACGTACACTCATGCCCGCAAACTATTGGCACACTATTTTCGTTGCAGTAATTAAAGAAAATATTTTTTACGTTTACGTTTTTTTATGCCGATTGGGCGGCGGATAATCGAAGGGCGGATAACCGAGACTCTACTGTACTAATAAACACAAAGTTCCCAAAACATGACACGTTTGAACAAATAAGAATATACAAATACATAGAAACATATGGAAACATCCTAAATGAACAGTCAGTTTAAATCACATGTACTCTTTGAACAAGCGCGCACGCACACACATACACACACACACACACACACACACACACACACACGCATGCACGCGCGCGCAGCAACAAAGATCTGAAAGATCTGTTAACCAGTTCCCACTAACGGCAATACTTCCAGTGCTCCTTATATCTCATGAAGGTTGCAAAAAGCAAAATCTAACTCAGAAAAGGGTAAAATTATATTAAAAATTGTATCTAAACATCAGTGTTCTGTAGTCACAAATAATTCATTAGATATTATTTAATACTTGGATATGCCACGGACAACAAAATTCAAGAATTTAAAAATTATACTTGTTTTTATAACATAATGTGTATTCATAGTTTTCTCATAAAAGTAAACTAGTTTTGTTTGCTACTAATGGTTTCTTTTTACTGATGGGAGAAGCGCTTACTGATAAATTACATTACCATGATATAATTAATCTTTTCCCATTTTCCTTACATTTAAGAAAAATATAATTATATTCAACACTTATGTTTATAAATGTACTATAAGACATCAGATCAACATACAGAACAATCCAACTGCAAGTAAAGATAAGTGAATATGAATATATGCCAGAGCAGTCCTTAATTTTTTGTCAATTATGGATGTCTGAATGATTTTATCCTGCTTGTAGTGATATGTTGTATCGAAAACTGTATTATTATCAACCTTATAAATTAATAATGATCTCTCTCTCTCTCTCACACACACACACACACACACACACACACACACACACACACACACACACACACACACCTATGTTTAGACCTGATACTGGTAACTTAAAAAAAAAAATTTCAATACACAACTCCCAGTGCATGCACACAAGCTATAATGTAGGCCAACCCATTGAAAAAGCTAGGTCTTCAGAGACCTACAACAAGAGAGGCCCTAGAATACATAGCCCTTTTTAACTGCTACCATCTTTTGCCACAGAAACAATGTCAAGTGTCTTCACAGATACAATAGTTTGTGTTATGTGTTTACTAACTGTCACACCTCTGTCATCAGAAACCAGACTAAGTATGTGTGCATATCTCGCAGCATACATGCATATATACAACAGGCATTAATATTCCCAATTAATATTCTCCAACTGCATTCCCCAGCGGAATGTAGTTTATAAAACTGCATTCCAAGTACTTACATTATTATGTACATCTTTAGATTATTCACTATCTGCTAAGCTTATACATATATACATTATTTAATTAGAAATCTCAATTCTATGCAAGACTGTTAGGGACTGAAAATTTCTGGATATCATCAACCAAAATTAAAGCATAAAATATTTAATCTGCATCATTTCACTGATAATTAATCTCTGTTCAAAGAATGGAGAGCACTGACTTTAAAATTTTACAATTTTCACAATATCTTAGACAAAAATTAAGAAAATACACCAGTGAAATCCTCACTTACTTCTCTACTTTAATATGTAGTTTCATATTTATGCATCCTTCACAGATTTAGTGTGGAGAGGAATATGTCAGAAGTTACTGGTTTTTTGCTCTTCAGCCACGAGCACAGAATTTGTCTAACTGTTGTGAAAAAAGTAGAAGAAAGAAAACATTTTTCTCAAAACAAAACTTTCTTAAGGATGGTCTTTCATACTAACCTACTGTATACTTCACTATTTCTGTAGAAAGGAATGCAACTTGAGTTATTCTTTGACATCGCATTGGGTTACTCCTTGTGTTACCTTTGTCAGTTTTTGTACATGTCATATCATGTTTCTTTGAGTGTTGTGTAGTGTGCTGTGAGAATATGTTTGTGCAAGCTTTCATTAACTGTGGACTAATAATTTATTAAACAATTTATTTCAGATTAAAAAATGATGAGTGTGAGAAGTCAAGACAATCATGTGGTTTTTCTCACAAGATCCATAACTGAGAGCCATCTATAAGTGAAAGGAATGATAGTAAATGATAAACAGTATTTGAAAATGAAAATATTAGAACAACTAGCGGGGCTCTTATACCTTACAATAAAGTTGTGGAGCTCATAGTGCAAGCTGTACAAGTGAGTAAATCAACTGTAATGTGAGTTTCTAAGGAGAGATCAGAGACAACTGAATGTGGCAAGAACAGTGTTTCAACTCCCGAAAAAGAGAGTAGGCACACTGCATGGACTACTCAGTTGTATTCATTTCAAGAGGACACCATATGATGGCATCTGTATGTCTATTACAAGCGCTTACGGATACTCCACTTTGAAAAAGGTATTATTACCTTTAAAAGAGGCTGGTCTTTATTCTGGTGGTAAAACATCTTTGCAGAAAACTGTTAATAATCTCAGCATTTACTACAGTAATATAAATGGCTGAGAAGTGTTAATGGAGAGAGAAAATGGCACTTATCACTGCTGTTATCTTCTAGCCATGAAACAAAAGGCTGGCCTGGTGGCACTGTGAAGGGAACACCAGCAGCTGCCATACAAATACGAGGCAGATTAATCATGGTACATGCTGTATCATCTCTAGGCTTTGTTCTGAATGCATTATTGATGTTTCGTTAAAAAAAAAAGAGATTATCATGGGGAAATGGATCATAACTGTTTTTGTGAACAGTGCTCCTTATCACACCATTCAAGTGGACAAGCTGCCTACTGCATCTTTAACAAACATACAAAACTGGGCTGGCTGGAACATTATGGTTTGCAGACCATCCCAGAAAAGAAGAAGTCAGCTGCTGGTACTTGTTAATAATGCACAGACGAGGTTTCCAGTATATAAAATTGCCGAACTTGCAAAACACATGGCCATGAAATTATTCGTCTCCCTCCATAATTACTGTCACTTCAACCCTAGAGAACTGATATAGTCTCAAATTAAAGGTAATGTCCAAAGTGTCCAAAGACATAACAAGAAGTTCACCATTTCGGAAGTGCAAAGACCACTGATGAAAGGGGGTGTGATTAAGGGGGTGGAAGAAAAAAAAAAAAAAAAAAAAAAAAAAAAAGACATTGATCACAATATTGAGTAAGCTTGGGAAAAAGAAGGTATAGGGGTATTTTGTGTCCACCACCTCATCATAAACATGCCTGGGAATACTTGATGATGATGGTGATGATTTATTGCTTGAAGAAACTGCTCTCTGCCAGAGTCACCACGAAGTTAGGGAGATTCAGATTATGAGTTATGGTATGTAAAGAATTAAAATTTTTCAAGCAGTTAAGTAATTTATAAAATGGCTTTCCTTATTTTTGTTTCACTTCTTTGTAAAGTTACATAACTTGTAATGGGACAGTTTAGATCTACCCGGGGTAATTTGGGGAAAAGAGGTCACAACATAATAATGGTAAATTTTATTTGGGAACAAGAAATGTAATATGTAGTGTGAGCGAATTCATGTCAAGGTCAACATCAGGACGCAAGGAAAACAGTTATATTTAGCAGTACGAACTTTGACCTATGTAATCAGAAGTCACGCCAGATGACGTCAGAGCCGATCCCAGGTTCACATCACCGCTGTAATGTAGATTCAAATTAATAATCCCGTCAAAACTGGCCTCAAAACTCAAAAGAACAAAAGACTGAAATCACGTGACTCCCCTTCTACTTCGGAAATTGAGACAAGTAAATTTCACCCCAGTCTGCAATAACTACTCATGCTGTACAGCCGCGAAGTTCCGGAACAAATATATGGGCGCCCGTAACAGCAAAATATGTGAATTTACAACATGCATATTATTAATTAAAATGAAGTAACAGTTGCGTCTTTAATTAACAATTTCGGTAAGAGTGGTGAACAAAAAAGTGAAAAGGGAAGGTGCGAAATGATGGCAAATACATAAGGAGGCTGGACTGTTATGGATGAAAATTCAGATGAGTAACAAAATTGGGGGGGGGGTAGAACAATATTTTAATAAGGGCTAAACCAAATTTCAGCATTATTATATTTTTTTTAAACTGATATCACATAAGGGAATGGGGTATGTATGAATGTGTGCGTGAATAAAAAATAATAAATAAGGAGCGCTGGTTTGTGAAGAAAAAATAAATTTAAGTTTGTAGCTACTTTCTTTATTTTGTTAAACAAGGTATTAAAATTTTACTAAAACTAAATGTGTAAAGGAGGGCGGAGTAATGGTTCCGTTTGTATTTATGATGGTATGCATAGTGTTTTCTTTTATGGAAGATGAATTTTGATTGAATAAAATAAAATAAATTTGATTGAAATAAGTGTATTATTAATTATTTCAAATAACCATCTTGCTTTTCAGCTCGTCCAACCTCGAACCTGGACCCGGTAAGTAAAGTTTTCAAGGTTGGTAGTTAACAAGATGGCGGCTACAATAGTCGAAAGTTAATATTTGTAAACAAAGTTCACTTATAAAGAAGAATTAAATTGTTTCAATGGTGCCCGAAGCTGGGACATTTGCATAAATGAAATTTATGCAAATGTGGACCTGCTTTGAGGAACAGGATGGTTGTTTGAGATGTAGATGACAAGAGTGTCAGATAGGGTTATGTTATAATATGATTGGTATATGTTTATTACAATAAGTAAGAATTAAATAATTAAAATGAATACGAGTGAAAATATTAACAATGCAGTCAGCTTTACTGACAGCAATACTGAAAGTCAAAGAAATAGTGATGTAAGCGAGACCGAGTCGAAAATAATGGGAGGTTTAACGAATCAGTCGACACCGATCCCAGTTAAGAAAGACGATAGTAATGATATAATGAGTATTTTACGAGCAATATTGAGGGATATTAATGAAGTAAAAAGTAATGTCACTAGTCGTTTTGATGTAAACAATAGCAAGTTTGATGAAAAAAATTATAAGTTTGATGAAATAAAGAGTAATTTTAATGAAAAGTTGAAAGACATTACAGTGAAAATAAACAACAGAATTTTGATTTTAATAAGCATATTAATGAAATTAATACACGTTGTGATAGTATACAAGAACAAATATTATAATCCATAAACCATAAGTTTGATGAACAAATCAGTGAAATAACAGAGAATCTAGAAAGTAAAATAAACAATGTAAATGAACAAATGACAGATCAAATTAAAATAGTAGTTAAAGAACAGTGTGTAGAGATAGAAAGTAAATGTACAAGTAAGATTAAAGAAAGTAATGATGACATTAAAAATAAAATAATGGAGGTAGAAAATGTATGTAAACAATCAATACAAGAGAGTGTGGGGGTTATGAATAAATATAACCTTAAATACGAAAATAAATACGATAAAAAATTTAGAATAATGGAACAAGATATAACAGAAATTAAAGATGAATTACATGTGGCAGTGAGCCAAAATTTAAATAATGTTGCAGAGCGAATATTATATACTCGTGATGCAAAAGATGATATTGAACTTGAACAGTTTTGTTGTGATAACCGGAGAGTACACCCGATGCAGTTCCTGAATAGGGTAAGGGAATTTAACCGGTTTAATAACAGTAGTTGGGAGGTGAAATTATTAAAGATTTTAAAATGTTTTAAGGGCAGTTACGAAATATGGGTTGAAGTACACAGAACAGAGTGGGGTAGTGTAAGAATTTTGAGGCAGCGTACCAAAATAAATATTGGCCTGAAGAGGACCAGGAAATATTATGCAGTAGAATCATGGGAACAGGGAACTTTGGGGGGACACAATAACAACATAACAATGTACATAATGAAGATATTTAATGAGGCAAAATACTTAGAACCACCATTGCCGTTTCGGTCGTTCGTCAGGCATGTCAGTAAACACCTGCCCAGGGAGGTACAAATTACGGTAATGACGAGAGAGGTAGCAGATATAAATGAATTAGAGAATATATTAGATGTATTTCAAAACATTAGGGGCCATGAAATAGGTAGGCGTCCTAACCAGCCAGGTACGAATAATAGCGGGAATTATACGCCACAGAGGGGGTCACAACAGGGACATGCGTACATTAAATGAGAAAATCATAGTCGAGACGGGGGGGTGGAAATGTATGGGATGCTCGAGAGAGAATTACGCCAGCAGGAATTTTTGTTTCAGATGCAGGAAACCAAGGCCGAATCAACGGAGCAGAACAACGTCGTCGCAGAACAATGTACAACAGCGAGCCGGAGATGATCACAGTGGAGTATCAAGGAGTAGTGGAAGTAATAACCAGAATGAGAGGGGGGTATATGCAGGGCAGTACCACCACCAGAACGGAAAACTGAGGGAGAAAATGGAAGCAAGGATCCCACCATTGTCCACAGAGAACAACAGAGTCCATGAAACCGATGAATATCAGAGTAACATAATACGGACAGACATGACAAAGGAGTTGTTGGAGGAAGATGACACGGGAATTATAGAGACGAAACCGGGATTAACGGAGATAATCGTCACTATAGAAGGTAAGAGTTTTAAGACATTGATAGATACAGGGAGCGAAATATCAGTAATTTCAGAAAATATAATGGGAGAGTTAAAAGAAATAAATAAAAGTATTTCATCTTTACCAGTTGCAGGTGTAACTGTAGTGCGGAGTAAAAGGGTGACTAAACAAGTACAATTGAATGTATTAATTAATGGAACAGAATTTGAAAATACCTTTCTAGTAGTTAAAGGACTAAGATGTAATCTTAGGAAATGATTTTTTGGAGAGAAATAGGGCAGTAATTGATTTTAATAAACAAATAGTAGAATTTAATAGTGGGAATGAATCAGTCAGGGTTGAATTTAAGCAGGTGTTAGATAAGATTAGAGTTACGGGAGTAAAAATGATACAGAAGTGAGTAGGCGAGAGAAACATAGAAACAAAGGTGAATATATGTCGAGAGAGCGAGATTGTGGACAGTGATGAGGAAGAGATGCATGTGAGTGATGAGAGAGTATGGGAAAATAGAGCGGATAAATTTTTTAATGAGGGTGGGGTTGTAGGGAGTCCCCAACGACAGGAGTTGTGGGCAGTAGTGGAACGTTTTAAAGAGGTGTTTGCGGAGTTGCCTGGAAAAGCCAGGAACTATGTGTGTGAGTTGAAGGTTCGGGAACACACACCCTACATGCAGAGGAGTTATCCAGTACCGTTTTCAAAGAGGAAAGCAGCGCAAGAGGAGTTGGATAGGATGATGGAGGGAGACATTATTGAGGGATCGATATCGCCTTACTCGAATCCGTTAGTAGTGGTAATAAAAAAGATGGGAGGGTAAGATTATGTTTAGATGCTAGGAAAATAAATCAAATTATAATACCTGACCGGGAGTCACCGGAACCAATAAATGAGATTTTTCAGAAGTTCAGCGGAGTCAAATACATGACATCCTTAGATTTGACGGCTGGATACTGGCAAGTTCCATTAGCAGTGGAGATTCGAAGGTTTACTGCATTTCTCCAACAGTAAGAACTATCAGTTTAAGCGTTTGCCATTTGGGCTTAACATTAGTGTAGCAAGTTTCATAAAATGTTTAGATATGATATTGCAACCTAAGGACTTAGAGTTTCTAACAGTATAAGTTGATGACATATTAATAGCATCAAGGACATTTTCTGAACATTTAGAACATCTTGAGTATGTGTTAAATAAATTACAAAATTGGGGACTAACGATTAATTGGGAGAAGTCCAAGTTTCTAAAAACAGAGATACATTTTCTAGGGTTTATTATTACTCCAGAGGGAATTCTAGCTAACCCTGATAAAGTAGAAGCTATTATGCACTTCCCAGAACCGAAGAATATTAAACAGCTACAGAGTTTTTGGGTCTGTGCAACTTCTATAGAAAATTTCAGAAAAACTACGCACAGACGACATCAAGGTTAAGTGCCGTTTTATAAAAGAACAAGCAGTGGAAATGGGGAGAGAAGGAAAGGGATGCATTCGAGGAGATAAAAAGAAAATTCTCTAATATGATAATGATGAATCACCCTGATTTCTTGAAAACTTTTTATTTACAGACTGACGCCAGCAACGTCGCCCTGGGAACAGAATTATACCAGGAAGATAGCGACAAGGAACATCACACAATAGCTTTCGCCAGCAGATCCCTTTTGGCAGCTGAGAGAAATTATACAATGACAGAAAAGGAGTTACTGAGTATCGTGTTCGCTATGGGAAAGTTCTGCACACACATCTTGGGGGACAGGACAGTCATCAGGACGGACCACAAAGCGCTGTCGTTTTTGAATACCTGCAGATTAACCCATAGCCGTTTAACCAGGTGGGTACTAACATTACAAGAGTACCATTTCTCATGGGAATATATTAAAGGGACAGACAATAAAGTACCATACACTCTTTCCAGGGTAATGTCACAGAAAACAGAACAGGGAGGGATCTTAAGGAGATAGAGATTTTTCGTTTAACAAGGGAAGATAGACTTTTTGGTGAGGAGTTAAGGGATATTAAGAATATGCAAAGATCAGATAATAAAGCGGGTAAAATAATTGCTAGTTTAGAAGCGGATTTAGATGGGTCTGAATATAATACACATTTTCAAATATATCAGGGAATTTTGTTCAAGAAAGTAGAAGGGAGTGAGCGTGACTGGAGATTGGTTGTACCAGAAGGGTTGATAGATAGAATTATTTGAGATTGGCACATAAGGTACGGGCATTTTGGTGCGAAAAAGTGTACAAATGTTTTAAAGGATACATGTGTTTTTAAGAATATGGAGAGGCGAGTTCGAAGGTTGTTACGGGGATGTGATTTGTGTCAGAGGTCTAAGGTAGTGAATTACAGGGTAGAAGGGGAGTTGAATTATATTAAGGTGGAGAGACCATTTGATTTAGTTGCTGTAGACTTATATGGGCCACTGCCCAAGGGTAGGGGTAGAGTAATGTATGTTTTTGTTGTTTTGGACACTTTTTCTAAGTTTGTTAAGTTATATAGTGTGAAGAGAGCGACAAGCAGGGTGCTGAGCGAAAAGATAACGAGGGACTACATGGTAAAGATAGGGAAACCAAAAATAATTTTATCAGATCATGGACCCCAATTGATCAGCGGTAGGTGGAGGCAGACTCTTGGATGGGAAGGCATCATACCGAAGCATACTGCCGTATATCATCCACAGTCCAACCAAGCAGAACGGGTGATGAGAGAGATCGGTAGGATATTTCGAGCTTATTGTCACGCCAAGCACAGTGAGTGGCCACTATACGTGAAGAAGATAGAAGAATGGTTGAACAGTACCACCGATGAATCCACCGGGTTTACTCCATATGAGTTAATAAAGGGAACAAGCCCGCCTAGAATATTGGAACAACTTTTTGATTAGCCACCAGAAAATCAGACCATAGACATGAATGTGAAAATACAACTAGCAAATGAAAGTTTATTAACCAAAGGGGAAAGGAGAAAGTAGAGGCATGATGCAAAAGGTAAGTGGTCTAAATATGAGGTAGGACAGTTGGTATTGGTAAGGAGACACGATTTGTCTAGCGCACAAGATAAAGAGATAAAGAAGTTGTTCCTATTATACGAGGGACCATATGAAGTTATAGCGATAAAGATGAACAACGCATACGTGTTGCGAAACCCAGCAACGCCGGAGATAGTAGGTACACAGAACGCAACAAATTTGAAGTTATATTGGTCACCGTAAGTAAATGAATTTTAATCTATTATTATATGTTTTCAGACGGGACTGTCCCCCATTTTCGGGCGGTCACGGCTTCACCATCCCTGACCGTGGATTTTGGCTGTTTGGAGGCGGACCATGGTTGGAGGTAACCTCAACTGGGGGTGAAAGCAATGATGGTCCTACTCCACAAATTGGTGCAAGTTGTAATGGTAAATATAAGCCCGCCTAGGGATATTTTGGGGAAGCATAAAAGTATAAATAATAATTGTAAAATTTTATAACGACATAGGAAGCAAACGAGTGGAATTGTGTCAAGGTCAATATCCAGATGCATGATGAACAGTTATTTTTAGATACATGACCTGTAACTGATGAGATCACCGGTCATATGATCTGACGTCAGAGACCAACCCAGCTTCATATTTTCGCTGGAATGTAGTTCTAAAATAATACTCTCGTCAAAATCGAATTAGAAACTGGTGAGAACAAAAGTTTGCCATCACGTGACTTCCCTCACTACTTCGGAAATTGAGACATTAAATTTTGCCCCAGTCTGCAATAACAACTCAACCTGTATGGCTGTATAGGTCGCGGACAAAATTTCGGGCGCGCCCAAACAAACCAAAAAATGTAAAAAACAAAAGAAATAAGTGATCAAATAGTAAAAAATGAAATAACAGTTTATTTTTATTTAATTGGTGAAAGTACAGAAAATGTGCGGAGTGACGGGAAGTACTTCAGGAAGTTGGACTGTTTCGGACAAATTTGCAGATAAGTAACCAGAAAAGACGACCAAAACTATCAAAATTTTCTTTCAAAATTTGAAACTAAAAAATTAAATATAAAATGAGCTCATAAGGGAAAATAAGAAATGGTATGTGTGTGTGTGTGTGTGTGTGTGTGTGTGTGGGGGGGGCATGGTAATTATAAGAAAACCTTGAAGCGCTGGTTTGTGTTGGTTATAATATATTTAATCATTTTGTTTCTCTCTTAAGAAAGTTTATTTTGAATCAGTAATTACTTAATTAATGTGACTGGCGAATTGCTAAAGTTTGTATCAGGGAAATTGAAGGGAACGTACAAGTTTGTGATCAAAAGGGAAAGATGCATTTGAGAAATGATTTAATAAAATAATGTTGAAATAGTTCTTTCAAAATGAGTTGGTTATTTTTCGACAATCATTTGCTCTCCAAAATATGTTTTCACGAACTAGCTAAGTATTTGGTTTTAGAGATTGGCAGCAATGCAAGATGGCGTCCAGTATGTAAACAAACAAGGTAAAGTGAATGTTAATTTCATTATTAAAAAACTTAACAATGGTGTCGAAACCCGGGAAATTTGCATAAATAATATTTATACAGATGGGGGCCTATTTTGGTGAGCAGAAAGGTTGTTTAAGGTTACAAAATGAAATATAAATAAATGTAGGTATGATGTTGTGGTAACGTAAAGTACTGGAGAGGTTAATATTTTGTTATGTGGTAGTTATATATAGTGTGTATAGTAACTGTTTTGACATAATTATACAATTCAAATAATTTAAACAAATGGATACTAACGAGATTTAAGTTGAAATGAGCGAGTCGGCTGGTGTGGGAGGACCAGGGTTTCATTCAACCCCAGTTAATCGGTCCAAAGAATACAGCTTAACTGAGTCAGCTATAGATGACTCGAGAATTCAATCAACTCCAACTTCAACAAAATGTAACAGTCAATTTGACAATGATATAATGAATTTTTTACAGAAACAATTTAATGTAATAAATAGTCGTTTTGATGTCAATGATATTAACATGAATGAACAAAAGAATGAAATTAAGGAGATAAAGAGTAATTTTAATGATAAATTAAAGGAGCAAAATAATGAAATAAATAGTAATCTAAATGAAAAGTTGAAAGAAATTAAGGACGAAATTAAACAACAGAAATTTGATTTTAACAAGCATATTAATGAAATTAATATACGTTGTGATAGTATGAAAGAACAGATAATAGAATCAGTAAGTAACAACTGCAAGGAGAAGATTAACGAAATGAATAAAAAGTTAGAAGGGAAATTAAATCAGATAATGAATAAGAAGGTAAGTGACAGTGTCAGAGATATGACAAATAATAATAATGATAAAATAGTGGAAGTGGTAGAGTTAGAGAATTAAATATTGAATAGTGACGATAATTATGAGATTATAGTGGGGGTAGAAAGTGGTAAAGAAACCGATCAATTAAATGAAAATAAAGACGATCAGTTAACACATAATACGGTAAGTAGGGGTGAGAAAAATGATGATATAATTAAAAATGTGGTGTTAGAGAGTAAGGTTGTGAATATTGAGAGTGCTGATGAAGTTTTAGTGGAAGTAGAAGTATATAATGGAGTGATAGAGAGTGTTGATAAGTTAAAGAGAGTTAGTAGAGAGAGTTTACAGATAGAGGGGTTGCAGAGGCTAAATTTTTCCGTGGTGTTGTGGGGGGGGGGTGAAGAAAGGTCTTCACGGAGGTATTTAGTAGATAAATGTTCTACAAATAATTGTCCTTTGAGTTTTAATGTTATTCCTGGAAAAGCCAGGAGGTGTTTTTATGATTTAGTGCCCTCTGCATGGATTAAGAGAGAAAGTGTGAGATGGCATTATGGTGAGAGATGTTTTGAGAGAGAGTTGTGTGTTGATGGGGAGATAAAATTATTTAAGATTGGAAGAAGGTATAAAGAATTAGTAGAAAGGTTAGATGTAGAGAGAGCTGATAATTATATTGAATTCTTACCTTGTGTTGAAACGGATGTAGCAGCAGTAGATGATGATAATGTTGATGATAGTGTAACTTACCTGACTTTAACAGAAAATACTAAAAGAGAATTTACCATACCCAATGACGACAGGACTTTTGAATTGATAGTATGCAATAATATTTGTGGTTACTATATTGATACAATGGATGAAATAAATGATGATGACTATTATACGTATAATAGCAATATGTCTCTAATTGTAAGTGATTTGTGTAGACGTAACACCAGACTATTATTCGATGATGGTGGTTAAACAGTTGTAGTCATGAACATTTAATTATGTGAATAGTGTGGTTTTGAAATGGACTGTATTGTGAAATGATTTATGGTAAACAATAATGAATAATAATTTGGATTGTATATACCTGTGTAGTAATGTTAAATGTATTTGTGTAGTACATTATGTGGTACCTTGTATTTTAGATAAACAATGTATATATGTAGTAGGAATTGATTTAATAATAATGAAAATAATAATATTTCACCAAACTAAGTAAATAAAGAGAATAATTGTGTTTATAATGAAATTAACTGATTTGGAATTATTTGGACTATTGTAAAAAAAAAAAACTTTTTGAAAAAAATTGAATTAAATAATTTGAGAGGAATTAATTAATGTTGTATAAATGAACTTTGATAATAAATTTAAATGGTTTTCTGAGATGAATTTTATAATGAATTGAAGTAAAGTAAAATGTTTTAATGTTTTAACAATGAAATTAAATGAGTTTAAAAGGTTTTAAATTAGGTGATTAAATTAGTTTGAGGTAGTTATGAATTTTCTAATGTAATTTTCAATGATCATATTAATGTAAAATGTGGAAAAAGATGGAGTTTGGGTGATAATAATTATTTCAATAAGGCACTGAGTCAGTCAGAGTTAACTTCAAATGGGTGTTAGACAAAATAAGAATTTTGGAATAAAAGTAATACAGAAACGGGTCAGTAGTAGGGACACAGTAGCGAGAGTGATTGTATGTAGAGAAAGCGAGAGTGATGAAAGTGGAGAGTAAAAAGGTGAGAGCAGAGGACATATATTTTGTAGTGAGGGTGGAGGTGTAAGGAGCCCTCAACGCAAAGCGTTGTGGTGGGGTGAATAGTTTTAAATGAGGGTTGCGGGTTACCTGGAAGGGCCAGGAACTGATAAGGGAATGAGCTGGTAGTGCAGGAACACACATCCTATGTACAAAAAGGGTATCAGGTGCTTTATTATAAGAGGGGAATGGTTTAAGTAAAATTAGAGAAATTAGTGGAGGTAAATATTATTGAGAGATTAGTGTCACCCTATGCAAATCTGTTAGTGGTTGTTAGAAGGAAGAAGGTGAGTAAGGTTATATATATAAATGCCCATTCAATAAATCTAATCATTGTGAATGACTGAGAATCACCCGAACAAATTAATGATGAAAATGCTTAATAGAAATTCATAGTTGAAATGTAAAAATAAATGTAACAAGTGAACGATTTAATAGAATTTGAAACTAAAGTAAAGCTGTAAGGTGTGTACATTTTGATCAACTTAAATTTGAAATGTTTGTCTTAAGGTAATAACAACAATGTTAATTATGAGTGTACTATGTTTTATTATGTTGTATTATGTTAGTATGTAGGAATCTTAAACATGAATTGTATGTTTTACATAGATTCCCCACTTTCGGGCGGTACCGGCCTTACCAGCCCAGACCGTGTTTTTGGAAGACAATCAGCTGTGGGCAGACTCATTGTAACCTGACCATGGTTGGTTGTCTATGAAATTGGTACAATTTAGAAATTAACAGGGGGTTTTCATCAGGGGAATCCACATAACTATGGAACAGCGGTTATCATCGAAGGGGGTGATAGTGCCATATTAAGAGCGTATGAATCATTATAGTACGATTACTGGTGTCCTCGGACATCAGTAACGCCGAATTTTTATATAACGCTGAAGCAAGAACGGTGTAAGCAGCGTTTGCACCCTAATAAAATTCAGTTCTTGTGGACGCAAATGGGCGCTACAGTCCAACATCATTAAGCAATAGAGTGTGTGGAAAAGGAGCTGGCCGTTACAAGCCAGGGGCATAAATACAGCATTTATGCACAAGGTAAATGCCTTTCACGGTTTATCCGTGAGGTGATTTGCCTAATTGTAACTGGGTTATGGGGGGGGATATTAGATATTGATGGAGAAGGAGGTTACTAAATTATTAGTAACGAATTAGTGAATATTAAAATGAATTATATTGATGAAGTAGAAGGTGTAGTTGATCTGATGAGTTATGATTAACAATGTTAAGTAGATAATTTGTTCTGATGTAGTTGTTTTAAATGTGTTTTATTCTATATAAGAATTTTATTAATGAATTTAATTATTTTGAATTATGAATTATATAATGGAAGGTATTTGTAATAATGTAATGGGGAATGTTTATTTAAATTCTGATGGAATCAGAGAAATATTTTTAATTTTGGGAATAAGAATTAACAAGAGAAGGATTGTGAATGTTGATATTGAGGTTGAATGATTTATATTATGTTATGATAAATATGTATTCATGTATATGTTAGAGGTTAAGAGGAAAACCAGTCCTTCTTAACGCAAACCAGCGCACAGCTAAGGGGAAACAGATCAGTTAGGGATATGGTATTATACAAGGCCACTACTTGATATTTTTATTTGATGTTTCAGTGTCTGGTGATGCTGTGGCGGTGGTCCTGTGCTGGACGGTGTGTCAGAGCAGGAGCGTCAAGTGCCTGTCTGGCCTTGCGGTGTTGGGATCTCGAGAGAGATGTCCAGTAAGGTCATTCAGGTGCAGTCACAGTCACTGGACCATGGGGTAAGTAAACCATGATTTTTAACAAAACATAAAGGGGGTTGTGGTGACATATCCTGACTGATCCCTTTAGGAAGTATGAGAGTGTCAATGAGAGTTTTTATGCTTCGGCATAAAACCTCTCATTGAGGGGGGATTGTAACTGTACATATAAGCCCGCCTAGCGATATTTTGGGGAAACATAAAAGTACAAACAATAATTTAAAATTTTATAATGATGTAGGAAGCAAGCAAGTGGAATTGTGTCAAGGTCAATATCCAGACGCATGATGAACAGTTATTTTTAGATACATGACCTGTAACCGATGAGATCACCGGTCATACGATCTGACGTCAGAGACCAGCCCAGCTTCATATTTTCGCTGGAATGTAGTTCTAAAATAATACTCTCGTCAAAATCGAATTAGAAACTGGTGAAAACAAAAGTTTGCCATCACGTGACTTCCCTCACTACTTCGGAAATTGAGACATTAAATTTCACCCCAGTCTGCAATAACTCATCCTGTATGGCCGTATAGTTCGCGGACAAAATTTCGGGCGCGCCCAAACAAACCAAAAAATTTTAGTACGTAGGTTTTCACGGCCGGTGTCATTATGATTATCTAAAACTTCCAGGCTGAAAGGCCGTGGTCGAGTGCTTGATGTTCTAAGGCTAGACGTTTCGGCCACACCACCGGTGGCCATCTTCAGTAGCAAAAAAATGTTCGAATAGATGACACGCCGAACACGTCTCCCAATGAACTGGGAACAAGCAACCAAAACAAGCAGTTGCTTGTTCCCAGTTCATTGGGAGACGTGTTCGGCGTGTCATCTATTCGAACACTTTTTTGCTACTGAAGATGGCCACCGGTGGTGTGGCCGAAACGTCTAGCCTTAGAACATCAAGCACTCGACCATGGCCTTTCAGCCCGGAAGTTTTAGATAATCATAAACCAAAAAATGTAAAAAACAAAAGAAATAAGTGATCAAATAGTAAAAAATGAAATAACAGTTTATTTTTATTTAATTGGTGAAAGTACAGAAAATGTGCGGAGTGACGGGAAGTACTTCAGGAAGTTGGACTGTTTCGGACAAATTCGCAGATAAGTAACCAGAAAAGACAACCAAAACTATCAAAATTTTCTTTCAAAATTTAAAACTAAAAAATTAAATGTAAAATGAGCTCATAAGGGAAAATAAGGTATGGTATGTGTGCGCGTGTGTGTGTGGGCATGGTAATTATAAGAAAACCTTGAAGCGCTTGTTTGTGTTGGTTATAATATAATATTTAATCATTTTGTTTCTGTCTTAAGAAAGTTTATTTTGAATCAGTAATTACTTAATTAATGTGACTGGCGAATTGCTAAAGTTTGTATCAGGGAAATTGAAGGGAATATACAAGTTTGTGATCAAAAGAGAAAGACGCATTTGAGAAATGATTTAATAAAATAATGTTGAAATAGTTCTTTCAAAATGAGTTTGTTATTTTTCAACAACCATTTGCTCTCCAAAATACGCTTTCACGAACTAGGTAAGTATTTGGTTTTAGAGATTGGCAGCAATGCAAGATGGCGTCCGGTATGTAAACAAACAAGGTAAAGTGAATGTTAATTTCATTATTAAAAAACTTAACAAAGTAGAAATTTAATTTTGTTGTTGAATGGGGAGGGGGATCCCTAAAGTTCGTGGATGGACTATAAAAAAAAAATCAATTGGCAATTGTCCACAAACAAATAATGGTTTTATTTTATTAAATAGAATCTCCAAAATTTAATGTAATAACAAGTGCGACTCGTTAGGAGTTATTTCATTACCTAATAAAATTGTCAGTAATGAGTAAACACGTGACTTCCCTCACGTGTTTTTTTTTTCTTATTTGACATACAAATAATTTTAAATGGCGGTCAAACTTATGAAGGAGTAAAGAAGTAGTTGTAATTTAGATTTAGATTTAGAAGGGTTAAGGTGACTAATTAGCATTAGAGTACACTTGTTGCACTTGTTAAGAGACAATTGTTGGAAAATAAGATAGAGAGTATGTGTGTGTACCTAGTTTAGACTCTTATGGTAGTCAGTAGATGAAATATCAGAAATAAGAAATAGCAGATCAGTGTCTGGTAGTAATTAAAAGAAAAAATGATGTAAAATGTGAATAAATCAAATGTTGAGTGTAATCTTTAGTGGAAGTGGAGTAAGTCAAAGAACACAGTGAAGCTATGGTAATCAAAATAGAACTGATAAATGGACAGTGAAATTTAAATGACAATGTTTGTGAAAGTTGTTGCAACAAATAATGATTTCTTTTACTTTTTGTGAATTGTAGGGATAATGTAAATTTTAAATGTCTAATGTGTTTTAAATAGATTCCTCACTTTCGGGCGGTCCCGGCCTTACCAGCCCAGACCATGGTTTTGGATGACAACCAGTTGTGGCCAGACTGATTGTAAACTGACCATGGTTGGTTGCCTATGAAATTGGTACAATTTAGAAATTAACAGGGGTTTTTAATCAGGGGAATCACCATAACTATGGAACAGTGGCTACCATCGAATGGGATGATAGAACCATATTAAGTGCATATGAATCATTATAGTAGGATTACTGGTGTCCTCGAATACCAGTAATGCCGAATTTTTATGTTACGCTGAAGCAAGAACGGTGTAAGCAGTGTTTGCACCCTAATAAAATTCAGTTCTTGTGGAGGCAAATGGGCGCTACAGTCCAACATCATTAAGCAAAAGAGTGTGTGGAAAGGAGCTGGCCGTTACAAGCCAGGGGCATAAATAATAGAGTATTTATCCAACAAGGTAAATGCCTTACACGGTTTACCTAATGGTAACTGGGTAAAGGGGGGATATTAGATAATGATGGAGAAGGAGGTTACTAAACTGTTAGTAATGAGTTATTGAGTATTAAATTGGGTTACATCGATGATGTAGAATGTGTAGTTGATCTTATGATGTAACTAAATGATTTTATGTTGATTTGAGGAGTATTAGGAAGATGCTTAACGATTTTAAGGAAATAATTTGTTATGATGTAGTTGATTTAAATGTGTTTTACTCTATATAAGAATTTTATTAATGAATGTAACTATTTTGAAATGTGAATTATATAATGGAAGGTATTTGTAATATTGTAATGGGAAATGTTTATTTAAATTCTGATTGGAATCAGGGGAATAATTTTGAATTTTGGGATAAGAGTTAACAAGAGAAGGGTATACAGAATGTTGGGAAAAAAAAAGTATGTTATGTTAAGTATTCATCAGTGTATAGTCCGTTCAACTAAAGAAGATCGCTGATTTTCAAAGCCTGCCGTTTCCAAATTTTCAAAGACAAAAAATAAACGAGCATATTGTTGGAATCGGCATTCCTTTCTGCGTTACTCATGTACATTTCATATTTTTTTGATTCTTCGTTTTCATAACGTTAAAAGATATATTAAAAAAGTCACTGTTTTTTAGCCCTTCTACAACGATTGTCAACTTTGATAATTCATTACAAAAAAAGTACAGCGTCAACAAATTTTTCCTGTTCAACGATTATTTTTACATTCATCCTACATCACATATTCCCATTTGAACTCTCTGCGATTATTTTTATAGGCGTTATTAATTTTTTGTTGACCTTGAACAACTCGTAAACGGGAGCACTGTTAGAGTTGAAATTTGTGCCAACATTGAGAAGACAACGCTAACGAAAGTTCAAGTTGAGTGAAAACAAGCTTAAACAGCTACTATATTTTACATCAACTTATATTTGAAGTGCTCTTTCGCTAAAATGTAAAGCGACGGACAAAGCGTGGAGTACACTCAGTTCCGTACTGGGTCCATTTTATCCGCACGCCGACGACTACACGAACCATAATGTTAATATTGTAATAACTTGTGTTGAAATCTAATAAATCGAAATACATGTCTTTACGGAGATGTATTACTGCTTTGTATATATTTGTTTTTGTGTTGTATGGTATTATAATAATGAAACGTTTTCCATGAATGAAACAGCCAAAATTTTAAAAGAAATTAAGACATTTCTTTTGAATTATGCTAACCTTTACTCGTCGTTGGACATTACCGAGATCCCTAATTCAATTCATTTGTGCCACAATGTTAACATTAATAAGATGATTTCATTATTGTCAAGTGTTGGTTATCGCATTTCAACAGAAATATCTTAATTATGTCAAAATTGCAGTAGTTTCATTTCTAGTACATAGGCCGCTGTCTGTTTGGCGGCGGCCGTTACTTCTTAGAACTAAATGTCACCAAGTAATTGTTATAGGTGTTAAGTGAATGTTAATTACGTTTGTATATAGCTACACTTTGTAATATATTAATTAAAAAATGTTATTAAAGATTGAAAGCACGTTTATGCTTGCCCTCTGATTATGTAGGCCGAATTGCTTACCGCGCGCCACAACCTGACGAGTCAACCGTCTATAACCTGATAAGGTTACCGCTATCACACACCCCACCACATACACAAAATACCAACATACTTTAGTTTGGTGGAGTGTTCTGTTTTGTAAAGTGTTGTCGTCCGAGATAGCTGAAGTGTTTTGTTCAATTATATTTTTTAATCTTAGAGATGGCGAGTGACGAAGAAAGTTTACCATCAACAAGTGCTGGGAAGACTGTTTTTCGGATAGGAAGTACGATAAAGACTCAAGGAAGAGAAATGATCGTGAGTGTCCGGGGGTTTTTTAAAAAAGAAAATGATACCTTGAAAAAAACTGGTGAACCTGTAATACCTTTTTCAAAAATAGCGGAGAGGACCGTACGAGCTTTACAAATTGGAACTGCAACAGTGACACGAGTGTGTCGTGAAAAATCAGCAGCAGTTAAAGCTGGCCAAAGCTCCATCTCAACGCCTGGGAAAGAGAGAAAACATGCGGCCAAAGTTACCGAACTAGACCCGTTTCAAGAGGATACGCTTAGACTAGGCACTTAGGCACGTCTACGGGTATTACAAACGTCGTGAACACCCCACACTGGATAAAATGCTGGTATCAGCGACAAATACAGGATTGTTTAGCGGTGCAAAAACTTCTCTCTGGACAGTTCTTCGCGATCTGGGATTCCATTATTCCGAAGTAAACGGTAGAAAAGTTTTGATGGAAAGGGAAGACATCGTTTCTTGGCATTGCCGTTATCTGAGCAGTGTTAAACAAAAGGATTTTACACAAATTATACGGCTTGATGAAACACGGGTGAATGCTAGTCATAGCGAAAGTAAGGGATGGACTGACAACACTCTCGAAGGAACAATGACTGTTCCAATCGGCAAAGGAGGGAGGTTCATTGTCCTGCATGCCGGCACATCAAAAGGTTTTGTTCCCAATGCTTTACTTATGTTCCGGTCTAAGAAGACAGGAGACTACCATGAAGAAATGGACCATAACAGATTTTATAAGTGGTTAGAAGAGCAACTATTGCCGAACATTGACCCAAACTCAGTAATAGTTATGGACAATGCTCCATACCACACAGTGCAAATAGACAAAGCGCCTACAATATCGTCAAAAAAATCTGCGATGATTGAGTGGTTGGAGAGACACAGAGTGCAAGCAGGGCCAGAACTCAAAAACGGCGAATTATTAGACATGGTTTTGGCTCATAAGCCAAGATTTCCAATTTACAAAATTGACGAGCTGGCAAAAAGTCATGGCCACGAAATAATTCGACTGCCTCCTTATCATTGCCATTTCAATTGTATTGAAATGATATGGGCACAGTTAAAAGGACACGTGGCAAGGAACAACAAAAAGTTTACTTTGACGGAAGTGGAGCGTTTGATAAATGAAGGGTTTGGGCTAATCGGCGAAAAGGAGTGGGCAGACGTCGTCCGACACGTGGAGAAGCTGACCAAGGAAGCCTGGGAAGCAGAGGAAATCCTTGACGAAGTAGTAGAGTGGTTCGTCATAACGGGAAATACTTCCTCAGAGTCAGAAGAGGATGACATGGAGATTAGCGATGACTCAGTTCTGGAGGGGATCGCACCTTTGCCACTATCACCTTAAGTACCCTTCATTGTGTTGTGGTATGTAGCCTATATAATTATGTAATTAATATTGTAGTACAAGTTTTCTAATGTTTAAGAAATTTTATTTTGCCTGAATTGTTTTATAACGCATAAAATACGTTGAAATTTTAATTGTTATAAAATATAAAATGTTAAAAAGTCGTAACAATAATTTAAAATATTATTGAGGACATTAACAAAAATATAAACGTATATGTAGCCGTAGGTCTTAAAATAAATAAATTCTGGTCACTTCAATGTTTTGGGACACATAATTCAGACACCAGAACATACGAACAGACATCTGGTTAATCACTACTTTCTTTAATAATTCATAATGCACTTCACGGGTAATTAAAGTTGGAAAAATATTTAAAGTGCTTCATAAAAAAAATGTCGCCAGTTTATTCATATCTCCGACAGGGAGGCTGAAAACCCTTGTTTGTTAGGTTAATATAGGCTTACCGTAAACAGATTACAAACGCATTCCCTACTTACGGAAGGCCCCTGCATTCAGCACACCTAACTGGCACTATGAGGCCGACCTGCTGCGCTGTGGTCTACTATGCCTGTTACTGTACATGTCGCTTGACCTTTCACTCTAAACGTATCTCACAGTTAAAATTCAGCAAAGCATCTTAAACTAATTTCAATAATTTAACCAACCTGTTGGGATTGTAAGCTTCAAAACGATATAACACTTGATTGTTAAACGTTTCTAGATTACGAGAAAGCATGATCTTAGAAAAAAATTAATAACTAGTAAAAAAAAAAAATATGAACTTGAAATATTTACATGTTGTGTAGAATGAGTGGGTCAACAATCCTTGAACAAGAAAATTTTTTCAAGGCATTACTTACTAAGAAATACATTCATAAAATTGGCAGTTACGGTAAAACAATGAAAAAACCGTGACTTTTTCTAAATATTGCTTTACCATGAAAAAACACTTAGCTGTAAAATTATGAAATATAAACCACTTAAAGAAAAGCGATTGACGATTATAACTATGTGTTTCTTTAATTTTTGGCTCTACTTTTGTGGAAATGGCAGGCTTTGAAAGTCAGCGATCTTCTTTAGTTGAATGGACTATAGAGGTTAAGAAAAAAACCAGTGCTTCTTAACGCAAACCAGCACAGCTAAGGGGAACCAGATCAGTTAGGGATATGGTATTATACAAGGCCACTATTTGATATTCTGATTTCATGTTTCAGTGTCGCGCCAGAGCAGGGGCGTCAAGTGCCTGTCTGGCCTTGCGGTGTTGGGATCTGAAGATAGAAGTCCAGTAAGGTCATTCAGGTGCAGTCACAGTCACTGGACCACGGGGTAAGTTAACCACGATTTTTAATAAAACATAAGGGGGTTGTGGCGACATATCCAGGCTGATCCCTTTAGGAAGTATGAGAGTGTCAATGAGAGTTTTTATGCTTTGGCATAAAATCTCTCATTGAGGGGGTATTGTAACGGGACAGTTTAGGTCTACCCGGGGTAATTTGGGGAAAAGAGGTCACAACATAATAATGGTAAATTTTATTTGGGAACAAGAAACATAGTATGTAGTGTGAGCGAATTCGTGTCAAGGTCAACATCAGGACGCAAGGAAAACAGTTATATTTAGCAGTACGAACTTTTACCTATGTAATCAGAAGTCATGCCAGATGACGTCAGAGCTGATCCCAGGTTCACGTCACTGCTGGAATGTAGATTCAAATTAATAATCCCGTCAAAACTGGCCTCAAAACTCAAATGAACAAAAGATTGAAATCACGTGGCTCCCCTTCTACTTTGGAAATTGAGACAGTAAATTTCGCCCCAGTCTGCAATAACTACTCATGCTGTACAGCCGCGAAGTTCCGGAACAAATATACGGGCGCCGGTAACAGCAAAATATGTGAATTTACAACATGCATATTATTAATTAAAATGAAGTAACAGTTGCATCTTTAATTAACAATTTCAGTAAGAGTGGTGAACAAAAAAGTGAAAAGGGAAGGTGCGAAATGAAGGCAAATACATAAGGAGGCTGAACTGTTATGGACGAAAATTCAGATGAGTAACAAAATGGGGGGAGGTAGAACAATATTTTAATAAGGGCTAAACCAAATTTCAGCATTATTATATTTTTTTTAAACTGAGATCACATAAGGGAATGGGGTATGTATGAATGTGTGCGTGAATAAAAAATAATAAATAAGGAGCGCTGGTTTGTGAAGAAAAAATAAAGTTAAGTTTGTAGCTACTTTGTATTTTGTTAAACAAGGTATTAAAATTTTACTAAAACTAAATGTGTAAAGGAGGTTATGGCGGAGTAATGGTTCCGTTTGTGTTTATGATGGTATGCATAGTGTTTTCTTTTATGGAAGATGAATATTGATTGAATAAAATAAGATAAATTTGATTGAAATAAGTGAATTATTAGTTATTTCAAATAACCATCTTGCTTTTCAGCTCATCCAACCTCAAACCTGGACCCGGTAAGTACAGTTTTCAAGGTTGGTAGTTAACAAGATGGTGGCTACAATAGTCGTAAGTTAATATTTGTAAACAAAGTTCACTTATAAAGAAGAATTAAATTGTTTCAATGGTGCCCGAAGCTGGGACATTTGCATAAATGAAATTTATGCAAATGTGGACCTGTTTTGAGGAACAGGATGGTTGTTTGAGATGAGTAAATCGGTATGTACATATAAATAGATGTAGATGACAAGAGTGTCAGATAGGGTTATGTTATAATATGATTGGTATATGTTTATTACAAATAAGTAAGAATTAAATAATTAAAATGAATACAAGTGAAAATATTAAACTTTGTATGAAAATTTGTAAACAAAGTTCACTTATAAAGAAGAATTAAATTGTTTCAAACTATTTACTAATAGTTTTTCATTTCACTAAGTGTTTTTCATTTCACGAATCTAGTACCATTTTAATTCAAATTTTTCAGTTAAACATAAAATTTTAACACAGATATTATGTTTAATTAAAAATACTCACTATTAGTTTTACTCCAATTTCCTGTTATGCCAGATTTGTCATTTACTACATTATAATTATTACTATAAATTACAAGTATATGTACAAGGGCGGATTCTTTTAAGATGTGACTTAAATATCCATGTCTACAGAATTTCAATAGATGAAAGTGTTCATAAATATATAAATAATATGCATGTTTAGTGTTTCATCCCAGTATGCATGAACCAGCATCATTTGAAGTGCTGTTGAACATAAATATGAAACAGATCTATTGTGCATTGTATGTGAATGTACATTTCCTCAGACAGCACATTGGTTTTTGTGTTTCAGATATCTATCGATTAAAAAAACTACCAATAGTTATACATTTCTGACCTTATTTGAAATGATGTATAATAAATATTTTGCTAAAAACTAATTAAAATTTATACCTGTAGAATTCTCAGATAACATGATAGCATAATACAAGAAAATGGTTAATAAGATTTTATGTATGACAGGTGCACAAATAACATTATAAAATGTAATAGGTAACATACGTATACTATTTCCATTCTTAGTTCAATCCTGATGTCAACAAATAGGTGCGGCACCTAGATTTGCTGCTTGAATTAGAGGTGTCTCACACTGACAGAAGCAGTACAGACAGGGTAACATATAATGATGATGCTGTATAAACACATGGAAATCGTGATAATTGTTATATTCCTGACCAAAGTAAAATTTATGTGACTGTGTCAGAATGACATTGAAATATTTTATAATATCAGTTAATAGCTTCTTTTATTCACAGTTTAAAAATCACAACAAAACAGTTTATGTTGTGTTGAGACAGACAACATATCCTTTTTCTTGTCCGTCTGGTGGCCTTTTCTCTATATTTAATTCAACGCGTTTCAGGACATATGTCCCATCATCAGGATATCCCTTGTTGAAGTTCATCGATCGTTAAAATATTAAAAACACTGTATATACAATTCTACACATAACAATAAATATAATATAAACATAAAAACACATAAAATACTCTGATTTGAGACACACGCGATATCGGTGGTGCGCACCACGACATGCTATAGTCGACTGCAGTGTTCATGTTGTTATATGTCGTGCACTATGGACCTTGTTCTGTATTCTTATCGCTGTGTCGTATAATAGATTGGACTGGAAATTTAGCTGATCGTTAAGGATGACTTCTTCTGCTGATCGAAGGATGACTTAGTTAAGGATAACGATCAGCTAAATTTCCAGTCCAATCTATTATACGACACAGCGATAAGAATACAGAACAAGGTCCATAGTGCACGACATATAACAACATGAACACTGCAGTCGACTATAGCATGTCGTGGTGCGCACCACCGATATCGCGTGTGTCTCAAATCTGAGTATTTTATGTGCTTTTATGTTTATATTATATTTATTGTTATGTGTAGAATTGTATATACAGTGTTTTTAATATTTTAACGATCGACGAACTTCAACAAGGGATATCCTGATGATGGGACATATGTCCTGAAACGCGTTGAATTAAATATAGAGAAAAGGCCACCAGACGGAGAAGAAAAAGGTAAACTATTTTACTAATTATATACTATAAGTGGCTTGGATACCAAAAAACATGGATCTAAAACAACATATCCTCATAATTAATTCAATAGGATTCAGAACATAGTGATACGGAGGAAGTCTTAAAATGGCATGCCCCAATTTTTCAGCAATATCATTTTACTAAGAACTTTTTAACCTTGCGTTCATTTTATTTTACTAACTCTAAAAGCTCAGTTTTCACACAACATTCTTCAAAACATATATTTTTTATGTTGAGCCACGTGACAATATCAGCTTTCCGCCAATTCAGAGTTATCATGGAATATAGGTCGTTATCTATGATTACTACAGTATTGTTTGATAATAGTGAAACAATCTTTTCCAATCACTTTTGAACACATCACCGTTCATTTCAGAGTGATAAGCCCCACTTTTTTTAGATTCTGTAAATTGTGATAATTGTTATATTCCTGACCAAAGTAAAATTTATGTGACTGTGTCAGAATGACAGTGAAATATTTTATAACATCAGTTAATAGCTTTTTTTATTCATAGTTTAATAATCAAAACAAAACAAAAAAGTGAAGTTTATTTAAAATTAAAATATAAGCTGCGATAATTACTTACGAGTGTACTGTCTATTATCAGTTCCTGACATACAGTAATTCAATCCCTTCCACATCTGTGCCAGAGTTAGCGGTATTAAGGACAAGACTGTCCATAATGTAGATAATTTGGTTCAGTTCCCACAGCTTATCTTCTTTCTTGATTATATGCTTGACACAATCACTCCACTTATGTGCTCTTACTTCATTAACTCCCTTCTCTAGCAATTGTTTTATATCAGACAGCTTATGTTTGTAATGGGACAATTTTGAGGGGTTTTATTTTTTTATTGCAATTATAAATGTAACACAAGGTCTACCCAAACAGGGCCTCAGTTTTGAACAATAAGCATTCTTTGTCGGGGCACTGAGATGCACATTTTGTCAGAGCCCTGCAATAAGCACTGTTTCTTAAGGCATTGGAATGCGAGTATGTGCGCAGATGATTGTGTTTTCCGTTGGCAAAAAGCACAAACTTTGTGGCGAGCCCAAGGACAGAACAAAAATACCTAAACTCGCTCAACAAGTGTTACCACGTGACGACTCATTATCGTGTCATGTGATTTTATCCACGAATCAGAGCGCAAGCTGGTGAACATGTGGCCGGAGTGACGCTCAGAGTAGCGTCAGTTAGTTGACTTACAGTTTCAGACCGCGTGCGGTCATATAAAACATTGCTCGAGCTAATTAGGGTCAGCCGACCAGTAAATCCTGCTATTTTAATTTAACATAACAGTCAATCATGTTATAGTGATCGAACAGAAGTAACCGGCAAATAATAACATTCTAAACTTATAATCGGAGTGTGTCAGCAGAATCAAGTATTAACAGTGATGGCGTAACCACGTGGATGAAGGGATGAGTACCTAATTTAAGCAGTTTGAACGGACAAAATATTTCAATTTTAATTAATTTCAATTCACCAATATTAATTATGAAAATTCAATAAAAAAGCGCTTTACGGTATAAAAAGTATGAGTAATGATTGAGTGCGTGAGCAAACTGGGTTGCTGTATAGTAGATTTAGTCTAGTTAAATAAATAGGTCAAGTATATTTCAAAATCTATTTTTAATGTAACGTAAAAGAAAGATGAAGTTGTTGATGTGGGAGGTATGGTAGTATTTGATGGCAAAGTAAGATGAAATAAAAATATGTTAAGTGAACATATAAACATGTATTTGTCAATTGAATTCACCTGTTTTTCTCTGCTAAGTACACCAGACGACACTTTGGTCAATTACCAATAAAGGTAGGTAATACAAATTTTAATATTTTAAACCTTTAATTAACTTGTACTGCTTCAAATGGCGCCCGAACGGGGACGTTGTAAATTAAAATTAAATCAAATTAATTTACAACCTGGTCAAAATGGCAGAGAAAAACAAGAGTGCAAATGTATGTGAGGGTGTAGAGGAGGAATCAATTTTAAATGTTACGCAAGACAATTTAGTATCGACAAATATTGACGAGCACGTAGACGATACAACAGACGAAATTGAGATAGCAGATGCTAAAAATAGCAAAAGCGATAATGCAAATATATTTAACCAATTAGTGTTGATGATGGAAATAATGAACAATAAGTTTGAACAACAAAATAAGAATAACGATAATTTAAACACGAGTTTAAATGAATTTAAAATTGAAATCAAATTACAGACTTAAATAACGAGTTTGCAAACATAAGAAGCGAACTGAGAATAAGTGAAGTAAATATGAACAGTCGATTGGAAAGTATGAATGAGACTATTGCTGGAGTGAAAAGTGAGATGACTATAAATGTAGACAAAATACGAACCGAAATGAAAAATGATATAAAAACAATTAACGAGAAACTAATAGAGACAAACAAAAAATTTGACGCGTTAACAAATAAATTTAACGATAAAATTAAAAAACAAAATGACAAGATTGACAGTAATGTTAAAGGTGTAATTGACGAGTGTGAGCAAATTAAAAAAGCAAATAAAATACAAGAGAATATAAATGATGAATTCAGAAGCAACTTTGAGCGAATTGATGCAATTAAAACTAATGTAACTAGTTTGAAAAGTAAACAAACAGAACACGAACAAGAAATAATTAAAGTCAGAGAAGATTTAAGTGTAGCAATTAACCAAAAATTAACTAATGTGAGAGAGTGAACATGGAAGTTGAGTTAGGTTATTTCAGTAATGAAAGTAGGGGGGTGAACCCCATACAATTTTTAAACTCAGTAAAAAGTTTCAATAAATATAACCAAGAAAGTTGGGAAATTAAATTAGTAAGAATTTTAATATATTTTAAAGGGGATATTAAAATATGGGCGGACGCTCATAACGATAACTGGGCAGATTTTAATGAGTTTGAACAAGCATTTAAAAATAAATACTGGTCAGAAGAAAAACAAGAGGGTTTGCACAGTACAATAATGAGATGGGGTAATTTCAATATTAAACATATGAGTATTACGTCGTATGTAACAAGACTATATAGCCAGGTTAAATATTTAGAACCACTAATGCCTCTTTCATCTTTTATAAGATACATTAGTAAGCATTTACCAAAGGACATACGGTCCACAATCAGAACCCGGGAGTTCAGGGCGGTTGAAAAGGAAAGCCCCCAGCCGTCTAGAAATCACATGACAATAGGGTCACTTATTACCAACATACATAATGATTTATCCGATGAAGAAGAGGGGGAGAGTAGCAATAACTTTGGGATGGCAGGCACCTTTCTAGTAGATTCAGGGAGTGAGCTGACCGCTATAGACAATAAAATTTTTGAAAAAATAAAAAATCAAACTACGGAGATAATTCCTCAACTACCAGTATTGGGAATTAGTGTTGTAGGGGTAACAGGTGTTCGCAGTAAAAAAGTAACTAAACAAATAATGTTACAGCTAAAGCTAAATAAAAACACAATAAATGTACCTTTTTTAGTCATTCCAGGGTTAAATATGGGAGCTATAATGGGTAATGATTTTTTAAATAATTTCAAAGTGGAGTTAAACTATTATACACAGACTATGAAATTAAATAATGATAATAATATAATTGAAATACCATTTATACGAAAGAAAACTGTAGAAATGAAAGCATTAAAAATAATTAGTAAGGGAATTTTAATTTCTGATAATGACTTAAACGAATGTAGGCCCTTGATGATTAAATATTGTAACTTGAGGGTAAATAATCATGAATTATTTGAAACTGAAGATAGTTGGGGTGAAAAAATGAATAAAATTGTGACAGTACAAAAAGTCTGATATAAAAAGTATGGTATGCAAGGTAGTAAAGTATGGTATTCCGATGTTTTTAAAGTCATTTCTATGGGTAATACAATTTCCCTTGTTTTTTGCCTACAACGACGCAGTTCCGAGACAACAAAATAATTTCAAGGACAGCAGTGTACGTGCAGATAAAAAGACTTATAATGGTTACAGCCACTAATAACAGCGCTTCATGCTTCTGTGTCATTGGTCGAACACGCCAAACGTCATTAAAACAACAATGACGTGATTAAAATACGTAACTAACAAGGCGATTATATAACAAGAGACAAAGAACGATGACGTTTACTCACACACACATACGTAAAATTTGCATAATATCTGTCCCAGTCTCCAGAACATCACCATGGCAGTAACACGTAAAAATTGTGCTGGCATAAAATAGTCAGCTAGTGTTATATTTCAATTAACAAGATGTAATTAAAAGTAAATAGTGAACAAATAACAATAACCACCATGTAAATCCAGTGTAAAAGACAGACGAAAGCTAGATATAAAACGTCTACCCAGTCTGCAGAAATTCATCATGGCGATGACACGCTAACAATTGTGCTGGCCTGAAACTGTCAGCTTAAGTGCTGTAAAGAATTAACAATGTAATCAAAATGTAAACCAGTGTTAACTACAAACAGTCTAGACAGTGTGAAGTAATATTTTTCAAAAGTATAAGTAGAATCAGTGTATTCAGAAAGATGTAACCACTCCGTTTTGGAATCAACATGTGAACCGCTGCCAGAACGTCCAGTCTACTTACAAGGGAAGTGGCAAACCCAAATTTTATTTAAAGAGCTCTTTTAATTAGAAAATTACAATTATTATGTGTACACATTCAAAAGTAAATTGAAAATTGTCTGTATGGATGTGAGAGAGAGAGCGGTGTGTGAACGTTAAATGTCGACTTCTAAATGGGGGTTGGTTTGCGTTAACGATAATTAAATATAATAAAAGTCAAATGATCATGAAACTAATGCATAGTCAGTAAACAGAATTGTATGAATTAGCGTTTAATCAAACATAAAGGAGTTTTATAGTAAAGGGCCGAAAGAAGTAATGGCCGCCATGTTAAAATGTTATACTGTGTACACGCTTAACGAAATTACTGAATAAATTAAGATTAATGGTAACTGCTTCAAATAAACGTATTCTCATTTCTGTGACCATCTCTGTCAGCAATCTCGCTGAGTTGAATCCTTGGACCTTAGGTAATTATAAAAACGACAAGATCGAAGTAATCAGATTCCCAACTTATGGTTAGTACCATAATTATGGTGTACGTGACACACGTGCTTCATTCAAGTAATGTAAACAGATCTGAATATAGGTTGCTTGATATTTCCTATTACAAATACATTTATTTTTATTTAAAAGAAAATGACCTAGCACAAATGGCTGCCCGAACTGGTGACTATATAAAAATACATTAATGTATTTTATATAATAAGCCTGAATGGTGGCAGAGTGGACATTGAAACTGAGAATACAGTTGTAGGTTAGGTGGTAACGAGAATATAAAGCGACAAACCGTTAACAATTTTTTATAATGACAGAAAATAAAGAAAATAGTTCTTTATTAAGCATAACTGATAGTACGAATAACAGTCAAATAAGTATGACAGAATCAATAGTCATGAGTGAAGGAGTTGTTCACTCAACACCAGTCCCAAATAATAGGGCTGAAAATAACGAAATTATGAAAATGATGCAAATTCTTTTCAATACACAGAACAATAATTTTAATGTAAAATTTGACGAAATAAAAAACGAAATCCAAAAACAAAATTTTAATTTTGATAAACGAATTGATGAAATGCACGCACGTTTCTATAAAACGGAAGAGAAAATGGTTGCATTAGTTAATGAGAAGTTTGATAGACAAAAGAATAAAGTAGATGAAAATTACGAGAGTAAAATGGGGGTAGAGAATAGTAGAGAATCAAATAAATTGAATGAAAATAAAGACAAGGTAAGTAGTGGTGAGAATTATGATAATAGAATTAAAAATATGGTGTTAGAAAATAATTGTGTGAGTATTGAGAGTGGTGATAAAAGTATAATGGGAGTAGAATTTGATAATGAAGTGATAAAAAGTGTTGATGAATTAGAGAGAAGGTATAGAGAGAATTTACAGATAAAGGGGTTGCAGGGGGTAAATTTTTCCCGTAATGTTGTAGTGGGGGGTGAAGAAATGGCTTCACGGGAGTATGTGAAAGACGATAGGTCTACAGATAAATTTCCCTTGGTTTTTTGTGCACTTCACAGGTGGTGCTGTAATGATGAGTTAGTATCCCCTGCATGTTTTGAGAGAGAGTGTGTAGCTTGGTATGATGGTGAGAAATGTTTGGAGAGAGAGAGAAAGAGAGACATAGAGATTTTTAAGATGAGTAGAACTTATGAAGAATTTATGGGAAGGTTAGGAGTAGAGATGATTGATAATAAAAGTAAATACTTACCTTGTAATGAAGCTGATATAGCAGTAGGAGAAGATGATAATGGAAATAATGACTTTATAACGTACCTAGTGGTGACTAATTATACTGGAGGTGACAGGACAATAACCAATCGTGACAGGTTGTATGATGAATTGATAGGTAATAACCCTATTAATGATGACGGTTTTGTAAAATATAAGAAATTAAATAAGTGTTATATTAATGATGTTAATATAATGTATTTAATAAAAAATAAATTGTACAGACCAAAGATAAGACTATTGTTTGACGATATGGGTAATTGTGTATTGTTTATTGTTCATGAACATTTAACGATATGAATAATATGGTGTTGAAGTGCATTGTCTTATGGAACGATTTGTGGTTAATGATAAGAAATAATAAGTTGGACTGTATATTCTTTTATGTGTAGATGTTATTATGTTAAGTGTGTTTGTGTACTTTGCTGTTGTGTATTTTATGTATTTTTTTGTGTAAACTATGTATTGTAGAAGTTTAAATAACTGAAGAAAGTTTAAATGATATTGTGAGATTCAGATTCTAATGGTTAGTAGATGATTATGTATTTGGATATTGAGAGGCATTGTTGTTAGTAGGTAAGTGATGGATTTTCTAGTGGTGTATTAAAGTGAAATGTTGTAAAGAGTTTGGGTAATAAGGATAAATCAGGGCATTGGAGTTAGTTGAATAAAGTTATTGGGAGTTAGGGAAAATAAAGTGTTGAGATGTTGATAATATATAAAGAGGTGTTAGATATTTTAGGGACAGAGTGGTTAGTGATTATATGTAGAGGTGAGTAATGTGGATGGTAATTTTATAGTTGTTGGTGATATTTTGTAGTAAGGATCCGGTGTTAAGGAGTGATCAACGAGCGACGTGGCAATGGACCAGCGTGCAGCGTTGTGGCAGGTGATAGAGAGGTATAGAGGAGTGTTTGCCGATATTGGTGGAGGGCAAATGGTTATGAATGGATATGGCCAGTTAAGTAACATACATCCTTATATGAAAGACAAAATGAGCGGTGCCAGAGGTTTTAAATGGGATTTGTGAAGGGGGTTATTATAGAGATATTGGTGTCATATTATATTAATGGTTAGAAGCGGTTGTTAGTAGAGAAAAAGAGGTAGTAAGGTTAGGTTGACAAATGTCAAAATAAGATATAGAGAATAATAATAGAGAGTCACCCAAACGATTAAGGATAAAAGGGTTAGAAAAGAAAAATTCATAGTAGAAAGGTGATGTAACTGAAAGGTAAGGTAACTGAAAGGTAATGATAAATGTGAAATTTTGTATAGAATCTAAATGAATGTTAAATATTAAAAGTTGAATAGAGAATTGTTGATAGGAAAAATGTCATAAAATTCTGCTACAAGTTATGTAAATATGAATTAAATAATGTGAATTGTTCAATGTTAGTGTTGAATGCTTATGATGTACAATGTTTTATTGTGTTTTCTTATGTTGATGATAGTGTGTGGATGGGAGGTTACTGCCAGGATAGTAACGATTATAATATTAAAATTTTGTGAAGGTTGTCCATTCTCTAGAAATGATTCTGTGATAAAGAAAGTTAAACATAAGAAAAGATCGTAAAGAAATTATAAAGCTTTAAAGTTGTTTGCCATAATATAGATATTGTAAGATTATATGAAGTAAAATATTAGAGTTAATGGTTGTTGCTTAAGCAGTAAAATGCACTGTTTGTTTAGGTTAAGAACAAATTTATTCATGTGATAAAGAGAGTGAATATAATTGACAGGAGTCAGCAGGGTGTACTGGATACCGGATTGTTAAAAAGAGAAGTAATTTCCTATCTTAATTCTTGATATACATTGTTTGAAACTTGTAGAGTTAAGCAAACCAATGCCCCAAAACGCAAACCAACGTACTAAGAGGAAACATATCAGTTATGGATATGGATATAGCGAAGGCCACTATTTTAAAATTTTTGTATTGGATGTTTCAGAGTTTTATGGTGTGGTGACCGTGGTCCTGAGCTGGCCGGTGTGTCAGAACAGGAGCGTAAAGTGCCTCATGGCCTTATGGTGTAGGGATCTCTCTGGAGAAGTCCAGTAAGGTCAGAAGGTGCGAACCTCATCATTGGACCAAGGGTAAGTGATTGAATTTTTTTTTTATATAACACTACAGGGGGTTGTGGCTCCATATCTGAGCTGATCCTTTTAGAGAGGTGTGAATGAGTCAATGAAAGTTTTTGTGTCGAGACACAAAACCTTTCATTGAGGGGGTTTTGTGACAGTACAAAAAGTCTGATACAAAAAGTATGGTATGCAAGGTAGTAAAGTATGGTATTCTGATGTTTTTAAAGTCATTTCTATGGGTAATACAATTTCCCTTGTTTTTTGCCTACAACGACGCAGTTCCGAGACAACAAAATAATTTCAAGGACAGCAGTGTACGTGCAGATAAAAGACTTATAATGGTTACAGCCACTAATAACGGCGCTTCATGCTTCTGTGTCATTGGTCGAACACGCCAAACGTCATTAAAACAACAATGACGTGATTAAAATACGTAACTAACAAGGCGATTATATAACAAGAGACAAAGAACGATGACGTTTACTCACACACACATACATAAAATTTGCATAATATCTGTCCCAGTCTCCAGAACATCACCATGGCAGTAACACGTAAAAATTGTGATGGCATAAAATAGTCAGCTAGTGTTATATTTCAATTAACAAGATGTAATTAAAAGTAAATAGTGAACAAATACCAATAACCACCATGTAAATCCAGTGTAAAAGACAGACGAAAGCTAGATATAAAACGTCTACCCAGTCTGCAGAAATTCATCATGGCGATGACACGCTAACAATTGTGCTGGCCTGAAACTGTCAGCTTAAGTGCTGTAAAGAATTAACAATGAATCAAAATGTAAACCAGTGTTAACTAAAAAAAGTCTAGACAGTGTGAAGTAATATTTTTCAAAAGTATAAGTAGAATCAGTGTATTCAGAGAGATGTAACCACTCCGTTTTGGAATCAACATGTGAACCGCTGCCAGAACGTCCAGTCTACTTACAAGGGAAGTGGCAAACCCAAATTTTATTTAAAGAGCTCTTTTAATTAGAAAATTACAATTATTATGTGTACACATTCAAAAGTAAATTGAAAATTGTCTGTATGGATGTGAGAGAGAGAGCGGTGTGTGAACGTTAAATGTCGACTTCTAAATGGGGGTTGGTTTGCGTTAACGATAATTAAATATAATAAAAGTCAAATGATCATGAAACTAATGCATAGTCAGTAAACAGAATTGTATGAATTGGCGTTTAATCAAACATAAAGGAGTTTTATAATAAAGGGCCGAAAGAAGTAATGGCCGCCATGTTAAAATGTTATACTGTGTACACGCTTAACGAAATTACTGAATAAATTAAGATTAATGGTAACTGCTTCAAATAAACGTATTCTCATTTCTGTGACCATCTCTGTCAGCAATCTCGCTGAGTTGAATCCTTGGACCTTAGGTAATTATAAAAATGACAAGATCGAAGTAATCAGATTCCCAACTTATGGTAAGTACCATAATTATGGTGTACGTGACACACGTGCTTCATTCAAGTAATGTAAACAGATCTGAATATAGGTTACTTGATATTTCCTATTACAAATACATTTATTTTTATTTAAAAGAAAATGAGTTAGCACAAAATCCTATATCAAGATGGGGAATTTAATTATCAAGATAGGGAGAAAATAGTACAAGTAATAAATAAAAATAAATTGGTTTTTTCTGATGAACCAGGTTTAGTAAAACATTTTAAGAGTAAACTAATTATTAAAGAAAAAACACCTTTTGCACCTACAACCTACCCGGTACCATACTTAAAGAGGGGGTTAGTACAAGAGGAAATAAATAAGATGTTGAGAGAAGGTATAATAGAAAAATCCACTTCACCATATTCCAACCCTTTGGTAGTGGTTACCAAGAAAGATTTATCGATAATACTGTGTTTAGACGCGAGACAGGTAAACAGAATAATTGTTCTAGATAGAGAATCGCCAGAACCAGTGAGTGAAATTCTTCAACGCTTCAGTGGAACCAAATACATTACAACATTGGACTTAACAGCCGGGTACTGGCAGATAGAGCTGGAGGAAGAAGCTCGTCAGTATGTGGCCTTCTTGTACAACAGCAGAAACTATCAATTTCGTAGGTTACCTTTTGGACTAAACGTGTTTCAATTTTCATTAAATGTTTAGACTATGTATTAGGGAGAGAGATTTTAGAATTCACAACCATTTATGTGGACGATATAGTTATTATGTCACCAGACATTGATACACATTGCGAGAGGTTAGATAGAGTGTTAAGTAGGCTGCATGAATATGGCATAATGGTTAAGTTTAAGAAGTCAGAATTTTTGAAAGAACAAGTTAATTTTTTAGGCCAAATAATTTCAGCCAAGGGTATCAGTACAGACCCTAAGAAAGTAGAAATAATACAGAATTTTCCAGTACCAAAAAATGTTAAACAGTTGCAAAGTTTCTTAGGCTTGTGTAATTATTATAGGCAATTTGTAGACAAATATTCCTATTTAACAGTACAATTGGGGCATTTGTTAAATAAAGATAATCGATGGCAGTGGAATTTAAAAGAGCAAACTGTATTTGAGCTAATAAAAAATAAATTTTTAAACACAGTTATATTAGCTCATCCTAATTTTCTAGAACCATTTTATATACACACAGACGCATCGGACATCGCTTTGGGGGTAGAATTGTTTCAGTTAGATGGGAATGGTAATCATAAAGTAGTAGCTTTTGCTAGTAGATCTTTATTAACTAGTGAGAAGAACTATACAACAACGGAAAAGGAGGCGCTATCAATAGTTTTCGCCTGTAGAAAATTTAGAACATACTTATTAGGAAATAAAGTAATAATAAGATCAGACCATCAAGCTTTAACATTCTTAAAAAACTGTAAACTAACGCATGGTAGGTTAGTGCGCTGGATGCTAATATTACAAGAATATGACTTAACCATGGAATATTGTAGGGGTAAAGAAAACGTAGTAGCTGATGTCCTATCCAGAACCGATTTTGACAACAGTACTGAAGTAGACATAGCAAATACCTATAAGATATTTATAATAAAAGAAGTGGGGGGAAATAGATATGAAAAAATTAATAAATAACCTAGCAACAGAGCAAGAAAGAGATACCGAACTTGGTAGAATAATGATAGCTTTAAATCAGATACCCAACATACCTCACAGGTGGGAAAAGCATTTTAGTTTGTATAATAAACATTTATTTCACCGTACAAATGAACAAAGAGATGATTGGAAAGTATGCATCCCTAAAGTTATAATACCTGAAGTAGTGAAAGATTGTCATTTAAGGTATGGTCATATAGGCCCCAAGAAATGCAGTGACATATTGAAAGAGTCATGTAAATTTAATAATATGGAAAGAACGGTGCGTAAAATATTAAAACATGCGAAATTTGTCAGAAAGCCAAAGTAAATAATCGTAAACAGGAGGGTTTAATGCAACATGTAATACCAGACAGTCCTTTAGCAATCGTTGCCGTCGATTTATATGGCTCTCTACCCAAAGGTCGAGGAGGGGTGAATTATTTATTTGTTATGCTAGATGTTTTTACCAAATTTGTAAAATTGTACCCGATTAAAAAAGCTACCTCCTCAGTATTAGCTAGGAAGATAGTAAATGAGTACATTACTGAAGTAGGTAAACCCAAAATAATAATATCAGATCATGGTTCTCAGTTTACCAGCAACACCTGGAGGGAAACATTAGGTTGGGAAAACATTTTAGTTAAACATACATCAGTGTATCATCCACAATCAAATCCTAGTGAGCGTGTTATGCGGGAGTTAGGGCGAATGTTTAGAACTTTCTGCCACAAAAAACATTCATTGTGGGCTACATTTGTGTGCAAGATAGGATACATTAACAGTAGTTTGCATGAATCCACTAGCTACAGCCCGCATGAGTTAATGTTTCAGAGAAGGCCGTCACGCATATTAGAAGAACTGATAAAATTTCCAACCCGGACGGAAATACCACATGGTAGGAAACTAGTGATTGCAAAGGAGCGGCTGCTGAGTAAAGCTGAACAGCGTAAACGAAGACATGACAGGAATTTAACACCCATTCAATACGACGTAGGACAACTAGTATTAATAAGAAACCACGATCAATTATCAGCTTTAGATAAAGAGATTAAAAAATTCTTCCTATTATACGACGGTCCCTATGAAGTTAGCGAAGTGAAAATGGAGAATGCTTATGTTTTAATAGAGTTGCAAACCCGAGAAATAAAAGGAACGTATAATGTGACCCAATTAAAGAAGTATTATCTAGCTGAGTGATATTAGACATTTTTTTTTATTATTTAGATTTTGATATATAAACACAGACTATGGTATAAGTAATGGAGAGGGGATCCTCCCCCATTTTTGGGCGGTCACGAACTTACCAATCCTGACCGTAGGTTTTGGCACTTTGGAGGCGGACCATGGTTGGTGGAACTTCCTTCGGGTGGCGAAACGACGATGGTCCGGCTCCACCAAAATTGGTAAAAATTAGAAATTTAACTACTTTACTGAACGCGGAGGGGGACCCCTAAAGTACGTGGTAACAATATTTTTTTACTCAAGGTGCATAAAAAGGGTGCACAACACCACGTACCAACATTGCCTATGAGTGTATTTAAATAATTTAGTGAGGCAATTACAGTGAGGCAATGTTTTCAACTAATTCACTAGTGTCATTTGTGAAAATAAAACATTAGCAAATAACAGCAGTTTCATAGTATTCAAAAAGATGAATTTTGTGGGGATGGGTTTGGCAATGAGCAGACGGCGGGTTTGAATAAATGGGAGAGTAAAGAGAGTAAAATTTGTATTGCAATTAAGGTAAGGTAGGGTAAATGGTGGTTAGTAGAAAGAAGGGGCTATGGTTATATTTTAATGCCCTTTCAGTAAAGTAGATCGTTATGAATAACTGAGAATCACCCAAACGAATTGATGATAATGAAATAATTGATGACCAAACCAATTAACGATGAAAATGGTAAATAGAAAATCATAATTAAAATGTAATAATGAATGAAACAAGTGAAAGATTTAATAGAATTCAAAATTAAAGTAAAGCTGTAAGGTGTGTAATTTCTGATCAAATGTAAATGTGAATTATTTATTTTAAGGTAATAACAACAATATTAATTATGAGTGTGCTATGTTTTATTATGATGTATTAAGTTAGTGTGTAGGAATCTGAAACGAGATGATAATATAACCAAACATATAATGGTTTACCATCTGCGAATTGTAGTAGCAGTGTAAGTGTAAACCTTGTATGTCTCTTAGTAGTTTCCCCTACATTTCGGGCAGTTACGGCTTCACCGAACCCTGACCGTGAATTTATAATGTAAATATATTCTAAATTGGTGAACTTAGAAATTAACCGGGGGGTAAATCAGGGGAATCTACATAACTATGGAACAGCGGCTATCATCAAAGGTGGTGGTAGTGTCTCGTGATAAGGGTGTGTGAATCATTATAGTAGGATTACTGGTGTCCTCGGACATCAGTAATGCCGAATTTTTATATAACGCTGAAGCAAGAACGGGGTAGGCAGCGTCTACCCCTAATAAACATTCCGTTCTTGTGGAAGCAACTGGATGCCACAGTACAGTGGGGGGTCATAGTGTGTGTGGTAAGGAGGTTACTCAGGGGAGTAACGAATTCAAATCTTGAATGGACATAAACTAAAAGAGCTAATAAGCTAATTAAATGATGTTATTTTGATTCATGAGATGATTACAGTAGACAATTTGTACGAAAGTAATTAATTTACATGTGTTATACTCTGTATGATAATTTTATAAATGACTTTGCTGATGGAAATGATTAATTCAAGGATAGTAGATGTTTGTTATGTTTTGTTTAGTAGGTTTTATTATGTTTTATAACGTTGTACTATGATAGAGTGTAAGAATTATAAACATGTGTATAAGTTTGTGTAGTGTATCTAGGGTAAGGTCATTCACCTGACCCAGAGGGATCAGCTGATGACTGATGTTAGAGGCATGATATATTTCTCTTGGTGACTTATGGATTCTTTTGTTAATGAATGTAATTAAATAATTTTGTTTCGGGGAATTGTTAAAAAAAGATATTGTGGAATTACATTTTTCAAAAAAAAAAATTGTTTCATATTTTGCTTGAAGTACAGATTGTGTTTTGATGTTCAGTATATATTGTTGATTATGTGTATTGCGATTGTATCAATTGATTTATATTGTGTTGTAAACAAATGTAATGATAAGAGAATTTAGGATAAAATAAGGTGTTCATTTTATTTTGTTTATTATGATTGTTAGCAGCTAGTTAAGAAGAGTGGTAAATTCATTTAAAAAATTTTTTTTGAAATTTTGAGAGTAAATAAAAAGAGCTGATCAAATTAATAGTACAGTAGAGCGTCAATAATTCGGACGTCAAAAATCCGGACCGTCGATAATCCGGATTCGATTCTGGCGAAAAAAAATCGCATGAAGTGAATATTTGTTTAAAAGCGTCGACACAACTGTAAAACTCGCTGTGCCCTACAGAGTGGTGCACGAATTGCGTGTTGTGTGGTGGAGGGAGGGGCAGTGAAAGCGGGAGAGTTGGCCGTCAGAGCTGTTGGGTTGTGCGTCGTGAGACGACCCAATGGGTTCCTAGTACCGAGCCTCCGGTAGGGGCTCCTGCCTAGTGGTCATGTCCAGACGGAATATTATTTATTTAATTTTTTTTTTATTGGTCGCTACAACGACATGCTCGTACTAGGTCGACTAGTACAGTATTTGTCGAGGCCATTTCCAAGATTCACCTGGACGTGTTCGGTACTTGCCAAGGCCAGCTATGAGTGGGTTTGTCTGGGTCCTCGCAGCTCGGACGTAAAATTTACGTGCAAGTCGCCTTGCGGTGTCATCCAAGGAGCGGACACCGAGTCCTCTTCTCAAGAGACGAGAAGAAAACCGATAGGGGACTTTGGCCGCTAGCCGAAGACCTCTATCGAGAACGCTTTGCAACCTTTTTTTATGAACGGTTGCGAGGTAACCCCAGACGGGAAGAGCATAGGTAATGATCGGCAACAGATACGCGTTTACGATCAGCTTACCCAGCTTGCGGATCATAGCCTTGTTGATAAGTATCGGAAACAGTAGCGCGAGACGAGCGGACGCTTTCTTTCGCATCGTCTCGGCATGGGCACGCCAGGTGAGCCGACGATCAAGGTGGACACCGAGGTACTTAACTTCTCTCGACCAGGGCAAGTACGTTCTACCGAGTCTCACCCGGCCTCGTGGTTCTTTCCGGCGCTTTGTGAATAGCACCGCGGAGCTCTTGGTTTCGTTGACGGCAACTTTCCAGCTTTCCGTCCACGTCGAATACGCATCGAGTGCGCGCTGAAGTCGTGGGATAGCTCTGTCAGTGTTCCGATCGGCGGTATAGACCGCCGTGTCGTCAGCAAACAGAGCCATCTGGACTCCAGGCTCTCTGGGTGCGTCGTTGACGTACACGGAGAACAGAAGAGGCCCTAGCACGCTACCTTGAGGTACCCCGGCTGTAATGCGTCTCTCGGAAGAGACATGGTCATCTATTCGCACGCAGAAAGTCCTCTCCGTCAGAAAGCTAGCAATCAAGCGAAGGTAGCAATCTGGGAGCTGGATTTCCTGGAGCTTGAACAAGAGCCCGTCATGCCAGACACTATCAAAGGCCTTTTCCACATCTAGGAAACAGGCGACAGTCTGCTCTTTCCGACAGCCGGCGTCCGTGATGTATTCCACCAATCTCATCAGCTGATGAGTGGTGGAATGCCCCACACGGAAGCCGAACTGTTCGGGGACCAGTACATCGAAATTTCTTAGCTGGTCTAATACTCTCCGTTGTACGAGACGTTCGAGAACCTTTGACGTGGCTGACAGTAGACTAATGGGCCGGAGGTTGCCGGGACGGGAAGCGTCCTTTCCCTGCTTCGGGATCACTATGACCGTCGCCTTACGCCATTTCTGGGGAAAATAGGCCAGTCTAAGACACGCGTTGAACAGCGCGACCAAGAAAAGTACTCATTGCTCCGGGAGTCGAGGAAGAGCAGCGTTCGAGACGCCGTCCGGGCCAGGAGCTTTTCTTGGCACGAGTTCAACGAGCCGATCTGTGACCTCTTCCCTAGTAATGGGTTCGGGCTCCGCAGTGATCGGAAGAGACAGAAAGTCTTCCACTTCGTTCTCGACTTCTTCATCGAAGTCCCAGTCCATGGGCGGGTTAGGAGCGAACTGACGCTCGAAACACGCGCCCAAGTACTCGGCCTTCGCCTCCGGGTGAGCCAGGATTTGACCAAAGGGTCCAGCAATGGCCGGGATACGAGGTCGGCGCCTCTTCCCGACCAACGCCGAAGGTATCCGGTAAGGGCTACTTTCGTCCGATCCGTCCCCTGCTTGGGCCAAGACGAGTTCCCAACAGCGTCTCCGGTAGGCCTGCATTTCACGACGGGAGAGTCAAGGTTGCACAGTCACATGTATACCTGCTACCCTGCCCCTGTCAGTCGCGTCAGGCCACTGACCTCGAGTATTGTTCTCTGTGCGTGCACTAAGTTTTTGTTTACCAAATCGATCGTTTGTGTACAGTAGAGTGTTTGTGTGTGTGTCAGTTTGTCTATGTTTTGTTTTTTGTAACACATTACAGTACTGTTCTGTACCCGTGATGGCGTCGAGTTCGAAGAAAAACACACTTTTTTAACCGTTGAAACCAAGTTAAAAATTTTAGAAAGGTTAGGAAAAGGTGAAACTGGGGTATCACTTGCAAAGATTTATGGGGTAGGAACTTCCACAATAAGTGATATTAAGGCGAAAAGAGCCCAGGTGGAACAATTTGCGTCAAAACTGAACTCTGAAGAAGGGACGCTGAAAAGAAAAACTGCATGTTCAGCAAACAACAAAGCCTTAGAAGACGCAATGTACCACACGTTCACTCAAAGGAGAAGCTTAGGAGAGCCAATTTCAGGGCTTTTGATTTGTGAAAAAGCCTTACAATTTAATGAACAGCTTAATGGTCCGAAAGATTTTCAAAGCCAGTTATGGCTGGCTTAAGAACTTCAAATCTAGGCATGTGATTAGAGAGTTAGACATCGAAGGAGAAAAACTTTCCTCAGATTTAGCGGCTGGAAGAGTTTTTAAAGAGAAGTTTATTAAGGAAGCACTTGAAAAAGGTTATTCTAGGGATGACGTATACAACGCCGATGAGACCGGGATAAACTGGCGAGCCCTTCTACGCAAGTCACTGGCGTCAAGACGCGAACAATCTGCTCCCGGGCTTAAAGTAAGCAAAGAGAGAATAACGGCTATGGTATGTGCTAATGCCAGTGGAGAGCACAAGGTAAAATTGTTAGTGATTGGGAAGAGCAAACAACCACATTGCTTTAAAAATGTGCACACTCTTCCTGTTTTGTACACGTCTCAGAAAAGTGCTTGGATGACTTCAATCATTTTTCTTGATTGGTTTAAAAATGATTTTATCCCTAGTGTTACAAAATTCCGTGAGGAGAAAAAGAAAAGTGGGAAAGTTCTTCTTATCATTGATAATGCACCCACACATTCCCCTCTCGAAGTATTAAACGAAATCGATCAGAATTTCGAAGTGCAATTTCTCCCACCTTACGTTACTGCAACTCTGCAGCCAATGGACCAGGGGCTGATCGAGAAAATTAAGAGGATCTATAGAAAGCAGCTCCTGTGTCACCTTTTATTGGCAGAAAAGGACGAAGAGAGAGTAGTTCAGTTTATAACAAAGTTGACCGTTAAAGATAGCATTTACATGCTTGCCGATGCTTGGGAAACTCTCACCAAAAGTAATTTGCAAAGAGCCTGGAGAAAATTATGGCCTGATGAAGAAGGCAGGATTGAAGAAAATGCAAATGAAAATGAAGATTGCGTTGTAAATGAGGTGACAGAAATCTGCAGCACGATCCCGGGATTTGAACAGTGTGACGTAAATGATGCCAGTGAGTGGTTGGCTGTTGATGACAACGATCCTGGGTACCAGATTTTGAGCGATCAAGAAATAGCTGACATGGTGTCTGAAGGTATGTAGCACTGCTTAAACGTACAGTAGGCCTACTGTAACTTTTTTTATTTTAGCCAAACAAACTGTTTGCATTATCTGACGCTGTACTGTTAGTCGTTTTAAATTCACTGTTCTATTTTTTAAATATTTAGCCAACTTTGCGCTTGTTCATTTTTTCTATAAAATTAGAAAAAGAAAACACTTGTTTCGTTTGTTTATTTAGGCGTACTTTTTCATTTTAAGGGGACGCAGAAACAGTAGAATCTGATGGGGACGAGAATGAAAATGACATTGAAGAAGTAGGGCCGACACATTCCGAAGCATTTATGGCAGCAGAGGCACTGGATGTCATGGCTTGAAAAACAGACTGAGAGCACACCAACCCAGCTCATTCTCCTAAAACGAATCAAGGACTTAGCTGCAAAAAAACGAACCACTACCACTACTGTTCAAAAGTCCATAAAAGATTTTTTTAAAAGCTCAAATACTATATGATTTACTGTAGGTATTTTATTACTGTAGTTTACTGTATTTTGTTGTAGGTCTAGATTTACTGTACATAAAATAAGACAGTCTGTAAATGCAATACTGTACATACAGTATTTTTTTCTGTAATTGAAAAACGTAAAATTTTAACTAAATTAATGGTTTTATTCATCCGCTCCACTTCTGTAACCATCAGAATGAATTATGAACGATTTTAGCAAGTTTTTTTTTTACTGAAGACATTTACCGGCGCTTTTATTGGTTCATTTCGAAAATCCAGACAATTTGATAATCCGGAAGGGGTCTGGTCCCAATTAATCCGAATTATTGACGCTCTACTGTACTATGAATCTTTGATATTGGACTTAGATTAATTTCTCTAGGCGAACAAAATTTAAATGATTTAGTTTGAGTTGTTGATTATTTTTTTATGACAGAAATTGCCATTTATGTGAAACCGTAACGTCAAACCAATAAAAATATTGAGAAAAGGAATTGAAGTTAAAATATAAAATATTTTATGAATTTAAGATCAACAAAGTAGTATATAGATATTGTATTCAATAAAATCATGAGTATGTGTAAGCACCCAGTAATTGCTAAAGGCAACCCAGTATGTGTGTAAGGGGGAACATATCGGTTGAGGATCTGGTATGGTATAAGGCCAGTTTTGATTTTTGGTGAAATGACAAAGGGTTCGGTGGTATTATGGTGAGTACCTGTCCGATTTTATGGTGTTGGGATCTCGCACAGAGAAGTCCAGTAATCTCGTTCAGGTGCTGCCATAGCCACCGAGCTAGGGGGGTAGTTTACCCATGATGTGTTAAGAAATTAATGGGGGGTTGTTGGCCCCATATCCTCACCGATCCTCTTAGGGTTAGCAATGAGAGTTTTTCTGTTTCGACAGAAAACCTCTCATTGGGAGGGTATTGTATTGGGACAATTTTGAGGGGTTTTATTTTTTTTATTGCAATTATAAATGTAACACAAGGTCTACCCAAACAGGGCCTCAGTTTTGAACAATAAGCATTCTTTGTCGGGGCAACGAGACGCACATTTTGTCAGAGCCCTGCACTAAGCAATGTTTCTTAAGGCATTGGAATGCGAGTATGTGCGCGGATGATTGCGTTTTCCGTTGGCAAAAAGCACAAACTTTGTGGCGAGCCCAAGGACAGAACAAAATACCTAAACTCGCTCAACAAGTGTTACCACGTGACAACTCATTATCGTGTCCTATGATTTTATCCACGAATCAGAGCGCAAGCTGGTGAACATGTGGCGGATGTGGCCGGAGTGACGCTCAGAGTAGCGTCAGTTAGTCGACTTACAGTTTCAGACCGCGTGCGGTCATATAAAACATTGCTCAAGCTAATTAGGGTCGGCTGACCAGTAAATCCTGCTATTTTAATTTAACATAACAGTCAATCATGTTATAGTGATCGAACAGAAGTAACCGGCAAATAATAACATTCTAAGCTTATAATCGGAGTGTGTCAGCAGAATCAAGTGTTAACAGTGATGGCGTAACCACGTGGATGAAGGGATGAACACAATGTTTCTAAGTAATAAATATTTGATTTTCCTAATACACGTTTCACAAAATTAATATAGTTACAACATTTAGAGAATTTGTAATGGTACAATTCTGGTCCTATAATATTTTGGGAAATAATTGTTATAAAGTCTAATTGTTATAATTGTTTTTAAAGCCCTATAAAGAAAACAGCGTAAAGTTGTCCAAAAGTTTTCAACGATGTAATATTGAGCGGACAGGATTTGTGTCAAGGTCAGGGGAAAATCACAGTAATAGCAAAAAACAGTTCGTCATATTAAAGTAAACAAGCCTAACCCAATGATGACATCAGCTACAGGAATGCAATACGCAATAAATACATTTGTAAACAACAGGGTTTGGCCGTTTCGAACAAAGGACTAGTGACGTAGTTTGCCCCACCTCGGCATTGCAAGACTACTAACCGCTAGCAGTCTCGTCTCATCAGAGTAGTGTGCCGGCCGGCAATTCTGTAAAAGCTACTTATATCTAAATTTTACACAACCAAGAGTTTGTTAAATATGTGAAAGTGCAGTATTTTTTAAAAATAACAGTTCGACGTAAACCCCACATAAAGTTTTGGGTTACGACAACATCGAGAGTGTGAGATATAAGAATTTCCAGCTAAGTCATAAAAATGGGGGGGGTCCAAAAAGTCCAACTAAGGGTTTAGATAATCTTTTCTATTAAATTCGATTCAGTAAAATGAGCTCAATTTTGGGGAAGTCAATTAACTAAAACTTTGTACCATGAATGAGAGTGCGAGTGCGAGAGAGGATATTTCATTACAATAATTAATAAGTGCTGGGTTGTGAAGTCATTTTTTTAATAACTATATATTATGTTTATTATGTAACAAGTATAAAACATGTTATTTTGGAGGGCTTATAAAATGTTTAAGGGATATTATGTTTACAAAATAAATGGGACTACGCCCCTAGGCATAGTAACGTGCGTGTTTGGCACATAGTTCAGTAGAGTCATTTTCATATGTACGTAGAGTCTTTTTGATAATAACGGGTAATGTCATTGGTAAACAATATAAGCCAGAGTGAGTTATTTCAGGTAATACATTCCGCAAGTACTGGTTCGCTAACACGAATTCTGACCTTAGGTAAGTATACATATTTTGTTGTATTTCAGTTTGCAACATGGCGCCCGATGAAAATTTCAATTACAAAATTATCGATAATAAAAAGTAAATAATAAAATAAAGTTACAAATTAGGTACAAAATAACAGAACTACTGATAATACAGACACAAAATTATGGTAAACAAATTAATCATGTGACAATGGTTAACCTAATTTAAGTAGTTTGAACAGACAAAATATTTCAATTTTAATTAATTTCAATTCACCAACATTAATTATGAAAATTCAATAAAAACGCGCTTTACGGTATAAAAAGTATGAGTAATGATTGAGTGCGTGAGCAAACTGGGTTGCTGTATAGTAGATTTAGTCTAGTTAAATAAATAGGTCAAGTATATTTCAAAATCTATTTTTAATGTAACGTAAAAGAAAGATGAAGTTGTTGACGTGGGAGGTATGGTAGTATTTGATGGCAAAGTAAGATGAAATAAAAATGTGTTAAGTGAACATATAAACATGTATTTGTCAATTGAATTCACCTGTTTTTCTCTGCTAAGTACACCAGACGACACTTTGGTCAATTACCAATAAAGGTAGGTAATACAAATTTTAATATTTTAAACCTTTAATTAACTTGCACTGCTTCATGTTGTATTGAGAAACACAACATATCCTTTTAACTGGCCTCATAATTAATTCAATAGGATTCAGAATACAGAAAGTCTTAAAATGGCATGCCCCGATTTTTCAGCAGTATCATTTTACTAACAACTCTTTAACCTTGCGTTCACTTTATTTTACTAACTCTAAAAGTTCAGTTTTCACACAATTTTCTTCAAAACATATTGTTACGGGATCACAGAACAATCTACATGTTTGTAGAATGTGCCAGAAGAAACTCGATGTAACGCGTGTGGCGTACGTGCTTGTAGACGCATATATGAGAAGTTTCTCGAAGGCGCCAGCTGCGCGGACTGTGTCAAGGCCGCAAGTAATTATGTCGTAACTATACTGGCGCTATCGAATAATCTAGTAATTTGGGGTGGTATATATAACGGTACTCAACGACGTTCAGTGAGTTCAATGCGAGATATTGGATAGTGCGGTTCGAGAGTTATAGTAACGATATTACTGTGCGCGTTCAAGTGGTTATTAGTTAAGTGTTGTGTTTTATAATCGGATGGTATAATTGTAATACAATTGTCTTTAATATTAGTGACATTTATTTGCGTGTGAACAATTTATATTTGATTTGTTGTGGTAGACTGTGTTGTTAATTACGAACTGTTTTACTGTAAAAATTAAAGGTGTGATTAGTGACTTAATTGGTGTCTTGTACTTATCTTGTTTCCACTGTACCTACGACGATAGAGTAGACCATCGTAACAATATTTTTTGTGTGTTGAGCCACATGACAATATCAGCTTTCTGCCATGCACTATTTGGAATATGTTCAGTTATCATAGAATGATATGGGCCGTTATCTATGATTACTACAATATTGTTTGATAATAGTGCAACAATCTTTTCAAACCACTTTTGAACACATCACCGTTCATTTCAGAGTGCTAAGCCCCACTTCTTTTAGACGCAAACAGTAGTAAGTCACTATCTAAATATCCATATTTGTTACCTATATGCTTGAAGCATGTATGAAGTAATATCAGATGCCAACCTTATAATGCCAAATTTCAAAAAAAATAAATAAATAAATTTTTTTTTTAGTTAAGGTAAGTGTCATTGAACGTGGTGACAATTGATGTATGGAGTTATTCGTAGGAGTGTGGCGAACAAAAAACGGGTGAAAGCCATCCGCTGCCGTCTACGCAAGTCTGATTGACATGCCATAAATCTAGTGTAGCAAGTGGCCACCTGTTAGAAAGACAAGGTGCTGGGTATCTAGAAAAAACGCCAGTGAATAAAAGCTTACAATCCGGAGAAAAGTATACGAGGGTGTGAATAAACTCATCAAGTGAGAAATGTTTCGTTCTGACAAAGGATGAAAGGTTACACGAACATAACTGCAGACAGAAAACAATGAAGGGTGTTCCTTGACTGAAACGCATCAACAGAGGATACACCGGAACAATACTATGATACCAGGAAAAAAATCGTACTCGAGGTTAATGCACGGACTAAAAGGATAGGTTTTTGCTAGGAACCAGACAAAAAAAAACTTACGGAAAGAGTTGGCGAGGCCTTTGTTCAAGAAAAGATAATACCATAGCCGCAACTAATTGGAGAGGCAGCTGTTGGAAGAGAAATCGAAGGATTGTCTTTGTGAAGACTAAGAGATACGACAGCTAGATTTATTACCAGAGTATTCGGAAATGCCGTTGACCGAAGGGTAAAGGACCAAGGAGAAGAATTTGGTGGGAATCAGAAGACCTATCAGAACTTACCTTTGCAAAAGTAGGTGGTCTCTGAAGTAGGTTGTACGAAAAAGAGCCAATTAGGAAACGGCATCGCCGAAATCAGAAGTCTAGTGGGGAAATTCTCATGTTCGATATAGGTAAGCGACAGAGACGTGAAAAAGGGAGTCTTTACTAAATTTTAGAAGGAATCGGAAGTAAAAGGCGTGACAAAAGTGTTACAGGAGTTCGTAATAAAATGACTTAGAAAATATCGATACGATATGAACTGTTTAACATTTTATAGTGTTCGAGTTTGTGATCGTATTACAGTAACTGATAGTGAAACGCAATACAACGGCGGTATTAACAATTCGAACAATGTTGTATAAAATTTTGTCGTGAACGAATAACAGTAACTTACCGTCAAGTGTATCAGTTAAACAAGCCAGAAAACCGAGTGTAACATACATCTTTAAACAATATCGCGAGTAAATTAAATGATATATTTACAGAATATCAGTGAATAACCGAAGTAATAGCAACAATAATTTAGACTCGCAATAAATCCAATACGAACACGCGTTGTGTAATGTGCTGTATATATGAGGGGCTACAGTGAGGTCCACGCAGACCACTCGAGATTCCGGAGGTGACTTATCACCAATACTCCAAATGCTGATCAAGAAGCGTAGCTTACCACACCTGCGACCTCTACAAGACATGGATAATTCGTACCAAAAGTAAATTTGTTATGTACTAATTAAATTTTATACCCACTTGTCTGTCACTAAAAGAACTCACTAAAGAAATTTACTAAAAGAACTCACTAAAGAATTTTACTAAAGGAACTCACTAAAGAAATTTATTTAAAGTATTAATTTAGAGACCTCATTATAAGTAAGGTCATGTTGAAACCCATTGAGAAAATCGTAGGAAGTCTAGTATTTCATAAAATATCTATATTACAATCGCTTTGATTTTAAATGAATCCGTTATGATACAATATGTTGTACTAAACTTAAGTTGATTAAATACTGAAGAATGCAATATAGTAAGAAGTAAAGTTTTAGAGATTGAAGAATTATGAAATTTGTTAAATGTGCATAAATTAATATTTATAGTAATAATTACGTGTACAATGAAATATGATGATATATAATGATATTTTGTTAAATAAATTAACTACTAGAAAGTAATGAAGTATTGATTTTATTGAATTGAACCCTGAGATAAACAAAAGGATATTAAAAGTATAGTTATATTTGGCGCCGCACCGCACGGCTTGATAGACAAATTAATGTCATTAGGCTAGGGCAGTGACAGACAGTGTGGTTATAAATTTGTCTAGGATTAAGTAGCATAAGATAATTGTAAGTCACTAGGTTCTTGAATGATAATACAGAGGAAAGCGAAAATGGACGCAAAAAAGGGACGCAAATTCAGAAGAGTTTGATGTAAATAATCAGATGGGGGTGGAGCAATCCGAAAGTAGCGCAATAGAAAGTGCAACCAGTAGCGAAGAGAATATTGAAAGTAGGGCGCGGGGACAGGAATCAGTGCCACCCGAGATTAATCTCCACATGTTGATGACACTAATAAGACAACAGGGGGAAGAACAAAGAAAGCATATTGACGAAAAGATTGACGAAACGAGAAAGCAAAATGAAGAAATGAGAAAGCATATAGATGAAAAGATTGAAGAAACGAAAAAACAGAATGAAGAAATGATAAGACAGAATGAAAAGAGAGATGAAAAACAAAGAAAACATATAGAATAATTGGGTAAACAAATCACCATGAAATTAGACAAAAAGATAGAATTAATTAAAGGGGATCTACAAGGTCAAATCCACCAAGTAAATGCTGGTTTACAAAAACAATCAGAAAAGCTGGAAGAAGTATAAAAGAAGAATGAGAGCGGAATTAAAGAAATAACTAAAGAAATAAAGAAACAAGCAAAAGAAATACATGAGAAGGATCGTAAGGAATGGCAGGATGCCATAATAAATACTCAGAACCAGAATAAATAGCAGATAGAAGGGATAGAGCAACAGGTAAGGAATCTAAAGGAAGCTCATCAAAGTGCTGAAGAGAAGTTGAATGATGTCTCCACGGAAAAGGGTAGAAGACTGGACGAAATAGCAAGCAACCTTACGACAGTACAGGTAAGTCAACAAAGGGTACAGCGTAGGTTGGAAGAAATGGAGCAGAAACCAGCAATCACCGTAAATGGAACGAGCATAAATAAAGATGCCACCTTTGACGGAGAAGATAATTTCCCGATCGAGTTCCTGAAGGAGTTGCGAGAACTCCAGGAGACACATTACAGTGAAGATAACACAAGAAGGATAGGCCGACATTTGACTGGTGAAGCGGCTATCTGGTGGAGAATTGTACGTGAACAAATTAAAACATTCAAGGAATTCGAAGAGGCATTTATGGGTAAATATTGGAGCGCTACACAACAAGAGCGGGTCCGTGACCAGTTGGAATATGGATGCTTTAATCCAACTGGATCACTTAATTTGATACAGTATATGGAACGATGCGTATAGAAGAGCCGACAACTAATCCCAATACTCTCAGATAAACACATGATTACGAAATTAGCACAACACCATAATAGGCAACTACAGATTGCGGTAGTGACGAGGGGCGTAACAACAATAAATAGCTTCAAGGCGTTACTGCATGAATACATGAACATAAATACGAGAACTGAGAACGATGGACAGAAAGTAGGTGAGCGCTCAGTCATAAAATATAAGGGTGACGCACCACCGCCTCGACAAATGAACAACGGCAATAATAAACCGCGCGCCGGCTGGAGGGACAACTTTGTACAAAGAGTACCGACGAGTGAAACCAGCAAGCCGCAGGCCATAAATAGTTTGGTCATTGAGCGCCACATGAATTCTAAGCAAGACGAATGACCGTCGACGTCAACACAGAAATGACTTTTACCTACGAGTACAATGAACTCAGAGGTTGGTCAAAACAACAAGATAACCAGAAATGATGAGTGTATAAAAGCAATTTTTCCGGATATCAAAAATGATTTGATGGAGGAATACGAGCAAAACATAGAAATCAAAACAATTAAAAGCCCTGAAATATCAATTAAGATTAATCTAGTACCGGTTAATGCCTTAATTGATACAGGAAGCACCGTCAACGCATTATCCGAAAATTGGTATAATAACAATAAAAAGTTGCTTGGAAACCACGAGATCGTAAGTGTTAATAATACGACGATAGTTAGCGCTGTAGGAAATAAATCTGAACACATTAAAAGGCAAGTATTTTGTGAAACAATTCTAAATGATAGCATAAGTGTGGATTGTGTGTTCTTAATCGTACCGGGGCTAGTAAGAGATTGTATACTCGGAATGAATTTTCTGCAACAATCAAAGAGTGTAATCAACATACCGGAAAAATGGATTAAAATACAACCAGAATTAGAAACGACTGTGGAGGAAGGTCCCTGCGAAGTGCCTCTGTTAGTAATGGAAGAAGATATATGTAACATGGATGAGGAAATCCGTAAGAAACTTGATGAAATTGACGGGGTGGATCAAGCGAGACGAAGTCAGTTGGAACAACTTTTACATAAAAATAAAAGAGTATTTAATAAACGGCCAGGTCTCATAATGGGATACCAGCATTACTTCCAGGAACCTACAGCACGCCTTACCTACAAAAGGGGTGGCCCGTTCCTATCAAGTACCAGAGGGTAGTTCAGGATGAAGTTAGGAGAATGCTAGAATACGGGATAATTGAAAGAGCCCAAAGCCCCTACATCCAGTCTCTGGTAACTGTCATTAAAAGGGACGGGAGGGTGCGATTGTGTCTAGATGCCCGAAAAATAAACAGCATAACCATCCTGGATTATGAAGGACCGCCGCCGATAAATGAAATTCTAGCACGATGCAGTAACATAAAAGTGATGTCCACCATTGACTTAACAAATAGCTTTTGGCAAATTCCGCTAAAGGAGAACTGTCGTAACTATACAGGTTTCTTATACGAAGGCAAATGTTACAGGTTCAAAGTGACGCCTTTTGGTCTAAGTACAAGCTTAGCAAGCCTGGCAAGGGGACTTGACCACATACTAACGGATGAGGTCAAGAAGCACACTATCATATACGTTGATGATATTCTATGTGTCTCACAAAATGAAGAGGAGCACATTGTACATTTGAAAAACCTGTTGGATAACATAAGTAGGGCCAACATAACCGTTAATTTAAAAAAGTCGCAATTCTTCCGAAAGGAGATACAGTATCTCGGTTACTGTTTAACAACCAACGGGATTAAACCGACAACAGATAAAGTATCAGCTATTTTAAATTTCCCAACACCGAGAATCCCAAACAATTAAAAGGTTTCTTGGGACTTACCAATTTTTATAATAAATTCACAAGTAGATACGCAGAATATACCCAGCCATTACTAAAACTACTACAAAAAGGAAATAAATTCAAATGGGACACTATCATGAGCGAAAAGTTTCAGCGAGTGAAGGAATTGTTTATAGACACCGTAATACAGTAGAACCTAGTTAACCCGGACCTCTTTAACCCGGACCAGTTTAGGAAAAAAAAAATTATGTTGTTTAGCGTAGTAAATGAAGACTTGTTTTACAGACGATAAATCGCTATTCTCAGTAGGTACATTACTCGAATTCACTTGCCAGCGGGCGAGTTCATTGCACTCACCCCACCTGCCAACCCTCTCCTTCCCCTCCCCCGCCTACGGGCGAGTTCATTACACTCACCCCACCTGCTGTTGCTACGCAGCAAACTGGTGACTCAACCCCCTCCTTCCCCTCCCCTCGCCTCGCACTTGACACTGACCTAGAAACAACATTCCTCAGTTCCGCTGCAATCTCAGTAGTGTTCGCGTGTTGTCCTAGTGTCACTGTCGAGGTACAGTATCGTTGTGCTGTTTCGTTAGCGCGTTGTTCGCGATGGCGACGAAACGTAAAAACATTGTTGTGACTATGAAAAAAAGGATGGAAGCATTGACAAGAATTGATAACGGAGAATCGTTAAAGAACATTGCTGCTGAGTTTGGAGTAGGAACATCGACCGTATCTGATTGGAAAAAGAACAGAAAACGCATTGAAGACTTTTGTTTCAAAACGATTTCTAAGGACAGTTTGGATAATCGGTGTAAAGCAAAAACTGCTAAACTAGAAACTCTGGATGAAGCATTGTTTGTCTGGTTTTGTGCTGAAAGAAAACGTGGTTTGCCGATTTCTGGACCCATCATCCAACAGAAAGCATTGAGTTTGAACAAACAGTTGCCCCATGGAGACCCGAGTTTTACAGCTAGCCAGGGGTGGTTGGACAGATGGAAAAAACGGCATGGAGTGCGTCAACTTACAATCACTGGAGAAAGATTGTCAGGTGATGTTGAAGCGGCAGAAAATTTTAAAAAAGATTTTGAAGACTTTATTAAAAAGGAAGAACTGACTGCAGATCAAGTTTACAATGCCGATGAATCCGGTTTATTTTACCGGATGTTGTTGCGTAAAACGCTAGCCTCAAAATTAGGGAGATTCAGCGAAAGGGTATAAAAAAGGGAAAGACCGCCTCACCATAATGGCTTGCAGTAATGCGTCAGGAAAGCACAAAATTCCTCTCCTTATAACAGGGAAGTCTAAAAACCCCCGTACATTGAAAAATATGAAACGAGGCTCATTGCCTGTCGTTTACAGCTCACAAAAAAGTGCTTGGATTGTTAGCGACATTTTCAAACAATGGTTTTTCGAGAATTTTGTGCCGTCAGTAAAAAAATATTTGAAAAACTGTGGCCTTCCCAACAAGGCGGTTTTGCTGATTGACAATGTGCCTTCGCATCCGTCTGTCAATGAACTAGTCAAAGATGACATTTCAGTGAAGTTTTTACCACCTAATGTAACTTCTCTTGTTCAACCGATGGACCAAGGAGTTCTAGAAAAAATAAAAAAAGTGTATAAAAGGCACATGCTAAGTCAACTGGTAGAGGACGAAGGAGAGCATGGTGTGGTAGAGGTGCTGAAATCTGTTAACGTAAAGACTGTTATTTATATGATTGCGGAAGCTTGGGACCAGGTTGGAAGAGAAACTTTGATAAAGTCATTGAAAAAGTTGTGGCCTGGTGTGTGTGACTTGCCAGAAAACAATACAACTGAAGAAGAAGAAGAAGAAGAAGAAGAAGAAGAAGAAGAAGAAGAAGAAGAAGAAGAAGAAGAAGAAGAAGAAGAAGAAGAAGAAGAAGAAGAAGAAGAAGAAGAAGAAGAAGAAGAAGAAGAAGAAGAAGAAGAAGAAGAAGAAGAAGAAGAAGAAGAAGAAGAAGAAAAAACATGTGTGGAAGATTTTATAGACATTTTTAAAAATATCGATGGCTGTTCCTATGTTGATGAAGAAGACATTGACAACTGGTTGCAAATTGACAATGACGGAGGTTATAAAGCGATCACAGAGGAAGAAATTACTGCATCATGCAGTGTTACAGAAAATGAAAATGAAGAGGATTCAGACAGTGTTGATGAACCAGCTGTGGTTATGACCCACGCAGAAGCAGTAGCAAACATATATAAATTGATGGTTTATTTCGAGAGTCAAGCCGAAACATCGCCAAACAAGCTTCTAATGCTAAAGCGCCTCGAAGCTATTTATTGTTGTTACGCCCCTCGTCACTACCGCAATCTGTAGTTGCCTATTATAGTGTTGTGCTAATTTCGTAATCATGTGTTTATCTGAGAGTATTGGGATTAGTTGTCGGCTCTTCAATACGCATCGTTCCATATACTGTATCAAATTAAGTGATCCAGTTGGATTAAAGCGTCCATATTCCAACTGGTCACGGACCCGCTCTTGTTGTGTAGCACTCCAATATTTACCCATAAATGCCTCTTCGAATTCCTTGAATGTTTTAATTTGTTCACGTACAATTCTCCACCAGATAGCCGCTTCACCAGTCAAATGTTGGCCTATCCATCTTGTGTTATCTTCACTGTAATGTGTCTCCTGGAGTTCTCGCAACTCCTTCAGGAACTCGATCGGGAAATTATCTTCTCCGTCAAAGGTGGCATCTTTATTTATGCTCGTTCCATTTACGGTGATGGCTGGTTTCTGCTCCATTTCTTCCAACCTACGCTGTACCCTTTGTTGACTTTCCTGTACTGTCGTAAGGTTGCTTGCTATTTCGTCCAGTCTTCTACCCTTTTCCGTGGAGACATCATTCAACTTCTCTTCAGCACTTTGATGAGCTTCCTTTAGATTCCTTACCTGTTGCTCTATCCCTTCTATCTGCTATTTATTCTGGTTCTGAGTATTTATTATGGCATCCTGCCATTCCTTACGATCCTTCTCATGTATTTCTTTTGCTTGTTTCTTTATTTCTTTGCTTATTTCTTTAATTCCGCTCTCATTCTTCTTTTATACTTCTTCCAGCTTTTCTGATTGTTTTTGTAAACCAGCATTTACTTGGTGGATTTGACCTTGTAGATCCCCTTTAATTAATTCTATCTTTTTGTCTAATTTCATGGTGATTTGTTTACCCAATTATTCTATATGTTTTCTTTGTTTTTCATCTCTCTTTTCATTCTGTCTTATCATTTCTTCATTCTGTTTTTTCGTTTCTTCAATCTTTTCATCTATATGCTTTCTCATTTCTTCATTTTGCTTTCTCGTTTCGTCAATCTTTTCGTCAATATGCTTTCTTTGTTCTTCCCCCTGTTGTCTTATTAGTGTCATCAACATGTGGAGATTAATCTCGGGTGGCACTGATTCCTGTCCCCGCGCCCTACTTTCAATATTCTCTTCGCTACTGGTTGCACTTTCTATTGCGCTACTTTCGGATTGCTCCACCCCCATCTGATTATTTACATCAAACTCTTCTGAATTTGCGTCCCTTTTTTGCGTCCATTTTCGCTTTCCTCTGTATTATCATTCAAGGACCTAGTGACTTACAATTATCTTATGCTACTTAATCCTAGACAAATTTATAACCACACTGTCTGTCACTGCCCTAGCCTAATGACATTAATTTGTCTATCAAGCCGTGCGGTGCGGCGCCAAATATAACTATACTTTTAATATCCTTTTGTTTATCTCAGGGTTCAATTCAATAAAATCAATACTTCATTACTTTCTAGTAGTTAATTTATTTAACAAAATATCATTATATATCATCATATTTCATTGTACACGTAATTATTACTATAAATATTAATTTATGCACATTTAACAAATTTCATAATTCTTCAATCTCTAAAACTTTACTTCTTACTATATTGCATTCTTCAGTATTTAATCAACTTAAGTTTAGTACAACATATTGTATCATAACGGATTCATTTAAAATCAAAGCGATTGTAATATAGATATTTTATGAAATACTAGACTTCCTACGATTTTCTCAATGGGTTTCAACATGACCTTACTTATAATGAGGTCTCTAAATTAATACTTTAAATAAATTTCTTTAGTGAGTTCCTTTTAGTAAAATTCTTTAGTGAGTTCTTTTAGTAAATTTCTTTAGTGAGTTCTTTTAGTGACAGACAAGTGGGTATAAAATTTAATTAGTACATAACAAATTTACTTTTGGTACGAATTATCCATGTCTTGTAGAGGTCGCAGGTGTGGTAAGCTACGCTTCTTGATCAGCATTTGGAGTATTGGTGATAAGTCACCTCCGGAATCTCGAGTGGTCTGCGTGGACCTCACTGTAGCCCCTCATATATACAGCACATTACACAACGCGTGTTCGTATTGGATTTATTGCGAGTCTAAATTATTGTTGCTATTACTTCGGTTATTCACTGACATTCTGTAAATATATCATTTAATTTACTCGCGATATTGTTTAAAGATGTATGTTACACTCGGTTTTCTGGCTTGTTTAACTGATACACTTGACGGTAAGTTACTGTTATTCGTTCACGACAAAATTTTATACAACATTGTTCGAATTGTTAATACCACCGTTGTATTGCGTTTCACTATCAGTTACTGTAATACGATCACAAACTCGAACGCTATAAAATGTTAAACAGTTCATATCGTATCGATATTTTCTAAGTCATTTTATTACGAACTCCTGTAACACTTTTGTCACACCTTTTACTTCCGATTCCTTCTAAAATTTAGTAAAGACCTTTTTCGCGTCTCTGTCGCTTGCCTATATCGAACATGAAAATTTCCCCACTAGACTTCTGATTTCGGCGATGCCGTTTCCTAATTGGCTCTTTTTCATACAACCTACTTCAGAGACCACCTACTTTTTCAAAGGTAAGTTCTGACAGGTCTTCTGATTCCAGTTCTACATAGGACAAACGGGTCGTTTGTTTAAATTACGTTATAAAGAATATATCCCTAGCTCCAAGTCAAATGTAGAAAATTCTACATTTGCTGAACATTTAAGCTCACATGACCACAACATAAAGAGTATTGGTGATAATTTAGATATCTTACATAAATGTAAAAAATCACTAAGGCTAGACACTCTTGAACGGTTCGAGATATATAAAGCTATAAAGGAGGATTACAATCGCGTCCTAAATGAAAAATCAGTACATACAAATAATATTTTGTTTAATAGAATCGATCATATAGAACGAGAAATCGGCTATATCAGATCGATAAAACTGAAAGAACTTCAAGCCGGTATTGATTAGTTTTACCGTGGGAGCGTTCCTGTACAGGTTCGTGACGGCCACATGTTGTTTTTCATTCATTGTTATTTCGTTTTAATATATGTTAATTATTTATTATTTTGTGCAATGTATGTGTTGTTTTTTTATTATTTGGCAAGATGAATATACATCGATAAATGATGTTTTAACCTTAATCATATTGGATCTGATGATTGGTGTCGAAACTCGAGTAATCCCGTAATTAGGATTCAGAGAAACATGACAGCAGGTAATTAACCTATTTTATAGGACAACAAAGCACTAACCTTCATTCAGAAATGCCATTTAAACAACACCCGGATTACTAGATGGATACTCGCTACACAGGAGTACAATTTTGAAATTCTACATTGCAAGGGGAAGGAAAACTTAGTTGCAGATATACTAACCAGATATCCAGAAGATAACGACGTGAACGAAACCACCGATGAAAAGCATGAATATTATATGCATGCCATTGAAATCAAAATGAACAAAAATGTTGCCGCTAAATTGAAAACAATACATCAGTTACAACTCGAGAACAATAAATTCAAACAAATAATAAACAAAATTAAGGAGGGAGGCGATGACCAATTAAATCAACATTTTAAGGTAATAAATAATAAATTATACCGAAGATGGAAAAACCAATGGAAACTGTATATTCCGGAAGAGCTTAGGACTGAATTAATCCAGGAGATTCACCAAATGTACGGTCATCCTGGCACGAAAAGGACACTGCAGCTACTGAAGGAACATTTTACGATCGACGCAATGTGCAGAATTGTCAGCCAAATAATACGATGCTGTGACCTGTGCCAAAGATGTAAGGATAGCGGAAACCAAATCATCACCGGGGAAACGCGGCCAATACTACCTACACAGAAAGGAGAGTTAATAAGTTTGGATTATTATGGTCCACTACCTACACCCAGTGGGGGGTGAAGTATTTATTGGTTATCGTCGATAACTTTTACGAAATATGTAGAGTTATACGCATTAAGAAGAGCCACTACCAATGTGTCCCTTAAATGACTACAGCAATATATCACTACCCACGGAAAGCCTAACAGTGTATTAACGGATAATGGTACACAATTTACATCACATAAATGGACGCAAGGTCTGAAAGATTTAAATATAAAACCAAAATATACAGCAATCAGAAATCCATGTACCAACATCGCAGAATGATGGAACCGACAGCTAGGCAACTTATTCCGAATCTTCGTACGAGAAAGGCACACAAAATGGGCTACGTATATAAAAACAATAAAGGCATGTCTAAATGAGACGTATCAAGACACTATCTAGGTTACACTGTATAAAGCACAATTCGGAACCAAACCAGGTAGACATTGGGAAAAATATCTAGACCCCATTGTAATAAATAACGAAAGTGACAATATAGAGAAATTACAATTAAGAATCAAGGAGAGAGGACAGAGACAGGCAGCTCGGATAAACAAATTAAGTAAAATTACTGCATTTGAAGAAGGGGACCAGGTCCTAATTCAGACACATAAACTTTCAGATGCTACGCAAAATATAATTGGGAAATTCTGCGCATTGTATGAAGGTCCTTATACTATCACACGGAAGGTGGGAAGTGCCACGTACCAAATACAGGACGACGTAAACAGTAGTTCAATATGTGGGATTTTCAACACGAGGCAGCTGAAGAAATATCATTCAGAGGCTTAGTTGACGCCCAGATAAAAAGAAAATTGTATACCATGTAAAATGATTAATGTGATGTCTAAAATTTAACTGAAAGAATTTTTAAAAAAAATGATAACAATTATCTTAATAATGAGATATAATATGACAAATTGTATAATTGTAATTACTAATTCCTATTAGGAAATGTTGACTAAACTATTGACAATTATTGTTAACGTAGATGCATAGATAAAATAAATGTCTCAAAATGTTGCTTGTGTAATAACAATTAGTAGGTTACGGATAGGAACGTTAAATGTATGATTATCACAAAAACTTTTAAATCTGAAAGAATAGTGAAGTGTTTGTGAAGTGTCAACTAATAAACTGTGAACTAACAGAACATCGGTAGCAATTTAAATTAGAAAATTGTGGCAATAAATTGATTAAGTACATTAGACTATCATTATAACGTAAACGTTTAAATTGTAGATTCATAGAGATGTAGAGAAAATATTTTGTTAATTAATATTTCTATAATAATATTCTCAATTAACTATCTATTCAAGGAATGTACATATAATAGTGTATTGTTAGGTAATATTTGACATAAAAAACCGAATGCACTAAATGTGTACGGGTGAGAGATAATCTAATTTTCAGGATTACTAATATTATTATCATGATGATTATTACTATTATTAAATGAAATGTTTGATTATTTTCTGTGTATATTTGTGTGTCATGTGCAGGGAAGAACAACAAAAGAAAATATATGTAAAGAGTCGTGTTGAAACATAGATAAAATGTAGAGTTTAAATTATATGACTAGATGTAATTTTGTAATCATAGATGAATGTTAAACATAGCTATAAGAATAGAAAAACAGATACGGATTCATTTAAAAGGGTGAAAGAGAAAGTAAGTTACTAATGGGGTGAGACCGTTAAGTAGGGCATTTAAAGTTACGGCACCACTTCTTTGTCAGAGGGTCAATATTGTAACGTGGCATTTTGGCCTACCTGGGGTAATAAGGAAATTTGTATTTTTTTTTTTTAAATAAAGTAGATAACATTTTTTCGAATATTTGGGACAAACGTAAACAAAAAGGTGTTTTATTAGTAACGACAGTGGCAGCACTGCTGTTGACATTATACGTGACATTTATTCAATAATATTTTGTAAAACAGATTCAACAACCGACAAAGTGTGCCAAGGTCAGCTAATGACAAACACAAAACCAGTCAACAAGTTATGTAACAAAACAACAGGCGAACGTTACGTCAGCGCCTTGCATAACGAGAATGTAGGAGTGTCGACGCCACTAAGTTTCGTCAGACACTCACAGAACAAAGCAGTCGGACAATAACAGCTCAACACACCGGACGCAATCAATCTGTCCGCCGGCTCGGCGTAGTTTTCATAGCGCCCGCATACAACAAAAATGTGAAAATATCAACAAAATCGGGTCGGAATTGCACAAAATTAATTAACAGTTTCCGATGTAAAAGTACATTATTTCAGTAAAGTGCGGGAAACCAAGAAAATATAAGAAATAGTTAAAAGTGCGCAGTAAAATGGACTCACCGGTTGGAAACAGATAAGTAACAGAACGAGGCATAATATAATTTTTCAACCAGGCATAAATAAATTCAAACAATCCAAATTTGTCATTGAAAGAAATGTTTTTTACTATAAAATGAGCTCAAAAGGGGAATATAAATAAAAAAAAATGTACTGCATGAAAGTGTGTGTTTGAGTGAATGTAAAGAATCTATATTTAAGAAGTGCTGGTTGCGTAACTATTTGTATAGTAATTAAATTCATTTTGTAGTTAATAATTAATTAAGTATGAGTTGTTCTATTAATTGAGCCTCGTGGCCAAATATATTCATGTTCAAATTATAGTATAAAAGAAGTTGACAAGATGGGAGTCAGTAGCATAAAATAAAAAGTGTTCGTTAACCAAAAGTGTTGGTCATTTGCGTTCACCTGTTTCTCTCTGCTAATGAGTACACCTGACGAGACCCTGGAAAAGTAGTTAACTATCTATATTTAAACATTAATAAAATTTAATTAAAGCTCGTAGAGCTTCAATATTCCCAAACAGTAAACATACTGCACTATGTTCAGGGAATGATGAGAGCCTGTACACGGAAATGCGAAGTGTATCTATTTGACGTTGTATCTCAACGACAGGGTGCAAATTTGGGGTTCCTTTTTTTTATTCAAAGAGTTCATCCAAATTGACCCAAATTGGGAACTGATATAATGCAAAATTAAAAAAAAAAAATATTTTTTTAGTTAAGGTAAGTGTCATTGAACGTGGTGACAATTGATGTATGGAGTTATCCGTAGGAGTGTGGCGAACAAAAAATGGGTGAAAGCCATCCGCTGCCATCTACGCAAGTCTGATTGACATGCCATAAATCTAGTGTAGCAAGTGGCCACGTGTTAGAAGGACAAGGTCATTGTGCTGGGTATCTAGAAAAAACGCCAGTGAATAAAAGCTTACAATCCGGAGAAAAGTATACGAGGGTGTGAATAAACTCATCAAGTGAGAAATGTTTCGTTCTGACAAAGGATGAAAGGTTACACGGACATAACAACTGCAGACAGAAAACCATGAAGGGTGTTCCTTGACTGAAACGCATCAACAGAGGATACACCAGAACAATACTACGATACCAGGAAAGAAATTTTACTCGAGGTTAACGCACGAACTAAAAGGATAGGTTTTTGCTGGGAACCAGACAAAAAAAAAATACTTACGGAGAGAGTTGGCAAGGCCTTTGTTCAAGAAAAGATAATACCATAGGCGCAACTAATTGGAGAGGCAGCTGTTGGAAGAGAAATCGAAGGATTGTCTTTGTGAAGACTAAGAGATACGACAGCTTGATTTATTACCAGAGTATTCGGAAATGCCGTTGACCGAAGGGTAAAGGACCCAGGAGAAGAGTTTGGTGGGAATCAGAAGACCTATTGTAATGTGACATTTAGGCCTATCTGGGATAATATAAAAAATTTATTATGTTTGATAAAAATAATATTTCCTTATGTAACATTAAATTTGGGGAAACATGAAAAATAATATGAAATACTAATTTTGGGGAAAAGTGAACAAACTTTATTTCATGAATTATACAACGCAACAAACAACATGCGGAATTGTGTCAAGGTCAGCTCCAGACGCTAGTAGAACAGTTATTTTGAGATACGGGATTTACAAGTTATGTAACATGAAATCATACAATATTACGTCAGTTCATACGTCACGCTGGAATGTTAGGGTGCTTTCAGCTCAACCTCACACACTGGCGGAGGAATACGAACCAGAACAATAAGAATTGGTCATGTAACCACGACCACTTCAGAAAATAATCCAGTTCGCCTCGCCCCAGTTCAACTTTGCTACTTGTACCGGCCGGTCGCAAACAAAGTTCTAAAACGTAAAATCGAGGGCGCCCGCAGTTCAAAAAATGTGCTATAAAATCAAAATTACACATAAGTAATGTGAATAACAGTTTTTTTTTTATGTAATAACAGTTTTGGCGTTATATAGTGAAAGCAACAAAAAGTGTAAGAAATGACTGAAAATACGGGACAGTTCTTCTGGACTCAATTATCAGCTAAGTAACCAACGAGGGTAAAACCAAAAAATTGCAATCAGGGCTCTTAAAATTTCAATTTCATTATTTTAATAAAAATGGAGACCTCCTAAAGTCTTGGTGTGTGTGTGTGTGTGTGTGTGTGCGCGCGCGCGCGCGCAAGCGCTGGTTTCCGTTATATAAGTTAAGTTTGTAGCGAATTATTTTATTTTTTTGAATATTACTGAAATAAAAATTTAAGAAAGGGAGAAGGAAATGTTGTATGTAATGATGGGGTTGAAAGGAATGTATAAAGTTTTTTTATTTTTGATTGAAAAAGATAAATTTAATTGGATTTTATAATTTAATAAAGTAAGATTGATTTGAACATTAGAAAATGAATTATTAGTTATTCCAAGCAACCATCTTGTTTTCCGCTCGTCCAATTCGAATCCTGGATACGGTAAGTAAAAAATTTAAGTTGGCAATATAACAACATGGCGGCACTAGCTGTAAGTGTACAAAACGTAAACAAAGTCCATTCATAAATTTATAAATAAAGTAACTTAGTTTGTTAGTTAACACTATCAGAACTTACCTTTGAAAAAGTAGGTGGTCTCTGGAGTAGGTTGTACGAAAAAGAGCCAATTAGGAAACGGCATCCCCGAAATCAGAAGTCTAGTGGGGAAATTTTCATGTTCGATATAGGCAAGCGACAGAGACGTGAAAAAGGGAGTCTTTACTAAATTGTCGAAGGAATCGGAAGTAAAAGGCGTGACAAAAGTGTTACAGGAGTTCGTAATAAAATGACTTAGAAAATATCGATACGATATGAACTGTTTAACATTTTATAGCATTCGAGTTTGTGATTGTATTACAGTAACTGATAGTGAAACACAATACAACGGCGGTATTAACAATTCGAACAATGTTGTATAAAATTTTGTCGTGAACGAATAACATTAACTTACCGTCAAGTGTATCAGTTAAACAAGCCAGAAAACCGAGTGTAACATACATCTTTAAACAATATCGCGAGTAAATTAAATGATATATTTACAGAATGTCAGTGAATAATCGAAGTAATAGCAACAATAATTTAGACTCGCAATAAATCCAATACGAACACGCGTTGTGTAATGTGCTGTATATGTGAAGGGCTACAGTGAGGTCCACGCAGACCACTCGAAATTTCGGAGGTGACTTATCATCAATACTCCAAATGCTGATCAAGAAGTGTAGCTTACCACACCTGCGACCTCTACAAGACATGGATAATTCGTACCAAAAGTAAATTTGTTATATACTAATTAAATTTTACACCCACTTGTCTGTCACTAAAAGAACTCACTAAAGAAATTTACTAAAAGAACTCACTAAAAAATTTTACTAAAGAAACTCACTAAAGAAATTTATTTAAAGTATTAATTTAGAGACCTCATTATAAGTAAGCTCATGTTGAAACCAATTGAGAAAATTGTAGGAAGTCTAGTATTTCATAAAATATCTATATTACAATCGCTTTGATTTTAAATGAATCCGTTATGATACAATATGTTGTACTAAACTTAATTTGATTAAATATTGAATAATGAAATATAGTAAGAAGTAAAGTTTTAGAGATTGAAGAATTATCAAATTTGTTAAATGTGCATAAATTAATATTTATAGTAATAATTATGTGTACAATGAAATATGATGATATATAATGATATTTTGTTAAATAAATTAACTACTAGAAAGTAATGAAGTATTGATTTTATTGAATTGAACCCTGAGATAAACAAAAGGATATTAAAAGTAAAGTTATAGCCTTTGTTACATAGTCGTTTTACTTGTCTACACAAGTTGATAGACTTGTTAATCTAGTTGACAGACCTGTTGGTGTTTTATTATGGAATCACTCTATACTTTACTAGTGTGTGTCCTTCGTAAACCCACATCTCATCAAAGTAAAAAATGTGGCAATTCTCCGTCCAGAACTCCTTGACTGACTTCAAGTACTGTCTTTGCCAAGTCAAAATGTCATGTCTAACTAAAATTATGGATGATTTATTTATTTTGTTTTAATAAATTTAAAGCCTACAGATTTATAAATTCCATGGAGGTTGGTACATCCTATATGAGGTCATTATTAACTTCTTATAGTAGTGTTTTAGGGTTGGAGCTTCATTCCAGAAAAAAAATAGTTATGGACTGAGCATACTGAGAAACTCATACACTTTACACTGGTACCCTGAAATGGTACCTTGTAATCGATATTTTCAATCAGCAGTGAAAAAGATGATAAAAAGTCATAGTGAACAAAATAACTTGTCACAGTAATAATTAAGTGGTAAGACAACTCTCACATTCAGACATTCCGCACATGCACGTAACACATTATTGTGTGAACAGTGTCAACGCCCCTGACCAATAGCGTTTCAGATGTGCCACGTGGGTTTGTTTACATCAGGGTTGAGCTAAGAACGGAAATGCTACACAAATCACAATTTAACAGAATTTGTTTTTCTTATGCTTAGTATATTCATAGTAGCTTTATAAATATGATAGTTGTGTCACATGGTATAAACCATTGCTTTCTTTGGATTTCACTATAAATAATAATTAATGATCACCTCTAAGAAACTACGTGCTGTGTAGAGAAATAAATGAGATTACAATGGTATATTCACTTATGTTTTTATCTCAGATATTGTGGAAGTTCTGAAATTCTAAAGTCAGGACTCTATCTGAACAAAGATTATAATATAATATCAAACATTACAACTAAATGTAAAGGAGATCTTGTTAAGATGCCTTACAGCCTTACAGAAACAACAACACCTTATAAATGTATCAGATTCTGAAGCAGAAACAACAAAGTCTGGATCACACATAACTGTTAGTGTTAAAAGAAATATTCCTTGCAAAAAATGTTTGTACATAATTCTTTGTTATGAGTATGTAAACATTATTCATACATTTAAGTAATCAACCAAAGTTACCTGTTGAAGGCTTCTGACTACTGTCTGAAGACTGAACAGCTTTGTTTGCAGAATCTGATTCTTTGTCTGCAGTCATTTTACGAAGTACAGAGGTGGGGGTGAAAGCAAGAGGAGTGGGTGAAATAGTATGCTGATTTGCTGGTGAAACTCCACCATTACCTCCTCCACTTGCACTGACAGCAATGCTAGGTGAATTTGACCTATGAACAAGAGTTACAATATTATGGACTATTCTTAACACATATAAATACGAATACATACTTATAAAATTTTTATTACTTTTTTAAACATTTGTACCTATTTCTACACCTATAAAAACATATATACCTCTGCAATTCCTGCCGTTTCAAATAATTTTCTCTTTGCTCTTCAAGTTTTTTTTTTAAGAGGGCATTTTGTAATATATTCTGTGTATGAGCTGCTAACTCCCTTGGGGATGGAACTCGCTGCAACACTAGAAACATCATGTTTGAATAAGATAGGGGCAGCAATTTTAGCAATACTTATACATAGGCATTTACAGAAGTTAAAAAAAAACATTATAACATATTCGGTGCCAGATGTTTCAGTAGAAAACTCCTATACAGTGCCGGCTGCTGACGCAAAACACTTCTATAGAGTGCCGGCCATTTTTAATGTTTTTCAAAAAATTCTTGTGAAACTATAACGTGACATAGACAAATGGTACTTACCTTGTTTTAAACATTAGACCTTACTCTTCATAATTAAATATAAAATTTTATTGTTTTATATAAACACTTTCAATGAAACTTTACTTTTTTATACACAATTTTTATTTTAAAAAAAAGTTGTCAAAACTGTTATAACACACTAAAAATATTATAAAATCACTTTAAATAACCTAGAAGTAGTATATTTTACTGTTGAAATACAAAACATAAGAAAATGTATCACTAATATTAGTTTGTATAATTTTTTTTTATGAAAAACTTTGAAGCATGGGTCTTTACACATAGCAATTGGAAATGTAAAATTTCTTCGTAGTTTCAGTTTGGTTCAGTTGAGCTACCCTCTGCTGGTGATTTCAAGAACTAAGAACACTAACAAACATTAAATGACAGCGAAAACAACACCATTAGAAGTATTCCCATATTTAAAGAACATCAAACTACGTTATGTCAAATGACATGATCGGCACTGTATAGAAGTTTTGTCACCACATCAGTTGACATGATCAGCACCCTAAGTGTTAACCATTGTAGTGATAATCAGTTCTTGTTTATTGTTGTACCATGTAAGTAATAACTAAATAATGTACACACTATTTAATTAACGTTACAAACAAAATAAATATAATTGATATCTGTTAAATTATAATAGCAATACTTTGCAAAACACTTTTCTTAACAACACATACAAGGGGGGGACCCAAAAGTAACGAGAATTTTTCTCTGGCTGTTGGTAGAATGCTAGTTCTGACTTCTCCCGCTAGGTGCCTTCACTAGACACCATTTTGTATCAGTTGCCCTAGCGGCATTGTTGTGAAAACATTAGCGCGGTCAGTGTGACTATTTTTTGTAAGCGCTGTTTCACGTTTTCGGCAATTTGTCAATGGCAGACATTAAATACCAATGTGCTAACATCAGGTTCTGTTTCCTGTTAGGGAAATCAGCAGCAGAAACTGTCGCAATGCTTCGGACGGCTTATGGGGAGGAAGCTTTGAGCCAGGCAAGGATTTTGAGCCGACAAGAAAGCACACGCGGAACAAATTTTGCTGCAACATGTTTCATCTTCAGATCTTCAGTCAAAATTCGTTGGCATGAACTCCAGGATATTCCAGTCATTTCCTCCAATTCATCAATTGTTCTACGACGATCAAACATGATCGCAACACGGATTTTTTCAATGTTTTCGTCTGTTTTGGAAGTCGAGGGACATCCCGGTCGTGGTTCGTCTTCAATTGACATTTTACCACTTTTAAAACGAGAAAACCACTTGTAAATCCTTGCCTGGCTCAAAGCTTCCTCCCCATAAGCCGTCCGAAGCATTGCGACAGTTTCTGCTGCTGATTTCCCTAACAGGAAACAGAACCTGATGTTAGCACGTTGGTATTTAATGTCTGCCATTGACAAATCGGCGAAAACGTGAAACAGCGCTTACAAAAAATAGTCACACTGACCGCGCTAATGTTTCCACAACAATGCCGCTAGGGCAACTGATACAAAATGGTGTCTAGTGAAGGCACCTAGCAGGAGAAGTCGGAACTAGCGTTCTACCAACTGCCAGAGAAAAATTCTCGTTACTTCTGGGCCCCCCTCGTATGAATAATTACTGTGAAAAGATAATTAGGAGGTTGGACTATTCACACAGGTCATTTATAAGAATCTACTATTATTATTTTGAGCATTATTTAAATTTTTAGTGTTGCTATCTACAGGAACACCATATCAATAATAATCATCATAATCACAAAAATCGTTGCTATCACTTAAACAACTACGAGGTACCTTCAAAAAATTCCTGAAATCAGCCCTTATGTTAAAAACACAAATTGGGTCTGGGGAAATTATTGTTTCATAAGTTGGCATTTGTCAAGGACTTTCACCATACCAGTCATCGTATGCAACCTCATAACACACAAAAAACAGGGAATTTCCATGCTTAAGGAAATAATATCAATACACATATTACAGTTACAGGCAATGACTATTTTGTGTAAACGTTAAGTGGATGTATTAAATTTGTATTACACGTGAACTTCAATGATGTATAAATTGTTATTATTATAAACACACTATTAAGGCAGGGGTGTTCACAGGAGGGTTGTGATACAGACTGTGTTATTGTAATCTGAGGGGGGGTTGACAAAAAACTTTCGGAACGTATGAAAAATTATAACTACGTTGCAATAAAAAACTGAATGTTTATGAAAGTTCATTGTTTTTAAACACAACAATTAGTATTAGGAATTCAAATATTCAGAAGAAGAATCACGATCGCCGACAGGCATGACAAGGACAGTGGCCCGAGACTAACGACAACGACGAGTGGAGTGGTGAGTGGTGTGCGCATCCATTGTCATGGTGACACATGAGTGACCCAGATGACTATGCTCTACCTCCACAAATTCTTGGGGACGAATTAAAGCACCTGGATACTTTGCTGCAAACAAATGGATGCTCGGTCACCAAAATCCAAAGAGCTATGAAACCGAGGACAGCTCACTGGTCCATTAATGCTGAGGAACAAATAGAAGCAGGGAAGGCTTCTCTCCCATATTATATAAACAAAGTGACACATTAGATAGGGAGGTTATTGCAAAGACATGGTGATGGTGTGAAGACCATCTTTACACCAACCCGGAGCATCCAACAACATCTGAAGTCAGCTAAGGATGCAAGAGACCCATTGGCTTTGGGTGGTGTATAAAGTATCCCGTGTTCTTCATGCGGACAAGTGTACATTGGCACTACGAAGCACAACCCAGGGGTGAGCATCGCTGAACATAGCGAGGCTAACAGACAGGGGCAGTTGGAGAAGTGGGCACTTGCTGAGCACCTGGCCAATGATGACCACACGGTGAAGTTTGAGGAGACGAAGATCCTATCCTCTATGATGCACTATCCTATGTGGCTACACCAGGAAGTGATAGAGATATATAAACTCAATAACAGCCTCAACAGGAAGGAAGACTGCTTGAGGCTGAATAAGGCTTGGTATCTGGCACTCAGAGGTTCTCGGATCGCTACCATAGGTATAACATCTAACTCCGTTGTTCACATAGCAAACAACAAGATAGCAGCCCATACCCGCATCGCTATATAAGTGCAACTGTTTGGAATTGCATCATTATTAGGTTGCCAGAGGAGCAGAATACAGAACAACTGAGGATGACCGCCATTGCTGCAGTCAAAACTTTGGATCTATAAAAAGAGGACCATGGCCCAACAACCTAGAAAATAATTTTACTGAAGATTGCAATTGTTGGAGAATGTGCTGTTAGCAATATCATTGTTTTAGTTTTTAGAAATGTTCAGTATTGGAAATGTTGACTTACGACAGTGAACAAGTTTTCAACAATCACTATGATAAAACAATAATGTGAGAAAGACTGGAGGCTGGAAATAATAGTACAGTAAACCCTCGATTTAACGGACCTCGGTTTAACGGACTTCGGATTTAATGGACAGAATTTGAGACAAAAAAAATTTGAGACAAAAAAAATCATGATTAAGTTTTTGAAGTCCATGGTTGTGATTTAAATTGGCGGTAATTCATAACCATAGCAACGCATTTTCACTCTTGAATATTCGGCTATCTTCGTGATAATTCGTATGCACGCGCGGTTCACGTTTGTACAGCGTCACATCAGTTTATTCAGAGAACGCAGCGTGTACACTACATGTGTTCCTATAGTACAAACCTTGCACATGTTAAATAGAGAGTGTTAACGAGTTTATACTTGCGTTGTTACAGCAAGGTCCATTACTTTATTAGTGAATTACAGCATAAGTATGTCTGGCGTTAAAAAAAACGTGTGAACTTGAGTATAAAGCAAAAGCTTGAACTAATAAGTAAACTTGAAGGTTACAAACCGTTTCAGACTTCGAAAGAATAAAGATAAACTTATTCAGTTTTCGCTAAAGTACAGTGTTGATAGTTCGAAGAATGAGGGAGAAAGAAAACCCATTAAATTAGCCAAACACAAACAATTAGAGGATACTCTGTACAAATGGTTTATTCAACAACGTTCTAGTGGCGTCGTTGTTCGTAGTGTGGAGTTGCGGGCTGCTGCTGATAAACTGGCGAAACATATGGGCATCCAGTTTCAGGTGAGTGATGGGTGGCTTTGGCGTTTTCGTAAACGGCATGGCATCGTTAATAGATCAACATGTAGTGAAGCGCTGAGTGCAGACACTGAACAAGTTGAGCCTTTTCGTCAACATATAAAGGAAACGATCGAATCTGAGGGTCTCATTTTTTCTCAGGTCTACAATGCTGATGAGACTGGTCTCTTACTTTCGTGCTGTGCCTGAAAATACTCTGGCACACAAACATGAAACTAGCATGCCAGGCCATAAACTCAACAAGGAGCGGATTTCTGCCCTACTGTGTGCAAATGCTGATGGTTCCCATCGACTTACTCCAGTCATAGTCGGAAACGCAAAGAAACCTCGTGCGATAAAGAACATAATGAACCAGTTGCCAGTCATTTATGAAAGTTCAAAAAATGCTTGGTTTACCTTCAGTATTTTTTCAGACTGGTTTTTTAATCATTTTGTGCCAGAAGTGCAACGTTTTCAAGAAGAGGCTATGAAAATTCCATCGCATGCAGTGAAAGCCGTCTTACTACTGGACAATGCACCAGCCCATCCCAACTCCGAGAACTTAGTTAGCAACAATGGAAAAATAAAATGCGTCTTCCTCCCTACAAACACCACTTCAATTTTACAGCCAATGGACCAAGGAGTCATTGTTGCCTGCAAAAGGCTGTACAAGAAGAAGTTTCTTGAAGAGGTGATGGTTGTCTTGGAGGACGAACAAGACCGTGAAAACGACACGAGGAGCTAGAACGCTGCAAAATCTGCGTGCATACAACATCAAACCCGCCATCTTTAATTTTGCTGCCGCATGGAAGGAGATGAAAGAAACAACATTGGCTAATGGTGGACACAGTTACTGAATGGGACTGAACCGGAGTACGATTTCAGAGGATTTGAAACATCCGATTTCTGCGAAACCGTAAAGAAGGCTGGTGAAGAAGTAAACGAGAATGACATAGAACAGTGGCTAAACTTGGACGAGGGTGATCCAGGCTACCAAATCCTGAATCAGGAAGAGATCGCGGAATCTGTTCTACACGACGATCAAGAAGATGGAGATGATGACGATGACGACAATGAAGAAACATTTGTTACAGGAGGTCCTAAATTATCAGTGATAAGAAACAGCATGGACAAAATTATCGCGTACATAGGGGAGTCTTCAGAACCGGAAGTGTGTGCTTATTATGATCATTTTAATCAGTTTAGATCTTTAATAATAAAGAAGCAACATTCTGGTGGAAAACAACTGACTCTTGATGCTTTTATCCAGCATAAATAAAGGTGTGTACATAACATATATTTGCATGATATTAACAGTATTAAAATTTCAAGTGTTATAGGCCTATTTGATTTAAATATAACCTCAAAAAACAAAATTTGCGATTTAACGGACTTTCGATTTTACGGACACCCCTCAGCCCCAATTAGTCCGTTAAATCGAGGGTTTACTGTATTAGAGTACAGTACAGCCACACTTCCATTTTTCCATGCAGATTTTTTGAGTGAAAAACTGGCTGGAAAGCTGCTATGCTTACATGTTTGTGTTTTTCAGAAGGATTTGGGATGGAAACTGGCAGAAACATTTACGTATGTGTACATTTTGTAATTCTGAGTGGGATTTTATTAAACAACAATGCAGTTGTGTCATGTGCCGCTTTAGTTGTTCATCTACATCAACAAAATGTTAGATCCTGTCATATTAAACAAGAAATGGTAAATCTGTTCTCCTATATAAATCAACTGAAAGAAAATGCAGACATGTTTTTCTAATATAAAATATCGGTTAGTTCATCTGGAACGCTTTTGTTTATGGTTAAAGATGACATCTCAAAAACAAAGTTACAGGAATACATTAGTCCAGAAGAAAAAAAATCGCAATTACGTTATGACCAGTTTTAATTTCTCCATATGTTATTACAGTAGAACTTGGCTAATTCGAAGCTGAAGGGACCAGTAAAAAATTCGAATTATCCAAAAATTCGAATTAGGAAAACTTTTAATAATGGTAGAAAAATCAAATCAAAAACCGAAATTCAGTAAAGCAATATGTTATTTTGTTAAACAATTTCCTTATACATATGTACTACAAACGTATAAACACGTTTCAGTACAAAATATAGCATTTACAGTTTTTTAAAAAAGCTAGAAACTTTTGATTGCATTTTGCAGTTAATACACTGAGTTGTAGTAAACTCTTCAAGTTTATTAAGTGCTTTGAAAATAGCGTCACTTACGTTCTGCTCTCCTTCAACGAACCGTCTCAAGTCTTGAATGTAATTTGATGCCTGTGAAGCCGTTGGAATTGGTATCTCTGGAAGTTCTAGCTGGTCCCCTTCTTCATCTGAAGATGTACCATCATTTCTTTTGTTCATAACATCAGCCACGATCTCCGCATCTGTCTGTTCACCGCACACCGCCAAGTCTTCAACCATGTTTACAGACTCTTCGTAACGAATGCCTGCGTCATGTCCAACATCTTCCCAGTTATCCGCAGTGGGTACGACTTCTCTAGCAGCTTTATTCTCCTCTTCACCTTCAATGTGGCAGAAACCACCTTTCCGAAAGCAATTAGCAATTGTTTTTTGCGTAACTTGGTCCCAAGCACTGTTGCACATGCGGGCAGCTTGAAGGATGTTAATCTTGATATTTTCGTGCTCATCTAAATAAGCACCTGACAGAATGTTTTGGACCACAAGCCGTCTGTAAAAATGCTTAAAATTTTTTATTACACCTTGGTCCGTAGGTTGAACTACTGAAGTCATGTTTGGAGGGAAAAACACAACCTTTACATTTTCCATCACAGGAATAGTGTTGTGCGCTGTACATTTGTCAGTAAACAAGACGATTCTTCTGTTTTGATTCCGAAATTTCCTGTTGATTTTCAAAAGCCATCTTTCGAAAATTTCACCTGTCATCCATCCAAGCTTTATTGTTTGATTCATATTCAACTGGTTTCGTTTTTACATTTTTGAAACAACGTGGGTTGGCTGACTTCCCTATCATTAGCAAAGGCAGTTTTTCCGAGCCATCCATGTTTGCTCCGAATAAAAGTGTTATGCGCTCCTTGCTGTGTTTGCCGCCACTACAACTTTCTCCTTTAAAAGCAAGTGTTTTGTCGGGGGTGCATTTGAAGAATAAGCCCGTCTCGTCTACGTTAAAAATGTCTTTAGCATCTCTATCAGAAATCATTTGCAACAAATCGTCTTTCCATGAATTTGCAGCTTCAACGTCAACAGATCCACTTTCCCCACAAGCAGTTTTGAAAGATATGCCATTCCTTTCTTTAAAACCATCGAGCCAACCAGTGCTGGCCTTAAAATCATTTTTCCCTAAGCTAGATGGGAATTTCTCAGCTTTGGCTCTGACGAGGGGCCCACTGACTGGAATTTTTTTGTCCCTTGCTTGCTTAAACCACTTCACTACACATTCATCCACGTCAGAATTTTCTGGTCCACGCGCTCTTTTCCTATCTTTGTCGCTGGCTTTACACACACTATTCAAAATCTTCTCTTTATTTTTTAGATACGTTGACAGCGTATTTGGCGGTATCCCGAATTCCTTGGCAATTTCAGATTTCTTTTTTTGTCCCTTTTCCACTTCCCGTGTAACGGCAACTTTTTCGGCAAATGTCAATGATTTGTATTGGGTCCGTGTTGGTTTTGAAAGGGCCATGATGAACACAACACAATAAAACTGCACAATAAGCATCACTAAAACACACCAGTCTGTATATACAGTACTGTATAAAGAAAGGAACGGTCTTTCACTACAGGACACAGCTCGCACAGTAGAAACTCAAAAAGACTTAACACTTCTACGAATGCAGGCAGACTGAATTGAAAGCAACAGTGAGGGTGGCTTACTGACGAGGCGTGGAACAAGGGACAATGGCGGACGGTACCGTTACACGAGCCAGTCATGTGTCATCACCAGATACTGACGGCAATTCCACGAATTTGACACACAGGACAAGCGTCTGTTCACAAAGGGCGATGCCGTTTGCCTGTTTCCAGTCGTGTCTCTATTGTTACGTGGTCTAGCCCATATAGCAGGCGATTTTTTGTAGTTTGAGCAAAATTTTTATTTCGAATTAACCAAAAAAAGTTCGAATTACAGACGATGTTTTTGCATGGTTTTACATAGGATATTCAAGGGACCACGGTAAAAGTTCGAATTATCCACGAATTCGAATTATGCACGTTCGAATTAGCCAAGTTCTACTGTATTAATTCCATACCAGCAGGAAATTAAGTAAAAATAACAACTAAAAGTTTGGTTGAAAAATTCTGAACAACGAATTACAAGACTTAAATTAAAAAATGATATGACATTAGGATACCGATTTTCCAGACAGACCTGTACAAGATTGAATCTGGATAGTTAATAATCAGAAATTCGGATAATTGGCTGATTCTAATATTTTATATCATACATACTGGATGTACTTCCTTATTGTTTAATGGAAAATAAGAGTTCTATATTTCTTTTTCTGATACGCATTTTTCAGCATGCTCAAAGGCCTTCACGATCATGAAGACAGGCCTTATTCCTGCAGAAGCAGGAAATCATGCCAAGTGTGGTCACTCTTATATAAGTTCTCATGGCACATTTTTCAGCAGTTTTTTTTTACACAGAAATCCGCATGGAAAAGCATAAGCATGGCATTGTCTTAGTGGGGGAATTCTGGGGCCAAAAGGGAAAACGAATGTAACAGGAACAATGCATAGAGATTTTACTGTACATTAAAATGAGAATGAGCAGTATTTTCATAATTCTTTAGTATTCAATCAATTTGAAGCATTATTACACTTCATAGACAGGTATTGTATTTGATTTGTAAATTTATACTACCAGTAAAATAAAACAGTTTAATTATATACTGTATCCTAACAGATCCACTAATAATTACTTTTCCATTTATGATAACCACATTTTAACTATAATATTTATTAATGTTTTAAAAATGCAATGTTTTTTAGTATTTGTTAATGAATATTTAGAAAATATTATGACTTCTAAAAATTTAAGAAATTCTTAAAACTTAAATAATATTTAATAATTTCAAGTACACAGCACGTTGCTTCTACACAAAAAGGCTGAAAAGAAATATGTCCCATTTAACACTATAAAGAATTTTCATTAGTGTACAACGTAATAATTTCAGTACAATTCCAGTTAAGTGAACTGATTTATATAAAAATTATATGGCAGGGTTGAAGAACCTTTTCTATAACAGTTATATTACAGACACTCCTCTTTACTACAGAGAGAATAAAGTAAAATAAATGCATTATATAGAAACTGTAAAAACTATAAAATAGAGTTTAGAATAGGAAAATTTAAAAATAGAGAAACTGAGAATTACAAATTAAGTAGACTATAGATACGTCACAAAACATAAAAGATATGAGAATTGTGCTACTCATAAGGAGACAAAGGATCTTTATGAAGCCCACTAATAGGGTAGGGTATTTACAAACTTAAATCCTATATTTGAGCTTAAGTGACATTCATTTAATATTTTAATTGAATATCAGACACTTAAAAAATATTACACTCTGTACCCATTATTATATAAGCTAAGGATGAATTTTGTAGACAATTAAAATATTTCTTTGATATGACCCCCATAAAAAAACTCTGTTTTAATGATCCACTGAGGAGACTGTAGATCCTATAAAACTTTTACTGTATATGCAAAGTAGCACAATTCTCTTTTTTTATGTTTTTTCTTTAGTCTAATTATTTTTGAATTCTCGCATATATATATTTTTATATTTTTTCTACACTAAAGTTTATTTTATAGATTTTACAATTTATAAATAATGCATTTGTTTTACTTTATTCTTGCTGTAGGAAAGAAGATGTTCTGTAATGTAACTGTAATAAAATAGTTCTTTAACTATGTCACTAAATTTAAAGATCATAACTATTAATAATCTAGTTATTTTATTTACACTTTCAATAATAGGGTATCTAATCCTAGTTTTAGATAAAAGTTTCTCAGACATAAAAGTACTACACACACATAAGTTTACAATGACCAAACAAATAAAAAAATATTGTCTTGTTCACATGAGTACTACTGCGAATTGTAAGGTGTGTTAATCCTTAAACAGATTATACCATTAGACTTTAGACTTTATACCATTAATACTAAAATACAACTCCAGGCATGCCAGAAAATTGTCATATGGTTCTTAAGTAGGACAAAACAGAGAAAAGTTGTTACAGGATATTCGTGGAGCAACAACAGTAACATTATTCTTATTTTTATTGTCAACAGTATGGTTGACAGTGGAAACAGAGGACACTTCGTAGAAGAGTGGTGTAAGTGGTAGCTGATAAAAATAAAATGGATACCAGTCAGATGATAAAAGCATTCCGAGTAATGCTACAGAAAGACAGGAACAACAAAGAGAAGAACAAAGACAGGAAAGAGTAGAAGCAGAAAAACGGCAAGATGAAAAACGTAAGCATCAAAATGAAACACCAGAGAGATGGAAAAAAGAAGAATTTAGTCGTCAAGCAGACAACCATTAAGGTGTTCGTTCAAGATGATATCACTGCAAAATTCATCCTGTTACAAGGTGAGCTGAACAAACAAGTTGACAGAATATCTGAAGTAGAAAAATCTGTGTCAACTATGAAAACAAGTATGTCAAGTTTAGAAGATTCTATTACAAATTCAATAAAACAAATTAAAAAGGAAGTCAAACATTTAGTGAAAGAAATAGTTGATAAAGAAAGACCATTAATAAATGCTGATGAAGATTCAAAATATCAGAGAAATCAAACTGTAGTAGGGCCAGTTTTCGCAAAGGTCCCAATATTTGATGGAAGCACTCACTGGGCAACTTAGCATCGCCAATTTGAAGCCACTGCTTGCTTAAATAAATGGACAGAAGAAGAGAAAGGTCTTTCATTCATTCTTGCTTTAAAAGGACCTGCTCCAGAGCTAATATAGAAAACGCCATCTGACAGCCAGAACATCTATGTCGAATTAAAGAACCTCTGGATTATGGTACGGTGACCAGCATTTGTGGGAAGTGTACCGTGTTCAACTTAAAGCAAGGCAACAGCATTCCGGGGAAACCCTCCAGGAGTTTGAAGCAAATATCAACCGACTGACGAGACTGGCTTATCCTGAAGAATCGGAGGACTTCCGAACATGGATGCTTAAATTGTGTTTATTGATGGTATCAGAGACTGTCAATTACAACAAGTGTTAAGAATGTCACAGCGTCAGAATAGCTCAGATGCTCTTGTTCATGCTCTCCATTTTAAAGCTGCCAAGTCAGCAACCTACATTAATCAAAGTATGCCATCACGTTGTAGCCAAACAGACCCAATATCACAGTATCGTCATAACAGACGGAATAAAGAGACAATTCAAGAACAACAGTTTATGAAGTCAGCAGCGCCACAACGATCTTTCGAAACAAAAGGGATAAAGACAGAAGACCGAAATGTTACAATTGTGGGAAACATGGTCATCTATAGGTAGACTGTTGGAAGAATAAAATACCGAGACAAGGGAGTGATCACACCAACTGGAGAAATAAAGCTCCAGAACAGCACACAGTTTTCACGCTACATAGGAGCAGTGGAAACTTGATTGTTAATGGATTTGCGGGAGGTAAACAACATATTTACAGTTGACATGGGTGCAACAGTGTCCATTGTGCGCCCTGACTTAATCAGCAACCGATACAGACTGTGACTGGAAGCATTGTCAATGTGTTAGGAAAGATAGGCGTACGTGTACCAAATGCTCGTTGCAGACATTGTTGATGAAGTGATTCTTGGCATGGACATTATGAAATGGTTGAATGATAGGGTCTGCCAACCATTTGATTAAGCAAGTGGCACTGGCGGAAGAAGAGTTAGCAGAGGAAGTACAATAAGTGTAATGGCAAAAGAAGTGATTGGAAAGCCAACAATGGATGTCAAGGGAAAAGTTTGTTCCTGAGTTAATAGAAGCGCCTTGGGAAAAAGTTGCTGAAGATGAAGTTATGCAAGAGGATGTTGATGAGAACCAAACAGACTTGGACCAGCTAGTGGTGTTTAGGTCATCAATACATGACACAATGGGAGTGATTCCAGCAAAACTCGCGGTTGAGCGGAAGACTCGTATCCCTGGGAACCTCATGTTCGGATCACATGAGACTGAATTCGAAGAACCGGAGAATTATATTTTGCAAGGTTGCCCACCTAGATCGCCTGGCCAAGTATTACTTCAGAGACGGTTTGCCAGAGGGGTAACGAGTATGGTATCAACCACGTAGAACAGCTGAGAACATTTTCCACTCCCCCCGTCCAGTGTGGCACGTGTTGCCTCATTCAAGTGTTCTAGTGTGTTCAAGGACACTTGAGATACACATTAAGCCAGCGTGCAGTAAGGAGGAAAAGCTGTACTGGACCTCTGCGCGACCTATATAAAGCCATAGCAGCCGGGTTGTCAAGTGAGTTATCACAGATCGAGTATGAAGTGAAGAATTAGTGTTAATAATTGTGTGGAACTCTATTGACACTGTTATTGCGTGTAGATAAATCTAACTGGAATTATTGTATGAATTGATTATAAACTGTGATTTGTGATAATTAAAGCTGGACATTAGTGACTTCACTGGTATCTTGTATTTTGTTTTCCACTGTACTATACGACAATCAGTATACCATCGTAACAATATTTATTTTAGATTATTGTTTTAAAATATACAAGAAACTATATTAAAACAAATAAACACGAATATAGAAAACAAACTATATTCCTAAAAATATCAAAACTAATGTATACTGTTCAACAACTGAAGTAGACATCGAAAATAATAATGATCATTAAAAATTTATTATTTTATTTACATAACAATATTTTATGCTAGAGCATGTGTTATTTAAGGGAGATATTCATTTTTAACAATATTTATGAAAACAAATGTATTTTATATTCACATGATAACGGGTACTTCTAACTTGGTTACCTGCAGTAAACAAAAAATTATTAACTGAAAATCCTTTACATTCTGTTCCTTCTTTACAAAAATTTGGATGGTCCTCTTGCTCTGAGAACTGTTGGTATCTCTCTGCCATGCTGACTACTGTTTTTGTGACACTTTCTCCTTGCAACTCATATACCATACACTTATCAAGACATCATTAAGTTGGCGAAGGTTCGGCAAAGTGATGGTTTGTCACGGTTAGTGAATCATTTGATATGAAATGGTTGCAAGCTTGTAGACACAACATGCAGCAAACAATACAAACACTTCACTGAGTTATAGCGTAAATGTTTATTACTGCAGTCGCTTTTCTTTTACACAGTGACTAGGCATATTGTGTCTACCTGTAGTTACCTCTTGCCTGTTGCTCATTTCTATAATTATGTAAGCTGTACAAAAGCTATTTCTCCTATACCAAGTCTACACATCAACAAATGCATGTTTTGGTCAATATAATGCTCTGTAAATATTAGGATTCAGGGAAAACTAAATATGTGTACTCATCATAATTGTATTTGCAACATCCATGCTGGTTTTGTTCTTAACAAAATGTTTATGTGTACTGTATGTCTTTGTGTAATTAACTACAAGTACTGTATAAGAATTACCTTATGCAGAGGTAGGTAAATCATCAAAAATCACCCACAATTAGCTTGTTATGTTATACCCACTACTTTTGAGGTTTTCTAGTTACCCTAGCTTCTACTCTGATGTAAGGCTACAGTTTACTTATCTGAAGTTGTTTGTATTCAAGCCAATTACACCTCCAGTTACTTCCATTAAAATGAGTCTATACTATTCTTTTCACCACATATTTAATACAGAGTGGTATCATTAAATATGAATGGTCATTCAAGTATTATGAGGTAACTTGAAAATGTGTACACTCACTACTTCTGAGAACATAGCACACAGCAGTGCACACTGTTCACCCATACTGCGCAGCCTCCACCATGTAACTTTCTACAAATGCTTTTTAAAAATATAACCTATAAAGTCCCTCACACAAATTGCTGCACTTGTCCTTTTTCTTAAAGCCAAACCATGAATAAATCAATTCTCTGCTTGGGTAGTTGAGCTTTGATGCCCTACAGTGCATGAAACCAAGTAGTCACTTTGATTTTTTCCATTTAATTAATCTAGAAACGATTGTATGATTTATATCATGTTTCCTTGCTACTTCAATCTGAGTCTCTCCCTCAGTATAGTAAACTGTAATGAGGAGAAACTTCTTTTGACCCAATATGTGCAGTTGCATCATTTCTGCAGTTTAAAAATAAGTTAGCAATGCTTTGAAAATAATGTTCAGAGGTTCTTTGGTCACATAAAAATTATGAGAACCTCACATAATTGAAAACCTGGATGGTTTAATAATTCACTCCTCTGACGAGACTCGAGCAAATGATAAGCTGTTATAAAAAAAAAATGTTGAAATCATAACTTCAGCTTACCTTATCTTAAATTCACCATGACTTGAAGGAAAACCAAACTGGAGGAAGCAGGACCCTGTAGGAATAATGGATATCAGGAATAAGAGGGTTTACCCGCATTGATAAAAAAATATATTTATAACACTGTGGTCAATTTATAACACTCATTGAAACACCAGATGTTTTGGTCACACCCAGAGTAGCCATCTCCAGTGGAGAGGAAACAAGGTATTAAAGAATAAATTGTAATTAACATAAAACCCAAAGCACACTTCAACAAATAACTTTTGTAGTGTCTGTTAAAGTTGTTATCATGACACTAGCCACAAAAGCTGTGAACCAATCATGTTGTGCTGAACTCTTCTTGGCTGGATTTCAGTATGTCTAAGCACCGGACACACAAGAGCTCAGCCAGATCTTCACAGCCTCACAACTCTCCTCACCTCCAGCATAGAATAACAGTTGGCTTGCTGTTGTGTCGGAGAAGCAGCAGGTGGTCGGCATGGTATTCTTACCTTATGTCAGGAGTGTGATGGACCGCATTTGGGAAGGTGCTCAAGTGGCGTGGGGTATGCACTGTCTTCATGCCAACACAAAGACCCAACAATGCTTCCCATTGGTGAAAGAGGCCAAGCATCCACTTGTTTCACATGGTGTGTACAGAGTGGCCTGCTCTTGAGGGAAACTGTATATTGACACTACAAAGCGTTGTATCAACACCCACACTGCTGAACACCAGCAACATTTCCATCTTAGTCAGCCTGAGAAGTCAGCTATTGCAGAGCATGCATTGTCCAATGAATGCCACACAGTCTTGTTTGAGGAGAATCAGGTCCTTTCCTCGACTCGTCGGTAATTTACTTGGCTCCAGATGAAGGTGATTGAGATATTCAAGCATTGACATGGCATTCAGAATATCAGTAGACATGGCAAGATCCTGACCCCGAATAAATACTGACAGCCAGTGCGTAGACATGCTGAAATCTGGCCAATAATAGCTCAGTACGTGATTGGCTCAAGCTTTTGTAGCTTGTCATGTTAACAACTTGAACAGATGCAACAAAAGTTATTTATAAAAGTGGGCTTTGGACTTTAATCTTAATATATTTTCTAGCAGACTCTAATACCTTTTCCCCACCCCACTGAAGATGGCCACCATAGGTGTGGCTGAAACGCCTGGAATTTCAATGAGTGTTAATAATACGTAGACTATAGCCTAATAGCCCAGCAAACATGTCTTATATCGATGACACCTCTGGCTGGGACAGTTTATGTTCACTAATTATACCTATTTATAATTTCAATCAACCACTACTATAATCAATTTAAATCTATACTCACTACTATTGTGTGGTGAGGGAATTCTCAACTGTTGCTGTTGCTGATTAAACAACATTTGATGTAAAAGCGACTGGTCACTGGCTGAAGATGGTTGTACTAGGCTTGGTGCAGTGGCAGTATCTCTTGGAAGGATACCTGTCATTAGTAGTAATAATTATTAAAACTAATCAATGTTCACAAAAAACAAGATGGCTAACAATAAATGACACAAAAAGTGGAACCACTGTGAAGTACAATGGGAGAAGAGAATTAAGTATTAACAATAATGGCATTCTATGATAAACCCAATGATATCTCTTATATAGTAGATATTGTATTTAAAATGTGAACATTTTACATCTATGAATCTGTATTATATATGAAACGCTAAGACTACAATGTTTGTACAAATTTCTTAATTTTCCTTTAGGTCATGTGAATTAGCCAATTTTATGGAGTCAATCAATTAATAAATCAGTGAAAAACATCACATGCCTATAACATACACATTTTGTGCCACCCCTAAGATGAGGATTAGAAGAATTAAAAAACTGGTTTTAATGATTTCCTGAAAAAGCAATAGGAGAATACAAATTTAAGTTTAGGACAAAACTATTATAAGGGGCTAAGACACATCCAATCTGGACAAAAATTTGCTGTTCAAAAATAAAAACGAATGAAAAGTATTTGATTCTGCACTAATTATAAATTATGGCCAGTAATTCATGCAAAAAGAACTTATGAGCCCATACCAACGTTTCAATGTATCGTAAAGACAGTATATTTAAGTTTAGTTAATAATAAATGAAAGTATTAAGGCAGTCTATAACAAAATAAAATAGGTTAATTTTATTTACAGAAATTTAAAAGGATATGTAAAAGTTTATTTGTTAAAAACATTTTTTTTAATTACAAATTTATGTTCCACAGTTGGTCTTGTTCCAACTGATGAGTGTATGTTGGAAAAACATACATATGTACTCTTGTACATTTACACAGCATGTTATTATTTTCAATGCTGATGGTTTCCCAGGTGAGACCGTCCTTTCTCTATATACTTCATTCTACATTCTGGCCATCTGCTCCGACTGATATCTTCTTCAGGAGTGTGTTCTTGTTCTGTGTTCTGTTCGGCATCCTTACATGATACTCACTACGTATAAAAACATGCATACAAAACATAGATGTATGTGTGACTGTGTGTGTATGTGTGTGTGTGTAATACATACACGCACATACCCCTAGAGGTACTTCTGATAAGACAACAGAGCAGATGTCAAAATATAGAGAGAAGAATGAACACTCATAAAACCAACCACATTCACCTCACACAGAGGTGTGTGTGTGTGTGTGTGTGTGTGTGTGTGTGTGTGTGTGTGTGTGTGTGTGTGTGTGTGTGTGTGTGTGTGTGTGTGTGTGTGTGTGTGTGTGTGTTCTTCTATTCTCATATATAAAAGACACGGGGTCCAGTTTTCAGTTTCAAACACATGTCCAAATATCTACACCTGCTTATTTGCACAAGGTTTAATCAAAACATTTTGCAACTTTTGTTAGTTAGAAAAATTATGTCATTATTCACCCATATTTTTACTGTTCAGTTCAAAGTATTCCTTAACAGATATAACTTATGTCAATGTTTTCCCTGCCTTCAAAACATTTCTGAAATGTACTTTCTGGTATAGCCTTGAACTGGTGCAGCAACTTTTGTTTATACTTTTCATAATTCTAAAATGTCCTTTCATGGTGTTTTTTTCATTCTTGGAAGAGGAAAAGTAATATAGGGCCAAAAATTGGTTGCAGTAAGAGTAATGTGTTAATTTTGACCAAAAACGTTTCAAAAAACAATGACATATGAGATGGTAACATTACTTTGGTACAATTTCGATAAACTGTCCTTCACAAATCTCATTACTATCTAAAATTAGTTCACATGACGTCATATATTGATTTCTCTGTAACAGGGCAAAAGGTAAAACCATTTTTAATCATTTTAAATGAGAAACACGCCTATCTAATATTCGGTATCAGGTCGTACCAGGCACAAGTTGGGAATTGTAACAGAGAACGAATAGGTCATTATAAAAGTGCGTAGCTTGCGGCATAGAATCAACCATGTGTTAGCAATGTGGACTGCTGTCCGTCTCTCGCGAGATCTCGAGAAATGTTCGAGAACATTCCACAGCCAATGAGAAACGAGGAATGAAGTCGACATCCGTTTTGACGGCCACGCGGTCGACACCCAAGGCTTGGTATAGTATAGAGTTGTGAGCCACAGCTCGCCCAGTTCAGCACAACACATCAAACAGTACAGTCGGCAGTTCAGCGGTAGCAGACATTATAATTTTGGCCTCGGAATTTCGGTAGGTCAAAGCGATTATAGTAGCCAAGACCTACCGAAACTAGTGAAAATAAAAAGAAGAATATATGGAAGAGAGAGTGAGAGTGACATAATAAATGAATTCTTAAAGTTGAATGAATAAAACAGTGTTAGTGGTGACAATGGTGAAAGTGAGTTAAGAAAGATGGCGGCGGGACTCTGCGGATAGCAGTGTAGGTACAATAGAAAAGCAATCATTTTGATTCGAAGGGAAGTAAAACAATAAATAAAAGAGCTCATTAAATAAAACGGGGGGGGTATTCGGAATGGTAAAGAGAGTATGAGAGTGTGTGTGAGGGAAAAGGGGAAAAATAAAAAGAAGTACTGGTTTGTCGGTAATAATTAAATATCAATAATTGGATATAAGTAATTTTTGTGATCTTAACGTGGAATAGTTTGGTAAAAGAACGAAAAATTTAATATCGAGTTTTGAGCAAAATAAATAAATAAGATTTGTTTTAATAACCTAAACATGTGTTAGTTGAATTATTTTGCCATTAACCATTTCCTATTTTCTGTGCAATCAAACTCGTCTAATGAGTCTGTGAATTTTCTGAATTAAGGGAGGTCAGTTAGCAAAATTATTTAAGTGTTTTTCAATGGGAAGAGTATGAAAGTTTACACGTTAACTTCTACAAACATGTTGGCGGCCCTGTAAATTTCTGATGGTGTTTGAAGGTAAGTACGTAAGAAAGATCGCAAAGGTAGGTAATGTTCTGGTATATATTTAGTAAAATTGTTTAATAACTTTACATCTCTTTATGAAAAAGCATCTTCTCTGAGTACTCCAACTGGTTGCATGGCCTCCGACTTACTGCTGTTTTCACATATATGAATGTATTTGGGCTTTTATCATTTTCACGCAGGTTGAGTGAAAAAATTAAAAAAGAAAGCTCTACCAAGTTCATGGTCTTATCTCTCAGTTTCTTATTAAAACTCACCAAATGTCTGTCTTGATGCTTAAAAAACTAAAAAGCTATCTTCATGTTTATTTTTTGGCAAAGAACATCAAAAAGAAATAAAATAAAAATAGAGTAAAGATAATATTTATTTCAAATTAATTATAAATTAAGAGGTAATATAATTATAAATTTTAAATACTTTATTTCAATAAATATACTTTGGTGTTTTTGCTGTAATGTGGAACTTTCTGGTAGCATGGAAAAAATAAAAAATATACAAATCTTATGATAAATTTCTCCTAAAGTAAGTCTTGATAATAAATTTCTCAGCAAAAAAAATCTTAGGATACTATACCTTGAAGGAATGTATTTAAACAGACATACAAATATTTAAAACAAAAATAAATTAATATGATAAGTTAGTGTGTTCAGACGACAATCTGGGACAGTTTATTCTATACTACTGTCATTATTAAAACAAGATTAATAATAATAAAATTATATTAATAATATTATATAATAATAAAATATATATTATATCTTCATGATACTAACAAATTGGACACACAACTCATTAAAGAACTAATTAGCATACTAAGACTCATCCTTCAGCAAAACTATTTTACTTTCAACGGTAATTATTATATTCAAACAGACGGCCTGGCCATGGGTTCACCGTTATCCGGCCTGTTGGCTGATATATATCTTGACTTTTATGAGAACAATTATATCCTTAACAATAATATCTTCGCCAATAATATTATCTTTTATGGCCGATATGTTGATGATACTTTTCTAATTTTTAACGGTACTTTACGCCAAATCAGTAATCTTAAAAATCATATGAATACCGTTACCCACAATATTCAATTTACTATGGAAACTGAAAGCAATAATCAACTCAACTTTCTTGATCTTACTGTCACCAGGCAACTTAACAGCTTAAACTTTAAAATTTACAGAAAACCTACCACCACAAACGTGACCATACATGCAGACTCACACCACCCCTTCTCTCAAAAATTAGCGGCCTACAACAGTTTTATTCACAGACTTTTGATGATCCCCCTAAATAATGATGATTTCGAGTGTGAACTCAACATAATTAAACACATAGCTCTGGCCAATGGATATGAATCCCAAATGATCGACAATATTCTTAGAAAACACAAATCCCGTAGTTCCAAACAGACACATGATATTACACCTAACAACAAATACATCACAACAACTTACACTGAGTTGATGCCCAAGATCCTTACATCCACTTTAAATAAATTAGGTTATACTGTCATTTTTAAAACAAATAACCGTCTACGGAACTTAGTTCGCCCAGTCGTTCAGACAACAATTGAATCCAAACCTGGTATTTACAAGCTTATATGTGACGATTGTGACCGATTTTATATCGGCCAAACGGGTAGACCGTTCATCAAAAGATTCCGCGAACACAAACCACAAAGCCATTTTAACAGGCGTAATTTTTCCATAGATAATATTAAATCTAACTTTACAAGGCATCTGATTTCATGTAATCATTCTTATACAAATCTCAACAAGAACTTCATACCCCTACATTATTGTGCCAAAGGCCGTTATATGGATGCATTTGAAGAATTCGAGATATATAGAGGTCATAATAACCCAGATGTGTGTGACGACATACTTAATGATAAACTTAACTTCAGGTCCAACCCACTATATGATACCGCGCTGCAATCGATTACAGATAATAATAGATAACAGGTTCCATTGACGCAGTTCAGGCATGCTACACGCGGTGCACCGTGTTCGTGTAATAGAACGTCTTTATATGTTTTAATATATTTTTGTATTTATTTATTATGTGTTTGTTTTATTGTGGATTTTTTATTTTTTAACGAGCTCCTCTTGGAGTGATGGTCTGAGGATGGGCCACATGGCCTGAAACGCGTAACCAAATACAAATTACGCTTGACGTCACTGGACGGAAATTAAGGTAAATTATATATAATTATCAACAGTGACCTGGACCGCTTTAAATATGTTTAAAATAAAATTATATTAACTGTTATCTCCTAACCACTACTTTTGGAACTAAAAATTATTTTTTTAAATACATGTATACTGTCACACTCATCATCACAGAACTGCCAATGTATATCATCAAAATTTTTAATCAGATGCATTCTTTTGTATTTGATTTATTTATTTTTAAAATTTTTTCAATTTTTGTGAAGTTTAGGTCAAAACCTTGGTACTTCATGTAGACTGACTGACAAATATCAGATTCTCTGAAGCTGAATAATATTTTTTAAGTTAATAAGAATAATTATCTACACAGGAATCTTAGTGTCTAAGTAATCTGTTTTGAAATTAAAGAACTGACAGCTTATAAAACATGTGAAAAAATAGTAATAAAAAAAACTTGTCATTAGTCATTTCATCCAAATTAAACATAACTTATCTCACTGTATCAGGAATAATCTAAATCATAAATCTTGATTCTTGTATTTGTTTCTAGAAATGTGTAATTTTGAAGATAATCACAAACCAGTTTTGGACTCCTTTAATCCTTATTGGGGGAGCGGGGATACACTGAATAGGCAGTGTTCAATGTATTGTGTTATACGATACCATTTGTAATATTTTCCAGAAGGTCCACTACATATTCCTGATATATGTAAAACGCTCAACAAATATAGTGACTTTACTTTTTCTACAGTACTGCTAACCTGTCTGCATCTGTGTTAACTTTATGACACTTGCAATTACATCTCTATGCATTGGCTGCATTGTTGCTGATCCCTTCTTCAATTGGTCAATCAGGTTTAATAATGAAATATCACCTCGCTTCAAACCTGGCAAAACACAAAATGAATTAACATTAATTTCAAAACAAATTCTGACCGACATGATGGTCCAGGTCCCTCCGAATACTTCCTTACAAAAATTTAAAGTAAGTACTGCTTTTTACATTATGTATACTTGGAAACTAATTTTTATGTTTTATTATTATAATTTCCTACTTAAGATGCCCCCTCCCCACATTATAAGCCACTGGACCAAGAATCTATAATGCTTCTTAACATATTAATGAAACAAATGTCTGTATATTGAGCTGTTTATTATAACACACATTTGTTTTCAATTTGTATCTGAAGTAGATATACATCTGAAATGACTGTGCAAGTTTTCATCAAATGTCTGAATTTGCAACCATATTGGACACATAGTTTAGATATGGCTGTTAACTGAGCAAGTTGTGTTTAGATGTATTAGGCAAGTTTCTAAAATTCTACAATGCAAGAGTTGAGAATTTGCATTACATTTTGTGTAAAGAATGAGATAAATTGCCCTTATGTGATGAAAATTTTGAAATTTTGCACAAGGCTTTTTGTGATTTTGGTATTCATGCTAGGTGAAAATGTGATTAGTAACAACAGCAAGCTGAAATGTTGTCAGGAGTTCAGTGGTGGCTGTGACAACCTTACAGGCTGCATCTCACTTGTTCAACATTGTGTGATTGAAAATGTTCATAAATAAAAAAAATGCAAATTGTTAGCATTCAAGAACTCTTGCCATCCTCCTTAATTACCTCATAAAATGTTTCATCTTTTCAACATCTGAAAAGTTTCTCAACTTCACAAAGTTTCTCAAACTGGGATGGTATCAAACGTGAGTGGTTGAAAAATTGGCAGCAAACTTACTCGAGATGGGTTAAATAAAGCTTGTTCCACACTATAATGATGTTCCACACTATGTGAAGTGTTTGTGTTATTATGTTGGAGTGATTCAGCATAAGATGCAATGTAATAAAATAAATTAATATATAATGTGGTTTTCAAACAGACTTTGAAACCTTACTTTCTGAATGACCATCACATTTTTGAATTTGGATCTTCTCAGTAATCTAATCAATTGGTAGTTTTATTCATAAAAGTATGGTTGTCTTCCTTCATTATTACTTTAACACTCAAAGTAATTACTACTGAAGTATGGTCACCAGCTAATTTGAAACCTGTTGTTTCTTAATATAAGTTTATGAGATCGTCATAATTACAACAATGTCCAGTATTTTATTAACATGAGTTGGCCAGTACATTTGTTTTCCAGGTGAAAGAAAATCCAGTTTAGTTCCTTAGCAGATGAAAATAATTATCTTCCTTACTAGTAATCATGATCCCCACAGGAATGTTTAGCATTAAGAATGCCAAAATGTATAATTCCCTCTCCAAGACTTTGTAGGAAGAATACATCTCTGCTTTTTTTGAAACTGTACCTTGGCGGGCAATTAACAATTCACATTTTAAGATTTGCATTTTACAATTAGTAACTGCAATAACTTGGTTTTTCTGTAATAACTGAGATTTTTTCGTAGTGTTTCTTGTACATTTTCTATTAGTATTACTCTCTTATTATTTACTCATATATTATTAGTACACTTCGTCTTCAACCAGCATGGGAAGGGTGTATAGTATAAGACAATAATCTTTACAGTTAATATAGGTTTCATTAGTAAAGCACACTTCTGAAAACAATCATACGTACATATTTCTGGTGTTCAGGAACAGCTGAAATTAATTTTAATGTTGCAGAATTTGGCAGAGATTACTTCAAGAATTAGATAAAATATCTTATATCTTTCATGTAAATGGGCTCCACATGCTGTGTCCTTTATTTCGGCTAAAAATGTTTCTCACCTTTTCCTTGAAATATAGATCCTTGGTGCACATAATTGTTTTCAATGATCAAAGTAGCTAACTGAATTTACCTTTTACATAGCATTACAAAGAGGTTTTTTTCTCTTCACTGAACACTGTTGATGCTGATGTAAGTAAAACGCTTAGTATTAATTTCAAAACTTTAATGTTTGCTCATGAGTGTTACAAGTTATTGTGGTTGTGTACAATATAGTTCAGCAATAACGTAATACATGGAAGCACTTAATCGTCACTGTTGTAGGTGTTTGTTGTATGTGTTTACTAATTCATTATGCAGTGTTACCCAGTAAACCAATTTTGAGAACATTTCGGCTTTTTAAACTGGAGATGGGGGAAATTCTGCTGCAATTCTATACATGTTTTCTTATTTTAAAGTTTAACAAAACAGATATTTTAAAACCTGTTTTTATTATTTTTATATTATTCTTATATTTTTATATCCCTAAATTTGCAGTGACCGTCAATCAATGAATTTTTCGGTGAAGAGTTTGTGAGGATCGGTCAAAAATATAACACAAATTTGAACTTATTTGTGTCAACGTTTCGACAATGTTTTTGTCATCATCAGGACAATTGTTGCTGATGCCAAACACACAACTGTGGCCCTGAAAGCTAACTCTACATGACACAGGAGATCTATCAATCACCCTACTATTCTTCAATTTTGTGGAACATTTTGTGGCGTTGCATTGCTTGAATTCTAGATAATTCAGACAAGCAATGCTTATCCTAGAATGTCTCAGAATTTGAGTTTGTCAATATGAGTTTTTCTATTAGTATATTTTAACAGATTTAGCTTCCAAACTTTTTAGTGTCTACTCCGACTTTGTTCCCGGGTGCTTCCCCATTAAACAATAAACAATAATAACGTAGTTTTTTTTTTGCTTTGTACTTTTCACTATGTACTTTTAAATGACTTCAAAATATTTCCAATGTTACTTTAAAATTATCATAAATAAGATTTGTGTCTAACAGATACGTCTTCATCTCATTATCACATTCAGTAAACAGTTGATTAACATGTATATTTCACTGAGGTTATAAAAAATATTCATGATATAATCTGTAGTCACTAGTGGACAGAAAAATGAATGTGTTCTGGGATTCTAGAGTGATTTCTGGAATTTATAAAAACTCACTCAAAACAAAAGATAGCTTTCTCTTTATTGTTGCTTTAATTCAGTGCTATGTTCAGTTCAAAGTGTGAAATATGTATGTGCTAATAAACCATACAAGTATAACTGTATTGTGCTTTCCTCATGAACATGAAAAATGGTCTCACAATGTTTATTTGATAGCTCAATATCTGTTAAAGTGAAAATTGTTATTAATCTTATTACTACGTGAAAAATAATGTAACTATAACATATAAAGTACAATAATGTATGTATAATTAACTATATTCTCCACAAGTACCTCTTTAAACATGTGAGAATATTATATTTTATTCAAACCTCTAAGTCTGGAGTGGATAGCATATATGGTTTTATGCTGGTTTCTAATAACAATAGTTGGCTGATGTGATGGGTTTTACTCAAGACTAAGACGTTTCACTCTGCACAGCCTGTGAAATAAACACACAATCGTAATATACAATAAAAAATTCATAATAGTACAGAGATATGTCATACACACACAAACACGCATACACAGTGCTGCAGTCAGCTCTCTCCAAAATCAATTATTCCAGAATGAATTATTGGCAAACACAATATAATCTGCAGATCCCTAAGTTGCAAAAAATTCCAGTAAAGTGGGTTGAAAGTACATAGTCTGTACTAAGATGAAACTTATATAAAGAACGTGATCAAAGAAAGCTCACAGTAAGTTGCTGACAGAAGAAACATACTGACAAAAATATGAATGGCGGCTTGGAGACCTGTCACTGCTATTTATCCAGTATTCTATGATTATCTAGCTGCGGCAAAAAAAAAAACATTTTCTTTTACACGTCAACACACAACCAAAACACAGAAATAAACAGCTTACTTCACTGAAGAAAGCATACTTACTTTTCCAAATAAAAGTTTAACTAACTTCCATTTAAAAGTTGTTTAATTTGTATTTCTGGGAACGATTTCTTATTTGTCATAAACATAGATATCTGTTACAATGCAAACATAATAGAAATAAAGATGTTGTTGATAGTTTACCTCTGATCAGGGCTTGAGCCTCTGGACACTGAAGAAGCTCTGCAGTAGGTTGCATGTTGTTGATAAGAAGCTGAATTTCTGGAGAAAGTGGGGAGACAGGTGGAGGAACACTAAACTGAGATGCAGCTGAGTGAGGATTTAGTCGACCAGCTGGTGCAGTCCCAGAGTTGATCAAGAGTTTGGCAAACATTTCTTGTTGCCTTTGTTGCTAAACATATTGTAAAAAATATATAATTTACAAAAAAGTTATATTTAATACTTCCAGAGGACAACAGGTTTATGGCACTCATCAAAATTCACATACACAAATGAAACTCAGTGCTCTTAAAATGCTTTGTCAGACTGACTAAAATAAAAATTGACTCTGACTGAACTGACCCCTATATTTTTATGGACGTTTAGACAAATTACCCAGTCCTTACTAAACCATCCCTGAAGTTCAGTTTACTTTTAAAGAAAGATTTCCTAATTTTTTCCTGTTTAAGTATCTAATACTACAGAGAGTTTAGTTAACTATAACATAATTTACATTAGGTTTTTACAGCTCTTTAATTTATTGAATTAACAATTATTAAGAATTATAGGCTTATTCCATTCTGGAAACCTTCAATAATGTTAGATGATTGCAGAATCTCTTATTTTCAATTTATCAATCCATTATGTTTTCAAAAATGTCTTATAATATCACAAATCAACTGCTTCTAGTTTTCTTCTGTCTGCTACACTTATTCTACAGCTGTTACCCCATAACAACATTTGTACTCCATACATAACACTTTAAAACTTCTTTCTTTAATTGTAAGTAGCTATTTTATATTAATTTTTGTCTAGTTGGTAGAAAAATTATTTAGTGAACACAGTTTCCTTCCTCTTCCCTCGTGTCCTGAGTCACTTGTAACTTAACTTCCCAAATGTCAAATTGTGGTTACTTCTTCAAATTAATTTTTTCCCTAACATCGACCTCAGTCACTGTTATATTCAGTTGTTTTTCATTGCTTTATTCTTACATTTGTTACTCTTTAACCCGAAATGCAGTCTCAATAGTATGTTTTTTTCTACAATATATATAGTTTTGTTACAACTGAACACATTACATATCAAACAGTTTTAGCTACCATTTTTGTTTTGTTTTAACAGACTAAATAATTTGTGTTTGGTCTGTACAATCCTCACTTTGTGTAGAGTACTACATAATTTGTGTTGACAGTATTACAATAAATACATAGTTTTGAAGCCTATTTTAAATATTGTTACGACATTACAGAACAATCTATGTGTTTCTCAAACGATCCAGTGGAATCCGGCTGTAATGTTTTGTGCGTACGTGATTCTTAACATGTGTTGCGAGACTGTTCTGGACTCACCGGTCCGCACCTGCTGTGTGTAAGGCCGCAACCAATTATGTTCTGGTGTTTTCTAGTAGCATTCTTAACGCGCAGTATGGCATGTTCTGGTGTTTCGGCGGGGAATAAATACAAGTACTCAACAACGCTCAATTCAGTTTCAGTTGCGATTTATTGGAATGCGGTTCGTAGTATTATAGTTCAGAGTTACTGTCGGGCAATTACTCTGTGTGTTTAAGTGATAATTTAGACAGCGCGGTTTGAAGTATTGTGGCAAAGTATTATGTGTTTTATAACTGTGCGATACTCTATTAGTGGACATTTTTATAGCGTGTGAACAATTTTTATTTGACTGGTTGTAAGAGACTATTTTGTCAATTACAAACTGTTTAATTGTGATAATTAAAGCTGGTGATTAGTGACTTGTATTTTGTTTTCCACTGTACCTACGACGATCAGTAGACCGTCGTAACAATATGAATTATTGTTTTATTCTTTTCATATGAAATGCACTACAATATAGTACCTCTACAGAATAGATATAATGTAGTATAATACAGAGATTAAAACATCATCAGTTTTTGGTCAGTTAGCACTATTTCAGTCTTTAGAAACATCATTTGTTTATATTTATGGTACACTGTGAATTACTCTGTGGGCACAAAACAAAGTAGGAAACTTAACTATAATACAATTACATTTAATACAGTAGATTACCACAGTACAATAATCTATGCACACTATGGTTACAATACAGTAATCATTAAAAATTACAATATTTGATATTGTTACGACGGTCTACTTGATCGTCATAGGTACAGTGGAAAACAAAATAAGTACAAGACACCAATTAAGTCACTATCACCAGCTTTAATTTTTACAGTTAAACAGTTCGTAATTAACAACACAGTCTCCTACAAAAAATCAAATAAAAATTGTTCACACGCAATAAAATGTCACTAATATTAAACACAATGGTATTACAATTATACCGCCCGATTATTAAATGCAACACTTCACTAATAACCACTTGAACGTACACAGTAATCTCGCCTGATAATAACTCGAACCGCACTGAAAATATATCGCTGATATATACTGACTTGAGCGTCCCTGAGTAATTGTATTTATAGCCGCCGTAAATCTAGACGATTCCACATACTATGTATTACCTTTAAACTACGACGTAATTGCTTGTGGCCGTGACACAGTGAGAGCGGCCACGTGAATTCTTGTACCGTCTGGAAAATACGTCGACAAGCACGTACGCCACACGCGTTACATCGAGATTCTTCTGGCACATTCGATAAAACACGTAGATTGTTCTGTGATGTCGTAACAATATTTAAAATGCATTAGCAAATACTAAAATATTTACTTTTACACCAAATGAAGAGAAAAAGTTGTTTATATCATTATTTGTCGAATACGTCTTATCGTTTAATCGATCATGCTTTTATAGCTGAAAAAAAATCAATACACAATTTTATTCAATTTACATTTTATTGCCCCCCCCCCACATTTACATATGCTTTGCTTATTTTGTGGACAAGATCCACATCATCTGAATTTTTTACAAATCTAATTCTCACAAACATCTGATACTATACAAAATGTCATTAGCACTTGGAGATAATGTCATTGTCCACTACTTAACGAAAGCCTCCACAGTGATTTCTCCCATAGAAAATGTTTTACAAGTCACTACCAAAATATAGTAGAGCATCGATTATCTGAACATCCATTAACCAAACAATCTATTATCCAAAGTCAATAAAAAGTACAGTTATGTACTGTACTGTACAGAAGTGTATTGGACACGTGTAGGCATATTGTATACTGAACATAAAAAATTGTATACTATAAATTATTATAGTACTGTACAGTAATAAATAAACGCTGTAGCTATAAACAAATGCTTTAGATATACAGCCTTATAATAGATAAACACACTTACATAAACAAACTTTGATAAACACATTTACAATTATTGATAAACAAACTGTGTCAACAGAAGTCTCTGTCAATGAATGTCTGAGTTGTAACGGGCCTATTTCAGGGTAATAAGGAAATTTGTAATTTTTTTATTTGGTTAAAGCAGATAACATGTTTGTTTAAATAATTGGGACAAAATTTATAAAGAGAGGTAAATTTAGTGGTAGGCGACGGTAGCGAAGGTGGTACGACTGACTGATAATATTTTATAAAATATCGAGTGAAACAACCGACAAACTGTGCCAAGGGCAGCTTCAAGGATATGCCAACAGTGTCAACAAGTTATGCAACTGACATCATACCATATTACGTCAGAGCCGATCCTCGCTGTGGAATTCGGGTGTGTAACAAATGACAGTCTGCTGGCGGAGTGATACAAACTATGAACAATAAGACTTGGTCATACAACCACGGCGACTTCATAAAATAGCGCCAGTGGCTTAGTCCCAGTATAAAATTAGTCAGTGAGCCGGCCGGTCACACGTAAAAGTTCCGGAACGCAATTTACGGGCGCCCGTATGTAACAATTTGTTTCAAAATGTGAATAATATATTTAAAAAAATGACTAAAAATCACAGTTCGTACTCAAAATGTGAGTAACAGTTTTCTTTGCAATATAATTATGAATTAAAGTGAAAGTGCGCACGGAAAGCAAGGTGACTTCTTCTGGACTAAAAATGAACAGATAAGTAATCCATCGGAATCCAATAAAACGAACTTTCAAAATTTTCAATTCTTAATCTCATTTTCATTCAAAATCGCAATATTTAAAAATTTAACATTTTTCAAAGCTATGAGATCTCACGGGTTATAAATTAATTGTGTGTGTGTGTGTGTGTGTGTACATGAGTGAGTGAAACTAGATAAATTAAGAAGGCTGGTTTGTGTTGTTAGGTCTTAATGTATATATTAGTCATGTTTAATTTTATAGAAGTATATTTGCAATTTACATACTATGTTTTAAATCCCATTATATGCTTAATAACTTCCGTCAATATGAATTTGTAGTAGAAAAAGGATGTCAGGAGATAGTGTTTAAACAATAAAAGTTTTAGTAAAATGTCAATAAAACTCTATTAATGGGAAACAATATAAAGTTTTCTTTATTTTGAACAACCAATTCTGATCTCCTGTGTTCGCCGAAAAGAACCCCAAAATGATAGGTACAATTTTTGTGTTTTTGTTTGCTTGTTAATCATAAAACAAGATGGCGCCCGATAATTATACAAGGTATGTTATTAAATTAGTTAATGTTATGTGACTCAAATTTAGTAGCTTCACATTTGGCTTCTGGAACAGGGACAATTTTATATAGAGAAGTTTATATACAATTCGGCCTACAGGGAGAGCAGAACGGTTGTTTGAGATAGGAAATAAAATTTTTGTATGTACGTAAAATAGACGCAGATAGGGGTTATGTTATGATTGTGTGAAGTATGGGTAAATAGAACATCTTTTGATAATAAATATAGGTTATATATATAGTAACATTTTGAAAAGAAATATATGTAAAAGTTTTCTTTTATAGATATAAAATTATATAGATATGATGAGGGTTATACTAAATCAGTTAGAAAAAATGAACAGTAATTTTAACAATAAATTTGAGGTACAGAATAATAATTTCAATGATAAATTTGACGAGTTGAAAAATGAGATACAAGAAATTAATAAACATTGTGAAAATACCAAAGTAGAATTTACTAATAAAATTAACCAAGTAGAGACCAAGTTAGAGAATTCAATACAGAAGACAGATGTTAAATTTAATGAAATAGATAGTCAGATAGATAGAGTTGAGAAGCAGATAAATGAGAATAATGAAATATTAATAAATTCAATGAATGAGTATAACAATGACATAGAATCAAAAATTAATAAATGTAATATTGAAACTGAATGTAAGTTGAGTAGCGTAGTAATGACAGTTGAAAAAATTAGTCAGAATATTGACGAACACCAAAATAAGATAGACTCTAAAATAAATGAAATTGAAAGTAATTATAAGACAGAAATACAAGCAGTAAATGAATCTATTGAAGTAATATCAAAAAACAATGTACAGTCTGAATATAGTAATGACAAAAAATTATATTCACTTGAACAACACATTAGTAGTATGAGAGACGAATTAAGTTTAGTAAAAAATCAAAACGTAAACAATGTTACTGAACGCATATTTATGACACGAGACACAAATAATGAAATAGAATTAGAAGCTTTTAGTAGTGAAAATAGGAGAGTGCATCCAATGCAATTTTTAAACCGAGTGCGGGAATTTGACAGATTTAATGGTAGTAGTTGGGAGGTTAAACTAATAAAAATTTTGAAATGTTTTAAAGGCAATTCGGAGATATGGGCGGAGACACATCGAAACGAATGGGAGAGGTATGAAGATTTTGAAAAAGCCTTTCGAAATAAATACTGGTCGGAGGAGGAGCAGGAGATACTACGAAGCCAAATAATGGGAACCGGGAGCTTTGGGAGGAAAAACCGGAATATTACCGTGTATACCATGAAGCTATATAACGAAGCCAAGTACTTAGAACCACCGTTGCCATTCCAGTCATTTCTACGCCACATCAGTAAGCATCTACCGAGGGAAGTACAGATCACGCTGATGACCAGAGAGGTAAGCGATATCACTGAGTTAGAAAAAATATTGGATGTTTTCCAGAATATCAAAGACCAGGAAGACAGCAGACGTATAAACAAACGAATATGCACAATGCAGGGAACTATACACAGAATTTTCATAGAGGAGCGCGGGGAGGAAGCTTCGATAATAGACGTGAGAGTTGGAGGTGTAGAGAATGTGAAACCGACAATTATGCTAATAGAACAAATTGTTTCAGATGTCATCAAAACAGGGAGTGCGCCAGGAACGAGAGAGCGAACCCACCACCCAATAAACAGACGAGAGGAGGAGAATTTCATAGAGGAGCACCCAGAGGAGGAGATTATAATAGAGGAAGGGGAGGAAATCATCCAGCTGTAGCAGGTCCATCCACGGAAAACTAGGGAGGACAATGGAGAAGCAGGACCAACCATTGTCTACAGAAAACAGGAGGGTCCAAATAACCGACACATACCATAACAACGTTATCAAGATGGACATGGCGAAAGAGTTGTTAGAAAAAGAGGAGAACAAGGTGATTGAACGCAGAGCAGGATTGACTGAGGTGACAATTAACATTGAAGGTAAGAATTATAAAACTTTAATTGATACCGGTAGCGAGATCTCAGTAATTTCTGAAAATGTCATGGGTGAACTAAAAGAGTTAAACAAGAATATACCGTCATTACCAGTTGCCGGGGTTACAGTAGTGGGGGTAACTGGGGTGAGAAGTAAGAGAATAACCAGACAAGTACAATTAAATATTTTAATAAATGAAGTTGAATTTGAAAACACTTTCCTAGTAGTTAAAGGGTTGAGTCTAGATGTAATATTGGGAAATGATTTTTTGGAAAGAAACGGAGCCGTAATAGATTTCAATAAACAAATAGTAAAATTTGAAAAGGGGAATAAACCAGTCAGAATAGAGTTTAAGAAAGTAGTAAATGAAGCTAAAATCACGGGAATAAAAATGTTACATAAGCAGATAAGCGATAGAGAGATAGAGACTAAAATAAATATATGTCTAGAGAGTGATAGCCTAGAGAATGAGGAGGGAGAAATGCATGAACGTAATGAGAGTGTGTGGGCAGGTAGAGCCGGCAAATTTTTCAATGAAAATACAGTTGTAGGAAATACTCAGCGAGAGGAGCTGTGGGCAGTTGTGGAGCGGTTCAGAGAGGTGTTTGATGAATCACCAGGGAAAGCGAAGGACTACATCTGCGAGCTGAAAGTTCGGGACCACGCACCATACATGCAGAGGAGCTACCCGGTGCCATTTTCGAAGAGGAGGGCTGTACAGGAGGAACTAGATCGGATGATGCAGGGAGGCATAATTGAACGTTCAGTATCACCTTACTCAAACCCTTTGGTAGTAGTGATCAAAAAGGATGGCAAGGTAAGGTTATGTTTAGATGCTCGGAAAATTAATCGAATTATTATACCTGACAGGGAATCTCCGAAACCCATAAATGAGATTTTACAGAAGTTCAGCGGAGTCAAATATATGACGTCTTTAGACCTGACAGCTGGATACTGGCAGGTGCCATTAGCAACAGAGAGCAGGAAATACACAGCTTTTCTTTTTAACGGTAAGAATTACCAGTTCAAACGCTTACCTTTTGGATTAAACACCAGTGTTGCCAGTTTTATCAAATGTTTAGATTATATTTTACAACCTAAGGATTTAGACTTTTTAACTGTATATGTCGATGATATCTTGATAGCCTCTAGAACATTTACTGAACATTTAGAACACATAGAATATGTATTAGATAAGCTGCAAAGAGGGGGCTTAACAGTGAATTGGGACAAGTCTAAGTTTCTGCAGACAGAAATACATTTCTTAGGATTTATTATTACACAGGAGGGGATATTAGCCAACCCTGACAAAGTAGAAGCCATAATGCGATTCCCCGAACCTAAAAACATTAAGCAATTACAAAGTTTTCTAGGCCTATGCAATTTTTACAGGAAATTTCAGGAGAACTACGCACACACAACATCCAAACTGAGTGCTGTACTGCAGAAGAATAAACAGTGGAGATGGGGCGATACGGAACGAGCTGCGTTTAATGAAATTAAGAGAAAGTTTAGTCACATGATCATGATGAATCATCCCGATTTTAATAAGACTTTTTATTTGCAGACCGACGCCAGCAATGTAGCGCTAGGAGCGGAGCTCTACCAGGAGGGTTGCGACAAGGAACATCTGACGGTCGCCTTCGCAGTAGATCGCTGTTGTCGGCTGAGAAAAATTATACTACAACTGAAAAGGAACTTCTAAGTATTGTGTTCGCCGTGGGTAAATTCCGGACCTACATCCTAGGTAATACCACGATAATCCGGACGGACCACCAGGCATTGTCTTTTCTTAATTCATGTAAGCTGACACATAGCAGATTAACCAGGTGGGTATTAGCCTTACAAGAATATAACTTTTCATGGGAGTACATAAAGGGGTCAGATAATAAGGTACCAGATACACTTTCTAGAGTAGATGTTATAGACAATAAAACTGGTAGGGATCTTAAAGAAATAGAAATTTTTAGACTAACTAGAGAAGATAGAATTTTTGGTGAGGAATTAAGTGATATTAAAAACATGCAAAGATCTGATAGTAAATTGGGTAGAATAATTGTTAGTTTAGAAACAGATGTAGAGGGATCTGAATATAATGAGTGATTTCAAGTATATCAAGGTATTCTGTTTAAAAAAGTAGATAGTGGGGAGCGTGATTGGAGGTTAGTTATACCCGAGGGGTTAATAGATAAAATTGTCTGGGATTGTCATATAAGGTATGGTCATTTTGGTGCGAGAAAGTGTGCTAATGTTTTGAAAGAGTCATGTATATTTAAGAATATGGAGAGGAGAGTTAGGAGAGTGTTGAGAGTATGTGATTTATGTCAAAAATCGAAAGTAGTGAATTATAAAGTAGAGGGGGAGATGAATTACATAAAAGTAGATAAACCTTTTGATTTAGTTGCGGTTGATTTATATGGACCATTACCCAGAGGTAGAGGTGGTGTGTTATATGTATTTGTAGTTCTAGACACTTTTTCAAAATTTGTAAAGTTATATAGCATTAAGAGAGCGACTAGTAAAGTACTCAGTGAGAAAATAGTAAAGGACTACATGCTTAACGTGGGAAAACCGAAAATTATATTATCTGACCATGGTCCACAGTTTATCAGCGGCAAGTGGCGGCAGACGCTTGGATGGGAAGGCATCATACCCAAGCATACGGCAGTGTACCATCCTCAGTCGAACCAAGCAGAACGGGTGATGAGAGAGATTGGCAGGATATTTCGGGCGTACTGTCACGCCAAACACACAGAATGGCCATCCTACATGAAAAAAGTAGAGGAGTGGCTGAATTGTACCACCCATGAGTCCACTGGATTTACGCCGCATGAGTTGATCAGGGGAACAAGGCCGCCCAGGATATTGGAACAACTTTTCGAATACCCACCTGAAGGTCAGGTTTTGGACAGGAACATGAAAATTAGATTGGCCAACGAGAACTTACTCACGAGAGGAGAGCAAAGAAAACAGAAACATGATGCCAAGGGTAAATGGACCAAATATGAGGTAGGTCAGTTAGTGTTAGTAAAAAGGCGTGATTTGTCCAGTGCTCAAGATAGAGAAATAAAGAAGTTTTTCTTGTTGTATGAAGGACCTTATGAAGTTGTAGAAGTAAAAATGCAGAATGCGTATGTGCTGAGGAACCCAGCGATGCAGGAAATAGTAGGTACTCAAAATGCGACGAATTTAAAATTATATCGGTCACTTTAATTATGTTATGTTTATAATAAGTTGTCTAATATTGTTGTATGTTTACAGAAGGGATCCTCCCCCATTTTCGGGCGGTCACGATCTTACCAGTCCTGGCCGTGGAATTCGGAACTCGGAGGCGGGCCATGGTTGGCGGATCTTCCTTCGGGCGGTGAAAACAACGATGGTCCGGCTCCACCAAAATTGGTATAAAGTAGAAAACTTAACTACCTATTTGAACGGGTGAGGGGGACCCCAACAGGTACGTGACACAAATTATTTTTTTTTTAATACACTCCAGGTGCAACAAGATAGGTGTACCTGTCACGTGCCTGCACTGCCTTAGAGTGTTGTATATAATGGAGGCTGCACCTAAATATAAGGCAGTGCGTACAAATTTAAGAGTTTCAGAACCAATGGCAAAATTAAAATTGAGCCATTGGTTATAGTTCTGTTTAGTCCGAAAAGACAAATTTTGGAGCGAAGGGTTTAGGGACGAGTAGACGGCGGGGTGGAAGAAAAAGGGGAATGGTAAGTAATGGGTGTTTGTGGACGTAAATTCACGAAGTAGATCTACGAGTCCCTATCCTCTTCGCATCAAAAAATCTGGCTTTTCAGGCGACTGCGACCTTCCTAGACGTGTTGAAAGTCAAGATAGAGTCAGCCTTCAATGTAAATAGAATTTTGAAAAAAAATATATATATATATATACCAAAACAATTTTGGATGTTTAGAATTTTAAATTTAAATAAGTGTTAGAATTAAGTGACCAAATATAATTGTCGAGTTTTAGTATCAGTGAGTTTGGGAACGTTTTGAAAAGATGTGTAATAAAATAAAAACTTGTTATCAATACAAGATGTGGGGATAATTTTGGGGGGTAGATTGGTGCTCAAAGAAGTGATAGAACAGTGGAGTGTGGAACTGCAATGGTAGAAAGTTTAGTTTCAATTTTAATTAATTAGTTAGTAAGTTGCTGTTGCTGGGGTGGCATGTGCCCCAGTAGATAGCGGAAAGTGTTGGGGGTAACAGTGAGTGTTACCTCCATCGGAGGCCAACATGGCGAAAATGCACGGCACACCTTTTGTATAATTTTATATTGTACCTTGATAAATTGCCGTGTCGTGCATATTAATGATGAAGTGTACATGCCTGAAGGAAGAGATGATTTCCCCGACTTTTCGGGCGATTACTGCCTTACCAGCACTAATCGTGGTTTTGGCTAGCGGTTGGCTATGGTCATATCAAGTCCCTTGACCATAGCTGGCTTGAAATTGGTCTATATTAGAAATTAATGGGGGGTGAAACTAGGGGGAATCCCGGAACTATGGAACAGCGGCTGCCACTCTGTTCGAGGAGGAACAGCAGAGCCAGGTGGTAGACCCGCATTAAGGGCGCATAACTATGGACAGAGATATTATGATATCTGAACCTTCAAATGTAATGCAGAAGCAAGGACACGGAGATGTCACATTCCTCCAAAACCTCAGTCCTTGTGGACGCAACTGGATGCCACAGTCCAGGGGGGTCATAGTGTGTGTGGCTGGGAGGTTATCCAGGGGGATAACGTATTAGAAATTTGTTGTATTTTAATAATAATGACTCGCTACTAAATAATTTTGTTTTGATTTGAAAAATAGATGCACTACATACTTCCTATATTGTGTTTATTATATCTTATTGCATTAATTGCATGTAGTTTGTTAGGAATAATATAAAATATATGTTTTTAATGTGTTTATAGATTTTAAATAAGAATGAAATAAATTTGTGATAGGTAAAATTCTAATGGGTTGCAAAAGATAGAAGTTGGGTGATGAATATTTGTGGGACATATAGATCTGTCCAAATTGAAGTCAAAGTTAAAAGAATAGTAGAGATGAAAATAATGTAAGGTTGTTTCGAGTTAATGTATGTTATAGAATTTTGAGAAGTACTGATGTTGACACAGTAGAAATGGAGAAGATATGTAGAATTTTGAGTGATATATTGTTGTTTATTTTGTTGTTGTTATTTTGTTGTAGTTGAAGCAAGGTAATGAGATTGAGATTTTGGGGATGGCAATTTTGTAGTAGGGGGTAGTGTAATGTGGGAGTCCGCAACATAAGGGTTGGGACGGGATTTGGTATAGATTTAGTGGAGTCGGGGCCGCCTTAGGTAGAATCCAGGGGCCAGAGAACGGAAATTGAGCTTTTTGGGGGGGGGGGAAACACGTATCCTATGTACAAAGGGTTAGAGTATTTTTTTTTTATATATTGAGAGAAGGTGACGAATTGAGTTAAAGTAGTAAGTAGTTAAAGGTAGAGAAGGGTTAGTAGATTTTTTGATAGAGAGGGGTGTCATACTAGTTAAAGATTTTGTAAGGGAGCGTTAGAGTAATAAAAGGGGAAGATTATGGGTAAATGCCAAGTTGATAAAGTGAATTATAATGAATAACTGAGAATCACCCAAATGAATGAAATGGAATAATAATTGCAATGTTATGAAAAAAAAAAAAAAAATTTTTTTTGAGAAACGAATTAATAAAAGTAAAGTGAGTTTAAAATATAATTTTATGATTTTATATGCAAATTTAATGATGTAAAGTGTGTAAATTTTAAATATAAATTGTTTATTTTAAGGTGATAATAACAGTGTGAATTATTAATGTACTATGTTTTCTTATGTTATATTGTGTTTGTTAGTATTTAAGAGAATTTTATGAAGCTAAATATTTTATATGCATTTTAAATTGGGGATGAGAGAAATGTAAAATGGTAATGGGAAATGTTTGTGAGTCAGTCGTCTGTTTATTTAAATTCTGATGGGAATCAGGGCAATGATTTTGAATTTTGGGATAAAGTTAACAAGAGAAAGTAGATAGAATGGGATTATGGAATTTTAAAGTGGGTATCCTGTTACTGTAAGGTATTCTGATATATGTTAGAAATAAGTAAAACAAAATCAGTGCTTCTTAGCGCAAACCAGCACCGCTAGGGGGAAACAGATCAGTTGGGGATATGGTGTTGTATAAGGCCACTATTTGATATTTGATTTGTTGTTTCAGTGTTTGGTGATGCTGTGGCGGCGGACCTGAGCTGGCCAGCGCGTCAGAGCAGGGGCGTTAAGTATCTGTCTGACTCTACGGTGTTGGGATCTCGAGAGAGAAGTGCAGTATTGTCATTCAGATGCGATCACAGTCACCAGACCAAGGGTGAGTTGATTATATTTTTTGTAAACCATACAAGGGGTTGTGGCGACATATCCTGGCTGATCCCTTTAGCAAGTATGAATGTGTCAATGAGATTTTTTATGCTTCGGCATAAAATATCTCATTGAGGGGGTATTGTAACGGGCCTATTTCAGGGTAATAAGGAAATTTGTAATTTTTTTATTTGGTTAAAGCAGATAACATGTTTGTTTAAATAATTGGGACAAAATTTATAAAGAGAGGTAAATTTAGTGGTAGGCGACGGTAGCGAAGGTGGTACGACTGACTGATAATATTTTATAAAATATCGAGTGAAACAACCAACAAACTGTGCCAAGGGCAGCTTCAAGGATATGCCAACAGTGTCAACAAGTTATGCAACTGACATCATACCATATTACATCAGAGCCGATCCTCGCTGTGGAATTCGGGTGTGTAACAAATGACAGTCTGCTGGCGGAGTGATACAAACTATGAACAATAAGACTTGGTCATACAACCACGGCGACTTCATAAAATAGCGCCAGTGGCTTAGTCCCAGTATAAAATTAGTCAGTGAGCCGGCCGGTCAAACGTAAAAGTTCCGGAACGCAATTTACGGGCGCCCGTATGTAACAATTTGTTTCAAAATGTGAATAATATATTTTAAAAAATGACTAAAAATCACAGTTCGTACTCAAAATGTGAGTAACAGTTTTCTTTACAATATAATTATGAATTAAAGTGAAAGTGCGCACGGAAAGCAAGGTGACTTCTTCTGGACTAAAAATGAACAGATAAGTAATCCATCGGAATCCAATAAAACGAACTTTCAAAATTTTCAATTCTTAATCTCATTTTCATTCAAAATCGCAATATTTAAAAATTTAACATTTTTCAAAGCTATGAGATCTCACGGGTTATAAATTAATTGTGTGTGTGTGTGTGTGTGTGTGTGTACATGAGTGAGTGAAACTAGATAAATTAAGAAGGCTGGTTTGTGTTGTTAGGTCTTAATGTATATATTAGTCATGTTTAATTTTATAGAAGTATATTTGCAATTTACATACTATGTTTTAAATCCCATTATATGCTTAATAACTTACGTCAATATGAATTTGTAGTAGAAAAAGGATGTCAGGAGATAGTGTTTAAACAATAAAAGTTTTAGTAAAATGTCAACAAAACTCTATTAATGGGAAACAATATAAAGTTTTCTTTATTTTGAACAACCAATTCTGATCTCCTGTGTTCGCCGAAAAGAACCCCAAATTGATAGGTACAATTTTTGTGTTTTTGTTTGCTTGTTAATCATAAAACAAGATGGCGCCCGATAATTATACAAGGTATGTTATTAAATTAGTTAATGTTATGTGACTCAAATTTAGTAGCTTCACAGAGTCACCGATGACATCATTCAACATCAATCTACCAAGCCGGCTCTTGTTCAGTTTGCAAGTGTTAGTAAGCTGAGTTATGTTAGTGTATTCGTTCGTTACTGTTCTTTTTACTTTAACTGCTTTACGATGTATGCAAAAAGAAAGAGAGTAGTGCTGTCAAGAAACGATAATCTTAAAATTATTGATCGTCTGAAGAAAGGAGAAACAGCTAGCGCATTGGTTTCCAAATTTAATGTTGGTAAATCAACGATTACTGACATTAAAAAAAGTGAATTTACAGTAATGTCTTACAGTGGTAAACTAGAATCTTTGGAAGGTGCTACTTCCAGAAAAAACATGAAAACAGCTGAAAATGACAACTTAGATTGTGCAGTGTACACATGGTTTGTGCAACAAAGAAGCAAGGGTAAACCTATATGGGGGCCTATCATATGTGAGAAGGCACTTATAATAAACGAAAAACTTGGAGGCAACCCACACTTTAAAGCTACGACATGCTGGTTGCAAAAATTCATATCAAGACATGGTATACGACAGCTAGATATTTCAGGCAAAAAACTTTGTGCTAATTTTGAAAGTGCTGATAATTTTAAGAAACAATTTTTGCTTATTATAAAATAAAAAGGGTACAACACTGAAACTATCTACAATGCTGATGATACCGGGCTTAACTGGAAAGCTCTTCCAGAAAGACGTTAGTGTAAGAAATGAAAAATCTGCTTCTGGGATAAAATTTAATAAAGAGTGCATTACAATTATGACATGCGCAAATGCAAGTGATTCCCACAGATTAAAATTGACTATTATAGGGAAATCTAAGAAACCTAGACGTTAATATGGATGATTTCCCAGTTAATTACTTACAACAAAAAAACTCTTGGATGAATGTTGAAAATTTTATTAAATGGTTTCATGATGTGTTTGTCCCTGCGGTAAAAAAAAGAAAAGCAGAAAATAAAATTACGGGTCCTGTATTGTTGTTATTGGACAACGCCCCTGCACTGCCCCTGATTCTTTACCTCAGCATGAGGATACTGATGTGATGTTCATCCCACCGAACGTGACAAGTATATTACAAGCTATGAACCAGTGTTATAGAAACATTTAAACGGCTTTACTGCAAATCTTTTCTCTGGTACCTATTAGTATTTAGTGAAAATGAAGAAGGATCCAAACAGTTAATAAACGAATTTAATTCAAAGGATATATGATTGCAAATGCCTGGAATAGTGTAAAAACTGAAACTCTAAAATGAGCTTGGTGAAAACTTCTAAATCAAACGTTAAATGAGGAACATAAATCTGATACTAAACATCAAGACACAGATATTGAAACACACTCAAGACTGTTCTAAAGTGGGCCGAAACACAAGACAAGATAGACTGTATTCAGCTTATGAATCTTAAACAACTCCAGTCTTTAGCAGCGAAAAAATGGGATATCGGTTTGAAGCAGCTAGTGGTAGAACAATTCTTCAAAAAAGTATAAATCCATGGTACCTTATGTTTTGTTTTGCTTTTTAATTTTTAATTAATTTTATGGTACAGTGTTTGTCATTAAACTCTAATTTTGTTTAAATTAACTTTTGATTTTTATTAATTACACTCAGTTTTAATTCAGTGATTTTTAGTCTTAGTAATACATTACAGTACAGTATACACGTTGCTGTATTAATGTAACAGTATGTTAGAAATGATTTTGTAGTAGAAACCTTTAATTTTGCAAAGAGAAATAATGTTTTCAATTTACGATCTATTATCCAAAATATCGATTATCCGAACGGGCCCTCGTCCCGAGAGGTTCGGATAATCGATGCTCTACTGTACATTATACATGTTATCCCTCATACAGGTCCATTATTTCTCTCTCTTATTACCTCTTGGTTTCAAGTCTATGAAACTTTATGATTGTCTTCCACATTTTTGCCTAGTCTTAAATTCCCTACATTGACTTGTTTAAATTTTTAAATACCATTCTGGCTTGTTTTCATATCTGTTTAATCGTTTTCTTAACTGTCCTTACTTTCCTAGCATAATCTTTCTAGGTTTTCTGTATAATCTAGCCTATGTTTATCATTATATTTTTATCATTCAAATGTTCATTGCTTATGACCACTGCTGGAAGTGTGCAAATATAAGTTTGTTATTGTTTGTCTTTCACAGTGTAGCGGGTCAATTTTTGGGTGTTTTTATTTTTACCGTATGGGGCAAGTACATTTTTATTTCTTTCATTTTGGTGCGGGCTTGTAAAAAGAAGTTGTGAAAATTATTGGGTAACAAAATTCATTCCGTTATAATAGAACGCATTGCAACGTTATTTTCCAAGCAACAGCACGATGTTGAGAAACAGCGTTTGGAACAAAGGCGATGCGCAATTTCAGTGGTGTAACACGGCAAAGGAATTTGCATCTCCACAAAATTCGCAGAAATCTGTACTGGTGTGGCAGTGCACACACGTCACTACTCGCGCATGAGCGCATACCCAAGCGATGTTGAAAAACCAAGATGGCTAGAGAGAATAATATTCATCGCCTTCTACAAAACTTTGCGGAAGCACTGTTGTAAGTCCCACCCACTTAAATGACGTCAGCCAATGCCTATAGAAGATCATATGCGACATTGACTCAAAAAACAACATGCATAGCATGGGCCGAAGCTTCGGCGACGAAGCCCAAGGCTGTGATTTCCATCAAAAAGTATGAGATCACGTTAGCTACACCTGCGACGTTTTCCTGCCCAGTTAGTCGTTGATCGTGTCGGCCGACACAGCGCCGAGTGCGCTCTGCTAACTCTTATCAGTTTTTTTTTTTGAAGCAACAGTGAAATAACAGTAACAAATTAGGTGACTGCGGTCAATTAAAGGTGTAGAACATATTCAGATATTTTTCGGACACTAAAAACAAGAAATCTAAAAGAACAATGGGTGCGCGCGAAAACCACGTTACCGGCGTGTTTCATCATAACAAAAGTGTAAGGTCTGTGGGTTATTAAAATGGTCTGGGGCTTTTAAAATATTAAATTCTAGGTATGTGAGAGTGTGCGAAGTTGCAGGCTGGGCTCGGTCTATTTATATATTCGTATTAAATTGTGATCACTAAGGTAAGCTCTTAGAATAAGTAGTATGTAGCAGAGGCTAACCGAACAAAGAAAATTGTAACCTAATCTGTAAAACAATGAGCAAAAGTTTTTGAACAAAATTTAAATATGATTCTGATTAATTAAAAATCGTAAGTTCTCTTCAAAATGTGTCGAGTTAGTTATTTCGATAACCTTTAACACAGGTTTGCATCTGACGTACATGTGATCGAATTCTGGACCCGAATATAAGAAACCTTGCAGGTAGGTGGAAACTGTATTTTTGTATTTTATATATTTAAAATGTAAATGAAAGTAACATTTGCGCCCGATACAGGGGCGATAGAATATAACATTGGCGCCCGAACAGGGACGAATTTAATAAATTAATTAAATTCAACATCTACAAAGATGCAAACGTGTGTTGTTAGGTTAGCGGAATAAAATAAAAAGTGCGTCATTCGCACAAAATTGGCTATATAGTAGATTACATATTGATTATAGTATATATACGCACAAGTATTATAAAAAAGTAAGAATGGCAGATAACAATGAAGTCAGCTTATCTGACAGTCAGTTTAGTAGCGATTCGGGAGTTCAAACGAATGATAATGTAGAGCGTCAGTTGACCGAATCAAAAATAATGAAAGATGTCGAATATCAATCGACACCTATCCAAAATAAAAAAAAATGACGATACATATGAAATGTTTAAAGCAATACAAACAATGATAGAAAACCAGAGTGTAAAGTTAGACGAACAGAAAAACGAGATGCAAGAGTTTAAAAGTAGTATAAATAAGAAATTAGATATACAGAATGAGAAATTTGACGAGTTAAAAAATCAGAATAATGAGTTAAAGAATGAGATTCAAGAACTAAATAAATGTCTAGAAAATACCCATGAGACAATAATGACTAGTTTGAGTAAATTAGAACAGAGTGTTGAGCGAATGGGAGTACATGCGATGAATCCAGATAAGAATAATACAAATGAAACTTGTAATGACAAATACAAAAATGTAGTACCAGATAAAGAGTTAACAAATAATAACAATGTTGAAAATAATGAATGTAATATTGAGAATAATAATGTGTTTGAGAAATTGGTATCAGAGACTGATACAGTAAAAATAAATAATGAGAGTACTAATGAAAGTGTAGAATGCAGTGATTATGAGATGTTAATGTGTGTCAGTGAGTTAGAGAGAGAGAGAAAAAATAATGTTGTAGTAGAGTGGGGACAGAGGGGAAATTTTCCTTTTATTATTTACGATGATTTAATGTGGTCACAAGAGTTTTTGGAGGGTAAGGGTCCCGTGTTAGTAGAAGATTGGAGTTGTTTATTTTATTTGTATGATATTATACCCTCTGTGTGGAATGATTTTATAAGTATGAGATGGTGTTATGATGAGAAAGAATTAGAAATATATAATTTAAAGAGAGATTATGGTGAGTTGAAAGAAATATTAGAAGTGTATTTAAACAAGAATGATTTAATTGATAATACAAAAGTAACTAACCCGATATTGGAAATATTTACTGACGGAGATTTAACAGAAATACTTAACGTAGACTTGGTGAATGATTATTATGGTATAACGGATAAATTGAAATTATTTGGTTCTGACACACAAGACAACAATATGTATGTCAATATAATTGAACAGTGCTATACAAAACCAAGATTAATCTTTGACGATGGAGGGTAGACTGTAAAACAATAAAAGACAATTAAACATTATGTTTTATGGTTTTTTGACATGGCAGATTTGGACAGAAGTGTGGAAAAAATGGAATAATAATTAACAAGAGTTGTAAATAAAATATAGTGAATTTATATGTGTGTATGTAAGATGATTGTTGTGATAATAATATTGAAATATTGAAATAAATAAACCAAATTAATTTTGAAAACAAGTAATCAGAGAATTATAATTGTTTGGATGGTAATGAATTCTATATTGTTAATAATTAATTTAATTGAAACAATTTGATATATTTTAAATATTTTAATTGATTATGTAAATGTTGTATAATTAATTTTTTTTTGTAAATTCAGTTTGTTTTACGAGATGGAAATTTGGTAATGAATGATAAATTATTTAATTTAAATTAATAAATTTTGTGCGAATGTTTCAGAGATGGTGGTGATTATGTTTTGTGGGCATATCATGTTAAATGGATTGTAAGTAGAAAAATTTTATAATCAGGTGTAATAAAAAATATTTACAAGTGTAATTGAGATTCTAATTCAGTAATGAGATGTTATTTGAAAATCAGTTGGTTCAAGAAATAAAGATAATTAAAAAATTTTAATAATAAATGAAAAATGATAAATAATGATTATCAATAATAAATTTTGAAAATTTCAAGAAAGTTAAACGGTAAAAGGTTATGAATGGGTTAAATGAGTGTTGATGCAAATATTATATGATAATGTATATACAAATTTTAATTAGTTGTCAATTGTAATTAGTTATTATGTGGCTATTAAGGGGGTGGCCTGTGCTCTCTTAAATAGCGAAATGGGTTGGGGGTAGCAGTGAGTTTTACCTCCATCGGAGCCCAAAAGGGCGATAAATGTGCGGCACACCTTATCCGTGTAAAGTAAAAAATTTTACACACATTACTAAATAACGTGTCGCACATAATAGTATTGATGTGAAACAGGCAGTGAAGTAAAAGTTTAGATTTCCTCGACTTTTCGGGCGGTTACTGTCTTACCAGCACTAACCGTGGTTTTGGCTAGCGGTTAGCTATGGTCATATCAAGTCCCTTGACCATAGATGACTTGAAATTGGTACAGATTTGAAATTCATTGGGGGGACAATTAGAGGAAATCTCCCGGAGACTATGGAACAGCGGCTGCCACTCTGTTCGAGGAGGAACAGCAGAGCCAGGTGGCAGATCCGTTTTAAGGGTGTATGATTATTAACAAGAACATTATGATGTTCACTAACTTTAAAACTTAACAGCGGAAGCAGAGACACGGAGAGGCATAACCTGCTCCAAAATATACAGTCTCTGTGGAAGCGAAAGGGCGAGACAGTCCTCCATAATCTGAAATAGAGTGTGTGGCTGGGAGGTGACGCAAAGGAGTCACGAATTTAAAATTTTATGACATAAAAGTTTTTTTTCAAAGTTTGATCAAATAAAACTGCTTGTGCTCTGTTCAGGTAACTAGCTGCTTAGATAGTTTAAAATAAGGTGTTCATACTATAATTTTAAGTGTATTATTTTATTGTTGTCTATTAGATAAGCATTGATAAGAATATGTAATTTTATTATGTGTGTATTTGTTTAAGCCAATAAGTAAATCGTCTGGCAGGCAATCAACATAATAGAAGTAGGTGTTGATAATGTTTTACATGTAATTGTTCAATTTTGAAAGGCATTCATGGTGTTTTAATTATGTTAGGAGGATCAGCTGATCAGCAATAACGTCACTGGTATATTGGTTTGTAAATGTTACAAGTAATTAATGTTTAACGTATTACAGATATTTTGAAGTAAAGATAAAAAGAATATGAGAAATAAAATAACAATAATTTATGCAAATTAATAAAAGATAATTGATGGGTGATAAATGTTTTATGGGACATGTAGACCTGTCCGAATTGAATTAAAAGTTGAATGTGAAATGACAGAGATGATTATGACGTAATGTTGTTTTTGAGTTAATGTAATATAACAGAGTTTTGTGAAGTATTGATATTGACACAGTGGTAATGGAGACTTTATGTAGATTTTGAGTGACATATTGTTGTTTTTATAGTTAATGAGGTTATTTTGTGTATTTGTAGTAATGTAATGAGATTGAGATTTTTGGGGATGGCAATTTTGTATTAGAGGGTAGTGTAATGTAGGAGTCCGCAACAAGGGTTGGGACGGGATAGGGATAGATTTTAGTGGGGAAGGGGCCGCCTTAGGTAAAATCCAGGGGCCAAATAAGGGAATTGAGTTTTGGTAGGGGAAACACGTATCCCATGTACAAAGGGTTAGAGAGTATTTTTTTTATGTATTGAGAGAAGGTAGCGATTTGTGTTAAATGGTAAGTTGGGGTTTAGAGTGTCTTGATTAGTAGATATTTTGATAGAGATGGGTGTCATGGGAGTTGAAGTTGATGAATATTAGAGTCAGAGGGAGAAAGTTTATATGTGTATACAGATCTAATACAGAAAAACGAGAATAAATAATTTATATCACCCACGGTAGAATAGAGTAGGATTGTTAAGCAAAAAGAGAGAGTCATGATAAAGAATATACAATTGTTTATTTTTTTCAACCAGTGGCAGAATTTTGATAAAATTTGAAAATGATGTAAAGTCAAGAATTGTTTATTTTAAATAATTTAAATGTCCACTTGATTATTATATTAATATTTTGTTTATCTTAAATGTTGTATTTTATTATGTTTTGTATGTCAAGGTAGAATATTACAGATGTTCAATGTGTTTTCAGAACTCATATATAACATATGTAGGTCAAGGGTTCTGGACTTGACCTACTTCCGATCAGCTGATGAGGTCATACACCTACTAAGCTTGTATAGTAGGAATCCAATTTTAATTTGTTTGTTTGATTAATTCAAACCAATATTTAAATAATTTTAAATATGAGGAAAACATTTAAATAAATTTAATAAATTTTTAATGAATAAATTTTTTTTGAATTTTCAAATTTTTGGGGAATTTGATTTTTTTTGAAAAAAAAAAAAAAAACTTGATTTTTCGCCTGCCAGCGAATGAATATTTTAGATGATGATTCTTTTATTATGTGTGTATTAACCATGTTTCTTTTATTGTATTGCATTATATTGGTAGACTATAAGTGATTCTCCTGTTAGAATAAGGATGTGTTTATATTATTAGAAATGTCTAGGTTAAGTCATTTGAAACAAAAAATTAGAAAAAAGAGGAAGATAATTTTTTGATAAAAGATTTTTTTTTTTTAATTTTGAATGAGATTTCTTCTGTCGTGGACAGCAGAATTCTCATCGAGGGGGTATTGTAGCGGGTCAATTTTTGGGTGTTTTTATTTTTACCGTATGGGGCAAGTACATTTTTATTTCTTTCATTTTGGTGCGGGCTTGTAAAAAGAAGTTGTGAAAATTATTGGGTAACAAAATTCATTCCGTTATAATAGAACGCATTGCAACGTTATTTTCCAAGCAACAGCACGATGTTGAGAAACAGCGTTTGGAACAAAGGCGATGCGCAATTTCAGTGGTGTAACACGGCAAAGGAATTTGCATCTCCACAAAATTCGCAGAAATCTGTACTGGTGTGGCAGTGCACACACGTCACTACTCGCGCATGAGCGCATACCCAAGCGATGTTGAAAAACCAAGATGGCTAGAGAGAATAATATTCATCGCCTTCTACAAAACTTTGCGGAAGCACTGTTGTAAGTCCCACCCACTTAAATGACGTCAGCCAATGCCTATAGAAGATCATATGCGACATTGACTCAAAAAACAACATGCATAGCATGGGCCGAAGCTTCGGCGACGAAGCCCAAGGCTGTGATTTCCATCAAAAAGTATGAGATCACGTTAGCTACACCTGCGACGTTTTCCTGCCCAGTTAGTCGTTGATCGTGTCGGCCGACACAGCGCCGAGTGCGCTCTGCTAACTCTTATCAGTTTTTTTTTTGAAGCAACAGTGAAATAACAGTAACAAATTAGGTGACTGCGGTCAATTAAAGGTGTAGAACATATTCAGATATTTTTCGGACACTAAAAACAAGAAATCTAAAAGAACAATGGGTGCGCGCGAAAACCACGTTACCGGCGTGTTTCATCATAACAAAAGTGTAAGGTCTGTGGGTTATTAAAATGGTCTGGGGCTTTTAAAATATTAAATTCTAGGTATGTGAGAGTGTGCGAAGTTGCAGGCTGGGCTCGGTCTATTTATATATTCGTATTAAATTATGATCACTAAGGTAAGCTCTTAGAATAAGTAGTATGTAGCAGAGGCTAACCGAACAAAGAAAATTGTAACCTAATCTGTAAAACAATGAGCAAAAGTTTTTGAACAAAATTTAAATATGATTCTGATTAATTAAAAATCGTAAGTTCTCTTCAAAATGTGTCGAGTTAGTTATTTCGATAACCTTTAACACAGGTTTGCATCTGACGTACATGTGATCGAATTCTGGACCCGAATATAAGAAACCTTGCAGGTAGGTGGAAACTGTATTTTTGTATTTTATATATTTAAAATGTAAATGAAAGTAACATTTGCGCCCGATACAGGGGCGATAGAATATAACAACAGACAATCTACCCAGATCTACTAACTGATAAATTCCAGCAATGCCACACCACTGTTTCTAGTTACTTTACACAAATATTTCATTTCACTCATAACTATCAGACCTTTATTCATACATTTTAACCTCCATAGTTGGAGTAGACTACTTATTATTATTATTATATTATTATTACGCTTATCTTTTCCATATTTCTTCTCAGACAAAACCTCACACTTTTCTTGTTTGCTAATCATTTTCTCCATCTTGGCTGCATTTTCACTAAGAACACATATCTGCAAACGTCAGTTTTGAAAAATATATACTATATATTTTCTCTTGTTTTTCCATACTAATCACACTGAGACCAGAATAGCTCTGATAATACACTGTCCCTCTCTGAAGTATATTCCCTTTCTACTGATACTGTGTTTAATGATTTTTATATTTTGAGATGTTGAGTTTTTACATGTTTTTGACAGAATCTACAAATATTCCTCTTTTATACCTTGCCAATTTAAAGTCTTCAATTAAGCTTTCGGAGACTGAATAAAAGCGTTTTTGAATTCAAAAAAAAACATGTATCTTGTTTTTAAGAAGTGTGATTTTATAAAATATATTTATAAGTTAGTTGAATACATTTAGTACAAATCAATATTAAGTTAAACTCACTTTACTATATATACAAAAACAAGTAGTTTTTGTACTTATTGGAATATTATAAGTGTAAAGTTGGTATCTAACCATCAACATAGTTGTTTTAATGTCAGCGTATTCAAAACTCTCACGTCATTCCCCACCTGTGTTATATTTATTACATTTTAAACTACCGCATTCTCTAAAAGGTTTTTTAACAACATGGTACAATTATGAATATATTCAACATTGTTGCAACAAGAGGAGTTCATAAATAAAATTTTTATTTTTTCTTTCAAGTTTTAAACATCTCCTAACATTAGACTGAAGGACTGCCTCTAGTTAATAAATCGTCTCCATCAACAGTCATAAACAGCTCAAGTTAAAAGCCTAAGACTAATTTTATAGAAAAGTGTCAGCTTACATTCAACCTGATACGTGAAAACAGCTTATGTGATACCTTACAGGAAGTAAAAAGCATACATTTTTACCTGTTGAACTTGAAGAAGTTTCATTACAAGATCATGAGGTATTGACATTTGTTGATTCATGGTCATGTTCTGTTGCCCTTGGAACTGGCCAACCATACCTGGAAAAAATTGTATTTTTATTATATACAATTATTACATGAATAATTTGCATAATATCCTTCAAACTGAAAAATTATACACATTTAATACGATACAAACAGAAAAAAGAGGACACTATTAAGATGTGGAAATACTTCCAGCCAAAATAAAATGTTATAAAAAATAAGACAATTTGTTCCAATAAAGGTCATTTTTTTTTCAATTTAATTAGAAGTGTTTAAAAATTATAAAATTAAATTGTTTCCACCGATCTATTCCTTCTCCATGGGAAGTTTTGAACATTCTGAAGTGAAAAAGACAGTTTAGTCAATTAATTATTCACTACATTGTATTCACTTCTTTTGTTCAAATTATTAATATGTTTTCTTTTAATCCATTTAGTTGTATTTCACATACAGGAGTAAAAAGAATAGTCTTTATTATTATCAAATTGAATGGTTTTACAATATGAAGTGTGTGCGTTGTAACGGTACAGAATTGTGTGATCCCATAGTTTTAATTTAAATCAGTTTTAATTGTCAGTATCAACCTGTGAGGTGCCCCAGTTTAACCAGCAACACACTGTTAGCATAAACAACTGATGTCTGGAGACAGCCAGACTAGACGCATTACGTAACAGCCCTAGCAGCAGGCTTTGTGAATCACAGTAAGCAGAGTCCTGAAACAGTATGCAGAGTAACACCAGACAGTAAGGAGCAGCATACAGTTGTTCAGTAAAATCAGTGGCCTCGGGCGTGCAAGATAGGCCGTAAAGTAAAACGGCCTATCTATTAAAGCATTAAAACCTTTATAAAAAAGTGTTCAAATAACATAGCGCGGCCAGCCTACAACATACTAGTGCGAATAAAAATTACGTCGGCGGACTTTATTGTATTGTATAATGTGGAACCAATAAAACAGTAAGAACCTTTAAACACAAACAGTAAACGTAATAAACGAGTGCCGGCGTGCGTGAGATCGAAGCAAGTACTCAACACCAGTTCGTGCAACCAACCCTAGGAGCACACAGCGTATGGGTAACTAGAAACACTTAATATGCATATTAAAACCAATTCCAACTAACCGGTGATTGTTCGCTATAAAAGGAAAATATAAAATACTTTATACGTTAGAGTTCTCTAAGGGGTGGAGTTTATTGAAAGATTAATGTAACGGAATGAGTGTGTGTGTGTGGTAATATAGAGGTTACACACTGGTTCATTTTCAATGTTTTATTTATTTAGTAATATCACTCATAATAGTAGTCAAAACAAAACTCAATAGAGATAAGAAATAATTTCAACCAGTTGTACTATCGTTTGTAAAACGTAAAAGAAAGGCGTGAATTTTTGATAAATAAAAATAAGTATGTGATTTAGACAGTATAAAATGTGTTAACGTAATTATTGCACATAAAATTAAATTAAACCTCCACTCAACAGTCCGTTAAGGACCAAGGCGTACCGCACGGCTTTTGTGTTAGTGTGACGGTGTATGGCTAGTACTACGAGCCACCAGCCGCTAGTTGCGGTACTCACAGCCAGGAGGCGGCGCTGTTATCTCAGCGCCTACTCAGTTTGCCAGTTTGCCTCACGACGCTGAGTGCACGCCGTACGAACCTCCGCCGGGAATTGAACCCGGGACCACGAGCGCATCAATCGCCCGCGTTAGCCACTAGACCACCTGGAGGCTCAATTATTGCACATATCAAATCCAAATAATCCTTTCTGCAGCTGTTTTCGTTTGTACGATCCTGGGAAGAACCCTACGGTAAGAGTCTTAATATAAGTGTGAAAGTAACTTGTAGTGTGTGTGTGTGTGTGTGTGTGTGTGTGTGTGTGTGTGTGTGTGTGTGTGTGTGTGTGTGTGTGTGTGTGTGTGTGTGTGTGTGTGTGTGTGTGTGTGTGTGTGTGTGTGTGTGTGTGTGTGTGTGTGTGTGTGTGTGTGTGTGTGGGGTGAAGGGAAGAGAGTTTTTTAAAAACATCCATCTACATGTAAACTAGACATTTAATCTCCAAAAATAATGAAACTGCCAAAATACTGATATTCTTAAAATCTAAAATATAGTTTGTGCAGTATCAAAGTTTAAGAAAATTTTTGAATCTGAACATAAATGTGCTATTTGTGCTCTAAAAAGTGAAAATGTGAACCCAAAAGTTGCCAAAATGAGATTCAACAACAGGTTCAGGTTTAAAAGGAATTTAAACCTGAACTGTGATGTGAAATATAATATTAAATTGTGCACATCTCCTCAAAGAGCTACCTGCAATAAAATTTGAATGTATTAGACCATAGAAGAAAAGTTCATTGAATTAAAAATTAAATTTAAAATATGATTGCAAAGCAAAAAACAAAGCTGATATTCATCATAATTACATATTTTTATATCGCCCATTACCCTGTTTACATGGAAGTATGAATGTCTACACTAAACATTAAAAAGTCACTATACTGGTGAGAAATTAAGCATCTGGCTTGCCCCTACAAAACAGTTGTCCGATAAGCCTAGATCCACTGTAACAGAGACTATCAAATTAGAGGAGGAACATCATTATAAAAGTGCTATCCATCACCATAAAATTATAATGCCATACACAAACAATTCTATTACACTGAATATAATACTCCTGTGATAAATTCTTCTCACAAAGGAAAACATGACATCGTTTAGTGGAACTTATGTAGCACATTAACATGCTTTAGAAAAGTTTAGTATACAGCACACTGGCATTTCAGTCTAGCTACAAAAATGTAATCAATTATTATTATTATCACTATTACACAACACACACACACACACACACATTTATTTAATTATAAAGTAAAGTGAATGGTAATTTTAAAAAATTCAATTTAATAAACATTTACATAACATAAACAGAAACAAATTAATGCAATATTAAAATTTAATGTTTATGGATTTGGTTACTGGAACACCTTACTTGACATCAATATATTACAAAAATATTTTTTGGGGATATGATAATATCTGAATTAGTTCTGTAAAGGTCCTCGCCTTCTACCCTTTTAATTACTAATACACTCATCATAAAATAATACTTACCGCTGTCAGAATTTCACTTACCGTCATGGTCCCCGTAAAACTTACCTTTAAAAATTACCCAAGGTCGCCACGATATTTTCTGGTTTAATATCGAAACCATTCTACACACTTGCCCTTATAAAAATCCCGCTATCTGACCATAATAAAACTCAGAAAATCCCAAAGATCGTTAAACGAGTTGTCAGCACAGAAAACTAGGAAATGGTTATGGCGTAATGACTTACTCTAACACATACTTTATATTAAATAAAATCTGAATTTATTTTAAGGTGAAATTTTATGAATTAATAAAATTAACATTTCTTAATCAACTAGCCTCTAACAAACTATTATGAACCAGTAGTAAATTTTTTCCCTTAGAGATCTCGTTTGAAATTTAATATGTCATACATGACAAAGGAAATTACTAAAAATGGTGTTTGATTTTATTCAATTGATTATGTTCTTTAGTTGGCTACTCATCTGGTCAATGCAGTCCACAATTTCCGCCACCACGTGTTACGCACTTTTTGTTTGTAGAACACTCCGAAAACTGATTTTATACTGTTTAACTTGGATTATTTTCTCAATCACAAATTTTAAGGCTGTTTCACAAATACCAGCACTATTCTTTTCAATCGGTCGGCTTACATTGTTCGCAAGCCCATTTTTTGGCAAACTGCGCGTTAACACTTTACTTGATAGGCCGATTAGATTATTTTCGGCCTATCTTGCGCCCGAGGCCACTGTTTAATTTTAAACCACAAACGTTACTGTCTGATGCTGGCTGTCTGTTGTTCACTCTCTAATGACACACTGCAGACTGTAGACTGTGTCACAAGGCTGCTGCTGGCGGTTACGCAATACGTCTGGCAATTGTTTTGGCTGACTGTATGTATGTTGCATTGCTGTACTGGAGGCTCCCCACAGGTGAAAGTCTGGCAATTTGAAAAGTGCTTAATATGATGATTTAAATGAATATAAAATTAAACTGGGGTGGCTCACAATTCTGTACCGTTACAATACCCCCCCAATAAGAGGTTGAAGGCCGAAGCGTTCAAACTCTTATTGCCTAAACCTAAGAGGATCAGTGAGGATATGGCGCCGCAACCCCCCTGAACACTCTACTAAAACCATGGGTTCTTACCCCCCTAGTCTGGCGACTGCGGCAGCACCCATCCGATCTTACTGGACTTCTCTGTTCGAGATCCCAACACCGAAAAATCGAACAGATACCCGCCCCAGTATCGCCTGACTTTAGAACATTTAATTAAAAAAATTGACAAGCGGCCTTCCATCACTCCATATCCCCCAACTGATTTGTTTCCTCTTAGCCGTACTGGTTCATTGACAACGTACTGGCTCATTTTATATTATAGACCCTAAAGAATAGTATTAATAAAACAATATTGGTTTACAATGATACACATAAATTCCAGTTAAATTGAATAATATTCCCCGTACAATATTGCCCTCCAAAATAATACATAGATTATACAAGGTATCCTTAACCACTATATATATATATATATATATATAAGACAAAAAATTCATGACATATGAAAAATCTATATGGACCGTAATATACACATCTTATTTTCCAAGCACTATCTCAGCTTGGACGTTCTTTCAGTTTTTTATTTTAAATAAATATATTAATCATTATTTTTTTATTAATTATTTAATTTTTCATTAATTCCAGTTTGAAAATAAAGTTTAAATTCATTATTACAAGTTCATTATTAAAAATCATCTTTTCAATTGCTTAATTACCAATTGTATTTAATTTCTCAAACTCTAAGTTGCAATAATTACCCCATTATTATTTTATTTGTTCAAAACAATTTCATTTGTTTAACTAACATTATACAAAGGATTAAAATATTATCTCCATCACATCAGATGTTTCTTTTGTTTCATAATAGAATCTGCTCAATGGTACTGATTCATCAAACTGCAACAGTTATCAACTTCAACACATCTGGCTGTAAACATTGGTCACACAACCTACCTGTTTACATAAACACTCTCAGTCTCAACACTCACATAGTCTAAACATTCTGGTTACATCATACTAACACCTGTACTTTTCAGTTTTTATAAATTTTTTAGATAACATATTTGTCTCAAATTTTTTTATTCCAATTCAGATCAGATATATTTTAATTCACCACAATTACTTTAATAACATTTTATTAAAAACATTTTAACTGTAGTTATATTATTTAAAACATTCTGAATATAAATACACAACACAAAATAGGCTTCATGAATATCTGTTATTATTTTAGTGGAATAAAGTATTATTATTTATTATTATACCTTCCCCTCTCATTGCAAACATAGGTTACACATAAGCTATAATATACATTGCAACAGAATACTATTAACACAATACATTTAACATTAACACATTTATTTATTTACAAATTTTGTCATATCCAATTATTATTTGCCGTGCTTCAATATCTAATTCAGCCAGGTCATTACCATATATTAAAGTATTTAAGATGTCCATACACTGCTTTCAACCTCCATCATCGTATAATAGTCTTATTTTTGTATAACATTTGTCAATTTTATTTGCATTCATCATATGGCTCTTTTCTGTGTAATGGCCATAAAATTTTATTTTTTCCATTATATCAAAATAATAATCTATAGGGTTACCCCCCAAAATTATCTTATCATAAATCAAGTCAACATCAGTATTTTTTATAAAGTCTCCGTAAGTATTTTTTCTTAACATCAAGTCAGTTATTTTATCATTTATAACAGTTTTATTCACATATTCCTCTCTCTCTGTTTCATAATACAATTCACTTTCTTCATCTCTCTCAATATCTAACACCTGCATCAACATCTCATAACCTCTATTAGTCTCAAAAAATTTTATTTCTCTCTCTCTTTCATTACAACACCTCTCATAACCACACTGAACTCTCCCATTCCATGCAGAGGGCAATACCATAAAATTATCTAAATACCATCTGGCCCTACCAGATAAACACAAAAAACTTCTTTTACCTTCTGACGAACTCTCATCTCCTACAAAAATTATCGAGGAACTCTTGTCCTCCATCAACACTTGTGAATTCTCTGCTTCACATTTAACCCCATAAAAATTTGCCCCCTGTTTCATACCCACAATATAACTCTCTTTCCACTCATTATCTAACTCATCAACATTAATTACTACTCCTATTACTCTCTCACTCTCACTCACTATCTCTATCTCATCATTATCCAATACTTTATTCTCAACTATATCATTATTATTATTTAACATTATTTCATCATTATAATTACTTGTATTACTCCCACTTACCTTGTCTCCTATTTCTTCATTATTTTTCGTTATATTACTACCATCACAAACACTTACCTGTTTTGGTTCAACTTCTGTACTCTCCTTTAATTTCTCTGCCTCTCGTTTCCACTTCTCGTCGCGTTTATCCAACTTCGCGTTCAACTCATCAAAATTTTTATTCATCATAGCAAAACCCTTATTCATTATTTCCATATATTCCTCCAAACCTTTCTTAATAATTTGCAACATATTCGTCTTATAATCAGATTCACTCATATCATCATTATTTACCTTATTCTCTGCCACCTGATCGACTGTAATTTTAAATTTGTTAAATTGATTTGTCTCTTCACAGATTTCTACTCCCCTTATACTATCATCCTTATCACTAGGCCTATTTACTGCATTATTTTCTACCCCTATTATTTCAACTATCTTACCTTTATCATTTGTTATTTTACCCCACTCCTCGTCAGTCATTTCACCTACTTCACCCATATTTATACTCGTACTTCAAAATTTATTTATAAACCCCACATTTACGCTACCAAAACATAACCTAATTTCCACAACGTAATTATATACGATTAATTTTACAAATCCGCCGTTACCAAATCCTACTTTCTGTGCTTTAAAACAGGTCTAGCTCCTATAATATTTATACGAACATCCTGGCAGGGGCGTCGCTTGTAAAGGTCCTCGCCTTCTACCCTTTTAATTACTAATACACTCATCATAAAATAATACTTACCGCTGCCAGAATTTCACTTACCGTCATGGTCCCCGTAAAACTTACCTTTAAAAATTACCCAAGGTCGCCACGATATTTTCTGGTTTAATATCGAAACCATTCTACACACTTGCCCTTATAAAAATCCCGCTATCTGACCATAATAAAACTCAGAAAATCCCAAAGATCGTTAAACGAGTTGTCAGCACAGAAAACTAGGAAATGGTTATGGCGTAATGACTTACTCTAACACATACTTTATATTAAATAAAATCTGAATTTATTTTAAGGTGAAATTTTATGAATTAATAAAATTAACATTTCTTAATCAACTAGCCTCTAACAAACTATTATGAACCAGTAGTAAATTTTTTCCCTTAGAGATCTCGTTTGAAATTTAATATGTTATACATGACAAAGGAAATTACTAAAAATGGTGTTTGATTTTATTCAATTGATTATGTTCTTTAGTTGGCTACTCATCTGGTCAATGCAGTCCACAATTTCCGCCACCACGTGTTACGCACTTTTTGTTTGTAGAACACTCCGAAAACTGATTTTATACTGTTTAACTTGGATTATTTTCTCAATCACAAATTTTAAGGCTGTTTCACAAATACCAGCACTATTCTTTTCAATCGGTCGGCTTACATTGTTCGCAAGCCCATTTTTTGGCAAACTGCGCGTTAACACTTTACTTGATAGGCCGATTAGATTATTTTCGGCCTATCTTGCGCCCGAGGCCACTGTTTAATTTTAAACCACAAACGTTACTGTCTGATGCTGGCTGTCTGTTGTTCACTCTCTAATGACACACTGCAGACTGTAGACTGTGTCACAAGGCTGCTGCTGGCGGTTACGCAATACGTCTGGCAATTGTTTTGGCTGACTGTATGTATGTTGCATTGCTGTACTGGAGGCTCCCCACAGGTGAAAGTCTGGCAATTTGAAAAGTGCTTAATATGATGATTTAAATGAATATAAAATTAAACTGGGGTGGCTCACAATTCTGTACCGTTACAGTTCCACAACTAAGAAAGTATCAACTTAACTTTGAAAACTAATACTATTAACCAAAACTTCCACTTACGAGGTGCTATCAGAAAGTTCCCGGACTAGGTCTAATAAATTCTTTTTGCTTACCTAGGCCATTAATGGCTCCCATCTCCTTCAAAGTAGTCTCCCTGCGAATTGATACAACGAATACAGCGTTGTTTCCATGCCTGGAAAGTGTCAAAAAAAAGTCTTTTGCTGAAGGCTGTCAAGCACCTCCTGCATTTTTTTCTTAATGTCTTCTACAGTGTCAAAACGGTGACCTTTCATGTGAATTTTTATTTTCGGGAACAGAGAAAAATCACAGGGGGCTAAATCTGGTGAATATGGAGGGTGTGGGATGGCGGCCATATTGTGTTTGGTCAAAAACTCTGTTATTTTCAGTGAAGCGTGAGCAGGTGCATTGTCGTGATGCAACAGCCAGTTTTGGTCTTCCCACAATTTGGGCCTTTTTCGTCGCACATTTTGTCTCAGCCGCCTCAAAACGTCACAATAAAAATCTGAGTTCACTGTAACACCAGCTGGCACGAACTCGCGATGGACAATGAATTTGATGTCGAAAAACACAATGAGCATGGTTTTTGTTGCACTTCTGACCTGCCGTGCTTTTTTTGGTCTCGGTGATTGTGGACTTTTCCACTGTGACGACTGCTGTTTTGTTTCTGGATCATAACCATAAAACCAGCTTTCATCACCGGTTATGACCCTGGAGATGAAGGTTGGGTGAAGGTTGGGTCATTTTCAGACGTTTCTCTGAGTTCACTGCACACATCAACACGGCGCTGTTTCTGATCCACAGACAAAAGCCGAGGGACGAATTTCGAAGCAACACGACGCATGCCTAAATTTTCAGTTAGAATTTCTTGACAGCTTCCATAGCTTATTCCGGCACTTGTACACAACTCATGGATTGTTTGACGACGGTCTTCGTGAATGAGTTGTCGAATTTTTTCAACATTTTCATCCGTTTTGCTCATGGAAGGTCGTCCTGAACGGTGATCATCTTCAAGTGACATTCTGCCGGCCTTGAAACGAGCGTACCACTCAAAAACCTGTGTTCTGTGTAGGGAATGTTCTTCAAAAGCTTCTCGAAGCATTGGAAAAGTTTCAGTAGGCGATTTACCAAGTTTAAAACAAAACTTAATGCACGCGCGTTGCTCGAATTTATCAGCAATCATAAAATTCTCAAATGAACGTTAACACACGATTACAAAACACAACGCGTAGACCGAACACAACCTCACAATGCAACGAAACTCGGCAGACTGACTCATTAGTATTACGGAATCGGACACTGGGACGCCAGGTTGTACAGGCACGTCCAACAGCCGTGCCAAGTACAGTCCGGGAACTTTCTGATAGCACCTCGTATTAACTATATACCATACTTCACCAGAATATACTTTAATAGATTCTACTAAAGTAATATTAATAGTTAATTATTTAAAAATAACTTAACAATTAATTATTAACAAGTAACTATTATTAATAATTACTTTATCACATATTTATAAACTTTTAAGTACAGTAGACTCTCGGCTATCCGACTCCCGCCTATTCGACCTCCGGCCTATCCGACCCGCTCCTTAAAAAAAAAAAAAAAAAAAAAAAAAATTAGTACGGTACATATGCAGTATTTCCAATCTGATTACTAGTGCCTTCAAACATCATGTGAGCAATCCCGCCACGCGGGTGAAGGCGCTTACGCGTGAATCACCAGTTACCAATACAGTACGCCAATTGATTCATGTTATGACAGGAAAGTTTCGTGTTCCTACTTGAGTGTGTAACAGGCAGGTGCATCAGTCAGTCTGTATCCAGAAGTCAGTCCGTGCGGTTCAGTCGTTCGTGGATTGTTAGTTTGTTATAAAGTGTGTATACAGTTTTGTTGGTGGCTTTTATTTTTAAGTGAAATATGGGTGACAAACGAAAGAAAGTGGTAGTAACTTTGGAAGAAAAACTGCAAGCAATAAAAAGAATGGATTCTGGTGAGTCGGTAAACAAAATTGCACTGGAGTTAGGAGTTGGAAAAACTACAGTGGGTGATTGGCAAAGAAATCGCGCAGAGATTGAAAAATGGTGTTCTAAGCAAGCAAGTGGCAGTGGCATGAAAGTTAGAAAAACTATGCAAAAAGGAAAACATGTGGAAGTTGAAGAGGTTTTATAGCTGTGGTATGAAAATGTGAGGGGGAAAGGATTGACGGTTTTAGGCCACTTGCTCCAAGAAAAAGCGATTCAGTTTAAAAAACAGATCGAAGGAGACGATGGTGAGTTTACTGTCAGTGACGGGTGGCTTGATCGCTGGAAGAAACGTTTTGGTGTTTGTCAGATGACGATTAGTGGTGAAGCATTGTCTGCTAATAAGGACGCTGTCCCTGACTTTAAAAAACACTTTTTTGACCTGCTTGATAAGGAAGGTATTTCCGGAGAACAAGTGTACAACTGTGATGAGACGGGTTTGAATTACCGTATGTTGCCGTCTAAAACTAGCGTCTAAACAGGAAAAGGCCACACCCGGGTTCAAGAAGAGCGCGTTACACTTTTAGCTTGTAGTAACGCAACCGGAAACCACAAGTTGAGACTGACCTTGATTGGAAAATCTCGCAAGCCTAGGGCTTTTAAAAATCTTAAAGATTTAAGTTCTTTGCCCCTGCATTATACCCATCAAAAAAAGGCGTGGATGAATGGAGAAATTTTCAAAAATTGGTTTGAACAGGAATTTGTGCCACAAGTTGAAAAACATTTAGCTGAAAACAATTTAACAAGGAAAGCAATCCTAGTTTTGGATAACGCTCCTTCACATTCAGCAAATGACCAATTAAAAGATGGAGACATAAAAGCTTTGTTCTTGCCTGCAAATGTTACATCTATATGTCAGCCAATGGATCAGGGAGTGCTCCAAGCTTTGAAAAAGAAATATCGACGTAGGCTATTAAGCTATATCATCGCGACAATTGATAATACAGAAGTTGTGACGGCACTACAGTCAGTAGACATGCTTGACGTCATCAGATGGGTGTCCGAGGCATGGGATGAAATTCCATCTTTAACACTTGTGCGATCGTGGAAAATTTTGCTGGATCACAGAGCCAGTGATAAGTGGGAAGAGGTAGAACAGCAATGTGATGTGGAAAATGCAACTGATAACACTGCGCTTGTATCGCTGTTAGAAAAAGTTCCCGGATGTGAGGAAGCTTCATTGGAAGACATCACAGAATGGTTGGCAAAGGACGAAATCGAAAAAATTGCAGACGAAGATATTGTAGCGATGGTATTAAATGAACAGCCGATTGAAGAGGAACAAGGTGATGAACCCTCCGATCGTATAACCCACTCCGAAGGCCTGAAGGCGATCGAGATGGCAGTGGAATACATTGGCCAGCAAGAAGAAGCAACACCAGCAGACATCATATTGTTACGACGGTCTACTCGATCGTCGTAGGTACAGTGGAAACAAAATAAGTACAAGTCACCAATTAAGTCACTAATCACACCTTTAATTGTTACAGTAAAACAGTTCGTAATTAACAACACAGTCTACAGTAAATCAAATGAAAATTGTACACACGCAATAAAATGTCCACAAATATTAAAACTCAATTTTATTACAATTATACCGTCTGATTATAAAACGCAACACTTCAATAATAACTACTTGAACGTACACAGTAATAACTCGAACCGCTCTGGAAATATATCGCACTAATACTCTCGAACCGCACTATCAAATATCTCGCATTGAACTGAAAAACTAAGGCCGCTACCCGATGTATTTATAGTCACGCTCACGCACCAGAAGCTTCCAAACTGCGTCTTATCTCTCGTAAACTACGTAATTACTACGCCCTTGACACAGTCCGAGCCCCCGAGCGAAGCCCGGCACAGTCGAGAAAATTCTCGCAAAATGCGTCTAGTAGCACGTACACCACACGCTTACATCGAGATCCTTCTGGCATATTCGATAAACGCGTACATTGTTCTGTGCTGTCGTAGCAATATGTTTACGTAAGTGGAAGGATATAGCGGCGAGGAAATTAATGTGAGGAAAGAAGCAGGTCTCAATTACAGACTTTTTCAAACCTTAGACAATGTAAGTTTCACTTGTTCTTTCATTATACATTACGTAGTTTTAGGTTATTATAATTTGATTTATATTAACAACTAATTTGGTTGAAAGCTTTCGTATAAATTAAAACTCATAGTAAAACTCATTCAACTTATTGTTAACTACACATTTTGTTTCGTCCTTCAAATAAAGGTTTTGTGAAAGATACTGTAGTTGTGAATTCTTATTTCATTTCTTTCTAATTCATTTATTACTGTACGTCATTTATAAGGACAAACTGATATGACGTACGCATCCAAATAGCAACAAGTACATTCAACGCAATAGGGTGGCGGTCATTGACCTTACAGAGGCTGGTATGCCTACGGCTCCGGTGTATCCGACTTTTTTGCTATCCGACCCGGCCGACCGCCACATTAGGTTGGATAGTTGAGAGTCTACTGTATTACAATGACATTCAAGGAAATGCGATCAAATTTATGATCTAAGGATGTCATCCTGTCAAACGTAATAAGTATGGATAATATATACTCCCCACAAGCTACTTTTCTGCAATCCTCAGTACTGTCTCTTTTAAAAAACTATAAGAAAAAATATACTATAAGAATTATTCATTTGAAATCTTATTATTCATAATCTCATTATCTACTGCAGTGTTATAGGTACGTCCTCTGTGGTCTGGCAACTAATGTTCTCATGTCAAGTGGGCTCCAGTCTTGCTGAAGGATTCTACAAACTCCACTCACTATCATGAGGCTAACTGACTGAGCAGTTGTGATATGTAGAACCTTATGAAAAAGACAATTACAATTGGGGACTAAGGAATCGGCTTTCTGCCTACTGTGCCGGGGTTTGAATTTTCCCGGCATGATTCTGAATTTGAAAGGCCGCCAAAGCTAGATGGCACAGCTAACTCAATCATTAAGGCCGTGTCTGCGCTATGGCGAAGCTATCTAGTAAACCGTATCAGCTGTTTGTGTGCAGCTGGATGGGTTGCTTACCAAAGGTTATGTTTGGCAATTCGCAACAGGTTGAGTTTATGTACCATGGTGGGAATGAAGAATACGGGCTTCTTTCTCATTTTGTCGCCAACCTTCCAATAGAGTGTTAGATGGTCTGACGACCCAGGGAAAGCGTTCCCTGCATCTTTCATGACTTCGTAAGCTAGTAAAGGGTTTCAGTGTCCCCGTACAGCTGGGAGAAAGGGGGATGTGGAGATAGTGACACCTACACCAGTCACCATCTGCAGAGCAGTGCAGCAGGATGCTCCCCGAAGCTGTCAGGCCCAGAAATACTCCTACTACAGAACACCAAAAGACATCTGCCCGGAATGAAACTGGCTGGAACTTCTGAACACTTCAAGCACCACCACCAACACTCATCGCACACTGGTCTACTTGGTATCATTTGAGTTTTCAAAAGTACAGGTGGGAACATTCGAATTGCTAAACCAGTCAACAACTCCACGGGTTTTAAATCAAGTGTAACTGACATTTTATACCAATGTAAAGACATGCTCTTAAACAAGGGAGTACCAGAAGTCCAGCTGTTTTAAATATAATATTGTAACTAAACTTTTGGCATAATTTAAATTGATGTTGTAATGTAAATCAGACTAGAATTCAATTGTTTGAAGGCGTTTAACTAAACATGTTATGATAACGAAAATAGTACTAATAAAAATTGTTACTGGTTACAAGAGTATTTTATTGCAAGTCCTGTCACTCTGGGCTCCAGCACACTTTTCGCTTCCGCTAGGCCAAGTGGTCTAGTTTTTAAATTTTACACATTGGCCTAAGTGGTCGTTACACTACAGTCTCCACCAAAACCACCTGCACAAGACTTGATCCACAATGGACTGCTGCAATAAAAGTTTGACTTTATAATTAAGATTTTTAATATAATTGTTGGATAAGAAAATGCTATATTTTGTAATATTTCAGGGCACACTTCATGTCATCATAAATATACATGAGATCCAAAAATCACCTCACCTGGGGGAAGAGTACTGTTTTTCTGCTCTTGTCCAATCTGCTCTGCTCTGCTACTTGATTGAGGCACAGGATGACTTTTTTTCATCATCTACAAAACAAAATTATGTTTTAAATTCTTATTTAAATATTACAATTATAACACTACAAATGACACTTAATATACAATACTCATGAGTTGATGAATACAGTAAACAACACTCTCTAATTTACTCTAGTAGATAATAAATCTACTAAGTTGATTTCAGTCAAAATTTACTGCTTCCAGATTCTGACAATACCCACATCATGGATTAAGTATAGATAACCTATAACAAGATTGGTTAAATAATAATAATAATAAAACTCAATTCTTAAGAATATTCAATACTCACTACATAAAATTTTAATTTAACAGTGTTTTTGGCTGAAGCACAAAGCAAATCAACTTCTTGGATACAAATAATCAGAGTGAGACAGACAAAAAATCAAGTCAGCAGACTAATAATAACTGCTTTTCTAAGACATTATTAATGTACAATGATTATGGTCATTTAAACACACATGTAGCATGTGTAAACTACAAGAAAGGGAGATGTGGAGTGCACCGTACTAGTTTCATACAGTTACTGCCCTCTACACACACCCACGTAATACATTTGTGTGTTATATAATCACATGTATGTAATATATTGTTACAACGGTCTAACTGATCGTCGTATGGTACAGTGGAAAACAAAATACAAAACACCAATAAAGTCACTAAAACCAGCTTTAATTATCACAATTAAGAGTTTGTAATCATTAAGTTATTCAACAAGATTATTCTCCTACAATTCAAGTTAATCTGTCCACATAAATAATAATGTCACTGTTATCCCTTTAATCCTAATATCACTTCCGCACTATAATAACTTTTTACTAAGACACCACTTGAAACACACTGTGTAAATCGCCCGACAATAACTGAACTAAGCGACGCTGAATGCCTATATTTATACCCTGCTGAAATTCCAGAATCATCCATACTATGCATCAGCGCTACACTAGAGCATAATTGACTGCGGCCTTGACACAGTGTGCGTGGCTGGCGAAGTCTAGAAAAGTCTCGCTAAAGTATGTTGAGAATCACGTACGCACACAACATTACAGCTGGTTCCACTACAACAGCTGAGAAACAAGTAGAGTGTTCTGTAACATCGTAACAATATGTTGTAAGTCTCTGTGAATCTCTCAGAATAGCCAGTGGTTCAACTTAATTATTTGAGTGTTTGTTAAAGAGTTTGAACATTAGGTTTTCTATTAATTCATTTCCAATTAATATGGTAACACATGCACCTACTCCATGTTAATTGTTACAGCTGTCAGTGAAAATTTGAAGTTTATCATCATTGTCCTCTTTTGTATTTTTTATTGTTTACATTGACTGGATGAGGCTCAATTCTTGTGCTCCATTTTATAAACAAGCTGTATTTGCCTTTCTTTTTCTTTTTTTATTTGGTATAGTTTTGCTGTTTCATCTGCCTTTAATATGGCGGGCGTTAAATCAGTGAGTGTGCATAAGGCTTCGCTTGAAGTTGTGCGGAAAACTTTTGGAATTTTAATTTTGATCAGCCTTTGAACCCTGGTGTACTTTATTCTGGTGGGTTTGTATGTAAAAGCGTTGATCCATGTGGGAGCTCCATACAGAATGATAGGTAAAATTGCACCCTTGTAAATTGTCTCAAGTGCTTTGGAGTTAAGTCCCCATTTAAGTTTAACTAATTTAGATAGTGTACGGATTAATTTGATACATCTTTCTGCTAATTACTTTGTGTTCATTAAATTTAAATTTATCATTTATGATAATACCTAGATACTTCATGTGTGTGTGTATGCACGCGCGCATGCATGTAGGCACATCATTGTATTGGAAATTAAGACATTGACGCACTTGAGCAACTGGAAATATACAAATGCACAAAAACAATGGAAACAACAATTTAAATGAGACACAATTTTAATCACATACACTACACACAACTCTTTTTCTTTAAAAGGCAGGGAAATGCATTCATGCATGAAATGTGAGACTCCCATCTCAAGTGGGCTACCCACTAAAACCATTCCCTGTTGAACAAGCATTAGCAGGGAATTTTTTATCACACTACTCAAGACTAGGCAATTTTACTAGGCTCACATCTCTGCAGACACTCTAAGTATCCCTTCTTCATCCCAATGATGCTCTCTGCATAATGTGCCACGTGATTTAAGACATCCTCCAGTATTAGGATGGCTCTGACGATGTTATCTGATGCTATCATTCCTGCCTGCAACCAGAGATGCTCTTCCACCTATCACAGTTTAAGAAGGTGTGCTCTGCATTATCCTCTATACCCAACCAGTACAGTCAGTCTGCAGACAAAGCTTTGCCCATTTTATGGAGGTATGACTGGAAGTATTCATGGCCACTCAGAAGCTGTCAGATAGAAACTGATCTCCCCATGCTTCCTCTCAATACACAGCTTTACATGTTTGATCAGTAATGCAGTCCAGTGCCCTCTTCTCTCCTCATCACAAGCTATTTGCTACATTTCAAGGGTGCAGAGCCTCTCCTGGTATTTAGCCATCTCCTTGCTGATCTCATGTTTCCTAAGGTGCACAGCTCTTCACTCCTTGGCTAGAAGATCGACAGGGATAACCCCAGTGATCACTGTAACAGCTGGTTCAGAGGTGGCGTGGTAAGGAGAGGCTACCCTCAGAGCTCCTCTCCTCTGCACCTGACCCAGTCTCTTTCAATACACCTTGTTGTTCAGGGCATCCATCCACACTTCTGCACTATACAAGAGGACTCACTGGACCGCCATCATCAGTAGGCGATGCTTGCAGTTCTGGGTCCACCCACATTAGTTATCAGTCTTCTGAGCACTGACAGCTTTAGCAGCCTTACCTGCCATATGCCGTACCTGAAGGAAGAAACTCACCTTTGTATCATTTAAACTCCAAGATATTTGGGCACAGGCTTCGTTTCAACAATCACATCTCCAATCGAAAGAGGCAAGATGGTAGGAATCTTCTTCTTGGTCAGGATTACCTCAGTCTTGTTGCCATCCAATGCTGTCCTGCCGACATTCCACATAACTCTATATAGTTTGAACTGTGCCAGGTCAATTGACTGAGCCGTGATGAGTGCAGTGACACTGTCAGTGTATCTAACCAGACACGTCTCCTTGGGCATCTCTATTCACAGCAGATTGTCATATGTCACATTCCAGAGGTCTGACCCTAGAACCAATCCCCTGGGCTACCCCATACATACTCATGATTCTCCGCTGGCCTTCCCTAGTTGTGTACAGTAGGGTGTGATCCTTCAGGTAGTCGTCCAGCATCCGCAAGAGGTACTCAGGTATATGGAATTACTAAGCAAGCGCTTCCGACATGTTGCAACACCTTGTGGAGTTAAAGACGTTCCTCACACCAAGCATCATGAACACACTGCACACATGCAACAACAATCTATTAACCATTTCAAACAACAGGCTATCTCTGAAGAGGAACTGACATGCTCCTAGCAGACACCTCTCACAAAGCTCACAAGTGAAAGCTGGCGCAGTCAATAAGGTAAACATTTGTTTGAAAGTTTTATGTAAAACATCATTGGTCCATGTCATAATAGTGTTTAAAAAGCATTAATTATTTGCTCTTCACTTCTTACCAACTTTTTGAAAGCAGCAACCTCCTCTTCTTTGGTGAGCTGGTTCTTGACTTCAGTAGGTTTACCAATACCTTGTTGCTGCCTCAGCCTTGCTTCTAGTTCCTCAACACTCTGTACTTTTCCACTTGCTTCTACAAAAAATATTTATAAAATAAATCAAGTCTTATGGCATATAAAAAAATTTTTTTTTATTATTATAAATCTAGATAAAAACACAATAAAAACGATTTGTTGTACTGCTTTTATTTTAATGGTACTTCTATATATAATCTACTACCAGAACTAGAATGTAGGTGCTAATTAGCTGCAAGACGATAGTCAGTGTTCTATAACTTATCATTTTTTCTGAATGCTACCGACTTAAAACCTGAGACATTTCCTTATAAACTTCACTTTTATTCAAATTAATCAAAACTACTCAAATCTTACAGAATTTACAGGAAACAGAAATACAAACCAGCTAATAAGAAATTTGTACAAAAAACATATTTACTATTATTTGTATTAGTTTACATCTCTAACATACTATCTCATCCTGATTTTATTAACAGGCGCATAATAAATTAATCACCCAAATACAGTAAACTCTCGATTATCCGCAGGCGGATTATCCGCAGGCGGATTATCCGCGGTCTTCCTTTCCTTTTTTCTTTCTTTTTGTTTTGCGACGATAAATTACAGTATTAAAAGAAAACCTACAACAGTAGAATAAGTTATAAAATTAGGCTTACAATTAAATGTTACAGCAAAACATAGAATACCGTAAATGAAAACAAAGAATGTAGGGAAATGGAAGCACGCGTGTTGAGAGATAATGCATGAGTCACGATCTGCAGGTGCAGAAGCTATTTTTAGAGGGACAACCATCAGTTGGGGTGAGTGGAAGTCAATCAGCCAAGGTCCCGAGCAGGGAAGGCACTGCTCGTCACCGGCACCTTATTGCCTCTCCTCCTACCCCTTCATTCGCCACTTCCAGTTCTCATAACTCACACATCAGTTTGTGCGTTTCTGTCAACCTGTGTGCACGTGTCGACTAGCAGTTCGCGTGTGTGTTTAAATTGTTGTACGTGATTTTAGTTTACACTACTATTGAAAAATGACTGAAAAAAGGACAAAAGTGTTCTTATCAATTCAAGAGAAACCAGAATTGATTAAAAAAATTGAAAATGGTGCGTCAAAAAAGCAAATGAGCATGCAGTATGGAATAGGAGAAAGCACTGTTAGGGACATTTTTAAACAAAAGGATAAATTAATGCAATTTGCATCCACATCAGACAACTCCTCATCAATGAAAAAAAGAAAAACCATGAAAACTAGCACTTATGAAAAACTAGATGCGGCACTTTGAGTGGGTGAGTCAAGTGAGAAGTGAGGGAACTTCTATTTCAGGGCCTATTGTTGCTGCAAAAGCAAAACAGTTTTTTGAAATGCTAGGTTTAGAGGGAACATTTGACGCATCATCAGGGTGGTTGACAAGTTTTAAACAACGCCACGGGATAAGGGAAATTGGGCTTCACGGCGAGAAATTAAGTGGCGACAAAGAGGCAGCAGAAAATTTCAAAACTGATTTTGAACAGTTTCTTCAGTCAGAGGGAATTTCTTACGAACAAGTGTACAACGCTGATGAGTCAGGGCTGTTGTGGAAATGTTTGCCGACACAAACACTGACATTTGAAAGTGAGCGGCAAGCTCCAGGACATAAGTCCAGTAAAGAACGCATAACAATAATGACGTGCAGCAATGCAACGGGATCTCAAAAACTAAAACTAGTAGTGATTGGAAAATAAAAAAAAGAGGTCTTTTAAAGGGACAAGGGCTGAAAACATCCCAGTACACTACTTCAACCAAAAAAAAGGCTGGATGGACCAACAAATATTTAAAGAGTGGTTTGAAAAAAGTTCATTCCTCAAGTTAGAGAGCATCTCAAGTCTCAAAACATACCCCAGAAAGCTGTATTGCTGACTGACAATGCCCCATCCCACCCAGGGGAAAGTGTTTTTAAATCGGAAAATGGAAATTTTTTGTCAAGTTTTTGCCTCCCAATGTCACAGCTCTTATCCAGCCCATGGACCAGGGCGTAATTGCTCAAGGAAAAAAAAATACAGAACAAAAAAAAAGGAATGAAGAGGGGAATGATCTTCAGGGCTTCTGGAAAGATTACACGATTCTTGACAGCATTTATGACATAAACACTGCTTGGGAGTCAGTTAAGCAATCTACGTTAGTAAAGTCCTGGAGGAAGATTTTATCAAATGTGGAAAATACTTTGGTAGAGTCTGCAGAGGAAGAAGAAGAAGTTTCTGCTTGTGATGTGGCTAATTTAGTGAAATCTGTTACTGGAAGAGGTAACGTCGATGAAGATAACATCGTTGAGTGGATTAATTGTGACACCAATGATCCAGGCTTTGAACATCTTACTGATGAACAAATCGTAGGTGGAGCATTAGGTATGGTTTTGGAGGAGAGTGAGGAAGAAGAGGATAAGACGCAGAAGCAAGTGAGCCATGACGCAGCTTTAGCACACACTGACGGGCTCATTCAATATCTGGAAGAACAAGACGATGCATCACTTTGTGACAATATGTTGTTACAAAAACTTCAATCACAAATAAAGAAGAGGTGTTTTATCACGAAAAAACAAAAACAGTTGGCCGATCTTTTTGTGAAAAAGTAAGCCAACAAACTTATAAATACATAAAACTACTGTTTATTAAGTCATAATTGTATTTGTAGACCTACTGTAAATACAAATTGTTCAAAAGCATTTTCGTGTTGATTTGTGTCCTTTTTCAGCCATTTTGCGGATTATCCATGGAATTGGCTTATCCGCGGTTGAAGCGCCACCCAATTCCGCGGATAATCGGGAGTTTACTGTATTATATTTCTTTTTACTTTTAGAAAAATTATTTTTTTTTTATTTTTAATATATGGAATACATCAATTTTTACTACTTTATTCAGTTTTACAAAATTATCTGCACTATCTATTTCTTAGGCCACTTTTTAACAGGTTGGTACAACACAGAGTCAGATCAGCACCATGGCCATATTTTGTAACTGCTACCCTCCCACAAGTCAGTGCAACATGCTTTCAACACATGAGCTTTTGTCATGCAGCACTGTGGCAGATATTTAATCGGTATGCAAGCAGCATTTGCGAAGTGACCGCGAATATATGTGTATTTGTTTATGTTCATCATGTCTGTCAAATTTAATTTAAGCTGAAAAACATGAATGCACAATTTTTAATTGGTAGACTATTCTCATAAAGATGTCAGAAAAAGATTGGTTAGGTTGCAAAAATAAAATTTGCCTTACATTAAAAATATGTATTCTCCTTTCTTACCCTAACAAATTGCTTCCTGTTTTTACTTTGTGGAATGATAATCTTACCTAATTAACCTATGTTTAATTAAGCTGGAAATATTTCTGAACTGATCTATGCAAATGATGATGTAATACTTATTTTTTTAACAATGTGACAGTCGACCCCAAAACAAAACAATAAACACGATTTGTATATATTTAAATTTTCTGAAAAATTCACAATTTTCCTACAGCAGTCTTTTCAAACCTTATATACAGATCTAAATAAAGATATTAAAAGTTTGTTTAATTATATGCTGTTTTTATGTAATCAAAAAATTATTTATAAATTAATAAGTATGTCCTTTATTGAAGAAGTATTAAAATTACAAAAATTACTAACCCCATATAAAATAAATACAATACACTGTTTCAGATAGTTTTAAAGTGACATTGAACTAAACAAATATTTAACAAACTTACTGAAGCAATAATTGCTTTATGAACAAAACTGAGTATTTCAAAACTGTTTAAACCTTTATACAAATAAATATGAAATATTACTTACCTATGACTATTCAAAAAATTATTTGTGTTTATTACCTAAGTCTTTTAATGTAGGTTTCTTTGTTATTTTTCTTCCTGACATTGAAACATCAGATGATTCTTGAACTTTATTTGCCTTCTGTAACATATCTAGCAAAGTGGAACTACTGGTTTTAGTCAAAACATCTACCGCACTAGTGGCTGCTGGAGAAATTGGAGCGAAGTATGTATTCCCTCCATCAGGTGGAATTAATATATTTGTTCTTGACATGTCTAAAAAATGCAGAAAAATGGAAAACACAATGAGTATAAATTCTAATTTCTCTCTCCAAAATGAAATTGCTAATAACACTAAGATATTTCAATAATTAGAAACAGTCCTGTAGTATCCTTCCTTTTAGCGCACACCCATCATACAATTGTTATTTTGCCATTACATTAACTAATTTAGAAAAATATTAATCATTAAGATAGCTAAACATACAAGGATTAATTGAAAAGTTTGTGAGAAATATCTATAGCTTAGTGGCAGAACTAAAATGTTTAGTGTGTTGTAAGATGGATATTTTAAGTAAACACCTGCTAATTTCCAAATATATATGTCAATTTATTCATTGTTTACCATCTGTTTGAAATTTAAGTGTCAACATATTTTGAAAAATTGACAAAATCAAACACTGTGCTGTGATAGAATTCTTTGTTAAAAAAGGTCTAGGAAACACGGAAATTCACAACAACAAAATAACTCTATTAGGAGATGCTATGTCCAAAAACAGTGGTTTGTAAGAGACGTTTAAACATGGTTCTATGAGCACTGAAGATGATCCCTGCAGTGGTCGCCCAAATATTGCACTTAAAATATGACACACATGCTCATATAAGGTGCCAGTGATTTAAGCAATGTCATCCACTCGCAACTGTGTCATCTTCCGACACTGTGTATACAATTTTTTAAATGATATCTGAAGCTGTTGCATTGTTTGGGCGTCCACTTGAGAAACATCTTCAATGCTCATCTGACCACATTTAAACTCAAGCCCCACTTACAAAACATTGTTTTTAAAGACACAACATCTACTGCCTTTCCACTGTGAATTTCAATTGGTGCTAGACCTTTTTTAACAACCAATTCAATTACATTATGATGTTTGGCTTTGTCCACTTTCCAAAACACATGTGACACATAAATTTTGAACTCCTGCCAAACAATGAATAAATTGACAGATGGTTTTTGAAATTAACAGGTGTTTATATGAAATATGAATCTTACGATATACTAAAAATTTTAGTTCTACCATTAAGCTATACATGTCGCTGTGTGAACTTTTCAACTAACCCTCATATGTGAAGTATTCTAGAAATTTTTGTACTGAATCTAGATTCAAACTTACCCTCTGTAGTACTAAAGTAACAACTCTTTTCAAGACTTTCCAAGAAAAAATACTATTATTTTTTAAGTCAGTAATTTGATTTTTGAGCTAATGTATGTACTGTTGACTTTCTTATGAATCCTTTTGTCTACATCACACATCTTTTAGATATATTTCTATAATCACTCAATCCAATCATACCTAGATTAAATACAACTGAATGACTGGATTGAATATGACCAGATTAGATTAGGACTGGTTACTCATACTTATGTTACATTCTTGACCTTAGCAGTGGGAATGAAACAAGAGTTAAATGCCACATAAAACTGAAAAAATATCTAAATATGTAGAACAGCGACATATGCTAAATCACTAAAACATTTCTAAATGTCACTCCATTCTTGTTTCAATAATATAAAAATTGATTTATAAACTGCGTGTTACATGCAAAAATGGTAAGGGAATTTCAGTTTTACAAAAAAAAAAAAACATTTTTTTAACCTTTTAATGCTTAAAAGAATTTATAATCTTGGGAAGTATTTTTTACAAGTGAAACAACAAAAGATGGATTTAACAGAAAAGTACTGCTTATATTTATAGGATAAATGAAATATTAAAATAAAAATGGGAAACAACTTTCAAATTCTCAAAATGGAGGAATCACTTAAAAACAAATATTATCAAGATCCTAATCAGATATTGTACCTCCATATGATTTTCTGCTAATAGTCATACCTGAAAACATTAGTTATGTCATAACTGATTCCCAGTGTTCTGACACAAGTCAAAATGACATTAAAAAAGATTTTGAATATCCTGTAAACTGAATTGCAAGGATGGTTCTAATGAAATCAGGTTAGTTTATTATCTATGCATGTTAAAATACTTACAATTTTAATAATTGTTCATTTTACAGGATAAGAGGCACTCTGTATATGAGTACTCACTGCTGATTGCAGCTGCTATGGAGCCGAGAGATGTATGCATGAAATCATATATGGTTGGGGTATGGTTATTATCATCTGTTGTTTTCAGTGCATAATTAACCTCACTTATAAACTTTTATAGTTTTTCACTATTAAGGACAACATTGTTTTTTAAGGTTAGAACAAATTATTTATATACCTTAGCATAAAATGTTTAAACCATTCTACAATAAGACATCCTGAGTGATTTGACTAAGATTCAGTCTGTCTGACCCCTGGGTATTTACAACACACTAACAACTGTTACAAACAAGCCACGAATCTACAACGCACTAATCCCTTCCCAAACTGCCTGTAAACGTCACACTTTAGCTACAGTAAATTAATTACATATAAAAGTATTATTCAATTAATAAAGTTGTGTTAGTGTCATAAATGCAAACAGAAATAACACTGTTGCATACCACTATACATAAAAATTCCCAATTAGCGCTTTCACGCTTTACAGCTCATCATGAGATCAGAAATACATGTGAAGCTTGAAAGCACCAATCGGGAATTTTTATTTACAGTGGTGTGCAACCGTATTATTTCTGTTTATAAAAGTATTACTTAAAACAATAACTTTTATCGCTGTTATAATCATTATAACATCAAATAAATTAAGATTTTATATTAAAATGATTCTGTGAGTTTATTCATTGTTGATTCGCAAATGCCTGGCAATCTGTAACTCTTGTCTCAAAATTACAATAGAATGTCAATTATTCGAAAAATCAATTAATCAAAGTCAATTGTTTAAAAAATATAAATATGTTGTGGTATTGAACTTTAATAGAAAAGTAGGCCTACTTTGTGATTAATATATGTGTAATCATAAGTCAGATGTTGATAATGTTTTACTGTTGAACACATACTGTTCCTCTGACTCATAAACTATAAAACTAAAAATCGTTGCTTTGATATACACCCTATGTAGTTGGCTGTACATTGTCAATTCCAGTTTCATTTGTGCTTTTTAACAGTTTGTGACAAAACTTGAAACGATTTCATGCTTCCCTGATCAAGAGATCCAGGGATTTAGTGGTGTTACAAAGAAAAAAAATCTATGAAACAAAAGAAAGTGTCCGATCTCTTTCAAATAAAAATTAAACTTTTTACGCGAGTGTGCTGCCAAAGTTTCAATATCGTATTCATTTCTAATGTTAGTTTCATTTGTACTGTGAACGGAATAGTGTCACTTTCTAATTTGAAAAACGTTTTATTAATAAGATCTGCTGTCTTATTAATATTTTCTACAAAATGAATAATATTTTCTGGCCTTATTATATATGTTCTGTGGTGTACTGTATTTAAAAATTTCTCAATACGTTACAAAATTTTTCTGTTACTTTTATTGGTAAGTACTATTAAGTTTTAATATTTTAACAATATTTCTTATCCACACTGGAATTAAAATCAGTAAGTATTTAGTTTTTATTAACATTATTAAAATTACTTTATTAATGCTTTTTCTACCACATGATACTGATTGTCCAAAAAAATTAGTAATCTGAAATTGCTCTGCCCAAAATTATTTCAGATAATTCACATTCTACTGTAATATTATTTTTATGAATGTTTATTGACCCTCTGGTGACTTGAGAAAAATAATTCTGTTTTGACATATCAATTGTATTTTCAGATAAAATTTGATGTTTACTGTGTGTTACAAAAGTTCTGTCTGATACTCAAGATGAAACATCCATCAAGAATGAACAGATAGGTTAGTTACACCAAAATTCTTTTTGATTTCTTGATACATTTAGATTTACTTAAAACACCTATTGATAAGGTTCTTTTCACAATAAGCAAATTACTTAATATCATACTAGTTTACAATCAAAACTTTTTCAAGCAAATCTTACTTGGTACACGTTTCGAGCATTAAGCAGTATGCTCATTGACAGGTGTTTGTTTTAAATCTTGTGAAATCTCTGTGTCCTAGTTTGTTGCTGCTGTTGGATTTTATTTTATTTGAATAGGACTTGAACAGGCGCAGAACCACAGGGGGGAAGGGAGAAATCCCCGCCCCCAAATGGTCACTTCAGACAACATTTTTTTGTTGCCTTGTGGCTGTAGGATGGTTCTGTGATTGTTAATATATTAAAAAATGTATATCACATTATGTAATTTTGTGGTTTTACTCTAAAATTATTTTAAATTGTAATTGTACCTACCTTACCTCAATGTTAATTTTTGTTTGATACATAACTTAAATGAGTGTGTATTTAGAACTGTAAGTGAATATTATTAAAAGAACAATGAACTGACAAACAATACAGATATGATTTTATACTTGTACATTAATAAACTTATTGTATTGATAAAAATACACATAACTTAAATGAGTAAGTGTGTATTTAGAACTGTAAGTGAATATTATTAAAAGAACAATGAACTGACAAACAATACAGATATGATTTTATACTTGTACATTAATAAACTTATTGTATTGATAAAAATACACTGTATTTTTATCTTCACTTATTCCTATCATTTATACTTCAGACCATTAAAAAACATCCCAACTTTTCATATCCCCCCAAAGTCAACTATGCCCCCCAAAAAAAAAATTGCTTGCTGGATCCACCCTGGGCTTGAAGGTGTTATTGTGATCAAATCTGGTGTATAAAATTGTTTTTCAACACATTAATCACTGGAAACATTTATAGACCAACAGCAGCAACCGACCAGGACACAGATATTTCACAAGATATGAAACAAACATGGCTGACAATGAGCACAATATTTAAAGCTCAAAACATGTTCCAAGTAAGAAAAAACGTCTTGATTGAAAACGAGTATGATATAAAGTAATAATTTAGAATTTAGAATTATGTACTAAGTAATTTAGAATTTAGAATTTATTAATTTAGAATTTAGAACAGGAGACATTTTTTGTATAACTGTTTCATCATTTGATCACAGTAAAAACTAAAAATTACATATATACTGTATATATTTTCACCTTCCTTGGGGAAACCTTAACTTAAACATTCTGTCACATTAATAATTCATCCTATCTTCATTCAGTGTTAACTACTGATTGTCCTGAATTTTCTTAGTACATATTACGGTAAGTTCAACTTTTTACTTTTGAATAAAAGATATTTTTAGTTATATTCAAAATTTGAAAAAATGCAAATCAACCGTATGAACTTTTCACACCTCAGACCATAACAGTATGCTATCAAATAAAAACTGATTTAAAATTCATACATGTGTGCACAAAAATGTTTGGCCTACAGGCAATTAAAATGATGCCAATTTTGAGTTCATCAAAATTAACCATGGTAAGAAAAAGTTGTAATGTACAGTAAATACTCTGAAAAATCATGAGAAATCACTAGTTGAGATCAAACATAGTTTTATTTGATTGAGTTTTCAGTCCAGGCTTCCTGAAGAAAGGCGAAAAACAAGTACTATCTACATTCTACCCATGTTAAAATCCTGTAATTTGTTTTTATTAACACACTTGGGTCCTTCAGTCTTTCGACTGGTTTGTACCCTCCCCGCATATACCCGTGGTGCTTGTGTTACGGAGTCTCTCACAGGTATATGGGACCTACAGGTTAACGCCAGATCCGAACAGCACAGTTGGGAAGGGTTTATACTAGGCAGATACCTCTCGCTGGTTTGCCATTTCCTTGCGAGGGGGAATGGTCGTATCTAAATCAGATGGCCCCGGCGGGAATCAAACCCTCGCCGACAGCGTAGCAGCGCCACATGCTAACCACTATGCCACGGCCGCTTCTATTAACACACTAAACATAAAAAAAGGCAGCTATTTTTTGTGCAATATTGGAACTGATTTATCAATTTTTTTTAAAGGATGTCTAAACTCAAGTACCTAACTTATGGAATGGGCAGAAATTCCCCAAATATGCTTTACTACCGCTAGTTTCACAGTATCATGTCTTGAATTCTCACTGACACATTTCTGACTTGTACACAGGACTAATAGATATCAGGAATTGATAGTGGCATCTTATAATTTATTAAAGATAACATTTACTCCACCTTTCTAACTGATCTGAATATATGCCATATACAATATTTTCTCAAAACTCAAAAACAATTTATGTGTAGTGTCATGAATATATAGCAGATAATCATGTCACCTCTTTCCATCACTCTGAGTTGCTGAACTGTGCGTCACCCTCGCACAGTTCTTATGGAGACTCAATTATTAAAAGGATCACCTAATTTGTGTCTTGTATACATTGCTGCAAAAGTAACAACATATCTTGTCCTCTATCCCAGATTTCCTCATTCAACTGGTATATTGATCTGCTGACTAACACACTCAAAACTAACTGCTTTGTACAGGATGATGGTATAACTAGCATTTACATATTAACTTGTGTGAGTCAGATTACTGTAAACAGCATGCCTCAAATGTTCTATCCGACTCTCTCTAGTGTCCTCATGTCTGAAACTAGGAACAATCCATCTAACTATATCACCGTGGTAAACCAGATGAGTATGGCCTCAGTGATACTGCGAGCATGCCTCACATGTTCTATCCGGCTCACTCTAGTGTCCCCATATCTGAAACTGGAAACAATCCATCTACCTATATCACCGTGGTAAACCAGATGAGTATGGCCTCAGTGATATGCTTCGCAGTTCAAATAATCTGTGAGGTACTGGATCTGAATTCAGAACCTTTCTGGCCTATTCAAAACCTATTCATCCATATCCAGAGCCACCTTCAGTAAACCACACAGATGTGACAGATTTCCATACCAAATTATTAGGGCCTTCTTCCTTATTTGCAACATATTGTCACGACAGTCTCCTTGATCATCGTATGGTACAGTGGAAAACAAAATACAAGGCACCAATTAAGTCACTAATTATCACAGTTAAACAGTTTTCAATTAATAAGTCTTCCATCCTTTCTTACTTTATTCTGTGGTGCCAATCATCGAATCTCTGTTCCATGTACTTCTTCCTCATCGTCTGTGCCGTCGTGATCTTTTACCATGTACTTTATGACTTGTCCAACCAGATGCTGACTTGGTAGCCTCAACTTCGAAAGCACGTATCAGGGCATCCGTACTGTTCTGGTGTCTTGCCATCCATAACACTTGCTGTAGTTCGTTATCTCGGACACCGTCAGTAAATGTCTGCATCGCAAACCTTGTTCGAAAATCTTCTCACACTTCAGAGTAGGCCAGTCTAATTAGTCTGTCTATACTTGCTTCAAACTCTTGAAGACTCTCCCCGGAATACTGTTGCCTTGCTCTCAACTGAGTGCTGTACACATCTTGCACATGTTTATCACCATACCATAATTCTAGAGTTTTTATCAATTCGGCATAAGTGTTCTGGCTGCCACGTGACACTTTGTGTAGTAGTACTACCGCAGGTCCTTTTAATGCAAGAATGAGTGCATGCGTCGGCTTCAAATTGCCTATGGTACGTGGCCCAGTGTGTGCTTCTGTCAAAGGTTGGAGCCTTGACATGAACTGTCTTAACCACAGGCAAGGTGACTTTCTCTATTGTCTTTTCTGTCTTTATCAATGGTACAGACTGTTCAGAAATTTGTTTTGGTTGTATCTTCATGAACTGCTCAACTTCACTTTTAATTTGTTCTCTTATGTTTGCCGTTGAGTTTTCTACTGCAGATATTTTATTTGACATGGATTCTTCTACTTCAGCTACTTTTAATGTCATTGATTATTGTACCTCTGATATTTTAGTAACTTTTTTATTAAGCTCACCTCGTAGGAGACCCAACTCTGCAGCAGTTTGTTCTTGCGTCTGCTTTTGCTCCTGTATTAACTCTTTGATGTCTTTTCTTTTCCACTTCCGTTCCTCTGCCTGTCGTCCTTCTGACTTGAACATCAGTACTTTCTGTCTTTCTTCTGTTTCCAGCAGGAGGGTTTTCTGTCTCTCTTTCCCTTTCTTATTTTTTCGTTTCTCTGCTTCTTCTCTTTCATGTCTTCGTTCTACTTTTTGTCATCTTTCTCCTTCTTCTGTCTCCTTTTGTCGTTCTTTTTTTGTTATTCCTGTGTCTGTCACAGCAGCACTTGGAAAGCTTCCATCATCTGACTGGCATCCATGTTTACAGATTAATTACGAATTACACTAGTCTTGTACAAAGTGTCCACTGTTTCCACTGTTAACGGTTCTGCCTCACTTCTGACACCACTGTCACGATGGTCTCCTTGATCGTCATATGGTACAGTGGAAAACAAAATACAAGATACCAATTAAGTCACTAATCACCAGCTTTAATTGTCACAATTAAACAGTCTGTAATCAACAAGACAGTCTCTTACAACAAATCACATAAAAATTGATCACATGCAATAATAATGTCAATGAGTATAAAAGACAATTGTATTACAATTGTCATGCACAAATATAAACACATAACACTTCGCCACAATACTTCGAACCATACTGGAATATATCGCCACTTAAACTCTGACTCTAAGCGGCAGGTATGGGCTATTTATAGTCTGCAGGGTTTCATAATGAGTGTCTTTAACAAACATGAGAAACTTCTAGAGAATACTTCAGCGCGGCCATGACAGAAACAAACACCGTTGGGCTAGTCAAGAAGTTTCTAGAAGGACACCACAGAACGCATGAGACGTTCTGCATTACGTAATACTGCCTCGCATGTCAACCGTCATGTATGCATTAAAGCTTGGGGAATAACCGAGAAAAGAGTAGAACAACATTCTCCAATGTACCAGAACGTTCTGTAATGGCGTAACACTTTTTCCACATTACATAACAATATTCTCTCTATACTGTTGAATGATGAAGATAATTGTAGCATTATCTTTATAGGTTGCGTGAATCATATATGAGTTATCCAATCAAATTTTAGTAACTGCGTCTATCTTCTGTCAGAGAATTCCCATTTTCAAAGTAGTGGTCAGTGGCAAAACTAGAGTGAGAATCAGGGAGATCAGCCCCCCCCCCCCCCCGGAGAGAGATTAAACATTTCTGGAAAATTTTGTAATGGGACAGATCAGGGGTTTAAATAATTTTTAGAAGTTTCAGAACAGTCAGTGTTCACCTTTGGCATACCTCGTTTTAACCAACGACACATACAATGTTATTACAAAACACCCGTCTGTATTTGTCTCTGGAGTCAGCTAGCCCAGACATATTACGTAACAATATACAGTTTGTGCCATCCGTGAATCACAGAAAATAGGAAGGCAACGTGCAGATTTCACCAGGCGGCAAAAGACTGCAGAATTCGCTGGCCTAGCTTCTAGAACTTTTCAAACCCACCAATCAGGGCTAGAATGGATGATCATGTGACCAGTCTCATACCTCGCAAACTGTGCCCCAACGCCTTAGTAGTTGACTAACAGTAGAGCTGAATAGCAGTCTTCTTCCAACAGAGTGGTCGGAAGTCAATGGTGGCCTCAGGTGTATAAGATGGGCCGAAAACACTATAATCGGCCTATCTAGTAAAGTGTGCAAGTAATTGGCAGTCAACTCGTATTTTTCAGACCGCGCGGTCATAAAAATCAAACTAGTGCTCGCGAGCAAGTCACGTTGGCTAACACCATTAATGAGTTAAATGTGACAAAGCAGTTATAAAATGTATCACCAAGACAACAAGTGACGAGCGTAAAAGTATTCGGACATTTGCCGTTTATTCTCAGAGTGTAGGGATCAATGGGGCCTGGACCATGGGACAAAGTCTACATTAAGGATGAATACAAATATAACAAACTTTCTAACTTAAAACTATCAACCGTATGAAAATCCGTGCACAGAACTTAGTAACTCATTAACGAAATCTCAATTTGAAGGGGTTTAAATATACAATCGTAAAAGAGTGAGAGAGTGAATGAAATAGAAAAGAAAAGTACTGGTTGAGTAATCATACAGATCACTTTGTTATAGTCTTATAAGAATTGTTTTTTTTGTCAATTTTATACATCTGATTTTGTGTTTGAGATAAATGTAGTAATGTACAAGAAAGGATAGAATTTGTGTAATTGTCATACAAGGGGAGAAAATAACATAATTGTATTTAATAAAAGAAAAATAATTTGTTTTAATCAGCATAAACTGTGTTAACATAATTATTTCGCAACTCAACCTAAATAACCCCTCTGCAACTGTTTCGTCTATAAGACCCTGGATGTAACCCAAAGGTAAGAAAAAGACGTAAAGTGTTTATAAAATTTGTAAAATATTATTTGCATAAAATCGTAAAGTTTTAATGGCGCCTGAACTTAGGGACGATTTGTATGATTTATGGTAACCATACAAATTAGACCTAATTTAAATTGCAGAGAAGGATTATTTTGGAGTGAGGGCGGTTTTGTAGATTAGAAAGGAGTAAAAGCAAAACTATAAGTTGAAGTCAAAGTGTGCATGATTGTATGGGTAAACCATAATAATGAAACATGGAAAATACTGAGAGTAAAATAAATAAAACTGACGTAACCATCAGCGATGAATCTGAAAACAAGTCAATGAGCGTAAATAAAGAAAACATGTCAACCGAGCCAGCTGACACAAGTGACACGGGAATTCAAACAGCTTTAACACTTTGAGTACCATGGCGTTTGTACGTAGACCATCCCCTACGACCAGCGATTTTTTTTATACAGCACTGTTGTTTAAACATTCATAAATACCTAATACAATTTAATACTACAAAAATAATTATACCACACTTTTTCCCAGACTTTCCTCTTGTGAAAATATTCTTAACATTTTTATTATTGATTTTATATATTGTAACTAAAGCTGTTTAAAACTACAATGTTTCGTGCAATTTTAAGCAAAAAAAATTCTTTAAATCTTATTATTTGAACTAAAATAATTACATTATGTCAGAGTTTACTCATATTGTTTTGTTTATAATTCAGTTATTGTCTTTAGCAACAAAAATTATTTTTAAAACATATAAAAATTATTATGACCGTAAAAAGCATTATGACTGTACTGGCATTTGTAGGTTATCTTCGAGTTGAGAGCATAACAAATTATAAAACTCAGCACTAATTATGTGAGTGTCACCTTTCTACACGTATACGATTATTTACTCTAAAATAATGTATAAAAATAAAACGTACTATGTACTGTGACGGCAGCGGTATGCGAACATCTGCTCTCCGGTACCAGCGGTGGACACAGCGAGCCAATCCGGCATCAGCGTTCGGAGCTAGCCAATCAGCGATCCCGGTTAGTTAATAAAACCCGGGCTGGCAGAAAATTTTACACACACTTCATCGCCACGCCATCGGACGCACTTCATCTCCTCTCCTCTCTCGGACGACATCGAGGCGGAGTCAGCCGGAAGGAACAGCCGAAGAATAGAACCGGCGTTCTTGCATCTTCGTCCTCCAGTTCCGCGCCAGCGATGGATTTCGCTGGGCTGGCAGCCGACTCTACAACCGGTGCCGAAAGGAGAGGAGGACTGCAGGTAGTACGCCACGAACAGCAGGCGCAGCCGCCGAACATCTTAGCGCGGCACAACCAACATCAGCATTCTCGCCACAAGGTCCTTTTTAGGGCCACCAAAAACACTAGAGTGTACGATTGGCGCCATTTATCATGCGGCAAGCCTTTTGTCTGGTGACAAGTGGCGCCCAACGTGGGGCGACGATCAACTTGTGGATGCAAGATCCAGCCACGCCAGCGAGCTACCAGCCGGCACACCAATAAACATGGCGCCCAACAGACACCTCCACAACATCTGGAGAAGAGCATTAGGCTGGCTACTGGAGAGCATTCAAGACCCGGTGGAGTTGTGACGGCAGCGGTATGCGAACATCTGCTCTCCGGTACCAGCGGTGGACACAGCGAGCCAATCCGGCATCAGCGTTCGGAGCTAGCCAATCAGCGATCCCGGTTAGTTAATAAAACCCGGGCCAGCAGAAAAATTTTACACACACACATCATCGCCACGCCATCGGACGCACTTCATCTCCTCTCCTCTCTCGGACGACATCGAGGCGGAGTCAGCCGGAAGGAACAGCCGAAGAATAGAACCGCCGCCGTTCTTGCGTCTTTGCACTCCCGTTCCGCGCCAGCGATGGATTTCGCTGGGCCGGCAGCCGACTCTACAACCAGTGCCAAAAGAAGAGGAGGACTGTAGTACGCCACGAACAGCAGGCGCAGCCGCCGAACATCTTAGCGCGGCACAACCAACATCAGCATTCTTGCCACAAGGTCCTTTTTAGGGCCACCAAAAACACTAGAGTGTACGATTGGCGCCATTTGTCACGCGGCAAGCCTTTTGTCCGGTGACAGTACGTTTAAAGTAAAACGTGTATTCATGGTCACTATGAATTAAAAAATCGGGATCCGAATCTGAGTCGTCAAAAGTGTCATCACTTTCATCAAGCAAGTCTTTGATTTCTTCTTCTGTCAAATATTGTTTATCCATTTTGTAACTAATAATATAATAATTAAAACAAACACACTCACTACTATCAATAACACACAGAATAAACACGAAATAGCCTCAGAAAACCTGCAACTTCCACCTTGAACACGCAAAATGTAAACAAAGTCAAGAGTCAAGACGCTTGCCAACTGTACAAATTATTTCCTAAAATCTATTTTCATCAGTCAGTGCTGCAATCTGATGGCAGAAACAAAAACTAAAATGCCAAATAAAACTTCTGCATTCGTTCTGTGGTGTAATAGTACAACGCGAAGCGTTTGAAAGTATTGAAAAGTGAGCGGCATAATATTACGCCGCCTGTCAAAATACCAAGTCCACTGGCGGCGTAATATTACGCCGTTGGTCCTCAAAGTGTTAATGCTAACAAATGAAAGTAATGTAATTGAATCAAAAATAATGGATGAAGTTGAAATTCATTCAACGCCAATTTCAATTAGTCAAAATAAGAAATCTGAGGACGATGATATGTTAAAACGTTTGTATAGTATGTTGTGTAGCAATGTAGAAAAACAAGAAAGCAATTTTAGTGAGTTAAGAGGGGGTATTAACATAAAATTTGATATACAAAATGCAAAATTTAACAAACTAAGCAGTAGTGTCAATGAAGTAAATATTAAGTTAAATGAACAGAAAATTAA